>CM054115.1:33742257-36142257 GCA_028673005.1 Tanypteryx hageni
GAGATGGGTGACGCGATGAACGCCGAAGGGAATTGCCCGAAAATTAGCGGAAAATTACTGTCGCCATTGCTTAAAAATAAGAATTTTTGAGGTAAAAATAAATGAAGGTCGTCACCCGATAGGGATAGAAAGAAAATTCGGATCACCTGACGCGCATCAAGCGCGTACCAGAAGCCTTCGGTTCATGCTGAACCGGTTTCTTTCCATAAATATTGCAAATATAATAGATTAAAGTTGGCCATAATGTGAGTTTATAACATGAGCAAGTATTCTACGAATATTTTAAATGATCAAATTGATGACGCCTTTAAAAAAAGCGTTATGCCCGTTATGGAGAACATACCGCACTCAGTATAGCAACTTTATACGTTACTATATGAAACTTATCGTTTAAGTACGCAGCTTAAATCGCCTAGATCTGGATTTCTGCCAATTGTTTAATTGCGACTGACTAGAAAAATAAGGGGAAAAAACGTTCCGCGATGCGGCCTTTTGAGTTAACCAAGCGCTCTATGAATTTCATTTCAAACGGGCAGAGGTGGAAATCATAAACCAGCAACTGGTTGAATTCACGTGATTACGTCACACTTCGCAGCAGACCGCGTGATTTTTTTTTACCTGAAGAAATCGTCGTTTTCCGCTGCGCCCGATCCCGCGTATTACCCCACTGCACCTAATCGCACGTAATATCCTTCGCGGCATGTCGGCGAAGAATAATGAAACGCGCGCCGCGCACGAAGAAAGCTCTAATCCACACCGTCCTTCTCCCTTCCCCTAATCCCCTCCTCCCCCTCTCTCTCCCTCCCCCTCTCTCTCTCTCCCTCCTCCCCCGAAATCCTCTCTCCCTCCTCCCCCCAAATCCTCTCTCCCTCCTCCCCCCAAATCCTTTCTCCCTCTTTCCCCCAGATCCTCTCTCCCTCCTCCACCCGTATTCCTCTCTCTCTCCTCCCCCATAAATCCTCTCTCCCTTCCCCCTCCCAAATCCTCACTCCATCCTTCCCCCCCAAAAACCCCTCTCCATCCTCCCTCCCAAATCCTTTCTCCCTCCTTCCCCCAGATCCTCTCTCCCTCCTTCTCCCCCCTCTCCCGGACCCTCCCGTAGTCGAAGAAAACAAAGAAAAAAAAACATTCCCCGAGTGACCAGCGAGATACGACCGCGAACGAAAGGAAAAAAAATACAACACCGAAGATATCCCATCTCGCATCGCAATTTCTTTCCGCAAAAACATTTTTTTGAACACAGTGCGCCTCCTTATCGTCGCTCGATCCTTGTATACTTTATTTTTTTCCGCCGCAGGTACCGTCCTATCGGTGCCACGTCGACCGTGCACGCTCGAACTCATCCACGCACAAACACCGACTAGGCGTTCCGGATTGGCAAAAATATCGCGGCGAAAGAGGTGGCGAGGTTCGTCAAAAGGCAAAAAGAGGAAAGAGAGGGCAAAAAATAAGTGAAACGCCCGCGAGAGGGTTGAGTAATGGAAGGGCAGAGGCGGGAGAGGTGGGGTTGAAGAGAGGCGGCCTCACGATCCCGCGACGGTCGGCCGTTAAAAAAAGGAAGGGAGGAAGGGGGAGGGGAGTGGGTAGGCAGACGGCCGAAGGGGAGGAAGAAAGGGACGGGAGGGAGGGAGAGGCAATTACGGCAGCCTTGAGCGGGAGGCGATATGCGCCGCGGATACAGCCACCGCGGTGTCGTGCGCGTAAAATTGCGAAGCGACCCTCGTTTGCCATTTTGTGGTCACTCGCTTGACCATTAGGGACGGAGGGAGGGGGAGGGGGGGAGAAGGAGGAGGAGGGGGGGATGTAAGAGGAGAGGAGTTGGGTGGGAAAGAAGAAGAGGAGTTGGAAGCGGAGGAAGAGAAGACGGTGGGAGGAGGACGTAAAATTCTCAAGGCGGTGAAGGAAAACAGGTGCGCCTCACTCTCTGGCGGCTTGTTTTTACTTCTCTCCCTCTTCTCCCCTTCTCTCTCTCTCTCCTCTTCTCCTCGCCGTAATATAAAACGTTTCCTTATGGCGCTCTTCCGCGTTATGAGTGGGCGGACAAATGAGTAATGACGCTCGTAACGTGGATAGGTTATTTTTTTCCCTTCTAAAAGCGTTCTCGGCTCCTCTGCCCCGTCTCCTAAAAAAAAACTTCAATTTTTGCGTGAAAAGATATCGGATTTCGGCAAGAGGGTGGGGAAGGACGTGAGTCTTTCATGCACGATCAAAAGCGGGCGCCGAAATATTTCGGTAAGTATTATATATGTGTGCGTATGTGTGTGTGTATATGTGTGTGTGTATATATATATATATATATATATATATATATATATATATATATATATATATATATATAACGATACGGAAAAAGAAATAATATGATAAAATAAATGCAACGAGAGGTTGAGAGGGATAGGAAGGAGCCAGTGAAACACTTACCATACGGTGGTGGACGTCCACAGCGATAGAGGAAGGCTTGTAATTTGGAGATATATATATATATATATATATATATATAATCCACCGAAATATTTCGGCGCCCGCTTCATAAAGTTATAAGCCTTGTACTTTAATTTATGTACACCCTGTATATAAGTATGTATGCACACACACATTAATACATACCCACACACATATCTGTATGTATGTATATGTATATATACATACATATATAAGGGTGGCAACAAGGTGTTGAAGTATGCTCAGTGGACACTTACCAAGTTGAGGACCAAGTTGGTAAGCTACTGGGGGCGACGAAGACACGCAAAAAAACACACACAACAACGTATGCTTTTCGGGCACAAGTATGCCATTCTTCGGCGATGGAGAGTGTGTAACTATACATACATACACACACACACACACATATTTATATATTCACACACAGACAAAACCCCTATTTAGCGTCACCGTTTAACAATCAATGACATCGGTGGTAAATCGAGGCATATGCTTGCTCTATGTATATCTAATCTTAATATGGAAGTTCGTGTGATGCTTCAGCATCCCCAGCGGATCTCCAAAGTCTGGTAAGCGTCCACTGGGCTTGATCAAACACCTTGTAGTCACCGTAATCACAATCTTTTCTCACGTACGCATATATATATTTGTTAGAAGAAAGAAATTATCTGCACTTAGAGTCATATAAACCTTATATCATTTGAAATGAAAAGCAAATGGAAGCGCGTTTTTACTACCGTCATATGGCCAAGGAAATTTTCGACGAGAAAGGTCGTAATTAGTATACGTATCAGATAAGCGACACAAACACGTCCGCCGCCTCCACATCACAGCGCGAAATTCGAACCACTTAAAACGCAGAATGCGGACGACGCGTGCACCCAAACGAAGCGCCCGCCTCTCTTAGTTGATTCGACTGTTTTTATGATTTTTTATGGAAATGTATCCTCGGCAATGGTTCTGATAAGCACGCAACGCGTAGAATGTCGCGAGCATTTCTCATAAAAAACACCGCCGCGGCAAATGGTCACGGAATATGATGCGCATATCACCTTATGTGACGGGTTTCATCGGATAGAATTTCTTTTTTATATTGCGCTGATTTATGAGCTGCGAAAATTCAGATCAGAAAATGTTTTGATAGACGGCGATGAAAGATTTTTGACTTTAAACTCTGGTAACGTTTGTCACGATATTTAACCAAAACATTTTCTCATCGACAAGATTTGAAGAAAAATATAACAAAACAATTCCACTTTTTATGGTCGAATCGAACGATATAATTTTCACACGCGCGACCACGTAGACGCGATGTTCAACTTCCCCGCGGACAACAAAGATACGCACGCGCGCCAGCATTTGTGTACATAAAAAGCCATCCCGATGTATCTCTTTCCTTCTCTCGCGTGCCGCAGACGCACGCGACAGCGAAACGCATATTACCGTGTGACGCATCTAGTGGGAACATTAAAAAAAAATAAAAACGAAAGCTCTCTTTCTCTCTCTTCGGAGCAGTGGCCAGTGGGAGGCCGCCGCGCGTGGGAGGATGATGATGGGCGTAAAAGCGGAGTAAAAAGGCCCTTCACGTGGCCATCAAAATCCTGGCGAACGCACTTTTATTTTTTTTTTAACGGTGCGACGGAGACTCGTAGCGGGAAAAGGAGCGGTCGTTTTTTGCGGGGAGATGAGAGGGAGGCGTTTGCGGGGGCGGAGAGAAACAGAGTGTGTGGCGTGTTTATAAAAGTCGCTCGTCACTCACCCGTCGACCTTCCGTGGGCCTCGCCGTTGCCGCGGCGGCCCCTCCACCGGCGCCTCCTCCGCCTCCTCCTCCTCCGCCTCCACCGGCCTTATCCCCTCCGACGAGCCGAGCGGTCATGGCAAGAGCTCATCACAGACGTCTCAGTTCGCCGACACCACCTCCCGGCCCCGCCCCCTCACGAAGAGTTCGAAAATACGATCGGCGACGACTCTTTTTCGACGACGAAAAGAAGAGGCGGCGGCGGGCGTTTCCGCCTTCCGAAAACGCCTCGAAAATAAACGATAAAATGCAGTCGACGGAAAGTTCGTCGAGCAAAAATCGAACAAAAAATAAACTTCGTATGTGACACGAAACAAACTCGGGAGCGCGCGGCTCGGGGGTTGAAAATACGTGCGATGTCCTTTTGTTTTCAAAAAATCCGCGTATGTTGTTATATAAATATATATAACGTAATTTGGTGTGTATTCAAGTTTATGTGTATGTGTGTGTGTGTGTGCGTGTGCGCCACGCAGAGCTACACTCACTTCCGAACCGTTCACAGGTTGTTCGAGGAATGCCTGCTTTGGCTCGAGCCGCCGGCTGACGGGTATTCTCTCTCTCTCTCTCTCACACTTCCCCTCTCTTACCGCCCCTCCTCTCTCCCCCTCCCCTCCACTCTCACGGGTTCCGGCGGCGGTCCGCCTCTCTCTCTCTCTCCTCCCGCCCCCCTCTTTCTCGTCGTCCTCTCTCTCTCTCTCTCTCTCCCCCCTCCCCCCTACACCCGCCGGAATGGTGGCCCTGGAAGGGGTCGACTCGTGTGCGGCGACGGTGGCGCCCCCACCCTCCTCGACGGCTCGGGGTGGAGATATATATCTCTCTCTCTCTCGTTCGCCCACCCACTCTCTCCTCTCTCTCCATCTCTCTCTCCATCTCTCTCTTTCTCTTCGGCACGGGGCAATGGGTGCCGATGTAGCACGCCCTTCCACGGGGATAAGAGGTCCAGGTGCACTTTGGGATAGATGGAGAGAGAGGGGCAGTGAGATGGACGAAAAGTGAGAGAGGAGGGGTGGAGGGGGAGGGGGCAGGAGGAGAGGCGAGGAGCAAACACTTAAGGGCGAGGTTCGGAAGGGAGCGTAGCGTCGAGCGTTCTTTCGCCAAGAGTTTTTTTTTCGAATTCTGGCAGCTACGCTACCGCCTTGTCGATGCGTCGCTACATAGAGAAGAATTTCCCAAACATACACACGCACGCACACGCGCGCGCACACACACGCACACATGTATAGTGAGTGTGTGTGCGCGCGCGCGTGGGTGTATGAGAAATTGTGCATGCGTGTATGTGCGTTTGCGTGCGTGTGCAAAAGGACCGAATACATTCGAGGAGAAATGAAACTTCTTCTTTCCCTTCTCTTAGCCCGTGAGTTGAAATTGACGGGAAGAATGGATGGATTTCGATAAATCCGTTCGGAATTTTTCTTAAAGGAGAAAGTCGGCAATACGTTTCGGAATTATATATTGATATTATTGATATATTGATATTTATTTGAATTTGATTTGCGAAAGCAATTTTAATCAGCACATTCGGCCAATATTTCCCAAATATAAATTGCAACATTATTACGTTAAACCTACTGGAACATGAAGAATTTCAGAAATTAGCGACGTGCCTCACTGACCCTTCGAAGCTGTAATATTTCTGTGCGTTTCACAAAAATTCAACACTTTTCAAGCGGCCTTCGGCATTTAAACTACAAAAAGGAACTGTCTTTGTCATTTTTCAAGGATAAGTGACATAGCTCACTGAGAAATCCAGAAAATGGTTGATTTCTAAAACTGTTACAGGATAAAATAGATGACCACATTTTTCTTTTTTTTTTTACAAGTAACTGATCACCAATTGTTTTTTGTACTTTTCATGATAAACTATTTCACATATATTTTACCATAAAAAGTTAATGCGCAGCTTCTGCTTCGTGGTAGTTGGCTCTCAAACTCCATATCCCCCAGTCACCCAGGCGAGGGCGTGTGAAGAAAAGGATTTTCTTTAATCACGGCTCGATAATCTAACACGTTCGCCGGACATGGAACCCGCGACCTCTCAGTCCGAGGAGCGTCTTGCACACACGCTCCGAAACCTTACCTAGGCGGAATTCTACCAAGTGCGTCTCCTTGTTTACTTAGGAGCCCTCGGTTGTGAAGGGGAACTACGCTAGCCTGCGGGTCGGTAAGGTCAGCGTTCTATAGGGAAACGTTCGTTAGTTGCTGCTAAGCTAGGATGGGGCGTTCTTTTTTATTAAGTGCGTCGGGTTGTTTACTCTGAAGCTCCGGCCTGATGAAGCCACAAACTAAAAGGTGGAAGCACCCGTTCGTCTCTCTTACCTCCTTCCCCTTCTCTCTCTCTTTACACAAGTATTTTCCTACGACTACGCCAATGCTCAGGTGAAATTTAAAAAAAAGGAAAAAAAATCATTTCCGATCACGAAAGAAACCAAAAACATGCCAATCCTTTTTCTGCTTTCTTCCGAGAAAAGAGTCGGAAGAAATGTTTTGAGACGCCGCCCGAAGTAAAGTAGTATTTTAGGACGAAACTGTATTTTCGGAATCAATTCCAAGCACAATAACCATTTCACGATCCGATAAGGTAAAAAGCAGTCACAACATAGATTACGTTAAGGCACGTGATTCCGAAGAGGGCGATCTAAGACAAATGGGAAGAGTAGGATCTGCTGCCTTGCTCATGGAAACGCTTTGCATGAGAGATAAAGAATTCTCGCTAAAAATAAAAAGACATTCCACTGATCACCTTAGAGCACCTTACAACTCAAATCTTGAAAGCTTACTTCCGCACACAGCTTACTCGCATGTCAACAATACATGTTTTAGGTGGCCCCGAGGTCAATGCCGTCTGTGCGAGGTCTTAGCACCTATACGGTTCAACTGAATTAAATGATACCTCTTGTTTATGCATAATATTATCCAGAATAAAAACTATGAAGAGATGAACGATATAGCGCGACAATGAAGGGTAGTTTATTCTTGTTGATTATAACAAAATGTCAATTTATTCAAAGATGGTTGTAACGATTTTGATTCAAACTCACTCGGCTATAGAGCTTATAGTTATAAACAATACTGAACAAGATTGGAAAGGTGTATTCCATGTCGGAGTACACAGTTTCCAAATGCGTTCTTTGAGATTTCATAATGTTTTCAATATTTTTCGCTCAGATGAGAATTGAACGAGAAGTATTTTATGAAATAGATGTAGGTCTTCATGTAAAGTAGTCGTAATAATTGTCCGATTTTAACCAAATTGGAGTCGGTCAATTAATTTTAGCAAAACTCCCAAATAACAAATTTCATCAAAATACACCAAGCGGTTCCCGAGTTGAAACAAAGGAGCATTGTCCACTACTTGGAGGTCTTCATGTAAATTGGTCGTAATTTTTGTCAGATTTTAACCAAAATTGGAATCGATCAATTAATTTTAGCAAAACACAATACAAAATTTCATCAAAATACGTCCAGTGATTCCTGAGTTGCAACCAAGGTACTTGGTAAACAACATGTAGGTCATGTAAAGTGGTCGTGTTTATTGTCCGATTTTAACCAAAATTGGAATCAGACGACCAAGTTTAGCAAAACTCCCAAATACCAAATTTCATCAAAATACACCAAGCGGTTCCCGAGTTGAAACAAAGGAACATTGTCAACTACATGTAGGTCTTCATGTAATGTGGTCATCATTGTTGTCCAAGTTTGACCAAAATTGAAATCGGTCGACCAATTTTAGCAAAACTCCCCAATACCATATTTCATCATAATTCGTCCAACGGTTTCCGAGTTTTAACATGCAGACAGACGGACGACATTAAAATATAGTATTATACGCCCAGCTACCGCCCAGCTCTCCCCCAGTTCTCTCAACAATCTTTGTTCAGCAGTAATGCTTCAACCCCTATATGCCTCCATCAATCTATAAAACCCTGATATTTATGCATGGTATAACGATTTACCAAGTTTGATTTTCGCAGAATTTACATAATATATAATAGTAATACAATTAACGTGCAGAAGACATTTTCCGCCGAATTGCTTTTGTAGCAGTAAGGATTCTCTCCAGTCAGGAAAGCGTGCAGTGAGACCAGATGAATACATAGTTTGTGCAATTTATATTGTACAGATTTTTTTGTGTTTGGTGTTAGCTTATAATGTGGAATATATATATATACAGTAGTCCCTCGATATGCGAATGCTCGATATACGAAGTTTTGCTATAACGAACTTTTTATTTAAAGATGTTTTTCATTTGCCATCAACAATGTAACTAACATTAGCAGTAATAACGTACTAACAATTTTACTAATGGTAAGTTTATGAGTAGAATATTTTGCAAACAGCTTTCAAAATTCCAAATAGAAACATTGTATGCAAAGAGAATATAAATTTCAAAGCTTGCCTGTATGAAACTACACCGCCGAAAATGTTGGCAGATGTTTCGTATACATGTGTATGTACTATGTAAATCCAAAAGAAAATCCAGCCTAACAGAAGATCATATTTTCAATTATAAAACGACACTGAGATATCCAGGAAACCTTTAAGCAACAATGTGTCATGACAATAGGATACGGCGCCGATTCAATCAAAGTCTACAATGTTAGGCCCTCTGACTCAGAAAGAAAAAACAAGTGAGTTCTGTAAGCGCATATCAAATTCAGTGCAACCCACACAGCTGTTTATCTCCACTTGTGGCCGTATTTTCAAGCGTTCATCGCAGTTGGGCTGTTTTTAAGTTATCATTTAATCATCATTTTCGAAGTGAGAATTATTTTTATTGTGCTGTTTTTTCGCCACGATAAAGTGTTTAAATTGTAATAAGTGATTATTTATTTCCAAAGAATTTTATTTTATTCCAAAATGCCAAGGCAATATAAAACGTGTGGAGATGTTATTGGAGGGATCACAAAACCACGAAAAGTTATATCGTTAGCGCAAAAGCTGAAAGTTATTCGTCGGGTTGAAGCTGGAGAGCGACAAGCTGACGTTAGTAGGCATTTTGGCTTCTCGGGGTCCACAATAAAAACTATCTTTTACAATGCTGATAAAATAAAACGTATTAGTAAAGCTGCTAATCTTTTAACTTCTAAATTAACAAGCAGAAGGAGTTTACGAATGGAGAAGATGGAGAGAATGCTAGCAATATGGGTTGAGGATCAAAACCAGTGTAACTTGCCTTTAAGTTCTGATTTGATAATGATAAAAGCGAAAAGTATTTATCACATTTTGAAGGATGAAGAATATGAAGGGGAACGGTGTGAAACCTTCGCGGCCAGCCGGGGATGGTTCGATAAATATAAGCGACGCAGTAACCTACATTGTATTTCTATAAGCGGCGAAGGGGCCAGTGCAGACAAACAGGCAGCAGCTGAATTTCCCCGAAGATTTAAGGACATAATCGAGGAAGGTAATTACCCTCCAGAATTAGTTTTTAACTTTGATGAAACGGCATTATATTGGAAGCGTATGCCTTCACGTACTTTTATTTCAAAGGGTGAAAAGAAAGCTGCAGGTTTTAAAGCTTCTAAAGACAGATTAACATTATTGTTGGGGTCCAATGCATCAGGTGACTACAAATAAAAACCTCTGCTCATTTACCATTCGGAAAACCCACGAGCCCTGAAAGGATCATCAAAAGAGAATCTTCCTGTAATATGGAGATCAAACCGAAAGGCCTGGATGACATAAGACGTTTTTAAAGAATGGTTCCTTTCAAGTTTTTTGCCTAGTGTAGTGACATATTGTGAATCAAAAAGCTTAGAAAAAAAGACACCTTTGCTGATTGATAATGCCCCATCCCACCTACAGTACCTAGATACCCTGCAGTCTTCGCTGAAAGTAGAAACTGTTCTTTTACCGCCGAATACAACAGCACTCCTTCAGTCAATGGATCCGGGAGTAATTGCTGCCTTCAAAGCATATTACCACAGAAGAACAATGTCGCAGTTGATCCAGAAAACTGAAGGAAAGGGTAAAGAAGCCATTAAACATTATTGGAAGAGCTTCAACATCCTGAACGGCATTGAAAATATTGGCGCAGCTTGGGATGAAGTTTCCACAAAGTGTTTGAATGCAGTGTGGAATAAGGCATGGCCTGAAGTTGCCTAAGGATTCGTGGATAATGTTCAGGAAGTCACCAACGAAATTGTAGAGTTAGCTAACGATGCCGGATTTAATGATGTTGGTACGTCGAATGTACAGGAGTAGTTGATTTCTCATGGGGAGAGTTTGAGCCTAGAAGATCTTAAGGATCTAGACGAACATAACGCTTTAGAAATAGAGGACGACGACAGTGTTCATGAGGTTGTTTCCGAAAGAAATTTCACAAACAAAGTACTTTCTGAGGCTTTAGGTAAAATTCATAGTGCCTTATATTTACTCTCAGAGCATGATCCAAATTTGGAGCGAAGTGGCACCGTCAAGAGGGCAATTACGAGTGACCTCAGCTGCTACAGTTTATTACTTGCTGAGAAGCGGAAGAAGGCGAAACAGATAAAAATGTCTGCTTTCATGGTAAAAAAATCAGCCCCTTTGACAATGGAGGAAGGAGAGGCACATCCTGAGCCGTCTTCATCAATTGATTCTCGCAGCCCTTCACATGAATACCTTACATCTCGTTATCAAGCAAAAATATCTGAAGGATCACCATTAGTGAGTATTGCAACTCTGATTTTTATTATTTAATTAATAATATTTAATAAAATCCTTTTTTATTAATCGAACTTTATCTCGCTCATACTTCAGGTTACCACATTCCATCTTCACTCATCTTTTAAAATGGTGATAGTTAATTCATAAAAGGTTTATGCTATAAGATGCGAAGTTATTAAGATTGGGAGCGCATCCCATTGTAGTCATGTTATTCGATATACAAAGTTTCAATATGCGAACGATGTTTTAGGAACGCATCTACTTCGTATATCGAGGTATTACTATATATATATATATATATATATATATATATATATATATATATATATATAACATACTTTTTTCATTTTTATATTTATATATATATTTTTTAATTTTAAATATTAGTTTTTTTGCATTGTATTGTATTTATATTTATAAGTAGTTATATTATCTTATAGTTCATAAGCAAATCATAAAAACCGTAAGGTGTTAAAATTATGTAATTGTAAGAAACAACCCCCATTGTAATTGAGCACTTTCTGACCGGCCGGGAACGTGGGTGTTATCACGAGGGACGGCCTACATTTGTGGTAAAACTACTTACCAAACCATTCAAGAGAGAGATATGCATAGTGCAACCTCTATAATCCCAACCCGCGGCAATCCGAACTCCCAGTAATCCGAACTGTTTCTCAACATCAGGTGTTAAGTGTCGGTTAAGCGAAGCGAGCGTCGAAAAGTGAAATTTGAAGCTTTTTTTTGTAACAAAGTCTGGCACAAATGTCCACTACTAACGCCTCTTGCGGCTGAATAAATGATCCTTTGAAACATCGTTTTAAAAGGAATGAGCGATATATCGATACGGCCGGCCCTGCCGATATCGCTCATTCCCACTGCCGCGGCCCAGTGTGGAGTGCAATTTTCCCGTCCATCAACGCGGATCTCTCCCAATCATTTTAGTGAACTGTAAGCAGTGCTGTAGTGGAGGGTATACGGTGGTATACGCCGTATACCCTCTGCTTTTTTCAAACAAATAGCGTATACCCTGGCCTTATGGGAAATTATACAGGTTGATTTTAAAAAACCACTAATTTTTCCTTTTTTCGTGGTCCCAAATACCCCCCCCCCTTCAAAGTTTTACTTCCGTATACGATATACCCTCTGATTTTTTACGACTACAACACTGACTGTAAGTACATTAATTGGTGTTTTATTGACAGAAATTTAATACATAATAGATTATTTCCTCGTTTATTTACATGAATCCAGTAATCTGAACATGTCTTTATATTAATTAGTTCGGATTATAGAGGTTGCACTGTATATGTGTGTATATATATATATATATATATATATATATATATATGTGTGTGTGTGTGTGTGTGTGTGTGTGTGTGTGTGTGTGTTACGGTATAGTTACGTAATCGGGAAATGTGTACATTTAGCGGTAAATGTGCACATTTTCCACCAAGTTCGGTAAATGTAAGTTTAAGTTTCCAGAAATACGTATTATCCGTACATTTCCCGGTAAAGGAACACTTTTACCGATGTGCCTTGATAAATGTGGGAATAAGTAAGAATGAGAAATGCTACACTTTAATAATTACGTTAATTTATAACAAAATCATCGAGGGTTCGGCTCCACTGGTATATATTAAGATGAACGCTTCCCAGCCCGAGAGAGTGAACGTGAGGAGGAACCAAAAACACTTCAACTAAACTACCCAACCCGATGGGCCAGAGTAAAATTTGCCTTCATGTTCAAATTTAGTTTAGTTGTGCACATTTACCATTAAATTTACACATTTACCGGACAACGCACATTTACCGCACTTCTAAACTGCAACAGATGTTCGCGACGCCGGCGCCGCCAAGTTGCGGCCTGTGTTGCGACGTTCATCCACATTTGCCAGTGTCTCTAGGTAAATGAGTACATTTTCCCAATCCAATCGGTAAAAGTATGTTATGCAGAAAGATAAAATTCAATTCTGTGCCATAGGGGGTTGCTGGAGAATAAGGAGATTCCAGATCAAAAGAAATCAATTTCGGAAGTAGAGGAAAAGAAAGGTTTTTGTCTCACTAGCTGAGAACGGGGAACATTTTGAAAGTATGTATATTCATATATAACAACTGCTAAACAGAAATTTTCATTCCCGTTTGCAAACAATGCTAAATTAATTTCATAAAAAATTATTCAAGAGAAAATTTTGCTGCTTTTTACATCACTTTGGCGTGTGTTAGTTAGTTTTAGTTAATAGTTATTTCAAAAATTAAAAGATCAGCGAAGTTAAGACAGTGAATTGAAGGTAGCGGACAAATACAAAACGCAAGAAAATTTTACAAGAGAGGCGGATAACTTTCAAACGAAAAAATCGGAATTTGTTTATCGCAATTGAAACCGAAGAAAGAGCGCCGCAAATAGTGTGGAGTTAGCATTCACGCATTGCCCAAGAGTCTGAGAAGAATTGCAGAGATATTCGTCTCTAACCATCAGATCTAAGCCACATATCACCATTGCCTTGCATCCTTAATGCACGAGGTAAAGGAGGATCGAGGGGGGTGAGAAAGAGCGAGCGAAAGGCAACGATATTCCATCCATTCCTTAGCGCTTTATTTTTCTGTTTTTTATTTCCTTTTCTGCGATCCAATCTCGATAATTCTAATCCCTCCCTTTTGTCTCTGAAAATCCATCTTCTTCGTTCTTTCTTTCTATCATTTTCTCTCCATTTCTTTCTCAGTTTATTTATCAACATCCTTCATCCAAAGGAGCATAACCGCGATCACCTAATAACTAAACTAAAATTTACAAGCTATATCTCTGCAGCAAGCCTTAAAAGATTTCGAAAATAAGGCTGTCATCGGTGGTGTTTAGCAGTTGCTAAATTCCACGCCTTTATGACATCGATTTTAAAACTTATATCGACAGAATACGCCTGCAATATGCACACATTTTCTCCCAGTCGATTCTCTAAATTTTCTACAATTCTCTGCTTCATTGCCTTCACCAGTTTTACTCTCATTTTTCAACAATTTTTTCTCCAAAACACCCTTCATATACAGTCGAGATGTCCTCATTCAAGTTGTTAATATCTCTGCATTATTACGGGTTGAAAGTTTAATGAATTACATCAAAATAAATTTTAAAAATTGGACTAATGATTATTACTGATAGAATGGAAAAATCGACTGTACGGAACTAAAAGAAATGACGTTAATATTGTCGCTTAATAATCTCGTTTTTATCGTAATCTTTGGAGAATGATTTATCCTACTCATGGAGCGAGGGAGGAACCTGCAGGTGCATCAGGCAATCGGAACCATTCATCATCATACTCAGAATATCCAGAAAATTCAGGATTCCTGACTTTTAAGGAACTAAAATACCAACGCATAAGGTTTAAAATTGTAATAAAATTTTAAAATGAGAATTAATCACTTCCTTAGATTAATAAACCTATCACAATATTCCACATTAGTTATTTAATATTTCACATACGTGACGTAATTTCAAATGCCGTTTTATAAACGATTTAACCTTATTATAGGGAAGGAGGAATGCAGAATATGAAAGAGGAGTTCCTATTGCGTAGAATATGCATTACTAAGTTAACTGCGGATAATCTAGTATCTCTCCTTTAACAAGGACAAAAGGCAAAGATAGGATTTAAAGCCGGTATAAGAGGCGTTGGGAGACGGAGCGATTAAGAAAATTATTTAAGAAAGTATAGTAAGATGGAATGGAGAGAATAGAGACGAACGCCATGGAAAAGGGAGATAGGAACAAGAAACGCCATTTAAACGAAGTACATATCTATATATACGGATGAAACGTAATGCGAATGAATAAAGAAAAGAATGCGGAAAACTGATAGCGGCAATGAAACGGTTGAAGGTTGGGCGTAAGAAGCAGGGATCGGTTATGAGCGGCAAGAATCGCAGAAGGGGAAAGCGAGGGACAGAAAACGACTGGCAAAGGAAAACGAAAGCGAAGGAGAAAATTTAGTAAAAGAGAACGATATAAGAAAACTTCACATGAGCCGTATGAGAGTCGATGAGGATGTGTGGGTACGTACTCCTAAAGGAGAATGATTATTTATATACACCAATTTCTGCAATTAACGGGTTTTACAATGAACATATCAACAACAACAAAGACGATAACGTACGACCATAACCTTAGCACGATTCGAACCCGTGAATCCTAGCACTAGAATCCTAACACGCTAAAACCATCCTTTCACCAAATACGAAGATATCAGCAAAGCGGGAAAAGGACCAATAACTATATTGCTCGTGCGACGATCCATCTGAGAATCTTGCACACTTCTCTGAAATTTTACGAAGGGCCATTTGAAACGAACAGCATCTCAAAAAGCCGAAAAATTGGTTTTTGGACGGGAAAAAGCAAATGCCTGATTACCCACCCATAATACAATCATCCGTGACTTAAAAAAGAAAGAAGTAAACAACCGCCCTACCGAACGTCGCAAGCAGAATATTTTCCAATGATACTTTCAATAACCGAGGCATCGCTATCGCTCGCTTCGCCGCTAAATACCGGAAATCCTTGCGTTGGCAGATACAAAGAGATAAAGAGCGCCGGCATCGGAGACTCGCGCAATCCCTTCGCTGCGTGTACACAAGGAGGCGCGTGTGTCGATTCTCACGCGGTTCAAGCCAAGCGTGACGGAAAACACGACAGGTGGAAAAAGGAGTGTTTTATGGCCGCTTCGGAAGGACGGCGGGGTTGCCCAACACCAAACCACCGATCGAGCTCGAATCTCAAACCAGTATTCCTCCGATGCGAGGATCCTCCTCTAAATCTTCTGTACTCCGTTAGAAAAAAATAAACCCTCCCGGACAATAAATTACGAACCCGCGATTACTTTACAACCGTTTGTCGCATTGTAATTTTTTTACGACGTGGCGAGAAAAAAAAAACTCTTCAACGATCGCATAATAAACGACGCGATTACTTCGGAGCGAGAGAAGAGGAAAGACTTGAGGTTGGTTAGAGCAGCGCGGAGCGAGGGAAAGGACAGCGAAAAAGGTAAAATAAGATAGAGAGAGGGGAAGGTTCTAGCAGAAGAGCGAAACAAGAGAGGAATAAGAGGAAAGTAGAGATACACAGTGAGAAAATGACGAGAAAGGGGAAAGACAGAAAGAGGAAAATAACGGAAGGAAGGCGAGGGAGAGAGAAGGAAAGAAACAGAGAGAGAGAGAGAGCGACAGAGGAAAAGATAAAGAAAGGGAAAGTGCGAGAAGAGGATAAAGAAAGAGAGTGGAGGGCGGCAGAGATAAGCGATAGAGCGAATTAGAGAGGCAATGCAAAATAAGACAACCTGATGAAATACGGAGTAGTTAGAGCAGTGGTCGCCAAACGTTTTGTAGCCTTTCAAAGATCAAATTTCGCGATATCCCACATCGAAAAATAGTTATTATATTTTTACATACGCGTATAACAACCTTTAGACGGATCCATTTGTTGGTACTACGCCGTAATCGATTCGTTAGAGGAAAAATTGTATTAATTACCTATCAACACATTCAAATCGTTGATTAACTTACTAAACAACGTTTTCTCGCTCCACCCATAAAATCAGCCGTGGGAACCACTAACTGAATTAGAGAGATAGATGGCAGAGGAATGAAAGCGAAAAACGGGACAAAAGAATCAGGAGTAGTAACAGAAAAAGCACATGAGGAGAGAGATGCAGAGAAATTGAGGAGGAAAAGGAAAAACAAAACCCACAGAAAAAGTCAAGATTAGATTGAGACATGAGAAGGAACGAAAGAGCGAGAAGAGATGCGAGAAACACAGCAAGATGGAGAAAGGGATAAAGGGAGACGCGCATTGGATGAAAAGAAAGAACCCGGAGAGAAAGACAAAGAGGATGGAAACAGAACAGCGTAAAGAAAGAAGAGGGGTGAAAGACGTATGAGATAGAGCACGAAGAGAATGAGAGTGGAATACGCAGAGAAATAGGGACGACGGAGAAAGAAAATCAGGAGAATGAGAAAGAACAAGAGAAGGGTGAGAAGTGGAGGATATAGCGAGGAGAAAGGAGAGAGGAGAGAGAGAGAAACAGAGATGGCAAGATAAGGCATAAAGAGAGGGGGAGGGAGGGAAAAAGGGGAGGGGAAGGAGGGAAAATGGGGAGGGGAGGGAGGGAAAATGGGGAAGGGAGGGAGAAGTGCGTTCGGAATCGAGAAAGAGTCGCTCGTTTGAAACGGTGGGAGGAGGAGAGGGGAAGGAACAAGGGATGACGCGCGGCAGTAGAAGGAAAGAGGGGAGAGAAAGAGGGATAGAGAGAGAGGGAGAGAAGAAAGGGGGGGGGGGACCTCACACGCGCGCACACAGTCTCTGCCAAGCGACCAAGAGACCGCAAGTGGAAAGGGAGGGGTGATTCGGTCGCTTCTGAGAGAGAGATAGAGAGAGAGAGGGAGAGAGAGAGAGAGAGAGAGAGAGAGAGAGAGAGATAGAGAGAGAGAGAGAGAGAGGCGCTAAGGCCGTTGAGCGAGGAGGAAGAGGAGAAAAATGAGGATACGAAGGGGCGGGAGAGAGAGAGAGAGAGGAGTGGTAATGGAAGGGAGAGAGAGAGAGAGAATGAGAGAGGAGGGGTAGTGGTGACGGGGAGATAGAGAGTGGGAGAGAGGTCCGTAGCGTTATGGGAGAAAGGGTGAGGGAGGAAGCTGAGAGGGCGGCAGGCGTGAGCGCAAAAGCGTGCCTCTCGCTTAGCGGGTCGGAAGCGTGCTTGATGGCTGGTGGGAGGGGGTGAGGGAGGAGGAGGAGAAGAGGGGAGAAGTTAATAGAAGGGAGGAGGGTGAAGATGAGAGGATGAAGTGGGGGAAGGCATGCGAGAGGGAGAGGGGCGATGGCAATGAAGGCGGGATGCTTCGCTGGTGCTGGCGTGGGAGAGCGCGCGCGCGTGTGTGTGCGTGAGGGTTTTTAATGTATTCCGCGAAGGCAGATAGCGCAGTTACTCCGTCGGCAAGATTTTGTTTAGCGAGCTTGTTTTGAGAGTGGGCGCTGGAAATGTTTCAGATCGTTATGTCGTGCGTTTCTTGTCGCTTAAAAGTTACTTCTCGATCGCATAGGCCGACCGAAGAGATTGATCGATCTGTGATTTTAAAAATAATCTCTGTAAGAAAACAGTTGAGGAATTACGCATCGATGTCGTCAGCCCTTGCACAAGCTAGCTAGTTAAGTTTTGCGGTGGCTAATGACAAAAATTAATCCGGAACCACGTTCAATAATAATAAAAACTTATGTGATCCTTCCAAAACGCCGAAATTATCTTTGAAAAAAATATACCTTCGTTGCCCTTGGGATAAATGTTCTCAATTCTTTTTTAATTTCAAAATCAATGAATGCAGGCACTGTTCATCGGA
This sequence comes from Tanypteryx hageni, assembly GCA_028673005.1. Classification (NCBI taxonomy): domain Eukaryota; kingdom Metazoa; phylum Arthropoda; class Insecta; order Odonata; family Petaluridae; genus Tanypteryx; species Tanypteryx hageni. Next base: position 33,760,520 of record CM054115.1, read on the forward strand.
ATAGATCCTCCATTCGAAGTCAAAGGTTCAAATCAGCCTCAGCGGTTGTTAGACTTACAAACCAGCCACCCACTCTCCTTTCCCCGCATTATTCTTTCGCACGAAGGTCTTTGATTCCGAACCCGTCATTGCGGAAATTCGAGCCCCAACACTCGAGCTAAACGCCGAGCACGCTGCCACGATCCTCCGCTCCTGACGTGAAACACTAGGCGATGTATATCGACGGTGATTGACGTTAAGCGACAAAGGAGAAAAGCTTTTTTTCTGCACTATCCAAAAAGGATTTTCGAATCTCAAGGGGGTCCAAAAAGCCCGGTCTATGTAAGGGGACAGGAGGTTGGGGTAGTGCAAAAGAAGAGAGGACACTTACGGGAAAGAGCGACATCAGCGCCCTGCCGCGGAGGCAAAGGGAATTAAAAGATTTGAGAGCCAAAAGGGATGAACTAATCCCGAGCAGAGATGAGAGTGTAATAAAGAGAGAGAGAGGCAGGAGAGAGAGAGAAAGATATATGAAAGAAGAGGGTAGGTGAGGAGGGAGAGATGGGGAGGTTTTAAAAGAGGTCGGATCCCTCTGAGTGGTGGTGCGTGTAATATGGCTTGGTGAGGGATGGGAAAGGGGGTTGGCGTTCGGGGTGGCAGATGGGGGAAGGGGGAGAAGATCCTTTTGAGGGAGAGAGGAATATGAAGGGGTTAAAAATCGAGCGAAGACTATTAAGTATGGCTGAAGTAGGAGAGAGAGTGGAAGGGAGAAAAGGATAAGGGGTTTTGTGGGTTTTTCTTTATCCGTGTCTGTGGTTGCGAAGGTGTCTTTATTAACAAGTGAAGATGAAAACCGTGACTGCATTTGCGATGTTTGCAAAACCCTAGCTTGGGAGTGAGTGAAAGTGCCACCCGTGAACTCGTTTTCTAATGATACTCATAATGTTTGTTTTATTAAAATGTGTCTTTTTGTGCACTCCAGTAAAATTGGCGATTGTGTTTACGCGGAAGCAAAAGAAAGAAGTCCTATGGTAACTATGCTTTCATCCTGTACGTTATATATATATATATATATATTAACTTAAGGAAATGAAAAGGTAGTGATGAGGGTGGCAACAAGGTGTTGAAGGAAGCCCAGCGGACACTTACAAAGTCGGGGACCAAGTTGGCAGGCTGCTGGGGGCGTCTAAGAGACACGTTAAATACACGAGCACAAAAAAACACGCGAGCTTATCGGGCCTATGCCCTTCTTCAGCGATAGAGAGTGTGTGTGTGTGTATATATATATATATATATATATATATATATATATATATATATATATATATATATATATATATATATATATATATATATACAGAGAGAGAGAGAGAGAGATTAATAGCAAATATTGTCAGAGAACTTCAATTTTAGGCGTTTAAACTCAATAGTATCGCAAAAATCGAGAATAATCTTATATAATATTACAGTAATGTCTGTTTGAGCCGTTATGATCTGGTGAACTACCTACCCAATTTTTTTTAAATTAACATTTTTAGAAAGCTTAAGCCTCGGCATTGATGCGAATGTCCTTTTTTTAATTTTACCCTTGCAAAAGGGTAGTTTTTAACATTTTAAGTTCATCCTGTTGTGTATAAAATCTGCATTGTTTTCGGCGGCGACTTTAGACAGATCCTTTCTGGACGAACAGCTATACTCGATCGAGTTTTTGAACAGTTTATCACCATACGGTTTACCATCACATAGACTACATATAAAACTAAACACTATTTTGATGCTGATCAGAAATTTAAACTCCAGTAAAGGATTAGTTAACGGAATACGAATGGTCGTAAAAGGCTTGCACGAAAACTGTATAGAGCGGAAGTTATCGGCACTGGAAAGATTGTTCCCATACCGAGGAATCAATTATGCCCATCAGATCCTACAATTACTTTCAAACTGTGTAGAAGACAATTTCCGATCAAAACCGCATTTCCAATGGCAATCAATAAAGCTCAAGAACAGACGCTTAAACGTGTCGGAATCTAAGTACCATGGTCAGCTGTACCTGGCTTTTTCCCGAGCTTCGTCATTTAAAGACGTCGCTGTTACCATCATTGAAGGACCTCGACAGCTTATGGACAATGATAAAATAATAACGTCAAATATTGTATTTAAAGAAATGTAAAATTGTAAATATAAAGGGAAAAAATCTAAATAAAATTTTGTTTATTAAAATCCTTTGTTTGTCTTTTCGTGTGAATTATTTGCACAGAAATAGCTAGTATAAATAATTTCAATATTAACTTCGTCCTTTTCTAAGGGAATTCTCTATCTATTTTTTTAAAACAAAATTTAATCGAAAACTTGCGAATCCGATTACCATTTGAAACAATAAATTTAGGATTTTAAAGTAACGAAAATTCGGTGCGATACAATCTTTTCTTAAATGCACGATAGATCTCTTTAAATCGTGGTAAAAACCATCATGCCGTCATGTCCTGGACTCCAACATTCCTGATCTGCGGTCTTGGTTTACTGTAGCCTTAGCTCCAGACTCGAATATTTTTTCATCCACTCGCATCTTTCTACCACGCTTTCTCTTTCCCTCTTTCTCCAACTCTTCCTCTAGCGTTTCGAAAATAAATAATCCAGAATGATAGCCATATATCGCGCTTAAAGTGAACCCGAATCGGCACGCGTGCGTTCTCGTGCCAAAATCTTCCACCGCGCGCGTCTCGAACGAGGAGATCGCTAAACAGAAGGTCGTGTGTCGCAAGCCGTCGATACGTCGCGCACACGCGCGGACTGGTAGCATCACGCATCTTTCTGGCACGACCGTGGACGTGTGGCTCGCTCCAGTGCCCGAATGATTTATGAAAACGCTTAAAACGTCAAAGAGTTCTCCTCTAGGCGGCAAAAGCGGCTGATGCTTCTCCCGCCCTTCCCCGTCCCCCTCCATCCCCCTACCGGCCCCCCTCACTTCCCCCTCCGAAGCGGTAAAAGCCCTCTCCATGAAATTTTTAAGCGCCCGCGACGTCTGACCCGCAGCAAGAGCATCAACACGCCGTCACGTGCAGTGACGCGTCGCCGGTGGCGCTGAGATCGGCCCGCGACCGCCAGGCGAACTATTTGTCTCAACGATAGAAGCCATGGGAAACGCGTCGAAATCGAACGTTCGTTTATAAGTGAAGGAAATGTAACTTCTGCTTTCCGAAAAAAGTAGTAGTTAACGGATATTTGCTGGAAATGTCGTTAAATTAAAATTAAGGATGAATTAGTTCATGCCGAATACGTCGCAGGATCAAGAATAAATGTAGATTTAAAAAATTGTATAAATTATCTTCTGATGGCTGAAACTCTATTGATGAGCAAGTTAACGAAAAGGAGATGAATAATCAGCCGTCGATGTATTGCTAATGATTACGGCTACCTTTAAACGGTAACACCCTACTGGTGAACTCAATCTTTTCATGGCTAAAGGATTTAATTTGGTCGTCAAGTAAAGAAAATGCGATTGTAATAACGCTAACAATAATATATTGGTGTATAGATTAATCTCGCTCGAAATATATAAACAAATGTAATTATACAAATATTTACTCGAAATCGATACTAAATGTGTAGTGCTAAGGAAAAAGGGTATTCAATGTTTCTTTGACCAAAACAATAGGTAAAAGTGTCGGCATAAGTCTCCTGTTGGTTTTAATAGTTGGTAAAATGAAAGCAATATTAACATATCTTTTGACTTAACAAGTTAGGGAAGTGCAGTGTATCACAAATAGGCGCGTTTCGAGAGATAGAGTATTTGAAACTATACGATATAATTTGACCGAACACACCATAAAACAGGAAAACACCACGACCCGATTATATCTCTATTAAAAATTTCTTCTCCCTCTTGGTGCATCAATAAACATATTACGTAATTTTAATGACTAATACTAAATATTTAACTTTTATTTATCGATTTTTTATTTTTAATCAACCAAACAATCGAAAGTTATTTAAAACATATCTCACTTGAGTTCGGTAGTTGCAATATTTACGTTTACGTAATTTTCTTCGCCGCAGATAATGCATTTCCTTCCGATTACAAAATCTGCCATGCACGCATAAGGAATTTGTATTTGTAATTATAGCAGATCTAATTTACTTCAGTAAACAATAAGATTATTTACGTTGACAACAATTAGGTAGCTAGGCATGGTTATTTTAAGTTCAAAGCAAATTACGACATACTTGTTCAATTTTCTTGATAACGGCTACTCCTACGGTAAAAATGTATAGGAAAAGAAATACTCTTCGTTACTTGTTCTAAAAATTTATTTGAAAACTATTCTGATAATGCCAAAAATTTACGAGATTTAACGGCAAGTTCATTTTTTGTCACCAGTAAAGTGGTACCCCTGATTAGCTTACGTGATTCATTTTTGAGATTTTCCTATTTTCTTTGGCTTTTATTTACTTTCCAATCTTTCTTTTTTAGGTAAAAAGGAGAGTATTCATTTAGCTATAAAGATAATTGCAATGTTTGGAGGCATTATTTACGAAGAAATTTAAAAAATTGAATTTTCACGAAATATGAAGAACATAGGAGCATTTCCCTTTGATAACTAAAAGAGTGAGTTATATCATTGGGGAAATCCATGGCTACGATAATATATATTAACAATTAAGATACCCTTGCTATAGCAAGAGGCGGAAGCACGTTTCCTTAAACATTTCCAATGTTCTGGTTCGCCTCCCCCATCGGAGAGGGGGCAACTCGCACCATTGAATTGTAGACCCTCGCTAGACCTTCTCATCCGTGTAAACTTCACTCCTCTAGATTCAGTAGTTTGACTGCAATACCAATATCAACGTTTTGAATTTTCCGATTTTGTTACCACCTAGCGGAAAATCTATGAACTGTTGGGAAAATCCAATCCAGTATTGTAATAGTTATCTAATACAAAAAGAGTTTTCGAAAAATCTCTTAAAACAAAAACGTTGATTGTCCACAGACAGACGGACAGACAGAGTGATTACATCAGCACGTTTTACCTTTTAAGAAAACGTGCTAAAAAGTAAGGAAAAAGCGCTCAATTAGGATCCACATCGAACGTCCCTGGCCATAAAATCAATAGATTATACAGAAAATTACAATTATAAGATGTATTCAAAGATCTATCCACCGACAATACCACCCACCGAAAACATTTCAACGAAAATGAGCAGCGGACAGCATGACAGGTTGACAGGCAAAGAATAAGTGCCACAGGCGCATAATATACATGCACACGTGCCCTCGTGCGTTACGCATGCAAACAACCGAGGCGTCCTGGCGTGTCGTCTCCGATACTTCTCACCGCTACAGTTTCATTTCCGACGAATACTCGAGGAAGAGAAAAATTCAGCTTTGGACGAGAGCGTGAAAAATCAAGTGCAAAGAGATGCATGAACCGTTAGTGTGGAAATAATTCATCGTCACCACCGCGTGCACTGTTCCTAAGGTGAAGTGGATCTCTAATATGTATAACCGGAGAAAACGGCGCTTCCTTAAGCAACGTCCTCACGAAAACATTTCGTAGTTTGGGAGACAGTGTTGTAACAATAGGGTGGCATGGGTGGCCAAATACCAAGGGCCCAAGGGTCCACGGGGGGCCTTCGAATATTTCCTGTTATAGATAAAATAAAGATATTTTTAGCTATTTCTCTTCTTTATCCTGATTTCTAAATTGTCTGGTGGGAGGGGGAGCGGGTCCTTTCGCTCCTAGTTACGCCACTGTCAGGAGAGAAGGTGCTTGAAAGTCGGAGAAAGAGAGAGAGAGAGGGATAAGGGAAAGAGGGAAAGAGGGAGGCGGAGAAAAAGAGTGAGGGAGGTCAGAGAGGAGCCTCGGGCTGTGTCGAGGGAAGATGAAGTAGAGGAAAAAATGAGTGGAGACAGGAGAGGAATCATCGAGATAAAAAAAGGAGGGAGAAGTCGTCGGAGACTCGGGAGATGGAAATGCGGTCGTGTGGCGGAGAGAGAGAGAAACTGTGAGCGGGGAAAGGACGTGGAGGGCTGCCGGGGAAGAGTACGGAGGTTAAGGGAAGGACGAGGGGAGGGGAGGGGAGGAGAGAGAGGGAAGCGGTATTGGATGAGGCACAAGGAGTGAGGTAGACGAGCGCGGGATGGCGGCGTTAGCAGGGACAGTGCGATGCAAGCTGAGCGATGAATTGCTGCAGTGGAGAGAGGGAAACAGTTGATGTCCGCTTAGGGAGGGAACGGGGGGAGGGGGTCACGGGAGGGGAAATACGGAGGAGTCTATCTTCCCCATCCCCCTCTCTCTCTCTCCCTTTTTCTCCCCTTCGCGTGGCGGCGGGCGGCGAGGGAGAAAATATCATTAAGGAAGGGCCGCAGGGGGAGGGGAACTAGGGGAAGGCGTGGAAGGAAGGAAATAAGTGTGGTGTGGGTGAGAATGGTATGGGGGCGAAGGAGGCAGAGGGAGCTGGAAATGGTGTAGGGAGAGGGGGCGGGGGCCGGGGAGGGAGGAAACGAGATTGGGTTTTGGTGGGGGAGATGGTCGTCATGAGCAACGAGGGTTGAGAGGAGAGGAGGAGCGGATGGTGGTTGATGGATCCTCTTGCTTCTTCACCCCTCCCTCCCTTCCTGTTTCCCACACCCCTCCACCCACACACACCCTCACGCACGCCGCGATTCTCGGAGGACTGGAGGGACTTGGGATTGTCCACCCTCATGCCTGTCTGTGTACGTGTGTGTGTGCCACTTTTAATTTGCGCCCTCGCATTGATGCGGGGGCGGTCGAGAGAGGGTGTTGGGGGTGGGGGTGGAACGAAGGAGGGCGGTTTTGCAAGGGGGATGGGGGAAGAGAAGGGTGCCGCTCTCTCTCTGCTTTGTCTCTCTGCCCCTGCTCTGCGGCAGTTGTGAGTGGATGAGGAGTCATTATTCCGCTCGGGTTGCCATGGGGCTGGGGGGGGGGGATAGGCGGGAGGAATCCGGGATCTGAGGGTCGAGGGTGAAGTGGGAGGAGGGAGGGGGAGGTGAGGGGGTTGGGGCGAGGGGCAGCGGAGGACGCGAGGCTGGAAGATGGCAAAGATTCGGCGGCAGGGTCCGTTTGATATGCTCACGATCCGGCTCTTCTTGAGGTTAGGCGAACAAACATCGTTAAGCTTCCATTTCAGATGGAAAAGACGACAAAGGATCCCTTATGAAGCAGACGTTCCTAACCATTTAACTGTAGCTACGCCAACATTAGCTTTTCAGGTATGGCTCTAGTAATTTGTTTAAAATTTAAAAATGAAACATTTAAACAATGTAGCATTTACATTAAAATAAATATTTGTATTCACTGCATTTTATGAAAAGACCTGTGCATAGAAAAAAGTTCACCTTCAGCTCGGAAATTTTCTCTTTGTCGAAATTTACAGTAAAAGGTAAAATAATAGGTACATACTAGCATAAGTTTTCCCAAGCTCAATCATTCACAAATAAAATAAATATGGTGGATATTAAAGGTAAAAAATCAAGAATATTCCTGAAAATTTTGAAAATATCGTGAAAAATTGCCCGCACTTCCTCTGCGCAATCATAGTATCTTATATTTTGGGAATAAATTGATATTAATCAATACGTCATCCTCACATCTGTAAAATCTCTTATGCAGAAATACTGCCAATATACAAAAAATTACATAGCAATAGAAAAGATCGCGATATGAAAAAGCATTAACCAGCCTGACGCGATAACGATAGAACACATTTCGTGTAGCTGTGACGTTAGCATTAATTTCGTCTTAAATACGACGGTACACTATAACGTAATCTAACCTTCAGCCGCACAATATACAGGGTGTCTATAAATTATTCACCTGGTTATGAAGCTATATAAAAATTTTATTTTAACACATTGTATAACGGTTTCTTACAATTAATAAAACAACTCAAAGAATTTCTTATCACAAAACTGCACTTGAGTAAACCTCCACATGGGCACTTCTGGTAGCACGTAGAATATCAGCTACTGGTTTCATTCCAGGTATTGTGAATCGTGTCTAGCGTGATGGAAGCCATTGCCTGTTGAATCCTGTCTCCTAACTCTTTGACGTTATTTACCTTTTTTGCATAAGCCTTGTCCTTGACATAGCCCCATAAAAAGAAATCCATAGGCGTGATGTCCGGGAAACGAGGAGGCCATGGAATGGGACCGTCACGGCCGATCCATCGATTAGGAAATTTTTCATTGAGGAAATCGCGTACAATTTTGCCCGTGTGTGGTGAGGCTCCATTTTGCTGAAAGATCACATGAGATAGCATTTCTTCCAGCTGAGGTGTAACATACAATTCTAGCATACCTAGGTAATTGACAGAATTCACAGTTTTTTCATGGAAGAAAAATCGTCTAATTACACGGTTGTAGGAGAGTGCGCACCAGATGTTTATCTTGGGACTATCACGCTCGTGTTCACGAAATGAATGGGGATTTTCAGATTCCCATACCCGACAATTGTGCCTGTTAACTTGACCAGACACGTGGAATGTCGCTTCATCACTGAAAACGAAATTCTCAAAAAAGTGCTCATCTTGATCAATAGATACGGTCGAGAATGTCAACAGCGAATTCCTCGCGTCGGGGTTTGTCGTTAGGTTTAATTTCCTGGACGATTTGCACTTCGTAAGCATAAAGTTTCAACCTCTTGTGAACAACATTGTGCACTGTTCCACGCGGTATTCCCAGTTCCAGGCTTGCTCGGTGGATAGATTTTGTAGGACTTCGCGTGAACACTTCCTGAATATCATCTACTGCATCTGCAGACACACTAGACCTACCTGCTCCTTTCTGGTGTAGCACACTGCTGGTTTCTTGAAACTGTTTTAGCCATCGCCATTGGTGGATCCTTACTGAATTCACTTTGGAAACGTCTCTTTACAGTCACAGGAGATTCAAATTTTTCCACGTGGGAATGGATGCATCACAAGAAATAAATTAATTCCATGCACGTGTTACAATTCTTCAATATTTTAAGAAGTCAAACAAACGGGAACGTTTCTGTTTTCTATCATTTCGAGTTTCTTTGGTCGTCGCTACCCGAGTATTATTGGTGTATGTACATTGAATCGCCGACTACGCAGAAAAGGATGTTTTAAAAAAACCGGACGCAGAAACGCGTAATTCTCGCACTCTCCGGTCCTCCCTATCAAAGTAACTTTCGCTCGACCCTATGCCGCAGATAAGACCGAATTCTTCCTGTTTGGATGGGCAGAGGGGAGAGTGGTGGGGGATGAGAGGGGGGAGGGGAGAGTGCTGGGGAGGGAGAAACATTTCGGACGGAATTTATCAACTGAGCGCCTTTAACGCTGCTTCCGTGAGATATCGACGAGCCAAAACCTCGACCTCGTGTTTTTGCGGCACCCTCTCCAGTTACAATCTGCACGCAGGCAGACGCGCCCCCCCGACACCTCCTCTAACCCCCTCCCCCTTCTCTCTACGCAAACCCTTCCCTCCCCTCCCCCTCGCTCTCCGCTTCTACCTACCTCCCATCCTCCGCCGATAAAATTGCGTACCATGTGGAGTGAGTCCGCGCATTACCCCTGGACCTCATCCCATTAAATATTACGGAGGCGGAAGGAAGAGGACGTCAAGGGGGAAGCGGGCGTGTGGCCGAGAAGGAGAGGGAGGGAGGTAGGGTGGGGAGGCAAGGGAGGGAGATGAGGTGGTTGGTTGAGAGTGACGGAGTGAGTGGAGCGGGAGAGAGCACTCCGGAACACGGGCGATGGGTTAGTCCCCATCCTCTTCTCTTCCCTGTCCTCCACCACTCCTCCCCTCCCCCCTACACCCCTCCTCCTCCTCCCAGCCTCCCTTACGTCGAGTCCTTGGAGACGAGAGGCGCGCAACTGTGTCGTGTGCAGGTCTTCATTCCCCGAGTGGCATTGCGGAGATGAGTCAGATGGAGAGAGGGAAAAGGGAGGGAAAGAGGAGATAGAGATAGGCGGAGAGAAAGAGACATGAAGTTTAAAGTAGAAGAGAAATGCAGGAAAAGGAAATACGGGGGAAGAGAGATAGGAGGAAGGAAAGAATGAAGGCGCAGAATAAGATCAAAGGAGAAGTGACGGAGGAGAAAAGCGAACGTAAATGAAGTAGAGAAAGAGGTCGTGGAAGGAGTAGAGAGAGCGAAAGGACAAAGATTGAAGGAGAGAGAGAGAGAGTGAAAGAGAGGGACAGGTCTGCCAAATTATAAGTATACAATAGAACGCGACGAAATATAAATAGAAAGGATAATAAAATAGCAAACGTAGGAAGGGAGAAACATGACTAAAGAGGGAGAGAAGCATGAAGAGCAAATATTGGAGAAATTTATAGAAATGAAAGAAAAGACAGCGTATGAGGAGAGCATTAGAAGAGGAGGCAACGAGAAAATCATAAGAGAACAATAAGATGGATGAAAATAAGACTTTATATAGGTGTTGGTGAGCGTGCACACACTCTAATACACGGATGAAATCAAGACAAATGCACGAGAAAAAGAGATAATGGCGAAGTGAGAGAGATAAAAGGAAAATGGAGAAAAAGAAAGGCAAGAGGTCAAATGGAGAGAGAGAGAGAGATAGGGTTGGGAGAAATGAGACTATAAATTTTTCAATACCTCCGGACAGGAGAGGAGAAAGAGAGAAAATATCGGAAAAAGGAAGGAGGTGGAATATTTTTACTTAGGCGAATGGAGTGGTAAGGGTGGAATGGGGGCGCTGAAGGGGAAGGAAATGGGAGAGAGAACGAGAGAAGCGACACCTGTACCATAAAGAATGAAACAGAAACTTAAATAGCATATATATATATATATATATATATATATATATATATAACCGTGGAATTAATTGAGAGCTAATCATTCACGCACTGCAAAGGATTTATTAAAGACGAAATGGGTGAGATTGCCGAAAGAATGAAATTGAAAAGAAGGATAACAATTAAAAATTCATTAACGTGAAGACGAAAATGGATAACAAGAATGTAGAATAGAGCTAATGTTATAAAAATAGGGATGCATACGGGTTTCCCGTGGTACAGAAGTGCTTTTCGTCAAATTCGGTGAAATACACTAATGGCTGAAATCGGTACAGCAAGTTCTATACAAATACATGTATAAAGAAAAATTATTTTTCCTTGTATTGTGGTAGCCCTGCATTTTAAATCCATTATAAACATGTTCATTTCGTTTCTTTCAAGTCGGTTCATGCAATACCTTCCAAATTCATAGTTACAGAAATAAATGTAGCCTTCATATTGTGGTAGCCCTGTTTAGTCGACCTGGTTGAAATATAATATTTTGGTTATTTATTTATATGAAGATATAAGATATACCACACTTGGTTAAAATCCATGAGGTCAGTTCTCTAGAAATACGTGTAAAAGAAATATTTTATTTTGGTAGCTCTGTTCTTCAGCTCTACTTGAAACATCTTGATTTTATTATGGTGTTTTATAAATCTTATATAGGAAATTTAGTCGAAATCCGTTTAGCCAATTCATTCCAAATCCATAATTACCAAAAGAGTTTAATTTTCAATTGTGGCACCCCTGTTTGCTTGATTCGGTCCAAATATGCTATTATGGTTTTGTATATATGTGTACATTATAAATATTAAATTAGGTTAAAATTGATGGACACAGTTTAACTTGTAAAAATGAAATTTTTTTATTACTTGCATTGTGGTAGCCCTGGTTTCTATATCCATATTGAACATCTTGATTTTGTTTTTTTTTTGTTGCACACCACCTTCATACAAAATATCGTTGAAATCGGTTACGCCAATTCCGTCCAAATTCATAATTACCTTAAAGTTTTATTTTACAATTATGACACCCCTGCTGAATCGATCGGGTCCAAATATGCCATTTTGGTCATTAATTTATGTGAATATCCTATGTACCAAATTTGATCTAAATCACTTAAGCCAATTCTTCCCTGATATATGCGGACGGACGGACATAATGAAGATAATAGTGCTTTTCAGCAACGACGAAAGTCACTAAAACAACGGCATGGGAGTAATACCCAAAATATTGCATTCCTAATTATAAAAATAAATAAATCATTTTTATAAACTTGGTGCCATTTCCGCCATTGTGGAAATAGTGCAAACTTCATAAAATCGCGTGTAGTTTGTTTTATTCAAAATAACACCCATTCCCTTAATTCCTTTTTTGCTGCAGGTTAGAAGCAGCAACGGTAAACACAATTAGTACTTTTTTGGAATTTGAATTCTTATTTATCGAATAGTAAATGAATGCCAGGCTTAGTTGAATAGGATCTGCTTTATTCGAGCGATAAAAACGCACCTTATTCTCCAGGCCGTCCGATTGTACGTACATGGGCGGAGTTCGGGTCTTAATTCAAGTATATTTTAAGTGCAGGTTAACAACACCCTCTCCTGATTTACTTTTACACCTTATTACACTTCATGAAAGCATTTAAAAAATAAGACAAGATTCACGGCCTTTGGAGACGGCCGCGGTAAGAATCTATTTTTAATGTAAGCACTAATAAAAATTCTAGTTTTGGAGAAATGCACAACAGAAAATAAGTGAAAACCGTTAAAATATTTCAGAAAAGTACGAATTGAAAGATTAGATTCGGGAAAGAAAAAATATAAATTACATCGGCTAAACTAGAAGTAACAATAGAAATATAACTAAACGGCAATATAAGTTGAATAGAAATAGAGAGACTCACAATTCGAAAATTAAACGAAAATAGAATGAAAGAATATTCGTCGGAGTTTGAAATGCGTATAGAAAGATCTTGTGAAACTAATTGTTGTGCGAAACAGTCAAGTTTAAAAATCCACCATATAACAATACACTAATTTGGCAGATGTAGAAGCATGAGAACTAGGTGCAAATTTCAATACATTACTTAATATTTCGAGTACGAATGACAAGGTGATGATTTTTTGCGGCACCAAAAATTCATGGGTGCAAGACAATAAAATGACGTGGAATGAAAACGTTTTCATTAATCAATTATAATAATTACTTTGTAAAATAAAAGATTTCCATGAAATGTGTCGGTATTTGATTTAGTCGACTGCAAATTTATAATTATTTATTAAGTTCACAGAAATATTTTTTTGGCATATCATAAGATTTTCCCAAACAAATTTAAATTTTCACGCCCTTCGGAATTAATAACTTTAAAATATAAGGCACGAGCAATGAGCAAGGATAGGTGGAAAACTGATGTACTATGTATCTACACAAGCCTTAAAAAGGTTGGAAGAAACCAGATGCGCATTTCAGCTACGCAGCAGGCGTCATCAGTGCAAACTAAATCAATACGAGTGCTCAATTAGCTGATTTTTGTATTATCAAGTTAATTAATCTTTTACATTCTGTCTCTTGCACCACCAAACAATACTTACATTATAACCTTGCTATTACACATTGTAAATGTACAATTCATCGCCTTATTAAATTTTTTGACCATCACTGAACTAATTCTGGGATAATACGTCCATAAGTTTTTGATATGAAAAATCCGACACGAGTAAATTTGCAATCCGCGTGACGAACGCAAAATAAAGCAAACCAAAATTGCGACGATTTGTGGCAGTCAGAGGACGATTAAGAGTAGAAATGTATGGAAGAAAGGCGTATAGATGAGGGAAACATCGATCGCGAAATAGAAGTGGAGAATGCAGAGAGAGAGAGAGAAGAGGAATGAGAGAGAGGAAGTGCTCAGAGAGAGAGAGAGGAGAGAGAGAGGAGTGGGGTGGAGGGAGGGGTGAGGTAGGAGTGGAGATGAAGATCGATTTGAACACTCAGACCACTCTCCTTTCTCCCCCTTACCCCATTATCTTCCTACCACCCAAGCCCCTTACCCCTCCCCCCTCCTTCCCTCTTTCTTACCCCTCCCACGCCACCCAATGCTCCTCTCTTCCTGTGACCATCCATCAAGTGAGTGACCTCTCTGTCTCCCTATCTCTCTCTCTCTGTCTCCCTCCCTCTATCTCTCTCTCTGTCTCCCTCTCTCTCTCTCACCCACTCTCTGCCTCTGAGACTACGATCTGCAACTACCCTGGCTAGCATTCTGGCGTGATAACACCCCTGCCGCCCCCTCCCAATCTCTCTCCGTCCTCCCGTTTCTCTTCCCTCTTACCTCTCCCTCTCTTTTCCTCTCAGGTTTCCTTCTTCCAAACGGGATTCCATTTCCACACTCCGTGGCGACTGAGAGAGAGAGAGGAAAAAGATCCTAAATTGCTGAGTGTGCGATAATAAAAATCCCTCCTTATTTTCTTCTCCTCCGATACGTTCGATATTCCAGCATCTTTTCTCCTTCTTAAGAAGCTGACCAATGGAGGAGTTGGACTGGTTCGGGATCGAGGGAATTTTTTCGAAATTAAAAGGAATCCATGATTTCGGTAGAAAAAGCAATAATTGCCATTAATATTTTTTTAATTACAAAACAATCACTTAAGTATCATAAATATACAAACAAGTAGACACGTTATATATCAATTGTGATGTTAGACAAAAAACAATACTACGAGGATAAAAAATGTGCTCTCAAAATTAAAATAAACTAAAAACCCCTATATGTATACGATGATAAGGCAAACGAAGGACACTTTGAAAAATACTTCCATAGTCTCATATACAAATATATACTTGAAACTCAACATACTTTCTAAAATTGTACTACCTGCCCAAAATATACAGTGATGATTACTCAATGAGATCTATGACTTTAGCAATAAACTCCCCAACTTACCTTATTTTGATATGACTGAACTAATCGTAAATTCGATTAGAAGTTCTGTTTTTAGAATTTACTTTCGGTTGATCATCAGTGAAGAGGCTGCATTGTATCCGAAATTCGCATCTGGTGTTTCAAGCTTTACAATGGCTATTGGAGATACCTGAGATAAGAACTTATTTTTCTCTTTTTGATACTTAATTGTTCATTCTTGAATATGTTTTCAGACATAAGCCGAGCTCGATAATTCTCTAGTGAATTTATATATTTTTCATCTTAAAACGTTTAGGGTAGTGATGAAAGTTTTATCAGATTAATCCAAACGCTAAAACTTAAACACACTGGGTTGTACTTCTGCCAATTCCTTTTGTTCCTATAGACCAAGTTCAAGTTTTAAATGAATTTTGTATGGCAAATGTCATTTTAAGTCGATGCTCCTCATTCAATTCAACCATTTGTCTAATTAGATGGTTCCGATACTCGCTAACCGTAATGGAAAAGTATATTTCTTTCAACAAAAGGAAAATTATTAGGAAAAGTACTTCATAAATATTTTGTTGTTTGTAAAGATAGAAAAAAGAAAAATTGGCCCACTTTTAAAAACTTTTACTATTTTTAGCGAGATATATAAAAGAAATACTTTTAAAATTTTATTAGAGCATATCGAACATCATTTTTTTATATTACCGTAAATGGACAATTTTTAATGAAAGATTTGAAAAAACTATGACTTAAATTCTTATCCTTTGTAAATATAGCCAAGTGATTCTTGCACTCGGGAAAATGCAGCATTTTTCAAAGTTTTTAGAGTAGGTACGCGAGCAAAGCAATGCGAAGCTGAAGTAAGATTGAAAGACGAAAGGATAAGGGCAGAGCAGAGATATTGAGAATAGATAGAGATGAGGGATACTTAATCAGTGAGATTGCGCGGATATAGAAGATATTTTTGGGAGATACGGTGGATTCAAATGTGAAGATGATTTAGATAGGAATACCGGAGAAAAGTCGCGAAGAGATAGGAAGACGTGACTAGCGGCTGTGGGCACTCGCAAGAATTATGGAGTGAACAAGACAACTTCAAAGTGAGAGCCGCACATCACAAAGTATTTTGGATAGAACCAATCGTGCTCGGCTTGAAAAAAACAACTTCCGCGAAAATAAAAGTTAAATCCAAGATACATGCTCTATATTAATACTGGATTCATAAGATATTGGATTATTTTTTAAAATCCTTCCGTTGCATAAAATGGAGAAAAATTTGCTGATTTTCTAAATGCTCTTCTATTATTAAAATGGAAAATATTTTTATAGCAGTTTTACTCCTGTCCTTTTTTATACAAAAAGGTTTGCAGGATTTTATCAAATATTTTTCTGTAGCGTTTGTCTCCGTTTTAATCCAATTACAAATAGTATTTGCTACTATTATCAAAACCAAGAAAAATAAAAAAGTTGCTTTTAATTTAACTTTTAATACACAAGCACCGATATAGCTAACAATGTTTTACTTCACTTCCTCCGTTTCCCAATTTCTAATATTAGAGTGAATATGGAGTTCTTAGATAGTTATTACATCTCATTAATTATCTCTGAATAGCTCTAATTCGCTTTCGTTTCCAGGTATTGTCATCAAAATCATAGACCTCATGAAGATTGAGAGGGAGACCTTAGTCACGCAGGCTTTACGTCCTAGGGAATATACCGTGGAAGATTTTTTACCATGGTTTACCCAACAAACACTGTATATGGAGTCGCTTCATCGACTCTCCGGCTAGATCGAAGGCGTGTCCGTCTCCCCCCCCCCCCCCCCCGCGATTGTTGCCTTAAGCCCAGACTATTCTTAGTCGAAAGGTCAACGGGTGTCTGATGAGAGCAAAGGGAAGATATGGAGGAGAGTGCTCCGCCTAGCTTTAATCCATCCGTTGTCAGTCATATCGCTACCAACAGAAGGCGATACCGCCGGAAGGACATGGCAGAGCGGTAGGTAGGCCCGCACGCTTGGCCATACCGCCCAGACGACGAATTCTCATCCAATTTTGCGATACCATCCGTCTATCTCACACTCCCTCCGTCTCCCACTGTTTCATTCCTCTTTTAAGATAGCGCTTATCACCGATACATATAGGTGTAGTGAGTGATAGTAATAAAATAAGGAAAACCTCACGAAATAAATGTAGATATAGTTAACCTAATAAAACAATATCAGAATTTATAAGCCTAGGTATATCGTTTTGTTAATTGAAAACTATATCACAAACAATATTTGTGGTCTCTTTTGATAATAAATTCTAAAAGTAAATGCACAGAAGCTGGTGTACATACATCAGGGTTCCTTATTAGGCCCTATTCTTTCAAAGTTTTAGATTAACAGACTCCCAAAAAGTCACAATACACAAGTGGAAGACGAAAACAAAAGAACAAAAAAGTTATTGTATTTTCCTATAAACTATATAAATAAAATTGTAATTCTGACTGTTTGTTTTGATTGTTTGTACACGCATCACGCAAAAGCAGCTAAACGGATTCCAATAAAATTTGGGGATTAGTTGTAAATTGTCCCGACTTAAAGCGTAGGCTACGCTAAATGTAAGTCCGTCATCTTGAAACAAAATGGCGGCTTAATTTGAAAAAAAAAAAAATTATTGCATTACTCAAAAGAAGCAACGGATTTCAATGAAATTTGGGTGATATAAATAGCGAGACCTAATTCAAAGGACAGGTTACTCAAAATTTCAGGCCGCCATCTTGAAACAAAATGGCGAGTATAAAACTATCAGGACGACGCAGTGAACTATCCTGTGGAATTTTTTAATAGTGTAACAACTCCTGGGCTCCCTGCGCATAAAATCACTTTGAAAGTTGGATGTCAAATAATGATCATGCGAAACCTAAGAGCTCCAAAGCTATGTAATGGCACAAGGCTGCAGGTGAAAGCCCTCCATAGATATGTGATAGAAGCAGTAATTCTAACAGGGTGCGTTAAAAGCGAGTCGGTTTTCATCCCCCGAATTCCCCTGACACCATTTGTTTCGCCATGGCAATTAACAAGTCACAAGGCCAGACCCTCCGCATTGCAGGCGTTGATTTGACATCCAGCTGCTTCTCACACGGACAACTCTACGTAGCCTGCTCCAGGGTGAGTAGCAGCAAGGATCTTTTCATCTGTGCCTCCGATGCAAAGACTCGCAACGTAGTTTATAAATAGGCACTCTCTTAACCAAGCTATATTCACTCGCGACTATCGGATGTTAATAAACTTTACGGGGCATATTACAGACAGCTCTTGGGTGCTTGCTTCCCTTCTTTAGCACTGACCCTTTCGGAGATGCATTGACGAAATATCCCGTGCGAAGAACGGGTACTTAAGCTAGTTTTCCTATAAAAGAAAAATTCTGCCTAAAGTTTACCTAAATACTACTGAAGCCAACTGGACAAATCTGATGTGGCTACCACATGAATTTCTCCATACCTGTAATATTTCTAAAAATTCCAAATAACTATTTTAAGGGAATGCGAGAAAAATTCAAAGATTTTCAAAGAATAGTAATAAACACATACCGTAGCCTCTGATATTGGATATAGCTACGAAGCTCCAACAATTAATAAAATAAAAAAGGAGCGTTACAAATACGTAACTAAGCGTAAAGTGTGTGTGTGTATTTCTGGCAAATCAGACTCTTGGGCTATTATCACCGTAACTTTACATATACGATGCACAAATACAAATATTCCACAACACAACTTCATTCATTCATTCGTGTTCTGTCTTGCGACAGGTCCTACCAATTAATTAATTAATTGGTTTTGACTAGGGAATATACATACACGGTGTGGTGGTTTCCCGTTGCCTTCCACACCGGACTCGCACACAGAAGGGAGGAGGGAAACCCGGTGCCGGCATTTGCCTGCTCTTACGAAGAACACCAGGGGGGCCAACGGCTTAACGTCCCTTCCGAAGGACGGAACAGCCGAATTTGCGCGGTCTCCTCAAACCACGCAACCAGGGGGCCGGGTGACTTTGAGAAAAAATCCTACTCGCGCAGGATTCGTACCCGATGACTTTTTCAAGCATCTATGACATCATATAACAATATCACATGTCTCTATTAAATACATAATAAATAACTAAATAGATAAAATTAAAAACAGATTACGAGGGACTGTAAAAGGGCCTCTCTCTATTTGTAAAATAAAATATCAGTGAGATTGGATAAGGGTAAAGTGTTTACAAAAGTTGTCTCCTGGTGGTGTGGTGGTACCAGCTAATAAATATAGTTCTTTAAATATTTCTTAATGCATTCTATGAAAAATAACTTCAGACAAACGTTGTAGAGAATAACATTTTATACAGTTTATTAATTTAATGTTATTATAAATTATGAAATTTGAATGAATAAAATCTGTAAAAACGAAAAAGAGACCAAGAGTAAAGTGTCACTTTCGGTTGACCGATTTTTACCAAAAACTAATCAACTCTTGTGCCATTACTTAAAATAAACTAAATTTCGCGTTGAACTGATAAATATTTTTTTTAGTTAGAGCACCCACAAAATTCCTATCACATACAGATCGTCAAGAAAACGGTCAAAACCTGTTCAGGGGACGTCACAACGCGCATTTCCGTTGAAATCTCGAAATCGACATTTTCATTAATTCAATACTTTCTCTATACTAGGTAAGTATGGATCAAGTAAAAACATTGCTGCTTCTCAAATCTTAACAAGATATCTAAATGCGAAAATAATCTGAAATAAGCAAAGTCCTTATGATAGCTGAGGGATTCGTGCGTGGTGAAAGGCAAGGGGTTGGAAAGTCCCACACCGAGGAGAACCAAACGCTGACAAGTTGCACCGAATGTGGGAGTTCTTAAAAATCCCTTTCATAACACTAAAATGCATTACCAGCGTTGCGATTCCCGCGACCGTTTTATTTTTAATAGTGAGGCGACAAAGGAAGGGACGAAGGGTTTTTTACAGCTCTTTCTCCCTCTACCGCGCTGATCGGGAACGAGCGAGTCATCTACGGCGATAAGTATGCATTTGACCTCGGAGCTCGCGCACCGCGTCAAGTTCGATAAAACACGGATGACGCCCTTCACGCTGCGCAGGCGTTAATTAATAAACGTGCGGCAGATTTCTTCTTCCTGAATTCGATACGAAGATTGTGAAAAAGGGCGCAATTCAAAAGATATCGAGCATTACGCAGTTTGAGTAGCCGGCTCGCTAAAAAGAAAAACTCCGGAATCGATTAAATATATATTTATACGGTCAAAATAAATATAGAATAGCGTGATATGTATCACTTTCGCATGGCCATTTCTATCATCCTCTCTACAGAGACTTAACCGATGGGCAAGGATAGGGATAGTAAGGATTATTGAGTGATATCAATTTAGGACAGAACCCATCATAACTACCCGAGGTCACAAAATATTAACCTGAAACAGAGAATTGCACGAAATAATAATTGTTATATATTATTATAATTCCATCCACCCAAATTTCGATTTAATACACTCACGTAAAAGCAGGCATTAATGGGGCGAAGAGAGCTTTAAAAAGACATTTAGAATAAAGATATTAAAAATGGATTGGTGAAAAATCTGATATGGAGTGTAGCATTATATGAGTATATGATACGTACTGTGAGAAAAGAAGATGCGAATAGATTATAGGCTTTGGAGATGTGGGTGCGGCGCAGACTGGAGAAAATAAGTTGGACGGCGATGAAGGCAGATAAGGAAGTTTCAAATACAGTAGGGGTTTAATTATAGTAATAATGGAAATTTATAATAAATTGGTTGGTCATATATTGAGAGGCAAAGGTCTGTTGAATGTAGTCATAGAAAAGAGGTAAGGAGATTAAAGAGAAAAAGAATAATTATGTCTTAAAACAGTAATGCCCCAACTATTTGGCTGGAAGGCCACACGGCCCACTTCTGCCTCTTTGCAGGCCACATCCAGTCAAAAATACGTACAGCTGAAGAATAATAATTTAAGGAAAATAAAGGGTTTAGTTGTGGATCAATATTACCCGATTTGTTTTAATGCATTTAACTATTTTTATGATTTCCTATTTTCGTCTTAAATTGTTCAACATATGGCTGGCCGGATGTAGCTCGCGGGCCGTAGTTTGGGTACCACTGTCTTAAGAGACGGGGGTGGCTATGAGAAGACGAAGACAAAGGCCTTTGAAAACCTACCAAAAGCTAGAAGAACTGTGATGACACGCATATCAAAAAGACAGAAATATTTTTGTTACAATAATATTGCGATAAAAATCAAACCAAAAATAATCCACCCCAATATATCTATGAACGATACATGTCACGAGAGTGGTAACCGTAAATGACACATGATTATCGTCACGGCCACTGAGGGTGAATAGAGATTACCTTCGAAATCTACGCCAAGTGTAACGACGTTTAGCATTTCCTCATTTAATCATTTCGGATTCAGATGAACCAGCACAGCTTTACATTTCATACATTCCTTTACGGTCAATACCATCAATCACCCGCAATCATCTCCTCATTAATAAGACTCACGCGGGTACCATTGCCCCGCTACGCCGCCTTCTACCGCCGAACGACGCCGCATCAGACGGCGGCGGAACCAAAGCCGCAAAACCGCACTTCCGTCCGCTTTATCGCGCGACACCCTCCTTCCCTCTCTCTCTCTCTCTCCAAAGGCCTCCGAGCCCTTGAAACCGCGACGCGTTTCCGACCGCTGAACGTTAAAAAAAACGCTTAAGATCACGCGCCACCGCCTGAGCGATGGAAAAAGGCGGCCGAAACGAAAGAAAGAAAAAACAACCCTTGATGTCATCCGCGCATTAAAGGCGTAGGACGAAGTAACGTAAGAGAGAGAGTAAAAAACGAGGAGAAAGTAGGCACGCCATAATCTCAGAAAGTGTAACGGGATAGAGAGAGAGAGAAGAAAAGGAAGCGAAGGAGAACGGGAGAGAGGTGGAAGAAAGAGGGGAAAATAGAAAAGGACGGAGGGGGAGGCGAGAGATAAAGAAGAAAGGGCAAAGGGAGCGTAAGGGGGGCGCTCTGGGGATCAGACGGATTAGAGTAGCGCCACGTAGGCTGGAGGGGGAAGTGGGCGGCGAGGGAGCCTGCTGGAAAGGGGGAAGAAGGGGGTGTGGGTGGAGGCACGCGCCGTAGACAAGAGATAGAGATTGGGGTGAGGGAGAGGGGGTGGAGGTGGGAGGGGAAGCAGGGGGATAAATAAGAGAGGTTGCCAGTGTGGCGCCGTCTGATTGGGTGGAATGACTGGATGGAAGAAGGGGTGGAGAGGGAGAGAGTGAAGAATTGTGGCTGAGAGGATTCCGATGGGGTTGGTGGGTGAGGGGCGGGGGTACTAGGGAAGAGTGGAGGGGTGAAAGGGTTGGAGACCCTGAATCAAGTATAAGGATGAAAAGAAGATGGGAAAGACGAAAGGGATTAAATATATGGGGTGGAGGGAGAGGGATGGAAGGGGGAGAGGAATGGGAGGGAGAGAGGGATGGGAGGCGGAGAGGGATGGGAGGAGGAGAGGGATGAGAGGGAGAGAAGGATGGGAGGCGGAGAGGGATGGGAAGGGGAGAGGGATGGGAGGGAGAGAGGGATGGGAGGCGGAGAGGGATGGGAGGGGGGAGGGATGGGAGGGGGAGATGATATAGGAGGACGGAGGCACGTAACCGAGAAGTCATCTAGGGAGGATTTCTGGAAGGTTCTTATTCTCTAGAATAATTTATTTTAATTTTTGCGACATATTGCTCAGATAAAATATCCCCGGGAATACTTGCATCACTTCTTAGGCTTCCGTATCCATTTTCAAGATATTCTTTTTGCAGAAATCGGTGATTGCTTCCACGCATTCATATATTTCTTATTTTATTAATAATTTTCAAAAATTATGTTTAAATTGAGCGCTAGGATTACTTCTGATTCATCCCTACTTTCAAGAAATTTTCTCACAGAAGAGAGTAGTAGCGTATTTTTTAAACCATTTCAGAGAAAATTAGAGAAAAATAGCTATCTCATTACGCAAAAATTTTAAAATTACAAAGTACTCAAACTTTTTAATCTAAAAATAAAATAATAATTTTCCAAAAAGTTGGCATGACGATAAAGTTAAATATAAAATACTGAATAAGTTATTATTTCAATAACGCTACTAACTTCATCGAATACAGCGTGAGAAGGCTCATTGAAAATGTAGCAATCTTTCAGATGAATCAAATATCGTATGACGTAGCACATATGTATAGGAAAAACTGAATCACCTTAGCAATAATGGCACCTCTTCTTTCAGGACAGGAGCGACCGGGGAGCGGCACGGGCTTTGCGAGGAGTTCCCACTCGTTGGCATTTTGGCACTTGTTAAAATTGAAACACATATACATCATCATGGTGAACCACACAGGTTTGCAACTATTTCCATGCAACAAAAGAAAGGCATGATTAAAGAAAAGTTTGATAAAACGGAATCCAAACGATAACTTGTCTACGCGGTCGAAAGGTACCATTTTCTAAAAAACCGCATCTAAACTTTAACGACATTCAGATTTGCGCAGACTAACCTCGGCATTCTGATTATCGCTTCCCGTGACGGCTTTAGAATTCGTTTCGAGCGGATTCCCTTCCTGCGAACAACTTGCGCACTACTCAATCTGAAGCTGGAATAAAACGGGAATAATACGAATGTGTTGCTCCCAAGAAGCGGCGTCTCCCTACCTTTCGATGAGAAGAAAACCTCCCGTGTCGGATGACTTGTGGTGTCCCACGACGCCAGAGATTCCTCTTGACACACATGCACACTATTTTGTACACACACACACCACTACATCACAGAATATCACTTCACTAACAAATGCATGAAATAGAAATTCCTGAAGCCCTTAGTATAGGCAAAGGATTGGACATTGAAATGTATCAGAAGGGCCTTGGCTGAAAGTGATCAGGAAAATAAGTAGTGGCGCACTGTTGCAGTATGGATGGCGGTCAAAGGTAAAAGGGCAATTTTCCAAAAGATGGGAGAATATTCAATGGAGAAAAATGGAAATAACCCGCCTCGTGCCTATGACGTCGCAGTGACACTGCCTCTGAATAGAGAAAATAGAAGTATCAATAGAAAATAGCACTATCTATAGAAATAGTAAATCTACAAATAAAATAAGAGATTGGGCATTAAAAAATAACTTTTGTACGAGAAAATTGGAGCTATATTTAAAAGAAACGTTTGTATTGAAATAGAAAATTTTTGCTCTTACATGACTCGCGCGCGACACCTCGTCAGATAATTAATATGTACATCACTTCACAATGGAGACTGAAAAGAACCTTAGGATCACAGCAGGATTGGAAAAAAGTTGTGCAAATGTTTAAAATAATTCATTGAATCAACACGACATAAGAAAAGATAATTAAATAAGATTAAATTTGGCACAATGAAAATATAAATCTTCAGTTTCTCCATTTTAAAGACTATATAGAAATCGATTCGAGATAAAATTTTCGAAGGAGATTGAATTTAAAAGCAGAAATGCTATTTATTCGACACTGTCTGCACCTATCAGAATGCAACTCCTCTCTGAGATGCGCGTCACTCAGGGGCAGCTCTTGCATCACTAACATTCACGACGACGCCTCAAACGAAACTGAGACAAGAGGACAAAAAAAATACCGCCGAGCCGAAGAGGTTGACAGGCTGAGCAAAATTTCTAAAGGAGATAGGCAAATTTTCGCTCCTATAAATCCGGTCGAATTGTTTATATCGCAGAATGCGCAGTAAGTTAAGCGATTTCGACCGAATTTCAGCGCACTTCGGAGAGACCATAGCGTTTGTTAATAAGAACATTGAGTGAGTAGAAAGGACATAGGAAGCAGGAAATCAAACACTTGTTCGTCAAATGGCCAGAGTAGAATTTGCGCTGTCCGAATCATGCAGTGCGTGTTTGGGTGGCGAAAGTCTAATTGGCGGGCTGGATGAGCGTTTACATGTGAAGTTATCTAGAGATTCTTTGACCCCCTAGTAATGAAAATCAGCTCTAAATAAATGACTAGCGTTTAAACATCGCCAAAAAAAAGGTTTGAGACCATAACTTTGCTAAAACATATGAAATTTTCTAAGTTCAATTTACCGATTACATTTGCGTCATAGATTAGCGGGCCGCATGAAGCGCATTCGGGGACCTTAAAGTATTCATTCATTTTTTAATGTACTATAAACCACAGCACAAGTAGTAAAAGCCCAAATCATCAGGGAGAAGAAAGTTAAAATATTTCTTAATGAAAAAACACATTAGATTTGGAAGAGAAACAGAAGTGTAATAATTAGATGTTCACACCAGAAAAATCACGACGGAAATTTCGTTGGCTTATCCTTAAGATTATGCGACCGGTTAGACTAAAATTCCCGGCAGGAAGAAGAATAATATTCGGCTGGAGGTTGGTGAATAATGTTCCGGAAACGTAGGACATGCATGACGACGGTGGGATTTGCCTCTACTTTAACAGGAATATTTGGGGTGTGGTGAGAATTCAGAACAAAACTAAAAAAATTTGAAGGAGAGTTTTTCTTTAGCTCCACATCGGCATCTTTAGGTGCCTCCACTGAAGAGTTAAATACCGGTTTTCGACGTTTATAACAGGAAGACGCATGAGATTCAAACAAATATTATAATAAAATACAATGAGGATAAGTTAGAAATTGATCACGGATTTCACTATGACTTCGTATTTGTTACCTATATCAAAATATACTTACAATTTGCAGCATTTTTATGTAATTTAGCAACTAGTAGTTAGTAGTAATTTTTAAAAACATACGATAAGCGTGTATTAGTAATCTGGATTGCTTTAATTAATATTTATAAACTATTATACGACTTACTGAATATAACAATATTATAAATTCTCTGTGATCAAGAAAATAATTATAATATCTAGAAGTAAAAGTCAAAGGTAACAGCTAATAAATCGACCATGAAATAAAAAAAATATCTGTAAATAAATACGATTTACGATAAAATTAATATGTTACAATATGCGATAACTTAAGGCACGGCTATCTTTATAAAACGGATAGAAAATTATTAAAGCTACATTCCATCCTAAATGGTGATATGCCTTAGGCCAGGGGTTCCCAAATCGTGGGCCATGGCCCACTGGCGAGCCACAGCACGTTTTCCAGGTGGGCCACAGAGCCTGCCAAATTCTTTTCTTTTTTTCTTGACAGGCATATGGCTACACCATTTTCCAGTTGTACCTGACAAATTTGGCAGAACATGGTATGACTCATGCAACTTTCATAAGTCATACCGTGCTCTGCGTAGTGTTTGGTTTCTGGCAGTTGCTGACAACTTATTCACTTGTGTTTTGTGGCGTGCTTGAATCAGACACTAGGCCATGACATGCCAGGCCAAAAGCCAGTTAGGCCACATTGCGAAAAAAGTTGGGAAACACTGCCTTAGGCATTTCATCGAAAATTTTCTATCAATTGAAATATTTATGCAGTCACAGTCATATCTGAACTCTTCGCAACCACGCTTAGACTCATCATCGCCTAACGCAAGCCGCCATAAAGCCCTCACACCTCCTTCCTTCCCCTCTCCACACAATCCCTCTCGAACCTCTACCCTCCCACCATTCTCTTGTTTTCTCTCTTATAATTCTTCCCCCTCCTTCTTTCTTCCCCTTCCCTCCCCCCGTTTTCTCCGTCGAACGGGTGGACAGAGCTTAGAGAGTTCGCGCTTTTAAGCTTAAGTCGAAAAGCATTTTAAACGTATATCTGCATATGCATTAGCTTATTGAGTGTGGCGACGGTGGGTGGGTTTGGTTGGGTCCTTATCCGCTGGAATTTTCTTCTTCCCCTTTCTCTCACTCGCGGCGCTCGAGGGTTGGTTTTGAAAACATGCAAAAGAAGAGGGATGAAGAGAGAGAGAGTGAGAGGGGACGAACAGGAGGTGGCGACGGGGGAGATAGACAATTGATGAGGAAAGGAAGAGACTGGTAGGGAGGGAATGGGACGAAAGAGAAAGATATGCGTGTTCATCTAAATGGAGAAAAAACGAGAATAACAAATGTTTTTCACGTGAACACCGAAGAAGTACCCATAGACGAAAATTTTGAAGAAAAACACCGGGTTAGGAATGTATTTTTTATAATCCAAAACGAATTATTCCGGCAGATTGATCGTGAATCGCCATTTTTCTCTTAAACCACTACAGCTGCTACGCAAAAATACAAACCGGAGCAAAAACAAATCATTCGAAGAAAAAAACGCTCGGAAATTCGAAAGAATGAGAGGGATATAAACATCAAGTCAAGCCAACCAAACGGATTGTAATAATTAAAATAATAAGTTAATAAGGAGGAAGAAATTACGGCACAGAAAGAAAGAGACCATTGTGGAAGATGAAAGGCTACGGGTAAGGGAGATGAAGAAGGCTTTAAATGGAGATGCAATCCAGACAAAAGAAACGATTGAAAACATGTGATTACTATGAAAAAACAGACATCAGAAGAACCTGAGCATAAAGACAGACACAAACGTTATAGAGTAATGGTTATCAAACTGGGTGCCGCGGCACAGTGGGCTGTCGCAGTTGATTTTTATGGGCGCTTCGGAAAAATTTAAAATAAGTCAACGATTTGGATGCGCTTATAGGTAATTAGGGCAATACGTTTCCCTCAAATAAATTGATTATTATGTGGAGTCAGCAAATGGATACGTCCAAAGGTTGCAATACCCGTATGTAAAAAATATAAAAACCTTGGCTGGGGTGCCGCGAAATACTGTTTATCTATGAAAGGGTGCCGCGCCAACAAAATGTTTCGGAACAGCCGTTAGAGAGAATATATATTCAACATAAAAAACAGAGTGAAAAGTATTACATTAAGGAATTGGTCAAACACAGCTAAGAATTTCTGATAAATTGAGAATAACATTAGTCAATCCTTCCTCTCTCTCTCTCTCTCTCTCACCTAGCTGAGTAATTAAAAGTGGCGAGAGGAATACAAAGGAGAAATAGCAGAGATAAGGAGCGAGAAAGAGACAGGAAAGAAGACGCAAGAAGGTAAAGAGAAAAGAGAGATTAAAGCTCTCTATAGAAAGAGAGAGAGAGAGAGAGAGTGTGGGGTAAGGAATATGGGAAGTGATGGAACTCGTTGTTCAAGGGTGGGGCAAGGGGAGATGGGGGTGGTAGGGTGGGGTCGGGTGGAAGGGGATTAAGTAAGATGGAGGTGGTAGGAGGAATGGAAGAGAAAGAAGGAGGTGAAGTGAAAGGGGATGCTCTCTCTCTCTTTCTCTTGGATCGAGAGGAATTCTCCGGTCTCGTGAGAGGTGGAAGTGAAGGGAGGTGGGGGAGGGTGTGGAGGGAGGAGAGGCGCGTGCAAGCGAAGCCGGAGTGAGAGAGAGATAAGGAAAGGGCAAGATAAAAAGAGGAGGGACGTGGGCAGAAAGAGGGCGAGAGAAAGAGAAGGAGGAGAGGGTGAGAGAGGGAGGAGTAGAGAGAGGGAGGAGGAGAGGGAGGGAGGAGAGAGAAAGGGGGGAGGAGAAAGGAAGAGAGGTACGGCCTCGGAGAGTAAAAGAGTGGAAGGAGAAAGAGAAGGAGAGAAAGAGAGGAGAGGTGGTGGGATGAGGAGGGAGGAAAGGGATGCCGTGAGGCGTCCTTCTCACGTGACCCCCTCCCCCGTTGCGGCTCGGCCAATAGGCGGCGAGAGCGGGGCACCCCCTTGGGGGGGCTTTGTTGGCTACCGCAGTCAGGTAGCCTGGCGGCGCGAGCGACGAGGATATCAGAGAGAGAGAGGAGATAGAGTGAAAGAGAGAGAAGGGAGTCATCGGGAGTGAGAGAGAGAGAGAGAGAGAAAGGATGCGATAAAAAAGGGAGTCGGCTGCATGCGCCGCGTACGTGCTAGGCCGCCGGAGCTTCGGGGGAAAGAAGAGAAAGAAGGGGGATGGGGCGGCACACGGATCTCTCTATCTCTTGCGAACGCACACCTCCCAATGCCACATGCGCGCCACACGCGGGCGGCAACAATCGCGACTGGCTCTCTCATTTGGAGGCAAATGGGGAAATGGAAAAGGGGATGGGAGAAGGGGATGGGGGCAAGTGGGAGTGGGTGGGGGAGGAAGGGCGAGGCCATTAGGATGGGAGGATGAAAGCCCTGTGGGAATGAGGTGGGGTTGAGAGGGGAAGAGAGGGGAGGGAGGATGGCTGGTTGAGGATGCCAGGAAGAGAGACCAAGGGAAAGAGGATGTGAGAGAGCGAGAGAAAATAGAGAGGAAGCGATAGACAGTGGGGATAGAGGGTGGGAGGAAGAGAGGGAGAGACGGAGGGAAGAGAGGATGTGAGAGAGAGGGGGGGAGAGATAGAAAGAGGAAGGGAAAGAATGAGCGAATGGGAGGGAGAGCGGGGAAGAGAGAGGTTGGAGGGAGAGAGAGAGGGAGATACGAATTGAAAGACAGAGGGGAGGGAGAGAGACAGAGGAGTAGGGAAATAAAGTGAGGCAGAGAGAAAGAAGGAGAGGAAAGAAGACAGAGAGAGGGTGCGTGAGAAGACTAGAATGGCAATGTGAGAGGAATGAGTCTTGGAGAGCGGCGAATGTGCCATCTAGGCGGAGGAGATTAAGGGGGAGGTGGAGCTGGCCGACGTAGGTTTGAGGGGGGGAAATGGACTCGCGGAGAGGTGCTGGAGATGGGAGGGGAAGGGAAGAAAAACACTGGAGAGGTCAGAGGAAGCGATAGATGCTCGATGGATGGAACTGCTGCGGATGGTAAGACATTTGGAAATGGTTTGAAAAGGGTGAGAACAGAAGAGAAAGAATAGCAGTCGAATGAGAAGAGACAGATAGCGAGAATAATAAGGATATCGGTAATCTTAAGACGTAGTCCTTTAACAACGGCGACAATGACAATCCAGATTCATTTTAAGATAGCTTTGATTTTAAAACCCACATTATATTTAAATTATCGAATTGGAGCAGCGCGATATAACTTTTGTTCCACTGAATATACGTATAACACTGTTTTTAGCCATTCCACTTTTTCCTGACCGTTCGTTTCGAGGAAATTTCCTAGAAGATTACTTTGAAATACGTGCAGTTTCAGTCGGTAGTTATCATCGTGACATCGGTATCCGTGAAACGCCAGAGAAAACGCAATTAATAGCAGCAAGATGGATTCAGTTTCAAACACCTTCATATTTTTAGTACATTTTCGGCTAAAGGATTGCTAGCGTTTATTTTTAGCATGTATTTGACTTATTTAACAAGTTTCGGATCTTCTAAAGTCCCGTTTGTGCATCGTAGGACTAGAAAGAGTGCATTTCTCGAATACACTTTTTGGACATATGGCTAAGTTGCATTCATCCCTCTGATATAACGTTATCCACGAATTTTCTGAACGTTTTAATCATCATCTTTTGCAGATGGCAGCAGTCGATTCTCAAATCCTCGGGAGTATATCAGCAGTGCAAAATTAGGTCATTGATCAAACGAAGATAGGCCTCATAATCACCGTTTATCATTATACTATTTATTTTGAACTTTTGAGATATTTTCTATAGGTATGAATCGCAAAGTTTTTGAAAATTAATTGTATTTCCAATTGAAACATTATAATTTTGGTATTCTCATAAGGCCGAACGCTTGGGTTCGTAAAATTGCTTGAAATTTTAATAATTGTTCTCTTATTGTTGCTCATCTTATTTCATATAATGCATTTTTCAGATTGACAGACAGGAGGAATTTTTCACAATAAACGAAAAAATAATTCTCTCTATTAATTCATTGATACCTTGAATGGGAAGAATTGTGCTGAATGTGCTTCTGAATACTGATAGTTTCGTTTTGGGTGCCAAAATTCGGCGTTTCCCTTGCAAACACTTGGTAAGGATCTTCCCGAAAGCAACGTAAATTGCTTCAAGTTTACACGGGCATTTCTTGTTTCCTTTCTTTCGAATGAGGATAACTTTGGCGGTATTCCATGCTTCGGGTACGTCTGTAATCTTCAGACATCTAACGAATAGCTTAGCAAGTGTATTTGCCAGCTCCTATCCCAAGTCTTTCGGGATATCGCTAACTTGCCATCTCCTGGCGTCTTGCCACTCTTCATATTCTTGATGGCCTAGGTCACTCCTCCTCTCGGCACATCTGGTACTATAGCAATCGGGCTAATTGCCATTTCTTATTGAACCGCATGAGATTGATTTTCTTTCTTCTTCTACGATATTCTTAGTTCCTATTAATACATATTTTATTATTTTCCGGCAATTGATTTTTTCGAGGTACAAAGGGTTCTATATACCCCATTTTCGTTGCTCTATCATGGCCCCAATTTGTGTATTTCATCGAGTCATATTTTTATTTATTTCCATCGTTTTTTATTGGATTTATTTTTAGTACATATTAGCTCACATAATCATAAGCCTTCTACTATGGCCTCCCGAGAACGGTGACAATCGGCTGACTTATCCATCGATGGCCTATTTTGAAGAAAAACTACGATAAATTTACAAATAGATGAGGCTTGTTATTTTTATGAGAGCTATTGTGATTTTTCTTTAATCGAATAGATCTTTATTCCAAAGTATCGAAATTTAACATACATCTACCGTATTGTCCCGAATATAAAGCGACCTCGAATATAACGCGACCGTAAGATTTTTGGAAAGTTTTTCAAGAAAAAACTAAACCACGAATACAACGCGACCCCAAACAACCTTCAGCCAATCTAACACAAGTCCCTCGTTCATCCACCCCTTCTCCTGCGCGCGAAAGATTTCACCTGACGGCAACTTTTCCTTTGGCATCCTTTTACGATTTTAAATTACGTAGGGAGTCAGTTTTCGTCCAACGGCCGTGACCGCGAGCATAACAGATATCCTTGATTACTCATTTCCGGTGGATTTAACAACACCGACACACCTACGACTCTTTTAAAATTCATGTGATAACTTCGTCGGATTCCTCTGTTAACCTGGGATTTGGAAGAACCTTTTTTCTCAACATGATCAACACCCTTTTTGTCATTCATTGTTAAAATAACGGATGGATAAAAACTCGCTAAGATAGTTACAAAGAATACGCTTAAGCACTTATAGATTCAATTCAATGGCTATCGAGGGGTTCAGCCGCCGATTGAACTCGATCTATTCTCGCCTCGGATGCTTTTCAAGTACAATGTAACGTACGCCTAATGTGTCTGCAATGTAACAAATATCTTGTATCTATTTACGTCTTTTAAAATCACTAGTACTCGAATATAATGCGGGGGCTTCTTTAAAAATTTCATTTTTTGGGAAAAAAACGCGTTGTATTTGGGACAATAAGTTGCATACTTTCATTCCTGGAATACTCAGCTTGATTTGAATCTACATCCTCCCATTATTGACCATTGTAATTTGTATTTGGAGACAAATAATAGAGCCACTGTTAATCCATCATTGTCATGTAGATTTGGTCTTGATTACTAAAGACTTGATGCGACTTAGTACGTATTTTTGGTGCAATATATAGTCCAACTCTTAGTAGACCGTAGCGAATTAGGAGTAGATATTAAATCCCAGGAATTGGTATTAAATTTAAGTATAAAATTTGTCCACAAATAGAGAATAATCACATCATAACTAACATAGGGTAACAAGTAAGCCATACTAATTAGGTACATATTTAAGGGAGAAAATTATCTTACTCAGCCCAATTTTATGTTTTTAGCTAAAATTAAAAATATTTCTTGTAATTCCATTTTATTATGAAATGAATATCTATTATCGAGAACATGATATACGGATATTTTCAGAAGCGATCAGATGAATCAGTTGCTTTCCTCAGCTACTGAGGATATTTCAGATACAATGCTTGGTATGTCATTTTGAGGCTCTTAAGACTCACAAAACCACATTTTCTCTGGTATTCAAACGCAGCGATGGAAATTCTCTGAAACCGAATGAAATCAGGTACAAGTTGATTTGTACATAAACTTCCTGAAAAAACGACAAAAATAATTTGAAACTTATCGGCCATAACTCCAATGAATGCATGCATTTTTAATAACTGTGGCCATAAAAACAAGTAAAATATACAATATTTATTATTTTATCGATAACTAGTGTTTGGTCAGAAAAGCTAGAAAGTTCGAACGACGCTCGAAAGAAACATCCAATTTGTTTTAAGTCGTCAGTTCCACTGCTCACGTGAAAGGAGCTCGTTTAATTATCTACATCATGGGCACTCTGAGAGAGGGAGGCGGGCAAAATCATATAAACACAGAAAATGGAATATTTTTTAATTTAATTCTGAAAAGAGCAAATCAAACTGGTATTAATAGCACCTAAATCCCGCTATAGCGCTTTTTTTTTAAAGTGTCATAATTTTAATGTTCGTCCGTCCGTGCAAAAAATTTTGAAGCTGTGAGAAGAGCTGGGAAGCTGAGATTTTCAGGATAGTTTCAGCTGGTGAACTCCATTGAGTCTTTCTGTGTTTTTAACAAGTTTAGGGGAATACCAGCCACTTTTTTTTTAGATCAGTCTGCTGATTAACTTTCATATCATGCAAAATGGCAGTCACTCTTCCAGTAATCGTGTCATTTGGCAGTGCAGATTTTTATTGCAGATATTTTTTCTTCTTTATTTAAAAATTAAACAAAAAGTTACTTACAACTTGCAATTAATGCCTCCTTAATAAGCTGGCCATCTTCAAGCGGTTTTTCTTAGGTGTTAATAAGTGAGCAATTTTAAAAGAAGCTAATTTTGCGTTTTTAGACATTATAACAGGATTGGTAAATATAGATTTCTGCTTTGATAATTTAGATTTCAAATCACTAACTTTCTCTTAACCCAATGGAAAATGTATAGCAAATGATAAATGATGAGCCTTAAAATGTATTTCATTTTTGTCTCTTTGGCATTTCCAGGCTATTAGAGCAGCGGGAACCTGGAAATGCCTCGGCGGGCACCACGTTGAGAACCTCTGATCTACATTGTAATTTTGACAGATCTTGGTTGCGCGTTTTAAACTAGCAGATGACATACTTTATTTTACAGCTTAAATATTCATGGCGACGAATACACGATGCTGTTTAAACGATAACCGTCGGACAAAAATATCACCCGACCAACTATACAGCCATCATCCATTTTCCTAAATCCAAACCGAACTTCCCATCCCCCCACCCCAACGCAAGCACACACGCACAAACGCGCACACACACAACACGCACACAGACACATTGGAGTACTTCCCAATCAGGAGCTGTGGCCGAGAGATTGACCCCAGATCGCGACCCTATCCAAAGACCCTTGGGGGTTTCTCTGCCGTCCATCCTTCCCCTCCCTATTCCAATCGAACCGAGAACCCCGGCGCCAAATCCTTCACACACTCGCCCTCCCTCCCTCCTCCGCTTCTCTCCACAAGCAAAGGGAGACGGTTCAAAAGAGGGAAGAGGAACATGGAGGAGAAACGAGAGGGCGACGGAGAAGAGGAGGGGGCTGGGGCGAAGGGTCTCTTTTGGACGCCGTAAAAGGTCAACTTCGGCTGCTGCCTCAGCCTTCGTCGCCGCCAAAGGAAGGAAGGAAGCTCCTTACCCTGGAGGCATTTCCCCTTTGTGCAACGGTTCAGGGCGTCTTAAAAGACTTCCGACTCTTAGAACCCTCACCGCTCTTCTAAGAAAAAAATTCGGATGAGCCTCATAGGTGTTGGATCGAGGTTACCCACACGGGATATAATCTTTCTCTCTCCCTCCAATGATTGGTTAGGGCGTGTCTTTGATTCGTGGTCCACGAGGCTGGAGACGACTGATTGAGTGCATAGTGATATCAGAACTCCGCACGGAACGACGGGAAAAGCTATGCGGCTACCCTTATTTTTTATTTATCCTTCGGTGCACGCGCAACTCACACACACGCGACCAATCCTATCGCCTGAATAATGAAATTCTCCAAGCTGCAGGAGGTTGTGGTAGTGCTAGAGACGTAAGTTCACCAAGTCTTTGTCGCTCGAAATCAACTGTCGTATAATGAAGAATGAAGGTAGACCTCATAAACTGAGAAAATAACGTGCGCATAGTTCAAATTTTCAGAATACTGTCAAATTCTGAGTATATTTCATTATTAAAACTAATCGATTATAACCGCTCGTAAACTTAAGAGCACCTTATATATTAATTCATTAATGACAACTGTTTGAGTACTCGTAGTGATTACAATTATGCATATGATCACCATTTTCAAATCCACTTAATTAAACTAAATTCATTTTTGGCATAGAAAATAAAGCTATCATTAAAACTCTTAAGTAAACCAAATTTTAAATTTTACTCGATTTGAATCCACAACGACTCTCTCTCTCTCTCTCTAAATCATTGGTACTCAAGCATTCGCATCTTAGGTCCCACCAACTACTTTGTCAAAAAAAATTAAAATGGACATTTTTAAGGATATTAAATATTGCCAAAATTTGTTGAGGAAAAGGTTTTTAATAAATAATTTTCGAAGCTTAGCGTTCCACCAAGACGAGATTCACGTTCCAATGGTTGAGAAACGCCGATCTAAATAATCAAATGATAAAATATAAATGGCCCGTAAATGTTTTCTAAAAAGCCTAAACAGGATTTACGTATTAGTAAGACTTGGGCCATTAAGATAAGTAGAATATATCCTATACAACGAAATTAATCGCTTGCTTAAGTCGCAAATGCCATATACGTGCATTAAAAAAAAGAAACTCTTACTATCCCTACATGGCAGAGACGTTTAATTTGCGAATATGTTAGACGATTGCGGAGCTAAAGATTAATTTCTATTGCGATGAGAATGTCTGCCGTCGGCAACGAAAAAACGCCACCGTAAGATAGTATCAATAAAAAAACACAAACCGCCGTTATCGACGAAAAAAAATCAGCGTTAAGGCATATCGGATGGAAAGTTAATATGCTATCTAAACCGAATCCACATTGTTCTTGAGAGAAATTCCTCATAGCCACCAAAGACTGCAATTATACATCAACCGGATTTACTCTTTATAAGGATAAAAGGCGAAAATAGCTGGAAATCAAACTGCGGCCTACGGCGGAATGGAAAAGACTATCTTATCCGAAACATGGAAGTGTAATTTATTATTGCTTTATTAAATAACATGGAACCATGATGAAATATTATGACAAGAATAGGCAAAAATAACTCATTGAACATGAATTGCTATATTATTACATTTTATATGTCAAGTCTGGACAAATCCAGTCTAAATTAAGTAAATAATTCTAAAATCCAGGGGCCAGGAAAGATTTCAATGCGAAGAGATATAGAATCGAGGTTATTTAAATCTGTATACGTTACATATACACCATACATACCACACAAAAATATTACCTATGAAAAATTCTACTCATTTGATGTATAACAGGAAAAATATATTAGCCACTGTTTAATCTTTAGCCGCCAATGGCGAACAGGCGCATGGATTTGTCCAGCCCTGATATGTGTGTGTGTGTGTGTTTGCATCCCCGTTGAGAACCTGGCTTAACACGGACCTGTCTGTGGACAGATTACTATTGACGATGATTATACTTGTAGATGTGTGTGTGTGCGCGCGCGTGCGGGTCCTGAAATCAAATAACCAATTTTCCATTTGACTCCAAGTATGCAACGGCCTGAAATTCGAGCGATGCGTAATTTGGAAATCTGCACACCAGGTGCACTCCCGAAATGTTAGGATTTCTATTTGCGAAGGAAGGAAGGAAGCGCAATCCCGTGTTCGGTGCGGATGCGGTTTACTGCGGCCTGCTGCCTCCCACATCGAGGCCAGCAGGTTTTTGGCTCGCGGCCCCTGCTAAGAATCCACTTCCGGGCGCTGCCCATTGTCCGTTCCGTGAATGCTTCATCGCGTACCTATTATTATGAGAGCGGCGACGACGCCGAAAGGGCATAAGTCAGCTCCGTCGTTCTGGTCCGCGGCCAAATAGTCCTGTCGAGGATTTTTTCATGGAAAAATTTAACCGATGCTGCAAGGTACTTTCACGCTAATTTTGTCACGAGACGACTGATGTTCGTTTTTCTTTGAGTTTAAAAAAATGGCCGTCTGTCATCATTCTGAAACCAATCTTTCGGATCCCTTGAATTGAAGGACTTCCTTATCGTTTTCTCGACTCGTGTACGCGCGGCTACGACCTGAACTTATAATTATTTATTCTGTATACGTTCATTCAATTCAAAATGAGCGCAGTCCAAGACGAAGTTATACAAAATTGTCCCATTGATCGATAAACTGGCCTAGCACAGAATTCACCAACAAGCGGTCCGCGAATACATGATGAAAAAGTGGCTGGTAAAATTTAATATAGACAGTTTTATATTTTTTATTAAAATTATAGTCTCAGAAGCCTTTCTGACAAGGTCTAAACGCTGATAAATTATTTAGACTTAATTTTCAGCAATATGGGACCACAGAATCTCTAAATAACTTGTAATGTAAACGTTCATCCGGCCCGCCGATGCTCTCGTGTTTTCCAATGCGGCCTTCCAATGCATTCACAAGTAGAAAAGTGGGTCGGCATACAGAAATGGTTACCGACCCCTGGTCCAGCACCATTTTATATAGACAATATCAAAGAAAAGATGTTCAAACGTAATTTTTTATATTCACAGGTAGGTGGGATTTGATTCCCTAATATACTTCGTCCGTCAACTTTTCCCAGTTACATTCAAACCTCGATTTAGCGCCATCGTTTGTCCCGCACTCTTATTGGCGCTAAAACGGGGGTGGCGGTAAATCGAGGTATATGCTTGCTCTACGTAATCATGAGATGGAAGTTCTGCTCACAACGTTTCATGGCCGATATGCAGGGGTGGCACCATATAGACGAGGAAGCTAAATCGGGGTCAGACTGTATTTTAAATAAATAAGAACGCTCAAATTAAGCTATTTGTGACACATTTGGCTGTATGATTGAAAAATTCGTACCGACCTTGATAAAGGGATAGGTGAAGCGTATCATTCCCAATAATAAAGTCCCGGATTATATTCATGCCATGAGAACGCACTTTTCTACCCGACAGATCACCGTAATTGGCCGTGAGAACCCCAAAGGGTGCGAACGGTCGCGGAGAGTATTTAACATTTATACTAAATTAGTTATCGACCAGAAAAGAAACTAATATGGGACTCTCGCCGCCAAAAGCACGTTATCCCAATATTTTTGAGTATATTTCCAACATTCTCCGGTTGTTCATTTGCCTTGGGATACATCTAGATGGGTGGTTCCCAAATTTTTTGACGCCGCGGCACCCTTTTCAAAAGTAGACAGAATTTTGCGACACACCAGCTTTGAATAAAGGTTTTCATATTTTCACTAAACGGATATTACAGCTTTTAGAGGCATCCATTTGTTGGTACTACACCTTAATCAATTCATTAGAGGAAAATTAATTACCAATCAACGCATCCAATTCGTTTATATATTAACTAAATGTTTTCGCTGCAACCCTAAAAATCAGCTTCGGCACTCGGGTGTGCCCCCCACCGAGTTTGGAAACCACGGATATTGACTTTTTACCTTCTCATATACGTAGTATATTTTTATCGTGAAAAAATTCGACTTCGAGATTTTGATGTAAATACACGTTTTAGGTGTCCCAGAGTTCATATAAGTGGTTTTCGCCATGCCATCCGTCTTTCGATCTGTATTCTGTTCTAGGACCCAAATTTGTTCATGAAATCGAATGATATTTCGTTTTTGTACAATATATCATCTTTTTCAGAACCTTTTTTCATAAAAATGATATTGCTTAAAAACTAAGGGTAGTTTATTCTTGGCGATTTTTAGAAAAATTGTATTTACTCAAAAATGGCTACAGAGAATTTGAATAAAATCTATCCATTTGTATAGCCCAATGTCATAAATAATACTACGTATATTGAAATCAATATATGGCGTCCAGTGGCATTAAAATGTACGCTAAGCTACCTTACCCGTCCTATGACGTCACGCCTCCGCCGCGATTTACTAAAAATCTTATTACAGCTAAACGGCTAAACTTAATCGAATGATATCTCATATTTGTGGATAATATCATTCATAATAGACACACTGAAGATATGAACGATATTGCGCAACAAGTACCTACTTTACTTATTCTTGGACACTTTGAAACAAAATTCGATTTACTCAGAAATGGCTATAAGGATTTTGATTAAAATCCATCCAATCGTACAGCCTGATGTCACAATAATATTAACTAAGCCATAGGTCCCAAAAAATTACTAAATATCGACCAGTAGCATTAAAATACACACTAAACTAGGTTAACTTTGATTTATAAGCGTTTTTATTTTATAAACGTACACAGTCAACCAAAAGTATATGCATACGTGTATGAGAAAGTTTGTGCAATTTATATTACGCCGTTTATTTTAAAACCATTTTGGTGTGATTGAATATCGTATAACACACCCAGGGGGAAACCCGGTGCACAGAGGTAGCTCAATGATTTTTTAGAAGAACTGAGTCATGTCTCTCCTTATTCTCATCATAACAACGCAAGTATTATACGGGAGACGATCTTGT
Organism: Tanypteryx hageni; assembly: GCA_028673005.1. Lineage (NCBI taxonomy): Eukaryota > Metazoa > Arthropoda > Insecta > Odonata > Petaluridae > Tanypteryx > Tanypteryx hageni. The sequence continues at coordinate 33,799,761 of CM054115.1, forward strand.
CAAAAATCCAAAAACAAGATTCGCCCCCCTAGTGAGCGAAAAGGTCGCCGCGTTAACCATTTCGCAGTCCTTCCCACCCCATTCTTTCCACTATCGCGGATGAAAATAAAATGTGCATTTAATGCGATGAGAACTAAAGCGGTAATAAGTAAAACGGCGGAGGTGGAGAAAAGATGGAAAGATGATTGGGGAAAAAGAGTTTAAGTTTAAAGAGTGAGCGAAGAGGAAAGGCGTGGCGGGCAGGGGACGAAAGAAGGAGAGGATCGAATGGGAGAGAAGGAGAGGCTCGAATGGGTGGAATGAGGAGGAGGATGGGACGCGTAAGAAGATCATCGTGGGTTGAAGGAAAGAATCCTGTGAATAATTGAGAGAAGAATCGATTAGTCTAGACGGGGTGCGGGAGGTAGGAAAGAACCGATGGAGATAGGCAAAGGGGGAGGAAGAGAAGGAGAGAGAGATTAAGACGGAGTGAAAGTGGACGGAGAAAAGAAAGTGGGAGAGAGAAGCTAAAAGGCAAAAAATATAATTCAGAAGTGAAAGTTGATGCTCGACGTAGCGGGAGGTATAATTCTCGTGGAAGAGGGCGGGGAATAGTGAGGAGGGGAGGAGGCTGTGAGAGGAGAAAGAAGAGAGGGAGGGGTGGCAGATATGCAATTGATGGGCGCTGTCGCTTTGAAGAGTAGTCTTCCATTGCAGCCCCTTTTTGATCCCCGCTGACGTGCTAATCATCAGAATGAAGACGGGTCTATTTCCATCGTTTTATACTTATTTTTCGCTCCGCTACGCCTTAATTTATGGTGATGAGGAGGAGGAAATGTCCGCATGGTAACGAGTGATGCAACATGCGCGCTAGGATTCACGTCCTAACCGGCGGAGTAAAAATGCACCAAATCTTACGTAGATCTTTTGGTTCCCAGATTCAATTTCAGTCTTAATGTCTGAAGGGTTTTAAAATATTAAAACATTTTCCAGTGGACTCCGTACATAGATTAGTCTAACCCCATCTAAGGTACAATGCTTTAATGATGCTGAGTTTGTTTTACTGTTAACCCTTAACTGGTGAGGCATGGGTCCATGGGACCCGAGAGATATATTTCTTCCCTCTATTTCTCTAGATTTGGCAGGAAAACTTCCACTCGCCTAGTAGCTTCCTACGAGGGGGTATGCTACGCACTCAGTATCTGACAAGCCTCTGAACGGTTGGCATCTAGTCATTATTGCGTGTTTTGGGTCCCTGGGACCCAACCTCACCAGTTACGTAACTTTTTTGGTCAGACACATTTTTTCAGGTAGGATTTTTGGCCACTACTCTTCTGAATAATTTCATGTCAGTGCTTTTGACATATGTAGGAATCATTCGGAAGAATAAGAAAGAAATACCACCCGAATTCCTAGCAAGCAGATCAAGAGAAGTAAATTCCTCATTACATGGCTTTCATGGAAACATGACTCTCCTACCTAATGTCACAAAAAAAGGAAAATCTGTTCTGTCTGTGTCCTCCATGCTTCAGAAGTGGATAAAGAAACTAATAAGCCTTAAATAATTGCTCTATATAATTTAACTAAAGAAGGAGTTGACGGTTTACACCAAAAGTACTCCAATTATTCAACAAGCCGCAGGACGTGCCGATGGCCAATGGCAATTTTTTGTGCTATGATAAACATTGCCCCAGTGAATTCTTTTATTCTTTACAATTTTTACCAAATTAGGAGAGAGGTCACTAGGCAGGACTTCATGAAACAACTGGGAATTTGCAAAAGGTGGGTTCAAAATATGAGATTAACCATAGAACTTCCAACACTGATTCGAAGCACTTTAGGCCCTGATGCACCTTAATCACGCCAAAGTGCTCGTAAAGTATGTAAAACAACAATCTAAACAGAAATATAAATGCAAAAGATGCTATTCTTGCCCTCCCAAATCCTACAGAAAACCTTTATCTGCTGCAAAAAGTGCCAGCAACCTGTTTGCACAGCCTGTATGGAAACAGTTTGCAAAAAGGGTTTTAATAATGAGTAATTTCTTCTTTTTCGTTTTTGTTTCATTCATTGACTGTCTTAGACATAATTTCTGTTGAAAAACAAATATTTGAAGTGAATATTTGTTTGTTAAAGGAACAAATGTCAAAAAACGTAAATTTTTGTCAAATTTTATAATTTTCCGCTTTGTGCAATAAACTAATTTTTCAAGCAGCAAATGGATTTATTATTTATTATAATTGTCTATTTTAAAAAAGCAGTCACGCTTGGAAGTGAAATCGCCAGTAAAATTTGTTATGCCCTCATTAATATCGACGGGTTCCTGGGACCCAACCTCACCAGTTACGTCACTAAAATCCACCTCACCAGTTAAGGGTTAAAGTGTATTAGTAAGGATATACTGAAATTTTACATTAAGATTGAAAAACCTAAACACTATATAATTGGTTTGTTGCATGTTACATATAATACTATAAATGAACTCAGGGCTCAACAAATTTTCTAAATGCCTAGGCGCCAGCTCCAAAACCTAGGAACCATTGCAGACGTTACATAATTTTTGTGGATATTTTTTATCATTGCCAGAAAAATAAATCTTTAATAATTTAGACACGAATATGCTACAATAATGAAGCCATGCACATTTATTTTTGTCACATTATGTTGCGGTACAAAATAAAATGAGCTACATATATCTGCAAAAGTCTAATGATATTCTGAAAACATGTAGTTTACGAACAATAATAAATATTTGCATTTAATTTTAGGAACTTGAATGGTTCCGACAGATATATTATATTTTGCTGCTCCTACTGCTGAGCCCGACAATACAATATGACTACAGCACGTGATTGCAGTATAACCTAAACCTAACTACAGCACGCATATACAATATCTAGGCGCCAGCATGAAAATCTTAGGTGCCATGGCGACCTGGCGCCAGGGATTTGTCGAGTCCTGGTAATGTTTCTCCGATTATAAAAATTTTATATTTTATAACTAAGTAGGTATTGTCCACAATTTCCAGATTTCCTGGGCAGGCCAGTTACAGAAGGTTTGCAAACGATTGGAGAGCACACGCAACCATTTACCCGCCCACTTTGTTTGAAAACAAGATCCAATGGTATATAGTTTTGCTTCAGTCCGAGAAATTTTGGCAAATAGCCTGAAATTGGAAGAGCGGCAGAAGTGCTTGAGACTAAAGTATGGAAAAGATAATGATATGTAGTTGGAAAACAAATGAATAAATGTTCAAATTCTTTAGAAAACGGAGAGGCACAAAGACAATCCCGATTAGTAGGAAGAAGAACAAAAAAAACGAGAATATTCCTAATGTGGCAATCGAAGAGAGGGTGCAAATGTGGCAGGCGAATGGAAAACAGCGATAAGCGATGAAAAGAGAACAGAAAGGGGGGGAAAGCGAAAGAAGGGCAAAGAGGTGGAAGACGAAATAAAGGGACATAGCACAAATTAGCAAAGGGCTTGTGACACAAATTAGGAAACATTTTTTAATCGAATTCTAATAAGATGGACGAAACCCGTAAGCACTTAACAATTCCGAAAAAAGGTATTATACAGATTTAAAAAAACACGAACGTACCATTCCAATTTCACTCAACATTCGTCAAGAAAGATCATCAAAGAAAAAAGACGCTGGTTCATTTCATCGCCATCTTTCGAAGCGAGGTTTATGTTTATTATAAGCGTTATACCTTTGCACATTCAAAAAATCTAGTTTATATTCACCATTCAGAGAGCAGCCCTAAGATTAATACCTGGAAATGTTCTTGCAAAAATTATCCCATGATTGTATAAAAGAGGAAGGAACCTCATGCTCGGAGGACAAAAAATGATGGAATTAGTTTCGTGCCTCCTGCCATATAAAGTGGCGGCGCCACCATCATCTTCCGATCCTTCTTTTCTTTCCCTTTCTATCCCTTACCTTAATCAGTAATCACGCTCGCACGCAACTGTGTGGACCAGAGAAATAAAAGGGAAGCCATTCGACGCGCTTTAAATGTCTCAGGGTTAGGATATTTACGAGGAATAAATATTGGGCGACTTTTGTATGCAATGCAAATCAGAAGTAAATTTCATCTTCATAAATCAAAGAAGAGAACTTTTATCCTTGAAATAAAAAAAACTGAAAACTGATGGGAATAAATGTGTTGCGGCAAAAAAACAATATATATATATATATATATATATATATATATATATATATATATATATATATATCATGTCTTAAAATCTGAATAAGAATTAGATGGAATGCGAACATCTACATTTGTATCTAAACTAATGCAGTAAAAACAAACCACCGTGATATTGAAACTAAAGAGATTCGAGTTCAAACAAATATATCTGAAGTTGTATTTACCATTAGCATCATTATTTATTAATGCATTGTTATGGTGACCCAGTCCAGCAACGTAACAATGGCGACATTTGGTGATGTCCAATTAGTAGCGAGATTCGGCGCTATGGAAGGATATGAGTGACGTCAGAGAGAAAATGGAAATATTAAAATGCAAAAAAATAATAAGACAAAGAAGAAAAAAACGGAAAATCCAGCAACAGCGGCAGAGAGAGGCGAAAGAGGAAGAATTAAAATGCACGAAGGAGAATGAGGGCAAGCGAGGAAAACGTCAAAAGAAGGAGGCAAGGGAGAAAGACATTAATAAAACAGAAAGGTTATAGGAGGAGGCGAACGGATAATAGTCCGTATTAGAGCGAGATTGGGGAGAATAGCAGGTTCTTATTCTCCCCTCACGCCATAGCGAGAGAAGGGTACGGACGAAGTATAAAAGGAGGTGGAAAGAGGCCTAAGGGATAGAGAGGGAGAGAGAGTGGAAAAGAGAGAAAGAGAATGAGGTGATTTTTGGGTCGCGTGCCACGCGGTGTAGTCGCCCACCCAGGGGCACTAAGAGCAGCTTCGATCACACAAACCAACCCCACCCTCTGCAGACTTGACTCCCTCCCTTCCTACCTCTCTCTTCTCTCCCTCCCTCCCGTCTGCTCCCTTCAGTCACCCGCACCCATCCAGTCCCACGCCAATTTTTCGGTCTCTCCTCCCTCTCTCGCCTTTGAATGGCGACCGCCGAATCCCTCGTCCGCCCCCAACCCTCCCCTCCTCTACCCCTTTCTCCCCCTTTCTCGCTCTCTGCTCACCTCCCACGCAACCCATCTCGCCATCCTGCCACGCCCTGCCTCCGCCAGCACGCGGACGCAAAAAAAGAAACTTCCCCGGCCGGGTAGCCTAGAAGCGGACAACCGCTAATCCTTCGCTACCATCGCGCCACGTGAAGCGTCGCGTTAGAATCGAAACGATGCCTTCGATCGCGACTTGGGTCACGTTTACTAAAGAAGACCGAAAAATAATCGTGCGATTCTTTGAGAAGCTGGATAATTCGCGTCCCCGCCTGCCCAACGCTTCCACGCAGCACCTCTCCAACGGGTTACAAAAAATGCCGCGAGGTCGCGTAGGGAGGCTTTCGCCGGAAATGACGGCTAATAAGTACGTGTTTGTCTTCGAGATATGCAAAAAAATATGAGCGATGTAACGGGATTGAGTTTTTGCTGGAATGTTCGTCGAATGTTTTCGTGTTTATTCAACGGGCTAAAGTGAAAACGCGGCATTGGTCGAATCCCTCTGTCACTACGCTTTTCCTCTACGCATCGAACTTATTCCCTCTCGCTCCCCCTTTTAATATCTTCCTCTCTACTTTTCTCTTCCTCCTTTTACATCCACCGCGCATTTTAACTCTCCCTCCCTCCTCTCTCTATATTCTACTATGTGTAACTAATATGCATCTTATGTCATACATAACCGAAGGGTTAAATGTAAGAAGGGACTGAATGTAGTCTAAATGTCGTCCTTAATAAAGACGTCTGTCTCTATCCCATCCGCTCAGCCTCATTCCCTTCGCGATCGAGGTTCGACTACACGACTCCAAGGAGATGTAAAACGACAGGCCTTCTCGTAGATGAAAAGACGTTTTCTCAAAAAATTTCAGGCCGAAGTCCGCCCATGTTCTTATGTTCACGGCAGACCCAACGTTTTTTTCTTTTAAGAAAAGATAATAAAAAAGAAAACATCGCAAAGACGCGTGTTAAAACCGAGACGCAATTCGAATCGTCGCGAGCGAAGGGGAAATTGGGATCTATTTAGCGGCGGGGTTGAGAGTGGAAGGGAAGGGGTTGTTTCGGGAGGGATTGCAAAGGATTAGACGGACGTAAGAAAGGAAAAAAGAAGCCTTTTAGCGCCGAACCGAGTCCGCGCGGCGGAAAAGCCGGACGGGCGTCGACGTTGAACGCGGAGCAGTCGAGTGTTTCAGTGAAGAGAGAGAGAGAGAGAGAGAGAGAGAGAGAGAGAGAGAGAGAGAGAGAGAGAGAGAAAGCGAGAAAAAGAGAGAGAGAGAGATAGATAAGACAAAAATTCCGAGCCGCAAAAAGGTGCCGTCAGCGGTGACGCAGAACTTGGAGGGTCTAGTCCAGCACGCGATCGTCTGGGTCAGAGGTTACGAGCGTCGTGGAAGAGGATTTGTGAAGCTTTAAAACGCGTAACTTTTGTGCGTGGAAGGCGAGAGGAAATCCGGAGTAGCTCGCCGTTGAACCTCTTTCTCACTCCATCTCCCTCTATCTCTCTCTCTCTCTCGTTCTCTTCCTCTTTCTCACTCCCTCTTTCCTCTCTCTTACTCCTCTCACTCCCTCTCTTTCCCACTCCCTCTCTCTCCCACTCCTCTCTCTCCCACACCCTCTCTCTTCCTCTCTCTCACTCCCTCCATCCCTCTTTCTCTCTCCCTCACTCCCTCTCTCTCACTCCCTCCTCCCTCTCTTCCTCACACTCTCTCTCACTCCTTCCCTTTCTCGCTCCCTCTCTCTCCCTCCCTCCGTCCCTATCACTCCCTCTTTCTCTCTCCCACTCTCCCTCTCACTCTGGCTCACTTCCTCTCCCTCTCGCTCTTTCTCTTTCATATCCCCACCTCTTCCTTCCCCTTCAGGTCAACTCCCACCCCAAAGCACTTTTAGGGAAAGACTTCGGCAACCGACACACCCTCAATCCGCCCTTCCCCTCTTCATTCAACGCCCCTTACTTTCTCAAAGCGCGCCACGCCCCCTCCGACGCCCAGTCAGCCCACCCACAATATCCTCCGCCCGCCAGGCACGACCCCTTTCCCCTTTCAGCTCCCGCGCCCACTTCCGCCGCCTCACTTCGTCACCTCTCAAGACCTCTTCCGCACCTCTTCCCTCTCTCTGTCTCTCCATCTCTTTACACTCTCTCTTGTCCTTTTATGCATCTAACCCTCTCTCTATCCCTTCTTCAATTTCCTAGCTTCTCCTTTTCATTTCCTTTTCTCTCTCTCGCCTCATCCTGCTCTAACTTTTGTTCTCTTCTCATTCTCCTTTTCTCTCTCTCCCTCCCTCGTTCTCTTATTTTCCTCCTCTCTTTATTTTCCTCTTTCGTTTTACTTTCTGCCTATCTTTGTCTCTGCCTTCCAGCTGTGCCATGTCTGCATAAAAGGACGGAACACATGTCGGCTTTCTTCAGCAGTCAAACAAAAATACTGCTCGTCAGATCGTTTTAAGTGCTTTGTAGATTTCTTAGCTTCGAATGATTAGGAAATGATTTGGGAGGCAGCAAAACCTAATTACCTTCTCTTTATAAAATAGAAAATATCAATTGAAACATTGATGAGAAAATGGTCGAGGAGAAGTAGCGTACCGGAAAATTTTTAGCCTCCCCCCTTCCGCCAAAACAAAATTGAAGTCCTTGAAAAAAATTTAAGGCCCCCCACAAAAAAATGGGCCCCATTTGGCCATTGGTCACCCCGGCGAGCGGGGTTTGCGTGTGTCCGTCACGCCACTGTCGAGGGGAGTAGATTCCTTTTTTCAATTAGCTAACCTCAACTTTTAGTAACAAAATCTTCCTCTTTATCACTCTAGTGCAGTTTTCCCCGTCTTTATTACCACTTCTCTCGTGTTCCTATCGCCTCATTCTCAATTCCTTCTTTATTCTTCCCTTACCTCTTTTCTTCTCTCTTCCTCCGTTCTACCTCTCTCTCACACATTCGCATTCGCATCGAACCGAAATTTTTTCGCTCCGGTTTTCGTTCCGGGTCGCACAAAACAAAAAAATTCGCTTCGGTTCCGGTTTCGCTCCAGCAACCACCATTGAACCGGTTCGAACCGTTTTATTTTTCGCTCCGACTGAATTTTCGGGGAAAATTCAAGGGAATTCCAAAATAATGTTTATTAATTAGTATTATTTTTATTTAAGCCAAATACGTCTTAATTATTGCTAGTAAAGAAGACAAAAATAGATAACTGTACGTAACAACGCCAACCAGTTTAAATGACTTTTACGGACAATATGGAAAAAAAATTACGGACAACCCAAATTTTTTACGGACATATTTTGCGTAATATTATAATGTCTCAAATAGACATAAGTGAACAATATTCAATGCTGTCATTCATAAATCTCAACAGAATGATATTTACGTTAGTTTAGTGCACTTATCTGGCTTAGGGAAACAGGAAATTTCGGATGTATTCAGTAAAAATTCTTGGAACACAAATACTACCTGATTTTTCATTCAGAGCATTTAGTTTCATAGTTTCAATTTGTGCCCATTGAGTAACAAAGGTTGTTATACTTTTAAAAATATAACCAAAATAAAAATATATAAGATAAATATGTTTTTTAAACAGGGGTATTCAAACAAAAGTACGCATAACCCTGGGGATACGCGAGTTCTTTCAAAGAGATACGATGTTAAGGATATCTAATGTAAAAACATAGCGAAGCAAAATCTAATAATTATCTCGCATAAAATATACGTAGGTAAATCATATAATTAGAAAGTACATATATGTATTTGTATGATCTACTCAATAATAACCGAGTTTGTTAACTTTTAAATATACCAGAAGACCCGAATTTCGTCAAAAATATTTTAAGGGGTACGCCGACTAAAAAGCTTGACTACTGCTATAAACCTCTGGAAATTTCTTAGCATTTTAACGGACATCTAAATATTTTCACGGACCTCACGGACATGTCCAATTTTTGCTCTTTTTTTACGGACTGTCTGTAAATTTACGGCCGGTTGACAACCCTGATCCCGTACCATCATGTAACGGACAGTAAAATATTGTATGAATTCCCTTCTTACATTTTTCGTTATTCAATTTGTAAACGGCTCCTTTTATACGACTCCGTCTAATACTGTTCTATAAGAATTTAAAATTTATTCATTTTTCCTTTTTAGGGCGTATAAAAGCTATTAAAAATGTTATTTATTTTTTAGTCTTTAATTTGATGTAAAACCGTTGGTATTCTTTCAAAAATCAACATTTATTTCATTTTATAATTTCAGTATATGCAGATACTCTCATTATCTTAATCAATTTACTCCAACAGTACTCATGCACGTACTTGAACAGGAAAAATAATATTAATTCACATTTGTATGTAGAATGTAATTCATAGAGATTTGTTTAAAGAAGAGCCACTTGACTTTTTAAATACAGTAATTTAGATGTTAATATTACGAATACCATAAAATATATAAATGGAAAAATTTTCTTAAGATGACAAATATGTACACATTAACATTTACTCCAAGCAACCAAAATTCGATCTAATTGATAAAATGTCCTCCAATTGAGTATTGATTTATACTAATTTATAGGAAGGAATGGATATAAGTAGGCTTACCATATATTTAGGAGACAAGGCCGGGACAAGACGATGTCTGCAGATGAAATACCGGGACATAACCGGGACGTTTCTTTTGTTATTTTTATTTATTACATGAACGTAATTGTAATATAAATGAGCGCTGCAGAGCTTTAACGTATTTTCTGTTGCTATTAAATAATTTTAGCAATTTGCCAATACGATATTTTAATAGTTAGGCTTACCATATTTTCAAACAACCTAACCGGGACATTGGGGGATGAGGGATGGAAAGGAGGAAGGGTAATCAAAAATTATCTAAAGAAAACCAGAAATGTTTTAAATATTACAATATTATATCTAAAATGCAATATTTTAACAAAAAAGATATTATTTTATACTAGGAATCCCTTTATTTATTCAGAAACAGCATTTCTTTACAACTACACCTGAGCGACTGATATTTATTTTCCGGGACAAAACAACAAACCGACCGGGACAAAAACCTCGAAACTGGGACAATCCCGGTCAAACCGGGACGTATGGTAAGCCTAGATATAAGTGACTGGCATGAATAACTACGGGAAAGAGATAGTAAAGAAGATCAGTAGGAAGAGACTTAAGAGGAAAGGGAGGTGAAGAGAAAGAGTTAAGGAGGAGACGAGGTATTGAGGAAGCATTGAGTGAGAAGAGATAATTTAAATAGGGAATTAAATGCACCTATATCTATAGATAAATATATTAAAACTGATTCCCGTTGCCGTCATTTTGGACGAGTACTTGCGATATTATGTACATAATAGAGAAGATGTCCGCTGAAATTCAAAACTTAAAACGTTTCCAAGAAAGAGAAATTATGTACGAGACTAGAGTTGAAACGTATATTATACTCTCTTTCTCATTCTGCTTTATCTCCATCCTCACTTGTACTCCCTTCCCTCTCCCTATTTATTCCGTCCTTCACATCTCGGGGAGATAATCGAAGACGATTAGAAAAAATAGCTTTTTTTTTAAAATGTATGCATATTAAGCAGGAGAATAATGACAACAATAGAAGCCAACTATACCGGTGATCAAGGACCTAAAATGATAGAATTAATAAAAACGTGAATCTCTGCAGAAAAGAGACAGAAATAAAATTCGATGATAAGAAAATTTATCTACAATCTTTAATATTTATGATCATGCAAATATTGCGCCAATATCTTAGATATTTTAAAATAACAACAAAAAAGTCTGCATGTAAGGGCATAGTCTTTTACGTTTTTCCATGGGAAATTGAAACAACCGAATTTACATCGCTATATTAAATATCCTCTTGAAATCAAACACACACACCCAGAGAACGAAAATTATAGTTACATATTGAGTGCGTCATGAACTCTCTCTCTCTCTTCAAGCGGAGTCTCTAATGTGCGTTTTTGCAATCGGCAAAATACTTCGCTAAAATTAAATTCGCATTAATCCTTAATCTCTCTTCAGTTTTAAGCAACGTTTGCTAAAATGTGTGCACATTTTGTTTAAGATGCACTTTATAAATAGAAATTTGCTAACCTGTAACAAAGGATAACATAAGTCAGTGGTTATCAAACTTTTTTGAGCCGCGGCAAACATTCAAAGACAAAGAGGCTTTCGCGGCACCCCAGTCTTGTGACAAGCTTTATATGTTTTTAGATACGGATATTACAACCTTTGCGCATATCCATTTGTTGATGCTAATACATAATCAATTTATTAGAAGAAAAGTTATTGCCCTAATTATACCCAACACATGCAAATCATTGATTTATGTAGTAAACAAAGTTATTCGCGGCACCTCTAAATATCTACTGCAGCACACAGTTTGAGAGCAACTGACATAGGTAAGAATAACTCAAAAGCACGACTGCGGAGCGATCCTTCTTGGATAAGTTTTAGAAGAAGACTGCCAGAATATAAGGGTTCAATGCATATGGAGATGAGATGAAAGCTTATGGGGACAATAACCTCCAACTTTAAGCAAAATAAGAATTAAGAATAGTGAAACATTTTTATCCCGAACACTCCACGGGGTAGTAGGCTCAGGGGAGAGTACCAAGACGATTAGCGGCTGCCTTCGAAGTACCACTAACTTCCTTTCCACTAGCCTCGTTTAAACAGGATTCTGGGAAACCTCAGCAGGACGTATCCTTGACCCTCTCTCTATGTCAGCGGTTCTCAACCGGTGTGTCGCGAAGAGCCGGGAGGTGTGCCGCCGAAACCTTCAATAACGACTTGTAAAAAATAAAGTAAATTTCGTTTAGCGAAGTTTTTGTTTCATTTTCGTCGTTTTAAACAGCAATATTAACAATTTCAATCGGTAAACTCTTCATTATTACACACTACTCTTCCTTTTTTAGTTCGACGGATTGTAGTATGCAGTGTGTCGCGCACGTGAGCATCGACCGTCATGTGCATCGCCACGAAAAAAAGGTTGAGAACCGCTGCTCTATGTATTGAGATGGCCATATAAAATCCCTCCTTTGCCTTATTTGGTGTTGAAAAGTGAGACTTCCAAAAAATATTCATATTAAAGCAAAAGGAAAAACACTTCTTCGGCTCCCACTGTTCATGCGAACCGAAAAAATGGAACGAAATAAATAACGGTTTTCGGTTTCGGTTCGGGTTCATAAAAATATTTTTTTTTCAGTTCTGGTTCGGTTTCACTCCAGCTAAAATAACGTTTTTTTTTCGGTTTCGGTTTTCGGTTCGGTTCCGGTTCGATGCCCTGATTCAAACACATACCTCGCCGCCGCCTGGCGCCCCGCGTCACTCCCTCTCTTTCACAAGGACGTTCTCATGGCCCTCGAGACGAACCTCTCCCTCCCTCTCCCACGGGAACTCCCTCCCGCTCCTTCTCTCCACCTCTCGCCAATCCTTTGCCTTCTCTTCCCCTTACGCTAGAACAAGAAACAAGCAAGCGTTCGGACCACTATTCTAATGGGTGAGACCGGTGATGGAGTGGAATGGGAGGAGGAAGAGTGGAAGGAAGAATAAAGTAGCAGCGAAGGAGAAGAATTGGAAGGCGAAACGGAAATTGAAGAAATGCACGTGCGTTTCCTGCTGAGTTATTTTTTCATGCACAGGTTGAGCCTCTTTAGGTCAGGAAAGCTCGGGAGCGGAGACGTTCCGGACTAGAATTTTCCGAACCGCGGGTAGTTAGAACCGTGCGCACTAAGCCACAATTTTGTTTTTTATATTAGCCGTTCTTTACCAGCGATGCGGCTATAGCGGAACGCCTTAAAGGCACGTCTCGTCCGTCTGTCGTAATTTTCATCTCCTGAACCGCTGGACGGATTTTAATTAAATTAATTACGAGTGGTCCTTATTGTTTATCGCCCAGTTGTGATTTTGAACTGTATCCGCCAATTATAACTTCCACTAAATATAAGCACTTACATGAACTTATACCCGTATCTTGTTAAATGGCATCTGCCAAGCAACAATTATATACCATATTTTTCTCTCCCTAGCCGTTATATGATCTATAAAGTGCAGATAAAAAATTTATTCTGATAGAGGACAACATTTGCAACAAAAAAGTTTGCGAGACCACATAATTAGTATTCACAATTTGGGAGATAAAATTTCGATAATATCTCAGACAAAACATCGCATATTTTGTTTTCATTGGTCGATACGATGATTTTGTCTGTAAACAACCAATTAACATTCATATTTCTCTCTCTCATGTTCATATGATCTTTGAGGTATAGAATAAAAAAGTTATTCGGATACCACGAATAAGTTTGCGAGACCATATAATTACGACATAGTTTCGGAGATGAAAATTCAAGAACTGCCTAAGGCTCAAGGTAACTTGTTGGGACCACTTCCGAAAGCGACCGCAGTACGGACCTCACGACCGTCATTAAGTCGGATTAGCCATTCGAAACTCGAGGATTCGACCCAAAACCGAGCTCGCATACAGATCTATTGAAAGCTTATGGCACCTGCGCACAAACACGAATTCAGCATGGAAGAGTCCATTCTCGAAAGCACGCGGGGGTGAGGGTATATACGCATGGAATAATCAGTCATTCTCCACAGCCACCTTCCCCTTAAGTTTTTCCCCTCCACAGCCACCTTCCCCTACATCCCGTGACTCTTCGCGCATTTAGGTGTCATAAGCTTTCAATAGATCTGTGCCTATTCCCTCGCAGCAGGGAGTCTCTAGCCGACCACATCTGTCGCAGTAAAATGTAAACATTTTTAATTTGTTAAATTAGTGAGAAAGTAACTCAAGCGTCGAATTCGGGTAAATGCGCTGATTAAGAGCGTGTATTAAACTTAATTATACGATAAATAATAAGATATTAACGTTCACATGTGATCATGACTTGCAGGAATACAAACCTTTTAAGAGTTTCTTGGGCGGGGCTGTATTTAAAACAGTTTATGACTGCAATATTTAAGTTCATCCTTTTCGTAGGTTTGTTTATAGACCTTTTTAATGTTGATACAGGAAACCACCGCCTTTCGCGGGACCGGTCGGCTTGATTTTCTAATAAAATATGTGCATTATATGAAAGTGTTGGGTCGGTCGGTTGAAACCAACGTTGCACTATTATTCCTATCCTTGATCAACGCCAATTTATAATACGGAATGTTGGTACTGGCATATTGCAAGCGCTAAATAAATCACCATACACCAAGATCTAAACTCGTAAATAAGCCAACTTGATCTCCAGGACAACAGCACTTCAGCCACGTAGAACCTATATGAATTTTATCTTCAAGAAAAAGTAAACTTCGTTTTTTATCCACGGTATGGTGCATGTCCTGACTTTGTATCTTAACTGTAAATAATTTAAAAAAGCAATTTTATATAGCTCTGCACCGTTTTCAATGCTTTTCTTATGTGTGTTTAAAATTGGAAATTCGGGTCAAAAATACACCTTAAATATAATTTTTTCTATAATTTCGGATTTATTTCAGAAGATGCACCCAATGACCTATGTTATTGCCAAATTTCAACTCTCTAGCACTTCTAGAAGCACCTTAGGTCTTATCTGGTATATCTTACCTATATATATCCTCTGTATGTAAGAAACAGCTATTTGTAATTATAATTTTAGATTCTCCATTTCGATATCCTGACTAACTATAAATGAATGTTAGTTTATCGAAGCGTGAGTGAATGTAATCTAATTCCGCTTTCTCCCTATCACTTAACTCGTCATTTTAGACACGAAGTTTCGAACTAAAATTAGAATTTTTATAATGAATGAGGCATGCAAATATGTATGAAATAACAAAAAAGAACTATATTAACTGTAAATAAGAGATAAATATCCTATGTGATCGTATTTATGATTGAAGGATAGTCTCATCATTTGCCGGAACTATATAGGCATGCATTATTCAATAATATTCAAGTGCAATAGTTTCCATATTGTAAGAAAATACTTTAAAACTGGAAAAGTGTCAGCATTGAGTTCTTATCTCAAACCAATTACTCAATAGGGTCTAAAGCAGGGTTCGGCGACGGTTTTACGTCGAATGCCACTTTTTATCAATATTCATAATCTGAGATCATCCGCGCGCTCCACCCTTAAATTTACTCTGTCCTTAAAGTTTACGAAACGTGATTATCCTGAATGTAGTGCATTATCATTACGGTAAGAAATACAATGGAAATAAAAGTAAAATTCTATTAAAAAGACAATATTTGTAATCCTTCTCTGAAATATCGTGCCATGTACCTACATCTCTTCGCGTGCCACCTTTACACACGCGTTATCGGCTGCCGACCCCTGGTATAAAGTATAAAAAGTGTTTTCTTTAAGAAAAAGGGGCCTCACCTCATAACAAATGCAAAAAATTCTGTAAATAGTGTAAATATTGTTTTGTTTCTGTTAACAAATTTTTTCTATATAACTGTTAAAAATGTTTACTACAAAAGTTTTTCCCTGAAGAATCAACTAAAGATAGCATCAAGAAAAACGGACTTTAGACAACAAGGAAAGAAGGCATAATACTCAATGGTAAAAGCCAAAATTGTAAATTATAACCAGGAACTGCAAATTGTATTTTAGATGTAAGGTGCAATGTATGTTTTTTTAAAGGAAATAAAGTGGTTTTGAAACTGAAAACTTTGTGTAGTATGAACGTGGGTGTTATCACGAGGGACGGCCTATATTTGTGGTAAAACTACTTACATCTACATCTACATATTACCCTGCAAGTCACCTTGACGGTGGATGGCAGGGGGTGCCGCGCACCAAGTTCCTAACTAATTATTATTCACAGTTATCTATTGTGGTCACGTATTGTCCTAGGGAAAAAGGACTCCTTATACCTCTCCGTCCTACTATCTATTTCGCGAATCTTGTCCTCATTATCCCTCCGTCCGATATACGTTGGTTGTCGAATAATGTCCTTCATTTCATTTACGAATATCTCCGACCTATATTTATCTAGAAGTTTAAGTCTCGCCTGTAATCTACGATCTTTCAACGATGGCCAACTCATCAATGAGTAACGTAACGCTCTGTTTTTTATCGTAATTCTTTTTAACGAATCTAGCTGCTCGCCGCTGTATTTTTTCTAAATCCTTTATGAGTCCCCTCTGATATGGATCCCAAACCGCTGCTGCGTATTCCATATGAGGTCTAACCAACGATAAATAACAGGATTCTCTCACCTTTTCCGTGCTTTTCCTGACTATACTACGCACAAAAGCCAACTTCTTATTTGCCGCACCTATCACTCGTCTTATGTAGGTGTCCCAAGACAGGTCAGGATTCAAGGTTACCCCGAGGTATTTCACGGATTCCGAAACAGGAATGCTCTCACCATCTATCGAGTAGGTAAACACGGACGATGGGCATCTAGATTTCCAAAAGTTTAGAACGTTACTCTTTATCTGATTGATTTCTAGCTGCCATTCCTTGCACCAAACAGATAACGCATCCAGATCATCCTGAAGCTGACGATGGTCGCTAGGACCACTAATTTCTCTATAGACTACGGTGTCATCCGCAAAAAGCCTGATATTACTTTTTACAACTGAGCTGATGTCGTTTATATAAAGCAAGAAAAGCATAGGTCCGATCACACTACCCTGCGGCACTCCAGAGACTACATCTGCCACACTCGAGGACTTACCATCGATGACTACTTTTTGTTTTCTATTCCAAAGGAAAGCGCGAACCCAGTTAATGACTTTAACATTAACGCCAAGATTTCCCAATTTTAATAATAACTTACGGTGGGGAACCTTGTCAAAAGCTTTTCTAAAGTCAAGGAACACTGCATCGACCTGCTTATTATTTTGGCCGCATGATAAAACATCATTCACAAACAGACCGAGTTGGGTGTCACAGGATCTACCTTTTCTGAAGCCATGTTGACAGCTGACTAAGAGCGATCTACTCTCAAGATAACGCATTGTGTTTCTAACAATAATGTGCTCCAAAATCTTACATGATAATGATGTTAGGGAAATCGGCCTATAATTTTCGGGGTATTCTTTGTCACCTCCCTTATGAATGGGTGTGACGTGTGCTAGTTTCCAATCATCAGGAAGCTCACAGAGGGTAAGAGATTTCTCGAAAACTATCCGAAGGAAGGGAGCTATTTCTTCTGCTAGTTCTTTTAATACACGCGCGGGAATTCCTTCAGGTCCTGGGTTTTTGTTGGGCTTTATCGCACTCAGTTGCTTCGCTATTCCTGCCTCAGAGATTTTAATATTATCCATCCGAGTACATCCATCGGGAATAAGATTATCTTCAAGTCTATTTCCACCTGCCGTGTACGCCTTCGCGAAGTAAACGTTCAGTAGATTAGCTTTATCCTCCCCATCGTGAAGGATGTCTCCGGAATCACATCGCAGGGAGGGTATTGAAGGACCCACTCCCTTGACTTCTCTTACATAGGACCAGAACGCTTTTGGATCCTCCTTCAATTTTGTATTTAATACCTCATTCCGGAAGGTGTTAAATGCGTTACGCATGGTTTTTCTCGCTAATACGCGGGCACTGTTATACTCATGGACTATAGCTGTGCGATACTCATCGGAAGCGGTGGTAGGTATGTTTTTCAATTTTGCGTGGCTACGCCTCTGTCGTCTTAAGGCAATCCTGACTTCCTTATTAAACCAACGAGGTTCTTTCTTATCAGATTTTAACTTGCTGAGGATAAATCTATTGATACCTTTTCCTAGTATATCCTTAAATAATAACCATGATATCTCCATACCTAATCGTTCTGTCTTTTCACCATAACTGACAAAGGTACTTCTGAGATGTAAGCTGAAACTTTTAAAGTCGGCCTTGGCGAAAGCGTATACATTCCGAAGAGGCTTAGGATGTCTTTTGAGTTTTAATTCGCACTCCGCATACACAGCTCGATGGTCGCTAAGTCCCTCCTCTGTGGATACCTTAGTTATCCTATGCGGGATGTTAGAAGCAAGCAAGTCGAGAACATTGCCCGAACGCGTGGCTTTTCGTACCATCTGGGTTAGGGAATATTCATGAAACGTGTCAATTAAGGCTTCACACGATTCGCGTTCTTTACCTCCCGTAACGAAACATAGGTTTTCCCAATCGATTGACGGTAAGTTAAAATCGCCTCCAATTATCACATAACCGTCGTTCATAATAGATCTAAGCTCGGCTAATTGCCTCTCTAAACTTAAAATATAATCAACTTTGGCATTAGGTGGTCTGTAAAATGAGCATAAATATATCTTTTTCAAATTATCCTTACCTAGGCGGCACCACACGCTCTCGGTCGTTTCATCGATAATAGGGATCTGACAACTATCGTACTTTTCACTTATTGCCAAAAATACTCCGCCACCTATTCTATTGGCACGGTCTTTTCTGTATACTCTATAGCTTTTCGGAAAAATTTCTTGGCTAGAGATATCTTCAGTGAGCCAACTTTCCGTACCTATAACTACATCCGCATGTAACGTGCGAATTACGTGTTCGAGTTCGTCAGACTTCCTACGAATGCTGCGGCAGTTTAAAACTATAATATTTAATTTCTCGTTATCGCCCGAAGCATTAACTGCTCTATTACGGCTTTTGCAGGTGGACTCTCTGACTTCGCGACCAGAAACTGTATTACACTCGATGCCCCTATGAAATCTCCTATTACGCCTACACCCTACCCTACTCTCTAATCTAAAAAAGACCTACCATGGTCGAAGATCCTACACGCTACACTCTGTGAAGCCTCGGTCGTGTAATGAACTCCAGAGCCGTTTAGGGGTACCCTACACGATCCGAGAACCGGCCGGAGATCAACGAAGAGAGAGAGCTACCAAAATATTGAGTTGAAAAAAGTGCATCTTCATTCCATGATTTCTGCCAATTCCCTATGGACACGCCACTGCCCTTCTTTTTTCTAAGACAAGGGTGGTCTGCATTAGCCACCCGCTCTGCTTCTTGGAAATCAGCGACATTAACGCTAGAGCAAGGTTTCGGAACCAATGCTTATAATGAGATTCTGAGAATATTTTATTTGGCTGCTAAGTGTCCCGGATTCGACTCCGGGAGACGATTACATTTTCCCGTATGTTTACACAGGAGTTTCGATTTTTCAAGGTGCAAGGTTTATTTCCTTCATTCATTAAAATACATAAATAGGGACCGAATTTCTCCGTTTTTACTTTATTCCACGGCTAACACTATAAAATATCTTATTATTTCACCACTGGATCACTCTGGTGTTCACTACACGCCCGAATCGGCTCAGAGAGTAGCGAGTAGGATTCTCGAGCACAGTAGGGATTTTTTAGGCTAGAGAGTAGGGCAGGGTGTAGGTCAGTTTTGGGTCAGGGGATAATCGATGCATTTGTAGAAAATAAGAATCCCGAAAGATTATCTAATGATAGAATATACACCGAGCGTAACATGCAGCACCAATTTCGCGATAGGTCATTGATAGAATGTTCCGTAAAGGGCGCGGCGGGTCGCAATTCCAATTTTGATGCGACGCCATACAGTCGTGGGAATGATTGTGGTGGGAGCGCATGTAGTTTTAGAGTGGAAGAGAAAGTCAAGAGTGAGATTAGTATGCGAAGTGATAGTGAGAAATTAAACGTCGTCGTACTGAACTGTCGCAGCATCCGTAGGAAAATTGCTGAGTTCGAGCATCTTATTCGCAGTCTGCATGTCGACGTCGTGATAGGCACAGAAAGTTGGTTAACGGATGAGATTCAGAGTCAGGAGATATTTCCTAGAGACTATCGTTTCTATAGAAAAGATCGCGCTAATAGATCGGGCGGGGGAGTTTTCATAGCGGTTAGCGATAAGTACGATAGCAGTGAGATTCCGATAAGTGACGAGTATATCGAGAGTGTTTGGTGCCGCATAGGTAAAGATGGCTCCAAAAAGGTGTTCATATGCTCGTTTTACAGGCCACCTAACGCTGGTGTAGATTGCATTTTAAGTCTCGAGAAACAATTATCCAAGCTTAGACTGATAAATCAAGATGGAATCGTTATAGTCGGTGGTGACTTTAACTTACACTCAATTGATTGGGAAAACCTATGTTTCGAATCTAGAGGTAAAGAACGCGAATCCTGTGAGGCATTAATCGAAACATTCTGCGAGCACTCTCTCCTTCAATTAGTCAGAAAGCCAACGCGATCGGGAAACATATTGGATTTATTAGCAACTAACGTCCCAGAAAGCATAAACAAATTCACCACTGAAGATGGGATAAGTGATCATCAGGCCGTATATGCAGAGTGTAAGTTGAAAATCGATAGGCACCCTAAGCCTCAAAGAAAGTTTTATATATTTGCTAAGGCAAACTTTTCAAGCTTCAGGTCGCGCCTACGAGAAATACTACCTGGCTTCCGTGATATGACCGAACGATCAGGTGCTGAGTCGTCATGGAAACTATTCAAGGATATAATGCTAGAGAGTATCGATAAGTACATTCCAATTAAATTGAAGGTCGACAATAAAGAGCCACGTTGGTATAATAAGCAAGTTAGGAGTGTGCTTAGGCGTCAGAGAATAAGCCACGCGAAAATAAAAAATATGCCGTCTACATTATCCGATGAATATAGAGCAACTAAAGTTAAGACGTATAAGGAATCCCGCGCTAAAGCGAGAACTACTATGCGCGAGGCTTTTACTAACTTCCGGAATAAGCGTTTTGGTCCTATGTGAGAGAGGTCCAAGGTAGAGGCCCTACAATACCTTCCCTGCGTAATGACTCGGGTGCCGTTATTCATGATAGCGTAGAGAAAGCCAACCTGTAAAACGGTCATTTTGTAAAAGCATTCGCAGCCGTCAGCGACCAATGGGTACATTATGCACCCGCAATAAGGGGGGGAGGGCTGATGGACGATATAGTATTTTCTGAGGTGGGAATAGCAAAGTAATTAAGTTCCATCAGACATAACAAAGGCACTGGCCCCGAAGAAATTCCTGCTCGCGTTTTAAAAGAATTTGCTGAAGAAATAGGACCTTTTCTTCTGATAATCTTCGAGAAATCCATTTCTCGCGCAGAGGTTCCTAGCGACTGGAGGTTAGCGCACGTTACCCCAATTCATAAGGGCGGAGACAAGGAGAACCCAGAAAATTACAGGCCGATTTCTTTAACTTCGATATCGTGTAATATTCTCGAGCATATACTCGTTAGCAACATAATGCGATTTCTTGATAGTAATTTATTGTTAGATGATTGTCAACACGGCTTCAGGAAAGGTAGGTCATGTGATACTCAGCTCGGTCTTTTTGTTAATTGTTTACTGAGAAGCGGAGAAAAGAATACGCAGGTCGATGCCATCTTCTTAGATTTTAGGAAAGCCTTTGATAAGGTACCTCACAGGAAGTTAATAACGAAATTAGAAACCTTAGGCGTTAATTCTAAAATCGTTAGTTGGATCCGTGAATTTCTAAATCATAGGAAGCAGATGGTTGTTATAGATGGGAAATCTTCGAACTTAGTGGAGGTTGTCTCTGGCGTTCCACAGGGTAGTGTAATTGGTCCGTTATTATTTCTAATTTATATAAACGATATCAGCTCAGTAGTCAGAAGTAAAATTAGGCTTTTCGCGGACGACACCGTCATCTATAGAGAAATAAGCAATCCGGAAGACCACCAGCATCTCCAAAATGACCTAGAAGCTATTTCTGCATGGTGTAAGGAATGGCAGTTAGAGATAAACCAAAATAAAAGCTGCGTCATCAACTTCTGGAGAACCAAGAGTATCTCGTTGGATAATAATTATTCGTTGGACGGAGTAGAGATTCCAGTTTCAGACTCGATTAATTATCTCGGAGTCACGATCCATCGTGATCTCTCGTGGGACACCCACATTCGCCGATTGATAGGTGCCGCTAACAAAAAGCTGGCCTTTATAAGGAGAATAGTTCGAAATAGCTCCGAAAAAGTGAAAGAATTATGTTATTTATCCTTGGTCCGACCGCAGGTCGAATATGCTTCAGCTGTGTGGGATCCCTACGAAAAGGGACTCACTAACGAGATAGAAAAGTTTCAGCGCAGGGCAGCTAGATTTGTAAAGAGGAATTACGATAGTAAACAAAGCGTAACATTATTAATAGAAAATCTGAAATGGACATCGTTAGAGGAACGTAGGCTGCATGCTAGAATTGAACTACTGGAAAATTTATGTCGGAGGGACTAGCGAATGAGGTAGTAGGACTTATCAGAAGCCCGACATATCTCGGAAGGCAGGACAGTGAGGATAAGATTCACGAGATCGACTGTAGAACGGAGCGATATAGAGGATCGTTTTTCCCTAGGACGATAAGAGACCATAATAGGAAAAGATAACTTAGGAAAACTATGGACCCTTGGTGCATTGCATCCCCTGCCATCCACCAAAAAGGTGACTTGCAGGGTATGATGTAGATGTAGATGAGAAATATTAAGATATTAACGCTCACATGTAATCTTGACGCCCAGGTATACAAACCTTTTAAGTTTCTGGAGCGGGATTGTATTGAAAACATTTTATGGCCTCTTATTGCCAAAAATCTAACACAAACATTTCGAAAAACTCTTTGAAATGCATAATACACCATGGTTTCGACTTATGCGGGTAATTCGTTATTGAAATCAGCCGTGGAAGTCGAGACTTATTTCCCGGAGCGGTAATGCTATAATAGGGTAATGCGTTCCTGACGAAAACCAAAGAAACAGTTTTTTAACATAAAGAATATAGTTTAAAGTTAATAAACATGTCATAAGTATGTTAGACTCACAGAAATATAAATTTAAATTAAAAAAGGATATTTACTCGAGCACCCTCGCGCTCGAATAGAATGCCAGATGCGTAGCTCGAAAACCTACTTAAGCGTCTTCTACGACACATTCCCTTTTTTGATGAATATCATCTTTATAAAGAAACATCTAGGTAGGTTTTGGTGCATTGCACCCCCTGCCACCCACCAATTAGGTGAATTGCAGGGTAACATGTAGATGTAGATCTACCATGCCCTCCTCTTCCGTATAACTATGCCTATACAATTGCTTATTTAACCTCTGTCGTGATCTAAAATTACTATGAATTAGGCGTCAGTAAGGTATTAATATTTTATTATTATTTCGTGAATTCACCCGACCTACCTGTATACATCTTTCCTCAACTATTTCTTTCCTCTTTGAAATGAAATGTTAATTGTTCGTTTTGTGCAATTAAATGTGCTTGTATTACTTCAATTTTGTCTTTTTTGAATAGCCCCTTAAAAAGGCCTATAATTGTTACAGAAAAAATTACTTCGTTAGGCGAAGTTAGAGATTTGAAGTTGTAAAAATTTTCTATCCACAATGTTGAACAAATTATTCTAAAGATTTATTGGTCTAGTTTTATTATTTATAACACATTAACGGTTGGAGTTATGCATATTATTATCTTTGTCTACTTTAAATGTGGTAATATCTGAATATCTTTATAGCTGTGAAATAAAACCTTTTTTATAACAATTGTATAATATTTCATACGATTTACTTTACCATTTTTGTTCCATAAACTTAAAATGGCCCTTCTCATATGAATCCCATAAACTGGAGGCATATTCCACCTGGGTCCTAAGTAATGAAAAATTACACGCATCTCGTAGTTTCTCAGTAATATTCCGCACTATTCTGCCTATGAACTCCGAATGTGCATATCCCATGGAAGACCACGACAAATGGCAACTCCTAAATATATTACATGCTCAGCTGCTTGAATATTCCTTGTGTCGATATCGTAATCGATATCTATGTACTTCTCTGTTCATAATTCTCCTAAACGTTACTGTGGCACATTTGCTGTAATTAGTTTCAATTTTCCATTCCTTAGACCACGCGGAAATGGCTTTTAAATCTTCATGCAGCGATTGATGGTCATATCGGTTGAGTATCTCTCAATATGTCGGAACTAGCGGATATCGTGGCGTAATGCTGTTTCGATGGCTGAAAACAAAAATTTCTCGATAAGTTTTCAAACTACTGCTGAGATTTTCTTCGCATTTTTACGGTACGCAATTCATTTTTCAAACTGAATAGGGCACATATTGAGAAGACAGTGTTTACAAAGGGCAATATTAGAATGTAAAATTAGCGGAAGAAGAGGGAGAAAAGGAATGGGAATATTAGAGAATTTAAAGCAGAAATATAGTACTTATAGAGGTATAAAAGAGGCTTTTAGGGAGAGTGAGAAAAGTAGGTATCAATTCAGCTGAAACCTGTCTTCGGACAGTAGCATGATGATGATGATTCTTTTTTTCGATAAATAATAGAACGATTATGACGTCTTTGTATGTTTGCGTCGTATGTTTAAATCAACGCCGACATGCGAGCGTTGTTCGCAGAACTCCTAGAGTTCTCAACGGATCGGGTCGGTTCAGGTGTCATTCGACGCCTATTCACGGCGCGGATTGCACAATTCAGTAAAATCTGCGACAAAATGTACTCTAGGTCTGATAATGGCCAAAAACCGTGTCCAGGAGGCGCTTATGCCCGCCCGATTAGGTCACGCGACCAGCGCCACCGCGCGTCAGCGCTACTATCGCCGAGTTGGTCGGCCGGCCGCCTTAGTGCAACGCACCTACTTTAGTCATGCCTATCCGTCATTTTGACTGACAGCTCCACTAGCTCAATTTAATTATCATTACGTTGAAGTTCAATGAAAATTATATGCATATTGAAGTTCCCACCGTTGAGGATGAAGTTTAAAACAATCTCAATGTTCTTGCAAGATTCATTATTGACGATTTATTATTACAAATTAGCTATAATTTACTAATTTTTATTGAAGGTATATATTCATTGCTTATTTATGACATTTTTCAATTCAGGTTAAATTGCAACGATGCAACTCCAACATAAATCACACATTATATGGAATACAATTCTTTCGTGTTGCATGAATTTAATTATCAATTTGAGCATTTTTCAATGATACTAGTGGTACCCGCAAAAACTTTTGCGAAGTCAATCAGAAATCTGCATGTTTAAAATCATCATCGTTAAAAATGTTTACTGAATAATAATAATTTTCAATTGTTAACGTTGCAACGTTAAGTTTGACATTGATACAACTATAATTTCGGTGCTTCATAAAAAGCGCGAAGCGAATAACGCAATTCTTTTGTCTAATTGAAGGCTTAATAGACGCTAATTCAACACCCGGAAAGAGTACGAAAAAGCCATAAGATTTCGAAAAGAAACGCGTGTTTCTGACAAATTCTTCCGTGTAACGTCTAAACGCAAGAATCTACATCTACATTATACCCTGAAAGTCACCTTTTTGGTGGATGGCAGGGGATGCAATGCACCAAGGGTCCATAGTTTTCCTAAGTTATCTTTTCCTATTATGGTCTCTTATCGTCCTAGGGAAAAACGATCCTCTATATCGCTCCGTTCTACAGTCGATCTCGTGAATCTTATCCTCACTGTCCTGCCTTCCGAGATATGTCGGGCTTCTGATAAGTCCTACTACCTCATTCGCTAGTCCCTCCGACATAAATTTTCCAGTAGTTCAATTCTAGCATGCAGCCTACGTTCCTCTAACGATGTCCATTTCAGATTTTCTATTAATAATGTTACGCTTTGTTTACTATCGTAATTCCTCTTTACAAATCTAGCTGCCCTGCGCTGAAACTTTTCTATCTCGTTAGTGAGTCCCTTTTCGTAGGGATCCCACACAGCTGAAGCATATTCGACCTGCGGTCGGACCAAGGATAAATAACATAATTCTTTCACTTTTTCGGAGCTATTTCGAACTATTCTCCTTATAAAGGCCAGCTTTTTGTTAGCGGCACCTATCAATCGGCGAATGTGGGTGTCCCACGAGAGATCACGATGGATCGTGACTCCGAGATAATTAATCGAGTCTGAAACTGGAATCTCTACTCCGTCCAACGAATAATTATTATCCAACGAGATACTCTTGGTTCTCCAGAAGTTGATGACGCAGCTTTTATTTTGGTTTATCTCTAACTGCCATTCCTTACACCATGCAGAAATAGCTTCTAGGTCATTTTGGAGATGCTGGTGGTCTTCCGGATTGCTTATTTCTCTATAGATGACGGTGTCGTCCGCGAAAAGCCTAATTTTACTTCTGACTACTGAGCTGATATCGTTTATATAAATTAGAAATAATAACGGACCAATTACACTACCCTGTGGAACGCCAGAGACAACCTCCACTAAGTTCGAAGATTTCCCATCTATAACAACCATCTGCTTCCTATGATTTAGAAATTCACGGATCCAACTAACGATTTTAGAATTAACGCCTAAGGTTTCTAATTTCGTTATTAACTTCCTGTGAGGTACCTTATCAAAGGCTTTCCTAAAATCTAAGAAGATGGCATCGACCTGCGTATTCTTTTCTCCGCTTCTCAGTAAACAATTAACAAAAAGACCGAGCTGAGTATCACATGACCTACCTTTCCTGAAGCCGTGTTGACAATCATCTAACAATAAATTACTATCAAGAAATCGCATTATGTTGCTAACGAGTATATGCTCGAGAATATTACACGATATCGAAGTTAAAGAAATCGGCCTGTAATTTTCTGGGTTCTCCTTGTCTCCGCCCTTATGAATTGGGGTAACGTGCGCTAACCTCCAGTCGCTAGGAACCTCTGCGCGAGAAATGGATTTCTCGAAGATTATCAGAAGAAAAGGTCCTATTTCTTCAGCAAATTCTTTTAAAACGCGAGCAGGAATTTCTTCGGGGCCAGTGCCTTTGTTATGTCTGATGGAACTTAATTACTTTGCTATTCCCACCTCAGAAAATACTATATCGTCCATCAGCCCTCCCCCCCTTATTGCGGGTGCATAATGTACCCATTGGTCGCTGACGGCTGCGAATGCTTTTACAAAATGACCGTTTTACAGGTTGGCTTTCTCTACGCTATCATGAATAACGGCACCCGAGTCATTACGCAGGGAAGGTATTGTAGGGCCTCTACCTTGGACCTCTCTCACATAGGACCAAAACGCTTATTCCGGAAGTTAGTAAAAGCCTCGCGCATAGTAGTTCTCGCTTTAGCGCGGGATTCCTTATACGTCTTAACTTGCTTTCTGGGACGTTAGTTGCTAATAAATCCAATATGTTTCCCGATCGCGTTGGCTTTCTGACTAATTGAAGGAGAGAGTGCTCGCAGAATGTTTCGATTAATGCCTCACAGGATTCGCGTTCTTTACCTCTAGATTCGAAACATAGGTTTTCCCAATCAATTGAGTGTAAGTTAAAGTCACCACCGACTATAACGATTCCATCTTGATTTATCAGTCTAAGCTTGGATAATTGTTTCTCGAGACTTAAAATGCAATCTACACCAGCGTTAGGTGGCCTGTAAAACGAGCATATGAACACCTTTTTGGAGCCATCTTTACCTATGCGGCACCAAACACTCTCGATATACTCGTCACTTATCGGAATCTCACTGAAATATTTATCTTAGAATGACGCTTAAATGACGTTCAATCAGCGCATTTACCCGGATTCGACGCTTGAGTTACTTTCATACTAATTTAACAAATTAATAATGTTTGAATTTTACTGCGACAGAATTGGTCTGCCATAGACTCCCTGCTGCGACGGTACCGGTATGCGAACTCGGTTTTGGGTCGAATCCTCGAGTTTCGAACGGCTAATCCGAGTTAATGACAGTCGTGAGGTCCTTACTGCGGTCACTTTCCCAGCAAGTTAACTTGAGCCGCTGATTTTTAAATATAGAAAAACAAGCGCAATATCTAGTTGCAATCAACACGATCCGGAAAATGCGGGGAAATGGAAGGTATGGAAAAAACAGGTTAAACCCAAAATCACAGGCCTGTCTGCAAAAAGGATATTAATGGTGATCAGTTAATAGAAGTTATACCCTTAGTATCATGCGTCCCTAGCCGCGTTTATATTGGTCGGCTATTTAGATTTACTTAGATGCGAGTCTTGCGGGAGGAAGATTCTTCCTTTAATTTAGAGGACGTAATGGAATTATTTTACAAAAAATGCGGCATCGACCGGATATCCCGCATCGCGCTACTGTCCTGCAGAAAAATCGCCGAGAAACGGGCATGCACGAGTGGTGGGGAAGGATAAAGAAAGGGAAAGGCACCGAGGAAAGCAAGTCCAGAATATGTCACACCTACTTCATTCTGCCATTCGTCGAAAGGGTTGATACAAACAGAGAGAGATGTAGAGAGAGAGAGAAAGCGAAACAGAAGGATTGCGAATGACAAAAAGTGAACAATGACCCCGAGGGTGACGTCACTGCGAGTCACTTCACAGCCGGTTTAAAACAAGGAAAGTAGAGGTAGGAAGAATGGGAGAGATTTAAGAAGGAAGGAGGATGGTTTAGAAGGATTGGTGAATAACGAGAGAGAGAGAGAGAGAGAGAGAGAGAGAGAGGAAAATAAGTTACGACGCCGAGAGGAAGAGATAGGAAGAACCCCGAAACGAAACCCTTTTCACCCATCATTGCGGCTATTATAATGTACTAGCGTAATTTCCCGTCATATATGACGGGTATACGTGAATTTAGTGTTAAGTTAAAATTGAAATAATAATTAATGAAACCAACTTTTATATGCACTAAAGAATAAGCAATAAATATAAATTCACATAATTGTGCGCTCCAGAGAGTTAAAATAGTTTTGGGTGAATAGAAATAGTATGACAAAGAAACACATTACGCTATACAATTATTATACGCCAAAAATTATTTGTAATCTTTATAACATTTAATTTTGTCTCTCTCCTTATCCTTCTTTCGTATTGAAGCATTCAATGCACGCATTCCTTACGCATCCTCCTATATAAACCAAATGACACCACACTAAGAATTATTATTATTAAAAATTTCTACTCCTCCCTTAGTTGTTGTATCAATAAATATCGCGTACTTTTAATGATTAACACTGCAAAACGATGTATCAGAAATGATTCCAGGGAAATATTCCGTTTCTATTAAGTGATTTATTTTCTAATCAGTTTCAATCAACCAAACAATCTAAAATTATTTAAAACATACCTCATTTGAGTTAAGTAGTTGCAACATTTACGTTTATGTTCTTTTCTTTGGCGTAGATAATCCATCTACCATGCGCGCGTAAGGAATTAAATGTATTTTGTAATTATAGCAGATATAATTTACGTCAGTAACCAGTATGATTATTTACGTTGCTATGCATGAATTTCTCAAATATGACAGGTATGCGTTAATTAAGTGTTAAGTTAAAATTGAAATAATAATTAATGAAACCAACTTTAAAAAGTAAGCAATAAATATAAAATTCACATAATTGTGTATTCCTATTAGTTACCATGTGATAAAATGTAATAACGGAAAACTTTAAACAGCAATCCATTTAAATCCATATCCTATATTCAGCCCTCCCTAAAAAATCTTATACTAACTAGCCTTGTAAATGTGTATTTTCACAGGAAATATACTCTTTTGACTTTTTATATTTCTCTCAGCTTATAATTTCTAATCATTATACAGATACTTCTTGAATTACACATAGTTATATCGTGCAAAGTTTCTAACAACTAGCAATCTACTCTTGTATTTTATAGGGATGAGCCCCCTTTAAGAGAAAATCCTGGGTGCGCGCCTGTTCTATATGCTTATTTATTTATTTTTTGTTTTACATATTTTACATGTGATAAAATGTATGCTAAATTCTGATTATGGTGCGGCATATAAATTTATATATTTTATCATTTCTTATAATTAAATCATCATCATCATGCTGCTATCCGAAGAGAGGTTTTAGCTGAATCGCTGCCTCCATCTCTCTCTTTCCCTAGAAGCCTCTTTTATACCTCTATAAGTACTATGTTCCTGCTATATATTCTCTAATATTCCTATTCCTTTTCTCCCTCTTCTTCAGCTAATTTTGCCTTCAAGATCGTCCTTTGTAAACGCTGTCTTCTCAACATGTGCCCTATCCAATTTGCTTTTCTTTTCCTGGTTGTTTTTATTAACATCCTTTTTTCTCCCACCATTTCTAATACTTCTTCGTTTCTCTTCCTCTCTGTCCATTTCACTTTTATCATCTTCCTCCATACTCACATATCAAAACATTCTAAATATTTTTCCTCCTTTCTCCTTACCGTCCACGTCTCTGCACCATAAAGAGCTATGCTCCACGTGTATCATTTCGCAAATTCCTTCCTTGTTTCTAAATTTATTTTCTTGCTTGTGAGAAGCTCCTTCTCGTTAAATGCTGCTTTTGCCATTGCAATTCTACTTCTGATGTCCTGTGTAATACAATACATCCATCTTGCGCTAAAATACTGCCCAGATATTTGAAACTGCTTACTTGTTCCAATTTTTGGCAATTTACCAATATATTTAATTCTTTATTTTCCTTTGAAACCACCATGACTTTCGTTTTTTCGGCATTGATCTTCATTTCATATTGTTGGCCAACCTCTACTGGTCTCTCTGTCATCCTCCGAAGTTCTTTCTCGTCTTCTGCTATTAATCCCTGATCATTTGCATATTTAATGGTGGTAATACATTCACCTCCTATCTTAAATCCTTTCTCTTCCATCAACGATTCTTCTGTTATTGTTTCTGCATAAATATTAAATATCGCTGGTGAAATAGGACGTCCCTGCCTCACTTCCTTCCCTATTGAAGTACTTTCTGTTTCTTCTCCTTCAACCCTGACTCTTATCTTTTGATCAACGTAAAGAGTTTTTAAGTAGTCTTTTATCTTTACAATCTATTCCTATTTTATTTAAAATACCCAACATTTTATCCCATTTCACTCGGTCAAAAGCTTTCTCCCAATCTACAAAACAAAAATACATATCTTTATTGACTTCTAGCGCTCGTTCTATCATCATCCTCATACATCCTATGGCATCTCTAGTCCCTCTTCCTCATCTGAAACTAAACTGATTATCTTGCAGCCCCTTTTCTATTTTACCTTGAATTCTTTTGGTTATTATTCTGGTTAGAACTTTAGCTGTATGAGAAATTAAACTAATTGTTCTGTAATCCTTACAACATTTTGCATTGTTCTTTTTCTCCAGTGGTACCATAACAACATCTAAAAAATCTTCAGGCCATATGCCAGTATCATATAATTGGTTAAAAAATTTTGTGAGTTGCTTAACTGCTTTCGACCCCAAAACCTTAAGAACGTCCACTGGTATATCATCACTCCCAACAGCCTTCCTTCTTTTCATGTCATCAATTGCTCTTTTAACTTCAAACTCGAGAATACTTGGTCCTAGCTGATCTTTTTCATTTAATTCAATATTTCTTGGCTTTCCTTCTTTGTCATACAGCACCTCAAGGTATTCTTTCCAGACATTCTTTACATTGTCTGGCTCCGAGACTATTTTACCACTTTTGTTCACGATTCCTTTATGTCCTATCTTTCTTGCCTTTTTCTTGAATAGTTCCCTTGCTTTGCTATACATGAGGTCTGTTCTATAAATTCTTTCACACTTGACAATATCCACGCATTTCTCATTTATCCACTGTTCTCTGGCTTTATCTGTTTCATTTCTTAAAGCATTATTTAACTTCTTGTACTTTCTTTGGCCTTCTTCAGTGTTTATGTTCTTCCACTTTCCTCTTTCTTCCATTTTTTGCAGCATGGCTGCTGTGACCCAGGGTTTTGTGTTCCTTTCACTCGTAATCTTTCCTATCTTCTTTTCCATTCCATCTTTAATGTTGCTATGGATGTATCTTTACTCCTCATCTACATTTTCCTATTTTCTTCAACTCTCTCCCCCAAACTTTCCTCCAGCTCAGTCATTGTTCTTAAAGAGTTCCTCTAAGTTCCATGTCTTGTTAACTCTTATGTTTCTCTTACCGCTCTTCAGTCTACATTGTGTATTTGACACCAGAAAGTTGTGGTCGGAATCAATATCTGCCCCGGTAATGTTTTCACATTTTTAATGCTATTTCTATATCTTTCATTGACTAATATGTGATCTATCTGGTATCGCCTCTCTTCTCCTGTGCTTAAACCATGTATTAGTTACAATCAATCTATCTCTATGGCAGAATTCTACAAGTTTCTCCCCTCTTTCATTTCTCTTCCCTAGTCCATATTTTCCCACTATGTTATCTTCCTGTCCCTCTCCGACTACACTGTTCCAATCTCCCATTACTATGGTGGTGATCCTTCCTTTTCCCTCCTCCTCCAATATCTCCGTAATCTGTTGATACATTTCATCTACTTCGTCGTCACCAGCATAAGTTGTTGGCATATACGCTTGAATTACAAGCATTTCCACTGGCTGCGGCTATTAACCCATCATTAACTGTCACTACCTTATTCAAAGATGGCTCAAAAAACTTTTTGGCGTAAACTGAATGAAAGTTAAAATCTCCAGCCAAAAAACAAGTAGTAATAGCCCGATGCATTTCGCCCACTGAGTGGGCATCTTCAAAGGCGACGTTCCTTCGACAGCGACCAAAGTCGACTGTCGACAGTCGACTTTGGTCGCAGTCGAAGGAACGTCGCCTTTGAAGATGCCCACTTAGTGGGCGAAATGCATCGGGCTATCACTACTTGTTTTTTGGCTGGAGTTTTTAACTTTCATTCTGTCACTACCTTGCTAAAAATTATTTCAGCTGTCTCTTTTCTCATTATAATCCCCACTCCCCTTTCCTTTTTCTCTTCTCCTTAGTAAATAACCTTAAATTCGTCTGAATTTATCTCGCCTTCTCCTTCCCACCGAAGTTCACTAAGACCTACTATACCTACATTATTCTTTCTCATTTCCCTTTTTAAGTTCTCTAGTTTACCTCCTGAATTCATAGTCCTGACATTCCATGTGCCTATTCTTAATTTTTCACTTTTTGATTTCTTCTTATTAATGTTACATTTCCTCTGTGCATCCCCTAGGGTAGTCCCCACCCGGAGATCCGATTGGGGGACTATTTTACCTCCGGAATATTTCACCCCAGAGAGATCCATAGAGGTATTTGCAGCTTTTCAGTCTATCATGTGAAATATAATGAGATAGTTTCTCCTTGCTTTCCTACCGCAGTTTCACAATAGTTATTTCCCATCTGTATCTCTTCAGGTCCACATGATCACCATCTACAGAGGTACTGTGCAAGCTGCTTTCCTTGCACAGAAAGATGTAAAATCCCCAAAACTGCTTCTTAGTCTGACTCTTCCCCTCCGACCTTTCCGGCTTGGATGGTCCTACAAGGAGAATTATCTTGCCGGCATAGCTCTTTGGTTCATAAGAGTACACAAACCCTCCCACCTCTGTAAGGTTATGCGGTCCTTAGGGAGGGAGAATTAAATAGCGATTAAAATATTAAAGTTAAACAGATTTAACTTCTTATTTATTTATCGCATTTTTGCAAGGGAAATACGGCTAAACTTCCTCAAGATATAATTGGCTTTTCGGCACCCAATCAGATTCTTCAGATTGCGTTACCAACAAAATTAGCTTACTATATATAGGAAATATCAGAAAGTGCAATAGAGCACAGTCAAGATATCTGTGTATGTTTCGTAGACTGGCAGAGAGCCTTTGATAGAGTAAATTGGGTAATGTTGATGAAGATATTAAAGAATATAGGTGTAAACTGGAAATTCAGGAGACTGATCAGGAATCTATATGTGAATCAAGCTGTAAAGGTCAGGTTGGAGAATGTGAACACCTGCGGAGTAAATATCGGTATAGGAGTAAGACAGGGCTGCTGCCTATCGCCGACCAGATTTAATATATATGGAAAAAGTCTAATGCAAGAAGTGTCAGAAGGTACAGGAGATTAAAAAATTGGAGTAAGGAATATAAGAACAGTAAAATACGCGGATGATCAAATACTTCTATTGAGAAAGGAAAAGGAATTCCAGAAAACGATAAATAGATTAGATACAACAGGTAGAAAATACGATATGGAAATAAATACAAACAAATCCAAGGTCATTCGAATATCGGGAAAAGAAGAGAATCTGAACATAAGTATTAGAGGAATGCCTTCAGAACGAGTTTCAGATTATAAATACTTTGGAAGCATCATAACAAGAGAAGCAAAAGGTACGGATGAGATCAGGACTAGAATAGGAAAAGCAAAAGCGGCTTTCAGAAGAAAGAAACACCTACTTACGGGGAATATAAGGGAAGATATCTGCAAGAAGTTCATAAAATGCTATGTATGCAGTATAGCTTTGTACGGGGCAGAAACATGGACGCTAAGGAAAAATGACATGAAATACTTTGAAATTTAGTCTTGGAGGAGAATGCTGAAGATAATATGGACAGATAGGATGAAAAAACGATGAAGTGCTATGAAGAGTAGGAGATAAGCGAATAATTATACTGACTATTAGAAAGAGGAAGGCAAACTGGGTTGGACATTACCTGAGGAGAGAGAGTATGATTAAAGACGTGTTAGAAGGAAAACTAGAAGGAAAAGAGGAAAGAGGTAGGGAAAGGTTTCAGCTGATAGGTGATTTGAAAGGGAAAGAGAGTTATCAAGATATGAAGAGTACAGCGGAAAATAGGAGTACATGGAGAGCCAGGTTTAACCATGAATTATGACGGACCTGTCTACGGACAGACTACCTATGATGGTGATGATGTAGGAGGATTGTTATACAATCCTTGGTATTTATGATTAATTGAATGTTGAGGCGAATTTGCGTGAATAAAGATAAGTCATGGTCCGTGAACGTGTACGGACACCCCTGTTGAGGCGCCATGGCGAGATCGGTACTTCGGAACGGTGCGAAACTTAAACAAAGGAATTTCCCGAATCTTATGGCTAAGGAGAGGGGCGGGAAACAAGCCGCCTTTTCGACCTGCCACCGATTCGATCGAGATAACCTGTCTCCGCTCCGCGCCTTACAAATATAATCGCCTCGACTGAGGCTCGAACTAGATCGAAAACTTAAGGGTCTCGATACTTGGAAGAATTGGAATTCCTCGAAGAGGGGACTCGTAAGCGCGTTAACGCATGCGCCTATGCCTTGATTAAATAGCGATTAAAACCCACGTGATCTGCGGCGGATATTACGGTTGCCGTTTTCGCGGTTAATATTACTATTGTGAGCTCTCTATGGATACGAGCATAAATTTGGAAAACAATGAATGGTTTATGCTGAAAAAATTAATGGGAACGTTCTTTTGATGCGATGTTTTCCTTTTGTCCCGACGGCATTCATATGTCGTCATCGCCTATTTTGTCGTACTTATTAAATGTACTTAAAAATTATTTAATTTTGGTTAACGATAAAATTATGCGAGAAAAAACAACACAAATTTGGCCGCACGTTAAAAATACGAAAACTGTCAAATTTATGTCCGACGCCCATGCGATGGGTAGTTTGATGCTTGAAGTTGAAGGGATGCAATTCCACTCCTGAGGTGACTCTGTAAATGAGTAAATTATTGTCATATTATAGCCTACGATTCAATTAGTTAGAATTCATTTTCATTCATTACGCTTAATATTTATTCCATAAAAGGGCAAATTAAATTTAAAATTACTAAATCCGTTGAAAAATAATATAAAGAATTTTTAAATCATACTCGAATATCTGTTAATATGGAATGCCTTATTAAGATCTACATCCTTCGTATTCGGTGCAAAAAACAACAGACTCCTTAACGAATCAAATTCTAGCCATGTTTCATTTATCTCATTCGTATTTTTTATCATCATATTATCTTGGAATGACGTTAACTTGTTAGAAATAAAGGCAAATGATATTTCAGCTCGAGGCGCTAAGTAAAGGCACTCGCCTCCAAATAATATTCCTTTCCTAACCCTGCGAGCTTGGCGCCTCTATTCCCTAAACGAGCATCCCTCTCTCCCCCTCTCACTCTCTCCTCCCCTCATATTGTCTACCTCCACGCAATAAGTGCATCAACTTTACGTGCATCTGCGCACCGTGCACGCGCGTTACAAGCCGCAATAAACCCCTTGTCCAGTCATATAAGGTCTCCCTCTCCAACGCAACGATGGTCCCCAACCTTTCTCGCCCCATTGCCATCCACCCACCGCCTCTAGAGGCGCTGCATAATCGTGACAAGGTACATACTTACATACACATTAACTTAAGGAAAAGGAAAGGCATCTCCATCGCTGAAGAAGGGCATACTTTGTGCCCAAAAATCTTATGTTTTTTCCGTGTCTTCGACGCCCCTAGCAGCTTACCAACTTGGTCCTCAACTTGGTAAGTGTCCACTGGGCATCCTTCAACACCTTGTTGCCACCCTTATATATATATATATATATATATATATATATATATATATATATATATATATATATATATATATATATGCGAATTGGTACATAGTGGAAAGAAGAGGAGGAATGCCCACTGTTCCATTTCTTCATCTTCCTTTCTCATTTTTATTCGCTTTTTTCCTCCGCTCGTGAAGCCTTCCGTCGCCCGTCCGTCGTCGTCATCAATGTCCTCGTTATCGCCGGTTCATCGCCCGGAATCGCGTCGGAGATATGATAAATTGGACGTTAAATCTTGCCGAACCAATCAATTCCGATATCGGGGAGCAGAGAAGAGGAAGACAGAGAGAGGTATGAAGAGATCAGGAGAGAGGGATAAGGAAACTGAGAAGAAGGAAGAGCTAGAGAGAGAGAGAGAGGGGGGGGGGAGAGAGAGGGAGAGAGAGGGGGAGAGAGAGAGAGGGAGGGAGAGAGAGAGAGAGGCAAAAAATTACAAAACTACAGAGGATGAGAAATATAGGAAATGGTAGTGGTACTAAAGTAGATAGAGAAAGAGAAGTAAAGAAAGGAGGAAACTAGAGGTAGGAGGATAGAAGGAGAAATAAAGAGGGTGATAGGTTGCGGGGGAGAGAAAAATGGAGGAATTGGAAAGAGAATGGGAAGAGGGAGAGGAGAGAGAATCAGGAGAAGGGAGAAAGATCGGGAGCTAAAGGGAGAGGTAAAGATCGAGAGAGCATTCGGGACATACAGGAGAAGAGGAAGAGAGGAAGGGAGACAGAAAGGGAAACAGAGGGGTAAGGAAGCGTTCAGTAATAGTTGGTAATGAGCACGCAATGTGCATGGATAGGAAGATATTGAAAGGTGAAGCTAAGGAATGGGATAGAGCAAGCGGGGAGGGAGAGAAGGAAGAAGGCAACGAGAGGTGGAAAGAGGTTAGGAGAGGAAAAATATAGGGAGAGCAGAGAGGGAGATAGAGAAGGGAGAGAGGAATGAAAGGAAAGGCTGGTCGGGCATGAGGATTTGTAAGGAGCAGGAGGAAGAGGTGAGGGTTCTGGCGAGTGGGTGGGAGAGATATAGGAGAAGACAATGGCCGAGCTCTATCTCGGAGATGCTGGGAGAGAGAGAGGCTAGGAGTGGTGAGGGAGTGAGAAAGAGCGCTTTTGGGAGGGAGGGAGGGGGTGGGAATCGAGTCGAGGGAGTCGACAGAAGTGGGGGGGGGGGGAAGGGATGAAGGAGAGGGAAGTCCGCGGAGCTGCCAAGTGGGCGCGCTGATGTGGAGGACGGTTAGGGTAGAGGGAGGCAGGGAAGCCGCTAACGACGGAGCTGCCGTCGCGGCGGAATTCCGAAACTCAGACCCCGGGTGAAGTATAGCGACCGTAAAGTGAGGGAAGTGTCGGCGGCTGTGGCAGTAGGGGGGGATGTGGAAGGAGGGGGGGGGGCGGGAGTGTAGGGGACGGAAGATCTCTCTCTCCCCCTCCCTCCATTCCTATCTCCTCCCTCTCCTCCTCCGTCGAACGCCGCGGTGGAATCTCATTAGCGAGGGCTCCCGGGGAGCCTCCACGAAATTAGTCCGCGAGCACCCTTAACGACTAAGGCCGTAACGAATGCTCCGAGCCCCCGAAAGGGAGTGGAGTGGGAGATATGGAGCGAAGGCGAAGGGATGGAGGAAAGGAGAGAGAGAGAGAGGTAGAGAGAGAGATGGTGGGCGGACGGGAGTAGACGCACGACGTGGTACGTGTTACAACTGCCGCTTGGGTCTCCCCACTCTCTCTCATCCGCCGACCGCACCACTCCGCTCCCGCCCACCGCGGCCACAGGCACAAGCGGTCTAGAGGCCTGGAGGGGAGCGGAGGAAGAAGAAGGGAGCTGGGATAAGAGAGAAAGGGAGAGAGAGAGAGAGAGGGAGAGAGGGAGAGAGAGAGAAGGACAGGAAGATGAGAACGGACGAGAGCGTGTTTACGGGCGAGATAATTTGAGAAAAGGAGAAGAGGGAGGAGAGGTATGGAGAGGGGAGGAGAAAAAAAGGGCTTGCGGCTCTGTTGGAGTGCGCGCGTGTGTGAAAAAAGAGGTATGTTTAAGAGGATAAAAGGAGGGAGAGAAGGGGAGAAAAAGGGAGAAGGCAAAAAGGGTAAGGAAAGAGGAGGATTTATAGGGAGCGGTTTCTTGGGAGAGAAGAGAGAGAGAGCGCACTAAGAGTGAAGAAGAAGGAACGGAAACAAGGAAAAGAAGAAAGGTCATTTTTCTGAGAGCTCCAGGATTGTTCGAAATAAATAACACTCTCCGCTAACGAATTAGGATGAAGGACAATGCGAAGCATGCGGAGAAGAAGAATACAGAGAGAGAGAGAGAGAAGAATACAGAGAAGAAGAATAATAGAGAGAAAGAGAAAGCCATTGGAACCCCGAAATCAAGACGCGGTTGTGAGGATCGAGATGACAAAAGACTGTTTGCTTGCGTGGCTTTTCCCTCTTATAGAAGGACGTGGGAGATAGGAGAGAAAACGATAGGAAAGAGAGAGTGAAAGAAGCGACGTAGGGCGGCGAAGGGGGAGGGGGGAGATGCAATGAGATACGTGACAAGACGAGATTGCGGACGAAAGGGGGAATGACAGGGTCTGAGGGGAAAAACGGAGAAACGAAAGCGGCGAAGGGAAACGATAATGAGGAAGAAAACGCGAAATGGGAATTTCGCCTCCATCATCGGAAGGGAGGGGGGAGAGGGGATTTTTACGCCCTCCCCTTCCATCAGCCGTATATTGTGCCTCGCGAGACATTCCAAGGCGAAAATTTTCAGTCCGGTTTTTGTTCTCAGTACTACACTCGATGAAGGCAAGCGTCTTGAAAATAGTTCAAATTATTGAGTTGTATCGCTTGGGCTACTTATATGCGCCCTCGTGGGTTAGCGCCTGAAAGAGAACAATTGACGATCTAAACAATGCGAAAGATTAAAAAAAAGGATTTTGAATAGCTGGAATTCAATCGATAATATAGATAACCACAAAAAAGTTGGGTTTACCAAAAGAGCATTTCGGCTACAGCGCAGGCATTCCCAGTGGTGATTCTTCACTATTAAAATTACCAACTACAGTCGGACTTCGATTAATCGCCATCGTTTGTCCATCACTTATATTGGCGTTAAAGCGGGATTGATGGAAAATCGAGGTATATGCTATCTCAATGTAACCGTAAGATTGAAGTTTTGTTCATGGGCGATGTTCGGGGTGGCACCATATTTATAGGAAGGGCGCTAAATCGGGGTCTGATTGTAGTAAGACGCAAATAAAGCGACGATATTAGAGAAAAAGAAAAGGAGAACATTGCATGACAAATGAATATTCGTTTTGGCTCCGGGTTGATACTTCATCAAATGGACTCGGAGATAAACTCAGCCTACTTGACCGCCCATCCTCAAAGCAGACAATCGAGGTATCGAGATGTAAATTATCCATCTGCCACCATCGCGATGTCAATTGATCTTAATCAAAATATCGATGCTGCAAACGCTCATGTCTAAATCGGAAGGGTTTATCAGTTGGAAAAATCTTCTTAAATCCTGGGATATTAGTGAACACGGAGATGAGAGTATTTCAACCGAGTTCTTCCTCAAAATACTGATTTACATTTAGATTTAAAAACACAAGTAAGCCAATTATGCTGCAACAGCTTTAAGAGTTTTTAACTGTGATTGCAAAGAATTAAGTAAATATTTCGAAGGTTTTATAACTTAAGCTGAAAAACTTCACAGTGGATATATGTAGAAACTGGCCATTTCTGTTATTTTAAAATATTTTCGTCTACGTCGCCATACAGGCCACCAACATATCAATGCGATATATGCATGCAGATATTAGCAGTGATGCGCTCGCAGAAACTCTACTTCATCATTAAAACAAGTAGCCTAATAACACTTAGACTACGAAATAACCGTTGAGAGCGCGAGCGCAGGGAAGCCAAATGAGTAGAACGCACCTGAAACTAATAGCAAGCGTAAGATGGACAAATAACGCCGAATATTCAAAGGAAGCGGAATGGAGGAAGGGTTGAACAGTGTCTTCATCCGTTCGGAGGAAACAGAAATGTGGCGGAAATAAAAGAAGGCGAGCACGCGAAATGAAATTGCGGCATCGGCACGGCGCGAGAACGTCTCGCAAAATGTATTTCGGAATATAAAGAGCTAAATTTTTTTAACGCGAGAGCTCCAGTTAATCCGAATGGATAAAAAAGGCGAGAAAGAGAAGATGTCAAAGAGAGCGGAGAGAAAAAAAGGCGGAAGGAACAAAGGAAGGGCCGAAAAAAAGGAAAATTCGACGGGGAGAGACGTGCTACGGAGGATGAGGCAATGAGGGAAGAGAAAGAAATAAGGCGAGGAGAAAGGAACAACGCCGGAAAACTCTTTGGTACGTTTTCGGCATTTACAGACATACATGTATTGTACCTTCGTAAAATGATGAGCGAAACCTTGCTCTACGGCCTCGATTAATGGCAAGTAGAAAACAATCAATGCGGCATAGCACAAAAAAACGAATGCTTTGCTACGTTATCAACTTGCGCTGAATACTTGCCTTCGCTCATGGATTATCTTGACAGATATTAACCACACCGCATGTATGAAGTCCGTCAATCGATGTGTAACTGCGAATGTTTTAACAAACACTTAGTTAGAAGACAACTTACTGACCAATAAGTTTGAATGTACGAATTTAGTAATAAATTGCGCAATTTAACATGCTCGCTGATGTAAAACGAGAATATTCATGAACATGATATCGCGAGCACGAGTGAGTATTTTTTGGTTAATCATCCTCTTGGATTATTACAGACATCGAGCGCGAATGACTACGTAATTTTCCAAAAGAAGAAGAACCCTCAGACTTAACAGTAACAATAGAATTTTAACTTCTACAGGAAATGTTCTTTAATCGACCCGTTTCGCCTTTTACAGCATCATCAGGTAAAGAAAGCTTAGCCAGGGATCGCGCGCCCGCGGAAGAGGCGAAAAGGCCTAACCGATCGATTTACGCACCTTTTCTTCTCTACAAATTCTATTACAACTTTTATGGAATCATTCCACAAAGCCGACCCTTCCCAAGTGCACTTTGCATTTAAGACTTCGCTGATGTCAATAAATTATAAGAAATAATTTACCTCTGTTGTAATTTTGTCGAAAATTGCTCAATTTATTCCCATTTCTATTGCTACGATTGAAGTTTCTCTTCTGTACCTATAGGAAACGGGTGATGTGAAAGTAAGAAAAGGTTTTGAGAATCAGTGGATGGTAAAGAGAGAGAGAGAGAGAGGAAGAAAGAAAGATGGAGAGAATGAGATGGGGGAGAGAGACAGAGGGGAGAGAAAGGGCAGGAGAGACGGATTCATTCACGAAATAGATATTGATTGATTGATTGCGGGGGAGATATTCGAGACTTTTTTCCCGCATAAAGCACTGCAAGGCCATTCAGATGGAAGATGGATGGATGATTATGAGCGATGGAGAACACATCCACCGGCGCATTCCCTTCGGACGCAGCGGGGATCGATCCCCGGACAGGGCCGCGCGTGCGGCGGGTCCGCGGGTGTATCCTCTCTCCCATTCTGCCGGCAGTGGCGCGGGGATTATGGATGGAGTGTCGGGGATGACGCCAGAGGGGGATGGGGGTGGGGAAGGGAAGGGTGCGGGGAGGGGAGGAGCAGGAACGGACGCGGAGTATGGCGCAGTTACGCAAAAAAATTACAGTAATTTACGGAAAATTTGATTGATGGTTTTATTTTTTTCGTTCGCCACCCTTTAAGGCCGACATTAAAAAAAAGAAATCCGGGGGAGGTTTTGGCAGCGCAAATGAAAGATGAAATATGTCTTCGAGGGCTAAACGCAGGACTTTACATAGCCCTAGAAATCTCCTGAACGCGAGGGACTAGATTTTCCTCTCGATTCCGTGGGAATAGTACTGAAA
Source organism: Tanypteryx hageni (assembly GCA_028673005.1). Lineage (NCBI taxonomy): Eukaryota > Metazoa > Arthropoda > Insecta > Odonata > Petaluridae > Tanypteryx > Tanypteryx hageni. Next base: position 33,842,014 of record CM054115.1, read on the forward strand.
AAGGGAAGAGAAGCAAACGATAAAATTGTAGGATATGCGATTATAGAAGAAACACAGGCTTAATTTAGAAAAACGTGATTGAGGAAAAAAATGTCGACATTATCCATTCAACGAATTCTTCAAAAACCACCGTAAAAGAGAACGGATAAATGGAATGATAAGGATTTTTTTATAAGTGGAGAGGAAAGGAAGAGTGAGATTATCCGAAAGGAATTTTAGAAAAAATTCTTAACTCCTTTGAAATGGGGAGCAAGTCGAATGGAAATGTGAATGTGCTAAATTCACATAAAAGCAATTAGCAAAGGGAATAGATAAAGAAGAAAGAAATATAGGCTGGACGCTACCTTGGTAATCGATAGCTGGAATTCTATCTCTCTTATCCGTTATCGAAATTCCGCTCAAGAGAATGAACGCTTCCTTTGAATTTATTTGCGAAATAAATATCCAAAGCCGTAAATTCGCGATAAAATGATATCGAGGCAGATGGCAAATTTTTCCGTTGAAAGTGAAGACGCTAAGGGAGGTTAAATGCACAACAAAAAAGTAAGAAGAGCACAGAGGTTGATAGAATAAAAAAGAAAAAATAAGAGTTATAGAAGAAGAGAGAAAATGCCTGAATCTTATGTAAAAGAGGGGATGGGAAAAAGCTAAAATATGTATATGGAGAAAGACTAAAACGTTTTGAGTAGAAAAGATGGCAAGTGAGGAAAGAATTGCAGAGCAAATTACATAAGACGCTTTTTTCACCGACTGCTATCTTTCCATCGGAGTAAAGAATAGCAGATTCGATGTACCGATATTTTTCCGATCACTCCCCAGCAGCTATCCTAGAACCACCAAATTTTTGCCTAGCTATTCTAAAAATTATTTGTTTCCATATTGCAGAATTCCAAACGGACGGACAGACAGAATATGCAGTTTTCTTTAGGAATAAACGCTAAAAATGTGCACAGCAAATTCATGGAACGATAGGTGGAATGGAATGGCGAAAAATGAGAAGGAATTGAAAGAGACGTGAATATTTGAGAACGCAGAGACGATGACCTATATAATAACAGAAAGAAGTAGATACGAACTAGAAATAGGGTATGGGAGAGAGAAAGGAAACGAAAGAGAAAGGAAGGAAATAGAAAAAGGGAGAACAAGAGAGAATTTAGTCGGGGGAGGAGGAAGAAAGGGAAGGGAGAAATGGGGAGAGAGGAAGGGGGAGGGAGAAAGGGGAAGGGAGAACGGGGGAGGGAGAAAGGGGGGAGGGGGGGAGAAGGGGGGAGGGAGAAAGGGGGAGGGAGGGAGGGGGATAAAGGGGGAGGGAGTGAATGAGGGATGGGACCGTTCCATGCCTTCGACACCCCTTGGTACGATTCTGCGCAGAAGAGATGGCCGGCGAAAAAGGCCCTTCTTCAATCTTCCACACCCCTCCTCCCCCTCTCCTCCCTTCCAACCCATCTCTCTCTCACTCTCATTTCCCTCCTCCCCCTCCTCCCTCTCACCCCATCTCTCCCTCTCACTCTCTCCTCCCCCTTCTCCCTCCCACCCCATCTCTCCCTCTCACCCCCACTCCCTCCTGCCTCTCCCCGCCCACCTGACCTCTCCCCCCCTTCTCTACCCTCTCTGGGCTCAAACGTCTTCATTTGTCAATGCGTCACACGTTGAAGGGCGACGATGCGCACTCCTTGTACTGGAGTGAGCGTGTGTCTGTGTATCTGTGAGACACTCAGAGTGGTTTCCCCTTTTCAACCCGTTTCCTCCTCGCCCCTGCTCTCGTAATAACGGAGATAGAGAGCGAGAAAGGGAAGAGAGAAAGAGAGAGAGAGGGAAGGCTAGAAGGAGTCATTCCAGATATTGTTGCGCTTTCGTGATGCGTCGAGTAGGATTGTGGGGGGGTAGGGGGAGGGGAATATGAGGGTGGGCGGTAAGGAGAGTGGAGGGGGAAGAGAGGATAAGGCTTCCGACGCGCGAGGAGTACGTGACGCTCTAAAAAGAAAAAAAAAGAGGGATATCCCGGAGGAGGGAGGTGGAGAGAGCGCGTAGGTGGTTCCACCTCGCGAGGATATAAAAAAAAGAAAGGGGGGAATGCTGCTGAAGGGGGGAGAGGTGGGCGAGGGGGAGGGGGACGGGGGAAAGAAATAAATGTTTGCACTTACACACTTTTTTTCCTCTTGTCTTGAGGCTTTCCGGGCGAAGGTAATTGATGACTCTTATCCGTCATATTTTCAGTATTCCTTTTCCTTCTCGGCGAGGAATCGGGAGACGCGGAGCATTCATGAATCTCGGGAAAAACAAATTTACGAAGTAATAATAGTCCCTCCCTCGGTTGTTTTGCATGCCGGGGAGATATTTTACTTTCGTATTTATGATCGGATTAAGGTCAGCGGGGATGATTGATAGAACGACGGACATTAGACTTCGTTAGATTATATTTTCACGCAGATTCCGAACTGACTACTGTGCAGCTGGCGAAGGAAATTCGTTTGGATAATGAAGGCGACACCGGTGATTCCTGGAACCAAAAAAGTGGTTGTTCAAACCACTTGGGAATTTCAACTACAAGGTGGCTATCCACAAAGATAAACTGCCACTGAGGACGCCTGCTATGGTCTAGCGGTAGATAAGAGTTAGTCGCCGGTTCGAATCCTGCCGTGGCCATTCTCTCATCGTTACAACTGTTAATGAGGCCAATATAAAATGCATTAAATGCTGTTTATGATCTAATGATAAATTAAAAAAATAAATACGAACTCAGTCTACATAATAGTATTATAGCCCTAATGATTACTTATACAATTTATCAAAAACTAATCAGAATAATTAAACTACGGCATAATATTTTCAACCTGTAATATTCCATCGTGGTTCACTTGGAAGGAACTTTATGATGCAAAAATCGTAGTCGTAGGGAGAAATTTAAGTAGAGCATAGCATAATTGTAGCTTTCAGAAATTTCTGACCAAACTTGAGATCAAGATGTGGGATTATAATAGCTTATCTAATGCTTTCGCCATTCCCTTTCATTTATACTGCGTATGAAAATAAAAATATTTCATCAAAGCAATATTAATCATTTGTATAGAAAACTTAGGTTAATATATTCTTCTCGTGCAATTTGTTGCGATTACTTTTTTATATATTTCAAGCATATCGCTATATCACTTAGTTATGGGTTTCGTAGAGAACTAAAAATTATATACCTTATGTTAGAATCCAAAATTTCGTAGGCTTCGTTTCGGGAATTCCAAATTATACGAGACAATTTCTCGAAAAATCATACTAAGGGTAAAAGCACGCCAAACCATATATAGTCATTATTGATTGCTGAAATGACGAAATATTCACAAGTTTTCCCTCCTGACTTCATATTAATAAGGAGAAATAAGTTCATTTTTGGGAAATAAACATATAATAGCGTATAAGAGAATGGTTTGGATATTTAATAAACAAAAGGATAGTTATTTTAGTATTTATTTTTCAATAGCCGCGCAGTACGAACCAATGGTGGTTCAAGTCAAAGCCCAAAGATAGCGCTATATATGTAATCATTTTTTCCGAACTGAGATCGTCCTTCGTACAATTTTCCAACGCTAGATTTGCTTACAGGCGAAATGAAAGCTAGGATTCCACCTTCTCCGAAATATTCGGAATCTTCCTCTGAGTATCGAATCTCTTCCCATGAACCATTGTATCTCTCCCGGCCCCTTTCTTTCACTTAATCTCTCTCTTGTCCCCTTCAACCCTTCCTCCACCCCTTCCCTCCCCCGCTTGCCTCTCTCCACCTCACTACCCCCGCACTCCCACCCTCCCAACTCCCTCCCACTAAGACTGCCTTGTTTTCTCGGACTCTCTCATCCCTTCCACCTCAGCTCGTCTTCCATTGATCCGTTCCCTGAAGACAATCTGACGATTCGAGTGCTTCAGGAGAGGTGGGAATGTTAGGAAATTGGAAAGGGCGTTTGAGACGGAGATTGGGTGGAGATAGACATGAGGAATAGCGGCGTTAAGAGAGAGACAGGAGCGAACGGAGAGAGGGAGAGAGAGAGGGGGGGGAGATAATGAAGGAGATAGATGGAGAAGAGGGATGTGGAGGGAAGGAGAGGAAGAGGGAGGGAGAGGAAAGAATAGGAAGAGGAGAGAGCAGAGTGAGGGAGGGAGAGGAAAGAATAGGAAGAGGAGAGAGCAGGGAGAGGGAGGGAGAGGAAAGAAGAGAGGGAGGAAAGAAGAGAGAGGGAGAGGAAAGAAGAGAGAGGTAGAGGAAAGAAGAGAGAGGGAGAGGAATGAAAAGGGATGGAGAGATAAGAAGAGGGAGGAAGAGGAAAGAAGACGGAGAAGGAGGGAGAGGAAAGAAGAGAGGAAGGAAAGAAGAGAGTGGGAGAGGAAAGAAGAGAGAGGGAGGAAGAGGAAAGAAGAGGGGGAGAGAGAAGAGAAGAGGGAGAGGAAAGAAGAGGGAAAGAGAGGAAACAAGAGGGATAGAGAGGAAAGAAGAGGGAGGAAGTAAGAGAGAAAAGGAGAGACAGAGGAATGGTAGGCGAAGAAGAGGACGAGAGGGAGGTTGGGAGGGAGGGAGGGAGAGGAAAGGAGAGAAGGAGAGACAGTGGGATAAACAGAGGGAGAGGCAAGAGGGTTAGGCAGAGAGTGAGACTTAGGGAGGGAGGGGGAAAAAAGGAAAGAGGGAGTTCGGGAGAGAGAGAAAGAGGGAGAAATAGAGGGAGAGAGAGATAGGGATATATAGAGAGAGAGTGACATGGGGAGAGAGGGAAAGAATGGAAGAGGGTGACGTAATAAGTTGGAGAATTAGATTGACAAAAGAGGTGTGGATGGGTTGAGAATGGATTGGGAAGGGGTGGAGGGAAGATGCGATGGGGAGAGCCAGGAAGAGAGGAGAGGAAGGGGAACTGGGTGAAAGACGGAGGCGAGAACAGGTGGAAGAGAGGGTGGAGAACGAGAGGTTGGGTGGAGAGGAAGAGAGAGAGATTGCTTGCGAGAGACAGAGAGAGAGAGAGAAAGGAGAAAGAATAGGAGGCCGTGAGTGAGATGAGGAGGGAAGGAGTGAGAACCGAGGCGAACAAACACATCCGCGGGCCCTCTCGACCGCTCTTTCGCATTCCCCGTTTGGCCCTCAGCCCGAGCACCCTCATGACTTTTCCCTCTTCTCCCTCTCTCTCTCCACTCCCTCCCTTTTCTTCCCTTTTGTCCCTTTTTGATAACGAGATCTGGAATACCTGATCGTTGGAATTCCGGTTTCGGAATCCTTTGTGACGCCGGCGACAACGGCGGGAATCGGAATTAATTGTGGACACTTGAAATGCGTTGCGGTTTTTCGGCATCCGAATCCCTTTTTAAAATACGCGCCTTTTATAACCGGCGCTTTTGTGCTTCAGCGCCGAGATTTCGCTTTACGTACCGGCCGACTGGTCCTAACTGCGCGAGGATGTGTTAAGGTGCCACAGCTTGTTTAAATGTGCCAGATTATGTCTTTCGCCGGTATGTCCGCGAAATTCGGACGGAAGTCCAAAAAAAGCTTCGAGGCGCGATACAAAAGCCAGCGGAAATATTTGCTTTAAACGGGTAAATCTTGCTTTTCTGTCCGTCTGGGTTTTCCTTTCTATAGTGACTGATTATTGTGCGCGTGACTATGTATGCAAAGGGGCTCCATTTAAATGGCGTTTGCCTCAAAAAACGGTGTTATTCCAAAGCGGAAAACTAACGAATATCACCGACCGATTTCTCTCAGTTTACAGTGCGTGACCGTGTAAATAACATGTTTATGACATCCAATATGAAAAGAAGTGGAGTGCTATCTATTGACACTGACAAAATCTTCTATTATTAAATTCGATAAAACTTTTGTGTTTTATTTCGTTCTGAAGATTTCTACCGTTAAACGTAACTGACGAACTGAGGAGAATCTGGAATTTGATCTCCTATTATATGCGTACAATTAGCATATACTTTGTGTGGTTATACCGTCATATATTCGGTTATTAGGGCTTCATTTGTAAGTGGAATGCAAAAATGTGCGCTCAAAATTTCAGCTTTATATCATTTATATGTAAAATGAAAGAAAGTAAGAATCACTTTGTAAAAAATACTACTTTACAAAGTGTTTCTTACTTTCTTTCATTTTAATTATGCAATTCAACAAAGTTACGGCGAAACAAATAGGTTTTTTTCCTTTATACCTTTGGAGATATTAATTATCAGACCCGGTATATATTTCAAAACTCAAATATAAATATAAATAAATAGCATCATAGATCACATACACCATGCAAATCTCAGTCATATCTCATGCTATATTAATTTCATTGATTGTACAGACGAACAGGCAGAACTGTGACCGTCGCTATTATTATATATTCGTATATTTTCCTAAAATTTTAGATTTACCGTTGATTCAGCTGTATTATGTTTTCAGGCGAATTACAATGAATGCAAATGAGATCGCCACGGAACGTTTCTTTGGATAACTAAATCACGTATTAAATACGCGGCGGATGTAAATTTATGAAAACAAGTCACACTATCGACGTAGGGAAAGGACGGTAAGCTTGGCATCGGCAATGAGAGAAAGTTGGCGTATAGGAATATTCTGGCGCGAAATTAGCTCCGTGATAATTCGCCGCTACCACAACAATATCAATTTAACCCTTTTCGCGTCCTCCAGCATAGTCGGCGCATTTGACAAAAAACGACGACAGCAATGCCCCCAGCATCCGTTCCGTAACACGCGAGCGCAAGTGAAATAAGTAGAATCGGGAACGTAGAAGATATAAAAAACGGCAGAATTCGCGGAAAACAAGTGTTGCGCAAGCAATGGTGCACGTGGGCAGCCGAGCGGTTAGTTTGCATTTGATGCACGGCGAATGCTTACGGAGGGAGAGGGGATACTTATGCATATGCAAAAGAGAGGTGGCATAGCATTCCAGGAGGGAGCAGACGCACTCTAGTGTGGAACGGTGGAGGGGGGAGGAGGGGAATATTCAGACGAGAAGAACGAATAGGAGGAATACTTGACCAGCGTGACCTTTAAGGTCACACATGCTAACGGTAACGGATAGTCAGCCAGCCTATTGGATGAGAGGAAGATAGAGAGAGAGAGAGAGAAAGAAGGGAAGGGGAAGCTGGGTTGCGAGGGGCGACAGGGGAAGGGGTGGCAGAGGAAAGAAGACGAGGTCGACGACGGCGGTGAGAAATGGTCGTAGGATGGAAAATAACTCTCAAAGACATGGAAAAGGTATGGGAGGCAATAGAGCGCATTCTACTTTATACTATATATATATATATATATATATATATATATATATATATATATATATATATATAATTATATATATATATAGAGAGAGAGAGAGAGAGAGAGAGGGAGAGAGAGAGGAGGGAGGGCAAGAGAAACAAGTTAGGAAAGTATAGTGTATCACAAATAGGCGCGTTTCGTGCGATGGAGTACGTGAAATTAAGCGATATAAACACTTTCCATAAAACAGCGAAGCGCCATGACCCGATGATGTCTCTCTGTATGCTAAATATTTCTTCTCACCGCTAAGTTGGTGCACTAATAAACGTATTCACGTAATTTTAGTATGAATAAATACTCCAAAATGATATACCAGAAACGATGCCAGAGATATAGGTATTTAGCTTTTATTTACAGAGTTATTTTATAATCAGTTTTAATAATAATGTTTACGTTTTTTTATTCGCCGCAGATAATCATTGTCATTGTCTATTTTCGTTATTACAGCAGATGTTATTTACTTCATTTATTGCGAATATTGTGTTCGTTGACAGCAGTTGAGCATTACCACTGCATGAATTTTTCTAAGTTGTTGTTGTATAATTTCTTGAAAAATGGCTACTCCTACCATAAAAATGTATTGAACAAAAAATGTTTTATTCGGCTAATTCTAGAGCGTATATTTGGAAACCTTTTCGGTATAGGTAACTAATATTTTACGAGGTATGACGTAAAGTTCGTTTTTTGCTTTAAGTAAAGTGGCACCCCTGATTGTGTAATGTAAACCATTTATGCCATTTTCTTATTGTCTTTGTCCGTAAGTCCTTAATACCAAATTTCATGTAAATACGTTTCTAAGAATCAAAGACCGAACATATACACGGACTGACGGGCAGAATGACGTTAATAGGCGCTTTTGCTGAAAACCAAACGAGCCTAAAAGGGTTTAATTACGAACGATGGATTGTAATCGGAATTCAAATCACAACTAAAATAATGTGGGGCACAAATTATTCAGCTCGGATAGTTTCCTGAAGGAGATGATTATAAAACCCTTGGCAACTTTTAAGTTCTAATAAAATTTAAATATTGTTAAGACAAGATAGTAAACGAGTTTATAATAATATGGGGCACAAATTATTCAGCTCAGATAGTTTCCCAAAGGGGATGATTATGAATCCCTTGGCAACTTTTAAGTTCTAATAAAATTTAAATATTGTAAGACAAAATAGTAAACGAATTTATAATGCCCAATTCTAAAATTTTTACTTTTATTATTGCAATTGTTGCTATTATTCACATATTTGTCATTGTTACCATTGTTATCAGTAGTCAATCGTTGTCAAAATTTAAAAAATTTTACTATTACAGTATTGTGTAGCGTTGTTATTGTTATCATTACAAAGTTTCATTTCAAGTCTGAAACTTTAACCTCTTAACACTACAGTTAAAGATTCCGAAAACGTAAGAGAAAGTGAACTGCGTTTTGCGTTAAGCTGAATTAATATCTGTCAAATCTGTAAAACGAAAGTTTAGAACGCATTATAAGAAAGAGCCACCTTCTGCTAACTCCATTAAGAGTCGTATGAAAAAGTTGTAAAGAGACAGGAACAGTCCATGATTGAAAGCGTTCCTGCATGCCGAAAGTCAGTGCAGAGACCATAGCAACCGTGCAGGAAAGATTTACGAGACGTCAATCGATTTGTCGCGCCTCGTGCGGGATGAATGTACCTGCTTTGACAATCCAAACATTTTTAGGGTGACATTGGGAGCACATGACTCCAAAATTCCAGTAATTCTCGCTTTATTGGAATACGATTACAGTGATAGATTGAATTTCTGCCATCGATTTCAAAGGGAAGCTTCTGAAACTACTGAATTCTTAGAACAGTTAACCTTTAGGCCCCCCACACACGGTCAGTTTTGCCTTCAGTCCTGGACTGGACAACTTGTAGGGGACATAAAAGGAGAAGTGGGGTACCGGGCACCCCCGCAAGCCCCGAGGGGCGGTGGAGGCCCATGATCAAAGGGGGCTCAATTTTTTTGTGAGAGATTTATATTTTTCCCGGGAGTGCAGATTTGTTTTGGTGGCGGGGCCCACACGTTTTCGGGTACGCCACTGACAGAGCGATTTTAGACGTTCGTCGTTCTGTCCGTCCGTCCGTCTGTACTTGGTTTCTTAGGAACGTATTTACATGAAATTTGGTATTAAGGACTTACGGACAAAGACAATAAGAAAATGGCATAAATGGTTTACATTACACAATCAGGGGTGCCACTTTACTTAAAGCAAAAAACGAAATTTACGTCATACCTCGTAAAATATTAGTTACCTATACCGAAAAGGTTTCCAAATATACGCTCTAGAATTAGCCGAATAAAACATTTTTTGTTCAATACATTTTTATGGTAGGAGTAGCCATTTTTCAAGAAGTTACACAACAATTTCGTAATTCACTATTAACTTAGAAAAATTCATGCCGTGGTAATGCTTAACTGTTGTCAACGAACACAATATTCGCAATACGTGAAGTAAATAAGATATCTTATAATAACGAACATAATTTTAATTTCCTTATGTGTACATGCGGCATTTTGTAAGTGGAAAAAAATGATTATCTACGAGGAAAAAACGTAAACCTAAATGTTTCTATTTCTTTACTAATTACAACTGATTATAAAATAAATCTGTAAATAAAATTTAAATATAACCCTCACATCATTTCTGATACGTCGTTTTGGGTATTTGGTCACTAAAATTACGCAAATACGTTTATTAATGAACGAACTCAAGGGGAGAGTAGAAATTTTTAGTATACATAGAGACATAATGGTGTCTCGCTGTTTCATGGTGTGCGTTTGTTCAAATTATATCGTTTAGTTTTAAATACTCCATCGCACGAAACGCGCCTATCTGTGACACACTGTGCACTTTTCAAACTTGTTTTGAGAGATACATGGGTCAGTTATAATTAGAAAGCTTTCGACAATAGTTCCTTTGACACAGTTCCCTCCGAAAAACATCGAAGATTTAGGCATAAACGTTATAATGAAAGAGAAGACATCTCAATGATATGTTGCAACCAAGAGAAGGCGTGAGTCGATAAAAACGTATAAATTTGCGATATGGTGCGCCGCAGGAATAACCGCGGAGATATATATGTTTATCGGGATATCTCAGATATGCAAAGCAAGTCGAAAGAAACGTTTTGCAGTAAGATTCACATCTCTCCGGACTTCTGAAAAAAGGCATGCGATACGCGAATTCCCAACGAATTTCAGCCACGGAAGGTGGTAGGACCGGGGAGCGGGGGGAGGGGAGGGGTAAAGGTTAGGGTGAGGGGAAAGAGGGAGAGCCTTACGGGTAGAATATAAAGGCCAATGGGAGGAGGAATGGGAATGATTAATCGAAAGAAAAACAGAAAAAATAACATTGGATAAAAGGTATTAAATTGTTAAACGAAGGTAAGAAAACAACCACAAATTTAAAAAATATTATTGGATCAACGACGGTGAACAAGAGAGGAAAACAGAAGGAATGAAAGGGTGAGAGGAACAGTAATGAAGGACCAGTGGGAATGTAAGTGGAGATAGACAATAAGATGACGGAGGAGAGATAAAGATAGAATAATACGCGTCTTCATCTGGGCGAGATTGAGACTAGACAGTCTCTCCTTCCATTTTACCCGCTGTCAGTCACAAAAAGAGAGGAAAGATGGACGCATCATGCGTGCATTCGTGCAAGGCAGATGCGTTCTTTGCAATTTATGTTTTTATATTAAAAAGGATAAATATCGAATTTTCGATTCACCGACTTATTTCCTAATAAGTTGTTGCAATTACTTAAACCATACCTCACTCAAATAGTAGTAATATAATCTTTATGTTCTCGTCCTTCCCTTTGCTGTAAAGTACCCATTTCTTTTCACTCACAAACGCCCTAAATACGTAAAGAAAATAGACGTATTTACTATCATTTATTCGTCGTAGATTATCCAATTTCCTTAATTTACCAAATTTTGCGTGCCCACGAAAGAAACTTGAACTAATTAGGTATTTACAGCAGATACGGTTTACTTCAGTTGTCACGTTGATTGTTTTCGTGGACAACAATTAAATACGGGAAAATTTATCCAAGTACCTACAGAATGAATTACGACTTTTTCGTTTGATTCTCTTGAAATCGGCTACCCCTTCTATGAAAATGTACTTAACAAAACCTATGCCATTTGACAAGTTCTAGGAATTTTTTTGAAGGTCCTTTTTAGGCTGGTTTCCAAAGAAATTAAATGGTCCTGTCTGTGTGTGTGTGTGTGTGTGTATCCCCTACTAACAACTTTTGCGCCAATGCATTGCAATTGACCGATTTTCATGAAACTTGGTATGAGGCTAGTGCTGCCAGAGCCCGTCTTCGGGCTATATTTTATTTTGCAAAGATTGAAGTCCCGGGTTTGATTCCAGGAACGTTTTCCCCCTATTTTTTACATAGGAAATCTCAAATCCATCGCACAGAGATGTTTTCTTTAATACATTAAAATATCTTAAATTGTGATATCGGAGCGAGGTTTGTACTGTTCTAAGATGAAAAGAATGTAGATTGTAATTCTTTACGCAGAATTTTGATAATTTATCGAATTTTATTGAATTCTACTAAATCATAGCATTTTTGCGTTTTAAATCGCATTTTATCGGATTGTAGCCATCGCTTATTACCGAACTCGGCTTGAACATAGACGATTGAACAAATGGGTTATTTTATTTTCCGCTCGACTACTCATCAGCAATGAACAATTGATCCATATATATTAGCGTATAAACAGTAACATTTATTAAATTATTTTATTGAAAAAAATACATGTAAAATATAATATCAGAAAGAGATTTTGACGTTGTTCTTAGTATTTTAAACCTGATAATGCTCTATTAATTTGTTTTCCAATTTTCTCTATCATTGATAAACTATGAACTACAAGTGATACTTATGGTATGAGAATTCCTTGGAATGACTAACACATCCTGAAACATTTCCTGTCAATATAAGTAATGAATTCGGGACGTCAACTTTGGAAAACCAGCCTGCATTAGTCCTGGTTTGGACTCCTTTTTGCTATAAGTGATATCTCTGATGTCACCAGTAAAGTGGCACTCGCAATTAGGCTACGTGAACCATTTATATCGTTTTTTTATTTTCTTTGCCCTTACGTCCCAAGTATCGATTCTCATGAACGTCCACCCAGTAGTTTTGCAGATGAAAAATGCGGACGAACGGACGGATAGACAGACGGACACGACATTACCATAAGGTGTTCTTTTTTACTTTTTGTAAAGAACGCATAAAAATAACGAAAAAATAAATATAAATAAAAAATACATAAAATAAAATGCTACATAAATACAATGCCAAGTTAGCATTATTAGAAATCGCTACAATTTATTTGGGCAGTAAAAAAAATATTTTGCCAGTAGAATTTCTTAAGCAAAAGAAATAAATTGGCAGCAGAAAAATAAAATGGCTGTAAAAAATAAAATGGCAGTAAAAAAGGTAAACTGGCAGTATTCTATCAGCAGTAAAGAAAGCGAAATGTTTGCATGGAGGAACATTTTGCTCGTCCTCACAGGGTTGGGTAAGTTGGTTGAAGTGTTTTTCGTTCCTTCTCAAAGGAACATTTTGCTCAGCCTTAATAAAGCGGGGGTTCGGGACATTTTATTTTTTTTGCTGACATTTTATTTTTGTACTGCCATGTCGCATTAAAATACTGCTAATTTCGCTTTCTTTACTGCTACTTGAATATTGCCAGTTTATCTTTTTGCTGCCAGTTTTATTCCATGCCATTGGAAATTAACAGAGATGGATAATTTTGCGTGAGGAACACCGAGGATAATTAAGTTAATTATACCCTAGAATGAACCACACTGCAGAAAAACGCCCACACAAGAAGGGGCGAGTGAAAGACTTGCGAAAATTACTGATACCATTACTCAAAGATTGTGAGGATCACATATATGTACTCGTAATGAAACAGACAGAAAGTTATACATAAAAACTTGCAAAAAGATATGAATAGGTACAAATTTACGCAGACACATAGAGAGAGAGAGGTGTCGTCCGCGTTGGAAGGAGAGAGGAAGAGTTAAAGAGATGATGATGAGAAGGGAAGAAGGAAATAGAGAGGCGGAAGTTAACGAGGAAGAAGGGAAAGGAGGATAGATAATGCGAGAGGAGAGAGAGAGAGAGAGGATAAAATCCGCGAAAGGGACTTGAAAAAAGGTCAGCAAGAAAAACGAAAGACTGCGGGCGGGAAAGAGAAAGAAAGAGAAGGATCACGGAAAAGCGTTGGGTTTTGAAAGGCAGATAAGTGAGAAAGAAAGAGAGAGAGAGAGAAGTATAGAGAGTGAGTGAGAGAGATTTGAGGGTGTGCAGGATGAGGGGAGGGGGAGGGACAGAAGGGCGTGTGAACGCGAAGAAAATGTCGGAGAGAGAGAAAGAATTGAGATTTTTTAGGAATTTTTTTATTCTCGGATAGGCGAGGGCGGAGCGAGCGGGAATGAGTGTGTGTGTGTGTGTGTGTGTGTGTGTGTGTGTGAGGGTTTCGACGGGTGCGAAAGAGAGAGAGAGAGCACTTGGAGAGGTTTGAGGGGCGGATGAGGTGTCTCCCTCTTTGAGGGCTCGGGGAAGGATGAGGGGAGGGGGAAAGGTGGCGGGTGAAGGTTGAGGGGTTTTCCTCTATCTCCTTCGGGCGTCGCCCGCTATCCTTGTGGGAGGGGGCGCGCGCCTCCTCCTCTCTATGCCTCCCTTTCTATTCCTAATCCTTTCGTATATCCCTCTCCACTCCTGTCGGTACCATTTCTTCCATCTCCTTTCCGTTCCCTCATTTCTCTTGCTCTCTCTCACACTTTTCAGCCATCTCTCTTCCTCTGTCCCTCTCTCTTTATCTCACTCCATCTAACTTCTCTTTTACTCTCTCCGCCTCCTCTCTCTCCTTCCATCTCTCTTACTCTCCCTCCCACTCTCTCTTCCTCCAATTTACTACTCTCTTACTCTTCTTCCCACTCTTTGACTTCCCATCTCTCTTAGTCTCCTTCCCATTCTCTTCCTCTTCTCTATCCTGCCATCTCTCTTACTCTCCCTCTCGCTCTTACTCCTCTCTCTCCTTCAATCTCACTTCTCCCTTTCACTCCCTCTCTTCTTCCATCTTACTTCTCTCTTACTATCTTTCCCTCTCTCTTCCTCTTTCTCCTTCAATCTCACTTCTCTCCCTCCCTCTTCCTTTCCGTTCAACTCCTCCTTTCCGTTCAACTCCTCCTTTCTCTTTCTCTCTCCCTCCCTCGTGGAACATCACTCCGTCGGCGTCACGTCGCCCGAATTGCGCCGCGCGAATGACTCCCTCTTTCCGGAGTGGCGCCCCCTCCCCCTCTTTTTTCTCCTTCACCCCTTTTATCCTATCCGCCCGACTCCACCCGCTCCGCGTATCGACGACCCGCATCCCTCATTCGAGTGCACGGCTCGTGAAGAGGATCACGCGCCGCGTCTTTCTCCTGTTTTATTTATTTTTATTCCGGGACGAAGAAGGGAGCGCCGCAAGAGAAAGAGGCGAAAAGGGGATTGGACCAATTAAAATGGATTTGCTCCTTGAGTCGCGAATATATTCGTTCTCTGTGAGCCTAAGGTTTTTCCTCGCGAGCGGATCCTTTTTCTTTTCGCCTCGCTCCCATCTCCCTCTCTCTTTCTCGCTTTGCATCTCGCGTGTTTCAGAGTCGCGAAGACAAGGCGCGGAGGCACGCGCGTCATGTTTTTTTTAATTCAAAATCGGCGGATACGGCCCAGCGATCACAAGTCTCTTATTCTGCGAGGAAGCTTTTATTGAAGGAATATTAAAAATAAAAATACTGAATTTTTTTCCTCTCTTTTCCTCAAAGTGATGTATCTCGCGTGTCTTTAATAGTTAAAAAAAAGTTTTCCATTTTAATTACTACTTCTTAGACAAGCATTTGGGTGTACGTTAGGTATAAGAGGCTTTTCCTGATCAAAAAACGAGATCCGATTAATATTTCGCGACTTCAAAATATATACGTAGTAAGATTATTTTACCTTATAGACCATAACAGATTTCGAGAACGGAAGCTCAGTTCACAAGTCTAAGTATATTTAATTTAGACCCTGAGTTAAATTACAGGATTAATCAAATTGCGAAGCATTAAATTTTTGAGAATTAAAACGAGTATTTAATATCGCTTTCATCTCTCCGCCAAGCGTTCTCTCAGTTATATTGGTTTCAAATGCAAAATATATTTCATAATTTCATGACGATCGTCCAGAAAGTTTGACCCGATTGATTTCATATAAAAATACAGCTTTCCCATAACGATTAATTTTAAAATGAAGTAATTTTGGACGATATTTTCTACCAAAGCACTCTCAGCTGTCGGCACATAATTATATCAAGTGGCAAAGGATATCTCCCTGTATTTTTGAGTTAAAATTTCCACTGAGAAAATTTTGTTTCCAAATTTCGAGCGGCAGAGATCCCTCTACGCACAAGAACGGTTAAAAATAATTTTCAGCGACTCATGGAGACTTGAGTATCAAATCGGATATCCTGAGTTAATAAGTAAACATTGGCTGAGAAAACAGATTCAACGAGACTCAGAGGGTGAAAACGGTGTGAACGGCTAATGACACTTTATGCATAGTGTAACTGTGTCTTCAGCCAACATACTGCACGAAGTGTTATTATTTCAGAAGGTGGCAGACGAAGGTAATTTCATGAGCCGAAGAAGCATAATTAAAACACAATTTTTAGTGTAGGTTCACATGCGGTTATCTTGTTCGTAAGGCCACGGGCTATGTATTTAACGGTATAAACGCAAAGAAATGTACAATGCCTATAAATTGAACGCCTTAAGCACAACTTCAGAATTCGCTAACAGCGCACTTGTGCTAGATTGTTATGACACAATCCCACAAAAATCACAAATCACCATCTTACAACAGAAACTGCATCTTGTCAGTTGATTATTGATTTGATCTCTAATTACTAGTTATAAGATGGAGATCTGAACATTATATAAATTATTTCAGATGAAAAATGCTTCTCACCCAATACAGAACGGTTTGAATGGAGAAAAAAATTAAAAGGAATGTTGGAATGAATAGAGAAAAGATAATACAACAAATTTAGTTTGTCTAAGTATATACGCGTCTAATCTTGTGAAATATCGTACGTTTACCATATTTTTTCAAAGCTCAAAGTAATTTTCGAGTAATGGAATAGACGCTTTGATATTTACCAGTTTGACCGCTAAATATTATATTCCTTTCTCAATCTTTGCCTAATGGTTAAGGAGCTTTGCCATACATTTAGTATTTTCGAAACACGTTTGACATTTTCTGAATAATTTTTTTGTGGAATTGCAAGTTGCGTCTTAGCGAGAGAATACGGAATTTGCGTGCTTAATTTAGCCACAAAGCATTCGTGATAAAAGCACATAAAAAGGAATATCTTTATGTAATTTACGGTGTTATGTCCCATAGAATCTTCTTCTTCTTTTAAGTGCCATCTCCTGAAAGAAGGTTGGCAATCATCAGGACAATTTCTACTTTGGAAACCGCTGACCGGAACAACGACCCCGTACTCCTTCCGAACCACTGCAGCAAATTCTTTAGCCATGATGTTCTTTTTCCTCCCACACCTCTCTTTCCTTGTATTTTTCCTTGGATGATTAATTGAAGAAGATAATACTTCTCGCCTTTCATAATGTGCCCGAAGTACTCCATTTTTCTGCATTTATTTGTGTTGAGCAATTCTAGATTCTTTCCCATTCTTTGCAGAACTGTCTCATTACGCACTTTCTCCACCCAAGATATTCTAAACAGACGTCGATAAATCCACATCTCGAATGCCTCCATCATTTTGCATGAAGTTTCTGAGTCCCCTTGCTTCCACTTCATACAAGAGAACAGAGAATATATAACAACGTATAATGCGAATGCGAAGCTTGAGATTTAGAACCTTGTTACAGGTAAGTTTTTCATTCTCACAAACATTCTCGCTTGTACTATGCGGCTTTTTATCTCCTGGCTAGGTTCCCATCGGTCGTTGTATATATTAGAGGTATTGGTACCTCTTCTTTTGTTCCAGTTGAACGCCATTAACCTGAATATCCCTCGAAATATTTGGATTCTTGCTGATCACCATAGTTTTGGTCTATTTTTTGTTGATTTAAGGACCATATTTTCCACTAACAAACTAACACGATTGACTATTTCTTGCAAATCATCAACCGTATTTGCCAAAAACACTGTATCATCCGCATATCGAAGATTATTTATGAGGACACCATTAACATTTATGCCTGCAGATATATCTTGCAGTGCTTCTCCAAAAATCATTTCTTAATAGATGTTAAAAAGTAGTAGTGACAGAATGCACCCCTGCCTTACTCCTCTCATTATATCAATTTCATCTTTTTCAGATCCATTGATACGAACGGTTGCCCTTTGATTCCAATAAAGGCTGGCAATAATACGTGTGTCCGTACTATCTAGACCTACAAGTTCCAAAATTTTCAGAAACTTTTCATGATTTACACTATCGAAAGCCTTTTCATAATCGATGAAACATGCATACCTAAACATTATTGTTCATGTCTCTCCAGCGTTGTGTCAAAACATGTATACTAAAAACACCCTCTTAAGTTCCAAATCCATTTCTGAATCCGAACTGTGTATTACTTATGGTTCGAGCTGCTGGCTCGAGCTAGCTTGAGCCGAACAGTTCGAGCTTACTCGTAAATATACAATTGGTTCGAGCTCGAGATTTTTATGAAAAAAAGATCGAGTCTATGTAAGTAACGAAACCTGCTACGCGGCACTGCGCAGGACGGGAATGATGTCTTGTACCCATCACTGCGAAGTAAAATAATAACCAGGGCCGGTTCTAGGCGCGGGCGACCGCCCAGGATGGTCACTCAGCAGTGGCGGCCACCGAGCCTTTCCGAGGCGTACTTGTGAAAATGGGGATAGACAGGGAATCCAGACAGGCCATGGAACGGTATTTATACTAACATAATAATAATGATCGACATGATATACTCACTGATAAACTATGCGTTCTGGAAGTTTATTTTTAGAAAAAAGCACTGAAAAATCTAACAATTTAACAAAAAACTAAAACTTAACTCAACAAATTTATGGACCAGAATTCTCTCTTATCTTCTTTTTGCTAAATAAACATGTGGAGTAAACATGAAACACGACAGTATCTTTCAGCGAAACATGGCAGGTCGACCAAATGACGGTTACGTCCGCAAGATTAGGAGTCGTTCCAAATGATCTAACCGTAGAGCGCATCGTTCGCTTCTCACTTGTTTATTTGGTTTCTAACTTGTATTTTTTCCGGATGACTCTGCGCTAATAGAAGGCGCTGGCGCTTCGATAGATTTAAAACCGTAGACTTTATTTGTCGAAAATGATTTAATCGAAATATAAATGTGTGTTGTGGTTATTGCGCATTGAAATTTTTACGAAAAGCTCGGGTAGTTCGATTACCCGAGCTTTACCTTAAAAAGAAGCTCGCAAGCTCGAGCTTTTGAAAATGGTCGAGTTTCTGCAGTTCTACTTATGGTTTCCTCACACTTTCGATAAGTCTTGTTGTGTATGATCTTCAAGAAAATCTTTAATACGTAATAAGACTAATAATTCTATATTGGACATATTTTTTAACGTTTGCTATTTTCGGAATAGTAACAAAAGTCGACTTCAACTAATCCCAAAGAACGGTGCCTGTAGCATAGATCAAATTGTACAGCTCTCCTTTCTTGTCCAAATGGCTCTCTTCAACTAGTATTATGAGCTCTACATAGAATATGTCGAAAAATACTTGCAACTGCACCATTAAAGAAAATTAAAATTATAAAAATGACTTTTTGAAGTAGGTGTCCTGAGAAATATGCCTGAAGTAAATTGTAGATCGTTCCATGGCTTATTTACGATAGTTATTCTCAAACATTTTCGCTTGCATCGCAACGGAATGAGGAGAAAATTTTTCTTAAACAAATGTTTAGAAAAGGCGCAAAAAATTCTTTTAATAACACCACCTAAAAGGCCTAAATTTGCATCAGCTCCACTATCTATCTCCATTCCTTATCCCCATCTACCTTAATTCCCTCTCTCCTCTCCCTAGTTTTTCCCCAAAAACAAATAAATCTCCATCTCTCTTCATTTCCTAAAATGCTAACTTGTCATTGTATTTATGTATGTAGTACCTTATTTTATGTAATCTTTCATTTTTTGAAATGCATCCCGGTTATAACGCGGCTCATTATTGCGCGGTATCGGATATAACGTGGGTCATATTCAAGCGCTCAGCAAAAGTTTTTTATTCACCAGATGGGTCCTATTTCTTCCTTTATCCCTTATGCGGATTCAGGATTTTACTAACGTAGTTGCATTCCCGGCGCCGCTACGACATTAGTACATAAACTTGTTTTCTTCTCTTGCTTTCCCCTGATTGACAATAATATGTATTAGAGCATGCAAGTAAAACTAATTTCACAGTTGAGTTATCTCGATATTACGCGGGCTTCCCTATAACACGGGTAACTTTTCCCCCAATATCCGCGCTATATCGAGGTTCCACTGTATTTGTTACTTTCTTCCTGTCTGTAATTGGCAATGGGTTAGATGGAAGAAGAGAATGTTTAGTCTCAATCTCGCCCAAAGAAAGACGCATATCTATCTATGTCCTCACACTCTCCTCTCCCCTCCCTCTCACCTCCCTCTCCCCTCCCTCTCCCCTCCCTCTCCCTCCCTCTCCCCTCCCTCTCCCCTCCCTCTCCCCTCCTCTCCCTCTCCCCCTCCTCTCCTCTCCCCCTTCATCTCCCCTCCTTCTCCCCCTCCTCTTCCCCTCTTCTCCCCCTCTTCTCCCTCTCTTCTCCCCCTCCCCTCCCCTCACTCTCCTCTCCCTCTTCTCTCCCTCTTTTCTCTTCTCCTACCCCTATCCTCTCCCTCCCCTCTCCTTCCCCTCTCCTCTCTCTTCCCGCACACACACATTCTCCCTCGCACTCATTCTCCAGATTCACCTCCTACTTGACCCTTTAAGAGGGAGGGAATAGACGCCTCCTCTTCTCTTCAACTGTGCGTGCCGAGAACGATTCCCGGGCGACGCCGAGGAATCCGCCCCACCCTCCACGTCTCCGCCCACTCTCCATTCTCCCCCCCTTCCCTCACCCGACGACATTCTCCGCCTCTCCCTTCGAGGCATTCACCGTCCTCCCTACCCTCCCAACGCCCACTCTTTCTCCCAAAAACCCAACCCTTCCGGAGGGTGGAGGGTGATAGGAGAACGCGAGAGTGCGCTCCGAATCGGAGGAAAAAATCTCGAAAAAAACATACGTAAAAAAGGACCAAACCAAAGAAAGGGCAGCTCTGCGTGCGAAAGCGATGGAGATTGAGAGGGGCAAAGCAGGATTTCGTGCAGTTCCATCTTTCTATGTTGAGAGGGAGAATTTCATTCTCTGTCGGTGCCTTCCCTCACTCCTCTTTAAATCTCTCTCTCTCCATTGTTCAATGTACGCATTTATAAGTATGTAGCTATGATATATGTTCGTGTATGTATGTATATATATATATATATATATATATATATATATATATATATATATATATATATATATATATTTAAATGTATGTATTTATAGAAACTCACACAATTGATAAACGTTCCAGTGCTGATTCTATGGTGGATACCTCTAAATGAAAGGAATATTGACAAGGAAATGTTTCATGGGCGAAGAAATTAGTTTCAGTCGTGTATTTTTTCGAATGTCAGGTGATTTGTGATTATAAAGTGTTTGTATCAAAATTAAAATTTTCTATAATGGATACACAATAACAGAGCTGAGGTATTAACTCTTTCATTGGCCGATACTTGGGAGCTTCTCTTTTGGACGAAGATGTGGAAACAACTGTGAACTAGCTGAAGCCTGCGAAAAAATTGCGTTAAAAATAAAATTTTTGCTTTTTTTCGAGTTTTTTCGTGTCACTTGACACTGTCCTTAAATATTAGTTATTTCAGTTCTCTCGACCTTCTTCTCCTCTCTTAGAAATGCCCATGATTTTGAACAAAAATCATAATTAACAATAGAAAGGAAGGAAGAAAACATTTGTCATTCCTTTCCATTTTATAAATGGAGGCTATTTATTTATAAAAAATACAATGAATATCTTTAGATTGTCTTAGATATATAACGTACTGAAATAACAAGTACATTTCAAGTGTATGTATAGTGGATTTATTATTATATATCATTTTAACCAAACTGAAACTTTTTATATACTTAAATGCACCAATAACATTTGAAGCCCTTGTCGCGAATTATGACTCATCGCAAGATAAGAATCCTAGGTAATGGACAGTCTAAATATCAGCAACGCTGAGCATTCAGAGCCGTGTTTCAATATTTGTTAGTTCTTTATTTTGTATTGTTATTTATAGTATTGTTATTAAAAGTAAACTTCAAAAATAAATTCATCATAATAACGATATATAATGCACAGTTTAAGCCAATTTATGGAGGAAATTTCTATTTAGCATTGAAGACTAGAAGATGCGGTAACAAAGCCAGTTGCGATAATAATCAAAACTACTCATTGTAAAAAAACCTGAAATATAGAATTTTTCGATTTTAAACATATATTCACGCTAATTTGGCGGGAATTAAAATTTTCTCTTCAAGAATATTAAACTACGTTCTTTCAGACATGCGTATGTATCCCGATTATAACATATTTAAGGCACTTTAAATACCGAATGTTTTCATTCAAAAACTATAATAATGCACCAAAAATTGGTACTAGCTAATGTAACTCACATTATAGCATATAGTTGAAGGAAGTCAAAAATTTACCATTTTATTAATTTGCAAAAAAATTCTACTCTTTTTTAAGGTCCGAAACGCCCTCCGGTGTACTCACTCCTATTGATACGTTTTTATCACTTTCTGAATGTCTCCGTGCGATATTCATATTCAAACAAATCCATTGTACAAAAAATGGGAACAGAAACGTAATTTTATACATGTCGAAAAGATAATTTTTAAATCGATAGAACTGAATAATATGAACATCGTCCATATTTTGATGTATAATACAAAGATCTCGCCGGAAAGGTAATATTTAATTTTTGTTGCTTTAAACAGAGCGTATACCTTTTTTTATCCATCACAAGGGTGTGATCCCGTTTTTCTTTGTGCTCCTTTTGCCATTTATTTTATTTTCGCCCATGCGATTCGAGCATCTCACAACGATATCTGATTTCATCGTTGAAACAAACGTGTCGAGCTAGCGTATTCTTTGAAATAAGAAGCTCTGCGAAGCTTCGAAATGCAATTCGATTTCGAGTAGGGATGAAACGGTTCCAAAAATACTGGAATGATTCGTATCTACTTATGGAATCGGTACCTCATGCTATTCTTAAGTCGAAGGCCTAGAACTATAATCCGATGCATTATTTGCATATCAGGCTTAGTGATCAAAATGAAAAATATTGGTACAAAATACATTTGCACAAACTTTCTCATGTGCTACGTATGCACCTGGTAACATAATACTCTTTATGACTGGAAGGAATTCTTATTGCTAGAAAAACAACAAGACCAAGGAAAATGACTTCTGCACGTAAATTTTATTACTATATTGATTATGTGCATCATGCTAAAATCAAACTTGATTAATAGTTATGCCATACGTAAACATCAAGTAGTTACAGACTGAAGAAGGCACATAAGCGCTGAAGCATTATAGCTAGAAGAACGATTGTTGAGAGAACTGGGGTGAGCTGGGTGGTAGCTGAGCATAAAAATCTATTCATTTTAAAGTCGCTGGACGCTATATAGTTATTTTACGAGAAATATGATTTGTCTAGTATTATTAATGACACAGATCTCTATAATTGGGTGAATTTTATTCAAAATCTTTAGAGCCATTTTTGAATAAATCACATTTTGTGAATATCAAGAAGTGTAAACTACCCTTCGTTGTTGCGCTATATCGTCCATCTCTTCTGAAATTTTATTTTTGGTAATTTTATACCTAAATACGAAATATCATTTGATGCCGTAGAACCGTCTAGGCCAGTGGTTCTCAACCTTTTTGTAGGTGCAGCACCCTTTCAAATATTAACAGAATTTAGCGACACCCCAGCCTTCAAGTAATGTTTTTATATTTTCACAAAAGTGTACTAAAATCTTTGGACATATCCATTTGTTGGTATCACACCATAATCAATTTATCAGAGATAAAATTACCTGTAAACACATCCAAATCGTTGATTAATTTACAATACTAATTTTATCGCTGCACCCCTAAAAATCAGCTGCGGCCCCTCAGTGTGCCGCGGCACCAAGATTGGGAACCACTGATCTAGGCTCTAGGGCAGAGCTCTCCAAACTATGGCCCGCGATCCCCTTTTAATATAGCCCTAGAGCCTGTAATAAGTCTGCCAATTTTTACTAAACATAACAATCAAGCAGTGTGAAAAACGTTATGCGTAACGTAACGAAATAAAGAAACCATTTTTGAATTACGTAACGAAAAAGGTTAACGAAATATTCTAAATAACCTTAGCGAAAATGAAAACAAATCGTTATTTCGTTATTCTTACGCTTCTACTGTGTGACATTTCGTCCCTCGTTTCCCATCCCATTTCTTTTCTCTCTCTCTCTATTCCTCAGCGGCCTTCTTAACCCCCAATCGCAGTCATACCATCACAAAATGCACCGAGGACGGGATCATTGGGTGTCTTTCTGGTCCCAAAGCGTGGGAGAGATCCACCAAAGTTTTGCTCCATTTATGTCTCATTTCGATTCATATTCGGTGAATAAAAAATCATAGTTAGATTTGACATGTCGAAATTTTTCTCGGAAAAAATCGTAATTTACCCAATACACTAAACCACCTTTTAATACGAAAATAGCCTAAATTTGTATACTGTGCGCCAATCATATTTTCAAAAAGTTTTCCATGTTGATACTCTGGCCCGCTAGCATAAAATTCATAAACCAAGTGTCCCACTTGTAAAAATGTTTGGAGACTCTTGCTCTACTAGTAGGGACTCGCACAGACAGACAGATATACAGACGGACAGATGGACAGACAGTCGGCATGACGAAAACTACTATTTTGGGCGTATTTCCGTCAAAATCTCGAAGTAGAATTTTTTCACGATTACAATACTTTACATACTACGTATGTGAGGAAGTAAAATACATTACCACGTTAATTTGTACACATATATTTTAATTTACAGCTACCTAGAGTGACTATTCATGATTATTAGGTATGTTGTTGCATCGGCATAATGGCGCCTAATTTTTCGATAACATACATCTTTGAGTCAGTAGGCAAACGACAGCACCACTAGGCATAGTGAAGCTTGCGGAAATTAAAACGACACATTAAAACAAACTATATACCAAAACTAATCATTTAACCTTATATAATAAATATATATGTTATAAAAATATAATAAAAACGTTTTGAGAAATTTTAACAAACCAACCGGAAGTAAAATGAACAAAATAAATACTTTCTCAAACCCAACTTGCAGTTTGCATGCGCGCAAATGAAAAAATCTGATGTGGCCACCACATGACTTTTTCCATACCTGTAATATTTCTAAAACTTCCAAATAGAGAAAAATTTAAAGACTTTACAAAGAACAGAAATAAACACAAACCGTAGCCTTCTGATATTGGACATAGCCACAAAGCTCCAACGATTAAGAAAATAAAAAGAAGCGTTATTAAGACGTAACAAAGCGTCAAGCAGGGGTAGCCAAACATTTTTTAAGAAGAGTCAATAAAACGGTGCGACTTTTTTTGTGGGCCACTATCCTACTATCCTTAACATCCGGTTTAAATTGATAGCCAATTTAAATTATTCCAAAAATAAACAGGAATGATAAAAACAATAACATACTTAAACAAATTTATTTAAATTACAACATTTGAAATATTAATTGGAAAGAAAAAAATATTGATATAAATATCTCAATGTGATTTTGAATTTTCTTTTCAATTAACAATTTCTCAATATTAGAACTGTTTTTCGACGTCAATAAAAGTAACAGACTGCCCACATGAGTGTCTGTTAAGACAGATCTATATTTGCTTTTAACAATGTTCATTGTTGAAAACGTCTGTTCACAAACGTAGGTTGATCCAAATTTCCACACAAAACGCAGTGCAAGGTCATGCGGTTCGGGACAGTTGTTTTCGGGAACAAATTTCCGAAAGTCTTTTAAATCTGGGAAAATTGGTGACTCCCAATGCTCGCAAAATTATCCTATGAGGCCCGAGTGATTCTTAATTTCAGCAAATTTCAATTGGATTTTTGGTGAATATTTTTCTGTTCGATGTCCAATATAGACAATGGATTTATGAAGTGAGAGACGTTGTTTATTTCAAATTCGAAGTCTTCGAAACGGAAACTAAACGAATCATGTAGCGCTAAAATAGTGGCATAATACCTATCAAAGTACAAACACAAATTATTACTTCCACTTTGAAAAAGTTTTATAGTTGAAAAGTGGTACAGTTTTTTCTGAGATAAACTCCTAGAAAATAATTTGTTAGCCTTGAAAGAATTTATGAGGTTAAACATTGTTGGAAAAAAGCAATTGAGAAGATAATATGGATAAGAGGATGCAAACAAACGTCAGGTTTAGGTTTTGCTTCCACTCTGCCTAAATATATATTTTTTTCAGTTGAGTGCCTGGCTGAGGGCCGCAGGCCATGGCAAATGTAGTCGCGGGCCATGGGTTGGCCACCCCTGGCGTCAAGTGTTTACAATAGTCGCCGGCAAGTGATGTGGTGGTGGCAGCTAAAATATTTAATTTTTTAAATATCTCTTAAACAATGCATTACATGGGAAAATGTTTCAAAAACGTGATAGAAAATAAAATATCCTACGACTTTTATTCCAATACTTTTTTTACATTCATCAAATATCAAGGGAAATAGTTAAAAAACGGATGTGCCAAGAGTAAACAAACACCCACTTTCGGTTGACCGATTTTTACCAAAAATTGAAGTTCTTGTGCCTTTAACAAAACCGTTAAATATAAAATTTTGCATTGACCTGGTTAATATTTTTTGAGTTAGAGCACCCACTACATTCCGGTCACAGACACACACAGATACACCCACAGACATCATCAAGATAGTCAAAACGTGCTCAGGGGGGCTTAAATAAAGTATTTGCGTTGAAATCACTAATTCGATTTTTTTCGTGAAAACAATACTTTCTATAAACTTCGTATACGGAGAAAGTGAAAAGCCATCCAGCATCAGAAGCTTGCTGCTTCTCTGAGTAGAACTGTTACAATGAAAAATCAAATACCATTACGCTAGTATTACTGACGCAGCCTAATGAATCTGTAAGAGTTGGTATTTTAAAATGTCGGTACATAAGGTATTAGGTAATTTAGCAATCTTTTTATTAGAATCTACTTTCGGCGAATTTCTATTGAAGATGGCAGTGTATCCGAAATGAGTATCTATTTTTTATGATCTTCTTTTATGAAGATAATTATTTCCAATTTTTTATAATAAAGTGCTTATTGTTGAATTTGTTTTCAACCAGAATACGAGCTAAATAATCCTCAAATGAATCCCAACTCAGAGTTTAGACATGAGTTCATCGACCGTAACTTGTTTTCATACACAGAAATTTTGCATATTGGCTCTTGATAATGCATATAAAGATTCCTTCCTGAGTTGTTTTTTTTAAAGCACCCAATGGAGTTGCACAAATACTAACGCAAAAGCATTGTTACTGCTTTTCTATTTCTTTCTAGGTTTATTTGTAAGCAGTTGATTGGCTATGTTATTAGTTGGAGGCAGGTTGAAGAAATCGGAGGCAGGTCGAAAAAATCTTTCACGGCGAATAAGAGAGGGTTTTCTGTAGACTCTCCATTTTCATGTCTAAAACGGCGGAGGCGACAGCAGTCTACAGCGCTGGAACAGTTGCAAGCATCGGACTTTTTTTCCAATTCCGAAGGATGAGCTGGTATGGCTGTCATCACTTGGCGCAGAATTATTTCGTGACGAAATTATAAAGCAATTGAATGGCAGAGGCAGCTTTTTTTTAGTACCACTTAAGCTAGATTTATCTATTCCAGATTTAAAATTGCCTTACCAAAACCAGGCAAGCAATCTACTTTTTTTGGATAAGACTTGGTATCACAAGCAAACGAAAAAATTACGCAAGATATTGAAACACAACCAAGTATAAGCTCTGACGAATAAAATATGCCGCCTGGAACAGAAAGTGTGGTAAGAATCCGCCAACACCATCATCCCGCAATGTATATGATAGAGAGTCGTGCTACCAGGATCGACCTCAGGATCATATTTTATTTGGCGAAGATTTAAGTCTTGAGTCCGATTCCAGGACCGTCCTTTCCCTATTTTATTTACGTAGGAAGTCTCAAATCAGTCGTGCAGAGATATTTTATTTGTTACTTCAAAATATCTTAGAATTGTAATAACGGAGCGAGGAATAGAATGTAAGTTCTAATTCTCGTCGCTGAATTTTGATAATCGATCGTATTTCATCGAATATCAAGTGAAGGATAGAGTTTTTTGAGAATTTTAATTCGCATTTCATTGGAGTGTTGCCATGGAGATAAGTATTGCCGAACTCGGTTTTAGCATAAGACGAGTGCAAAAATGGGTTATATTCCACTCGACTACACTCCAGGGACTTTTGATCGAACTGCATGTACAGTACTTTCTGACGTAAAAATATGAAGCTAAAAGAAAGAAGGAAAATCACTGCCATTGCAAATTTGGAATACGCTTCGATTACTTTCCTGCAAATATTCGCCAACGCTGGCTGGCCTGGATTTCTTGTTTATTTCATCTAATCAATTCATCACACCGGTTTTCTGCCTTGTCCTCCATATATGTCTCATCTCCTCTCTGTCGTCGGTTTATATTTTCCCTTCCAATTCCCATCTCACCATCGTCATTACCTCCCCTTCGTTTCTTCCTTCCTATTTTGCTGTCTCCTTATGCACACCTTTATATTACTTTCATCGCGCCTATATATACATTTAAATCGTATTCATTTCACTTCTATATCTCTCTTTTCTCTCCAACAGTTTACTTTCTTCCCTGATGCTCGGAGCCGGTTAAAAAAATTGCGGGGCCCGGTGCAAAGTCAACATTTTTCACAGTAACTTTTGATAAATGAAACAACCTGTATCACTATAACTGTGTTGGATATTTTTTCCGAATTTTAAATGCGTCTGTACTTTGTAAGTGAATACCACGAATACTTTTTAGAGAGCGCGGGGCCTCAGTAGCCGCGGAGCCCTGTGCAGCCTCGCCGTTCGCACCGCCATCAAGCTGGCCCTGCTGACACTTATTCTTTTACGATTACCTCTCCAACTAAAACCTACATATTTCTCAGTGCAAAACTCTGCCATCCCTCTCGTTCGCCCTAAAAATCAGGAAATACCTGCTTGCATTCTTTTTCCTCCTTCTAATCCTCTCTCCTTTTTTCCATCCCTTCACTTCGTGGGTGTTTTCCTGCATGGGTTTTACTAGCTTGGCCAAGCCAGGTCATTCCTAGATTTTCCCGCAAATACCTTGTCTTACTTAGGAGTTTTTCCGTTTTCTCCTTTTCCTATCTCTCTCTCTCTCTCTGTATTGGTATTTTATCATCTTAATCGTTTTTGATGTAATTTAATGTACTTTAATATAATGTAACATATCACTGACGAAGGGTTAAATGTGAGGACCTTATGATCTAAATTCGCTCGAATAAAGACATTTATTTATCCATCTCTCTTTACCTTCCTACTCTCATTCTCTCTCTGGCATACTTTTCTGTCCTCCATTTGCCAATATTGTCCCTAGGTTTGTTTGTTTGTATGAAATTCCTGGCTAATCAACCTCTTGGATTATTATAGCCACTACTCCTACCACACCGAACACACACAAGAGAGGAGGGAAACTCGGCGCCGGCATTAGCCTACTCTTTACGAAGAGCACCAAGGAGGCCAACTGCATAACGTCCATTCCAAAGGAAAGAGCGCTGAGTTGCGCGGTCTCCTCAAACTACACAATTAGGGGACGGGACGATCCCAGGTTGAAAAATTCTACCCCCGCCGGATTCGAATCTGGGACCGCTGCGTGGAAGGCCAACCTAACCACTCCGCCACCTCCCAATATCGTTCCCTCTTGCTTTTTTGTTGCATCTCTCTCTTCCAGCGCTGCCTTGGCCATTTCGGCATTCCACGCGCCAGAAAAGGAGAGGCAGAAATGGCGAGGAAACAAATGAAAAATAAAGAGTGCAATAGAGACGCGGCATTGCGTGGCTGAGAAGTGAGTTATCAAAGTCTTTATGGTTTTGTTATCCTCTCTCGCTTGCGGTATCCATTCGAGTCGCTTTCTTTTCTTTTTGCCCGCAGAGTTGAAGCTTTTAGGTTGTTGTGACAGTGGAGCTGGTGATATATTTCCAAAAGAGAACCGCCTGAAGATCGACTCCGCGAGAAGAGTAAAAATATACGTCATATCCTAAGCATCGCATTTCGGTGCTACTGAACTCCTATTTGGGAAGTAAATAATGCTATGCTTCTAGAACTATGTGAAGGGACCGCCGTCAAAGGGATTCATTGGGCAGAAAAGAAACTAATTTTACTACAATACCAACAAATTAGCGATAATTGCGCACTCAGTGCCGCACGTAAACTGCCGCCATTCTCTTCCACACCGCTGGAAAAATCTAGTAGTTTTACGGAGAAATTTCCTACAACGATCGTAGTAGTATATTTAGCGAATGTCCACCTCCTTAGAAGAAGCTCAGAAAATAGCGAGAAGGAAGGTGGAGAAAGGAAGAGAAATGCTGCAGAGTCGGATAAATAAGAAAAATTGCTAGCATAAATACAGGGAGAAATGGTGGAGGTAGCGAAAGGATTAAGGGTAAAGAACAGCTTAAACGAGGAGAGGAAGGAGGAGACCGACGGAGCGAGATAGAGAAAGTTATAACCAGAGGAAAAAGACGCAATCAAGAGAGAGAGAAATATGAAAGAAAACAAAAGCGGAAGGAATAAATGACGTAAGAAGTACAAGTACGGATTGGGAAGAATGAGGGAGAAAGTGGAGGTGAAACTGAAGCTGAGAGAGGAAGGAATAGAGAGAAGGAAAGAAGCGGGAGAAAGAGATGTAGAAGTAAAAAGAGCGAGAGGAACTGTAATTTTAGACATCTCTCTCTCTTTCTTTCACGGTTAATCCCATTCCACCCGAATTGTAGAAAACGTTTTGCGACTCTTTCTTGCCGCTCTCTGTGATTGGCCGAGGGAGGTTTTAAAGGGATCTCCCGCGCTTCTCCTAGGGCGGCGCTGGCGTCGGGCGTGGGCGAAGCAGAGATAGAAAGATAGAAAGCGAGATAGAGAGAGGGAGAAAGGAGGAGCGTGGGGCCGGAGGCGACGGCACGAGGCGCCGACGTGGACTATGCGGCACCCTTGAGACGAATAAAAAATAGGCGGAAACAAAAAAAATCAAAAGATGCGGAGGAAAAAAGGCGCGGAAATGGAAAAAGAGAGAGAGAGTTGGAAATATGTGCAAGGAGAGAGAGGAAAGCGATGGTTAAAAGGCGAGAAAAGAATGGCGAGGGCGAGAGAGAGAGGGAAAGACAGGAATAGAAGGGAGAGAGAGAGAGAGGAGAGGGAAGTGGGAGGAAATAAAAAGGGAAAAGGAGAGAAAGAGAAAGAAAAGAAGAAAGAGTGAAAGAGGGGAAATAAAGAAGGGAGTGGGGAGAAAGAGAGAAAACAGGGGAGAAAAAAGAGGGAAGGGAGAGAGAGTGGGGAAGGAAGGGACAGAGAAGAGAAAGGGAGGATAGAAAGAAGAGGGAGAAGGGAGGAAAAGGAGGTGGGTGGGAGGAGAAAGAAGGAGAGAGGGGAGGGAGAGAGAGGAGTGTGCCCTTACGCTTCAAATCCCCGCGTGTGGTCTCCCAAGAGACGTGTCACGCGCGCGCCAAGCCTTTTTCTTGCACCACCGGGAGCCAAACGCACGCTCCGTGTTTATTCTTTTTTATGCACGCTATATATTTATATTCCCTTAGGTTCTTCCATCCGCCGCACGTCGGCGCTGCTTTCTCATCCCTCGAAATAATATTTTTCTTCACATATATTTTAGTTTTTGGCCTTCTTCCTCCATTCCGTGCCACTCTACTCCGACGCTTCGCCTATCGCTGCTCCTTTGTTTTTTGGGTTATTTATGCCTGCTCCCACTCCCTTTACATCCGTGCGAACTCATATCATGCCGCGGCGCCATTTAAAGTCGCTTAATATCTTCCCCATTCAGTGTGTATATTTATCAGAACATCGATACCGACGCAGAAGATGTAGCCTACGCGTTTTGTAAATT
Source organism: Tanypteryx hageni (assembly GCA_028673005.1). NCBI lineage: Eukaryota > Metazoa > Arthropoda > Insecta > Odonata > Petaluridae > Tanypteryx > Tanypteryx hageni. Next base: position 33,873,677 of record CM054115.1, read on the forward strand.
CAAATATTTGCATCGAGGATGTTTTCGCAGATAAACTCACGTGAGACAATGTTTCATTTGTTGGACATTTCAATGTAACTACAGAAGTATCCAAAATATTAAATGCTTCGAAAGCTAAAAATGAATTATTTCCATTTTCATAAAATAATTTGTTTCTCGATACGTTAAAATGTGATTCGTAATTCTTAACGTACAAATAAACAGCACCAATAAAAATGATAAAACGGAAAACAAGTATTAGCTAATGAATTTTGATACTTATAAGCTATAAGATCAATGTTTGTCATGTTTATATTCAGGCTTATACTCAAGCGTATATTACAATTTTAAAACAAACTCTTTCATATTCAATTAAAAATTATCGAGATCATCTTGCGGCTAAAATTAAACAGGCAAAATAAGCACTAGCTCAAGTATCTCCATGACCTTTTTGATGGCATTGCAGATACTTGTGCAATTATGTACTTGGTGGAGCAGTAAAAAAGTTCCAGGATTGCGAAAGATCACATGTAGTACATTATTATCAAGCACTAACCTATACAGTAAAAATTAACTATGCAGAGAAACAAAATCCACTCTTATTGTTTCCTTGTTATAGGTTGTGGAGTATTGTCGGTGTCTGCGGAATTTTGAAGTTTGCTTTGGTAGCGAGGGAGAAGACATCTGAGCATGCAGCAGCATATCAATCCTAAAGAGACGCTCCAGGATTGCTTCCAGCAGCTCTATTAAGACTGGCAGAAGTGCAATGTGGCGTAGAGAGAATATTTTGATGAAGGATGCGCTTAACTTAATTAATTATCACCATAATAAATGACATAAGCACCTCAGTCCGATTTCGAAATTGCACGAACACTGTCAGTACTCCACAGCCTATAACAAAGAAAAACGTTATACAATAAGATCTGATTTTGTTTCACTGTTAGTAAAAGGTTAGGGAATGATAATTATGTGCAAATGATATGTCGTCAATCGTTTGTAGCGCACTCTGACTAACAGCCCGCGAACTTTTTTACTATATAACGTATTTTGTCAATTTGATTTATCTGTACTTCTTTTTTCTATAAATTATTGGATAAAATAATTATTTAAAATGAAATATACTAAAATCCGGCTGCCTGCTCTCACGAGTTTTAATAAAAATGCTTCAAAAACTATATAGGAACAAAGTCAAGTCATTACTTAGATAAGATACTGCAATTGTATATAACTAGGGAGATGCCCGTTGAAATTCAACAAGAAAGATTTTTGTGAAATAAATAATGAACATAAATATGCCTTGCCTTACTTTGGATGGCAATAAAACAAATTTTCTTTCTTTCAAGCGTTCGTTGTTTTAGGTTTCGAACTCCTACGATGATTCTAAGTACCTAATTTTAAAATGCGAATGATTAATATTCTACATTGAAATGTACTCCTCTCGTAAATAACGGAACAAATGTTGTTTACATTTGTTGCTATGAAAAAAATTTCTTTCTCCTTCTCTCTCTCATACTAATTGTAAGAGCATTCAAAGCACGCATTCATCCATAAGGATTGAAATAAGAATAGAATTTCGAGGTTTAACAATGTAATGGGTTGGCATGGCAACATCCCGTTAAAATGGCAAGAATTCCCCAAAATAGGTGAATAAAACATTTAACATGAAAAATTTTGAACTTTAGGCGGGAATAGATGAACGTAATAAAAAATTTCGTAGTTTTTTCTTTAAAATGGGATAGACCCGAAGATCATAGGTGAATTATTTATAATTTAGATCTCAAAAAGAATAATAGCCTGCAAGTCAAAAAGTCGATTATTACGTGTTATCATATGGGAAATGGAAATGCCTACCTTGGAGTCGAACCTAGGACTTTTTTCGAGATTTCTTTTCGTCGTCATCTTACAATATGAGAGTCGATCATTCCTGCTACATAAAAAAATGAATCTTGTTCCATTATCGAGTTATTCGCATTTTTATAGCGTGACAGAGGGAGCCACAAAGAGACAAAGTGACAGAAGTAGCCTTTTACTATTGTTAGATGAAGAGAAAAACGACTTTCACTTGATCCTAAAATGTTTTAAAAATAAAAACTGAGCACTTTTCGATATTCTTGTTTTACTGCAAATCGAAAATCATTAATAATTTAGAAGTTACCATATGTTTGTAAGTCGATCGTTTAATAAAAACTTTAGAATTTTGAAGTTAAACCTAAATTATACTGGAAAAACAATGATTCAAATATAGAAATTCCTTTATCATTACGGTTTTAGCAGAACGATAAAAAAATTAACATTTTAAGTCATTAAAACAATTTTTGAGAATATGTATTACTGATGAAAATCATTGGATTCCGCCAGTTTTTAAGTAAATATATTTTAATTTACATATATATATAGCGTAAATATAATTATTTATTAGTGCTAATCGACTTATCCTTGCTTTAAAACATAAAACCGATAATACATTATTTTAGGTGAGATGCAAGCTATGTGAGGATAGGCAAGGTCACTGAAAGAGAAAAGAAATATTTCACCCTGATAATATGACTTTAATTACCTCATTCATTCTCTAAGTTTTCTTTTATGGTTAACTTTCTTAAACGTAGGTTGGTTCGTTTAATCTGTGAAATATATACACAGCATGTATGCCCATTCAATGCAATGTGGCTTATGTCGAATGAAATTGAATACTTTAATGTCAGACAACAATATGGCCACAATTTCTTCGTAAGTGGGAAAGCTAAACAACTCAATCAGCCAGGTAGCGCGAGGTAATGAAGGAGGAATTAAGGAACTGACCAGATGAAAAAAATGAAAGATAAACGATAATACAGATGCACGAAAAGAGCTTATTAAAGCGGGATGAATTGGACGGAAATTAACTAAAATAAGTCAGCGAATAAGAAACGATGGAGGAGGCAGAGACATATAAGAGTAAGGCGATGAGTCTAGGTGAGAAATGAAATAGATGGCGTAATGGGAGCGAAGGGAAGAAAAGTTAGCTATAGGAAGTAGGACCGAGTACGGTTTTAGGGGAGTGTATAAATGTGGAGGGAGAAGAAGCGTTCAAAAATGGACGAGAAGGAAGGGCGAAGCAGGAGGGTAGAGAAAGGCGGTCGGATGAAAAATACAAAGATTGGAGAGGGAATTGAGACGAAGGAATGGAAAAAGGAAGGGATAGAGAGAACAAGTATGGAAAGGTGAACTCCACGTCGGAGTACACAGAGTTTCCAAATGCGTTCTTTTTAGATAGACAAATTTTAGTAAAACAGCCCAATACCAAATTTCGTGAAAGTAAGTCCTACGGTTCCCGGGTTAAAGCAGGTACGTTGTAAACTACATGCAGGTCTCCATGTAAAGTGATCGTAATTACTGTCCATTTTAAACCAAAATTGGAATAGATCGATCAATTTTGCTAAAACTCCATAATACCAAATTTCATCAAAATAGCTCCAGCGGTTCCCGAGTTGAAACAAAGGTACATTGTAAAGTACATGTAGTTCTTCATGTAAAGTGGTCGTAATTTTTGTTCGATTTTAACCAAAATTGGAATAGGTAGATCAATTTTACTAAAACTCCATAATACCAAATTTCATCAAAATACGTACAGCGGTTCCCGAGTTTTAACATGCGAATGGACGGACGGACGGAAACGACCCCCTCCCCCCTATATGCGTTCACTTCGTGCAAAGAACGCATAAAAATGGATATAGAGAGAGGAAGGTATGGAGGGAAAGGGGGATAAAGATGGGAAGGGACAGAGGGAGGATAATAATGGATGGCTGTGGAAGGGGCTCGTCGTTTTAACGGTCGGTTGCGAGGAGACGCTCTCACCTACACGCTTAGGAGGCTTGCGTGAGTGTGCGGGGGAGGCGGACGAAGAGTCGAAAGAGAAGGCGGGTGAAGTGCCATGGCACGCGTGCCCGTGAGGCGAATCTCAAATATAAGGATGGAAAGTAAACTGGGAGAATAGGAAGTGCGAGAAGCGAGGGATATGGGCAGATGGATAGAGAAAGAATATTGGCGGAAATTGAGGAATGGGAGGGGACATAAAAGAGACGAACGCACGTTCAAAAAAGGTTGGAAAAGTGTACTCCATGTGGGAGTACACAGAGTTTCCAAATGCGTTCTTTGAGATTTCACAATGTTCTCAATACTTTTCGCTAAGATGTGAATTTAATGAGAAGCAAGCGAGGTACGTTGTAAAATACATGTAGGTCCTTATGTAAAGTAGTCGTAATTATTGTCCGATTTTAACCAAAATTAAAATAGGCGGATAAATTTTAGCAAAACTCTCCAGCACCAAACTTCATCATAATACATCCAGCAGTTTCCGAGCTTTAACATGCGGACGGACGGACGGAATCGACCTACCGTACACTCGTATGTGTTCACTTCGTGCAAATAACGCATAATAATTTTGTGTGCGCGACAATTTATGGGCCGTTGCAAAACAATGATTGCACCAAGCTTAGATGGAACGTTTCTGACAACTCATTAAATCTGAAGAAAATAGATGTCGTTTGCAGTTTAAATTTTTGATGCATTGGATGGTGGTATCATATTAAAGGTATACAAGGTGTATTTAGAGTGATAATTTTTTAAATCTGATATGGTACTTTTTCAATGACCGTTATTTCCAACTCTCTTTTTATGAGGATCGCAGATTGACACAGTTTTACCATGAGAAATAGATAGTAGAGTCTCTCTTTTTGACCGGAAGACAAAGAAAATCTCAGGAAACAGTTGCTGGAAAGAAAAGACTTATGTGGAATAACTGATCTTGAGCGAGAATGATTTTGCTTATATATTTAAAAACTACCTCATAAACAGAGCACTTAACGGCCATTTACAATGAGAGCATCAACGGGGACAAAGACGAAAAAACATACGACGGTGTTCTCGGCAGGATTCGGACTCACGGACGCTAAAAATGGGAGCTAGTCACGCTAACCACCCCTCTACCAAGTACATAATCGATAGATAAGAGTGACAGGAAATATGGATGAAAAAGGTCATAATTCGCGGCCTTATTTGATTAACCTAGTAATTTGAAACGACGAAAAGACGCGAACTTGAGAAAAATAAATGCCTATTAGACAAGCGGAAGAATGTGACAGATCCAAATAAAACTGTGGTTTAAGATGCCATCAATAATTCTGGCCACCTGTTTCTGGACTAGACTTAAAGAGCAAGTGTCTGAAATTGGTAAGGACTACCGAGTGTATCAATCTATTCAGAAAGAGAATTAATTGTGGTAACGTAATAATACTCATTCAGCGATAAATGCAACACGAAAAACAGCTTCTTGATTTGGGCAGATAACCAGAAAACAGCAATATTTTGTTCCTAAAAAACACCGAAAGTTTTGCAAATTTATAAATACCGTACTGTCCACAACGGTTGTAACAAAGGCTTTATAGTTACGCACTGCGGAATGTCTGATCTCTTCTGTCGGATGCCATATCGATGAAACAGGGAGAGAAAGATATTGGCATAGGCATGCGAGGTAAACATAATACGAGGAGGAAAAGATTGCGGAAGGGAGACAAAAAGCAGGGACAGGATACGGATGGAGAGGGAAGATGGGAAAGAAAGGAACAAATGGGGCAAGGAACGTACAAACAGAGAAGAGAGAGAGAAAGAGGAATCGATGGAAGATAAAAAACAAGAAGAACAGACCGTTATGGAAACGAACCGAAATACAGCGAGGGAGAGAGAGAGTAAAAGACGAATTAAAGAAAATTCGGCGGAATAAAAAAGAAATGAGCGCTTAAGGCCTGTAAATGAAGGCGGAGAGGGATAAGAAAAAAGGAAAAAGAGAAAGCCACAAAACATGGCGCTCGAGAGAGAGAGAGAGAAACAAAATAAAATGACATGATAAATAAGGACATCGAGTTCCCCAAATACTAGCTCGAGGAGAGCTTGAAGAAACGGCGGACTAAAACGCAGATATTATTTCTCACGTTCGAAGAGAAGAAAATACGAAGATGGTGAAAATTTCTGGATAAAGAGAAAAATCTAAGGAAGAATGGCAAACAAAAAAATCTGTTGTGGCCACTTTCTCTCTACCTGTAATATTTCTAATAATTCCAAATAGATTAAATGATAATAAATATTTTAAGGAACTGCGAAAAAATTTAGACTTGACAAATAACAGAAATAAACTCAAACTGTAATGTTATGATATTAGATATAGCCCCGAAGCTCCAACAATTAAGAAAAATAAAAAGGAGCGTAATGCGATTAAAATAGTCGCCGGTAGGTAGTGGGGTGGTGGCAGTTAAAATATATAGTTTTAAAGATATCTCTTAAAAAATGCATTATATGGGAATACATTTCAAACAAAAGTTGTAGAAAATTAAATTACCTACAACTTTTGTTCCAACACGTTTTAAAATTTATCAAATATTAAAGCAAATATTTTATAAAAACGGATAAGTGACAAGAGCAAACACCCACTTTTGGTGCACCGATTTTACCAAAAACTAATCAGCACGTCTTCCTTTAACAGAAATATCAAATATAAAATTTTACGCTGATCTGATTAATAGGTTTTGAGTTAGAGCACCCACAAAATCCCGGCCACAAACACAGAGAAACACACTTACAGACATCATCGAATAAATAGTCAAAACGTGTTCACGAGACCTTAAAACATCTATTTCCGTTGAAATCACGAATTCGATTTTTTTCATGAAAACAATCGCTCTATACTTCGTATATGGAGAAAGTAAAAATTAACATAACGGAAAATGAAACTTATAAACTCTTAGTGGGATACGTGAAAAAGATGAGAAGAGATAGTGATGGATCGAGAGACAAAAAATGAAAAACACAAACGTACTGAGAAAAGCGGAGGTAATTCATAAAAGATACCGAATGAAAGGGGAAAGGAGGAAAGAAGATTTAGGAGGTCAAAGGGGAAGAAAGGGTTTGGGAGGATATTCTCCATGTGCGTTAAATGCCGAGGAAAGAGATGAAGGAAGGAAAAGAGGGGAATAGAGAAAATGGAAATAAATGTGAGGCAGGGAGAGACGAGAGGGAGGGTGAGAGCAGGGGGAGGGAGAGAGAAGAGGGAGGGGGAGAGGAGAGGGAGGGAGAGAGGATAGGGAGGGAGAGAGGAGAGGGAGGTGAGAGAGGAGAGGGAGGGAGAGAGGAGAGGGAGGGAGAGAGGAGAGGGAGGGAGGAGAGGGAGGGAGAGAGGAGTGAGAAAGAGAGGAGGAAGAGAGAGAGAGAGCACGCATGAGGAATACGAACCTCCCCATTCCACGCCCGCAAGTTTTCTGCGGAGCGATGGAGTGAGCGACGGCGCAAGGGTACGGATAAAGAAGAGAGAGAAAATGCTTGCAGTTTCTTTCCCAGGGAAATGGCAGCGCTTGAATCATTTCTCCGTTCCTCCTCTCCCTCCCCACACCCACTCTCCACGCCTCCTCTCCCTCCCCCAAGGGGTAAATCCCTTCCGCACTCCTCACTCACCCTTCAATCCCCTTCCCCTTTTTCTCCCACCATTCCCTACCATATCATCAGCTCCGACACTCCCTCCTCCACTTCCACTTCATTTTCCCTTACCCTTTCCTTATCTTTCTCTCTCGCTCTCTCACACACACTTCCGCCACTTTTTATTTCGGCACTCGCATTTTTTCCCGCGTTCTGTTTCCCCGGCCGTCCGCAAACTGGTTTAAGGAAGAGCAGGACCCGGTGTGGAGTGAGAGGGAGAGAAAGGGAGGGAGAGATGAGAGGGAACGTGAGCGGGCGAAGAGGATTGTGAGCTTTAGGGAAGGAAAAAAGGAGGGAGAGAGGTAATGAAAGAGAGGGGGAAGGAGGTAGATAAAGAAAGGAAGAGGGAGAGAGATTGGGATATAGGGAGAGAGAGAAGGGGGAGCGGGAGAGATAGAGAGAGGAGAGGGAGGTGGGAAGAGGGAAAAAAGTGAAGGGAGAGAGAGTAAGATAGATGAGAGGGAGGGTGAGAGAGAAAAAGAGAGGGTGAAGTGGACCGAAGGAGAGAGGTAGGGAGAGCGAGAAGGGGGAAGCGGAAGAGTGAACAGAGGGAGAGAGCAGTGAAGAGAGAGTGAAGAGATTGGAAGGTAGGGAGAGGGAGGAAGAGAGAGTAAGGGGGCAGGCGAGAGCTGAGGAGAGAGAGGGCAGAGAATGGGAGAGAGAGGAAAGGGAGTGAGAGAGAGAAAGAGGATGGCAGGAGAGGTGAGGCGAGGGAGAGAGAGGGAAAGAGAGGGGGAGAGAGAGATTGGGAGAAAGGGAGAGAGAGAGATAGGGAGATATAGAGGGAGAGAGGTAGGGGAAGAGAGAGAACGTGTGGGAGGTGGGGGTAAGGACGGAGAGGGCGCTCGTGTCGCAGCGGGGGAACCTCATCCCCGTGGAGATAGGAATGAGGGAGTGGGGGCGGTGACCTAAGAAGGGGGGGAGGGTTAGTAGTGGCGATGGGAGGCGCTCAGAAGAGTGAGTGATGACGCGTGGGTCATTCTTTGTCATTCGGTAGGAAGTTGCGTTTGAATGCGTGTGCTGGTGAGCGAGAGAGCCTATGGATGGAGGAAGGGGAGAACTGGTCTCAGCGGGAGGGGGCGTTGAGGCTGAGATCGGGTGCTGACTGGAAAAATGAAAAGGAGATGAAGCAGGGGAAGGGGGGGGGGATTAATGCTCCAGGCCTAGAACTCAATTTTCATAAGGACCTAAAGGATAATTTCAAAATGCTGCATAGAATCGATTATCCGAACTAATTTGGTATGGATCTTGTTAGGATTGTAGATTTCTTAGAATAATAGAACAGTAATATGAGCTGGGTGCAAGCATAATTCTGATATCTACCTAACAAGATACATAGAAATATTGTTAGACTCAACTTTGCGTAACCGAACAATTATGATTACAAAACGAGAAAATGTTCAAAATAACCAGCAGTAAATAGTTCAGTTTTTTATGAAATTTTCCATTCTCTAAGGAATAAATAATATTGAAAAAATTTTATTCAAAATGAAACAAGACAAATTATTCTGGCGTATTTTAATACCAAATATCGAAGTGCTTGTTGGCAGAAAAATATTTAGCTCATTGATGTTTTGGATAACAGACGTTCGGATAATCGAAGTACTAATTATGTTAACCCTCGAGCGGGCGCGCTGTTGTATAAAGCACGCCAATTTTACGAATTGCAATGCGGCAACGCTGCTTTGTGTGTGGCATCTAAGACACTGTATTCCTTCAGTGTAATTTTCACTTCCAAATGAGAAAGTTTTCGTACCTCAAAAATCTGTAGAGCTTAATAATCGGAGTGATAATGTATTAGTCATCCGTGGCATACTGACTCATTATTTGCTTTACCTCAGTCCTTCGAACAGACGCGGAGGATTGAATATACGAGCGATTGAAAGAGTGATTTGTGTTTATGCTGAGTACGCAGCATGGTTTGTCATGTAAGTTATATTCTTTGTGTTTATACTTATGTCTATAAAGTCACAGTTTCAATTTCCAATGTGCTTTGAAATGCTCGAGGAATCAAATATGTTGTTTATTGATTAAGGTAGAATAAACATCTGTATGATGAAATAGGCTAATCTTGCCTTTATTCTTAGCATATATGTAGGGGTCATTTTACTACATGTTGCTCTATCATCATCTCTCTGACAGAGGGATTGAAAAAGTGATCTTTGGCATTGAGTACGCCGCACGCCTTGTTATTTTTTTATTATATGTAAATCTGTAAAGCTACAGTTTTAATTCTTGCTTTACATTGAAATGCTCGCAGAGTGACATACGGTAGATCACCGACTATATGGCGTTCGATTACTCGGCGTCTACCTTGCCAAAAAAGAATAAGGCAATAATAGTATGCACTATCAACAATGCATCATGAAACAGAAATTGATGACGAAACCATTAAACCCTCTATTATATTGGTCTACAACATGACTAAGGGTGGAGTAGATACAGTAAATCAAATGTGTAGTATCAGTAATGAGGTCAGGCTCAACTATGTGGAATTTACTCATAATGAAAAAAGAACTTTGTTATTTCCACAAATTTAATTTAAAAACGAAGGGTTTCCCTACGATCGTAAATTAAATTTGTGGAAATAACAAAGTTCTTTTTTCATTACAAATGTGTAGTACTTACTCTGTAGCTCGTATTAATCGACGGTGGTCATTGGCAATATTCTTTTCGCTAATGAATATAGCGGTGATAAATGCGCAAATACTTTATTTTTCTAATGCTGACAATCCGAGGCAATCAAGAAGACATTTTTGAAGGAATTATCATTGGCATCGATGAAGTCCTATCTCACTGAAAGAGCAATAATAAATTCTCTACCGTCAGATGTGAAGATACTCCTTTAAAATATCGAGAACCAGAAGAAAGGGAATTAATATGCCAGCACCAGAAAAGAAAAAAGCGTGGACGATGTGTACTATGTGGTAGAAGAAAAAATGTGGACACAACCATTAAATGTGATTCTTGCAATCAATTTTTATGCAAGAAACATGTCAAACCAACATATATTTGTCAATCATATAATGCTGAAGACAGTAATTCTGATTAATAATGGAAATTTTGTAATTGTTACTTAGGTTTGTGTGCTGATATATAACAATATTTTTAATTGGAATATAATTTGTTTAACCAAGAACTATCATTATAAGTTGTAGTTGTAAAACATAAAACATCATTTTGATAAAAATAAACCAATAATACAATCAAACACCTGAGTTATTTTGTAAAAATTACGCCGTGGACAAAGTACGCCGCGCGCCCGGTCGTGTAACAAACAAGAGCGCGCTCGCTCAAGGGTATTTATTTGAACCAAATCACATCAGACAGCAAGTTCAATAACGATTATAAAATAATGTAACAGCCATTAAGTTTTAAGAATTATTATCTACTCAAAACAATTCGCATTTGGCATATATTTTGGTAAAGTGTAAATATTAGATAAGTAATATATATATATATATATATATATATATATATATATATATATATATATATATATATATATATATATATATATATATAAGTATATAATGAAAGTTATTTGGCTATTTGTAATTAAAATTGTAATACTAAATTTCCCATCTGTAAAAATACATTCATTTCATAGTTTAATGGATATGCAAATGAATGTGACTCTTGTGTTTTGGCTTCACCTTTGAAAAATATTGAATTTTTTATTTCATATCTGGCATGAAATATTAATTTCGGCAAACATTCCATGTTATCCCTGGTGGCTGAAATATAGTATGAACTGTGATAATTTTGTTGTTTTGAAAGATGGGTTAGATGGAAGAAGAGGCTGCCTAATCCAAATCTCGCCCAAATAAAGAGGAATTTATTAATAAACCGTCGTAATATTCCTGAATATTTACAGTTTTTTAATTGTCCCCTATCAACTCGTTACCTTGACCCTCCTCCTACTTGAAATATACCCTAAGCAATAAGAGAGCAGTATTAAACAATACAGCGGTCCATTGTGCTTGAGACGTCTGAATTTAAGGATATGACGCTGGTGTAGTTTGTGTGTGTGTGATGTACGGTGCGCGACTTGGAGCAAAAGGCGTAGGGAAAAGAAAAGAAGGAAGAACACGCGAAAGGAGTGAGGAAGACGGATGGAAAAATGAGAGGGAAGAGAAAGAGAAAAGAAGAGAGAAGGACACGACGCGTGCCTTGATGCCAGAGGAGGATATAAATTTGAGTCAGAGAACGAAGCAGGGGTCGGCAACCTGAGGCACGCGCTAGAATTTACCGGGCACGCCATGTTATTTGGGTTCGAGCACGTAAGGCTATAACTGCGATCGTAATTGACTTGTTTTTCGCTAAAACGGGGTTTGCGGCACGAGACTCGCGAGAAAATGCTATCGATTTTGGAATTTTACGGTCGCCGTTGATGCTAACACCGGCAGAAACTATGCACTTGACAAGTGAATTAGATTCAGCGAGGAATAGTTTTGCTTTTGAAATTAAAAATTTCATTGACTTTCATTAAAAATAAGTAAAAAGATATTGTCTTGCGGTCGTTAAACGAGTAATTTTCAACAAAGTTTAGCATTATTATTTTTTATAACAAAGAGACGAAATTTCCAAAAATCCATTTTATTTCCTTTTTAAATAAGGCATATCATTAAACGGATCGTTAAAAAATCTCCGGTCGTGCGCTAAAATATCCCTTCCGCTAAAAATATCCTATCTGACTGCAATTGAAACCGCATAAAACCGCTGAGTGCCGATTATAATCGAGCTTCGATTATTATCATCTCAATATATAGCTAAAAAAAAGTTTTCAGAGCCGGCGCTCAGATAACTATTTACATCACGTGAAATTGCGTGCAAGAAGACAAATTGGCTGTATGCTTAATGTGTTTTCTTCTGAAGTTGGGAGCTAATTAGCCTATTTGAAATGGCGCCAAAAAGTTGGCGTAGCTTCGTTAAATGCTCGGATGAGTTTGTGAGGGTGGGCCAACTTGGGCAGTGGGGGAAGGGGAGACTTTGAGAGAGGGTAGAGAAAGAACGTGGATGAAATAGATGAGGAAAAGGAGAGAAGAAAAGAGAGAGAAGAGAGAGGGATGAAATATATCCTGGTGAAAAGAGAGTGGTGTAGGGAAAATGAAACTTTTCACATCACATCTTTAATATGTTGTAGAGGCAAATGGAAAGAAGATAAGTAAAATCGTACACCTTTCGTGCATGAAGGAGTGTTTGATGTGATAAAAAATTTAATGTATTTTTAAAATATGTACAAATAATGAAATAATAAGCTCATTTTTAGGTAAAGGCAGTGATTTTTTCGACTTACCAAAATGGTGTTATTGCTATATATTATGCCTCTGTCGAATCTTGCAATCTAAAATAAAAACCTTCAAAAACCTATTTGCATCGTATGCGTAGGAAAAATGATGTGCAGAACAAAAATTTTGAAGGCAATAACAAATCAAAGCGTTTGCTTAAGTTTAAAACTTTTCCTCCTGCCGAAATAACTCCACCAGTATATCACGCTTGAGAGTATCATATGATAAACAAGATTGGAAAGGTGTACTCCTTGTCGGAGTACACAGAGTTTCTAAATGTGTTCTTTGAGATTTCACAATGTTCTCTATATTTTTCGCTCAGATGAGAATTTAACGAGAAACAAGCGAGGTACTTTGTAAAATATATGTAGGTTTTCATGTAAAGTAGTCGTAATTATCGCCCGATTTTAACCATAATTGGAATCGATCAATTAATGTTAACAAAACTTCCCAATACCAAATTTCATCAAAATTTGTCAAGCGGTTCTCGAATTGAAACAAAGGAACATTGTCAAGTACTTGTAGGTCTTCATGTAAAGTGGTCGTAATTGTTGTCCAATTTTAACCAAACTTGAAATCGGTTGACCGATTTTAGCAATACTCTCCAATACCAAATTTCATCAAAATAACTCTAGCGGTTCCTGAGTTGAAACAAAGGAACATTGTAAACTAAATGTAGGTCTTCATGTAAAGTGGTCGAAATTGTTGTCCGATTTTAACCAAAAGTGGAATAGGTTGATCGCAGACACCTCAACACTAGAACGCCCGGACGTGTCAATTTGACCCGAAGGAGAATTAGAATTCGTTTTTCTACTGTAATATGATCTTGAACCGAATTTACCCTCGTGACTTTTAATAATTTTGGAAGGTATTTACCCACAAGAAATTTTAATATTATCATGACAATATGTTATGAATTATAAAAAAATTTATCTCGGACGCCCGAACGGGTCATTTTGGCCCGAGTGTAGAATGAAACGTATTTTCTTCAACATTGAATGACAAAACGCATCCATGTTATCGCAGCTAATAATATTTAATTAATATTTTTTCAGCTGTTCATTGCATTCTCAAAGAAAAATAAGAGGGTAATCTTCCTATGAAAAAATGCCTTTTATTTTCCACCCCAAAGTAAATTCCACTGCAAGATAGAGATAGAGAGAATGCGTGAGAGGGAGGAAGGAATTAGAGGAGAGAAAGGAAAGAGAACGATGGAGACACACGGCGAAAAAATCCTTAAAAAGGGTCGAGGACTTTCACAGGAGGCGGAAGATGATTTGGCGAATATGGAGAAGGGACGAGAGAGGCTATGCAGAGAGAGAGAGAGAGAGAGAGAGGTGAAGAGGGAGGCAATGGGAGAGAGAGAGGAGTGAAGAGATAGGGATTTACTACGGTGCCTGTAGGAAGCGCCTTTGAGAGAGGAACTGGGAGAGATTTAAAGGAGAAAGAGAAAGGGATAAGGAAATAAACAGGAGTAATGAAAAAAGGAAACGGAAGGAAAAAGTTGGGAAAATGCGGAAGAGGCAAGAGTAAGATAAAAGAAGGTATAGAAATTGATGAGGAAGGAAAGGAAGAAAAGTATCTTCTTCATCCGGTGTGTTTACAGAAAGTATGTCATCTCTTCCACGAGACAAATATACAGTTTTAAAAAATTGCAGGAAAATAATGTATTGATCATATCTGATGTAGGAAAATCGATAGAGAGATGATGATAAAAGAGGAAATAAAATGGCGAAAACAACATTATGAATAGCAAAGAAAACAAGATGATCCAAACGGAACTTTTGATGCCTACTTTTCTGTCTGGTGCAGCAAATATGTACTTATATTGGCCTTCAAAATTGAATAAAAGAGAAAATCGTGAGAGCGGTATAGAGACGGTACCGATTCCTATTATTTGGTATTATATGGGAGGTTAAACCTAAGAAACATTAATTTTCACCAATCAAAGTTTAATATTAACATTACTTATGACAGGGTTTTGGATGCGTAGCGTGGAATGGTAACTATAGTGATCAAATTTTGACGCCGAATGTATTATATTTGGTATTAAGTTATAGTTAGTAAAGGTTTATTATTTTTTAAATTTTATTGAGGTAATACTTGAGCGAGAGGACAAGAATAAGAGGAAACGCTGATAGAAAACTAGGTAGAGAGAGGATCTGTTGAGAGAAATTCGGAGATTTGGTGCAGCAATTATGTACTTATATTGGCCTTCAAAATTGAATAAAAGAGAATTGATTTGAGAAAGGTCGAGACTTGCAAACCCAACCCAACTCAAATGTCATTTACAACAGAATATATGATTACACATAATGATAAAATACAATTACGGCATAGAGAAATAAAAATACTCTTAAAAAGAATACAATAGTTAACAAAGATAAACAGTTTGAAAATAAACTAATAACTAATAACATAGTGTGGTAGATGTAATAAAATGAAGCATATTCAGTTCATTTACTTGGGAGAAACCAATTATGACAATGATGCATTGTTTTTGTAAAAACCCACATGCGGGAAAACCCCCACAGGAAGGGGAGTGTGAAAAACCCGAGAACCCTGCTTTAAATTAGCTAAAAATACCCTATACCTATTAACAGAGCCACACTATTAAGATGCATGTTAGACTATTCCAGGGGTTCCCAAACTTTGTAAAGCTGCAGAACGCATATGAAAATATTTTTTTTTTCGCGAAACCCTAATCCAGAGGTGACCAAACCAATTGCAATAAAATAGATTTACATTCATTTTATTTACGTGTTTTCTTCTGTATTGTAGATATTCGCCCCTCAAGACATTTATGTTCGATTCCCATAACAAAAAAATAGCAATGGTAAGCATTACATATTTTATAATAAAATATACTGATACATTTCAAAAAATAATAAAAATTTTTTAATATCCAATATTTCACAAAGCTTCTTTGAATAATTTAAAAAATTATTTTAATAAGCATTGAAACGAATTAATAATTATTACTAATTACAAATAACAAATTACAAATTACTACTAATTATTTTTAAATAGAAACTTTTTAAATGATTTTCCTACTATGACTATAGTCACTACACGATAAGAAAACTACATAACTAACGCGATCGATAGATAGACGGGAGTAAAGAAATGAGTGATAGAGAGAGAGAGAGACTGAGAAGTGACAACCATACGAGAGAGCGAGAAAGAATGAGAAGTGAGATGAGATGGGAGATATATATATATATATATATATATATATATATATATATATATATATATATATATATAGAAAAATAGTGTGAGAAAATACGAGGAAAAGAATTTAGAGTAAATAGCTGTAATGAAGAGAAATGGAATAGAATAGAATAAGTAGGAAATGATATAAATGGTAGAAAGAGAGGTGAAGTGGAAAACACTCCTTGCATTGTTAAGTTGTTGCAGATTGAATGCATTAATAAATAAAACCGTGGCGGAAATTTTACCCCTATATCCACAGCCTAAATTACGAAATGGGTGCGTGGCATAGGGTTCCCATGGAAATCCACTCGCGTCTCATCTATGAGCGGCCGAATCAGCTCGCGTCAAAGAAGTAGGGTAAGATTGGTTTTTAATACTTTGCAGTAATTTACACGCGATCATTTCCTGAAAGAAAATTTCTTCTTCTTATTATTATAATATATTTTTATTGGATATTCAAAGCCAAAAAACTAGTGCATCTATAGCTAGAACAACGGTATCGAGTATCGAAATATAATTGTATCGAGGAATTTACTGTTTGAGGAGGCGGGGAGCATCGAGTCTACAAAGCACGGCAGCGTGCATCGACGAGTACATAGATAAGTTTAAAATGGTTTGAAAAAACTTCACTTTAAAAACATATCGAAAGAAAAGATCGTGAAAGAATAGTAAAGACCCTCAATACATTAGCAAAGAATAGTAGATAACACGAACGTCTGTAGTTCGAATGTTTGATCACTCATTAGTCGTAGATGTTAAAATTAAGTACTCTGACCAGAAGTTTCGATGACGCGAATTTTCTTGTATTCACTTGAGGTTCTATATAATGGGGTTCGAATTAATGAAACAGGGACATATATTTCCATAAGAGTTAGTCAAGGGAGGAGAAAGGAGGTAATGCAAACTACTAACATAGAAGCATAACATGCACAGTCAAAAAAGAAACATCAAGATAGGAAACGTAAAAATATTGATAAATAGCGAATACGTTTTAAAGAACTAAAGATATAAATACATTAATAAGAAATAATTTATGATAACTACATAAATATAAAGTTTAATAAACAATCCAAACTTATTCTTTTGTATAAAATTGACAAAAGGAACCGTTACAACAATTCTTTTATGGTTGCATAAATTTCCTTTGCCATAGTCCTTGAAAGATAAAATTACGAAAAGGAAACCTTTCCGCATTAATTTATCGGTTGCAAATATCATAAATCAGATAAAAAACAAGCAGTTTTCAGCAGGATTTTAAAACTTACGAAAACATTTATTAGTGCTGTTGAAAATTTTACGAGCCAGCAATAAACATCGATTGACTGAAACATTTTATGCATGCTTTCCTCCTTTTACGACTCCCCTTCCCACCTCCATTGCGAATCCCCTTACGTTCCTTGCTCCTGTTTCGATATCTATTCTGAAATTAACAGGGCGAGGTTTTGGTGACATTTAAAAAACGAATCAGTAAACGTCTGAGTAAAATTCGGGCACAAGAATAAATTAATCGTCGGTTTAGGGCCGAGGCGGGTAACAAAAAATAAACCCGGAAAATTGAAGAATTCTTCTGGACTTGACCGATCATCGAATCCAGATCTTCCATTTGCCAGGCAGTTGCTATAACAGCTGTGGTACCTAGACACCGTGCTAAGTCTTCTTCATTGTGTAAAACGCCAAATCACATTTAGAAAAGTTTGACCATGTTGTAAACCCCAACCCACGCTAGATGTCATCACTGACGCACAGGCATGCCATTTTGCTTAATCTCTTGTAACAGATGATTATTCTCTAAGTTGGATTGCGAAGTATTGTTACAGTGTATGCAAGAAAGCATATCGTAGAAAATTCAGCATAGGGAATGAGAGATTCTGTCCTTGATCGGGATTTCCCCCCGGATATTCCTTTTCTATCGGATTTCGCTTTATATATATATATATATATATATATATATATATATATATATATATATATATATATATATATATATATGAGGAAACCGAGTGAACACTCACCAATCAAACGACATCAGGTTGGCGAGGCTCTGGGGATGTCGAAGCGACACACGTAAAATAACACTAAAACAACACAGAAACATCACAAACGTAGAAGCTTTCGGAGTTATTCCTTCATCAGCTACAGAGAGAGAACTGATTGGGGAGTGTTCACTGGGCTTCCTCATCCCAACATCTTGTTGCCATATATATATATATATATGTATATGTGTGTGTGTGTGTGTGTGTGTGTGTGTGTGTGTGTGTGTACGCCTCTGTATTATATATATATATTTAGAGGCGTACCTGGGAGATATGGCGCCTATGGCAAAACTTTAAAGAAACACTTTCTTTAAGTAGAATATATTTTTTTCTGCGTTTTAATAAAGAATAAGAGTTTTTATTAAAAAACATCATTATGAATTAAATTAATACTTAACGATACGCGTTCGTGCATACACTGTTACAATACTTTGCAATCCAACTTACAATTAGAGATTAATCATCTCTGTTATATGAGATTAAGCAAGATGGCATGTCTGTGCGTCAGTAATGCCATCTAGCGGGGGTTGGGGTTTACAGCATAGCCAACCGTTTCTAAATGTGATTTGTCAATGAAGAAGACTCAGCACTGTGTCTAGTTACCACAGCTGTTATAGCAACTGCCCGGCAAGTGGAAGATCCGGATTCGATGAGCGGTCAAGACCAGAAGAATTCTTCATTCTCCGGGTTTATTTTTTGTTACCCGCGTCACTCCTAAGCTGTCGCGTCGGAGGATGAGACGAACCAAGAGACGAAGAAGAGAGAAAATGGAAGCAGTCCAACTCTTGCGGGGGAGAGAGGAGAAAGGGGGGAGGAAGCAGGGAAAGAGGAACGACAGGTGGAGGGGGAGTCTAGGGATTCTTGGGCCAATCTCGAGTCCCTTGGTTTGACGAGCACTTTCCCCGGATCTTCTCCGTCCTCCCCTGTCCCCTTTCCATAGACCAACATCTCCTCTCCCTCCTCCCGTCCCCGCTAGTCCCTCCTTTTCCCATTTCACCTCCTCCCGCAGCCTTTCCGCCGGACTCGAAAAAGCACATGAGATAGTTCTTCCTCATCTCCTACTCTCTCTTCCTTCCTCTGTCCCTTTATTATCTCTACTCTCCAACTCTTTTTCCCCCTTCTTGTACAACCACCATCCTAGCTCTCCCTTTCTACCTAATTTCTCACCTGCTACATGTCCCTCGATCCCTCCCTCTCTTCCTCTCTATCTCCCCTATTTCTAACCCCTCCTCCCTCTTTTTATCGTCCTTCCCCCTCTCTTTCCTCATCCATCTTCCCCTTCTCGACCCCGTCGTCATTAAACCTTATGGGCAGAGACAACGCGGCTCCCGCGTACACTAGTTCGCTAAGCGATAACCGAAGAAGCAATTTAGGAGGCCTGGGATTCGGAAACCTTTCAGAAAAGCGGCACGTGCAGTGCGTGAGAAATTTGGGGCGGAAGCACACGAGAAATTCTCAATCATGAAAGGTGAAACGCAAGAAGTGCCGTTGAAACGACGACGATTATTCCGAAGCCGATAACTAGCCGAAGTTGTGGTTATTATGAAATTTTAGATATGAAGAAAATTAATATATTCGAAGAATCGCAAGGTAATGAAAATCGGCATAAAAACTAATTATTAGAATATTTATTTAAACCGGCTGAAAATGTATCAAATTTGATTAAGAAAGTTTCATTGGTTTTCTTCATGTATAAGAATGATTTCAAAATTACAAAAACAAATAATTTCAGTAATTGCTTAGAATGGATCAAAAAAATGGTATTGATTTAATTCGGAAATTTTTAAAAAGAAAAATAATAACAAAATGTTAAATTAATGGCTCACGTGAGTTATTTTTATCAGAGCTTAAAAAATTAATATATTAATTACTGTGTGCATTCAAACAAAGAAATAGCATAAAATGCACGCTAATAAATACAGAGAAAACATTGCAGCCGCACCGAAACTTTTTCTAAGCGCGGTAATCTTTCAAAAGTAAACAAAATTTCGCGACACGCTCACCTTGAAACCGTTTTTTGTTTATACATACATGATCGAAATGTTTGGACGCTTCCATTTGTTGGTACTACAACAGAAGCAATTAATTAGGAGAAATATTATCGCTCCAATGACCTATCAACATTTCCAAATCGTTTACAAATTTACTTATCTAAGTTTTTCGCGACAACCCTAAGCTATGGCACCCCAAAGTTCTTTGTCATCCAGTTTGGAAAACACTGCCTTATGACATTGCTTCTCGAGCAACTATTAAAATTCAATGTTTAAGACAACAGGTAACTTTGTGGACAAGATATTCTCCAAGATATTTACGTATTGCTTAAGCAAGATAAATCTACCATAGTCGTGGAACCACATCTTCCTTTTGCACAAGAATGGTTGAAAGGAAGATTTGAATGACTATCGACCAATCAGCTTGCTCTCGGCAGTCTACAAAATATTCACTAAGATTCTTACTATAAGCCTTCAAAATAATCTTTTTTTTCGCCCAACCCAGAGAACAAATCAGATTTCGCAGTGGATATAATACGACGGACCACATTCAAATCGTGAGAGGGATAATGAGTCGGACTAACTAGTACAAAATTCCTATATGTGTTTCATCGACTACGAAAAAGCATTCGATTCTTTTCGAACTTCGACGGTGTTAAATGAACTGAAGACACAAGGAATAGATATACAGGTGAGCCCCGCTTAACGCGGGGGATGCGTTCCCGAGGTCTCCGCGTAAGCGAAAATCCGCGTTCGCCGGGGCACCATAACCTTTAGGCGCCCAGAGGGAAATAACTTCCCAAATGGTATTTTTGGACCCACTTTCAATGTAAAACATATTTCTACCGGACTTTTAGAACATAATTTCTTAAACAAACTATAAAATTACCAAGTAAACAGTAAGACAAACAAGTTTTTCAGCGGTAAACGTAAATAATTTCAAAATATTTCTCAGAACACCTACAAAGTTTTATTTAAAAAAAAAGTCCAGGATCGACTGCTTAGCTTGAAATAGGTCTGCGTTAAGACAACAACGACTACAACTGACAAGAGTCGAACGTTTCGACCGCTAAAAACCAAGCTGCCGTAAGTCGATCCTGACACATTAGAGGTGGAATAGTGGGAGGGAGGCAATAGTCATTAGGGAAAGAGCAACGATGCTCTTGCAGCTCAGCTTTTAGATCAAACCCAAAGTAATGCGTGTTGGGTTTTCTGCAATTCATATACCATTATATATTATTATACATTATATGCATTCAAACATTAAGATCCCTCCGCTCGTATCACGTTTTTTCATATGATAAAATTATTTTTTGATGTGCAGCGTTATTGTTTTATTTTTATTTATGATGATATGGTAACACGGTAAGTTAACATTGTAATAAAGTATTGTAGAAAATTATAGATTTAAAAAATATAAATCACCAAAAACATTCTTTACGATCCAATGGTACCAAAGAAACATGAAGCATGAATCATATTTCTATTTCCGTTTTTCGAATGTTTTCCACCTTAGGAGATATACTTTTTGTGTTTGACCCGTGAAATGTACAGGAAAAAGAGTGAAATTGGCCACCAGATGATACAATATTATGCAACACTGCTGAAATATCGCAATATTTAGGATACTATATGAAATTTGATTAGTGCGAAATTTAAAAATTCATAAGATATTAGCCAGCGGCCGCACTGTGCATAAGATATGTATTTATATATTTCAAAAAATTAATTTGAAATAAAATACGCGTTATAACGAATCCGCGTTAAACTGGGGTCACCTGTACCTACATAGCCTTGATCAAGAACATCTACGAAAATGCGACATTGTCTGTCCAGCTGCATGAAGAAACAAAGAGCTTTTAAGAGTGAGCCAAGGAGATACCATGTCTCCTAAATTATTCAAAGCAGGAAGAGGATGCGCTCAGCATTTTAGACTAACAAGAAAAAGGAGAGTGGGGGGTATCCGAGTCACCTGCTCTTTGCCGATGACATCATATTATTTGCAGAAAGTCCAGAGGAGCGCCGCAGAAGAACTAAGGAATTGAGACGGGCAAGCCGAAGAGCTGGATTGAAAATAAATCTTAACAAACAGACTATTATCCATAAACACAGATAAAATTAGCGGGTTTTTACTTTTCACTTCACGTTCGGTCAACAAAACCTCGTATGTTTTATAATGGGGGTACTACGTGAAGATGAGGTTAGAGTTTTTGAGAGAGATTTAATAGCTAACAAGGAGAGGTTGCGAAAAATGATAAACGGATTTAAACGAAACTTTTACAGATAAAAATTTATCAAAAATAAGCAGATACGTGTTTCGGATTTTTGTCCCATGCTGCCTCGTTTTCGAGAAATTGATATTTTTAAAACGTTATTTTACGCCGATTTCAACATTCAGATACACATAAGCTTAACGTATTAAAGTAATCCGTTGCGCATTTAGTTCTTCATAAATTTTATACCATACGGGATAACACAATGAAAATTGGTACGTAGGTGCATTTAGCAAGCCGTAAGATTTTGGCGCTTTAAAATTTTTTATCAAAGTTATCTAGCATTTAAAAACGAAAAAAATCCATTAGAAAATACATTAAAGATTGAGTTTTCATAGTGCAGGCTATCGTTCATTTTCTTATATAAATTCGACAAATTAACATTCAAACTTCGAATCTGCATAGTTTTAAAGAAGATTGATCAAGGTCTCTTATTCCTTGAGTCTTTTTTTGTCTTCGATTCGAAATCGCTCGCACTTTACGTTTATTCCCATTTATAGACAGAATTTGAAGTTTTAACAATTAATACCTTGACGTCGATGACATTGTTAAATCCCGAGGACTTCTTGTTGTTTTAATCCATGTTCCTTTTCCTCTTCCTCTCCCTTCGCTAGAAATACGTAATAAGATATTGCCCTTCTAGATTTTCCGTTGAAATTCAACAGGATTTTATGCTAATATATTATATAAAAGGAAGTTCCCATTTTATGACTAACGCTGATGTCATCGCCACAAATGGCACACTGTCCTAATAGGTAGAATATTTAGATAGGGTAAAATCGACCCTCTGAGGTGAAATCAATCCAGGTTGAATAAAATTTACATTTATTTATACAAATATTTAAGTAAGGGACCAGATTGCGCTTTATTTACATGAATAAAGTCATTTGTTGGACACATCATATTTTTAAAACACGAATTTACGCCACTTTCAATAATTAGTCAATAATATGCCTTATCATAGGAAGAATATCGAATTTATTATGCTCCAGATTCGCGCACAGGTACCAAAAATTAAATTGTTTGTTTAATTTCATAAGAGAGAATTTTTGTTCACACAAGCGATAAATATCCATGACAAAATTACTTGTTTTTTAAGGAAAAGGAAAGCACCAGCTGAGTTAAATCCTGCCGGGCCACACAAAATGTGTCGGCGGGCCAAATTCGGCCCGCTAGCCGTGTTATGTGCATCCCCGGTTTATGGTTTCGTCATAATTTTAATCTAAGCTAGGCTTACCATACGTCCCGGTTTGACCGGGATTGTCCCGGCGTACCATCCATTTGCTGTTTTGTCCCTGAAAAAACGTGTGAATCAAAGTAATGGCAAGTCTGATAGGTGTGCTTTTTACAAAGGTACTAAGTGCGACAATGCAGAGCGAAGACCCTTCGGCGCGCTACATAAGCTACATGACTGAAGGAAGATCTGTACATGATTGATTACGCAGTGTATTCAGGTGCGACGTTTTCTTCCAAAGCCTCTGTCAATATATCAGAGTGTATTAATGTATTGTATAAAATACAATTTAAAATTTCTTGCTTACTTACATTCTCAAAAATGTTTAATATTTATTAAACGTTTGTCCCTTTACTCACCGTTCTATTATATCTCCTTTGATCGTACAGAGTGTCGTTATTAAATGTTTTTGATGCTTGAGGGATTCTACATTTCAAGTTTCATTCTTGCCTCGTGGGTGGACGTGTGTTAAATGCGTTTTTTTAAAACTCGTTAAAGTCATTAAAGTGTGGTAAGTATATTTTTCTTCTTATGAAGAAAATTTAGAAATGATATAACATTGTATATATGTTCATTGTAATGAAATGCTCAGGAAACAGAGTACGCACACCTAACAGTTTAGCCCATGAATGTAGACTTAGTTTAACATGCCGATATTTCTATTTGGTTAAACTAAAAGTCAGAGCGGAAAAATTCCTTTCTCTCAAATCGCCGTAAGAACCTTAGGACTAGCACTAATCAAACTACATAATTGATTTTAATATAATTTACAAATAATTTTTTTTAGTCTTAGCAAATGATTTCAACCGTCTGAAAAAAGTAAAAAACGCATCGCAAAACGCATTCTTATTAGAAAAATACTCCAAACTTCCGGACCTGAAAGGGAAAAGTTGCTATGTAATGTTGTTGCACATGATGTCACTGAACGGAATTTCCTAAAGAGTAATGTGAACCTTAATTTAATTTTTTATATTTAAAAGGCTATTCTGGGACTTTCACAGTCTTTAGTTGGAGTTGTTCTATCTTTTATAGTGAAAACATAGACTAGAGTACTAAATCGTGTCTGTTTCTTAATTGAAATGTATGAGGGAAATAAAAAAGTAAGGCAATTTGCGTGTAATAATAATACACAATGTCCGAATGCAATCTCAAGGTCATTATACTTGCTATGTAGTCAAACAAATCTAAACGGGTCTTTCCAGTTGCCAGTGTTCATTGAGTCTCGTACAGTTGAGGGATAAACATGGCAACTCCGCTTTCAGATTGCACCGTTAGTGAACAATGTGCTTTCAGGAGATTTTTGTTGTCAGAAGGAGTCAAACCCTCCAAGATTTACAGGAGAATGTTAGCACAGTATGGTGAAAAGTGTATAAGTCAAAGGAAAGTGTACGAATGGGTGAAAAGGTTCAAAAGTGACAGAACAAGTTTGCTTGACGAAGAACGTTCAGCCCATCCGACAAGTTCAAGAACAGTAAACAATGTTGATCGCGTTAATACTCTCATAAGAGAGAACAGATGGATTGCTGTTACTGCTTTTGTTGTAATGTTAGACATAAGCTATGGATCTGTGTATTCGATCATGCACGATGACCTGAAATACCACAGGGTTCGTGCTATTCGCAGTAAACGCAGAGGATTGCTGTCAAAAGGCGTTCTTTTGCATCATGACAATGCTCGACCTCATTCAGACGCTGCAACTATTGAAACAATTCATGAACTTAAATTTGAAATTCTTCCACACCCACTGTACAATCTGGACATCGCCCCAAGTGATTGTCACCTTTTTGGTCCTCGGAAAAAAGCATTGCGTAGACGTCGATTTTTACATGATGACGATTTCAAAGAAGCGGTGCATACTTGGCTGCAGGAACAAATGAAAACGTTCTTCTCAGGTGGCATTAAGAAGCTTGTGGACCGATTTAACAAGTGTTTGGTAAAGCAAAGGGACTACGTTGAAAAATGATACTAAAAGTTTGTACATTTTATCTTTCTAGATTTAAGATAAGATAATTTAACTTAACTTTATGATTCACCCTCGTACAATAATTGCCAACTCCCTACAATGTCGAAAAGAAATTGTATACTTACCGATGGAATTCAAAAGGAATATCCCTATTTAAAAAACTCTGTGGTGTAGATGATCGTGTTAAATGTTCACAATGCGGAGCAGAATTTTTGGTAAGACATGGTGGAGGTGTAGATATAAAAAACACTTACAAACTGCAAAACGCAAAACGTCTGTAGCATTGGCAGCCTTCTCAACATCAATTTCATAATTTTTTGTGAAAAATGATTCAAATGCTGAATCTCGTATTTTTGCTGCAAAAGAAGCTAATTTTACATATCATACCGCTTATCATGGGTTTAGTTTCAAAACATCGTATTGTACTAGCAAATTCATTTCAAATTTCATCAAACCTAAGTTTGGTACTGCTCGAGAAAAATATGAAGCTATAGTTTTAAATTTAATCACATCAATGTGTATTGAAGAGTTATATAAATCCAACTTTAAAGTGTTACAGTTAACGCTTCCAACAGAAAAGACATGAAAATCGTTCCAGTGGTTTAAAGGTAAAACTGCTTGACTTTAATGGAGTCCCTGGAGAAACATCAGAAATATTGACTAATTATCTTGTTTCTTCTATGAAAAACATCATCTTATGGATAAAATTGTAGGATTTTGTGGCGATAATTGCAACACCAATTTCGGAAGTGTGAAAACAAAGGGTGACGACAACTCATTTTATTGATTGAAAAGCGAAATTGGTAGAAATATCATTGGAATTGGCTGTGCAGCACTCATAGTACACAACTGCATCCAAAATGCGATTGATGTTTCACAGTTTCATCTAGAAGCCCTTGCAGTAAAGATTTATAAATTTACACATATATACTGTTCGTATCACTCAACTGAAAGAATTTAGCGAATTCGCGGAAATTGCATACAAAAAGGTCTTAAAACATGGAAACCGAGATTTCATTCCCTTTTACCGGCTTTAGAAAGACATCTTGATACGCTTGAAGGTCTAAAAAACTATTTCGATTCACAAGAACAGCGCCCGCTAATAATAAAATTATTTTTGAAGTCCCATGTGGAGAAGTGTATTTGGGATTTGTTCTCGGACAACTCAGTTTATTTAATAAAACAACACTAAATATGGAAAAAAACCAACGCTAGTGTAACAAACGTAGCTTGTGAAATGCGAAATTTAAAAATTAATTTGCAGGACCGCAAGAATAATTGTTTCATTCGAAAAGGGAATAAAATTTTACTGAGAAAATTCGACGAATCTGGGAATGCGATTTTTAAAACGTTAATCAAAGAGTTTGACGCATTTTAAGTTAGGCGTTTATCATACACATCGCTGTGGGAAAACGGTTTAGAAGAAGCATAATCATTTAATTGGCAGATTCAATTGGTGGTGGTTGTGGTGGTGGTTGTGGTGGCTGTGGTGGTTGTGGTGGTTGTGGCGGTGGTGGTGGTGGTGGCGGTGGCGTTGGTGGTGGTGGTGGTGCTCACTACTCACTACCACTGCCACCATGCTCACTACCACAAAAATGGTCACCACCACCACTCATCACCACTACGAACGCTTACAACCACCACAACCAGCATCCTCAAGCTCACCACCAACACCAATGTTCTCCACCACCATCACCAATTCGTTTTAAATGAATTTATTTAAATATTTAAAATACAAATTTTTATATCAATGTTAGATATGTATTGATTAAAGTTGTGATGATGCATCAACTACTAAATATATATTTCTTCAACTACTAAATATATATTTCTGGAAGAGCCGTTTAAAGATATATATAATTTTAGCCTCCTACAGTTTTTTATGTTAGCCAGAAGTTTTTGTGTTCGAACTCGAGCAAAGCACAAACTCCAGCTAACGCGCGAACGACTGCATTTGCGCGTTATCTCCAGAGTTTCTACTTTTTTAAGGCACAGACATTAGCCCAGAAGAGAACGCTACAATCGCGCTAATTAACCAAAAAACCTCCGCGAGATGTACAGCCTCATCTCGAGAAGAGATCGAACCAAGGGGGTTTGAATGTGGCAACGCCGGAGAGCAGAACCACCGGGCTGCGAGGCTATAGCAGTGATAGAACAGCGACGGTCACGTGTGGAACCAGAAGCTTGAGCAGAGACCGCGCGGAAAAGAACGACCGACCGCAGGCACTGGAGAGGAAACCGAGACAAGGCAGAGACCAGCCGGAGAGATTCCTACCTGTATCAAGCTGCGATTTTTGCATCGTTTATTATCCCTCCAAAGTGAACAATTCTATTGAGTATTTCTCTAGTATATTTCTGTTATGCATTATTTTGATTCCAATAAATTTGTAAGCATTATTTCTGTCACGTTACCATTGTGTTAAATTCGATTGTCTTGGTTCAGCAACAGTGTTATTTAAATGGGTCGTATCGTTTATTTAAATCTTAACCCGTAACCGCAGGCATCAGAAATTGACGCGCCAACACAGGCATGCGGTCTCTCAGACCCCACGCTACCAATAAATAACTATATGAGGAGAAACATAACTGTATAAATTATTCTTATGTTTATATTTGAAATAAACTAAAATTTGTCGCCGATAATTATCTTTTGATTCTCGCCCTTACTGAAATTTTGGTTACCTTAAGTATCTTGTGAATTACGAGAGAGTAATGAGAATGGGATAGTTTGTCTCAACACAAACTATAAATTTCTTTAAATGGACACTTGATATGCACGACCTGGCATATATTTTCTGTTTTAGTGAAATAATAAATTTTCGGAATAATTTACAAAACCGAACTAGGTGAGAATCAGAAGAGGAACGGGAACAACAGGAAATTCAATGTTTCCACAACCCATGAATACTTTTTTAGATCTAATTATTACATCTCTTAAAACACAAAACATTTTAGACATTTTCTCGAACAGAACGTTTCAATTATCAATCTAACGAAAGTTATTGAATACGTATACCCGGAACATCAGCTCCAGTAGAGCGACTTTTCTCTATTATAAATAACATGTGGTCTATAGACCGAAGTTGCATGGATAAAAGTACAGTACGGGCGATATAACTCTATAAAATCTATATTGACTTGACTTGTGAAAACTTTTATGCGAAAATCAAAAATGATAAGAAGTTTTTGGATAAAGTTATGTCTAGCGACAAATATAATTGGTTTAATGAGCAATAAGATTTTAGTATTTTGCATTGTAATGACATTGTATTGAAAATTTAAAATTTAAATATTAAAAATATTTTGTTTTTTCTTTTAGAAATATTTACAACCCTCTTCCTGTCCTCTCATGCCCATAATATTCTGTTTTGGTTGTTTGAAAATGTATAAAATTGAAAGGAATAGTGTACATTTAAGCAATAAAATATCAAAGACTAGTCGTCCCGGATTTTATCCCGGTCATGTTAGATTATGTCCCGGATTTGTCCCGGTTTTTCTTCTTGAGAAATCGTTTTGTTCCGGTTTTGGTCCTGGAAAATATGGCAGCCCTATCTAAGTAAGTGCACAGACAGACGCCAAAGTGAAAATATAAGCGCATTTAAACAACGTTCTATAAAGGTCAAGAACCTTGGGACTAATCAATGTTCTGATATCTGGATATTACGGATTGTTGGGCGGTTTGGAGCTCATATTGCCGTTTAACTTGAAAATTTTAAAAATGGGATGTTTTTAACAAATGTAAAGATACACAGCTGAATTTCGAAATGAAATAAGGTTAACTAAATGTTGTAACATAAATGAACGAACTGAACACGTAGATATTTAAATTTGCGAATAGAGGGTGAAGGACGCTGAGTCACAGGTCGCCTTAGAGTAAATGTATTCCGAATCAATGAGTGACACATACATACTAAATCTATAATAATCCAAGATTTTGATTTGCCAGAAATACACACAAACAAAGAAACAAACATACTAAACCATTCACACACAAAATTAAACAATGAAAAACACAAATACAACAGTTTTTTTCGTAACAGAGTGTAATAGCCGCAGAACTCACAAACTCCTGCTCATTGGCGGCCATTAGAAACCTTGCTAGTTCTTGAGCTTTGACTGTATTTATGTAAAAGACTGGACGAAAAATAAACGATTGAATTAACTACAATAAAAGAAATTGAATGATTTAATTATTATATGTGTGGAAATGTAAATATGAAGATAGTGTCTGATCATATATTATAAAAAAAACTCGCAGTCAAACATCCACGAGAAAGAGAGCGAGAAAAACCTAAGAAAACATAATGTCGAAGAGTCGAGAAAACTATGCATGTAATTGCAGGTACTTTGCAAGGCTAACTTTCACCATACGCATGCACAGCTATTCATTTGGATTATTACACAAAAGGTAAATAAGGGAGTGGAGTAGGGGAGGGGGGATGCAAATCATATGTTAGTGATAGGAAAATGTAAAGGAGGTAAGATGAGGGAGAAATATGATATGAAGACATGGGGAGAAGGGAGAAAGGTAGAAAAATACGGAGAAAGGTAGGTAGGAAGAGATAAATAGGAGAAAACGAGAGGGAGGAAGAACTAGAGAGGAAATATGAGAATGAAGAATAGGAGAAGGGGAGGGAGGAGGAGATAGGGAGGGAGAAAGGAGGGAGAATGAGGGGAACTGGGGTGGAGTGAGGTGGCGAAGGTGTTTATTTCCGGATGGACCCGCGCGGTGCATTGAACCCGGGCGGCACGCGCCGTAGTTGGCAGAGTGCCTTAGGCGCACTTGTGGCGAAATCGATCCCACCCGAAATCAGACTCAGATTACTCTCCGTGCGCCATCCCCCTCCACCTCTTCACCCCCTCCACCACTTCACCCCCTCCACCTCTTCACCCCCTCCACCTCTTCACCCCCTCCACCTCTTCACCCCCTCCACCTCTTCACCCCCTCCACCTCTTCACCCCCTCCTCCCCACCCCCGTCGAAACGCTCGATCCTCCCACGCGCGCGAACGCGAGAGAAGGCGCTTCATCTGCCTCACGCGTGCCTTATTCATGTCGTTACACGATGAATAGGTACGTTGACGGTAAAGAATAATCTGCAACGATATTGCATAAGATTCGGAATCAGATCCACGGGACGAACAGAATTACGTGCCTGTGAAATGTGTCTTAGTGGCAACATCAACCATTATTTTATTTACATTAGTT
This sequence comes from Tanypteryx hageni, assembly GCA_028673005.1. NCBI lineage: Eukaryota > Metazoa > Arthropoda > Insecta > Odonata > Petaluridae > Tanypteryx > Tanypteryx hageni. Next base: position 33,904,364 of record CM054115.1, read on the forward strand.
ATAGATAGATGCAGTTTCTATTAACAGAATGCTACAATTTATCGATTCTTTTGGTTACTGAACTGTCACGAGTAGTCCGTGTCTTCAAAACGCATCGTTCTGGTAAAAAAAGTCACTTTTGGTGGCATACATAGCTCTCTTGCCAAACTGAAATTACGATTATCGTCGCAAAAGTTGGACAAGACTAACAATTTCATTCTGATCGTTTATTAATTCCCGTCATCTTCTGCATAAATATTCTTACTGTTGTGAAAAACCGATTATTTTTTAACAGTTATTATAATGAAATTCGTGCAAGACATGACGGAACGGTGAAACAATATTGCAGTCAAAGAATAACAGTATTTTTGCAAAACTTTTCTTCCGATTTAAATTATTCCCAACAGAAAGAGTAACACTTTGTAAGACTATCCGAGGTATTAGAGAAAAACATCTCCTGAAGAGTCATAGTAAGGAAATAAGAAGGAAACTGGGTTCATAGAGTTGCAATTAATAAAGCTTTTACGGGGATATACAGCAGGAATTTGCTCTTCTACAAAAATGCGTCGCAAAAACTCTCAGAAGCAGTCAAGAGAGAGAGAGAATTTTAACGAGAAAAAGTACATGTTCGATAAAATCCTTAAAAAAAAGATACGAACCCTAAACCGCAAGCGAGAAATAAAACACCCGAAGCCGGATGAGGAGCCGAAATTCAAAATGAAGACGATTCGTGGCGATGTTTGTGCCAAACAATATCCCTGCGTGCGATTTCCTTCTTGGGGAAAAAGAAAAGAAAGGAACGGTTTGAACGACAGCAGCAAAAAAAATAAGGTCCGCATTTGTCTAAACAACCTGGAAGAGAATTGAGCGAGAGAGAGAGAAAGATAAGAGAGCGGGAGAGAGAATGAAAAAGAGGGGGAGAGAGAGAGATTTAGAGAGTGAGAGGGAACGATAGATAGAAGGAACGAGATATAGAGGGAAGGAGAGGGAGGGAGGGAGATAGAGGAAAGTGAGAGGGAGGGAAAGGTTAGAGAGGATGGTCGTTAAAACTTTCGATTAAAACCCGCGACGTCCCCGTAATAATAAAAGGGGCGGGAGTGAAAGAGGGAAAGGGAAACATTTCGAAGTGTTTGTAGCCCTCGTGTGACAGACGAATCCTTCTAGAAGGAAAAGCCCTCTGCCGTCGCTGTTGGCGAAGTGTGCAGCAGTAGTAAATGTACTGACCGCGGCAAACAAATGTCTTGTTGAATGTTTAATTTGTCCAATAACATGCTCGATTAATTTAACAAATCTATGTAAATAATGAGCTGTTTGTGATTCAATCACGCTAGAGTACATGCACCGCCGACGGCATAAGACCCAAGGGCACGTATATGTACTCTATCGCTAACGCTACTAAAGAGAGATGGGTACACTTTTGAGGGGAGGAGGGAAAATGGGATGGGATATAATTTTAATTTAACGTCATTTTTGAAGGATAATTACACTTGTTTTATAATATTTAATAGCTCACGGTGTGACTGTAACTTGGAAAATGCGTGTTAAAGATCGCTTGCATGGCTTTTTCGGAAAATCCTAGTCTGTTATTATAGAATATTGACTACACTTGAGAATGATGATATAAAAAAGCTGTCTCGACCTGATAATGTCAAATGCGAATGCGAGCTTGATGGTACGGTGTATATGATGACACAATCTTATCAAGGAATGGTCGCACAGCTTCATGCATGCGTTCGCTGGAAAAAGGTCGCGTGTGCGTGTGCTTCTGGTTCACGTTCTGTAGTGCGCGTTTTCTCGAGGTCGCGTTATTGCGAACGCGTAAGAGAGAGGTACGGGAGAAAATGAACTGGTAGGATTGATGGAAGTCGTAAAGGAAGAGGATTACTAAGGGTATAATTACACTTAGATATGGGATCATACGGGGGAGAAGCTTAGGATTTTAATCCCACAGTTGCACCTGGACTGTTCATGTGGAAATCCCAAACACTACAATGTGATGCGATACAACTCCATATGCAATAATTCACAGGAAATCGATTAAAATAAAAAAGAAATACGCAAAGAATCCAAAATATATGTTTCGTTTAAATTAACTGTGGAAAAACATGTACAAGATCTTCATACCAAAAAAGAAGCACCTGCAAGAAGGAAGGATATATATAAATATATAATATGCGTGTGTGCGCGTGCGCGCGTAGGTACGTACGTACAGAGGTACATACATACATGCATACATGTACACATATAATGTATATATGTACATATTCAAGATAGGAGGGAGTACACGAGAAAAGGAGAATGGCAGAAACATGGTTGGGAAGGTATATAAGCACGTCAGGACGAGAATGGCTAGGAGTTAAGGTGGTAGAGAGGAATTCTAGGGACATTGGAAGGAGAAAACGTGGGATGCGGGTGCAGAGAGAATGAGAGATATATAGAGGTGGTGTAGTGGGACGAGGTGCTGCGCGGAGTGTCGAGGGCCCAGGCGGCAGTTCCGCTTCGCAAGGACCTTTTCGCAGAACCAGTTTCATCGGAGCCCTCGCGTGAGATAATCTCATCAGCGGACACAACAATCGACGGACGGATATCCACGGCGCCATTGGGCTCTAAAAGGATGCTCCCCCCCTCCTCTCCCCTTTCCCTCCCCTCTGACTCTCTCTCTATTACTTTGGCTCATCCTCATTTTATTACGGGTGAAAATAAAGGGAAGGAGGTTCAGAGCGGAGAGAAGAGGAGGCGGATAAGATAAGGGGAGAGAGAGGACGCGGGATAAAAATCGCAGGGAGTGGATGGCCGTAGAGGAAGAAATGGAATGGGAAATGCATGATGATTTTGGGTGGGAGAATCTGAAGAAATGGGTGTCAATAACAGCATGGTCAAAAAGATTGGAGGGCGAGAAATATACCGAAAATAAGTAGGAAAGCACACGAAGCGCAAGAAAGTAGGGTTTAGGATAAAATTGGAACGGAAGAGGATGACGCGGTGGAAGGAAGAAACGGAATGGAAGAAAACGGGAAAATTTTGGCGCGAAAATGCAAGGATGAAAAAGTAATTGTCTCTATAGAGACAAATATTAAAACTACAGATTATTGAGATTTTAGTTCCTATGGTATTTCAGAATAGAATTTGATGTACATATGGTAAAGCGACATTAAACGCGTGGATAAAGGTATAAATAAAAGAAACGGAAAATATTGTAAAATTTACCCTTTTCCATGCATAACCCTGATGTAATCTGTTAAAGTGAACATTTAATGCATCAAACTGATCCAAATAAAAATAATTTTTGAATTGAAACTACAGGCACATGTATTTCAATCAGAATATGACTATGAGATGCATGAGAGCTGAGGAAAAGAACAACAATTTCGAAATAGTAATGTAGCAAGAGAATGATACAAAAGCCTCGAACAAGAAAAAAATGCCATCATTCGTGATAAGAAATGTGCACACAATGTAGAAAAGCTTGATTTTGGGAGAGCATTCACAACATATGGCAAAGAGAAGAAAATCGGTGACGGAAGGCAGCGAAGGCACGATAAAATCTGGAGCTTGAATTCAAAGTGGAATGCGCTTGAGAGAGAAGAGTAGTGAAAAGCGAAACGAAAGAATTAGTTGCCTACAAACGGAGAGGTGAAAAAATTTCAAATATTTGGAACGATCGAGTGGAGATAACGGAGGAAAAGAAAGATGACGAGAGAAGGTGTGGCAACGGAAGAAAGGAAAGAGGATAGAGAGGGGAATGTTAAATAACGGGAAGAAGAGAAATGATTCGTTTGGAAAAGGTGCTTACACATTAACGAAGATCAATAAAAGGAAGAGAAGCTAGGATAAATATGGCGGTTCAACTTAGCGTATTAATTAAATGAGCGTAAGGAGGAGTGAGAGGTGATTAATAAATGCTGGAAAATGGAGGAAGAAGATGCTGTGCCGTCTGGAAAACCCGCATATTCAGTTCGCCTTCCTCCAACGACGGAGATCTGATAACCAAACCACAATCGGAGAAATTATCTAAAAACATAGAGAAGCACAATTTAGTTTCCTCGGCCGTTTATTTAAATTTTGATGCAATAGGGGTTTAGAATATGAAGTATGTTTGTTGAAAACAACAAGCCTGTTGTAAGATAATGCGCGCTCGTACGCAAAATTGCATTCAGTTAACAGGATAAAAGTTTGTAACAAGGATATTTGGAGTATTAGAATGGCGGTGGAATTGAAACTGATACACGCAATCACGGAATGATTTATTTGGAATGATGAACGTATGCTAACCAGATTACAAATAAAATTTAGGCATCAGCTATAGCATAGAAAATATTTCATCTTTCATTTCAGAAATTTTGTTGTATAAGTCTGCGGCATAGACAGAAAATTATGAAAAAGATAATAGAAAAGGTAACCTAAATTTCGAAAAAGCATGCGACGAGGATAAAAAAGTGGAGATAAAGACCAAAAAATTGAAGGTTAAAATAAAATTATGAAACTAAAGATCTTAAATGAAGAGATAAAAATTAATAGTAAAACAATAAATTGAACAATAAAAACCCAACAAGTGGAAGGAGGCAAAAATAAAATTGGAGCTTCATTTGCTGAAGCGCTATGGTGATTGAGGTTTATTTAGAATTATTGTAAAGTTAAAATTCTTCGTAAATTTAGAAATATCAATAAATAATTAATTTAAAAATTTTAACTTTATATCTGTGACCATTTGCTCATAATCTTAATTTGAAACTTTTGAAGGCACCTCCTACCAATAAAAAACATTCCTTCTGGAGTGTTACAGATGGCATTAAAGGTCACAGAAATAGTGAAAGATTTAACTTTCCACCTATAACAATTGTCTCAAAATCTTAATTTAAACATTTTAAAAGTACTCTCTGCCAGCCACTGATTTAAAAAAAAATAACCATTTTGGCAGCGTAGTAATTGCCATTATAGACCAAACACATTCTGCAAATTTCAGCCTTCTATCTATTACCGTTTACCTGCTATTTAATCGATTGAACAGACGGAGAGACAGAGCGGAAACAGAAGCGCGCTTATAAAATGAAACGTGCTAAAAATGAGCGCACCTAGACATTAGAAAAAATGTAACGAAAGACCTCATAGACATTAACGGCGAAAGTTAAAGAGGAAATCCATTTATCTGATACGCAATAACTACACACTGAACGCATCAATTAATCCGGGGCGCAAGCAGGGCGAGCGAAGGCGAATATAAAAAATAAAGACGTGACTAATGCTAGAAGCACGGAATGAAACCCACGGATTTACGTTTCAACGACGACTCGGAATACAAGGAATTCCGGAGAAGAACGGGAGGAAGCATTTCAGTTTTCCAGATAAGAAAGCAATAACAGCCGGGAAATATATGATAATGAGAAAGGCGAAAGAAAGGGATAAATAGTAATGAATGTCTTGCATGTGCGAAAAGACAGAACGAAAAAGGAAACGGACGACTACTTGAAAAAAGAGAGTAATAGAAGAGAGTGAAGAGGAAAATTGGGAAATAGATGAAAATACAGAAGTATTTTAGAACAGATACATATTATATACACATATAGTGAGAGAGCAATAGCGAGGATGGTAAGTAAGAAAGGAAAGGCGAGGGAAGAGGAAAGGAATAAGAACGCAAAGTGTGAAATAGGGATAAAGAGACGAAGAGAGAGAGAGAAAGGAAGACCTTAATCGGCGCGCCTGCTGGGGGCGTCATCCTTCCCCATCCCCTCCCCTCCCCCTTAACCTCCCGCCCGACCGCCCCCCATCCACTTCCCGCCCCCCTGTGGCTTCCCAGATTCAGCCGTCGGAAGAGAGAGAGAGAGGCGAGTCTGGGGAGAGGTATGGAAGCGTGGGGAAGTGGGAGCGGGGGAGAGCGTGGGAGGGACGGAGTGAGACACATCGCCCGTCCCCTCCCCTCCCCCTTACTCCGTCATCGTGTGGAGGCCGCGTGCCCAGGGGGCGTGGGAAGCCCAGCAGTTGCGGATGGAGGGAGAGAGAAGATGGAGGGAGAGAAAGGGAGAGGCAGTAGCTAGCTAGGCGCCCTCTTTACCACTCTCTTCCTCTCTCCACCTCCCGCTCACCCACTCCCTCCCTCCCCCTCCTCCTTCCCTTTCGGGCGGAATGGGGGCGGAGGAGCAGGAGGGGGTGGTGGTGCGTGTGTCTCTCAGTCGGCGGCGTGGCGTTGCGATAGATCGATCCATCGATTCGGGAGCGACGCCACACCGAGGGGAGGAGGAGGAGAGGGGAGAGAGAGAAAGGCGGGTGGTGTGGGAGCGGCGTGAGGAGGAAAGCGAGGGGGAGGTGTGGGAGGGGGCAGTCAGGCGCCGCCACACGACGCCTCCGTCAGCCCAGCCGGCGCCCGATGGGGTGGGGAGGGAGAGAGCACGAGAGCTGAGTGTGAGCGGAAGGAGAAACGGAGAGGAGAGAGAGAGAGGGAAAGGAGAAAGGAAAGAGGCGGAGGATGAGAACATGAGGAAGGAGAGGAAAAAGGGAGAGTAGAAAAGAATTATATATATATATATATATATATATATATATATATATATATATATATATATATATATGAGCAGGAGGAAAATACTTTTCCGAGGTGAAGTGACAACGGAGGAAGTGGAATGACGCAAGAGGGAATGGAGGAAGATAGGGAAAGATAATAATGAAAGGATAGCGGAAAGAGAAAGGCGAAGGAATACAAAAATGAGGCGGAGAAGGAATCAGATGAAAAACACAAACGTTTAAGGGGTAAAAGATATGTTGGAAGTAGGAACACGATGATGATATGGGAATGGTATGAAGGAAATGTCCAAAAAATATGGATGAAATGGGAAGTCGAGAACAGAAAAAAGAAACAAAATCCGAAGCGCTGGATGGCAGAAATGGGAAAATGGGAAGAAAGAGGGAGGAGGAGAGAGAAATACGGAAAAGTTTAGACGGAGTTATAAGAAGGAAACTAAGGAGAATTCACATAAGAACAAGCCGGAATGAATGAAAGTACTGAATAGGAATTCGACGCTGAATATGGAGAGAAAAGTGGAATTGAGAGAATGAGAAAGGAAATACGATTGGGCTTAACAAAGGAGCGGAAGGATGAGAACCAAAGGCAATTAAGGACGAGGTTCATGAATATGGACGGAAGTAAAACAAGGAAAGCGGATAAAGAACGGAAGGTTATGGCGGGAGAATGAAAAGAGAGAGAAAGAGAAGATAACAGAGACGAAGGCAGATGTATAATAAAGATAGCGAATATGAATAGAAACGACAGAACAGGCGCAAATAAAGAGGATCGAGCAACGTTCCATCGGAGGCGTGGTGAAAACGGTAAATCCGGACGAAAGAACAGAAAGAAATCCGAGAAAGAGAAATTTGTTAAACCGGTGCGAACGAATACGGAAGACGCAATGATAAGGAGATGGAAAGGAGAAGAGGGAATCCGAGGGATAGGAACGTAGCGGTCTCTGAAAAGACGAGGGAAGCGTTAGGGAGGGGGTGGAAAAAAACTCTAGTAGAAAAAACGCGAAAACAATGGAGTCGAACGCAGGGGATGAATGGGGAGAAAATGTTGTAGCGGGGGAAGAGCAAAAAAGCCAGAAACTAAGAGGCGAGAGGAGAAAATAAATAAGGAGAGGAGGTGATCTAGCCACGGCAGACGGGAATCGGGAGCGGCGCGTTGGGATACGGGAGCGAGATGGTAAGGAGGGAGAGGGGAGGGTCAGGGTAAACAGAAAGGGGATTAAGGAGACGTTACTGGAGGCGGAGATGAAGGATGAAGAAATTGCGCCGAGAGAGGGGGAGAGAGATACTGAAGGGTGGTGAGAGATTTGTTCCGGAGAGAGATTGAGTGAGGGAGAGGTGGAGAGAGTTGAAGACAAGTGTAGAGAAAGGGATGGAGAAGAGAGGAAGAGAGGTGGAGAGGAAGAGAGGAAGAGAAGTGGAGAGAGTAGAGGAAGAGAGGGAGAAGAGGAAGAGAAGAAGAGAGTTGGAGAGTTTTAAAGAGAGGATGAGTAGAGGAAGAGAGCAGAGGAAAGCAGTAGAGGAAGAGTAGAGAAAGAGAGTGAGGGAGAAGTGGAGAATGGTGTATAGGAGGGAGAGGAAGAGAGTGGTGGAGAAATGCAGAGCGAGAGAGAGAGAAGAGGAAGAAAGGTGGAAAGCAGAGGAGAGTAGAGGAAGAGAGTAGAGGAAGAGTGTAGAGGAAGAGAGGGAGGGAGAAGTGGAGAGAGGTTTAGAGAGGGAGAGAGAAGTGGAGAGAGGTTTAGAGAGGAAGGGAGAGGGAGAGAGAAGTGGTGAGAGGTTTAGAGAGGAAGGGATAGGAAGAGTGGTGGAGAGATGCAGAGCGAGAGAGAGAGTAGAGAAGAGAGGCGAAGAGTGGAGGAGAGGGGTGAAAAGAGAGAGGGAGTGATGGAGATGGAGAGAAAGTGAGAGAGAGGGGGGCAGAGGAAAGAGGGATAGGGTTGTGGAGGGGGAGATGTGAGGGAAGGCGGAGTGCGATAGAGAGGTTTTGAGAGTGAAGGGGGATGAAGAGAGGCAAGAGGAAAAGGGGATGCAGGCGGCGAGATAGGTTGCTCGGTGGTGATTGATCCCTCCCAACCCGCCTTCGCACATTCTCCGCCCCTGGGTCTTCCTCCTTGCGAGGATTAGGACCGCGCCGACGTCTGCCTGCCTGAGAGGACGAAGGAGAGGTAAGGAGAAGGTGCGAGGATTGCACAGAACAAGGGCAAAGGCGACAAAACTGATGAATTTCGAGAAGTGGACGAGAGAAAGAGATATGACATTGGGCAGCAGACAAGCAATAAGTTCTTACGAAATACGATGAATGAACAAAGAAACAATACAATCACAATAACAAATAGATTTTTAAAGTCAGTGAAATTCTCAAAATCGATGAAAATATAAGCTGCAACTATTGCGTTTTTAGTGCAAATAAAATTTCAAATAACGCATACAAATGCAATGTGACTAAATTTGGAAGATAATTCAACAAACTTATGATGATGCAAGAAGCCAATTATCGATTATAATAACAGAAATATATGAGATATTTTAAATTACCAAATTGGCGAAAAGTTTAAAAGAACGTCGAAATTTTCAAAAGTGCTGCTGAGGTCAATAAATTGACTTGAAGTTGAAAAATATGGAATTGACAAAACTCAGCGCAACAGCTATTGTGTTAACTATAATAACGAAGATATTTATTACATCTGCATCTAAAGTAAAGACAAATTTGAACTGAAATGATTTAATACGAAGAAATAATATGCGAAGTAGGAATAGTTTGGATTGAACATGCACTGTAATGTAAATCTTTATGCCTTATGAGTCAAAATCCATTTATGAACCCAAAACAAAAAGAAAATTTCAATTGAATTGTAATATTTTAATATTCATAACGCAAAACACATTCCCAGCTTTCAAGAAAATATTAATATAAAATTACTGATGGCTTCATAAATAACTAAACCGAGAGTTGACTTGCAAAAGAATTCAAATTAAAACGGATTGTCGGAGTCAAAATAAACTATAACTCCATTATATGAGTTGTATGAAAGTCGAACTAAGATAAAAATATAATTAAAATGGTAGTCAAATAAGAAAGGTCGAATATAGTAAAAAAGAAGAAAATACAAATAGAAAATGCGAAAATATTCCATAAAACCTAAATGAAATAACTAAAGGAACGAACCTATTAAAACTAATTAAAATATATTACGCCCGAATAATTTGGGAATGTAATATTATTCAAAATGTCGTCTATGCCCAATAGTCTCAACAAGGTGTTGGAGATACCAAAGACCAGCTCTTAATTTTTTCAAGTTTTGATATAAAACGGTAATCCTGGAATTTTTTTCCAGCCATAAGACGAGCTCGATAACTGTCTTGACTATGCATTAAATACCACTGCACCCAAAGCAAGACAATTTAGGAGACGGTGGATGTTGAAAGATTCTTCCTCGACAGTCGCTACAGGCGAAGGCGTAGAATGCTGGCGACGCAATCATAAGAACGGTTTCTCCAAATACTCAATGGACTTTTAACGAAGGTTTTCTTAATCGCCCCAATACACACCGATCAATTAGAAATTACTCAGAACTTAAACCAAAATTCAGTCACTCAAAAAAAAACACTAGAAGCAATCGCGCTCGTTGTTTCGGTAGTAAATGTGAGTGCAGGAGAAAAAATGCACGTAAAGAACAAGAAAAGAATAAATGTCGCCATGATAATGCATATGATTTAGAGAAGAGCTTGCGTTATTCGACGAAAGTAGATGGCGTTGATGAGGAATCGAAAAACGGAGGCGCAGAAAGGGAAGTACGGTGTTGAGTACACGAGGTCATCGAAGGGTGGAAAAGGGATGGTGCCGGTGGACGGAAAAAAAGACGGCGAGTGGCTCTAGGGTGTGGCGGTGGTGCAGGAAGAACAGGCCACCTTCCACGGCGCCAAAGTCATCTCCAGCACCTCGAGCCCTTCCAACCACAGTCAGGGTCCAACACACGCACGAACACCGGTCTTCGCTTTCTCAAACCATTTCTCTATCCACGTTCTACTTCTCTCCTCATTCTCCCTCTTCTCCCTGTTTCCTTCTCTCTCTCTCTCTCTCACTTTCTCCCTCTTTCCCTTCATTCTCTCGGAAACCAACCCCACGTTTAGTTCCTGACGGATCCGCAATCCGAAGAGCGGCAGCACATGCGAGGCGTCCCGAAGGTGTTTATTCTAAGTGGGGTCACTTTTAGATGTTCGCTAGTTGCCAGGCGTGCGTTTGTCTCTGAAGTCTTACTCCTCTTGCTGTCCTTCCACCTCTTACAACTCTTCCCCCTTCTTTCCGATTCTCCTTAATCCTCAATTCCAATTATATTTTTCTCTCCTCCCACAATTCTTCTTTCAGCTTTTACACTCACAGAAATTTCATCAAATATTCAGTATTCCATTAATCCTTAAAATATATCCTTGCGTTACATTTTTGCATATTTTTTTCAAATTGATATTATGTAAATGTATCGCAATTGTTACATTAATTTATACAATATGAACTCATAACCCAAATTGTTTTCACCTTCCCTTATACGCTTAATATTAAAGCATTTCCCCCGACATATCATCTTTACATTTCGTCTGCTCTGACTTTTAAACATCCCTGAAATAAGGCATTCCAACAATATTACTATCGACGCTTCTAATTGTACACTATCACTCCGTTTATTCAAATAAATGTACAGAAGTTCAAATATAAATGTGATCGACGCCAGCATTTTTGTATAAAAATTACAAGACATAATAGCCTAATCTTTTTTTCTGAGGAGAAAATTTGACAATTCCTCGTTTGTCATACGAATCTCAAGCCGCCTAACCTACGTCTTAATCTACAACAACGAGCAGCGTGAAATCACGTGATTTTGCGACCATCAACTTTTTCCACTTTACGCATAACGTTGCGTCCTTTTCTCTCTCCAACAGATTTATCGAATAATTACAATAAAAAAACAGAAACGTTTCGCGCGTTTTATCTATTACCAACCACTCTCGCCTTGCGTTCTCTCTTTTCCCCTATCGCACTTCTCCCCCTCTTCTCCCCTCAGTCTGATCCCACAATACATTGCCGCCACCTGCTTCGGCCCATTCCCGAAAGTAAAACGAAGAGGGAGGAAAAAAACACAAAAAGCGACCCATCCCCTTCGGAAACAATTTGTGCGTCGGTATCTCTTGGATGAGGGCTATATAAGAGAGACTGCAGAACGATGGAAATGTCTCTGGTCACGCGCTAATTTTCCCCACTCCCCCCTCTCACATGCTCTCCTCCCCTCTCCCTCACCCCACTCCGCTCTATCGCTCTCTCTCTCTCTCACACACACACACACTGACTCTCGCACGCACACTTACGCAAAATACACAGCCGCCAACCACTTCGCGCGATTTTTTTCATCCTGCGGCCGTCGCTATTCTTTTATTTAGTTTTTTTTTCATCTCCCTCGATAAATCGTGATTTGGTCCGAGGGTGCAATTGAGCGTTCAATGGCAGGTGACGCTATTGGGGTTTTTTGAAGGGAGGAGGTTGGGTGGAGGGAATCGGAGAAGGGAGAAAGAGGGAGGGGAGGGAAGGGAGGAGGGAGGAGAGTAGAGGGAGTTGGATAGCGAAAGATACGTCGAGAGGGAATTTTTTCAGGGAAAAAAGAAGCTTTTAAAAAAAATTTATTTTTGATCGCCACTCTTTTTTCGTTCGCTCGGATATTTCCCTGCAGATATACACTCTTTTTCTCTCGTATCGCTATTTTCACGTACTGCGGCGATCCAATATCTCACAGGTGGCGTAATTATCGCGAAACTATTTCTCCCTCCGAAAAAAAGAACGACGGAAATAACTGCGCGAAACAGTCGCGGAAAAGGCGTCCGTATCTGGAACGATATGGAGCAGGGAGACTAGCCTCTCTCTCGCTCTCTCTTTCTCCTTGATCTATCACTATGGCAATGGCAATTGCAGTTCGCCGGATAAGAGTCTTTTTAAGATTGAAAATTGTTCGCTTCATTTAGAATTTCTTTCTAACACAAGAGATAGGAAGACCTAGAGCCATTATTAAGGATTTATTGATGAACGTTTACACTCCCGTATGCGATAAACGTAAAAATCAAAATGATATTATACGATGATTGGTTTTTGTTTCAGACGCAAAAATTTGTACGAAAGCGATTACAGCATTCATTTCCATTCGCAAAATATCAATTCCTCGTATATCAATTCGAATTTTAAAAAATAATGTCCATCGAAATTCACCTTTTCTAGCCGCATAGCATTTATCGCACGAGGGTTGCTTGAACTTTCTAACTTTTATTTTTTATTCACTTACCATGTGATCAGTAGTTTTACGAAAACAAAAATTAGTACCATTTTCAGAAACTTAGACCAAGTACACCCACTTTTCCTCTATCAATTCATAGAATTCCGAAACTCTCATAACGCATTTTATGATAATTATTCACATTCCGAAAGTCTAACTCCCCACTTAAAACATTTACAATTCACGACGCTGACCACATAACCCCATAAATCTTCAAATGTTTGCATTTTTTTATCTACCACGCACTACAGGTACCATGAATCATTAAATATTTTAAGGTTTAATGCCAATTAAAAATGATATATCTTCCAATAGAAAATAAAAGCAACAAGATGGGTGCGAGAATTGGTCCTGTGTCGTCGAAAACTACACTCTAATTTAGAAACTTTTGTCGGGCCTGAGATATTATTATTTTTAGCCTACTTTCCAAAAAATGGAAAGTAGTCTTATGAGATCGCCTCGGTGTCCGTGTGTGTATGCGTGTGCCCTCCCCCCTAACATCTTCTTCGTGAATGAACCGATTTCAACCAAATTCGGTACATAGAATCTTCACATAAATTAATGACCAAATGAATTATTTGCACCGGATGGACTAAGCAGGGGTGCCACAATTGCAAATTTAATCTTTTCAGTAATTATGATTTTGGATGGAATTGGCCAAACCGATTTCAACGAAATTTTGTTATGAAGTACGCGTGTAACATAAAATAACAAAATCAAGATGTTAGGTATAGATATCTAAAGCAGGGCTGCCACAATATAAGGGATAAAAAATTATTTTTACACCTATTTGTGTTGAACTGTTCACATCAATATTAACCAATTTTAATACTTATAATATACACATATATGCAAAACCATGTTAGCATATTTTTACCTAATCGGCCAAACAGGGGTGCTACAATTACATATTAAACTCTATCAGCAATTAAGGATTTTGATGGAATCGGCTGAACGGATTTCATTTAAATTTTGTATATAAAATTTGTACAAAATATCATGACGAAATAAAAATGTTTAAAGTAGAGCTAAGGAACAGGGCACCCACAGTAAAATGTTAAATAATATTTCTTTTACCAGTATTTCTAGAGAACTTACCAAATGGATTTTAACCAAATATAGTATATTTAACCTTCATATAAATAAACAACCATAATTTTATATTTAAGCCCGGTCGACTAAACAGGGTTACCATGTTATCAAGGTTAGAATATTTCTGTAAATACGAATTTGGAAGGTATTGGCTGAACGGATTTCAATGGAATTTGGTTGGTAGGGCGAGTTTAGAATGGCAAAATGAAATGAATACGTTTAGAACGGATCAAAAAAGCAGAGCTACCACTATATAAGGTAAAATAATTTTCTGATTCCAAAGCAAATACATTACTATACTATTATACCACGGCGAATTTGACGAAAAGCACTTCTGCACCACGGGAAACCTGTGAACTTGTGATATATTAAAACTGTGTTGAAAGGAAAGTAGGCGGATTAGTTATTTCCAAATTACTTGTTTTTTAATCGAAATGATCGCCGACGAAGAGTCTCAAAAAAATCAAACCCAGACGCGACCACTATTTTTTGACGCGCCCATAATGAAGATTCATTTTATTAACTAATACCCCTTCGGCCATTTATTGAACGCGTACATGCCTTCTCCTCCTCCTCTAATTCTCCTTCCCACACGTCACTAACGCGCTCCTACCCCCCCCCCCCACTTGCCAAAGAAATGAGAGAAAGAGAAGAAAAAGAGAAAGCGACCACGGACAGCGCGACGGAGGCTGCAATTGAGCAAGCGGTGCGCGTTCCTCATCTGTTTCCTCCCCTCCCCCTCTCTCTCTCTGCTCGACCTGACTGCCGGGAGTGTGCGGAACTTTCCCACTCCACCGACGCCGCCGCCAGAGGCGCCACCGTCACGCTCTCCCTAACACGATTGAAGCGCGGCATGAATCCCACCCGAGCGAACTCTCATACCCTCCCCCTACTCCCTTTCCCAACCATCCACACCCCTTTCCCGTCTCTCTCTCTCTTCCTCTCCCTCCCTCATTCCACCTCCTCGCCCTCCACTCAACTCAACCTCACCCTCCTCACATTTCCGCACCCTAAAACCCAACGTTCGGAATCGCATTCGATTTTCAGGTGGCGATTGATCCAAACGTGGAGACTGCTTTACGAGGGAGATCTAGGGAGGAAGAGAGAGAAGGAAGAGGTAGCAGAAGCACGGCGAGAAGAAGGAGACGGAGAAGATAAAAGAATAAAGAGGGAGACGAAAACGGCTTAGCTGGATTTGGGACACAGATATAGGGAGGGAGAAGAGATAGCAAGAGGAGATGAAGACTAAGATGAGACTAAACGGAAATATGGAGAGAGAATTTTAAATGAGGGCGTTAAAATGTGCGAAGGAAGAGAGACGATGGAACAAACAAAGAAAAGGTAGTTGAAGGGGAAAGAGACAGCAAAACGGAAATTGAGAGAGGAAGAGGATATAGCAAGCAAAAGGTGCAGAAATTGATGAGAGACGGAAGAAGGACTAGAGACGGATAAAAACTCGGTTTGATACGTCAGCAGAGGACAATTTGAACACATCCGTTATGTAGATATAAATAAACGGATAGAGAGAGAGAGAGAGAGCCAAGAGGAGACGAGGAAACATTAGAAAAGGAAGACAGTGGATTTAAGATACATAAATACGAAGGAAAACGAGAGATAGAAAAATGAACGAGTAAGTCGAAAAAAATGCTCAAAATAAGAAGAACAACATGATCCAAACGGAACATATGATGCCTACTTTCCACTTAATTATTTATTTAATATTTATACTGGCTTTAACGGCTTTAAAATCAACGCGGATGAGTTGTTTTTTATGTTCCCAAATTTCATAATAGCGTTCTAAACTATTACAAATACATTCGAACGGAAAACTAAATGGATCAAGCGTATTTTTTGTGTGGTAAAAATAAAGCGTGTTTGTACATGACTATACCGAATCCGAGTCCAGCAATAGTCGTTGCAATGGCAACATTTTTGTAATGAGTGATAAAGACTGCAAAATTCGAAGAAATACGATCGAGCAAAATTATTTACACCATCAAAATTGGAATCTCTATTCCTTTCCTCAGAGAATGGTACAAAATATTACAATTCTAAGGAATCTTAATATGCAAGAAAAACTTAACCTGCGCAATAGATTTCAGATTTCCCATGTATATAATATGAAAATCGGTCTATTGGTTCAATATATAATAGGGGAGTCAGACAGAATCAACGACGAAATTATAAGCCTATTTCCATTCTGGATAAAGTAGGCTAAAAATGAATGATAAACACAGGAGGGTTGAAGTGAGTCTAAAACGAATGTAAGAAATGTAACTGGAAGAAGAAGAGAGAGAGGGAATGAAATGAAGGGATCACTGTAAATGAGAGGGTTAGATTCGAGTAAAGTGCGGGAGTATATATGTGCGCAAATTAATAATAAGAACAAGATACCCTTGCTAAAGCAAGAAATGAAAGTACGGTTTCATAAAAATGTTCGGGGTTCTGTTGGCTTTCGAGATTTGTGGGACAAAATGAATGGAACGTCCTATTTTGGTTTGAATTTTCGTTTTCCTTTCGCTTTAATCAGCGAAACATTTTTTTGACATTTCTTTATATTTTTTATGTCAAAAATTCTATAATCTTAAATAAAGCGTTTTCAGCGTTTTTTAAGAAGAGTTTCACTTATATTTTGCATATTTCCACTAGCGATAATTTTTTAATTCCCAAATCTATTTCGTTAAGTTCAAGTAAATAAAAAAACAGAACATTTATATCTTATTTATTGTATTTTTTCAAATAATTGGAATGTTTGGGAATTTAAAAGCTCTATTTTACTCCAATCCACTTGAGATTTTTTTGAAAAAGCTCATCCAGTACAAAATTTTTTTTTTGTCTCCATCTTTGGTGAGATGGAAACCCGTACCGATGAAACGTAGATATTCATTAGGCCTTCCCATCCGTGAAAACTCCACTCCTTTAGCATTTTGGCTGCAATACCATTTCAAAGTTTTGAATCTTCCGAATTTGGAAAATCTAGGAAATACATGGAAAATCCAATCAATGGAAAAATTCATAGATTATTTAGAACTATTTAAAGCAAAAAGAGTTTTAAAAAACAAGGTTAGTACTTGTTTCTTTTTAGGAAAGGTATTAAAAATCGTAAAAACATGACAAACAAAACCGAAAATCCTGTTTGCTAAAGGTGAAGGTGAGAGAGAAAATTACGAAATTGAAAGGGAAAAAGTGAGGTAGGTTAAAGAAACGATATTTAAGGATTAAACTTACGAGAAATGTAATAATTAAAAAAGCGAAGATATTAGAAGAATAGGGTGAAATAAGGAAATTGGCGGAAAAATCTAACATTATATAGAGTAATAAGAAAAAATATCAAAAACGCTGTTGATTGTCAATTGAACTACGCATTTGAAAAACCCGTAAGCGCTTCTTAAACAGAGTGCTTTGAAATTAACTTGACCACTTTTTTCTGGTAAGCAAATAAAACAAAGAAGACATTTCAGAGCGCAATTTTATTATCTAATTATTTCCGTATTTTGCGTATTAAGTAAAATTATATTTCTCCATTTTTAAATCAACACATTGCGACTCCACGTTGCAGAGATAAGTTGCTCTTCTTACTGGAATCTTATGAAAAAAATACAGCAATACCCCAAATATCACACATAATGCGTCCCTGTAAAAGGGAGAGCTAACTGAAGCAGCGCTTGAAAGGGTCATTATATCATTGCACAATATCTGAAGATGCGTTCCAGTCACACAAACGCATCACAGCAGCTGTAGGAAACTAGGTGGAAAAGGCTACTCGTGGAAATACGGGCTGTGACTCATCCTTCTAGGGGAGGGTGCTGGTGATGTAGGAGTTAGGACGCTGGTTGCTTGTCGCCTGCTGCTCCAAAGGGCAGCGGGCACGAATCCTGCGAAAGTAGGATTTTTTTCAAGGTCGCCCGGTCCCCTGTTTATGTAGTTTGAGAAGATCGCGTCCAAGTCAGCGTTCTGTCCTTCGGAAGGAACGTTAAGCCATTGGTTCTCTTGGTTCTCTTCGTTAAGAGTAGGCTAATGCTAGCACCGGGCTTCCCTCCTCCCTTGTCTGAATGAGTTCGGTGTGGAAGGAGCTATGGCTATTATATATAATAATCCAAGAGATTGATTACCCAAATATATACTCTAGGTCAGAGGTCCTCAACGGGGTGCCACCGACATATTTCTAGGTGCCCGTCGAGGCATTTACAGGTACCCACTGCTCTAATAGGGGGCAAAGCCAAAGTGACGTAATACTGAGATACATTTCCAGGCTCATCATTCATCATTTGATATGAATTTTCCATAGGGTTAAAAGAAAGTGACCGATTTGAAATCTAAACTATCGGCGTAGCAATCTATTCTTACCAAATATTAGCTTCTCAGGTCTTCCAATTGGTTTAAAGTTTTTACCCACGGGCGGACGGCCATAGTGAAAACATAAGCGAGATTAAAAAAGCGCTGAAAAGGATGTTAAGTACTATTTATACCAGTTTGGTCTGCTCTTATCAGAATTCAATTTAAAAAATATTAATTTGTATGGTTTTATGATTGCGCCCGCCTCCCTCTCCCAGAATAAGGTGTGCCCAATGGAGATAAAAGTTTGAGAACTCCTGCCCTAAGCCATCACTGCAGTTCCGAGGTTACATTCAGTTGGAGTCTCTGATATTATCGATGGCCTTCATGATTTTATACGTATTCCAGATTCTTATAGCTATTATGACCATCGCATGCTTCAGCCAGCTGTTTGAAAGTGCGTGAAAACTAAAGCAAGCAAAGGCGGCGGGTGCCGGTGAACTTTAAATACTGACTCATAACTTTTTAGTATTATTTGGATTTTATCTTTTTTTATATTTGGAGAAAATTCCCTCCAGAATCAAGGCCATTATAACGAAACTGCGCAAGACGGAGAAGCGATCAGCGGGATCTAGCTCTACTCGGAAAACTAGTAAAAACGTTCACAAACTACCATAATTACCAGTTTGTTTTACATAAACTTCGTCATATTTGGATGAACGTAAGGACCGATAAAATTTCAAAGATGATTTGCCTAATTCTTGCATTTACCCACATGCAAGTTTTCGCTTTGATATACTTTTCTAGCATCGTCAAAAAATTAAATCCTTATTTGTGTATCACACTGCCACTTATCCATGTAAGTATGAAAGTTAATCGATGCTGATTCGACAATTTTGCACGAAATTTCTGCTTTGATTGAGTATGAAAACTGAGATAAAAACTTCTATTTCTATCAGAATTCAAAGTTACTATGTGAAATAATGGAGGTTATTGATCAGAGATCTGATAAAGATGTTTAAGAAAAAAGGGTGCACTCATGTAATCTCTTTCCAACGCAGACAATATTTTTACAAGGAAATCACTTGTCGGTCGTTAATAACCAAATAACCCCTAACTACAATGCTAACTTTGAATAGTACCAGTCACGGAATAAATGTATATGAGACTGGAAAAAATAATGTTTTTACGAAGTGAGGGCACAAAATACTGGGAGAATTAGCATAGTAAACGTCTTAATTTCAGGGTATAAGATAAAACATAGAAGGGAACACAAAAGAACGACGTGAAAAAAATAACAACAGAGAATGTGTAAGTTCATCGGACAGATTAATCTTAATAATAAAAGAAGCTGTCTGTGTGTCTGTGGCAGTCATAACTCTTCAGAAAATAAAAGTTGGAGCTTCAAAATTTTGCAGCAGCTTCAAGTTCATCCTGAGAGTTTTAGTGCCAAAGATAATTTACATCGGCCCACGGGGGCTCTAGGGTCCCCATTGTTGGTCCAAATGCCGGTTTTTTAAAAAGATATCTCAGCAACCAATTGGCCGATTCTGATGAATTCTCCATTAATATCAATGTTTTGATGAGACAAATTTTCGAGGTTAAAATGAATAAAGTCGGTCTACGGGGTCAAGGATCTTAATGTAAGGGTCCATTCGAATTTCACGATTTCGAGGGCTCCCCATGAAACGGTCGGTCCAAATTTTGGCGATGTCCGTCTACCTGTTCGCGTATCAGGGAAGATCTGGCTGAACTAATTTCAACCAAATTAGGTAGGCACATAGAGTATTCACAAAAATACATTACCAAAATGACATATTTGGACCGGATAGACCAAGCAGGGGTGCCACAATTGCAAAATAAAATTTTCTGTAGTTATGCTTTTCGAAGGAAATGGCGAAACCGAATTCAACCAAATTTGGTACATAGAATTTTTACAGAAATTCGTGACCAAAATGCTATACTTCAACCTGATTAACTAAGTAGGGGTGCCACAATTGCAAAGTTAAACTTCTCGGTAATTATGCTTTTGGAAGGAATTGGCCTACCCGAATTCAAACAAATTAGGTATATAGAATTTTCACATAAATTCATGACCAAAATGCTACACTTCGACCCGATTAATTAAGTAGGGGTGCCACAATTGCAAAGTTAAACTTCTCGGTAATTATGCTTTTGGAAGGAATTGGCCTACCCGAATTCAAACAAATTAGGTATATAGAATTTTCACATAAATTCATGACCAAAATGCTACACTTCGACCCGATTAATTAAGTAGGGGTGCCACAATTGCAAAGTTAAACTTCTCGGTAATTATGAATTTGGAAGGAATTGGCTTAACCGATTTCAACAAAATTTTGTAAGAAGGTGTTGTGCAAGATAAAAAAAAACAAAAATAAGATTTTTAGGATATATATACAAAGCAGAGTTGCCAAAATCAAAGTAATAAAATTTTTCTTTTTATAAGGGTTTGTGTTGAACTGTCCAAATCGATTTGAACCAATTTATAATATTTATTATGTACACATATATATAAAATCATAATAGCATATTTGGACCGAATCGACTAAACAGACGTGCCACAATTGCAAATTAAACTCTTTCAGTTACTATAGATTTTGAATTAATTGTCACAACGGATGTCAACAAAATTTTATATAGATGGTTTATACAAAATACCATAATGAAATCAAGATTTTTAAAGCAAAGCTGAAGAGCAGGGTTACCACAATTAATAAATAATAAAAATCATTTGCAACTTAAAAGAAAACTCTTTCCAGAGCAAAGCCGGGCGTTTCAGCAAGTAAATAAATAAGAACAAAAGTATTTTTTGAGTAAAGGATGGATATGAAGAAGAGATCTGTATGATAGGTGCTACGATAAATAGAATAAAAGTGCAAAGTAAAATGAAGTTGGATGTATGGGGAGAAAAGGAAAGAAGGAGAAGAGGACCAGGCATCATGCTAGAAATGGTGTGTTAAGAGGAAAATAGCGAGGAATTGGAGGAAGAGAGAGAGAGAGAGGATAAGAGAGCATTGGGAGGAAAAAAGGGCGACCCTCCACGTGCCGTCGTCCTCCCTATTCGGCGGTAGATGGCGGAAATGACGTATGGATCCATGATGGTGCTCCAATGGGTCCACGGTCAGTTGAAGAGGGGCAGAGATGAAGAGAGGGAGATAGGATGAGGGAAGGGAGGGAGATAGAGGGGGGTATAGTGCAGGGCAAGGGGAGGGGAAGGATGGCGGCGAAAAGGAATCGAAGCGATCGCCATAAATATGAGACGAGTGAGAGAGAGAGAGAAAGAGAAAGAAAGAGAGAGAAAGGGTGAGAAAGAGATATATATATATATATATATATATATATATATATATATATATATATATATATATATATATATATATATATATAGAGAGAGAGAGAGAGAGAGAGAAAGAGAGAGATTCAGAAACCGATATAGATATTTATAAGCATGAAGCAAAAAGGAATTAATTAAGGGGGAATAGGGTATTTAGTTTGTGCGACATAGAACACTGCATAAGTGCTTGAGAATAATGAATGATAGGCACTTAAAGTATCCATTATATCAGAGAATACGGTCCTCCTCTCTGTCCGTAATTGTCTCTAATGAATTGCGACATGTATTCATTGTTAACCATCTCATAAACAGAATGATGGAAATAATGGATCGTAGATACCTATGAGATGGGCATGAGTTGGAATGGCTAGACTCTCCACAACCAAGAAAACATCCACATTCTGAAACAGGAGGATTAATTTGTCACGATGGTTAAGTGGTAGAATATACGCCCAGCAAGTGAAAGACGCGGGTTCGATTTCTGCCCACGCCAGAATTTTTTTCCTGATTTCAAATTTCTCCCACATACATAAACAGCATATAACGGCCTTTTCTATGAAACATATCAAAGATAACAAAGACGAGCACATACGTCCATGTCACCCCCGGATTAGAACCCATGACCCAAGTATCGGTGCTCAGACATGTAGACACTAAAGCAGGGCAATAATCATTTTGACCATTATATAAAAACAAATTTAGCATTTATATTACCAACAAATATTTGCATACGTTTGACAGCAACGACAGCGATAATTTTAAGCGTGGATTTTAAAAGGCACCTGCATATTATCGAAAGCATGCGCATGAAAATTAATAACGGTGAAAGTTTCTGGTTAGTGAAAATTAAAATACGAAGTGAAACACGAGTAAGGGGTAGTCTCGGTGCGGGTATTCAGAACCGATTTAGAAAATATTCACGTGGAATAAAACAACCCAAAGTTTTGCGAAAAATAAAACTGCTGAGAAGCAAGTGTGCAAATAAAGAGATAAAATCAAGTACACAGCACGGAGGAAAGAAAGACTAAAGAACAACGGAAAGAGAGAGAGATGGAATCTAAAGTCCTGAATTAGATATTAGAATTCACGTCGTGGAACAAAGTGAGAAGGAACGGAACACAGGGTCGAGAGAGAGAGGGAAGAGAACCGGAATTCGAGGAGAGAAAGAGAGAGAGAGAGAGATTCTGGAAGGAACAGGTAGAGAAGATGAGGGAGGTGTTGGCTCCCCCTCCCCCCCACACACACGGCATCTGGAATTGGCAAGGGGAGGCGGAGGAGGAGGGGGAGAAGAGTTGGGAGATTAGAGGGGGAGGAAGAGGAATAGCACGGACCCTTTCGGAATGAATAGGAAGCCTTGTGCGAAATGCGCTATTGGCGGAGATGGGGAAGGGGTGGGTGAGAGGAGAGGAGAAGGGAGAAGGGTGTGGGGGAGGCATCAGATGCGCGGGTTCAGGTCCGCAAAGGAAGAGGGAGGAGTAAAGGGCTCTCTTGTGTAGGAGTCGGGTCGTCGGGAGGGTGCGACGCGGATGGGGGAGGCAGGAAGTGGGGAGGGGGAGAATAGGGTGGAACGCGTGGGAATAGAGGTGGTTGCACGTGCCGCTCCCGGTCCAGGACAATCACGACCCCACGGGGAGTTGTGGAAAGGAGGGAGGGGGTGGAAGAGGCGCGGGATTAGGGGGATGTGTGAAAGAGGGGCAAAACGGGGGCGGAATTTCGGTTTGGATGGGAGGAGAGAGAGAGAGAGGAGCTGAAAAGGGGAACGAAAGGGATGGAAGCAAAGCGTCGGAATGGGGAGGTTGGAGTAGGGAGGGGAAAGGGAGGGGAGGAAGGAGGGGAAAGGGAGGGGAGGCGAGATGGAATTTAAAGCTTATTTTTATGGCTGGGAGAGAGAGAATGAACGAAAAGAGGGGGAGGGAAGAGGGAGTGAGTAACAGGAATGACGCGGGGATTTAATCGGGTTTGGCTATTCGCTGGCTGCATCGCGCGGGACTGGGTGATATGAAGGGAATGACGAAATGCCGAACTGAGAAACGAGAGCGAAGTTCACGACGCATGTTGCGACAAAACGAGATATTAATAAAAAATACAAGATGATAATGGCAACGTGAAAATTTAGAAAAAAGAAACTCTGATCGATAAAAAACATTTATTAACGGGAGTCACATGATTCGTGGCACCATGAAGTTCAATTCGAAGTGGATGTGCTCTCATGTTAATCTATAAAATTGCCTCTTGAAGAAACGCATTAGCTGTTAAAATGTTCCATTTTTATAGTTCAAAGATTTAATTCCACAGTTTCTAAGATAGATTTAAAGGCACAAAATGTGTCAACATTAAATGCATAAAACAAACCTTGTAAATCTACGAATAAAATCATCGAGAAGCATTTTCACTAAAATGTAAAGCCATGCAATCTCTGTTTAGAGGAACTTCCACTTTCAGAAATTGTTATAGCCGCTTGTTTCTTTACTACTAAGAAATAATAACTTACCTCATTCAGACCAGAACTACACAATTATGCACATGATAACAATTTAAATTTTCTTTTTCCCAAATTTCTTTTCGAACACACTGTACATGATAATGCGCATCGTCAATGTAAATCAAAAGAATTTGAGCAGCTATTTAATGCTTGCAAAGATAATTATTTGTGAAAAAATAGAAGATGGCTGTAATTGTAACATATAATTTTGGTCTGAAAGGGTTCAAGTAAATTTATAACATTAAAAAATTAACAAGATTGAACGGTCTATCTAATTTATTACTAACTATTTTTTAAAGTTGGAACTTACTCTCAAATGCAGAATCCTGCAGGAGCGCATTGCAGTAAGTCCTCGCTCACCACGACCTGTAAGTGAATAAATGAATGATAAATTTAATGTAAAAATATATTCTGTAGGGCATAAGCAAAAAATTTATCGAATGAATTTGCTACGAAAATATCGTATATTAAAAGATTGGATGAAAAACAAGTGAGTTACTTATTTAAAATATTATTTTATGGCGCGAAATGTTCATCAAAATATTCATTGCTTTCAACACTTAAAATTAACACACTGACTGCCATGTGAGTTGAATGCAAACTTTGAGCCACGGGATAGCGACAGTCAAATGCGGCTAATATTTAAATAATGCAAAATATAAAAATGCACGCTATCAGAAGGGTCAGTTTTAAAGGAAAGATAGGAATAAACATATATTGATCGTGTATACATAAATACTTACATTTATATAATTTTCTAAAATACTGATAATCATGATGCTACTCTGGAAAGTGATTTCACGTGCGATTTCAAGTCCTGCTCTCTTCAAATATTCTATTTCAAGAATGTTAAGAGGGGTTTTGGCTTAGTAATCATCCACCTTCTCTACAAACGCGGACTTCTCACGGATTTGCGACACTGCTGCAGATTTCAAACCGTATTGAGCAACAGTCTCGCGACGCGGATACCCTCTCTACCTATCCTCTCCCAGTCTACGGTAAATACCCACTTCGATTCCGCCAGATTGGGTTTACGCTTCGAACTGAAAGCACTCGTACGGCCAATCAATGAAATCCCGTCGCCGTTGTCAAATAAATAATACCCCCAAAAAACAGGTTAATATTAAACATCAACCCGACTTCCGACAAATAAAAAAAAATTATCTGCAATATGGGCCAATATCCTTCTCGTCCAAACTCTAAAGGATCGATTCCCAATCGATATAATCTCGCGGATACAGATGGTTGCTGGGTTATTCCTAGAATATTGATTTTCGCCAATTCATCACTAGATACGCACTCCGGCTACAAAGCAGCCGCCATAATTCACTGATAATTGATTCTAAGAACCGATGACGCCTACTTTGTAGCCAAAATGTGCATAATGTTTTCTCATCCTTTTTATGGCCATTGAAGAGGAATAGTTATCCAATTTGACGTAACCCATAGGGCGAGCTCGATAATTACTCTCGAATATCTCTTTTGATAATAGCCGCCTTGATTGTATGCAACCTCGTGTCAGTGCATTGGTTTTTTGTATCGCGGAATAGCATATATTCACGGGGTGTTTCAAAAGTCTTTTTTTAAATTAATCTTTTTGATACCTAAGGCAGCAGTTTCAAAACTTTGCAAAGCCGCGCCCCCATCACCCAAGAACAATGTCTTTGGAAGAGGAATATTAGCAACCTATATAATTAATAATTATGACTGTAATTGTACCTAGGTGCTGGAGAAGTAGGGGATTGCTTGGAAGGGTGAAGTACGGTGGGGACTTCGTGGGCCCCATGACCGCTACGGTAGCCGTGAAGGCCATCCATGAACTCCGAAAATCCGCACTTCAGGTGCAAAATTGAATTGTAAATATTAAATATACTGTAGAGAATGTGTTTGAAAAAATTGTGATTGTAAATATTATTATTTTTATATGTATATTGTTTTCCTTGCCACCTGGCCGGATGGCCAAATTACAATATATAATTAAATAAATATTATGTTCAATCAATGTTCATAAGTATTACTTACTCGATAGACAATTGCAATTAATATAGGAAAAAATTAACGCGAACGAAGTCTTAGCCCCTGGAGAGCTAGAATTTGACTGCTTCATTTCGTAGGTCTCTCGATTAGGATAGTAAAACAGACACTAAATACAATTTCAAATCTTTTGCGCCACTCGACCTACCCACCGTTCCCTCCTCCCATCCGCGCCACAGTGTTTGGAAATAACTGGCCAAACGCAAGAAACGCTCAACAGAAAAGATTTTTTTTTGTTTTCTTTCAATATTGTTGTCTCAATGACAAAATTGCAGATATTTGAACAAAAAATTATAAGAAATCTGATAGTAAATATTTCCCGATTTTTCTATTTTTAAATTATGAAATGAATAAAATCTATGAAACAGGTGTTAAACAAAATTCAAACGGTAATATATCAATGTAATGGATGATGGGAAAGATCATTCGAGTGATAGAAACACAATATTGTATGGAGACTCCAGAAATGCACCAATTATGCTAAATATATTTTTCTTATGTGCGTGCGCGCGCGCGCGCGTGTGTGTGTGTGTGTGTGTGAAAACACAAAGGACACATCAGATTTCTAGTAACACCTTTATCTCATACATTCCTTGAATCTGTGAAACCAAGCACAAAAAAACGATACCTACTGTTTTCGTGCAGTGAAAAGATTCAGAGAAGAACTATTCCCTCTCTCCCTAAAAAAAACTGTTACCTTATGCATGTCACCTACTGCAAGGAGAAAAATTGAAGGTACCGAAAGAAACAGAAAACCACGGTCAGTATATATATAACAACTTACGGAAAAGGAAAGGTAAAATAGATATATGGATGTCAACAAGGTGTTGGGATGAGGAAACCCAGTGAGCACTCACCAATCAGACGACTTCAGGTTGGCGAGGCCCCGGGGATGTCGAAGCGACACACGTAAAATAACACAAAAACACAGAAACATCACAAACGTAAAGCTTTTGGAACTACTCCTTCTTCAGCTACAGAGAGAGAACTCAACTCAACTCAACTCAACTCAACTCTGTAGCTGAAGAAGGAGTAGTTCCGAAAGCTTTACGTTTGTGATGTTTCTGTGTTTTTGTGTTATTTTACGTGTGTCGCTTCGACATCCCCGGGGCCTCGCCAACCTGAAGTCGTCTGATTGGTGAGTGCTCACTGGGTTTCCTCATCCCAACACCTTGTTGACATCCATATATATATATATATATATATATATATATATACACACACCTATATATATTTTTTAAGGCTGGGTAGGTGGATGTGGGGAATGAGTGATAGCGAATAAGACGTGAGGTCGGCGGTTGAATGTCTCACTCCCTCGAACCCTTTCCCCCTACCCCCTCTTTCTCTAACCCCTCCCCCATCTATTCCTCCACGTAGGAGTCTCATGGGGAGATGGAAGCGAAAGTGAGTTGTGTGCCCGTCGAGGGGCTTTAGGAGAGACGGGGAGGGCTAAAGGGGGGAGAGGTTCGAAAAGGGGAGGGAGAAGAACGGATTGAAGGAGCGAAAGGGTGTGGGAAGATGGAGGTGTTGACAACGATGGAGGAAAGGAAAGTTTTTTTTATTCCTTCCCCCACGTCTCGGATGAGAGCAAGAGGAAGGACGTTTCTGAAGGTTGGGAATAAAGGGATGAATGGAAGAAGGGAAATAGGAAATAGACGCGAGGAGGGAATAAATGAGAGATGCTGAAGGCAAGGAAGGAAAGAATAATTAGGTGCAAGAAAGTTACTCTTTAAAATAAAAATACAATCCAGAAAATTAGCGAGAATCGTGTAACGTACTATTAGAAGGCTTATAATACTAAAGTTTTGGCAAATAAAATAAAAATCACTCTTAGGATTAAAGTGTACGAAAATGAATACATTTTGGTTACACGGTATTTTATACAAAATTTCTATGTCTACTCTTCTAACGAGGATTTGATTACATTTTTTAAAGTTATTTAACATTTTATTAGTTTTAATTTCACCGTTTAGCCTTTTATTTTAATACCCACAGCCTTTCTTATCATATAGGTTTTTTATATCTACAAACATTTGAGTTGAGTTTCTCAGGATTATAGTTGTTTCACAAGTTCTTCCCTCATCTTTGTTTCTCCATTCTCCATAATTAATAGGAATAATGTCTTCGGCATTAATTAATAGGAATGATGTCTTCGGCATTAATCAATAGCATATTTATGTTTGTATATACATACATACCTTACTAAAGGAAAATATAGGTTAACTTATATCATTTCATTATTACTTAACGATAACTGAAGAATATCTTGCTGAAGATTGTTTTCTTGAAAAGGTTAATATGACCCCTTATCTTACCGATCAGAAATAACCAAACAATGTATTCACATTTGATTTAAAATTTAAAAAAATACGGTCAGAGAAAATTAAGATAGTTATTCATACAGTAAATTACGAAATAAAGTTTGCTTATAGCCTTTTAAATTATGGCATTGAGTAGGAAACGTAAATATTAACGCTGGACTGTACACACCCGCTGTTGGCATCATGCATAATAAATACAAATACGATGATTTCTTAACCACTATCTTTTTATAGAATAATATGGTTACTTTTGCTACCAAACCCAGTTCACTTGGACTAAAATATTATTTTGATGTAATTTACGCTATGATGCCCTTGAAATGAGACAAAATGCAGTTCTCACTTCAACCTTATAATTAAAAAGGTCCTTCATTTTCACTCACATGTTTATTACAGTAAGAGGAGGCGAACCGAGTTTTTTACTTGACATGCAAAATTAGATGAAGCTCCTGAATAGTAGAAAGCGTTGCCCTCAAGACGCTTTAAGTTGGAAGGGTATATAATGAACTAGCTGGAGTTATCCGGCTTCGCTCGGGAAAGAGTTTTCTTATAAGTAGCAAATAATTTTTATTTCTCTGGGCCCCGCGCTGTCGGTGCCCCAAAATTTCGCAAATGTGTTATTCGAAGAAGAGGTTCACATGGAATTTTAATTACCACCTAAAGAAACCATTGAAAATTTTTAGTCAGGCTTGTGCTCGTGGGTATATCTCAATGGCGAATCCATCATATAATCAAGGCAGATTGCCTTTTCAAGAATATTTGGCGTAATCGAGCAGTTTTATTAAAATAGGAATTACTCCGAATGCACCATAAGCCCTGAATTTTCGTTCCCAATTCCTTAATTACGCAAGCGATGTTTACATTAACATTTACTATTTTATGTATTGTATTGTAAAGTTTTACCATTAATATAATTATGCATTAACGTCTTAATTAATATTCACATATATCAAGTTAAATTTTTGCTGATGTATCATTGTTGAGAAAAAAAATTTTAAAATCTATAAACCGAAAATTGTTTAAAGAATGGAAAATAACACCCAGGAAACGTAAGGAGGTTTTAAGATGAAGAGTTCACGCACACACATATTATAAACAATTAGTTAATAAGGAAACCCACATAAAATGTATAGATGATAATACTGATGGATTATGACTCTTCAGCAGCCATAAAAAGACTGAAAATACCACAGGCGCATTTAGACCTCGAATCAGCCGTAACCAGCGCTGATTCACCGACATCACGTGTATTCTAAATTTCTGTTCCGAAACTTCGCAGCGAATATGGTAAAACCATCCTTTTTTAGGGTCATCGGATAGACTCTATATCAATTTTATTCCATCCGTAACCTTTAAAGCAGCAATAAAATTGTGGATTATTTCGATACTATTAGCCAAAACGTAAACAATAAACGACGTCTTGGTTACCGAAAAAATATAAGTAGATATATCGATTTATGTTGCGACAAGTCTTTGAATGTTAATGGTAAAGGATCACGTTTTAATATTCCTTAAAAATCATTTTACTCACTTTAAAAGTATTCATAAACTATATTTAGGCATGAATCCATTTGTACCCTTTATCTTGGCGTTGGCTATTTTTCCTCAACGGCGCGCCACGGCGTGGATTTTCCTTGCATTAATCTTTACGTAGCTATCTTCCCGTTGGAGAGGGCAATAATTGAGAAATTTAGCTTTGTTGTCACCTGGAAAATGGTAATTTAACCGATGAATTTTGCGCTTAAAGGAAAATTTCGAGCGATTTAGCACGTCATACGACAAAACATGAACAGAATTAAAATATTCAGTCTTTCTTGCGTAAAAGAAGCCATTTCTCGTGATCGTAAGTTAACATTTAGGTATATTTATATTCACATCAGTGAAGTGTTGTTGGAATTTTGGGGGTTCACCACACCATTCCCCATGTATTCTTATGGAAATAATATTTCGTTGACCCCATGGGGTATGAGAGACCCCACGGTCTGCAAACCTAGACTAAAACCTTCCTCTGGTCCACAGGATGGCCCATGAAACTTTTGAATTCGAG
Source organism: Tanypteryx hageni (assembly GCA_028673005.1). NCBI lineage: Eukaryota > Metazoa > Arthropoda > Insecta > Odonata > Petaluridae > Tanypteryx > Tanypteryx hageni. The sequence continues at coordinate 33,934,770 of CM054115.1, forward strand.
AGCTCTTATAGTGTCCGATTTATTAGTGCACAAACAGTCTCTTTTGTATATTAGATAGATTAGCTTAGTGCTTAAAAGAATCTTGTATCTTATGCCAAATATATCAAGTTAAATTTTTGCTGATGTATCATTGTTGAGAAAAAAAATTTTAAAATCTATAAACCGAAAATTGTTTAAAGAATGGAAAATAACACCCAGGAAACGTAAGGAGGTTTTAAGATGAAGAGTTCACGCACACACATATTATAAACAATTAGTTAATAAGGAAACCCACATAAAATGTATAGATTGATAATACTGATGGATTATGACTCTTCAGCAGCCATAAAAAGACTGAAAATACCACAGGCGCATTTAGACCTCGAATCAGCCGTAACCAGCGCTGATTCACCGACATCACGTGTATTCTAAATTTCTGTTCCGAAACTTCGCAGCGAATATGGTAAAACCATCCTTTTTTAGGGTCATCGGATAGACTCTATATCAATTTTATTCCATCCGTAAGGCGGGGCTCGATAATTAGTTCTCTTTCGAATATATAAGACACAGGATCGCACACCAGCTAATATAGGTTAGCTTAAGTAAATTTGAGCGAACTTAAAAGACGGTAGGAAGCGAAAGAAGTGAGATAAGTGCGGATCACGGACAATCGTTTTGAAGGAGAGAGAGAGAAGAGGATAGAAAGAGGGAGAAAAAGGACGCGGAGGTCCAGTCTGGGGCGATCCGGAATTTCGGTCTCGTACGTAAAATGTTTCTTTCCGTCCTCGTGCTCACGCCGAGAGAGAGAGAAAGAAAGGGAGAAAGAAATAGAGAGAAAGAAAGGTTAAAATAGAGGGAGGGAGAGAAAGAAATGCGGAGAGAGATGGCTCCGTGGCAATTTTCACGGCCTGGTGAAGGACGAGGAAGTGGAGAGGTTTCCAAGAAATTGCATGGGCGTACTTCTCGAGAGGTATGCCAGGAATTCCCAAGAGAATTTTTTTTACCATTTTCATCATAATTGGTCTCCCTGATGCGTTTATCTCGATATACCTATGCGGAATAAAATACGCCGAGAAAAGGATACATTTTCATCAATTCCCTCTCGGCGTATTTTATTCCCCATAGTAATTATCGAGAAAAAAACGTTTAAACTCAGTTATATCAACGATGTTTTTCTGTTTTTTAATTCTTATTTTTGGGATTTCATTCATATCCTCTCATGTATTCGTTTTTTACCTTCTAATTGTAAGGACATTGTCATTGGATTTTGTGTAGATTTACAACTTTTTTAGAGCCACTTTTTAAATGAAAACACTGTCGGGGTAACTGAGTTACCCCCTTTGGTAGAGTTTGTCATTGTTTCATTTTACTTTAAATGTAGTTTTGCTATACATTTGGCTACACATGTGTGTAATTTATTCAGTCTATCGGTGTACAATGCACATTTTGGTGATGAGCAGCCGCGAGCTGAACTACAAAAAATTCTTATCTGCTAGTGTGTTATATTGAAAGGTCGTTGTAAATCCAAGTCGGTATCGCGTTTTCGTCTGGCTGTGTTCAACATTCAAGGTAACTAAGAACATTTTATTGCAACTGCGATGTAATTATAAAATATTAATTATTTTTGCAAATATTTATTTTCATATCACGCGTTTATGTCAGCTTATACTCTTCATGTTTGAAATAGGTTTTTTCAAAGCATTTTGGTTACGGGTACCATTTTCTCGATGATGTCTGTGTGTGTGTTTTTTTTAGTGCTCTAACTCAAAAACTATTAATCAGGCCAACGCGTAAGTTTATATTTAACATTTTTATGACAGCCACAAGAACTGATTAGTTTTTGGTGAAAATCGGTCAACCAGAAGTGGGTGTTAGCTTTTGTCACTTATCCGTTATTGCTTTAATATTTGATACATGTAAAAATGTACTAAATAAAAGTTGTTGGAAATGTTATTTTCTACAAACTTTGTTTGAAGGATTTCCCCATATAATGCATTGTTTAAGAGATATTTTTAAAACTAATTTGTTAGCTGCCACCACCTACTGGGGACTATTGTTAACTATTAACGCTTAGTTACGTCTTAGTAACGATCCTATACAGGGTGTCCGATGACTTTATGTAAAAACTTCAGGATCGGATTCCTGGTCTCATACCGAGTCAAAAGTGCCATATCAACATGGGTCCGATTCGCCACCGTTACGCGGTTACGGGACTTTGAAATGTGAATGTGAGTATGCAGAGGTAGGCACAAAAACACATAAGTCAGTGGAAAACATCATACGTTTATTTACTGTATTGCTACAGCAATTGTTCAAAATAGCCGCCCTCAGCCTGGATGCACAATCTGACCCGTTTCAGGATGGAGCGGGAGACAGTACGAAGAACTATTGAATTATTCATCCGCCTTGCAGCATCGAATATGCGCTCCAGAAGTTCGTCCCTTGTGTCCACTTTGGCCTCGTAAACCATTTTTTCATATGTCCCCACACGTAGAAATCCACTGGCGTGAGGCCAGGTGACCTTGCAGGCCAATTCTGCACACCACCACGACCAATCCATCTGTAAGGAAAACGTCGATTCAGAGCCTGTGTAGCGGTCCTACAGAAATGGGAGGGGGCCCCGACATGCTGGTAATACATCTGAAGGCGTGTGTGGAGAGTAATATCTTCTAAGAGAGCCGGCAGTTCATTTTCCAAAAAATCGGTGTAAATGTTGCCTGTCAGCCGGGGTCGGAAGATGTACGGTTCAACCACCACACCACACGTTTACAGCAAAACAGTGTTGGAAGTTGCTTTCCACTGTTCCATGTGGATTTTCACGATCCCATAAATGAAAGTTTCGCGTGTTGTTGATGCCATCTCGGGTAATTTGTGCTTCGTCCGTGAAGAGAATGTAACGATGCCGGCAGGGGTGTGCACTTATCCAGCGACAAATTCCCACCGCTGAGCTGCATCTACTGGTTACAGATGTAGTACTTGCTGGATATGGTATGGATAGAATCCATCCTCGCGTAATGTTTCCCAGACTCATTCGTGGAACATTTAGGCGGGCAGACAGTCTTCGTTTACTCAAACTTGGACTGCGTTCTACCATTTGAATGATCTCTTCCTCCTCCTCCACCATACACTGTACTGGCCGCTCAGCTCTGAAGAACACACGTGGTAATGCGCCATGTTCACGTAAGTGTCTGTGAACGTGAACGTACGTCGATCTGGGAGACGTCTTTGTGGATATCGTCGTCGATATTCATCAACAGCTGCAACATTACAAAACCCATACACAAAGTGCATATCTGCATACTCCTCCTTGGAGAATGCGAACGGCATGTCAACCAACTAAGCACGTGACACTAGGCACTGTTCAATGCTTACTACCTTACGCTCTACTTACTCGCTGTCAGGCTAAATAATGATGGACCAGGCTACATAGTGCGCATGCGCGCTATGGCAAGCGCACAGGCGAGTGTACTTTTCAAGGTCACGTAACCACGTAACGGTGGCGAATCGGACCCATGTTGATATGACATTTTTGACTCGGTATGAGGACAGGAATCCGAACCTGAAGTTTTGACATAAACTCACCGGACACCCTGTATAGTTTCTTAATTGTTGGAGATTCATGGCTATATCCAATATCATAAGGTTATGGTTTGAGTTTATTTCTGTTCTTTGTGAAGTCTAAATTATTCTCTCAGTTACTTAAAATATTTAATATCATTTAACATATTTGGAATTTTTAGAAATATAACAGTTATGGAGAAAGTCATGTGGTGGCCACATCAGAATTTTTATTTTATATAAATATCCTAATATTAACATATTTCTCCCAATAAACAACAATTTCTGGCAAAAGAATGCTGGGATAGCTGAGTTACCCCTCTTGAGAGGAGTAAGTTGTAAAATATCTTGGTAGAGCAAGGGTTAAAGTTTTAATTCCTTCACTTCAAAATAATCCTAAGATTGGTTATGATGGTATCATTTTACAAGAAATATAAATTAACAAACACAACCAGCATATTCAAAAGAGAGTTATCAGATCACCTTATGGCTGAAAACAAATTGATAGAATATATATGTAGTTCCAAAAGTCATAATAATGTCGGAAGAACCAGCTACAATGTAGCCGTCATCATTGGCGATCGACCGGCATTAGATTCTAAAATTAGCTGGGGCGATAAAAACAAAAACATAAGTCCGAATTCAAAAGAGAAAAGAAAGAAATTCGGTAGTCACTTCGACAGAGCAATCAAAGAGAAAGAGAGCGAGAGAGGACCGGCCCAACGAAAAAAAATATTCGCGAAGCGAAGGGCCCCATGCGCCAGGATGGAATAAAAGAATTCCGAAGTGGGTAGCCCGCCTCGAATTCGTCGCTATTCCCACCGATACCCACGACGCACAACACGCCACCGACCTCTCCTCCCCTCCCGCTCCCAGAAGAACATCCGCCTTCTCCCAGCCCACCTCCCATTTCCCACGCCTTCTCTCGTGCGCATTCGTGATTGGCGTGCGTCCGCCGGTCACGCGAGTGTGCCACCAAGAGACCTCACCCCAATACCCAAATTGGATTGCTCCACCGAGCCGTCTCTTGGACCACACGAGAGAGAGAGAGAGAGAGAGAGAGACGCCAGTATACCACATTTCTCTCTTTCCCTTCTATCACCTTCTCTCTATCTCTCCCTATCCCATTCTTCTCTCCCTTTCGCTCGCGTTTTCTCATCGTTTCCCTATTTATCCCTCAAACTTGACTCTTTACTTGCCCTTACGGATTTTAAAGCTAGTACGGAAAGAGCTGCTTTTTCAAAAATATTTTGTTAATACAGAATGTTAATATTTATGTAATCTAGTATGATTTGTCTGAAATAATATTTGGATTTAGTCAATTTCGGCATAGTAAAATAAAAACGATTTTATAAAATTAGGAAGAAGAATTTTAAAACAAAACGTTTATAAATAACAATTAAAATTAAAATTGTTATCCCTATTTTGCTAGTCACTAGAACCACCCAAGAAAACGAGCACAAAGAGACAGAATACTAAATCAATTGGCGAAAAAGCAGTCTCTTTCTGCTTTAGTTTAAGACGAGTAATAGCGTCAGACCGAAGGACTAGTGGGAAGCATAAGCAGATTTTTCTAAATACGCTATAAATACAAAATTCTACCACCAACGCCGATCGATCTCTGACAACCAGGATGCAACGTCCTCTCTTTGTCCTCCCGAATTTTTCCCTTCTCTTTCCCTACTTCTCGATTTCTATCCTTCTTTTCTCCTCTCTCTCTCTCTCTCTCTCTCTCTCTCTCTCTACGAAGAGGACGCAGAGAAAGGAATGGGCAATGAGCGGCCACACAATCTACTCTGCGCCCCGAGGTTAGAGAAGGAGGTCATGGGAGGGTGGTTAGAGGGAGGGTGAGAAAGAGGGAGGGGAGGAGGAGGATGAAGGAGAATGAGGGAGGGAGGAGGAGGGAGGGAGGAGGGAGAGAGGAGAAGAGAGGAGAGGGAAGGAGGAGAAGGAGTAGGGAAGGAGGGAGGTATGAGGGAGGATGAGGGAGGGAGGAGGAGGGAGGAGGAGGGAGAATGAGGGAGGGAGCAGGAGGGGAGGAGGAGGGAAGATGAGCGAGGGAGGAGGAGGGAGGGGAGGAGGAGAGATGGAGGAGGAGGAGGAGGATGAGGGAGGGAGGAGGGAAGGAGGAGGGAAGAAGGAGGGGGAGGAGGAGGAGAGGGAAGGAGGAGGAGAGGGAAGGAGGAGGAGAGGAGGAAGGAGGAGGAGAGGGAGGAGGCACAGAGGAGAGAGGGAGGAGAAGGGAGAAAGAGGGAGAGAGGAAGGAGGAGAGGGAGGAAGAAGGAGAGAGAGGAAAGGAAGAAGGGAGGGAGGAGGAGAGGGAATGAGGAAGAAGGGGAGGGGGAGGAGAGGGGAAGGAGGATGAGAGGGAAGGGGGTGTGAGAGGGAAGGAGGAGGAGAGGGAAGGATGAGGAGAGGGAAGGAGGAGGAGGAGGGAAGGAGGAAAAGGAGAAAGGGAGGAGGAAGCAGAGAGGAAGCAGAGAGGAAGAGGGATGAGGAGGGAGGGAGGAGGGAGGGGAGGAGGGAGGGAGGAGGGAGGGAGGAGGGAGGGAGGAGGGAGGGAGGAGGGAGGGGAGGAGGGGAGGGGGGTAGGTGGAGAGGAAGAGGGAGGAAGAGGGAGGAAGAGAGAGGAAGAGGGAGGGAAGAGGGAGAGAGGAAGGAGGAAAGAGAGGGAGGAGAAGAGAGAGGGAGAGAAGAGAGAGGGAGGGAGGACGAGAGGGAGGGAGTGAGGAGGAATGAGAGAGGAGGCAGAGAGGAAGAAGAGGCAAGGAGGAGGTGAGAAGAAGGAGGGAGGATTGAGCTTAGGGAGGGCGAGAGGGGAGGAGGGAGGGAGGATGAGGTAGGGAGTAGGAAGCAGGGAGGAGGGGGGAGAAAGAAGATGAGAGATAGGGATGGGGGAGTAAATGTAGGAAGGAAAGATGTCGGAGGAGAGAGTGAGAAAGAAGTAAAGAGGATGGAAGAGAGAGCAAGTGGAAGAGATTTGAGGGGAGGATGAAAGAAAGAGAAGGGAGAAGTTTGGAAATGGATTAGGAGAGAGAGGGAGGAGACGGATGGAATGAAAGGAAATGGAGAAAAGAGGAAATAGAAATAATGAGGAGAGGAGTAGGGGGAGGAGTGAGGGCGATGGAATGAAAGGAAATGGAGAAAGGAGGAAAGAGAAAGGGAGTGAGAGGGAAGGAGAAGGGAGATAGGAGATTGAGGTAGGAGGGAGAGAGAGAGAGAAAGTGGGTTCGGTGGGAATGGGATTGGGGTGGCGGTACGGGCGGAGTGGTTCGGGATGGCTGGGTTGGCGGGAGAGTGCCGCATGGGAGGAGAGTTTGACGTCTGATGGGGTGGGTGACCGATTGCCAGGCGAGAGCGGAGGACGAGGTTTTTGGGAGGTGGTTTGGCGTGGCGGCGATGTGTGGTGCCCGTTGGGGATGGGGTGTGTCGGGCGGGAGGGCGTGTTGTAGGGGCGAGCCTGTGTGTGTGTGCGAGGAGGGAAGGGGATGGGCCAAGTGGGGTGGAACGTGACTGATGTGGGCGGCAAAGGCGGCACTGGCTCCACTCGAAAAGGCGTCCTACCCCTCCCCTCCCCTTCTCTCCGCCCTGTTCTCCCCCCCACTCCCCTCCTCCCCCAAAGCCGCCCTAGGGAAGGCGAAGGGAATCGGAAGAAGGGATAAGGGCGGGGGGAGAGATTTGAGGAGTGAGAGGAAACGCGGGAGGGAAAGAAGGAAGCGGAGGAATCCCTAGATAGGGACAGACTGGGGAAAAAGAGATAAATACGGACAAATTGGTAAGAATGAGTAATATACGGTGAATAAACGTGGAAAAAAGTGTAAGTAACAATTCCACGATAACCAACTTTCCTAAACTGTTTATGAAGTTATTCCGCCATTGATGATATAATATTCTTACCATTACCTCCGATACTTATTATGCAAAATAAACTTTTAACTCCTTTTTCATCTATTTTTATGGCAGATAAATATCTTCAACAGGAAAAGCAGATAAATTCCTTAATATATTTTGAGACGACTCAGAGAAAAAGGCATAAACGATGAAGTTTCTCTGTCTCTTATATCTACGCAAGTATGTTCAAAAAAAGACGGTGTCAACTCAATACCTAGTTAGTTCATCACATAATAGTAATAATAATCTAGCGGAGATTCATGTTAAGACTATTTTATTTCGGGTCATTAAAATGTATTGTTTTTTTTATTTGGTGCAAAAATTTAATAGGATGAAACAGAAGCTGATTCAAGGACCTCCCAGTTCCATAGCTACAAAGGCAATTCCTCAACTGTCAAAACCACAATGATTAACATAGGATGTTGAATACATGTTGCCAACTTTTGGTATACAATTTCTAGGAAATAAACACAGATTCATAATCGAAACTTTAAGGTTTTTTTACCAAAATTATCATGCGCATATTATTTTCAACGTCATATTAATAAATAACGGTTTCATCTTCATCGATTTTTTCTTTAAATTCTTCTCATTTCCCAACAATATTTTTTCAAATCATGTACACGTTTATTTCTACATAGGAGCGGTCCGGATGTTCAATAGATACTGAAATCACATGAAAAGCAGCATATTCGTCCTATGAAAAACTTTTTCAAAAGGTATATTTTCCCCAAAAAAATGTTTTTTCCCAAGAATATGATAAAAATTAACTCAAATAGTGGGCCTATTAATCCCAATCAAAATATTATTTTCATTTAGCCACAGAAAATTATTCAAACAGAGTCATTCCAAAATTAAAGCAGAGAATACGGGGGTGCGAAACATAGGGTTTGTACGAAAGCTCGCAAAGTGCTCTGCGTGAATGAGTAAAATTACATTGTACCAAATATTTACTTTTTCGATAAAAGTATTACATGAATAAGACTACGATATCACAATATCATCGTCAGGTGTAATATTTTTCCCAAGAGCAGTGCAAAATGTTTGCACTCAGTATGAATATAAATGCTCGTTTTATCGTAGTCGATTTCATCCACTGAATTTTTCGCTCCTAACTTGTAAATGGCGTATTATTGAAATAACTTATGAGTTTTATTTAAAGAGGGATATTCATGACACACTGTGCAGTGACACTATTCGAATAACCAAAATAAAAATACCAGTGATTCCCTTTTTATTTACCTTGTACAATCTTATGCATGAAGCATTTTTTCTCTTTCGCCTAGTAATGTCCTGATTTGTTGAGTGATACAATAAGCTACCATTATGTCAAATTTAATTTTAATACGTTAAAGACTATAAATATGCATGATGATAGTGATGTATATATAAAGACACCAATGTGCGTTTTATTCCTATTAATTTCTAATTTATTCCTTGCTAAACCTTTCATAAGACTCCCTCTCGCACCCGTTTCCAATGAATCTTCCCTCATATCGCATCTTCCTCTCATCCTTTCGCTTTAATACTTCGCGCAGAGAACGCCCTTTGCATCAATATCGCGGGTTTGGCGTCGCGATAACGCCAATTAACCTTCTGCTCTGTGACGTTGCTCCGGAGTTAATTAATTCTCTCCTCCTTCCTTCCCTCCATCTCCTTACTTCCTCTTCTTCACCACCCTTCCTTCCAACTCCGAAAGGAGTCGGCTTCATTGTCCCCAAGCGCTCTTTATTGGCCTATGTTTCTATAATATAGAGTCTCGCGATATATTGCCTCTTAATTGGCACGCTTTTCGCAAACTGTCATTGCAGTCAAGACGTTCTGTGAAATGGCGGAGTGTTATTGCTATTCTCGTGTATATGCATAATTGCAATGCCGACGCGTCGCCATTGTATTGAGAGAGTTGGCTGCCAGCATCGAGCGTTTTATAACAAATTATTTGCATAGAAGATGGATTTCCGTCAAATAATAAATATACCGCAGATGAATGAAGAGCTAAGGAAGAAGTTAGTGAAATGCTATGCGAGGAGCGGAAACACGGACGGTCGACAAAACTTATTCACAATGCTAGGAAAACTTCGAAATTCGGACAGCGAGAAGAATGCCAAAAAACATAGGGACGGATAGAATAAAAAAGAATTGTTGAGAAGAACAGGAGAGGAGAGATTAATAAAACAAATGACAATAAAGAGGAAGGCGAACTGGGTAGGAAATTTCCTGGGGGAGACTCCATGATTAAATGTGTGATTGAAGGGAAGTTGATGAGCAAGGAAAAGGTTCCGCATGATAAACGACTTAAAAGGGAGAGATAGCTACCAAGAAATGAAGAATGAAAAGCATAATGTAGTGAACCCGGTTCAACATATAATCAACTGCTTATCTGCGCACGAACAAATGATGATGACGAGACCACAGAGATTATTTCCCCATATTATGTCACTGTTGCGTAAAACTCGAAATAACCTGGGTCCGAGTTTGTTAGAATATGAATAAAATGTTATAATCTTGGCTCTAAAAGATGTACGCGGGATGGTTGTTTATGATTCAATCCCAAAACGTTGTATCGCGGAGTGAATGAAGACCGAAGGAACCTTGGAGGAGCCTTCAATCCATCTCCAAAATCAAAGTAACGAGCGAAGTATGAACCGGCGACCTAATGGTGGAGGGAAAGAAGATATTTCATCCCTTCTGTCGCACGAGCCGTCAAGAGGTTTAATGCTTTGGCACAAGGCAGAGGCAAAAAGTCGCACCAAACGACCTCACCCTAATCGGCTGGAGAAGTAGACTTCCGACCCCATCTCACTCTTCTCCCCCTCTCTGCCTCGCTCTCCGCCCCCCCTTCTCTAGTGCTTCCATTCCGCTTCCTTCCGACCCTCCTTTTTTCCTCCCCATCTTATCCATTCTTTCTCCCTTTATCCCTCACTTCCTCCCCATCCTTAGCTCTCCACTCTTTCCTCCTCATTTCGCCTATTCTACTTCTCCTTTCTCTTCGTCATTCTCCTCTATTCTCCTTCACATACTTCCCTACAACTATCCCATCCTCTTATCACCCATCCTCTGATTATCCCTCTTTTCTCGTTTTCGTTTTATCCTGCCCTTTCTTCATCCTCTCTTTTAACTCTATTCCTTCCGCTCCTCCATTCCCCACACATTCCCCCTGCCCCTTATTAATACCCCTCTTCTCCGCCCCTACCATCCTCCTCTTTCCCTCCCCCCTTCGCCCATTTTTAACCTCAGCGCGTGCCAAGCGAACCCTCCCAACTCCCATTTCGCGTCCTCCCGTCGTTTTTATTCCCCTCTTTCCTCCCTTTACAATCCCTCCCTCTCCCTCCATCCCCCACCCGCTCTGCTACACCCATCTAAATCCTCCCCTTTTCAATCCCCCTCACGAAGCTTCCAACTCGTATTAATAACTTTTCATTATGCTTGACGTGTCCAACCCAGCCCAGCGGCGTCGCAGATGAGATTACACGCGCGCGCGCGCGCTTGAGGATGAGCAGAATGGCGCCGCGGCAAGAAAACGGAAACAATTGAAGGTGGATTATGAGAGATACTACCTACCGCCTAGCGAGTCTATTTTAGTTCGAATATTTTTTCCACCGAAAAGCGTTAGAAACGGGGAATTTCTTTATACCTCACTATAGATATTGCATGGAAGATTCATGCGGTCAGTTTCTTTGGTCTTTTTTCTTTCTTTCTTCCTCTCCTACGCCTATTCATCTTCTTCGCGCCGTAAGTTGGCCTCTGACCCCGTGGACAATGTATTGGCCGGGAGGCGAAAAAGCCAATACACGAGAGATAAGACTCCGGTTGCCCTGGTGGCGACGGTTGCTACGTCTAGTAAGGCTGAGGAGTTCACGACGGAGGTCGCTTCGTTTTCCTCTGTCGTGCTGTGCGGACGTCTCTCGTGGACAAGGGGGAGGGGGAAAAGGCTGGGACGGGGGGGGGGGATGGAGCGGAAGGGATTTTAAATGGATTGCGGCGGGGGCAAGGGAAAAAAGCGAGTCGGGCAGAAACAAGACAAATCCGCACTCCGTCTTAATGGCACCTTCATCGCATCCCTCTGGGAGCGGAATAAGGGGAGGGGAGGGTGTTGGGGGAGGGGAGGGGGACGCGGGGGTCTCAGCCGGTCGCATTCTTCGTGTGGACTCGCGTCGTGAGGGCGTGGGAACGGTGCGAAACCTTAATTGAAATTTGTGGATGAGGAATGCATAATTTCCGGAGCGAAACTAAGGCGTCTTATAAATCTGGGAGGAGCGAGATTTTTAATTCCCGTTTTAAATGGCTTACGTTATTAAGGGTCCGGGGTGATGGCGTCGCTTTTTTGCCGGATGACTTTTCAGAGTATTTACCTAGGGGTAGAAAATACATGCTGAAAAATGCTTGCGTGTCGTGCGTGCCTGACTCGCGCGTTTATCATCACCTCCACTTGCTTCGTAAGTAAAGGCAATAGAAACTTCCTAGTGGGTGGCATTAATGCTTCTCGCGTACTGTTCACAACCTTGAAAATAAGATTAAAGTGCGAAAAAACAATTTAAAATCAAGACCTTTATTGAATTGTGTAACGAAATATCATGCTGCACCATTAACATAAGGTTCGCCCTGTCGATTTAATTGCCATCACTTAACACTAATGGCAAACATGAAATCGCCAACAAAATTCTCATTGTTACCAATACACCTTTGTTTACACTCAAGTAATCATGGAATTTTCATTCGATATAAGTGACGCCTCTTTAAATCATTATCGAATTATTTAGAACTCATTAAATGATGACAAGAGAAATTTTTAATTAGCTACCACCTATGCCTTTGAAGAATATGGTCGTTTAGAGGAGTGACCGTTGAGTAAGAAGAAAATTACATTTCTCTTACGAAGATCGCTCTGAGAAAAGTAGAATATCAAGGGGGCTGATAGCTGAAAGAATTCTCGCTTTAATTGGAATTAAGAAATGTACGTCATATTTAAATTAGAATTCATTTTTATATTACTTAATACCGTTTTTCCTATTCCTTGCCTTACAGTAGTAGAATTTTAAAGGAATACGTTCCCTCCCTACCCAACTTTCCATTACATTCCAAAAAACCGTGAAAATGAAAAAGAAACTTTTGGTAGAAAAAACTGATGAAGCTGAAATTTTTACTTCATTTTCCCCAAATGTAAGAGTCAATTAACCTCTCCAACTCTCATAATTTTTCTATTCTCCAATCTTCCTCGCATCTTCCGAGCCACGTGGCGAAAGATGTGACCACCGCGAGTAGAACGACATCTGCATTTCTATGGCGCTCTTTAACTCTCGTGTTATTCGCTCCGCGATTGCTCAAGATGCAGTGATATAGAGATTCATGAACATCCATCGATCCATTTGCGGACCTCGAATTCCAATCCGTCCCCTCGCGAAGGAGAGTAGACTTCCTCGCGCAAAACTTAATAATCGCGCGTCTGAACCAGGCTGCACTGCCACCGAAAAAACTCCAGTAATCACCTCCGAAAGGGAGAGAGAGGAAGAGGGAGGAGGGGAGAGAGAGAGAGAAAGGAGGGAGGGAGAGGGAGAAGTACGGCAAGAAAGAAATAGAGGGAGTGAGAAAGAGGCAGAGGGAAAATGGAGGAAACGGGAGGAGGAAGGAAGATGGAGAGAGCGAGGCGGAGACAGGAAGGGAAAGAGAGGGAAGGAGAGTATAAGAGAGAGGGAGAAAGATGTCAAGAGGGAGAGAGAGGGGCAGAGAGAAAAATGGGAGGGAGGAAGATGGAGAGAGCGAGGAGGAGACAGGAAGGGAAAGAGAGGGAAGGAGAGTATGAGAGAGAGGGAGAAAGATGGCAAGAGGAAGTGAGAGAGAGGCAGAGGAAAAAATGGGAGGAGGAAGGAAGATGGAGAGAGCGAGGCGGAGACACGACGGGAAAGAGAGGGAAGGAGAGTATGAGAGGGATAAAGATGGCAAGAGGGAGAGAGAGAGGGATAGAGGGAAAAATGGGAGGAGAAAGGAAAATGGAGAGAGCGAGGCGGAGACAGGAAGGGAAAGAGAGGGAAGGAGAGTATGAGAAGGAGAAAGATGGCAAGAGGGAGAGAGATGGTGGGATGAGTGAGAGAAGGATGCTTGGAAGGGGGAGGGTGGGAAAGAGCGAGAGAGAGAGAGAGAGAGAAAAAGGAACGGGGGAAACCGAGTCGTGCGGTCGCTTTCCAAGGGAGAAATGGAGCGCGAGAGAGGATACGAATGGCAAGGAAGGAGAGAGGGGAGAGAATTCGAGGTGTTGGGGGAGGGAAAAGAGAGAGAGAGATAGAGAGAGAGAGAGAAAGAATGGGTCCATCGCTAGCGAAGGGAAGAGGGGCTTGCTTTGGACGCAGCAGAAGGGGGAAGAAATTGTGTGTGTGTGTGTGCTGGGGAGGGAGAGAGAGGAAGCAGGAGGAGAGCAGGAGGGGAGAGAGAAGATGTGGAAGTACGCTTCAGGTCCCCAGAGCTGCCGCTGAGTGCTGGAATGAGCTATGGGAGTCTAGGAGGCAGCATTGGGGTCTTCAGAGCTCGGGGACACAGGGATAAGCGAGGGAGATGTTGAGGCGGGGAAGGGGGTGGGTGGTGAGTGCATGGAGATAGTGGGAGGAGGGGGAGAATTGGGGTGGGTGGCTAGTGCAGGCAGGGGAATGGGGTGGCGTACGTCGAGAGGGGAAGATGCCTAAATGATGAAGGGTGGCATTTGGCGGGGTGGGGGGGTTCCGAGGGGGAGGGAAATGAGGTGGAGAATGGCGACAAGGGGTGTGGCGGTGGAGTGACAAGGATTTTGAGGAAGCGGTTAAAGAGGGGGTGGGGAGCGCAAGGAGGAATATGGCGGAGGAGGTTGCGAAATTAGTGGAGGACTCAGAGGTGGAAGATGGATAGTGGGAGAGAGGGAGAATGAGGTGGATAAGATAGAGAACGTGTGAAGGTTGATAAAGTGTGAGAAAGAGGAGGAAGGGGCAAAAGGAGAAGGTAGTAATACGGCAGTGGTAGCGGAGAGCAAAAAATTGCATAACTCAATAAAACGCGAAGAAACGAATTAAATACACCCCACGCGAGGATTCGGTTCAAAATAAAAGTTTCAAAACGAAGAAGAATGAAAATATCCTTTACTAGTTATAATTTCACCAAAGAAGGTGTGATCTGTGTGGAGCATAAACGGTTAATGATCGTATAAGAATAATATCGCGCTATGACAATGAAAATTCGAACTAATGAAATCTATCGAACTCCTCAAAGCAACAAAGAAACCCTCCTATATATAATTTCGAATGTAAGTTCGTACGCACGTATTTTTTGTACGTAAACTTGACTTAATTGTAAACATGGTGTTGTCCAATTGCGCGGATGGTCAGTTTTTACCCTTTTCCTTTGCGCGGCGGTCATACGCGGTCAGATTTCGAATTGTGCGGAACTACCTGGGGTTGGCCTTTCTCGGACCCCCGGGGTACAGGGTCGTTTCGGGTAAATTCGCACTATAAAAATTAATACTTACTCCCGTCATATTTGACGGACAAATCGGCTAGTGCTGATATATTTCTCTTCGATGCAACATGATTCTAAAAAAGTTACTGAAAAATCGGCATTAAAGGTGAAGTTTACATGGTTTTCCTTAATATAATGTTCATGCGAATTATCGTTGTTATTATATTAACGGGACAGGTCAATTTGACCCGAAGGAGAATTTGAGTCTGTTTTTTTTTTCTGTAATATGATCTTGAACCCAATTTCCTCTCGTGACTTTTAATCATTTTGGAAGCTAATTACCCACAAGCAATAATAATCTTATCATGGCAATATGAATTATAAAGAAATTTACCTCGGACGCCCGAACGGGTCATTGTGACCCGAGTGTAGAATGAAACGTATTTTCTTCAACATAGAATGCCAAAACGCATCCATGTTATCACAGCTAATGATATTGAATTAATATTTTCAGCTGTTCATTGCATTCAACCATGCGCTCCTCTATCTCTCCCCTCCCCTCTCTCTCTCCCTTCCTCCCAGATTCCCCCTCTCCCTCTCGCTCCTAATTATCACTCGATCGTCTTCTGTCCCGAAAATGCAGCATTGTGTGTGCAGGTTTCTACTTGCAGATATTGTCTTCCACTCATTTTATCTCAACAAGAACTTTGCTGAGTCCCTGGCGGTATTTGGACGCGCAATAACGTGAAGGCAGCCTCGCGTGCATTTGCACAGAGTAGTGTCAGATAAATGACTCGTAAACGCGATTTATACTATGATGAGATTCACGCGGAACTCAATAACATCCCCAAGGATGTGTTGGACGGGCATACTTTTAATAACATTTTTGATTTGTCCGCAATAAATGCTGTCGTGATATATACAGCTACCACTGGTAAGAAAATTTCGTGGAGAAAGGAAATAAGACAGCTTGCAGAGAAGCTACGAGTGAAGCAGGTAAGTGAAAAATAGGTCAAATTATGATAATAAAGGCGAAGGATCTGATTTGGAAAAAGAAGTTGTTCCAAAACGCCGAAGATGCCAGATAATGGAAAATTGCAGGGAAAATAGAACCTCAACCAAATGCCCAGTATACAAGAAAATGGTTTGTGGGAAGTGCATGGGCAAAATGCGTTGCACTTGCATCAGCTGCACTAACGTGATCAAAGAACAATAATTTTATGTTATATTATTTCAAAACGTTGTTTGTTCGTCACAAATATGTGTCAAAGAAACCTATTTTCAGGACCGAAATATTTTTGTTATTACCTGCATGGTATAGTAAAATAATTACTATTTATAATTAGGGTTAGTTTATTAAATTAGATATAAATCAACCTGTCCGTACTATATGTAAACGAAATGAGTGCTTTCAACCTGAATGCATCACCGCTATGCATATCCGACTAATAATGGCTTTTTATAATTAGTGTGTTTATCTGTATATTTTAATTATGTATATTTTGTTGCTACCCGTACCTAATTTATTCTTCATGTTGGTAAATATGGGCCTGCTTTATATTACTTGAACATACGTTTTTTTACGTTGTTTCGCTGTTATGCAGTTCTTGCGTGATTTTCATATATATGTTTTTAAATTGACATTTTGAAGATGTATGTAATTATTTTTTAAGTTTCAGACAGAGAGTGTACTGGCTCATGCTATCTATAAACAGTAGTTAATCTGAATAAATAATGTATACTTTATTTAAACGCAATAAATACTCGCGAAGAAATTATTGCTTTATTTGCAATAGGTTCTTACCACATATATACTAACCGTTTATCAATAGCATTTCCGGTTTTTTAACCCGGCAGTACTCGCGTGCATTTTTCTAACGTAAGAGGTCGCGCGGCGTGTCTCTGACTCCCAACGGATATTTTTTATTAAAAAATTATTAATCGTCACTTTTCAATAAATTTTTCATTTTATATGTCTCTTGATGCATTTTCCATTAATTGAAATTTATTTTAAGATGTCAATTATTTAAAAAACCGGAAGAAAAATAAAAATTGTAGAAAATACGTTTGTTCCTACTTCTATGGAATTTTATATTTGTAATCATTAAAGTAACTGGTCAATAGCGATCCCAGATCATAAACAACAACACCAGCAATGAATATAGTAACAATAGTTTCACAATAAAATGTATAAGCCACTCGCAAAACGAAAAACACGGAGATTTTCGCACAACTCCCTGTCGCACCGTCTAAGAAAAATAACCAAACTCAATGAATAACCATAGGATACCGGTTTTTTATAAAAAAAATTGTTGAAGGCACGTGACACTTCAGTTACTGCAGGGTAAGAGTCATAAAACGTAACAGTAAAGGAACCGTGTCATAAAAAATAGAGTTGGGGTGTCTACGCGCGACCACTCCCGGGTTAAGGTGCCACATCCCAACCGAACTCTATGGAAAAGGACTTCTTTCTTTAGGCGTACATTCTCATGAGAGAGCAGTAAAATATTTATCACGTTGAAAAATTACTATAAAACCACTTTTATTTTGAAAAAAAAATTGTTACAAACATTAGTTTTGACCATGAATGTATCAGTTTGGCAAAATTTACTGAACATAAATATAACTTATAATTTGTTAATGATGAAAGTAGTGTATCGCTTTTAATTTCTCAATTTCAAGCTATCAAAGCTGACATTTCATAGTACGGATTAAATTGACCCGGTTGGGCGTTCTAGGGGGTGAGCTAAGCCCGGGCGTCCGAGTGTTAAAAAATACAAGAGGGTTGTTAGATTATTTAATTTAATTGTTAGAGGCTTACATGGTAAGTTGCTTCATGTTTCCTCCAATGATAATTATTCCAACCAAACGACAAGTAAAATTAACATCCAAAGAATATTATAATATGAGAATTACAGCAATTAGGTATGCACCAAACGAACAAAGATTTCGACATAACCAAGAGAAAAATTACGGAATGCTGGGCGTGAGATCAGCTGCAGCAATCGTAAAAATTATCTCCGCAAGTTCAAGGAAATATTAAAGAGGGCATGTTTAAACATGCGACGTAATAACCACATTAAAAAATTTAACGATGTGCTCTTGAATAGCGGATCTTACCCTTTAAATTTGGTCGAAATATCCTCCATCAATTAAGTACAGGTGTACCCCGCGATACGCTGTTTCGCAACACGATTTTTTTAGATTTTACCCGCATTATACTTTATGACTATGCCTCTCAATCCGCTCGCTTGAATCGAGCTACGTTCTTATTAAACCGAGCGAAGAGCATTACTCCCCTCATTGCAAAGGAGTCTGGCAAGGTTAAAAAAAACTTTTTTTAAACTCCACTTTAAAAAAATCTACTAGTTTGTTGCTTTATTTGTTCCCATGTATAGAGTCTCACAAAATTAAGGCTTTCAAAGCGGATTATATTTTAAAAAATAGTTTAATAAAGCAGTTCGATGACTACCGCACTATCTTCAGCGTTGCCTAAAATATTTTTCAGTTAAAGTTCCATATATGCGGGAAGAAAATCATCAGAAAAAATTACGCGCAATTTACGTTAGCATACCTACTTAGATTCTTATTCTCTGTTATCCATCAACGATATACTTGTCATAATATGCAGGGGTTTTCTCCATTATTTATAATTCTTTGACAGCTTTCTGTTCGCTGCAAGTGAAATGATTTTATCTCGTATGTACAAATTTTCTGGGCATTTTATAATTGTATGTATAAAAATTGATTGTATGTTTACATTAACATTAATGTTAAATAAAGTGATAAACTTTTTCCGTCGATATCGTTTTCATTTGGAAGAATAGAGTATGTGATCTGTTATTCATAGCTAATAAATTGCAATAAATTCGCACGGTGTACGTATTTTACCAAATTTTCCTTTGTTTTAATAGCGTGAACTCCTTTAGCCAAATAAACGAGAGGATTATAAAACTCAATGCATTTCGCCCTCAACGTGGGCATCTAGTTGACTTCTAGTCACTGTCGTTCACAGGTCGCCCCTGAAGATGTCCACGTTGTGGGCGAAATGCATTGGGTTTTATAATCCTCTCGTTTTTTTTGGCTAAAGGAGCTCACGCTACTAAAACATCGATTGAGCCAAAAGTTTTTGAGCTACCACATAGCAAAATTTTCCTTTGAAAATTATTCCGCGGATTATCCGTGTCAGCGCCAGTCCCAATTTACACAAATCGTCGAGGATTTTTTCTGCACACATTGTTGGAATACCTCGATTTTGACTCATTTTTAGGAACTCGTCTACTTTTTTCATCAGTATTCTTATGTAAAAGTGTGTTTCTCAATACGCTAATTCGCAATTCGCTCAGCTTTTTAAGAACGCTTTCCGAGTACATTGCGAGATATACCTGTATACTTATTCTTAATATAATGAATAAAAGTATGTATAAAACAGGCGTATTTATATTTTAAACAGCGCTAATATACAAGTTTAAAAATAAGGATCCAAATGGAAATGAATGAAAAGCCGTAAATATTTTTACGACACATCCCATTATACAGATTTCAGCAAAACCTCAGAGATGTTGAAAATTTAGATACATATTGTCTAAACTTCATCATATTTACAGACTAATGCTTCTGTTATATAAATGTACTTGAAATAACTAGATTGAGATCCGCGCTATTGTTAAATAGCCAAAGTAATTCCTATGCCAGAAATAGGATTCCTATAAAAATCGTTATTATGTTCCAGTAAAACTTTGGTGAAAAAGAAGGAAGTGAACGAAAACAATAAGGTGATGGCGGACATAAAGGGAACACTAATAAAAACAAAAAGGCTTTAATTGAGAGATTTATCTAATTAAAAAAACAATCATTTGAAAGAAAAATACGTATACGAAGAAAGCATCAATTAAAGTGAGCTCGTTAAAATTAAAACGGCAGAGAAAAACATAAATGCATTCAAGAAGACTTGTTTCTCACACACGCAATAAAATTGTAACGACGAAAATAAGAGAAATTACAACATGATTTAAGTTCACATGCAAGCGGACGAAAATATAAACGTAATATTGATGAGAAAATGAGGGAAATTCTTGATAACGAGGCAGCATGCTGGCGCAGGGCAGCGGAAGTACTGCTGACATAACAAATGTCATGGCATATTGAGGCGGTAAATCAGGATATTTTAAATCACTGTTGCGAAGAGTTGATGGGAAATTTTTAACTTGTAAGATACAGATGGTTGTCTATAAAGAGCTATCGTGAAATGAGTATAATGCAGAAACAAGAAAGGGGACAACATATTTGAAAGCACTATGCACAGCTCCCTCCCTAAGGACTGCATAACCTTACAGAGGTGGGAGGGTTTGTGTACTCTTACGAACCAAAGAGCTATGCCGGCGGGAGATAATTCTCCTGGTAGGACCATCCAAGCCGGAAAGGTCTGAGGGGAAGAGTCAGACTAAGAAGCAGTCTTGGGGGTTTTACATCCCCCTGTGCAAGGGCAGCAGCTTGCACAGTACCTCTGTAGGTGGTGATCATGTGGATCTGAACAGCTACAGATGGGTAATCACTCTGTGAAACTGCGATGAGGAAAGCAAGGGGAAACTACCTCATTATATTTCCCATGATAGGTTGAAAATCTGAAAATACCTCTATGGATCTTTCTAGGGTGAAATATTCCGGAGGTAAAATAGTCCCCCAATCGGATCTCCGGGTGGGGACTACCCTAGGGGATGCACAGAGGAAATGTAACATTAATAAGAAAAAAGCAAGTAGTGAGAAATTAAGAATAGGCACATGGAATGTTAGGACTATGAATTCAGGAGGTAAACTAGAGAACTTAAAAAGGGAAATGAGAAGGAATAGTGTAGGTATAGTAGGCCTTAGTGAAGTTCGGTGGGAAGGAGAAGGCGAGATAAATTCAGACGAATTTAAGGTTATTTACTCAGGAGGATGAAAAAGGAAAGGAGAGTGGGGATTATAATGACAAAGAGTTAGCTGAAAGAATTAGCAAGGTAGTGACAGTTAATGATAGATTAATAGCCGTAAAACTTCAGATGGAGCCAGTGGAAATGCTTGTAATTCAAGCGTATATGCCAACAACTAATGCTGGTGACGACGAAGTAGATGAAATTATAAACTGATTACGGAGATATTAGAGGAGGAGGGAAAAGGAAGGATCACCACCATAGTAATGGGAGACTGGAACAGTGTAGTCGGAGAGGGACAGGAGGGTAATATAGTGGAAAAATATGGACTAGGGAAGACAAATGAAAGAGGGGAGAAACTTGTGGAATTCTGCCAGAGAAATAGATTGATTGCAGCTAATACATGGTTTAAGCATCACCAGTGGAGACTTTACACATGGAGAAGCCCAGGAGACCAGAGACGATACCAGATATATTACATACTAGTCAATGATAGATTTATAAATAGTATTAAAAATGTGAAAACACTACCAGGGGCAGATATCGATTCTGACCACAACCTTTTGGTGGCAAATATACAATGTAGACTGAAGAGCGTTAAGAGAAACATAAGAGTTAACAAGAAATGGAACCTAGAGGAACTCCTTAAAAACAAGGAGGCTATCATAACTGAGCTGGAGGAAAGGTTGGGGGAGAGAGCTGAAGAAAATAGGAAGAATGTAGATGAGGAGTGGAGATAAATCCATAGCAACATTAAAGATGTAATGGAAAAGAAGGTAGGAAAGATAACGGGTGAAAGAAACAAAAAACCCTGGATCACAGCAGCCATGCTGCAAAAAATGGAAGAGCGGAGAAAGTGGAAGAACATAAACACTGAAGAAGGCCAAAGAAAGTACAAGGAGTTAAATAATGCTTTAAGAAGGGAAACAGATAAAGCCAGAGAACAGTGGATAAATGAGAAATGCGAGGAGATTGTCGAGTGTGAAAGAATTTGTAGAACAGACCTCATGTATAGTAAAGCAAGGGAACTATTCAAGAAAAAGGCAAGAAAGATAGGACATAAAGGAATCGTGAACAAAAGTGGTAAAATAGTCTCGGAGCCAGACAATGTAAAGAATGTCTGGAAAGAATACATTGAGGTGCTGTATGACAAAGAAGGAAAGCCAAGAAATATTGAATTAAATGAAAAAGATCAGCTAGGACCAAGTATTCTCGAGTCTGAAGTTAAAAGAGCAATTGACGACATGAAAAGAAGGAAGGCTGTTGGGAGTGATGATATACCAGTGGACGTTCTTAAGGTTTTGGGGTCGAAAGCAGTTAAGCAACTCACAATATTCTTTAACCAAGTATATGATACTGGCATATGGCCTGAAGATTTTTTAGATGTTGTTATGGTACCACTGGAGAAAAAGAACAATGCAAAAAGTTGTAAGGATTACAGAACAATTAGTTTAATTTCTCATACAGCTAAAGTTCTAACCAGAATAATAACCAAAAGAATTGAAGGTAAAATAGAAAAGAAGCTGCATGATAATCAGTTTGGTTTCAGAAGAGGAAGAGGGACTAGAGATGCTATAGGATGTATGAGGATGATGATAGAAAGAGCGCTAGAAGTCAATAAAATCATGTATTTTTGTTTTGTAGATTGGGAGAAAGCTTTTGACCGAGTGAAATGGGATAAAATGCTGGGTATTTTAAACAAAATAGGAATAGATTGGAAAGATAAAAGACTGCTTAAAAACCTTTACTTTGATCAAAAGATTAGAGTCAGGGTTGAAGGAGAAGAAACAGAAAGTATTTAAATAGGGAGGGGAGTGAGGCAGGGTTGTCCTATTTTACCAGCGATATTTAATATTTATGCAGAAACAATAACAGAAGAAGCGTTGATGGAAGAGAAAGGATTTAAGATAGGAGGTGAAAGTATTACCACCATTAAATACGCAGATGATCAGGGCTTAATAGCAGAAGGCGGGAAAGAGCTTCAGAGGATGACAGACAGACTAGTGGAGGTTGGCCAACAATATGGAATGAAGATCAATGCAGAAAAAACGAAAGTCATGGTGGTTTCAAAGGAACTTAAAGAATTAAATATAATGGTAAATGGCCAAAAATTGGAACAAGTAAGTAGTTTCAAATATCTCGGCAGTATTTTAGCGCAGGATGGAAGTAGTACACAGGACATCAGAAGTAGGATTGCAATGGAAAAAGCAGCATTTAACGAGAAGAAGGAGCTTTTCACAAGCAAGAAAATAAATTTAGAAACAAGGAAGAAATTAGCAAAATGCTACATATGGAGCATAGCTCTTTATGGTGCAGAGACGTGGACGGTAAGGAGGAAGGAGGAAAAATATTTAGAAAGTTTTGAGATGTGGGTATGGAGAAGAATGATGAAAGTGAAATGGACAGAGAGGAAGAGAAATGAAGAAGTATTAGAAATGGTGGGAGAAGAAAGGATGCTAATAAAAACAATCAGGAAAAGAAAAGCAAATTGGATAGGGCACATATTGAGAAGACAGTGTTTACAAAGGACGATATTAGAAGGAAAAATTAGTGGAGAAGAGGAAGAGGGAGAAAAAGAATAGAAATATTAGATAATATAAAGCAGGGATATAATACTTATAGAGGTATAAAAGAGGCTTCTAGGGAGAGAGAGAAATGGAGGCAGCGATTCAGTTAAAACCTGTCTTCGGACAGAAGCATGATGATGATGATGATGCACAGCTGTACAGAAAAGTTTGCTAAAGCAATGGTAATAATAATAATGAAGCAAATGCGGAAGACACAAACCCAAACCTTTTCCTTTGTTTTCTATTTTTGTTATCAAACCTCGTCCAATTTTTATCAACTGCCACGTGAATTTCTATCGAAACCGTTGTCATTTTAATCGGGACTAATAAAGCCTTAACTGAAATGTTCCTCGATATTTTCAAAACATTTTAAGGACTGTGTTTTTCCGCAAATTTTCAATTAAAATAGAAGTCATTTGAATCCCTTTCACCGAATTCATAAATAATGATGGTCAGCCTTTCTGAAAAATTTATGCGCTACAAAAATCTGCGCAAATTCCCCGAAATTTCGGGCCACACCGCGAAAGCAAAATAAAAGCGTAGGAAAAAGGATGGCTTTGAGATAAATGAGGATAGGGATGGGAGAACAGGGCGAGAGACTAATGAGGGATTTGAAGGGAGCTGAGGAAAATGCAGAAGGGAGGAGGAGAAGGGAGGGACAATGCGACAAGAACGGAGATTTTTTTAGAAAGGTTACAACACTGAGACTAGAGGGAACAGAACTAATCATGGCGGGAAACAAAAATGGTAAGGCGAATCCAAAATATGCTGAAATGGATCGAATAAGATGAATGTCGAGACCTGAATGAAGGAAAGTCAGATCAATACAAGTGGCTTATTTCAGTGGCAAGACGTAAATCATACAAATTCGTAAATTTCGTGGAAATCCTTATACCGACATTCATCCAAATATGACTTATGAGTAATATTGCCTGTA
This sequence comes from Tanypteryx hageni, assembly GCA_028673005.1. Lineage (NCBI taxonomy): Eukaryota > Metazoa > Arthropoda > Insecta > Odonata > Petaluridae > Tanypteryx > Tanypteryx hageni. Next base: position 33,959,030 of record CM054115.1, read on the forward strand.
GTTGTATGGACCTACATTGGAAGACCCGATGATGGGGATAAAATACCTGAGATAGGATGTATAAAAGAGCGATATCAATTCTTGCTCTACCTAAGAAAATCAAAGATGAGAGTCAAAACTGCGAGAGAAACTGTTATGAACATCTTGCTACAATGCCTTAACTACAAAAATTCCTGTTGACTGCAGGGTAACGTGCAGATGAATATATGTGTAAATCAGCACTGTTACTAAACAAAGTATACATTTCAGCAATGGAAGTGTAAGTCATGTAGAAGTCTGTCATTAGTAGAAATATTTTACCTGATTATTTCTGCATTTTATTTCAACAGAAAATTCGTCCACAATACCGTTTGTGCGAGTTGTTTAAATTGAATCTCATCAAATCTTACGCTGAGTATCTGTCGTCGGATTACGGGTTTGAATCCCTGCCTAAACTTGAACGTTCGTCTCAGTCACCCCGGACAAAGCGGCATTCTTGACCTCGCCCCAAATATAGAGGCTTTATTGCTATTGAATGACGGAGGATCTGGTCGTCCAGGCAAGTAACAAATTCGCCGAATTCGCATTCAGCTGCATACATTTTATTCCTTGACAATTTGATCTTAACTCCACTCTTATACGGGGAACGCAAATAATGCAGCGTTCATAAAACACCATTCTAAATGGAATGAATAATAAATAAAATCGCCCAACACCAGGTTCTCGTAAATATCCCCGTCTTAACTTGCAAAGGACAATTTCCTGCGCGAAAATAAAACTGAAGACGAGAGTTGGAGAGACAACGACAGACACGAGAGCGCTAGCGTTAATTTTTGTACAGGAAGGGAATAAGAGGCGTTCATGTTTTAAATACGATCATCACAACGCGCGAGTGAATTTCATTTATATTGTTTATAATATGGGTCTCATTGGTGAATAATCAGCCAAAATTACAATAAACCAACTTGTATGAACATTATCCAATTTCTCTGTTAGATATATATTATCATTATCGTCATCATAGGTAGTCTGCCCGTACAACAGGTCCGTGATAATTCTTGGTTAAATCTAGTTCTCCACATACTATTTTTCACAGTCAGTCATGTCTCACTAGCTCTCTTTCCCTTTCAAATTGTCTACCAGCTGAAAACTTTTCTTACCTCTTTTTCTTTCCCTTTAAACATGTCTTTGATCATTCACTTTCTCCTAAGGTAATGTACAATCCAGTTCCACTTTCTCTTTCTTATATTCTATATATAGACGTTCCTTACAGAGGAGGAGGATATAACATACTAGTAGGTGCTTGCATACTGCAAGCATTTCATCTCACCTTGAAAAAACATTCATTTTTCCGACAAATATTTCATCATTACAAATATTCTTTTAATTCTAAAGATTTCAACTCCGCATCGATTTTCATTTTCCCCAAATGTAAAAATAATAGTTTAAAACAATCCCCAAATGTTGCAATTTTAAAAATTTTACACTTTCTCCATTATGGGGTACTAATGCTACACAATTTAGCAAAATTTTAAAGTTGTTGCACTTCTAGAAGTCAAATAATATTTTCTAATTGTTTAAATTTAAATAATTTTTAACGGCCGCCGAAATTTATGTATGGTAAAATTGAAATGTTTTTGTGCTAAGTCACTACTTTGTACATAACTTGAAAATTTCAGCTCCAAAGCTCATCCAGTAATGTCTAAACAGTTATCTATTTGTTTAAACTTTAAGAATTTTTAACTGCCAAATAAATCAAAATATCAAAATTTGTATGAACCCAATTTAGTTTTTTTTTTAAGAATTCTACTTATAAAAAAATGTCAACTCCGTAGCACATTTGGAAATACATAAACCTTGAAAATTTGTTTAAACAATTGCGAATTTTTAGCGGCCGCATTGTTGCACTTTTTCAAGATTTTCGTTTTTTCAAGTAGGTTTTGCACAAAATACTACCTAAGAAAAAAAATTTCGATTCTCCAGCTAATCTGGAAGTGCCTAAATATTAGTATCCTCCTATATGTATGTTATATCCTCCTCCTCCTCTGTAAGGAACGTCTATATATAATGATGTTATCTCTTCCTCCTCCTCTGTAAGAGTCGTCGATATATAATGATAACATATATATAGGAGGTTACTAATGTTTAGGCACTTCCAGATGAGCTGGAGATTCGAAATTTTTTTCTTAGGTAGGATTTTGTGCAAAACCGACCAGAAAAAACGAAAATCATGAAAAAGTGCAACAATGCGGCCGCTAAAAATTCGCAATTGTTTAAACAAATTTTCAAGGTTTATGTATTTCCGAATGTGCCACGGAGTTGAAATTTTTTTTATGAGTAGAATTCTTAAAAAAACGAAATGGAGATTATAGAAATTTTTATATTTAAATTTGTTTCGCAGTTAAAAATTCTTAAAATTTAAACAAATGGATAACTGTTTAGGTACTACGGTATGAGCTAGGAAGCTAAAATTTTCAAATTATTTACAGAGTAGTGAATTTGAACAAATAAACATTTCAATTTTACCATATATGAATTGCGGCGACCGTTAAAAATTATTAAAATTTAAACAATTAGAAAAATATTATTTTACTTCTAGATGTGCTATAACTTTAAAATTTGGCTAAAATGTGTAGCATTAGTACCCCATAATGAAGATAGTGCACAATTTTTAAAATTGCAACATTTGGGGATTGTTTTAAACTATTATTTTTACATGTGGGAAAAACGAAAATCGCTGCGGAGGTGAAATCTATAGAATTAAAAGACTATTTGTAATGATGAAATCTCTGTCTTAAAAATGAATGTTTTTTCAAGGTGAGATGAAATGCTTGCAGTAAGCAAGCACCAACTACTAGTATTCTATATAATCATTTGCTTCTCCCTTCTTGGTAATCTATCGTATTTCATCTGTCCATTTATCTTCAGCATTCTTCTTTGTGCCCACATTTCGAAACATTTCAAGTATTTTATATAATTTTTTCATTAGCGTCCATGCTTCCACATCATACATAGCATTTTATCAACTTCCTGCGGGGAATCTTATTTATATTTTCCTTCAATACGGGTTTCTTTCTTCTGAAAGCGGCTTTGTTTTAGCTAATTCTAATTTCTTTTTCTGGTTGTCTAGATTTACTGCCTTCCTCGTGGTTTTTACACTCAGTCCTGTACTTAAATTACCTTCGGCAATTATTTTCCTCAAGGCAGTCCTCGCTTGGATATTCGAATGGGGGACTATTTTACCTCCGGATTGTTTTATCTATAGGGTACTCATATTGTCCAACCATATAATCATTATTAGGGAATTATAATGTGTTACTTTCCCTTTTGATTTACGCATTGCAGTACTGCAGCCGTTAAAATCGGGACGCCTACAGCTCTATTGGATACAGACCCAGCCGACATAATTTGTTTTCGGCTCTATACCATACTAAGAGTGCTGCTGCTCACTGCCAGTCACAGAATTCTGAAAAACCTTCCATTCGGGGGGAACGAACCCCGGAACTTTGTAATGGTTACCCGATAGGGTAATCGCTATACCAAAAGTGCATATGTATATAGCATTAAAAAGTTATACTCACTCCGTTCTAACAAATATATTTTTTTCAAGCGAGCGACATTTACATATCCAATTTTAATCCTACGTGCTCATTACTAGGCTAATTTGCTTAGCAAAAAATGACAAAGAAATAAAATTAGGAGTGAAGCGTCTCGAAGGAGAGGAAGATTTTTTAAAAAGCGAATCGAAATCACTCGGGAGTGTAGGCGAATTGAAAAAATGGAGTGTTAGTGTGAGTGGGAGGAGGAGAAAAGGAAGGGATACGCTTCGCAAAGAAAAGAAAAAAGAATGCCAGCATTTGGTTAGTAATGAAACAGGAAATCAACCTACTTCGCCGAACCTGTATGGAAACACATTTTAAATGTAATAGCATATAAATTAAATAAAAAAGTAATTGACGGGAACCCAACCGAACCGAATCGTACCTTTTTAGTTATTTGAAAGCACGCGCCAGAAAGCCCTTAGGGGCAAGAATAGAAATAGATTGAACGAGCAGCTAAAATAAGACAACATTCAAAATTCACACAAACCGGTGATCGGAACAGGATAATTGAAAAAAATCAAGAGGTTATTCAAAAAGAATATAGGCAACAAAATTTGAAAATAAAAGAAAACTTAACATATGTGTATCTAAGATAGCCATAAAAAGTTATGAAAAAACAGATGGGCATATCGGTTACCATGCAGCGGCCTTGAGTGTAAAGTTTATCATAAAAAAGAACATATTTTGTTGTTTTTATAGGTGTGCAGTAGAGGGGTGGGTTTATGGTTTGGCGTCCGTTAAGGGAGTGCGTGCCACCCACCAGTCTTACGCACACGTATAAAAACAAAAAAACATACCACCCCACTTATTCTTCGTAGAATCTACTTTCGGTGAATCACCATTGAATGCTGCTGCATAGTAACCAAAACGCACACCTGATTTTTCATAACCTTTGTTACGAAGAAACACTTGGTATACTTATTAATATATTTATATAAAAATACAAAATATTTATGGCAAAAAACTACCATTTCCACAGTAGGAGTAGAGAACGGATTCAAGACAAGTGTGGAGAGAGAGAGATAGAGAGAGAGAGAGGAGAAGGAGAAAGGGATGATGTAGGGCCAAGTAGTGAGAGAACGATATTAGTGGCGGTAGGTCTGAGATTGTAGTACTCGGAAGTTGAAAACTTTGAAGGGACTGGAAAAGCATAAGGTTGGTAGGAACGGAGAAAAGAAGGATCAGGTGAGGTAAAAAACTCTATAACTATATATATAATATATATATATATATATATATATATATATATATATATATATATATATATATATATATATATATATATATCATCATCATAGGTAGTCTGTCCGTAGACAGGTCCGTGATTATTCTTGTTTAAACCTGGTTCTCCATATACTCCTATTTTCCTCTGTCCTCTTTATATCTTGATAACTCTCTTTCCCTTTCAAATCGTCTATCAGCTGAAACCTTTTCCTGCCTCTTTCTTTTCCCATCTAGTTTTCCTTCTAACACGTCTTTAATCATACTCTCTCTCCTCAGGTAATGTCCAACCCAGTTAGCCTTCCTCTTTCTGATAGTCTGTATTCGCTTCTCTCCTATTCTTCGTAGCACTTCATCGTTTTTCATCCTATCTGTCCATTTTATCTTCAGCATTCTCCTCCAAGTCCACATTTCAAAGCTTTCCAAGTATTTGATGTCATTTTTCCTTAGCGTCCATGTTTCTGCCCCATAAAATGCTATACTCCATACGTAGCATTTTATCAACTTCTTGCGGATATCTTCCCTTACATTCCCTGTAAGTAGTTGTTTCTTTCTCCTGAAAGCCGCTTTTGCTTCTCCTATTCTAGTTTTGATCTCATCCGTATATTTTGCCTCTCGTGTTATGATACTTCCAAGGTATTTATATTCTGAAACTTGTTCTAATGGCTTTCCCCCAATAGTTATGTTCAGATTCTCTTCTTTACCCGATATTCGAATGACCTTGGATTTTTCTGTATTAATTTCCATACCGTATTTTCTACCTGTTATCACTAGTCTATTTATCATTTTTTGTAGCTCCTCTTCCTTTCTTGCTAGAAGTACTTGATCATCTGCGTATTTTACTGTTCTTATAATCCTTCCTCCAATTTTGAAATCCCCTGTGCCCTCTAAAGCTTCTTGCATTAGACTTTCTCCATATATATTGAATAGGGTTGGCGATAGGCAGCAGCCTTGTCTTACTACTCTACCGATATTTATTCCGCAGGTGTCCACATTCTCAAACCTGACCTTTACAACTTGATTCTCATATAGATTCCTAATCAGTCTCCTGTCTTTCCAGTCTACATATATATATATATATATATATATATATATATATATATATATATATATATATATATACTCTCATTTACTCTCTCGCTAAAGAAGGGCATAGGCCCGATTAGCTTGCGTGTTTTTTGTTTTTGTGTTCGTGTGTTCAACGTGTCTCTTCGACGCCCCCACCAGCCTGCCAATTTGGTCTCCGACTTGGTAAGTGTCCGCTGGCCTTCCTTCAACACCTTGTTGCCACCCTCATCACTACCTTTTCATTTCCTTAAGTCTATATATATATATATATATATATATATATATAACACATTAGATGAAGTCCTGTCATTTCCTTAAGACAGAACTGCTATATTTGATCTTGAAATAATTTAAGTTAACTAAGTTACACCGGAAACTATTACATTGACATTAATGTATTTTGTAAGATATTAATGTAGAAATAATGAAACAAATTATGTCAACTAGATTTCAGTAGAAACACTTTCCTAGTCGGAAAATATCTTCCATGTAATACTTGTAAGCCAATGAGCCTCAGGGACATTTCCACGACAAATAACGATATTTTAATACATGTATTATTTGATTTGTTTCCGTTTTTAATACACGCTTGACAGGAGGGAATTAATGGATGAGAAAGGCATTGGAGAAGAGAGGAATTAGGATAGTTTGTAAGAGAGGCTAGGGATTTCATCAGGGTTATCCACTGTAGAGAGAGGAAGAGGACGGCGCTGAGGTAGGTGGGTGGGCTAGGGAGGCGTTCAAGGGGCAGTGTGGAAAAAGGGTGAGGGAGGGGAGGCTAAAGTGGGGGGGGGGAGCGCGTCCCTCCGCCAGTCGGTGCGAAGGCTTTGATTCACGTGGATTCGATTACCCGATCCCGCGTGGCGAAAGGGAATTTCTCTCGCTGCACGTTCACGCACATAAGAGATCGCGGAAGGAAATTGATAGTGCTAACGGTTAAATCAGATTCCGTTTTTCCCACCGTGAAAACTAGTTACGGTCGGTTTCGGGCCCTTCGTCGCCGCCCCTTGGGACGGAGGCAACAGCATTTTAGCTGCGGCTACTGAAATAACGCGGAGCCCTTGCTCACCGTGCAATGACACTCGACAGGTATCGATGAAATGCAGAAGCGGAAATGGAGATGTGGTTTTGATAGATTTACGTGGTGAAGGAATCTTTACCGAGCTTAATAGGACTTTATATTATCTTCATGATACAAAAATTAAGGTTTAGCAAGTATGTGCTTAAAATTAACCTTAAAAAGAGACATCAATCGTTATATCCTCAGATGATTTCATTAAATCCTCCATAAAGAAATCACAATCTACAAAATTGCGAAAGAATGACTTATTATTTATTAAGGTATACTTTGGAGCAACTAATGACACCTTCAGTGTATCTGAAATGATAAACTTTTGTCCTTTGATGCAGTTAAAACTGTTGTTTACTTTGAGAAACTCCTTAAGCAATATTATGGTAATTATTTCCATACTAAGATCAGATGAGTTAAATTTCAATATCAATTCTGAACATTCTTATTATTTGACTGCGCTGAAAATCTCTATGTAAAAAGAAGTATTGCGTTTTTCAGTTCTGGGATGAAGGAATTGAAAGAAAATTGTGCAACACGAATAATATGGAAAACTGCAAGACGCGATTATCTTTTACATCTTAATTTATTTCTTTTATTGGGGCAACATATTTGAATATTCTCTCTTCGAACAGCGTTAGACAGCGCAAAGCCCATCTCGTTGCTTAATTACATTTCCAAACTTAGTTCTTGATTCTCGGCGAATCACCTCCTGCAGTCAATATTACAGCTTCTATATTAGTTTTTGATATCGAATTCTATCAGGTAATGCGTTTTGTTTCTGTATAATTTTGCAAAGAGAAATAAGTCTTTTCTATGTATCTGCTAGGATTTCCCATCTCAATTTGGCCCTCGGTGAGCAACAAAATTAATCATCGACTTAGATTTTTGTTCTTTGCCTGACTTATTTCAAACATAATATAAAAACGATATCAGTATATTGAAAAAACTAATTCGGCTAAAGTTGACCTAAGTTAGTGCCGTTAAATAAGTAAGTTGACTGTGGCACTCAAAAGATATACAGCAATACCTCGCTTTACGCGACAGATAGGTTCCTGAAAATTTCGCGCTAAGCGAAATTCGTGCAAAACCGGGTCATTATGTTAATGAGGATAGGTTCCATGGACGCAAAAACAAAAGTGTAATGCGTATTAATTAAAATACGCTGTTAACCTGAAAAAACAGCTATTTTTCGACTTCCATCCATCAACGCCAAATGCAAATCTTTACAGTTTTTCAATAACTTATATACCTCGGTAATTTTCAAAAGATATACAAAACTAAAAACTTCATTATATTCAGGCCAAATTGTAATTCTTTCCTGTACGAATGAAATCCTAAATAAATCAGCGAGGGGGTTTTATTCGGAAAGTATTTCTTTAAAAAATAAGAACACCAATACAAACGTCGATCGAGAGATAAAAACGGCGTGCCTTCCTCGGGATTTCTTTCATAGCATCGCATCCTGACTCTAAATTTGTGATCCACAAACGACATAACGAACATCCACAAGTCTGTAAAAAATGGAATTTCTGATTCATATATGGTTAGGCTGCCTCAATAATTGGTCACCTTTGTTTTTGTGAAAACCTGGTAGGCGTAGGCCTGCCTCGTGTTGTAACGAATCCGCTTAAAATGGGCTCGCGCAAAGCGAAGTATGCCTGTGATACCAGAACGGCGTTTCTTCCAGAAAAAGGAGAAAGTCTTATGCATCTTCTCGCTTTGAAACTTCCGAGAGACCATACCATCGCAGAGTACGTACACTATGCCTTCTTATTTAATTCGAAAGCCTATTCAAAAATACCACATCAAATGGAAGTACAGGGCACTTACTGAAGAATGGATTTTAAGAAAGAGCAGCGCTCTCTATAGTCTGTCAACGAGAGATATTATTACAAAATATAAAAAAGGTACCTTAAACATTATAGTTGATATGATTTGGCGGAGGGAGCTATCACGGAACTTATCAGAGTTAATCTAAGGGAAAAAAATGTGTTTTAATAATAAATACGCAAAATCAAAAGGTTTGGGAAAATGCTCAAACTTTCATCCGACAAAAATGGACAATCACGTACAAAGAGAACGAAACCAATGATCAAACAGGAGTAAACAGAAGCGATCAAAAAAAGGGGGATGATCCAAGAAAACGCCGCCGCAGCGAATAATAAAGGCAATCGGGAGTAAATGAGAGAAAAGAATGAGCGTAATAGAAAGAGGGAGAAAATGGAAAAAAGCACACAAACACACACACAAAGCAATGGCGGGAAGGAACTTTTGTGTGAGCGCGAAAGAAATCGTGAGAGAGACAGAGATAGGAAGAGAGAGAATGCGATACTGAAAGAGAGAGAGAGAAATAGGTAATGTGCGAGAGAGAACGAAAGAGGCAGATAGGAATTTATCAGCTTCCTCTTCTCTCCAAAATCGAACCGGCCGCCTTTTCCCAAAAGCGCGCTCCTAATTCTCATCACCTTCATTCCACCTTCCCACAAACGCACACACGCCCCAACTTTCTCTCCCCCTACCTCCAACGGTTAAACCTTCCCAATTCCACGCCCCGCGCTTCGCTCGTTCTCGCTACAACATCCCACCCCGTCCCCCCTACCCCTCATTTAACCAACACGCCTTCCTTCGCCGTCGTCGCAACCCTCCCCCCTCCCCTTTAACCTCTCGCACGAATCATCTCCCACCCCTCTTCTCTCTCCAACTCACCCCGACCCCATCTTCCCCATGAATTGCTCCCATTGCTATTATTGCGGGAGAGAGAGAGAGAGCCCGAGGGGCGTACGACGGATCGCCGGCTTTGGAGCTGCGGGGGCGTACGAAAGGGGGAGAAGGAAGGAGGCGTCGGAAGGCGCTGGGCGGCTCCGAGCGCAGAAAGGAGGAGGGGAAAGGGGGGGCCGGAAGTGCGCTTGGGGGCGGGAGAACTCTGCGGGGCGATGTTGGGGGAGAAGAATGGCCCCTGGGAAAGGACTGCCAGAGCGGGGAGGAGGGTGAACAGGAAGGGAAGGAAGGAGAGGGAGGATGAGTCAAGGAGATTCGGGGGAGGAGTGGTGTAGAAGGGAAGAAATTTTTCGAGGGAGTGTTCGGGGAGGAAGGGGATTTGGGGGTGGATGGAGCAGTGGAAAGATGCCGTGTCCTGGACCGTTCTAGTGGAAGGAAATCCCGGGGATCTGTGGAGGCTGCTTGGGATATATGGGGGAGGGAAGGGGAAGGGAGGGGGGGGGGGTAAGAGGGGAAGGGCGCAGGGAAGGTTTAGAGGGGCGGCAAAGGGTTATACGGTCGCTTTGTTGGTCGAATTAATGATTTGGAGGGAGGGGATAGGAAAGGGCCGGCGCGCAGTTGTCCTTCGGGAGTACTTCCGCTGCGATTGAGGCACGCCGCGTCTCTCTCTCTCTCTCTCCCTTTTTCTCTCTCTCCCTCATATCATTCTCTTTTTACTCTGTTTTCGCTTCGCCCCTCTCTATATTTCCCCTCTCGTTCATGCTTTCCATCTTTCTATATCTACAGGCTGTTCCATAAGTCCCTTTACTCCGAGGTGTTAAGGTCGAATATCAAAATGTTATATTTATTTATAATTCTGGGTATAGTGAACTGCAATTGCAATTTGCTGTGTTTTTTGTATTCTCGTTTTTGTCACTGTAAAGATGAGTGACCAATTTTCGCTTGAAATTGAGGAATGTATGTTTCATTAATTCCAATGTATCTTAACATCTGGAGGGATAAAGAGACTTTTTCCAAATCCTCCTTTAGGATCCTCTATCTCTCTCTCTGCTTACCTCTTATCTTCTCTTTTCCTATCTTTTATCCTTCCCTTCCTCCTACACTCTTCCTTTCCTTCTCTCATCCTTTACCCCTTCTCCCACTTCTTTAATATCTCCCTTTCTTTCTGCCTCTCTCTCTCTCTCTCTTGCAACCTTCTCCCTATGACGCAATTATTATCTCTCTCTCGCGCTCTATAATTTTCTCACATTTCGTGACTGCTCTCTTTGGATTCTCAAAAGTTTTTTTATGGGAAAACGGCTTTCTAATTATAATAACTTCGTTTTTGGTGGAAGCACGCAAGCTTCGCGAACGCTGTAATTAAGTGTTTTTACTTCGCAAATTATCGTAGTAACCATTTCCATGGAAGCTTTTCTCAGTCCCGTAAACCTAGCACATGAGCTTTGGGGTATTTAGAGCAAATGATGAAATGGATGGTCTCTATTAGGGAAATTTCTAAAGAAATTATTACTTAAATCGTCATTTTTGACTAGCAGCGATCATCCCTAAAAAGGAATAGATTTTAAGATCGAACATAGACCTTGAAACCACATATTTAATAGTCGATGCTGGTGCCGTTCTCAATGAAATTCTAGTTTAAAATATGTACACATTTAGGGGATAAATATTTTTCCTAATTAAATATCTGTATGTTCATTATACCTTCTATCAGGTATTGACACGGTAACGCTGTGAAGTAATTCGATATAAAGTTTTTTTATTTCGCAACTTAATCTTATAAAAGACAACTCCAATCGTTTCGATCGATCTGTTTTACTTAAACTAAAATAAGACACAACGTTGCATTTACATATCGGAAGGGATGAATTTATTGAATTTTATCAGTTACTTGAGCCAGAAATATATTTCTATGAATAGAAAATAAAATATTTATTTCGGACGCGATACAACCTAGACATTAAATAATCACGAACTCCGTACCGCATTGGCTAACTTGTTAATCAAATATGTAGCATCGCTATGGAGAAATTCCGTCAAATTTAATTGGAACCTTTCTCTTCTCCTTTAAGGTCTTCAGTTAGCAAGTAATTTCTATGGCCTCGAGGAGAGATCCAAAAGTAAAATGCGTATCATGTTTTTCTCTAACGAGTTAATTACCGTAAGTCACATTTGGCTTCGATGTCAGTACATTTTTTCGAGGTTTCTTCAAAAAATAACCTTGAATGGATAAAAAATATTTTCAATATAGGCAATTCTTAATATAACCAACTGATACATAATACTCGTATCGAGAATCGTTAATTAATTTGTTTATGCAGCGATGGCAAAGTAAAAATTTTGTTCTCTTGACGCATTTTGCTATCTAAGAAATTAATTCGATGAAACGCATTTCGTGAAAAATACTTTGATTATAATTTGGCGCTATTGTTTGGAAAAAGTGTTTGGTATTTTTCATGGATGCTGCATGGAAATCCTGACATCTAGGACAAAAAGACAAAATTCACGATGCATGGAAACCTCTCAAACCCAACCGTGATATTTTGTTGTATGTCAAGGAGATCTGCCTTATAAATTACTGATTGGAATATTCGGGGCTTTAATCAGTAAATCCTGTTACTCTGCGATGATTTATAAGGAATTCCAAAAATTTCTCTTGTTGAATACGGGATGAACAAACGGACATTAAACAGATACACTAAGAGCAGCGCCCAAACCATTAATTCTTCTCCGAAAACCGTTTCCGATTTCACCTTAACATCTGTGAAATGAGCGTGCGTCGATGAGAGCTAATCCTCTAAAATAAAAAAGATAAAACTGGCTATATAAAAATATTTCAAGCAATCTGAGCTCGGGAAGAAGTCTGAATAATCTCGAACGCAAAACTCTGTCCGCGCTAAGACGAAATTAATGAGCATGAGGAAGGTACGAGGTCAGCAAAGAAGGCACATGGAAGAGGAAAGGAGAGGAGGGGAATAAAAAAAGGGAAAAGTAGAAGAGACACGATTCGCAGTGTAAGGGAGAGATTTTAAGAAGCGGGGAGGAAAAAAGGGGAGGAGGCGGACGGGAATGGGAATCGGCGGAATGAGACAGAGAGACAGTAAAGACTAAAGGAGTGCGCTTTTAAGAGAATGGAGTTGGAGTGGGGATGCGGGCAGATAGGAGGACGTTGGATGCTTTGGAAGGGGTAATGGGTCGATCTGATCCATGTGAGGGATGTTAGAGGGGAGGTTTCAGAATTCGTAAGAGCGAGTAGGGGGGTCGGGAGGAAAAAAAACCGGAGGGGGGAGACCGCCGTCGATGTGCGAAGGAGACGGGGGGAGGGGGGCGGAGGAAGGGGAAGGAGTGGGGGAGAGGGGAGGCGGGTTGGCGTGGGCGGGAGAGAACCGCGACCCGGAGATTAATGGCCCGAACAAAGGCTTGGATTGATGCGAGAGGGGAGTGGGGAGGTAAGGGGAAGATGGGAGGAAGGAATGAGAGAGGGGAGGGGAATGGAAGAGAAAACGGCGAGAGTGGATTGATCGGACTCTGAACTTCGTCAGCATACACGTGCTGCGTTTCACAGACACAGCGACTCATCGGGACCACTGCCATTTTGCGTTTTATGGCCGGCAACGGGAGATGGAAGGGAAAGGGAGAGATCGCCGACTTCGATGGGGAAGAGAGAGTCCCGCAGGGGCCACGCCTCCCTCCCGTTCCCTTCATCTTTTCCCTTCTCCCACCGAACTGCGGATTTTCAGCCTTCTTAAATATTAATCCGTATTTTTTTCGAAGGCCGGTTACGAAGCAAAAAAAAATATATATATCATTCGCCGCAGCGTTGCGCTATCAAGCGGGTTCAGAAAATTTAATTTTTAATCGAATCGAATACATGTAGAAACGCATTTGTAAGAAATAAATCTTGCTCATCATTTCAATTATGGGTCATTGTCTTCAATGAGCTTCAAATTGTTTGCTTTTGAGAAAAATGGGAATGCTGCAATGATGGTATTATAAACAAAATTTAGGTATGTGTTTACTGAACATCTTGAGAAGAGGCATTACCAAAAACCTATTTAGCTGAAGCAAGTACGATGACAATGTTAATGATGAAAGCCATTGCGTTCATAGCTTCTCTATCCATGCATCGAAGGATGAGATAAAGAGTGTTATATGAATAAACAACACAGATTGCAGCATAAGAATTCTTTTTCATTCTAAACGAGAAGATTTTAATTAAGGGTGGAGTCAATAACTGTGCATGAGATCTTCTGTTCAGCAAGGAAGGATATACGAAACCTGACATTGCAAACCAAAATTAAGAAATGCTTTACCATTTTAAAATTTCAGATCGAGTAAGTAGGATATTATATATTTATCTCAATCAAAAGGGCAACTTGCAATATAATTACTCAGAATGTGGTATTTAATATATTTATTTCCTTAATACGGCGAAGTTGAGGCCATATGGCCCCTTCTTCCACCTTACCGTTTTAATACACAATATAATTAATTAAATTATATCCATATAATTCAATTCAAATCAAAACAGTGAAATGAAAATTATTTCAAGGTATACATAAATAAGAATAAAATTAAGAAAAGTACAGCACACATATACACGAAAGTAAAATAATATAAAATCACCATAAAGGAAAGACTGTCCAGTCTGCTGATGGTTATAGTGGCTGTGCTGGTATTTAAATGAGGGAGAGAAGGGCAAAATACAGAGGAAAATTTACTTTTTTATGAGGACCTAATGCTAGCTAAGTATTTAGCGCAATATTTCTTAAACTGGTTAACATCAATGACAGATTAAAAGTGAAAAGGGAGAGAGTTCCGAAAATTGCAGGCGGTAACGGCGAAGGATTTATTATAAAAACAGCTACGATGCACGGAAATAAGTAGTTTGGATGAGCCTCGGGTGTTAAAGGAGTGCCTAGAATTAAGGGATTTGAAGTTGTTGGTTATTAGATTAGGCGAAGAATAAGTGAGGATACTTCTTAGTTGCGTTTGGATATGCATCTTTCTACGTTCTCCTAAGAACAGCCAGCCCAATTCTATGAATCAGTTTGTTATATGGCAACTTTTGCTTATATTATAAATGTATCCATCATATGATCTGGAGCTTTTGTGATTAGTCTTGTTTTAGATCTAGAAAAACGGGATCACAATAATCGAAATGAGAAATTACAAGAGAATTTATAAGTAGAATTTTTAGTTTTACTGGAAGTATGTTTTTAAGTATCCTAAACGAATAAAGTGAATAGTTGATTTTTCGGAAAATTTCGTTTACATGATTAGACCAGCAGAGTATATCATTCATAATAACGCCAAGGTGTTTTACTGACTAGGAGAACGGTACAGGAGCGGAGTTAATTATGACTGGGTCTATATTTGACATTTGTGATTTGCCGAGTAATTTAGGGTAGCAGAATATTATCGATTGAGATTTTAAGGGGTTTAACATTAAGCCATTACAACTCCAGGTCATGAGCGATTTTATATCGGTGTTCATGCAATCAATTCTGTTATTGATTTGAGATATTTGAGTTCCTATGTATATTTGCAGATCGTCAGCAAAAAGATGATACTGGCAGTGATGAATTGAGTTAGAAATATCGTTTATATATAAGGCAAAGAATAAGGGTCCTAATGTAGATCCTTGGGGACAACCACGGGAGACATTTTTCCACGATGACTATTTATCAGAGATTGATCCCATTTGGTACCGATTTTGAAAATAAGATTTTATCCATTTCAAAGAGCTAAGAGAGAAGTTCATTTTAGGAAGTTTGGTAAGTAATATTCCGCTGTCAATGGAGTCAAACGCTTTAGAGAATTCAAATAGTGTGAGAATTGTAGCTTTTTTTATCAAAATTCGCCCGAATATCATCAATGCAGTAGGAGCGCTGTAGCCAGTACGAAATCCAGATTGGTAGGAGTTAAGGAGCTCAGATTTATTTAGATATTGATGTATTTGTTTATGCACTAGCTTTTCAATAACTTTGGATAGCGTTGGTAGGATGCTTACCTATAGGGCGAAAGTCCTGCGGAGTTGTTGGATTAGCCTTTTTAGGGATAGGTCGCAGTAAAGCACCTTTCTAGGCAATGGGAAAGTAACAACTAGAGAAGGAGCAATTAATTATATGCGTAATGGTTGGTGTCAAGATATGTATCAAATTATGGAGCATAAATCCCGTGATAAGATCATAGCCTTTTGTTTTCGAATTAAGTTTAGAAATTATTTTCTTTACATCAGTGACTGAGACAGAAGAAAAACTGAAGGTCTGTGAATAGTTTCTAATTGAGGAAAATATTTTAGAGATAGTTGAATTTCCCTGATTTACTGAAAATATATTAGTGGTGATGAGAAGGCGTCATTTAATGCATCAAGAGGGACAGATGATAGCTCAGAATCACTTTTCTTATTACCAATTCCGAATACTTTACGTTTTCTCCATAGTGATGTATTTTACGACTGAGGAGAAATTATTGAGCACGAGAACTTTATTTTGGCATTTCTAACAGCCTGCTTTATTGAGTTCCTCGGTTTTCTATACTCTTCGAATTTGAGCGTAGAATTAGTGCGTTTGAATTTACGAAAAGCGGAATCACGATTCGACATTAATCTTTTTATATCATCTGTAATCCAAGGAGAATTTTTTCTAGTAATATGAATTGTTTTTTGTGTAGCATGGAGATAAAATAGATTGAGGAGAAAGACATTAAAATTATTTACCTTGTCGTCTATGTCATTTATATTAATAATACTCTCCCAAGGAACTGAATCTGTCAATTTGTTTATATCTATATATATACACGGTGACTATAGAGAAACAGCGTTTAATTGCGGAAATCTTCATTAGCTGTGTTTCCATTAACATGTTCACTGGTTGCTGTTTTAAATCCAAACGTTTTTCATCTGCAAAGTTCAAATTACAAATTGTTTACTGTTAGCGTTATTATTTTATAAAAAATCTTCGTCGCACGAAAGCAAAAAAATATTTGAGCAAACCTAGTAAGAGCTTTTAGAATTAAAATAGTATACTAAAAAATGAAACATTTTCTGTTTAGTATCCGCAGATTCTCGAGTTCAACTAGTATAAAATGTTCCGAAACGCAAATGGATTACTCTTACTTGTTGATGTAAATTAGGATTAAAATCCTCTGTCTTTCGCGAACGACGACGTTAATCTTCGATCCAACGAAAAATCGCAACCTACATTGGGCGAAGCGTTGACCGTATGCAAAAATTCGATAATTTTCGTTTGAGCGATCGCCGTTCCGTCTCTTCATAATAGGTTTACGCCATCGCTCAACACACGATTCGCTGCAGAGTTGCGAATCGTTCGCTTTCTCCGCCGAGAAATTCATTTCTTTGGAAAACGCTCAGACCATCGCCATAATGGCTGCATCGCAATGAAAATTATTTACCATTTAGTTTGACAGTTTACATGCACGATACGACTCCCTCCCTCGCTCATACGGATCCGTTCTAATGCCAGAAGGCCGTAAATCACGGCGATTCCAGAAACGCTCGCGAGAATAAAAAATAAAATAAAATGCTTCTCGGCATGCGAACGAGTACTCAACCAATTAACCGTTATTACTTTTCTAAATCCACGGACTCGGATCGAGCGAAAAACGATCGTAAATTCAAAAAAGAGGGGATGAGAAAGAGGTAGAGGGGCAGGGAGGAGGAGGAAAGGGGCCGAGGGAGGGGGGGACCATTTAAATTAAAGCGTTTCCAAATTGGACTATCCCCACCCCTTCCTCTATCCCCCTCCACCCCTTCCCTCCACCCCTTTCTTCAACCCTTTCCTTCCACCCCTTCCCAGTCCCTCCATCTCTCACGCTCTCTCTGAATCGAGGTAGAAGATGACACGCGTACCAATCGCATGCACTTGCCTCGATCGCAACTTATGGGATTTAGGGAGGAGACGCGCCAGCCTCAGGCACGACCAGACGCGACGTTTTTTTCTTTGCCCAGACGTAATCAGCGATCAGCAAGACTAAAATTAATTAGGCAGAGTGATATTTCGATCTCTTCTTATGGATCGCATCCAATCGATGAACAACGTGGTCGTAAGACATTAGAATAAACGAGAGGCTCATTTCAAGTATCAAACAGTAGTCCTAGATGGAATGGATAGCTCAATTTGATATGATGGTTTTTTAGTAAATTAGATATGGCAATTTTGGAATTGAGGCGGCACAGCACTGATCGTAGTACCTACTCGGGGAGATTTTTAGGATTGAAATTAATTTATTTTTAGTTATACAATAAAGATCAAGTGGGGAACCATTGATCTACCTCGGTTACCGTACTCTCAAAGCGTCGACGTGCCTGTGCGTTTTTCTGGCGAATCAGTCTCTTGGTCAAAGCGTCGGTCCTGGTTTTAATTCGCCGATGGTCGATTTTAAAAGGGGGGAAAATTCTTTTTCACTTCAATTAATTTTTCAAATCGATGATCGGAGAATTACGAATGAGAACGGATCCTTGTACCTGAAATGTACATTCAAGCGTTTAATGTCTACATGAGGCACTTAGATCGTTAAGCGTTTAGAAATTTTTGACTCGGGCAGAGTGGAATCAAAAGAGATATAACGGAATTGTTAAAGAGGTAGGATTTGGATCGGTTTGCGAGAGATGAGGATGGGGTTGAGACTGCTGACCATCTTTTAGTTGGAGCAAATAGGCGAGAAATGTCTAGAAATCTAAATACTTGTGCTGAAGAGTGGAATGAGCACCTTCTCTCGTCAGTTTTAGATCTTTTTCTCTTTAAAATTATTATGAATAAAATACGTCCTATATATTCGTAAAATGACTAGAATTTCGTGAACCAACTTTTCATAATTTCTATTCTGTTGAACCATAAAAATGCCTTGATTGCTAAAAAATCGAGTTTTTATATACCAAGGTGATTTTAGAGAACTGAAAAGTTAATCCATCACGATAATTTTGCTATTGATTCTTGTGCTGGAAACAAACGAAGTCCATACGATAGTACGAAATAAGTATTTAGCGTCTTAATTGGTATTTAGTGCGTCCGCGCGATTGAGTAGGTCCGCGTGTGAATATTGATTTATAGTAGGTCCATGTCGCTGTCGGAAGACATGCAAACCTAGACAACTGCGTGAGATGCTGATTCCTGGCGCAGATTGAGTTATCGCAATTCCAGTTGTTGTCCTTCCTTCCACCATCAAGATTTAATATTATGCTATAACGAGTAGAGTGTGTCTAGAAAGTTCTTGTCGCTGTCGAAAGATGCGCAAACCCCTAGACAAGAGTTTGGCACCAGGTCTCTGGCGAGGTATAACTATTCCGTAAACCTGCTTTATTTTTAATATTTTTCCTTTTCTTTTAAATAATTTCAAAGATTTTTCTCCTTTTTCCATTTTTGTGTTTCTGTTCGTATAATCCTGTACTATCTCTACCTCTCTCTTTGCTTATGAATCTCTAAATATTGTAATTTATGATTACGGAGGAATTATTTAACATTAAATCGTCGCCGTAGTATCGAAATTAGTTATTAATTGAAAATAAGTAAACTTTTTATATCAAAAGATATTAAAGATTTTTGAACTTAATTCTCAGTCTTGTATTTCGTGATAATGGTATATTCATCATCCAGTTTTGCACATTCGAAATTTCGCGCAACCTCAGTTCAGGTCCCGAGAGAACAAGAATATTATTCACGATGCTTCATTCATCCGGGTAAGCTTTTTACTCTTTACCCTAAAATATTTTCTAAATCTGCAAAATTACTTCAAAAAAAGAGATAACTCCGTAACGCGATATTTCACGAGGACATATAAAATTAGCATATAGAATTGTGAATGAGTGGATGGAATATATGTATCAGTTAGCCAGAGGCGTAACAAACGTTTAGAGACTCTAGTTCAGAGTCATTGCTGGGGACCCCTACCCTATTTTTAAAAAATGGGTAAAAAAACAAAACAGCAAAAATAAATAAACATAACGGAATATATAAAAAATAATATCTACGGAACAAATAAAACCATACTATATAAAAATTCCACTATATTACTGAAATAATAATAGGTAATGTTGGAATTTATAAATAATTTGTTCCGAAGTATGGAATTCCACATAATTAAGGCTTCCATAGCGGATTATAGAAAAATGATACTCAAATTAGTTTTTTCTTGGCGCATTTGTTTCTGTAAAATTATTATTGATCCATTAACATTCAGCAAATGCTAGTCATAACAGCCGAATCGGCCAATAATTTTTAGAACATGTTGCTTGAATATTTTTTTGCATTTTTCAGTTTTGAGGTAACTTGGATATAACGTAAAATGCCATATGTAAAAGACGATTTTTAAATATCTATGGTAAATAATGACTTAAAATAATGCGTATGACAAAACACGAACACTTTTTGTTGTTATCGGCTCCCCTTGCGCCCTCCTATCTCCCCCTTGGTTGGAAGTTCATTGCAACAGTTCGTCATTAGTATGCTACGCCTGTATAGCTGGCATAACTATAGCCACGATTTATAATTTAGATAAGCGCACGTCTGACTGAAAGGCAGACGGGCGTAATAAAACAAATCGAATGCGATGATAATCAGGGCACCAATTTAAGCCTCTATTTTCCGTATTAATTTCGAGTTCAGCAAGCGAACGACGGAGCGACGGATTAAACCACGGGAGTTATATTAAAATAAAAACTCACTGGAAGCAAAATGATGGACAAATTATGCCGGTTGAAGGCAAAAATGAAACAAACGTACTTCAAAAACATGTTATATCAATTTACGAGTAGAGCAAAGGTCAGATATAATTTAAAACAACCAACAACAACATACCATAACTAAAGCAATAGGTGGGAGCACGTTTTCTTAAAAACTTTCTCGGTTCTGGTTTGCTTGTTCCTTTGGAGGGGGGGGGGGGGAAACCCGCACCGTTAGAATGTAGATCATCACTAGACCTTCCCATCCGTGAAAACGTTAGTCCTCTACCTTCAGCAGTTTGGCTACAATATCATCTCACAATCAGTATGGAATTTTTCGACTCTGAAGCCACCTAGCGGAAAATTTATGAACAACTTGGAAAATTCAATCGGTGGAAAATTCATAGTTAGATAAAAGCCATCACATTCAAAAATAACTTTCAAATATCTCACTAAACATAAAAGTTTATCGTTCACGGACAGACAGACAGGCGGGCTGATAGAGATTGATCACATTAGCATGTTTTTTCTTTTAATAAAAAGTGCTAAAAAACTCAGCCATTGTTATTAAACTTCTTATTTCGCGTGATGCCCACGCAACGTTCCAGACGGGGAAAAATTAGAGATATTTTTCAACACAAAAAGGATAAAACAGAAAACAGGCATTCGCAGGAAGGAAGGATGGAGAGGGAGAAACTGAGAGAGGGAGATTCGGAAGACAGATCGGTCTGTTTGCTCCGCAATTCTTTAGCGCCAACTGCGCGTCGGCTTAAGAGCTAATCGGATCTACGTCACGGCGCTAACGACCGATGAAAGATGATTCCACACAACACACAACCTCCAGCCCTCCTCGGAGCCCCAAAAAACACACGGAATCACTTTCGATTTCCCAGTCACGCAACCGACTAGGACGTCGGCATGAGGCGCACGGCGCTAAACGGAAAGGGACGTCTCGGTCGAATGTCGAAATGCGCGGGCGAAACATTGACCCGGGCTTGAATATTATAGAACAAGATGATCCAAACGGAACTTATAATGGCTACTTTCCACATAATTATTTATTTAATATGTACTTTTATTAGCTTTAAAATTATTGCGGATATGTTGCTCTTTGTGTTCCAAAATTCCATAATATAGCGTTATAAAATATTACAAATACATTCGAACGTAAAACTAAATTGATCACGCGTATTTGTGTGATAAGAATAACGCGTATATGTACTAGACCAGGCATGCCAAATCAGTGGCCCTTTCTCTGCCGTACTGCGGCCCGAATGCCTAGTTTTGTTGTAACAAAATCATTCGATGTTTTACATAAATACTCTTTTTTTAAAAGGAGACGAGATTTTTTAATATAACGCATTTTATAAATTACTGTTTTTAATTGCAAAAATTAGTCTATTTTGCCAATTGTGGCCGCCATTAAATAATCGTAATTAAGTGCGGCCCTTCTATAACATCCATCGCTTCAATGCGGCCCTTATGTCTCTTCAATTTTGACACGCCTGTTTTAGATTACACCGAATCAGACTCCAACAATAGTGTTGCTATGGCAACACTCGTAATGAGTGATATAAACTGCAAAAACCAGTATTTACGCGAAATTAGAAGAAATACGACCGATAAGCAAAATTATACGATAGAAATTAGAATCTCCATTTTTTTCCTCAGAGAAAAGTACAGATTCCGCACCGATATTACTAATGTAAGATATTTTAATGTGCAAGATAAAATTACCCTGAACGATGATTTTCAGATTTCCTATGTAAATCAAGCGGGAAAGATAGTTTCTGGAATCGAACCCGGAACTTTCAATCTTAGCAACAAATAGCAATTCTCGAGAGCTCGGCCCCAGTAGCAAGAGATTCCCATCATGTGTCATGAAAATCGGTCAATTGTTTCAAAAGTTAATAGGAAGAACAGGCACACAGATAGACACAACGAATAAACTATTAGCCTATATCCATTCCGGAAAGTAGGCTAAAAGTTGGAGCTTCATTTACTGACGCGATATGAAAAAGGGCGTTTTATTTATTGAGGTTTATTTAGAATTGTAATGCCATTATATGACATAAAGTGATTTATTCAATAATGAATTTAAAATTTTAACTTTTTATCTAAAACCATTCGCTCAGAATATTAATTAGAAATTTTTGAAGGCAGCCTCTGCCTTCCACCGAATTTAAAAACATTTCTTCGGCAGTGTTATAGATGGAATTAAAGGTCAAAGTGAAAGGTGACTTGAAGTTAAGAAGTAGTATATAGTGTATAGGAAATGGTATCAAAAAGGCTATATTTTTGTATTAAGTAAACCCAATTTTTATTATGTGATTTGGGTATTATGCATTGAGTTGTGATGGAGACCCGCTGCCACCGGGACCTGCTCCCAATTGTAGCGTTTATGTGAATAATAATAATAATAATATAACTTTCTTTCTATAACCATTTACTCATAATCTTAATTTGAAATGTTTGAAGGCACCCCCTTTTATTTTTCCAAATAAACTCTTTGGCAGCGTAATAAGTATCATTATAGACCACATATACACCGCAAATTTCAGTCTTCTATCTCTTACCGTTTACTTGCTATTTTAAATTAACTTATTGTACAGACGGACAGACAGAGCGAAAAAATGAAACGCGCTAAAAATATAGGCTTAATAACATTTTATCTACGGAAACCACTTAGGCTTGTTAGCTCCATATTGATCTTATATGCTCTATGGACTGCATTATCTTATAAATCGGGAAAATTGACTAATTAAACAGATAATCTTTGCCGATGTAATATCTCAATTTAAGCGGGTTTGCTATGACCGAGCGTCATCGATAAAAGTTAAGTAATCGAATATCGATTAAGTATGTACATTACTTTCGAAATATGCTACGTGTCTTAATATCATAAAATCGATCGTATATGACTGGTGAAACAGCTAACCTCCTTCACTATCGGACAAGTCTGTCGTTGGCGTACGTAATGCTATATGAACGTACGTTAAAAGGCTATAACGTGAAAATTATGTAAGCTAAAAAAAGTAATAATCTACCACCATTTACGCCTTATCCTATCCTAGCTATTGTTAAAACGAACACAAACCTCTTAGACACGTAATGACAGTGTTTTTAAGACCATGGATTTCAATTTTTCTTCCCATGAGCGGACTTCCATTTTAATCTCCAGAAGCTATATACCGACTTGCTTCATTAACAAACAAAAAACACGATAATGTAAAAAGATCAAACTATGCGACTCCTGCAGCCATCGAATGCTTCATTTAACCGTATGCGCATTTTAGCAGCAGAACAGCCGTCATCAGCGGTAATTCACCGGCCGTCGCTTCTGGTTACTCCGCCTCCGAAATGTAGTGGTCTGAGTCAGACCACTACAAACATAGCATCTGGGAGAGATCACCCACTACTATTTTAAACACTAAATTATTATACTGTTACATATGTACAACCTTACGTTTCGTATAGAAGATACGTAAAGTTTCTCGAAAGAAACCCTTGAGAAAGGAACGGTTTGAGACGAGCGATGGCCGGAGGCGACGAAAAATGCGGGATGCGCGCAAGAATTACCGTCAAGGGAAGAATCGCAAGGAGAATTTTCTTTCTTTTTTCCTAAGGGGGAGTAATGGTGACATAGGGCGATATCCCAAGGATAAAGGAGGCTCTAGTAATCCGGTAAAGAGGAGAGCGATGGCGATCTTAAAGGGGAGTGAGATGGAGAAATAAAAAGAGAAGACGAGGACGGGGAGAAAACAAGGGTAAAGGGGGGAGGGGAGAGAACGGGAGATGGAGGGGATATGAGAGAGGGAGAAAATGGAAGAAAGATAATGGAAGAGAGAGGGAGGTTAAGTGTAGTAGGGGAGGAAACGAAGTGGGCCCGGGGAGAGGAAAAAGGAGGAAGCTTTGAGTGCGGAATCGGACGAAGAGACAGGCATAAATGGGAACGGGGGAGGGAAAAGGGGGGAGAGGGAGGTGGGGGGGATGGGTTGGTACGCACGGAGAGGTTGTTATTGTGGATTCGACGCGTGTGTGTGCGTTGAGTGGGATGGGGGGAACGAGAGTCGGCAGCATCGGGTCCCCTCCCCCAAAAAGCATCGGTGCTATCCATCCCCAATCCGCCCCTCCCCTTCAACCCTCCTCCCCAACAGCCGCCTCCCGCCCGCTCCTTCTAATTAGCAGAATCCACACGACTCTCCCTCATACTCTCAGCGAGCTCGTTCCCCCTCGCTTGTTTTTCCTCACACTCCCCCTTCCCTCTCTCTCTCCCCTTCCTGCCTTCCAATCTCGCCCCCAACTCTCTCCCCCTCTTCCCTTAAACCCGACAATGCTCTCGCATTCCCAACGATAACACACGACCCGTCTATCCCTCTCTCCCAGCCTCGACAGGCTGTCCCTCTACCGGCCATTCTCTCAAACTTCACCCTCGGTTCGCTCGAGTTATCGCGATGTTTTCTTTTTCATTTTTTTAGCGTTTCGACCGTTTACCAGGCGACGTTTTTAAACAAGCGCACGGATGCTTGCAAGAATTTTGTTTTCTCATCTGATCCCGTGATACGGCCGTTTATTTCTCTCGTGGTCCTTCGCCTGTCGTTATTCCGAGGTTTATTTTAAAACGAAAAATCATTTACGGGAATAAATACGTAAAACTTGTACCGATAACACATACCTAATATTTTAGTTTAAGTTCTTAATCTATTATTCAGTACAACTGGATTTTTTTCTTCAGGGTTAAAATTATTACGGGCGTTTAGTGATACCTAAATGTAGAAATCCGTGCAGCCTGGAAAAATCATCACCTTGTTAGGCGAAAAATGAAGTTTTTCAAGAAATGTAAATATTAGGAAAAATATTTGAAAATGCGACAATTACGGAAATTTTTTATTTTGAGGAACTCATAGGCATGGCAACATCCTGTTGTATTTCCGAAAACCTTGAGCTCCACTCTCGCATTGTTTTAAGTTGATCGTGCCGTCATCGCCTCTGCTTTCCCCGTCCAATGGGAACTTCCCCGAGAGTTTTTAGAGGCGAGAGACGGCGAGCGGAGGGCAAACAGAGAAGAGAGAACGCGTTATCTGGCGCAGAGATGATCCCTTCCACTTCTACGAAAGCATCTAAAACTCGTTTGCACCTAAAGGGTTCGGAAATTCTCAGAATCAGATGAGCTGGCAGCCTTAGAGATAGAGAGACAGACAGAGACTGAAAGAAGGAAAGCGCAGACAAGACATTAATTCCAGCAATAAATTTTTAGCGATTTCTTAAAAAAATCCACTCATGAGTTGGGTTCGTCCGGCTGTCTGTTTGACGCGCTAACTCTTCCTAAACGAAACCAGATAGAGATTTTGTTTTTTCACCAATCGCTGTAGTAATCTGTCATGTTCCGCACGTTTCCTTGAGAAGGTCCGTCTGCCCCTCTGTCTGTCACACGAGCTAACTCCTAATCGAAGTCAGCTAGAGACTACGTTTTTTCGCCAATCGATTCAGTATTCTGTCTCGCTCTGCAAGTTTTCTTGTGGAGGTTATAGTGGCCAGTAGAATAAGGAATTTATGTTCACATAAATTTTAACATTCTGTATTAAAAATGTATTTTTAAGGTAACCGCCGTTTACTGTCTGCTTCAGCAGCACTTCCTAATATTTTCCCATTATTTTTCGTCTCCATTTCAGCATAACAAAATGTACATCCTATCAGACCGCGACAATGATATCTTTATGAGTATCGCAATGCACTCCGAACCCCTGCACTTCACGACACGAGTTGTCGCATCGCGCTTTGGTCCTGACCAAAAGTGAATGCACGTACGTTAAATGATTTTTCCTTTCAAATATAGAGCGCTATGGAATTGATCGAGTGAACAAACTAATTAAGGCTGCTTTTCACGACATCTAGCGTTCACTTCATCAATAGTAGCTCTCGCATAAACGAAGCCACAAATTATCCGTCACAGACTTTCTCGTACGCGGAAGTAGTTGGCCAATACTCGATTAATTTGTTGTTGTTGACGTAACCAGGTGGGTGTTTTGATTTTGGAATGCGCCAACACAAAGCCCGCTAGCACCAATTGCAGGTGAAAATCAATTCACTGTACGTCGGGTTGCATTGCTAAAGAATTTTCCCTTACCAATGCGCTTGGTTTGAATCACACAGCTACCTGTATGTTTAAGTTTCTGTTCGGTAAGTAAATATTTTTTTGTCGCCTTTATCAGTGCGGAATTATTTTGAATCGTATTTTTAATGAACTGGCATAATTTAATTAAACCGACAAAACTGTTGTCGAAAATATTGCCTTATTGTTTTTAGTATTTCCAGAGTTAAAAGTGACAACTTCCGTATTCATAGGATGATTATCACCTGATTACACGATTTATAACTAAAACTAATGTTTCACATCCCATTTAAGATTATCAAAGTGTAGTAATTTACATAATAATAATGTTTCACATTCCATTTAAAACTATCAACGTGTAGTAATTTACATAATAATTAGGTGAAACTAAGTTTATTTAATAAGTTGGCTGAATATCATCGAATTTTAAAGTTTTTTATCTCCTGGGGAGGTCTCACACGAGCTTTGATTCTATTAAACAAGATTATCAGCTCCATGTAGATTTCAGACTTTCTTAATTACTGATACTTACATACTTATATCAGATAAAAATAATTACTCATTCTAATTGAAATTAATGAATACTGAATATCTGGGCATGGAAAGGATTGACCGAATGTTCAAGAAACGCAATGCGTCATCGGCATATTCCTCACCGAGTTCGAAATTATTAGCATATTACGAAGGATACTCTTTTCTTTGCAAATTTTTTATTCATAGAAAAAATATCATCTACTCAAACATAGATAAAAAAGTATTATGTTGAACTCTGGGTTTGTGATAAATTCCCGTTTTTTTCTAATCTTCGTTTTTTACAAAATATCATTAGAAACGAGAATAGCATTCCAGGCCAAAGTCAATGTGGGTTTGAATTGTTAGAGTCACTTAAGTAAAAAATCCTATCTTAATCACCACTCAAAGTTAGGATCCCCACATTGACGCCAGACCAAAAGAACATATCACCTGCCACCCACCGCCGTATAACGGTAACGGAATGCGCCTAAACTTTCTCAGAACACCGTTCGTATTGACTGCCTTCCACGCCCATTAGAATAGAATAGAAAAAGATAATATTCGAGAGGTTAACCGGTAGCAACAAAGACGGCCCACTCTACGGGAAGATAGGAAAGAACAACAAAGGAAAAACCCCTCCTCTAATAATAACATCAAATATGAAATCGAGCGGTTGCTTTGCATTTCTTTAATACACATTAGCGGACAGGTTAGGGAAATTTTCCTGATATCGTTGAAATACGGATACAAGAGCTGGATGGGGCAGAGTTTTAGGTGGAAGATGTCTGTCGATAGCGTCGGATTCCCATGGCGTGGGAGGCGAGGAAATGGAGGGGAACATTCAGTCCACGGAGAACGATAAGCGACATCTATGGGAAAACGAAAGACTCTCCCCCCACCCCACCTCCCAAGGCGATAGGAGAAAACGGACGAGGCAGATAACTATTGATGACGCAACTTTTGCAATTCGAGCCCGGACGCAAAGGGGGAATCCGAAGTCATAGATACCTAAACGCGCGCCGCCTCGCATCATCGGATATCAAAATTCTAATCAACTTCCACCGCATTTACATCCAAATGAAGCCGCACTCGTCCTCGACGGAAGCACTCAGCCTCCTCCTCTTCATCCTCTCATTCCCTCCCCCCGTCCCCCGCACCCCACACTCCCCCCGCCCCCGCCCCTCCCCGTCTACGCCTCCTCTTCCATCCCCATCCCCGCTCCCGTTTCACGCTCCATCCACCCTCGTGCCCCTCTCACCCTCCCGCGGCCCCCATTCCCTCTTAAACTCCCAATTGCCAGCGCCCCCCTCCCCCATCCGCCGAAGCGTAGCCAGCCGAAATCCATTGCAGGGAAATCGGCGGAGGCGAGGGATGGTTGAGGAGAGCTGGGAGGAGGAAGAGGGGGAGGAAGAGAGAATCTCTCAACGGCATCGGTTCCCTCCGGCCCCTCCTCTACTTTCCGCACACATACCGCCGCCGGGGAAACCTTCCCAGCATCCCCCGCGACCCCTCTTCTAGCCACGCGCGCCGATTCCACCCTCTTCCCGACCGAAATCTCTTTCCTCCCACATTCCCCTCTCCTCTTCACCCATCCCATCTCTCTCTCTCTCTCTCTCTCTCTCTCTCTCTCCTCCACCCTTTCTCCACAATTCTCCCTTCTCCACGGAAAACCGTACTTAAACCAGCACGGAACCTAACGATCTCGCGGACTCGCAAAAACCATCGATTCAACATCGCGCGTTTAAGTTCTCGAGTGCCGCATAAAACGATCGCGGCGCCAAAACGGCATCGAACCTGAGTCGCTCGGTGCGGAACATCCCCGACTTTTGGTCGCTAGGCTACCGGCGCGTCGCTCCGGAGCACTCCCGTGGTCCTACATATCCGTTTTATGCGAGCACGGGTTGTATTGGCTGAAAATGAGGCGGTGAAATATTAATTGGCACGCGTGACGTCAGGGCAGGGGCGGCCCTTAAAAGTGAGGGAAAAGAAGAAAAAGAGGAATCGGCTGATGAAAGGACTCGGACACCGTGACGACGCGGATGAAAAGGTCAAAAGGCTTCTAACAAGTTGTGGGGTTGGATTCGTCTAACTTGCTCCATCTTTTCTTGTTCATATCGCTCTTTTAATCACAGAATGAGCCTGATCAAACATTTTAACTGTAAGCTCAGCTGTCTTCCAGCATTCTACAATTAGAATGGTCTATCGAGTTATGCGAATAACAAAATTGCAGCATGCCGACGAACAATAGTCTCATTCAGGACCTTAATGAATTTTATTTACACACTAGTGTGTGCCCATAATAAATGACGGGTATTGTTTATAGTTTCCAGGGTATTATTTAAACTTCAATACAGCGTAAAAATTTCGCGAATATACGATCCCAGTCAATTACACGAAACCGGCAACAATGAAAGTCACCTTGGCGATGAAAGATTTTCACGTAAAAATAGGCCAAATTTTCACGTTAAAAAGTAATTTGTGAACCGATTTGACACGTATTCGAAAATCGACGGAGGAAATTAAAATATCCTTTCGGGTGTTCTTTGTTTTGAGTACCTATCGAACTCCTATGATGATTCTAAGTAATTTTAAAAGGCAATTGATCGATGTGCTGTACTCATCCCCATGTTCATCGAATGGAGAAAACATACGCTCCTGGAATCCAACTCATGACTTCAACGTAGATGGCGAGCAGTTTTAACTTTAAAAGTTGCATTGCCAAGTAATTCCCGATAGTTTGATCGAAAAATAGTGTAAATATTTTTATTTATAAGTGTTAACTTTTGAAAAAGTCATTTCCGAATTATCTAATCTAGTTCTCCTTACTCCCGCTCTATGGAAACTGCGCCACGGACACATATATTGGCTATTATTATAATTATTATGGATATATCAATTCATATATATGTACAAACTAGGGAATGCCCGTTGAAATTCAACGAGAAAGGTTTTTGTGAAATAAAAAATGAACAAATATGCCTTGACTTTCTTTGGATGGCAAGAAAACAAAATTCCGTTCTTTTAGGCGTTCGTTGTTTCAAGTTTCGAACTTCTACGATGATTCTAAGTACCTAATTTTAATATGCGAATGATTAATGTTCTACATTCAAATGTACTCCTCGTAAATAACGCAACGAATGTTGTTTACATTGGTTGCTATGAAAAGAATTTCTCTCTCCTCTTCTCTCTCTCTCTCTCTCTCTTACTAATTGTAAGAACATTCAAAGCACGCTTTAACCCATAAGGATTGAAATAACAATAGAATTTCGAGGTGTAACAATGTAATAGGTTGGCATGGCAACATCCCGTTGAATGGCAAGATTTCCCCAAAATATGTGAATTAAACGTTTAACATACGCAATTTCGAACTGTAGGCGGAAAAAGATGAACCGATTAAGAAACTTCGTAGTTTTTTCTTTAAAATTGGCTAGATCCGAAGCTCATAGGTGAATTATTTCTAATTTAGATCTCAAAAAGAATAAAAGCCAGCAAGTCAAAAAGTCGATTTTTACGTGTTATCCTATGGGAAATGGAATTGCCTACCTTGAAGTCGAATCTAGGACTTTTTACGAGATTTCTTTTCGTCATCATCTTAAAATATGTGAATTAATCATTTTTGCCAAATACCACAAATGAACCTCGTTCCATTATTGAGTTATTCGCATTTTTATAGCGTGACAGAGGGAGCCACAAAGGGACCAAGGGACAGAAGTAGCCTTTTATTATTGTTAGACAGATTTCAATAAAAAATGAAAAATATTTATTGCTAGATATGCTGCGACTTATACGTCTTTCATATGGTTATTTTTATTTCTGCTTATAGTGACCTTCTATGAAATATAATTCCAGGATTTCCTCCTCTCATAGACTAAAAAAATCCGATAACCGAACATTATAGAAAATAATATTACATATTTCAGCTGCATTTTATGCATCGCATCTCAACATATGCTGCTGCCGAATAAGCCAGCACTAGCAATAAAAATTAATATAGGCTCGAAAATGCAAAACTTCGTTGCGATTACTCGATTAATAATGAGCGTATAACACAGTTGGCCCGTCAGCGAATGGCGAAAGGCGTATATGTTGACTCAATATATAGCTCTGCACTAATCCAAATATTTGCACCCGAAAAAGAAATACGTTGGTCGTCGCAGCGGAGAGCCGCGGCGGCATTTTTGGCGTCATTCACTGCCGTTGAAAAGTCTGTGGATAAACATCTTTTCTTCCATTCGCTCAGACGACGGCGTTTTTTCGGGATCCTCTTTATTTACTTCCCATCGCTCGCTGCCATTATGACCCCAATAGCGCAAACGGAAAGTCCCACTTAGTCGTTTTTTCCCGCCATTAAGGATCGCTGTTATATTCGGCACATCTGTTTTCGAGGCGGCCATGTTGTGACGTCACAAACTCCGGGGGAAAAAATTGTCCGCGTATCGCCGCCCGCGATCATAAACCATTTTATCACGGGACTCGTAGCTTTTCTGACGCCGCAGTATACATTTTGTCCCGTTATTCGGGTTTAAGTCCTAATTTCGACGCGATCTAAACTCGATAGCTCCGCCCGCGACACTCGTGAACGCTGCACCGAATGTTACACACCCCACAAATCACGAGACAATTAAATACATCTTCATCGTCAATGGGCGAAGTTTTTGGAGAAGCGGAAACTTCTTTTTCGTATTTTTTTACGCGACCGCCAGAAAATAATCCACACGAGGCGATGCGCCGGGAGTCGTAAACAACTTCCACGAGACAAATGAGCGCGAGTCCCTTCCCAAGCGATGGGGAGACGCACGACGCCGAATTCGACGCGTGAATAGGGCAAGCCACGTTCCGACAGCCGCTTGTCCATAAAATGAAAGTCTTTGGGGCGATGACTTGTTCAGTTTCAGTTTCAAAATGTTTTTATTTCCGAAAAGACACATTTCATTTCAATTTTACACATTCATACATTTGGTTTTTCTTATACATGTGACTGGTCTGCAAATCCTTGTTATAGGCTGAAGGCCTCTTCAGGGTTGACTCAGGTGGAATGTTTGTTGGTTTTTATTTAACCATTTGATAGTTATTTGTTTAAGTTTCTCCGGGGGTAGTTTTTGCCTGACATTCGCCCTAACACGGAAGGGAAACCCGGCAGAACCTTCCGATGGCAGACTTATTAGGCTATATATGAATTGATAAATAACAGTAATATTGATAATAACAACAATAGATAAATATATAAACAATAACCAAAGCATTGGATATAAATAAATTTAATCATTTTAACAGTTACCATAGGGTATTTGGTAGAATTTAAGTAAATAATGACTTGTGAAAGAAAAAAAAAACATCACCGGGGCTATTCCGGCGACGCTACGCTACCGAAGAAAACGCGGACGGCCTTTACCGATTCTCATCTCGCAGCTCCAGAAAACAGGAGGAGGAGGGGAGGCAACTGAGAAGGAGGGAATGTATGGGAGGAGATGGATGGAGCGAGGGGCTGTGCGTGGGAAATGCTTCACAGGGTTCAGGAAAAGGGGGACGGACTGAGAGAGAGAGAGAGAGAAAGTGAGAGAGAGAGAAAGAAAGAGAGAGAGAGAGTGGAGTTAACGAGGCCTGAGGATGGAATGGCGAAGGAGGAATACGTGGGCGTGCGGCGGGGGAGGAGGGTGAGAGGCAGGGAAGAAGGAAAGGGAAGAGGGGAGGGGGGAAAGAAAGACGAAGATAGCGTCGGAAGAAATATCGATCTATCGAATGATTCCGTTCCGCCATTTGGTTGGGCGTGAGAGAGGTCCTCCTTCTACCTCCCACCGCCGCTTCTCCGATCTCCTTCTGCCTCTCTCACTCCTCCTGCCCCAACCCCTTACTCCCCTCTCTCCCTCCCTCTCCATCTCCTTCCTTTTAAGGGCGAAGGACTGATCCGAGCGAAGGAGGCAGGGAAGGAACCCGACCGTATGCAAATGCCCAAGCATGCACCGCACTCCTTCGGTTTAGGTAGTAGAGGGAAGGAGGGAGGACCCGGGGGGAGGTAGGGGAGAGGAGAAGGGAGGGAGATGAGGGAGGGAGGGAGATAAGGGAGGGAAGGAGATAAGGGAGGGAGGGAGACAGGGGAGGGAAGGAGATAAGGGAGGGAGGGAGATAAGTGAGGAAGGGAGGGAGGGAGATGAGGGAGGGAGATAATGGAGGGAGGGAGATAAGGGAGGGAGGGAGATAAGGGAGGAAGGGAGATAACGGAGGGAGGGAGACAGGGGAGGGAAGGAGACAAGGGAGGGAAGGAGACAAGGGAGGGAAGGAGACAAGGGAGGGAGGGAGATAAGGGAGGAAGGGAGATAAGGGAGGGAAGGAGATAAGGGAGGGAGGGAGATAAGAGAGGGATGGAGATAAGGGAGGGATGGAGATAAGGGAGAAAGGGAGATAAGGGAGGGAGGGAGACAAGTGAGGAAGGGTGAAAAGGGAGGGAGGGAGATAAGGGAGGGAGGGAGATAGGGGAGGGAGAAGAGTCGTAGGAGGGAGGAAGGGGGGAAAATAGGCACTGATAATGCGAGAGAATGCATTTCCTTCGTCACTTTCTTTTGCTTTCCTTTCATTTTAATTTTTCTCCACCTCTCGCCTCGCTGGATTCTACGAAAGTCGAAGAGCTTCTTTCCGATTTTTTTCCTCCTCGCCGCCACTTCCGAATCTTGAAACCTTCGATTTTTATTTCATCATTCCTCGGGGATTTTCGTCCTCGTCCCTCATTTTCTCTCGGTTTTACTTCTTTTTATTTCGCCTGGCTGGATGTGTGTGTGTGTGTGTGTGTGTGTGTGTCGGGGAAGGGATGGTGGGAGGTGGTTTTGAGAAGAGTAAGGTATCCGGGGTATGGTTAGGGGAGGTGGTTCGGAGAGGTGGCAGTGAAGTGCAGGATGCGATGACTGGATGGCGACGGTCCGGAATTTATTACATCCGCGGGAAGCTTAATATGAGGTGGCGTAAGGCGATCGACTCATCTTCTCTCACACCGGCACTCCATAAATGATGAATAAATGGAGACGCATTACCCCTCTTCTCGGTATTGTCGAGGGAATCGGAATATTAAGGAGGATCTAGGTGATTACGTATTTCCGATCAGGTTTCTCCCTCTTTTTTTTTTCTCTCTCTCTCTCCCTTCCCCTCCATCTTGGAATTCTCACTCGATTATTTTTTCTCGCGAAGAGACTAATGCGCCAGATATTATCCGCTGATGTGTGAAAAATGTCGGTCTCTTTTGCGTCAAATGGCATGGGAGATATTAAAAAATACGGCAATTAATTCAGAATCCATATAATTCGAATATGACGGGAGTTGAACCTCAACGTTAAGAAAAGAATCACCAACTGGTACATTAGTATCTTTTTCAACTTCTTTGAAATTGGATTGCTTAAGATCTATATAAATTACTAGTAGTTAGTGCTTGCATACTGCAAGCATTTCATCTCACCTTAAAAAAACATTAATTTTTCAGACAGACATTTCATCATTACAATTAGTCTTTTAATTCTAAAGATTTCACCTCCGCAGCGATTTTCGTTTTTCCCACATGTAAAATAATAGTTTAAAACAATCCCCAAATGTTGCAATTTTAAATATTTTACACTATCTTCATTATGGGGTACAAATGCTACACATTTTAGCCAAATTTTAAAGTTGTAGCACTTCTAAAAGTAAAATAATATTTTTCTAATTGTTTAAATTAAATAATTTTTAACGGCCGCCGCAATTCATATATGGTAAAATTGAAATGTTTATTTGTGCAAATGCACTGTTCTGTAAATAATTTGACAATTTCAGCTTCCTAGCTTATCCCGTAGTACCTAAACAGTTATCTATTTGTTTAAACTTTAAGAATTTTTAACTGCCAAATAAAGTAAAATATCAAAATTTGTATAATCACTATTTCGTTTTTTTAAGAATTCTACTATTAAAAAAATTTCAGCTCCGTAGCACATTCGGAAATGCCTAAACCTTGAAAATTTGTTTAAACAATTGCAAATTTTTAGCGGCCGCATTGTTGCATTTTTTCAAGATTTTCGCTTTTTCTAGTCGGTTTTGCACAAAATCCTACCCAAGAAAAACATTTCGAATCTCCAGCTCATCTGGAAGTGCCTAAACATTAGTAGAACATTAAGTAGAATTCTAAAAAAAACGAAATATGGATTATACAAATTTTGATATTTAAATTTGTTTGGCAGTAAAAATTCTTAAAGTTTAAACAAATAGATAACTGTTTAGGTACTACGGGATAAGCTAGGAAGCTGAAATTTTCAAATTATTTGCAGAACAGTGCATTTGCACAAATATACATTTCAATGTCACCATATATGAATTGCGGCGGCCTTTAAAAATTATTTTAATTTAAACAATTAGAAAAATATTATTTTACATCTAGAAGTGCTAAAACATTAAAACTTGGCTAAAATGTGTAGCATTAGTACCCCATAATGAAGATAGTGTAAAAAATTTTAAATTGCAACATTTGGGGATTGTTTTAAACTATGATTTTTACTTGTGAAAAAACGAAAATCGCTGCGGAGGTGAAATCTTTAGAATTAAAAGACTATTTGTAATGATGAAATGTCTGTCTGAAAAATGAATGTTTTTCAAGGTGATATGAAATGCTTGCAGTAAGCAAGCACCAACTACTAGTATGTTATATCCTTCTCCTCCTCCTCTGTAAGGAGCGTCTATATACAATGATAATTACTTTTAATGTATATCTGTACCTATGTGCGGAAGCGATCGTTCATTATTCGATGCGCATATACTTCCTTTAAGTGTAACTCGAATTAACTACAGGCTCTATTTTTACCAACCTATATTATGATCATTGGAGCAATGTGTATTATCAGTTAGGCCAGTGTTTCTCAACCTTTTGAGAGTCACCTTTACAGAATTTGGCGGCACGCCATCCCACCATCAATGGTAATCGTGCGTTTTTTATTATTATATTTTAGGTGAGAAATTATGTATAATTATTTATTCTACTAGTCCTTAACATATACTAGTTTTCATAGTTAATTACACATATTTACATAATTCAATGCATAGGTAAACTTGGGCAAACAGAAGAATTTTAGCATTACTCATCGGAAAACCTCGCTGCACCCCGGCAGGAAAACATTGAGTTAGTCTCTAGTTGTATATTAGCTCAATAACTTTTGGCTTGAACAAAGTAAATAAAGTAAAACTCCTATAGCAAAAAAAGGATTAACAAACCCAATGCATTTCACCCACAATGTGGGCATCTTCAGTTGACCACTTGTCACTATCAAGATCAGGTCACCCCTGAAGATGCCCACATCGTGGGTGAAATGCATTGGGTTTGTTAATCCTTTTTTTTGCTATAGGAGTTTTACTTTATTTACTTAGTCTCTAGTCATAAGGAGTGTTTAGCATTTTTTTGCGAAAGATATCGGGTCTTATGATTAGGTCTATGCTACTGACACCCGAACTATCTATCTGCAGGAAACAGAAAAGTGACAAATGATAAGAAAAATCCACAATTTTTTAACCTCGTACCGGCTCAAGATATAGTTTCAGTAATTCTGGCACAGAACTTGCGTAACTTAGCGTTTCGGTAATAACACTTAAGGCCGAAATAATTTCGCGATTCGAAAGGAGAAGGCATCTTTAAGGGGAAGAAAATTTCCCTTAAAACCTCATTATTGGACGAGAGGAATGCAGCAAAAATATCACGTAATTATCTGAAGCGACGTCAAGAGTTCCTCATATGGTTTTCCTCAGAATAAATACAATAAATACTTCATCTTCAAAGTTTTCAAAGGGCACGAGATGAAAAATTCTAGAAAGTACTTGTCGTAGCGTTGACTTATTCATTCTTCGTTTAAGTTTATTTTTTGCCTATGAAATTATAACAGATATATAGTATTAATCGGTGCCTTTCTACAATTGCATCGACTGCGATATTTTTAATGAATGAGAGTAGTACGCTAGCCAATACACTGAGGATTAAAGAAGAAAATAAAAGTTAACCGTGGAAAAATGAGTTTGCAGAGACTGTGGTGGAAAATGGATGGTGCCGTCATCGGTGAGATGGATTCCCCGACGGGAAGGAGTAATTTCCATGAGCGTCGGATGGCCATTTGTTGGACAGATTATCCGGCTTGCCAATTGGGAGGTGGAGGAAAGGAAGATTTACAACTTCGGATTGGTAAAAAATTAATTTTGTAGGGTTCAATAAGAATCATTTATCCGTTTTCTATTCGGGAAGTTTGTCTCGGCGTTTTCCCTTCAGTTGCATAATTTTGTTTTTACGTTATATAAATTCTCATCATGTAATTTATAATTAAAAGATTATTGCCGAACATACCGTTCTCTGTACTACTAGTACCTATTATGAATATTTTTAAGAGAAAATCAAGTTTTTTGTTATTAATATTGAGATTTAATATTTTAAAGAAGAAAAATAGAATATTCTGTATAAATTGAGGAAATCGAAAGCATATTAATGTGTACCAACTTATCAAATTTCTGTCGCGTGTTAAAATTTAAACGATCTTTTCCCAAAATGTTTGCAATGCAAAGGGAAATTATTGAAAAGGATTAATTTAAAATATGAAATGTAAAATACAGAGACGTAGTTATGGGAGAGCCTGGGGTGCTATGGTCTCCCCCTTACCCTTGCTCCTCCAACTCTACATAATATGTATATTTGAAAATATTAATTAATAAAGTATTGTATATTTTTGTTCTTAATACAAAATTATCTTTCATTTGTACGACTAATGCAATAAAAATAAATTAAAACATCGTTTTCATATTATTATTTTTATTGTATTTTTAATATTTGGGTGTTTCTCCAAATATTTTTGACAATCATGCCGCCCCCTCCCCTCAAGCTAGAAGGTAAGTTACGCCTGATAATATAATCTTCCATAAAAACATTTTCATAACTATAAAAGGATAAATGCATGCCCATTAAATTATTTAAGATGAAATTATTTCTCCAGCTTAACTCAGCGAAAGAAATTATCAATTTCTTAAACAGACATTTGTTATAATATATAAATATAAGGAGTCGATTTTAACGTTTTAAATTATTTAAACACGCTTCGATGTTTAAAACGCATAGGGCTATTAACGCCTAAAAATAAATATGTAACGTTAGGCCAGGAATAATACCGATTATTTGGAGACAAAATTCTTGCGTGCATGTTTTGAGTGTTTCTCAAAGCACACTCTAGGCGGCAATGAGAGGAAGCGAAAAATAAAAACAAAGGTGAGGAAAACGGCGTCGCGCCAACCGCACGAGGAGCCTATTAAAAGCGACGCTCGCCCCGAATCGACCGTCTATTTAATTCGCGCGACTTGCAAAAATCCAACTAAATGTATCTCGGCGCCTTGGAGAGGAACCCAAAGAAGGGCGTGAGAGAAAAGGAAGACGAGGAGAAAG
Source organism: Tanypteryx hageni (assembly GCA_028673005.1). Classification (NCBI taxonomy): domain Eukaryota; kingdom Metazoa; phylum Arthropoda; class Insecta; order Odonata; family Petaluridae; genus Tanypteryx; species Tanypteryx hageni. The sequence goes on from CM054115.1 coordinate 33,997,406, forward strand.
AAAGAGTAGGCTACATTCACAGTATAGAGATTGTAATGAAGATAATTGTCGGAGGAAATGTCGAGAAACGTCCATATCGAGATGAAGATATGAAGAAAAAGAAAAAACTTAAATAAAACGTACACAAGAAAAAGATATTCGCTTTCACGCAGAAAAGACGACTAGATATAGATAAAAGGATTAAAGAAAGAAAAAAACAAACATTAATGGTAAAAAAAGCAGAAAAGGAGAGAAATATATCTATTTAGGTTCAGCAACAGATTATTCAAAATAGAATTGTAAGAATAATAAAGTTTACGATTTTATATTAGATTAAGATTTATGAAAAAACGAAAAGCATTCAAAGTAAATTGAGAGAAAATAGAATGATGAGACAGAAAAAGACCACGTTTAGTATAACGAAAGTAAAAAAAAACAGATGGGAAAAAAGAAGTTGATTAAATACTAAAAGAAATTCGGCTAGGTAGACTGAAACAATAATTAAAACTGGAGATGAGAAGAGAGGGATGAGGATTCAAGATGGAGATGAAGGGTTAAAAGAATGAGAGAAATAGCGAACGAAGAAGATGGAGCGAAATCTTAAAGTAAGAAGAATTAGGCGAATAGAGAGAGAAATAGTAAAAAAGTACGCTATAAAGCGAAGGAGAGAAGCAAACGGACGTCAATCGAAGTGTGAGACATACGAACATGAGGAATAGAACAGGATAAAAAATCGGGTTGAAAATAAGCACGGAGGAGGGGGGCGATTAAAAGATTAAAATTTAGAACCAGGAATAAAACAGAGAGAGAGAAATAGAAGACGGGAGATGTAAAGAGAGAGAAAAGAACGAGAAAAAGAAAGGAGTACAGGCAAGAATAGAGGAAGGAAGAAAAGGCACAAAGAGAAGAAATAACGAGAAGCGAGCGGACGAAAATGTGTAGGAGAAAAAGAAGAGAGTTTAATGGCAGAATATATAAACAGAATGAAAAGAAACAGAGAAATTGTGAAGGATGAGAGCGAGGAAAAAACAGAAGAAACGCAAGAGATATGGAGAAAGAGAATGGTAGAGAGAGAGGTAGAATGGGAGAGCGAAGTGGGAGGACGGAGAGGCGCAAGCATTTCATCCTCCGCTGCCCTCCCTCACCCACCACCTCCCTCGCCCAATTCCACCCTCCCCCTTGGGGCACCCGACACGTAGGACGTAGACCCTTCTCCCTCTCCCCCTTCTCAGCCCACCTAAAAAAAAGCGAGCGGGGGAAGGGCGAAGAGCGGGAGAGAGAAAAGCCGTCCCTACCTCCTCCTAGGGGTCACGAGCCTAAACCCATCCCCAAACGACGCATGCGCAATAAAGCGGCGACGCCGGCTCCTGGCGATCCGCCAGGGATCTCTTCTCCTCCCCCTCTCGAAAACCCTTCTCCACCCACCCACCCTCTCGCGCCACCTCCTTCTCAGACCCCAGAGAGGGAGAGAGAGAGAGAGAGAGAGAGAGAACGCACATACACACCGACCACCCCCTCCCACTCCGCCTCTCGACGTCGGCAATGCTTGGCGAAAGCCGCGCGAGGGAGGAGGAGAGAAAAAGGGAGGTGGGGAGGGAGAGGAGGATTTGCCACGCGTCGTTCCCAGCTCCGTTCTCTTCCCCTTCCCTCCTCTTCCCCTCCCCTCATCACTCTCTCTCTCTCTCTCTACCCCGACCCATTCCCTCGCGACCCCTTTTACGCCTCCTCTCCTTTACTCCCTCCATCTCCCACACCCATTCCCTACCTCCCACTCCCTCTTCCCCTCCTTCCCTCTCTCTCCGCACGCAGCCTCCGCCTGCCTTAAGTGCCGTTGGAGGCAGAGGGATGCGCCCGGCGCCACTGTCCTAAATGTTATTTCGCACCCAAGGAAAAAAAGCGAGACGGGGAGGGTGTGAGAAGATGGCGCGGAAAGGAAAGAGGGAGCGCTTTTGCGGAGTGATATGAGAGAGGATATGAGGAGGAGGAGGAGGGGAGGTGGAGTGGCAAAGAGGAGAGGAAAGAGATAGTGGCGGGAGAGTCAGAGAAAGAGAGAGAGGGAGATCAAAGCAGGGTGTAGAAGGAGAGGTATTTGTTGTGCAACGGCGGACGTAGGGAGAAGAGGGAAGATAAGGGAACATCCGATAAAAGGAAGGATCAGAGAAGAGAACGAGAGAGAGAGAGGGAGAAAAGAGGGAAGAATCAAAAAAGCAGCAAGCGAGGGAAAATGCGGGCTATAAAAGATGCACACGCCTAAGAGAGAGGCAAAGAGAGAGAGAGAGAGAAATACTTTAGGAGGAAGGAAAGTGAGCGGAAAGGAGAAACGGCAAGGATAGAAATTAGGAAAAAAGGTATTTCCAACCGTGAGGAATGCAATGGATCGTAGAAAAATGAGAGACAAATGCCTATCTACGATCGAGGGACAACGAATCACTACGTCAGGACGCCAATTATTTTACCATGGCTGGGCGAACGGCATCTTCATTCGCACATACACAAATGCATACGTAAATCGGAAGTAAAGGAGAAATGGTATGAAAGAGAACAGACGCAGTGGTTCCCAACCATTTTGTAGGCGCGGCACCCTTTCAAAAGATAAACAATTTCGCGGCACCTCAGCCTTCGAACAGGGTTTTTATATTGTCACAAACTAGTATTACAACGTTTGGACATATCAATTTTTGGTACAATACCATAATCAATTCATTAGAGAAACCATTAATGCCCTAGTTACCTGTAAACGCATCCTAATCATTGTTTAATTTAAAATGCTAATTCTATCGCGGCACCCCTAAAAATCAGCTGCGGCACCCCGGTGTGCCGCGGAACCCAGGTTGGGAAACACTGGAACAGAGAGATGGGGACGAGGGTAAGGAAAACGAAAGGGGAAAAGCGAAGGGAAAGAAATTTAGAGAGGGAGAGAGACGGAGAACGCACTGCGCGTGAGGAGAAGAGGGAGAAGGAGATGAGAAAGAGGAGAGCGGATGGAAGATCGAAGAAGGGCGGGGAGGAGAGAGGGTCCGAGCCGTGAAAGGGAAGAATTAGAGAGCGAGGGAGAATCACTTGCCTCCTCGGGTCGCTCGCAGGAAAGCGCCCCCTGTCTCAGAAACCCGTCGCCGCCTTGAGATTATTCTCTCCCCGCTCTCCCCCATTCCGTCGGCGGCGAAGGGAGCGGAAGAAGTTTCTGCCTCCACCGCGAAACATATGGGCGGTTCCACAGGAAAGAAAGCTCTACCGCCGCTGAGTTCTTGAATGCCAGGGCGAAAATTTACGCATTATAGAGACGGAAGAGAATAATAATATGTTAAAGTTACGAAATACGCTGGGAGATTTTTCGGTTTTCTTTATTTTATTCTCTTGTTTATCGTCAGATTCCATTGAGTCACGTCCGTTAATACTGCGCGCTGGTCTTTAATGTAAGCTTTATTTTTAAATGATGAGTCAGTAAGCCTAACCAAGGCCTTTATCGTACTTCAAATTCAATAAGTCATAACTGACGAACAGCAGGATCAAAAATGAGAAATATTTGGGTAAAGTGGGACACGATCGAGTGGAATTCTAAACACAGCAATACCTCGACATTTTCTTATCAAGGTAAGTCGATAGTTGACGCCTTAATCAACGCAAAGGTTATAATTTCCATTCAGATATCTTAAGAGGGAATGGAGGGGTAAAGCGAAGTAAAAAGCAAATGCTTGTGGATGCAGAACAAATGGAGATGATCTTATTATCACTACCAAGCTAAAAATTCCATCAACAAGGATATTTTTTAATTAAAGAATTTTTGATGCGTGCGTGAGACAATGGATAGATCAAATGCAGTAGATGGAAAAACCATGTGTGAGCTGGACTACGACTCCGAGAAATGTACGCGTGAAAACTGAACGGCAATAGCTCTCACGCAACGTTAAAAAAAGATAGAAACCTGCTGTGAACCATCTTAATAGTTGAAAAGTTATAACAATAATAACCATTATGTAAAAGGTTTGATGCTTTTTTAAACTGATTCAAAGATGTCAATGAAGGATAAAAAATATAATTCTAGATTAGGAAATCGAATGTCTCTTCGACTTGACGACGCACTACCATCCCATCTACTCCTATTAACAGTTTTTCCGGCAGAATTTAAAAATCTGATGTGGCCAACACATGACTTTCTCCGTATGTAGTTGATAATTTACGAGTTGGCGGCGATGGAATCACTGTCAATATTGGACTGAAATACCTCCTTAACTATTGTCTCTACAAAAATTAAATACAAAGGTTGTAGAGAATAAAATTACCTATAACATAGGTTATTAAATACGAATACTTTATTGAAGAATTACAGGAGATATTTGACACAAACGGAAAAATGACAAGAATAAATATTCACTTCCGGTCGACCGATATTAGTTAAAATCTAATCAGTTCTTGACTTTTTAATACAAATACTAAATATGAAATTATATGCTGATCGGATTATTAGTTTTTGAATAAAGAGCGCCCACAAAATTCCAGTCACAGACACCCACACACGTCATCGAGAAAATAGTCGAAACGTATCCAGGGGACCTTAAAACATGTTTCCGTTGAAATCTCGAATTCAATTTTTTTCGTGAAAACAATAGTACTTTATACCTCATATATGAAGAAAGCAAAAATTCTTCAAAACTATGGTTTTTTAGATTGAATGTGCATTCTCTTTTATCCCTCATATGTTTTGGATGTATGCATAAAATAAATAAGCCGCTATTAAAAATTAAATGTGATACTCAACGTTATGGATTTTGATGAATTGATTATTTGGTGAAATATTCCAATATCGTCATAAGTAAATCTGGCCAAGATGCTGCATCCATGAAGAGAACAGAAAACTTAATGCGATTCAGATTGAGGATATAAATGTTATGCAAAGCCGCTCGTGTTTTTCGAGGAAAAAAGTCACATGACCACATCTGCCTTCCTACTCCGATGTACACCGGAAAAAAATTGCCGGAATAAAGCAAGTCATTACTAAGAGAAAATACGTTGGCAGTATTATCAAAGTTTTATAACTGGGACTCAAGCGAAATTGAGATTAAATATTTTTTCTGAAAAGTTGAAGAACAAGATATATTTTACCACCAGTTGTCAAAAATTTAAAGGTATGTACAAGATAATGGTAGGTAGACGCACTTTAAAATTGCGTCTCCATTATAAGTGTTATACAAGCTGATAGCCATGGAGACGAACTGAAATAAAATAGTGCCAAAGAAAGGAAATTGCGCAGTACTTAAATCGAAAATTAAATTTCCATTACCTCGGATCTATCTGACATAATGTCTCGAAAACCTTTCTTCAGGCTGGAAAAATTATACCAAGACAAAAGTTTACACACAACGCAAAAATCAGACCAACCACTCCATTCACTTGGACGTATCCGCTGACGCATCTAACGAAACGATTCCTTGACACGTTAGATTTATAATCCTTTTTCGAGCATCACATAGACCTCCAGCGGACCCCATGGTGATCCAGTGCGTACGCAGTATTTCGGAAGGGATAGAGGAAAACATCCGAGTTACAAGAGAAGCTTTTAGGAAGGAAAGAATTAAAGGGAATCGCTGCAGACAATAAAGCCGAATAAAATGCTGATTCACGAACCCTCCGACTTTCAGAAGACCGCAAGGTTATCCTAAGTTCCTCTTATTTTATTTATTTTAACAGTGTCTCTAATCCAGTGCTGCAGATCCTCCTCCTTTCAGGCCTCTCTCTCTCCTTCTCTCTCTCTGTTCCTCAACCATCGCCGTCCTCCTAATGTAACCTCTACTTTCTAACAGTATCTTGAATGTCTAACGCAATCTGTCAAGATTACTTGTTTCATCCAACACTTCCTTTCTTGCCTCCTCTATTAACTCCGCGAAAGGTATGTGGCCAAAGCTATTGTGATAGTGAACTTTCTAGGATTTCTAATAAGCGATTAACCGTGCATTTAAGCATAACATTAAAGAGTGTATAAGATTAGAAAAATTTAAATACCTCCCTTATTTTTCATTTTTTTGCCGTTTTTTACTTTCTCCAAATAAGAAGTATAGAGGGAGTATTGTTTTCATGAAAAAAATCGAATTGGAGATATTTAAGGTCCTCTGAACACGTTTTGACTATTTTCTCGATGATGTTGTGTGTGTGTGTGTGTGACCGGAATTTTGTAGGTGCTCTAACCCGAAAACCATTAATCAGATCAACGCGAAATATTATATTTGACATTTTTGTTAAAGAAAGACGTGCTGATTAGTTCCTGGTAAAAATCGGTCAACCGGAAGTGGGTGTTTACTCTTGTCACCAATCCGTTTTTACTTTCTCCATATGTAAGTAAAGGGAAAAGTAATGTTTTCATGAAAAAAACCGAATTCGAGATTTCAACGGAAATACCCGTTTTGAGGTCCCCTGAACACGTTTTGACCATTTTCTCTATGATGTTCTTGTGTGCGTGTGTATGTGACAGTTTTTTGTGGGTGCTCTAACTCAAAAACTATTAATCAGATCAACGCAAAATTTAAAATTTTACATTTTTATGAATTAATATTTTAGCTACCACAACCATGCCACCGACCGACGACTATTGTTAACAATTGACGCTTAGTTACGTCTTAGTAACGCTCCATTATGGTTTCTTAATTGTTGGAGCTATTAATCAGATCAACGCGAAACTTTATATTTTACATTTTTATGAAAATCAGAAGAACTGACTAGTTTTTGGTATAAATCGGTCAGCCGAAAGTGGGTGTTTACTCTTGTCACTTATCCGTTATTTTGAAATATTTGCTTTAATATTTGATATATTTAAAAACGTACTAAAATAAAGTTGTAGTAAATTAAATTTTATACAACCTTAATTTGAAACATTTTCCCATATAATGCATTGTTTAAGACAGCGGTTCCCAAACTTTTCTTTTCGCGTACCACCGAAACGTGGCAAAATTTCTTCGTACCACGTAGTTAGTATGAACTTAAAAAAAATTTCTTTACTAACGAAAGAGGCGTTTTCAAAATAATATTAGGCAAGCAGATAAAATAGGTAGTACTGAAAAATTATTTATTTTCTCGCATTTGTCATACTTAAAATACAAATAAAATCAGTCAATGTGATGGATGAGCTTGGATATATGTAGATAGCATTTTAATATTTGGTCCAATGTTGGTTAACTTCCAGCGAAGGTCCGGTTCGAGGTTCATTCTTGTTCGATTTTTGTTTTTAATTACCAACGTAGTAGGAAACCCCGTTTCACACAGGTAAGCCATGCAGAATGGGATTAGAATTTTCAACGCTTTGTCAGAAAGAGTGGGATATTTAGCTGGTCTACTTAACCAAAAATCTTCGAGTTTGTATATGCTGAATCCAAATTGTAGTCCTCCATCTCAAGCCAAATCAATCAGCTTTCCTTTGGAAACCAGCCTAAAAACATCAACCAATGAAATAAGGCATTGGAAATTCTTCAACTGCAATATCGAATATATATATATCTACCGTATGTATTTCAATTTTTTTGCAGCATTACTTAATGAATCCATTCAACTTGAGCAATAGAAGCTTCTAACGAGGTGGTAACAACGCGAAGAGTTTTATTTAAATTCTCGCAGTAGAAATTGACAGGATTTTGCGACGATAGTTGTTTAACAGTAAGAAATACTATCGCGCACGATCTTGACCGTGGTAGTATTCGAACTCGCGCCCTTAATACAGACCGGCTAATCACCTCTCCACCGAGACCGTCTCATTTCTCCTTTGTCTGTATTATTCATTTCACGTGGTTTTGAAGAAGAAGAAACGATTTTCTAGAAGAAAAATCGGATACCGAGTAAGTAATAAAATTTCGAATGAGCGCAAGAAATCTCTTTCCCCTCTTCCCTGGATGGTGATTTAGTCTGCGGATCGACAGAAATCGAATCCGTCATGCCAAGTCGAATCGACATGCCTACTACAGAAAAAATCGGTACTATATGCATTGCACAAACTTTTTCACGCTGTATACATCTGGACTAACTACACTTTCCTAACTGGAAGAAACTTCTACTGCTACAAAAACAGAACCACGGAAAATGTCTTCTGTACGTAAATGCTATGAATGCATTGATTATAAGAATTATATAAAAATCGAACTTGACCATACATAAATATTAAGTTTTTTTTTCAGATTGGCGAATTTACATAAGCGCTGAAGCATTATTGCTGGACGAATATTGTTGAGGTAACTGGGGAGAGATGGATTATTGCTGGACGAATATTTTTGAGGTAACTGGGGAGAGCTGGATGACAGCTGGGCGTAAAAGTCTATATATGTTATAATGTCGCTGGACGCAATATATTTATTTTTTGAGAAATGTGGCTTATGTAGTATTGTCAATGAGACCAATCTCTATAACTGAGTGAATTTCAATCAAAATCGTTATAGCCTTTTTTAAATAAATCGACATTTTGTGAAAATCAACTAGAATAAACTATCCTACAGTGTTGCGTAATATAATCAATCTACTCACAGCCTCTATTCTGGGAAATTCTGAGCCTATATGCGAAATATCGTTTGACTTAAGGCGTCTAGGCGCCAGGCCTTCGCTTAGACAGGCGGCATTGCGAAAAGCACTTTTTTGGACTCGGAGACACCTAAAATGAGTATTTCCGTCAAAATGTCGAAGTCAACTTTTTTCGCGATTGCAATACTTTCTCTATATACACTACTTATATGAGAAAGTAAAAACAACAAAGAAAAACCTCCTTCCATATGAAGACGTTCATTTTAACTTGCGAAAAGAAGCGGAGGCGTATTTTAAGACTACCGTCGGGCACAGAGGGCGCTTAACGATCCGTTAAAAACGAAACCCTGTCAGTTACAGGTCTCTCGAAGTGAGCGTCAACCTGATGATTTTATAATTATCGAAGTAACTGCAAATACGAAGTCCAAATTTCCATCGGGCTATAAGCGAACGAAAATAAAATTGAAATATGCGCGCTTGTTATAAATCATTTACGACCGATAGGTAAATTTATATGCCTTCGTTTGGTTCCAGATTTTTTTATTCTGAATAAAATACTTGTCCCCACGACCAGCGCTGTAACTAGCTATTTTTGCACCCGGGGCGAACTACCAAATATGCGCCCTCTCCGTAAAAAATTCTCTAATGCCTATACGAATTTAGTGTGAACAATTAATAAATAAAAAGAAAGTATAAATGATATAATTTCTTACTATAAATGTATATAATTTAAATACATAATTATAAATATAATTACACATACGTAATTTAATCACAGAAAGTATAAATATTTTAATATTAAAGAGCTATTCTATGTGATTTTAATGCAGCAAACTCATTAATAACATCATCGAAAGTTACAGTTGCTGCTCTGCGTAATGTCTGGAACAAGTATAGCAGTGAAATCTCTCCTGTCCTTGTGACATGCACAACTTGCCTTTAACGATTTTTGCACCTCTTCTTTAGTTACGCCCGGGGCAGAAGCCCCGCTTGCCCCGTCCTAGTTACGGCGCTGTCCACGACTACGCTGTGCACCACCTAGGTAAATAAGCGAAGTAATATTTGTATCTTCACGTTACTACAGTTTTATTACTCACTACGAACGAGATCAATACTAGGTAATAGCATCTCGTTAAAAATGTGTTTAAGTTACGAAATCTGAACCGTCTTCTCGGTAGGGTGTCCCTTCATGATCGATTAATCATAAGGAAATCATACGAAAATCGTAAATAAAAACCAACGCGTCATCTCCATGGGACAAGGAAGAAATTTTAAATTAATCTGCATCGTATTTATTTCAAGTTTTTGGCACAAAATTTTACAGGAGAGGCACTATACACCATCATTCCACAAAAATCCTTCGTCGGAAGGGGGTTATTTTTAGAGGACAAAAGGAACAAAATCTGTTGGCGTAAAACTGGAACTCGACGCACCTCTCAACTGATAGGGCGGGTAAACAAAAGCCACCTCCTCTGGCCCAGAACGCACTCTTTCGATTTCCGTTTCGTCGCCAAACGCGGGTGCGGCAGAGCCGCCAAGCGGCCGAATAGACGAACTAACAGCGCGCCTCCTGCTTCCGCGGACGTTTTCGAACGCCACCCGTGACACGCTTAACCCCCAGACGCACGCGAAACGCCACGAATTACGAGTGGAACCGCCTCGACAATTTCAGAGGAAGTTCTATTAGCGCTCGCTTCTGCCGACCGTCCGATTACTAGGCCGCGGGAATTATTACGGCGCTAAAAATGTATCAACGCGCTCCGCATAACATTCACTAAATTCGATATTTTTATCCCTTTTACACGTCCCGCCCAATTTTTTTAATGGACTCCTTTAACTATCCTGAGACATCTCCTAAACAACTCCTGAGGATCACGTGGGAAGAGGGCGAAATTCCTACGACACATCGCCCGCAGAACATCAACCTCCCCCTCCTCTCTCTTCCCTCCTATTCGGCTGCGGCTGGAGGAGGGAAGGGGATACAAGAGGGGCGGAAGCGAGCGAGGGGGTGGGGTAGGTAAGAGGGGAGGGGGACGGATAGAATCTCACTCCTTCCAACGATGGGCACGGGGATACCTATGGCCGGCAGTGTTGCCAATATCGCGAATTTGTAGCTAGATCTAGCGATTTTACATTTCCGCTAGCTCCTAAAAAAAAGGCCATAGTGACCTCTTACAAATCTAGCGAATCGGTAAAAAAATCTAGCTATTTCTAGGGGCTACTCAAAAAAAATCTTCTTAAAGCTGGAAATATGTAATCCCAGATAAATTTTTGTTAGATTTAATGGTCAAAATGTTCTTTGTCCGCATCTATTTCTTATAGACGACCCTAATAAAGCGTCCATTTGTAATATTATGTATACAGTCAATTCGGAAGATGTGTACATGAATAACGTCTGTTTTACGTATTCGTATCACATAATGATTTGGAAACGACAATAGGAAATCCACATTTTGCTCTTACCCATTATATGCATTGCAATGCATAGATTAAAAAATGTATTCGGACAGAGGAGATCACCAAAAAACTCTGCGATGGCAGATAATTAGGACATTGTTTTACGAGTTAAAAATTGGAGTATGCTCTGCTAGATGCCTCCCATTCAATTATTATGGGGGATAACTGGAGTAGTGTTGGGAAAAAAGACTTTAAAAATAAAGTCTTTTTAATTTCCCGTTGAAATTGGCTCAGAGGAGTTCCAGCTTCTTGTTAGCGTAGAAAAGACAATAATAGCTTTAAAATAGTGTAGCTATATGCTGTGCACAAAAAAACAATACTCTTATTATATAGAAGCACCGTTTGGTTAGTTTCCTTACGCAGCCATGAATACCATTGGTAATTATATATTCTATCTACTTCCTAGCTACCAAGAAGATGAAATCTACCTCCCAAATGCTAAAAAAGTGGCAACACTGATGGCCGGCCCCCGAAGTAGAGAAGTGGGGCGGATCGTGGTGTTGGGAGGGGGAGGAGGGAATGGGGGCGGAAAGGGGGGGCGGGTGTTAGGTGGCGAGGGATACAACTCGCTTGGAGATGTGGTGCAGTCCTTCCTGCAAATAGACACGCGCCGCCGTCCATCCATTCCCCCCCTTCCCTCTCTCTCTCTCTCTCCCCCTCTCACCGCCCCTCCCAGGAGAATTACACCCCCGTGGGTGGCGGCGCACGCCAAGCCATCGGAGCCAAAGCTAAAATCAAATCGACGGACCTTTTCGGAATATATGAGGCACGGACCTTCGCCGGGTCTCTCTCCAGACAGTATATAATATGCGCTTCTAATAAAGAGTTCAAGAAGAAAAGTCATTTCTCTGTCGTCGTAAATCTTCCAGGGTTTTTCTTTCCGCGAGATAAGGGCTAACGTTTTAGAGGGCGAGTGCCTTTTTATAGCGCATCGAATGAAAGTCGACAATTTTTTCATTTATGCTATCCACCGTCTGTCTGTCTGCGTTAACATTTAGCTATACCAGGGCTAAGAAGATGAAGATCTTAATGAGGATTACTGAGATGGGATTCGCACAAGTTCATAATGGGCAGAGAGCATCGGAGAGGCAATTTTCATAGAATTATCATTTCCTCGTCATGCATAGTCTGTCCACACGTGATTGTGGGTTGAAACGGGCTATCCACATCGTATTATTCTCCTCAACATTGAAAATTCAATTTCTTAGGCTTTTAGCTGATATCGTTTCTTTCTTTCCGTTTCCTATTCTACTTAGAATTTTTGCAATCGTTTCTTTAACCGTGGAGATTTCTAATGACATTTCTAATCTATTTTTTTCATTTTCTCCTATCATTTGTACTGCCACCCTTTCCTCTTGAATTCTTCTTAATGATCATTTATGCTTCCTATTCTCTAGACCTTAGGAGGTGATGTAGCAAACAGTACCATCTCACTAACCATCGGGTACTGTGACTGCGCTAATTACTGTCATTTACTGGTCAGTATGACCGAAGACATACCTTTGTTATCATATAAAAATCTGTGTTGTTCACCGATGATTGAAAATGAAGCAATTAATTCTCTGAGCCTAAAGTTATAATTAAATTGAATGAGTGAACACAAAGTGATTGTATCACGTAAATTTATGAAAATTCAGAGGAAAAACCAAAATTAACCACGCATTTCCGATTATTTCTTATGCTAAAATAAAATCTTATAACAAATTTTCCTCCCTCCGTTACTATAAGGGCTGTATAGCTGGAACATTCATAATTCTATCTCGATAAGTAGACATTTCTATATCTCTAATTTTTCCTTTAAATAAGGCTGACGGTGTAACAGTTCCATTGCATTTGTATTTCAATGAAATTAGGTCTTCATCCTATTACCATTTCATTTAGCCTACAACACCGTTACGTAAAAGAATAAGAATAGCGAACAATAAATACCCTGTAAAAAATGCCGGCGTTAAAAAATAACGGTAGGTAGAAAAATTAAATTGCTCCTAGTGGAAATATAACGCAGTTGCACTTTTTGATGGCTCCACAGTGAGGCAATCTCCACGAGGGAGAGAGTGAGATAAGGGAAGACAGGAAAGAGCAAAACGCCTTTCCAGTATTCATCCAAGGATTTCTCCCGCGAAAAGAAGAAAAAGAATCTAGTCTAGTCATCTTTCGGAGGGAAAAATAAGCGAAGGCTGGCTTATTTTATTGTCATTATTTTTTTAAAGCTTTCCTCTTTGGGTCACCGGGATCCTGATGGCTTCTAATTCCGGAGTCGCTAGCCGTAAAAGCGACGCCGTCACCCGCGACACACACACACACGCGAGACGAGACGATCCCCCCTCCTCTTCCCCCTTCATACTCCTACCCTACAAACACTCCTTCCCCACATCTTCCTCCCTTCTCCTCTACACCCAAAATCCTACTCTCCCCATCCTCTCCCCCGCCCATACAGTCTCCCTCCCCTTTCCCCTCTCTTTCCACATATCTTCCCATCCTCCTATTCTTATCTTCTTCCTGCACTCTTCTCCCACCGCGTTTTCCATCTTTTCTCCATCTCTCTTCACTCTCTAGCAACTCTCCCTCTCATGCTCTTCTTTTTCCCTTTTTCATTTTACTCTGTGCCCTTCCTCGCTCCATTTTTAGCCTACTTTCTAAAATGGAAATAGGCTTATAGCTTTGTCGTTGTGTCTGTCTGTCTGTCCGTCCTCCCCTGTTTACTTTTGAACCAATAGGCCGATTTTCATGAAACTTGACGAAAATCTCATGCTACTGAGGCCGAGCTCCCGAGGATAGTTTTTGTTCCCATTTGATTTACATGAGAAATCTGAAATCCATCGTGCACATCCATCTTGTACATTAAATATCTTAGAATAGTGATATCAGAGCGGAATTTGTGCTATTCTCCGAGGAAAGAAATGAAGATTCTAATTTTTATCGTAGAATTTTGCTTATCGATTGTATTTCTTCGAACCTCGCATAAATACTGGCGATTTTGCAGTTTTTATCATTCATTACGAGAGTTTTGCCACAGCAACAACTATTGCTGGACTCGGATTCGCTAAATTCTAATACCTACACGCGTTATTTTTGCCGCACAAATACGCGTGAACAATTTAATATTCCATTCAAATGTATTTGTAGTAGTTTATAACGCTAAATTACGAAATTTAGGAGCACAAAGAGCTACATATCTGCGGTGACTTTAAAGCTCTTAAAGGAAGTATAAGTATTAAATAAATGATCAAATAGAAAGGAGAAATCATAAGTTCTGTTTGGATAATCTTGTTTCACTTCTTTCACTCGCTCTTCCCTCCTATCTTTCTCCTTCCCCACCTTTGTATCTTCTCCCAACCATCCACCTATTTTTCTTCCATCCTCTTCTCTTTCCCTTCTCTCTCTCTCTCTCTCTCCATCTTCCTCTGTGTTCTTCCTCTGATCGTTTTTTCCTACTTCACTCTCTCCTCTCCTATCTTTTTCTTCCTTCCTCCCCGCCCTCATATCTTCTCCCATCCCTCCCTCTACTTGCCTGTCACTCTCCTCCTATTCCCCTCTTCCTCTCTCCGTTTCTTCCTCCCCTTTCTCTCTCTTCCCCATCCTCGTCTTCCTCTCCCTTCATTCCACTCTCACTCTTCTTTCTCTTTCCTCCCTCTCCTTATCTCTCTGACACTCACTCATCAATTTGTCTCCTCCCTCCGTTATTCTATCCTTTTTCGTGCACCCTTCTCGCGCTCTCTCCTCTCCCCGTCCCATCCTTCTCCACCCCCTTCCCCACCCTCATATCTACTCCCACCCCACCGTCTATTCCGCCCTATTCCCTTCCCTTCTCACACTCCCCATCAGCAAGCGACGACGCCCTCGCGAGCATTCCTCTGAGACGCCTTTCTCAACGACCAGAGGGCCGCCGCCACTCCCCCTCCTCGCCCTTACTTCTTCCCCGCCGTCCTCTCTCTCTCTTTCCTCCTCTGCCACCGACCCTAACTCCCACAGGAGGAGAAGTCGTGGCTCGGTCATCGGCGGTGCTCGATCCCCGGTCCTCCCGGCAGAGGGCAGAGTCATGCGCAGTAGGAGACCTCCCTCTCGCCCTCAATCGACCGCCAGTCTCCCAGAATGGAACGGGGACGACACTTTGGTCGCGCCGGAGAACCTCACGCCATTCTCTCTCACCTCCCCTTGCCTCCATCGCAGTTCGCCCGCCGCCCCTCATCCGTCCACCCGCCCACTCATCCTCCGCTCTCCTTCCATCCCACGCGTCTTTCTCGAGAGGAATCCACACCCGCCGCGTCCTTCACGGTTATTCCGACAACAGGCTATCATCACCCCCGATTCAGCACCGTATATATTCTCTCTCCCTCTGTTCGACACCGAATATTCTCGCCCTCCTCTCCTCCCGAACCGACAATGAGTGTCCTCACCCGTCTTTCGGAACCGCCCTATACCCCTTTCCCCCAACGGCAGCAAACGATTGTTTTCTCCTCATCCTCCCCACTCCACTCTCCCTCCTTCCCTCTCCCCATTCCCCTCTCCCCCTCCCCTCTCCCTCCTCCTCTCTCCCGCTCCACTCCCCACTCCCTCCTCCCCATCGTTTCTCCCCTCCCCACTATCCGCTCGCCTCCTCACAAGCGCCCCTTTTTCGAAGAACGTCCTCGCACCAATCGGCATCGGTCCTCGCGTTCATTTCCAGCGCAAGGAATTTTCACCACCTCGCAGAGAGCCGCCTCGGATTCTCGCCTCAAGATCGAAACCGTGGGCATTGTGGTGCTATCCGTTCCGGCACCACCAGCTATTTTAACCTCGGCTCCATCCGCACCTCCGCCTACACCTCAACGGACAGTCGGAAACCGTTTCGACTCGGGATCTGAAGTCGCCGCTCTTAGCCTCATTCGTACCCCGTTAAGATGCGAGAGACGCCTACCGTTAAAGAGAGAAAGAGCGAGCTGCTATCCTCTCCGCTCATAAAAGTTCATTCCAAATGCGAAGATTCGATTGACACATTCACTTCGCTAATATTCCTAGGAATCTTTAAATTTAACATTGCGTCATATATTCCCCTTTGGACATGAATGATCTGTGGGATTATACGATGAGATAGTGGTGCAAACATAGAAATGTTCAACTTGTTAACTCGCGAAATGATGATAAACTTGGTCATTAAAGATACAAAATTTTCCGCTACTGCGGAAAAATCAAAAAAGAAAGTCAATAGATCCAATGAGTTAATAGTATAAAGGTAGGTGCCACCTGACGATTAAATATTACGTTTACTATATATAATATTATATATATAATATTGGAATTTACAAAATGTCTCCATTACTGGGTCATCAAACACTAAATTCCACTAGGTCTAGGTTACTTGTTTTTGTAAGACAAATAAATCGAGCAGTGGAAATGTATTGGGTAATTATTGATTTTATATGAGAAATATTATTCTAAAGAGATAGATTAAGTGTCAAAAAATGTCAATCTAAGGATATTCACGAAAGAAGATCACTTGGAGGGATACAAGAAGGAGATATTCGGACGAAAGATTGCGAGGATTTTCGACCAAAAGTGTCATAAAAGTTGCCGAATAATAAATTACTTTTAATCGCCTTACTTTTCTTACAGAAAAAAACTTGGCGTGATTTCTGCTTCCCTTTTCCTCCACCTTGATTATGTAACGATCAAATTCAGAATCGACGGATCTTTAAATACGCTTGATTCGTAACGGAAAATATTAACGAAATGAAATAGAAAAACATCAAGGGGTCTAACACACAGACACAACCCTTCAAGATAATCAGTTTCACTTGCAAAATGTTCTTCATTCTTAAATATAGACTCAGGAAATTTCAACGAAAACGGGATGTCCGCGAGAATATTTAGAATCTGGATAAAGGATTGATATGCATTCATCAAAGTACCATAAAAAAGGTGAAAAACCTCATTTGATTGTTTGCATTTCACACACTAAGAATTGAAAAGTGACTCGAATACAGATTCTTTTACAAAAACAATGCGCGTATTATCGAAATGGAGGGCGGGTTAAATGTTCCTGCGTCCCTAATGACAGCGGGATAGACTTACGACCAACAACTCCCGGCTTTACCCTCTAAGTAGTTTAATTTCTTTTTTGATAACTGCCTGCGTTTATAATTATTCATAACCTGTTTCAGTTCGAATGTTTTCGCTATGCCACTTTCCATTAATGCGAAAATGGATATCCGAAAACTGTGTCCTTTTCCTCCTTTGAACTAACTTCAGCCATCGTCCTTGCAGCCATTTTCATATCTCCTGTGATGCACGCACGATACAATTCGCTTGAATATCCAACACATCCTGTAATGTCGCAATGTTCAATGATTTGGTACAGTTTAAATACTAAGCTTAAAAAATACAGGTTAGGCAGTGGTTTTTAGTTAGGGTTTTAAATAGAAAAATATCACAAAAATTGGTCAATTAGTGAAAAGAAACGCGCCATCGGACGTTTGGTCTTACAATTCTTTATTTTTTGCCACGAGTTCATTTTACGCCGCGAAATTCATCATTTCATGAAGCTCTCACAATCACTTATTTTGTATATGAAATTTACCGTCTTCGTGAGTCCAATAACCAAACCACGGTTTTGCATTTTTCTCATCGACATTTAGTTCCTCTCTTTCCTTTAATTCATTTTCTTCTTTTCTCAAGGCCGCGTTGAACTACAGCGAGTAGAAAACCCAACATTCTTCCGTGTAACGCATAGCGGGATCTACGTAATACATCGCATTCCTGGCTTTTTTCCCTCCGTCATTTCGCCGCAGCACAGTTCGAATTAACCCCAAAAAAGTCCAACATATATACACACAAAGCTCCGTTTACGCTGTCACAGAAGGTAAAAAAATTAAACTGCAAAAACAGCGAACCACTCAAGCTCGTCTCCATCCCTGGGGAAAATAAGTCTTTCCGCGTCTTATTCGACCAAAGGAAAAGGGAAACGTAAACTTCCATTTTGCATCAGAGCAGACGATGAAAAAGCTGGTGCGCTTCCTTCATCGGCGTCTTAATTTTTCGGAGACGTTTGCTCAAAGAATAAATTACGAAATTTCTCGAAGGAAAAGGGGAGGCGAGGACGTTTCTGTTTACGATTCACAAAACGGCAATCCCCCCTTTTCTCACCCTCTTCTCCCTCTTTCACTCACAATACCAAGTCTCCCATGTTAAGGATGGGGTTGAGAGGGAAATAGAGGGAGGAGAAATAAGAGAGAGAGGCAAAGAGGAAGAGAGAGAGAGAGGGTTAAGGGTGGCGTTGAAAGAGGTAAGAGAGAGAGAATGAGAAATGAGGGAGAGTGGAAAGGGAGGGGAGAGAGAAGGGAGAGTGAGAGAGAAAAAAGGGAGAGACAAAGAAGAAGAGAGGGAGGAGAAAAATAGGGAGAGAGAGAAGTTGGTAGAAAAAGTGAGACAGAGAGAGAGAGGGAGAGGAAGGAAGATAGAGGCATGTAAATGGTGAGAGAGGGAGAGAGAAAAAGAGGGAGAGACAACGGGGAAGAGAGGCAGGAGGAGAGAAATAGGGAGAGAAAGAGAGGGAGAGGAAGGAAGATGGAGGTATGTTAAAGATGAAGTTGAAAGAGATATGAGTGGAGAAAGAAATGGCGGGGTTGTGGAAAAGGGATGAAAGGGGTAGGAGGGAGGAAGTGGGAGGGATTAGGGAAAGTGAGGAAAGAGGGAGAGAGTATATTCCTGAGAGAAGAGATAGAGGAGGCGTGGGAGGTTGAACTCATAGAGTCAGTGGAGTGGTAGTGTGTCGGATGGGATGGTTGGGGTAGAAAAGAAGGGGGAGGGGGAGTGGTATCAGGTGGAGAGAGAGGGCCCCCACGGTGGAGTTTCCTGACTGCAGGGGCGTTGATTCATTGGCTCTCCGCCCCCGCGAGAATCGTGACGCACGTCTTGCACCCTCACGGCTACGTATAGGGTTCAGTCCCCCGCAGCGGCGCTGGGAAATAAAAAAAAAAGAAATACGAACGCGCGTGGAGACGTGTTGCTGTCGAGATTCTCTCTCTCTCTCTCAGCATCCCTCTGCTTCTCCTCGTCCGCCTCTTTCCTCCTCCTTTTTGTCGCGCCTAAGATACGAGGAGCGCCTCAGACTTCGAGGTCTTTTTATACGTATTTTCTCTCTCTCTCTCTCTCTCTCTCTCTCTCTTGTCACTCATATGGACTTCATACTTTTTACTGCCCTCACTTCACCGATCTCTGCAAAGGGTTTGTTTGCTTCCCCTGATGCTGATGGTAGAAAGTGCTCGCAGATATTTGCTGGCAAATCTGAATTTTTCGGCGCCGTTTTTATTTTACCGAGATGTTAGATATGCCTGCAATGTGCAAGAGGATGTAATTTATTATCAAATCGATTGAAAGGTGTTCGTAGCTAAAGATTTTTTTACGACCTGCTGACTCCCTCTTGTCTACGCGCAATGGGTATTTAGGTAAGAGGTAGTGCAATGAATAGCTGGACAGTTTCAAAAATTTAGGAAAAAAGGAATTACTTTTTTCTCCAGATTAACTTACTAGCTAAAGATTTAATTTGTAAAATCTACTTTGTATATTTCATGTGTTTGCTGTGCCAAAAAAATTTGCGGCGGGTGACAATGGTCTGAATTTACAAACATTATGTTGACGTGTACGTCCCCTACGTTATTAAGTCAGCTCATCCAATTGTTTTGCTTTTCACAGCTCTGTAACTAATATTTCACGGTCTTCTAGCGTTTAAATCAAGTTCTACTGATAGAAAGGACGACCAATGACGGATTTACGCCATCTGTGGTACCTGACGCTAAACACTTGGGAGCATTGCAATCTAAATATATAAAAAAAACCTCTCCTAACGACCATTGAAACACAAAAAGGTTCCACTGATTTTTTCATTGAGATATTTAATAGCACTGTGGTTATACATACGAACATGTTTTCAAGATCTCTTACCGCCAATGATGACAATTTTCAGTCAACTCGCGAGATGTCTTCCATTTCTTTTATTTATTAACTGTGTTAAAGTAATTAAATTGTCAGTTTGAACTTTGTAGAAGTGAACTTCCAAAAGAAAATCTCTGAGCAATACCATCATGCTTGGAAAGAATTTTCATTCTTATTCGAGTGGTAAATACCGTAAATTTCACTCGGCATGCGCAATACATAATTGACGATTTACTTCACCCTTTAAGACACGGAAATTTAAATCACAAAATGAGAAAAAAGATAATTATTTCGCCGCTTTAAATTATACGTGGCTCATTTTTCCCCTCGAATAGGAAACGCCATCCCTCGATTGACAAGGGCAAAGAAAAAAGCGAAAAAAGAAACGAGAGGCGCCATACATGAACGCTCCCGCCTAGGAAGAGACAGACACCCACTCCCCAAATGGAAGCCGCTTGCCGCTGAAGGGTGTGCACGCTTCTCAGAAACAGCTGTGACACCGGACCTGCCTCCAATTGTAGCGAGAGAGAGAGAGAGGGAGCAGCATCAATGTCATCAGCATCCCATGCCATAGAGGATGAGAAAGAGACGCGAGAAGGAGAAAGGGAGTAGAGAGAGAGGGGGGGAAGAGATAGTGAGAGAAGATGAAAAGAGATGACGTCAGAAGAAATGTATAAAGGGGAAGAGAGGGAGAAAAGGGAGGGGTGAAGAGAAGAGAGGGAGAGAAGGAAGAGAGGGGTGAAGAGAAGAGAGGGAGAGAAGGAAGGGAGGGGTGAAGAGAAGAGAGGGAGAGAAGGGAGAGATGAAGAGAAGAGAGGGAGAGAATGGAGGGAGGGGTGAAGAGAAGAGAGGGAGAGAAGGAAGGGAGGGGTGAAGAGAAGAGAGGGAGAGAAGGAAGGGAGGAAAAATTTTAATGGGAGAGAGAGAAGAGAGGAATGATTTGGAGGGAAGAGAGAGAGAATATAGAAGAAAGAGGAATGTGGAAGACAGGGAAAGAATAAACGGAAGTATGGGAGGGAAAAAAGAGAGAGGAAAGTGCGAGACAGTAGTAAAGGTGGAAAATAAATGAATGTGGGCGGGAATAGAGAAAAAATTTGAAGGAAGTAAAGAGTGAAGAATAGAAAATCGGTGTGACTTTAGACGATGTGTATGAGGACGAAAGAAAATTAGCGACTAAGATACGATATAAGGGTCCACTTTAGAAGGTATAAGGTAAATAAGATATATAGGGAGAGAACAAGGAAAAGGCAGGACGAATTGAAAAAATAGAAGCTTCATTTGGTGAAGCACTATGAAAATGCGCGTTATTTTTACTGTGGTTTATTTAGAATTGTAAACCTAAAATTATTTATAATTTAATACTGTAATTAAACAGCAAAAGGTAAATTGTTTAATAACTAATTTAAATATTTTAACTTTCTATATATAACCATTCGCACAGAACCTTAATGTGTTCATTTTGAAGGCACCTCCTGCCGTCCACCGAATTTTAAAAACATTTTTCTGCAGTGTTACAGATGGCATTAAAGGTCACACAAATAGTGGAAGATTTAACTTTCTACCTATAGCCATTTACTCAAAATCTTAATTTGAAAGTATTGAAGGCACCCCTTGCCGCTCACCGATTTCTGCAAAAACATTTTTTTGCAGCGTAATAAATGCCATCATATATAACACAGTACACCCTGCAAATTTCAGTCTTACATCTCTTACCATTTACTTGCTATTTTAAATAAACTGATTGCACAGACCGAGCGCGTTAATATAATAACATGATGGAAAAGTATACTCCATAAATGGAATGCACAGAGATTTCAAAGGCGTTCTTAATGGGAAATACGTATGAAACGGTATCGAAAGATTGGGCGATTCTCGAATTTTTATCTCCGAAACTATGTCTTAATTATATGATCTCTGGAACTATCTTGCAGTAAATGTTGTTCTCTATCCAAAAACATTTTTTATCCTCTATCCGAATAAAATTTCTAAACTGTACCTCACAGATCATATAAAGGCGTGGGATAGAAAAATGTGGATTTTAACTGTTGTTTGCCGAGAGAACCGCCTTAGAGATCTATGTGAACAAAATATGCGATGTTTTTCTAGGGATTTTCTAGAATTTTTATCTCCAAAACCATAACTCATAATTATGTAGCCTCGGGGACTTTCTTGTAGTAAATTGTGTTCTCTATCCGAATAAATTTTTTAATTTATACCTTCCAGATAACATAAGAGCTAGGGAGATAAAAGTTTCATTGTTGCTTGACGGATGCCATTTAACGAGATACGTGTATAAGTTTATTAAAGTAATTATGTAAAGTGAAAATTCTAATTGACAGATTCCGTTGAAAATCACAATTGGGCGATAAATTTGAATAACGATCACTCCTACTTAATTAGATTAAAGTCCGTCCAGCGGTTTAGGAAATGAAACGACTGACGGACGGACGGACGAACCAGACGTGCCCATAAGGCGTTCCGCTATTACAGCCTCGCTGGTAAAGAACGCCTAAAAGCGATGAAAACGTAGGTTATACGGAGGACACGCAGAGACTGAATAGGAAAAGAAGGCGAAGGAAGAACGATAGAAGCGAGAATAGAAAATGGAAAGCAGGGCTCAGAGAAAAAGTGTACCAAAGAACGGAGGGAGTGAAAGAAGAGTCGGGATTGGTGGGTATGGCAAGTAGGAGTGGTGTAGATGAAGGGCAGCAGATGGGTGATGACGTCAGCACCCCTAACGAGCTCTTCAATGACTCCGTCCGCACCCTGCATTCGTCCCTATGCGATCGGGATCCATCCCCTTACCCCATCCTCTATCCATCACCCCTCCCCTTCTATTCCCTCCCCCTACTATTCCCTCCCCCTTCTATTCCCTCCCCTTCTATTCCCTTTCCATCCTATTCTCTCCCAATCCTATTCCCTCCCGCTCCTATTCCTCCCCCTTCTATTCCCTCCCCCTTCTTTCCCCTACCCCATCTATTCCCTCCCCCTTCTATTCCCTCTCCATCCTATTCCCTCCCCCTCCTATTCCCTTCTATTCCCTCTCCCTCCTATTCCCTCCCCCTCCTGTTCCCTCCCTCCCTTCTATTCCCTCACCCTTCTATTCCCTCCCCCTTCTTTCCCCTACCCCATCTATTCCCTCCCCCTTCTATTCCCTCTCCATCCTATTCCCTCCCCCTTCTATTCCTGCCCCTTCAATTCCCTCCCCCCTTCTATTCCCTCCCCCTCCTATTCCCTCCTCATTCTATTCCCTCTCCCTCCTGTTCCCTCCCTCCCTTCTATTCCCTCACCCTTCTATTCCCTCCCCCTTCTATTCCCTCTCCCCTACTATTCCCTCCCCCTCCTATTCCCTCCCGCTTCTATTCCCTCCCCCTTCTATTCCCTGCCCTTCTATTCTCCCCCCAATCTATTCCCTCCCACTCCTATTCCCCGCCCTTCTATTCTCCCCATTCTATTCCCTCCCCCTCCTATTCCCTCCTTATATTCTCTCCCTCTCCTATTCCCTCCGTCTTCTATTCCCTCCCCCTTCTATTCTCCCCTCCTTCTATACCCTCCCCCTTCTATTCTCTCCCCCTCCTATTCCCTCCCGCTTCTATTCCCTCCCCCTTCTAGTCTTTCCCCCTTCTATTCCCTCCCCCTCCTATTCCCTCCCCATTCTATTCCCTCCCCCTCCTATTCCCTCCCCCTTCTATTCCCTCACCCTTCTATTCCCTCTCCTTTCTATTCCTTCCCCCCTAATTCCCTCCTCCCTTATTCCCCTCCCCCCTCCTATTCCCCCCCCCCCTTATTTCCCTCCTCCATAATTCCCCTCCCCCTCATACTCTTCACCCTTCTATTCCCTCACCCCTAATTCCCCTCCCCTTCCGCGTACTCCTCCCAAATCCCCGTCCAATCTCCCTCTTCACCCTCTGTTTCCCAACCTGAATCCTAGCGCATATATCCGACTCATCTGGAGTCGTGGACACGCGTGTCGGGTTCTCGACCAATTAGAACCCTTCGGGGAGCACGTGCCGACCTTACGCCGGGAGAAATAAAAAAATGAAAGAGAAACCAAACTCCTGGCGCGCTCCCCCCACCCCTTCCCGTGCGTAGCACGCGCCCGCCCCATCCTCCCGCTCCACGCGTAGCATTATAAGTGTCGCGTTCCTCGTGTCTCACTCTTTTCAAGCCATTAAATTTACTTAGCCGATCCGAAAGAAATGAATACTGAGAGGCAGTGGGTCGGACGCGGAGGTGACGCGGCAACTTAATCTTAGGACACATAACCATATCTAGGTACACATATTTAAGTGGGGTCACAAAATTAGGAATGTAAATGTTGTGGATAATATTCAAGGGATAGGGCCGACTTCGAGGCGTAAAGCAATATAAAAAATAATGAAACGTTTCTCCAGAATGAGGGTTGTGACGCGAAATAATGATCAGTTGTATCTTTTTTGTGCTGACGAAAGGATCATCCCGAAAGCTCCAATCTACGTACTTAATTGCATGTTTGGAACTTTCTCGAATTTCTATCTCCGAAACCATATATTGTACTAATATACTCTCACTGCCTTTTTTGCGGCAAATATTTTAGTGTGTCGGAATAACTTTTCTAATCGGTGCTTCACAGATCATGCAAAAGTGTGTTATATATGAAGTATATAGGTTTTTTACCTGGCAACACCGGTTGCTGCAGCTAGTGTGTGTGTATATATATAGATATATACTAGTAGAAGGTGCTTGCATACTGCAAGCATTTCATCTCACCTTGAAAAAAACATTAATTTATCAGAGAGATATTTCATCATGGGAAATATGTCATTACCTAATTCAAAAGATTTTTCTTCGGGACCGATTTTCGTTTTTTTCCTTATGGAACAATAATGGAGTAAAACAATCGCTAATTTTTGCAATTTTAGCAATATTATACGTCTCCCACATTGGGTTAATAATGCCACACATTTCTGCCAAATTTGAAATTTGTAGCACATTTAAAAGTTAAAAAATATTTATCTAATTGCTAAAATTTAAATAATTTTTAACGGCCGCAATAAAATTTTCGTGGATACATTGAAATGTATATTCGTTTATATTGACTAAACTCTAAATAACTTAACAATTTCAGCTCTCTAACTCGCCCCGTAGTGTCTAAACATTTTCCTATTTGATTAAAATTTAAGAAATTTTAACTGCCAAACAAATTAAAATATCAAAATTTCTATAATCTCTATTTCGTTTTTTCACAAATCCTACATCTAGAAAAAATTTCAGCTCCAGAGCACATTCGGAAATACAACAACCTTGAAAATTTGTTTAAACAATTGCGAATTTTAAGCGCCTGCATTGTTGCACTTTTTCAAGATTTTCGTTTTGTTTAGCTAAGAAAAAAATTTCGGATCTCCAGCTCATCTGAAAGTGCCTAAACATTAGTATCCTCCTCCTCCTCTGTAAGAAACGTCTATATATAATGATTTTATATGTATGTTATCATTATATATAGACATTTCTTACAGAGGAGGATATAACATCTAACATATAGGAGGATACCCGGGTATTTTTTTTGTCATTTAATTTTTATATCTGTATCAAATATTCCTGCAAAATCAAACTTTCACCTAATCGGGAAATTTGTTAAAAACGCGTTAAAAAGTGCCATTGTCAGCGTTATACACAAACACATCTAGTCTTTTATCATTAAAACAAGAGTAATTGCCCGTCAAATATGACGGGTATGCGTGAATTAAGTATAAAGTAAAAATAAAATTGAAATAAAATATTAATGAAACTAACTTTTATATGCACTAAAAAGGAATCAATGTATATAAAAATCACAAAATTGAGTATTCCAAAGAGTAAAAATAGTTTTTGGCTAATACAAATTTTATGACAAAGAAATACACTACGCTATAGAATTCTTATATTCCCAAAACTATTTTTAATTTATGGAACATTTAATTTTGTCTCTCTCTCCCCCCCTTCCTCCTTTCTTTCTTCCTCTCTCTCCTCTCTTTCGTATCAAATCATTATAAAATTATTCCAAAGATATTTGATTTCGTTATGAAAAGTCAGTTAGTAAAATTTGCTATTTTCTGGTTAAGATTTCATGCACAATCAAATCAGTGTTCTTGAAAGTTATCTGTGTTATATTGTTTAAAAATTATTATCAGTGAGACCAAATTCTTGTCCAAATATTTGTTGAAAATAAGATTAAAATCGAAATAATATAATGTACGAAGAATCTGCAGAAATTTACTTGAAATATTTGAGCAAATTATAAGTTATTTAAAGTAGAATTTAATTCAATAATTTAATTGTTTTAATCTTACGCTTAAAAATAGGATAAATGTTAATGAAGTCAATTTACTATCAAAGGAAAAATGTGTGAACTAATTACTTTCACGAACTGCAATGAGCTTTAACTGTATTTTAAGATCGTAATTTTCTTTCAACTATAGTAGCCTAAATTTTTTTTCAGAAAATTGGCTTTATTTAAAGAAATTTAAAAAAGAAATTGATGGAATAATGCGATCCAAAAATCCTATGCAGACAGGCATAAGCTGTAAAGTTGGGAATAATTTTGAAACGAGAAAAAAGTCTACTATGACCGGGAATCAAACCCGGGTCTTCCACTTGCAGAGCGGATATTCTACTACTGAACTATCGTGGCAGATCAATTTTCTCGTTTCTGAATGCGGTTGTTTTCTTGTTATTTTTCAATCGTATTAGAAATTCGGTTCGAAATATTTTCTGTATTATCATTTAAAGGAATCCATTTAAAATATCGTTATATTTAGTTTAATGAAATATTACCGTTTGGCAATGGTGAATGATTTGATCGTATGAAATATTTTATAATGAATTATCATTTATTATTTTTATTTTTGTGCTGAGCTCCTTTTAACTCTATGCAAACTCTACGTCCTCCTCTTCCTTTTTCTCAATTTCTGGTAATTTCCATTCCGTTTTCCTTCTACCATCTACTACTTAACAGATTAAGTATATGTGTTATACCATTGCATAAAAGCCTGATCCGTATTAAAGCACTAAAATGGTGCATTTATTAAGCATTAATATGAGACCAAGAATATAACTGAACTCTCTGGAAACACATTGTAATGTGAATTATATACTTTTTATTATTCAGTCCTCATAAAATATTTCATAAAATAAAAATTTATTAGTTTTATTCGAAGGAAGTGCAATATAACTCTTCCTCCCGCAAAATAACTCCACAAACGAAGAGTTATTTCTTAAATTACCATGTCAACCCTAAGTAAACTAATTCTGATTAGCTCAATATACAGGGTGCCCGGTGACTTTATGTCATAACTTCGGGATCTTATTCCATAAGTGATTTTGAGTAAAAAATGTCATATGAACATGGGTCCGATTCTCATTTGTTACCGAGTTACGGGCAATACACCCTGTATAAATTTCTGACAAAATTCGATTTTCTACCTATATCCTTGATCGAGTTATTCGAGTTTTAATAACTTTACACTCAGACATGTGACTGAAAAATTAGCCTTTTATTATAATTTTTGTGATTTTTTTTAAAGTTTCCCACACCGTCCTCAAGTCCTCCAACCTTCTACCTAACTCCCGTAGTTTATCGTGCAATCCCTCACTCTATACATTTTTTACATGCTCGGTTTGTTTATTAAACGTCCAGCACGTTCCTCAGCTTTTCATACCATTTCCATTTCATTAATATTGAATTTAGCTCATTATTACTATTTTTAATCTTTTTGAATAATATTTCAGCTCTTGTGGTATTCCTTCTCGTAAATAACGCAACCAAAGTTGTTTGCAGAATTTCATTTCCCTCTCCTTCCATCTTTCTCTCCTTCTCGTATTAAAACCTTCAATACGCGCTTAAACTTATAAGAATTGAGATAACAATTGGATTTCGAGATTTAACAATGTAATTAGTAGACATGGCAACATCCCGTTAAAATGGCATGATTTCCCAAAAATATTTGAATTAAACGTTTAACATGAGTAATTTCGAAATGTAGGCATAAAAATGAACAGAATAAAAAACCTTATGATGTTTTCTTTAAAATGGTTTACATCCGAATATCGTAGGTTAGATCTTTATAATTGTAATCTCAAAAAGAAGAAAAGCCTGCACGTTAAAAAGTCGATTTTCTACATGTTATCTTATGGGGAATGCAAATCATCGTCTGGAGTCGAATCCTGGACGTTTTTTGTAAATTCTCATTCGTCATAGCATTTTTATATCCAAGTAGATTATCTCTGCCAAATTTCAAGTTTATTATATACATATTTGATTGAGTTATTCGCGTTTAAAGAGCGTTACATGGACCAACCAACATAGATTTTTACTAGCGTAATTGCCCGTCAAATATGACGGCTATGTGAGGATTATGTTATAAAATTAAGGTAATTCCCATTCGTCCTCCCTTACTTTCTGTTCCTTTCCTATTCTCTTTCCTCACTCACCCCCTATTCTCTCTCTCACCTATTCTCACTATCTCCCTCGTATTTACTATCTCTCTCTTCCTTCTTCCCATTCTCCATCCCTCTCTCCATTTTATATTTCACACTCTCTTCTCCCCATCCTCCCTCTTCCTCTCGTTCTCCTCCCTTTCTCCCACACAATCTCCTTTTCATCCCGCCCTCAAAAATGTAGCTATTTCTCTAAGCATGGTATACGTAAATACAAATCTTACATACAAAAAGAATATCTATTTGTTAAGCTTTTTGCTAGACAACTTTAGCTGGCCAATATTACTTTAACTCTCTGAAACACACTATGATGTGAATTATATATTTTTTTAATTTTCAATCCACATAAAATATTGTTTCATTAAATTAAAATGTATTAGTTTTATTCGGAGGAAGTACAATATATCTACCCCTCAAAATAGTGCCAAGAATGGACATTTGCTTCTTAAATTACCATGTCAACCCTAAATAAACAAATTCTGATTAGTTTGTTACATAAATTTCTGTCAAATTTCAGTTTTCTATCTACATCCTTGATCGAGTTATTCGCGTTTTAATAGCTTGACATTCAGACCAACAGACGGACAATATAGCCTTTTATTATTATTTTTGTGATTCTTTTAAAAATCGTAATGTGCTAAATCCAATATTAATGAAATACAAACGGTATGAACATCTGAGGAACGTGTTAGACATTTCAACGAACAAACTGAGGATGTAAAAAATGTATAGAGTGAATGATTGGTCGGTAGGTTACGGGAGTTAGATAGAACAGGGAAGGAGGACTTGATGACGAATAGTATTTCTGCTATTTAAGTATTCCTCCTCGTAAATAACGCAACGAATGTTGAAAATAATTTTCTCCTTCTTCTGCCTCACTCCTTTTCGTATTAAAAGCCTTCAAAGCACGTTTAAACCCATAAGGATTGGAATGATAACAGGATTCCGAGGTTAAACAATGCAATTGGTATGCAAGGCAACATCCTGATAAAATGGCAAGATTTCCCCAAAATATGTGAATAATACGTTGAAATATGAATAATTTAGAACTGTAGGCAAAAAACAATAAAAAGAATAAGAAACCTTGTAAATATTTCTTTAAAATAGTTTAGCTCTATAGGTCGTGAGTCTATTTTTTATAATTTTAACCTCAAAAAGAATAAAAGCCTGCACGTCAAAAAGTCAATTTTACGTGCTATCTTATGGGGAGTGCAAATCATTCTCTGGAGTCTAACCCTGGACGATTTCCGTAAATTCATCACAGCATTTTCATATCCAAGTAGATTATCTATGCCAAATTTCAAGTTTATATCTGCGTATTTGATCGAGTTATTTGCGTTTTAAGAGCGTGACATGGACCAACCAACGGACCAACATAGCTTTTTATTATAAGGGGAGATTAGTTTAAGGAAAGTGAAAGGTAGTCATGAGGGTGGCAACAAGGTGTTGCAGGAAGCCCAGTGGACACTTACCAAGTTGAGGACCAAGTTGGCAAGCTGCTGGGGGCGTCGAAGAGACACGCGTAAAACACAGAAAGCAAAACACAAGGCTGATGATTTACCAAATATGACTCCGTGTTACGTGTTGCGTAGCCAAGACAATATTTAGTTAATATTAATTATAATATTGAAAATATATTGACTGTTTTATAGGTTTTAACATTAATTATAGAAATTAAGAAAGTGAGTGCTAACAATTATACACGAAATAAAATTCTACAACTCACCTACAAAATCCGAAATAAACATTATGGTTGGCCATAAATACGAGATGTGATAAATTTCTTCCACTGAGCAGACGATTTAGAAGCCATATTTATTTTAGTTAAAAATCAAGCGAAGAAAATGCTCTTATATTCCATGATATTAATTGAAACTTTGAATTGTTTCCATGGAGAATGCATGCCTTTTCGTAAATTCGTGTTTATCTTTATCGATAACAGTGTATAAACCGTCAAGATGTCACCCGACCGCCGATCATTGGATCGATAAAGACGTAAAGGTTGCCTCGCCCTGAACCGCTTCCTCGCCTTCGAGACGTCACGAATCCGTTTTGAAAACTTTCGCAGGGCTTAATCTAAGAGAGTTCGCTCCGTTGCGTGCGACACCAATAATACCCACGCTGTCGAAATGGCACGCTCCCCGAAGCGCCAATCGCGACCAGAGATATATAGGAATAAACGACATCGCGGCGTCGATGGCTGCTACAGTCTCTCTTTTCTGCGCACTCCAAACATTGACTTTGAGGATCACGCGCCCTTATAGGTCTCTCAGTGAGACTCCGCAAAACTCGCTCGGTCGATTTTCATTCCATCCTCTCTCTCTCTCCATGAAAAGGGTTTTAACGAGTGGATAGGCCAATAGGGGGACGGAGGGAGAGAAAGATCAAATGAAACCTTTACAACGACGAGCGATGTCCGACCTATAGGACTTGGAAATGCATTCCACTTGTTCCGAATAGAAACCGCGGCTAGTCTGAAAGGGGAAAAGGCTGCTCGATCCTGGGACCAGCAACGTATTGAGAACGTCCTTTCTTAAGTGCATGAGAAGGAGAGGGAGAGAGGTAGGGGGAGACAAAGGGAGATAGAAAGGAGAGATAGTGGAGAGGAGGGAGAAACAAAGAGAGAGGGGAGTAAAGATATAAAAGGAGAGAAAGACAGATATGGCAATAAAGATTGGGGATGGAAGAAGTGAAGGGGGAAGAGGAAGGAGTTTAAAGAGGGGAGGAAGGAGTTTGGAGAGGGGAGGAAGGAAAGAGAGGACAAGGAAATGAATGAGAGGAAGAAAAACGAGGAGGGTGAGGAGGGGGAGAAAGAGGAGGGAAGGAGTGGAGGGGGAGAGAGAGGAGGGAAGGAGAGAGAGGAGGGAGGGAGAGAGAGAGGGGAGAGGGAGAGAGGAGGGAAGGAGAGAGGAGGGAGGGAGAGAGGAGGGAGGGAGAGAAGAGGGAAGAAGAGAGGAGGGAGGGAGAGAGAGGGGTGAGAGAGAGGGGGGAAGGAGAGGGGGGAGAGAGGAGGGAGGGAGAGAGAGGGGGGAGGGAGAGGGGGGAGAGAGGGAGAGAGGAGGGAGGGAGAGAGGATGGAAAGAGGAGGGAGTGAGAGAGTAGGGAGGGAGGGAGAGGGGAGGGAGGGATAGAGGAGGGAGGGAGAGAGGAGGGAGGGTGAGAGAGGGGTGAAAGAGAGGAGGGAGGGAGAGAGAGGGGAGGGAGGGGGGGATGGAGAGAGAGGGGGAGGGGGAGAGAGGGGGAGGGAGAGGAGCGAGAGAGATAAAGCAGGGAAGGGGAGAGTAGAGAGAGAGGAGCGAGAAAGATAGGAGGTAGAGAAGAGAAAGAGAGAAAGGAGGGAATGGGAGAGTAAAAGATGAGAGTGGGGGAAAGTGGACAGAGAAGGGAAAAACGAGAGAGAAAGGAAGGAGAGAGTGAAAGACCGACGGAAGTATAGGGTGAGATAGGAAGGGGTGAGGGAAGAGAGGCGGGTTCGGTGCTCTCCGTGGCCGCAAACAAACCATCACGTGAGGTTCAATATTCATGGTGAGGAGACAAAGGAGACTTGGTAGGGTAATAATTGCGACGGCACGGAAGGGCGCCAAACGTCACCCAACACACTGCCGCCCACCGCCTCCGCCTCGACCCCTCCGCCCCACAGATTCTCTTTCTCCCTATCGACCCTCTCCTCCTCTATCGTCCCTCTGCCCCATCACCTCCATTTTTCTCATTTATACCCCACCTCTCAATCTCTACTTCAACTATTCCGTTTTACCTTATCCTTATTCTTGGTCTTTCTTTGTCTTTCTCTATTCCTATCTATTTCTCTACACATTTCTCCAAAGTTATGTTTTTAAAACCCACTACATCTCTTTCTCTCCTATCTCTCCTTTCTGATTCCATTCGATACTCATTCTGCACAGTCCATTCCCTGTAGATAATTCCGTTTTCCTTACCTCATTCTCCATCACATCAACTCTCGTTTCCCATTTTCCTACATTTTCTCGCATTCTTGCCTCTTTCATTAAATCATCCCCATTCCCCCCATCCCCCTGTAATATTTTTTTACCATCCGTTTCCCCTCCATCCCGTATCTCGATATTCTGTCCTCCATCACCTCTCTACCGCTCTTATCCCTTTCTATTCCCTCCGCTTTGATTTCCTTCCCTTACGTCTATTTCCTTCTCTCATCGTTAATTCTCAACTACCCTCTCATATTCGCAACTCTTATTTCCTCTCCTCATATCCCCCTCTGCCCCATCTCTGCCTCAAATCTCTTGCCCCTTCTCTCCACCGTCCCCCTCCTCTCTCCGCCCACCCCCCCTCTCCGCCCCCTCCCCTCCCACCGCTCCCCTCTCCACCCACTCCCCTCTCCTCCCACCATTCCCCTCTCCTCCCGTCCTCTCGACACGTTCCTTTAATATTGTTCCAATCCAGGAGGCCTTCGTAATCGCCGCAGCGCGTGGGTCTGCACGCGCGCCCTTTCTCCCCGCCATCTAGGGATCATTTCAGAAACGCAGAGGGGCATTATCCTTCTCTCCCTTCCCTCTTCCCCTCCATCACTAAATCTCTCTTCACATACCCTTCACCTTCCGTCCCCATTCCCTTCAAACTCCTTCCCGTCCCGTTCGGACTTCAAAAAAAAAACTCTGCGTATCTCTCCCTCTCACTCTCCCGCACTCGCCTCGTCTCTTATCCGAGTTTGTCATCTAAAAGCTTTCGCCTGCTGCTGTGTAGTGATTGCGGTTTGTTATGGTGGCGTTTCTGTTTTTTTGTCGCTGAAGGAGGATTGGGTAAGGGAGGCGGTGGGCGTTGTTTTATTGCTATGGGGTACGGAATGTGTTTTACATGAACGACTGACGGAGGAGTCCTCTCTTTTTATTCGCTTGTCTATTGTGAGATGGACTCGGGCGGCTAAGGGAAATGGGGCTCTTCTGAATCGCGCGGCGAAGCTATCAAGATGGGAGTTCGCGCGAAGATGCGTAATAATCCATGGAAACGCTTCCAAGTTTAACATAAACAAAGCGTGCGTTTTACGGCAGAGATATTCGAGAAAGGTAAACTGACTTGGGTAAGATGATTTGTTTTTTGAAAGAGAGGAACTGTTAGAACAAAGATAAATAGCAGATAAAAGCACAAAAAGCATACATTTCCGAAAATCTATAATATCGCTGGTTTATCTTTTTGTAATTTGATACGCCACAGGAAGTTATGTACACGGCAGAAATCGCTGTATTGATTTATAATAATGTTGACAAATATGTTTCTGATTCGCCTTTTTTTTAAGAGGCAACCAAAAAAATCAAAATTGTAATTACTTCGGATATGTAGTTACCACATTAACACCAGAAATCTGTTCTTGATTTTTAGTTTTAGCCGTGTAGCTAGAAAAAAATTAAAGCTTCGTCTCTGGTTCGGCTAAAAATAATGCCATTAACGATCGACTCAATGTGTTACGCGTAAATAGTAATCATGCAAACAACGTAAGTTTTCTTGTAGCATTTCAAAACGCAAGAGAAAAGTGAAAGATCTACGCGAGGGGATTGATTTTTTCTCAATGCAAATGTTTTAGAAAGGCAGTCACGAAAAAGAACTACTCTATATCTAGCCATTTTGGCGCGTGTAGGTTAGAGAGACTGTAATTATCAGATAATCAGATAGAGTGAGAGAGTGATAATGCAAGAAAAAGAAAGAGATGCAGGAGAGGGAGAAAGAAACTAAAGGAATGACAGACAGAAAAAAGTTGATACTTCTTTAGAAGGGAAGGCAGTCGTCTAAACGCCCGGGCGATAAAGCACAGGATCCATCTTAAGCCCTTTCAACTATAACAAAATTACATGCGTAAAGAGATGGCTCAGCGACAAAAGAAAACAAAAGTCTCCCACAGTCTGTTCCCGTCTGTGGCGCAAAGCGGGCACGAGGAAGGTAAAGATTGCCTAAGTGCGAGGGAATAAGGGAGGAGAGCGGAACAGAGTGAAGGCGGGGTGAGAGAAAGAGAGAGAGAGGGTGGGAATAGAAATGATCCGATGAGGCGTGTTCTCGAAAGGATGGGTGTGTGCGTACGTGGCCGTGCGCGCGTGTGTGGAAGCCCAAGAGGTGGGTGCGTGCGAGGAGCAGGCCGAGACGTTGCCGGAAGGAGTGCGGGACGGCGGAGGGAGAGAGGAGGGGAAATAAAACGCGAATGAGGGTGAAAGGCAGTTCTTTCGTGCGTGTGTTCCGCACGCGCGTGTGCGGGTGAGCAGAAGAGGAAGGGAGGGATGAGGGGGTGGGAAGAATGAGTGTAAACACGAGGGGGGCGGAGGCGAGGCAGGGAGTCGGCTTCTCTCTTTCTCTCCGGCCCCTCTTCTCCCCCTCGAGCGGCACGTGTCTTGCGGGATCGGGAGCACGTGCCCGGGAGAAGTTAGAGTTGGGGTGGGGGGAGGGGCGAGGTGGGGGAATGGCGAGGTGGGGGAAGGGCGAGGTGGGGAAAGGGCGAGGTGGGGGAATGGCGAGGTGGGGGAATAGCGAGGTGGGGAGAAGGGCGAGGTGAGGGAAGGACGAAGTGAGGGTCGGGCGGGGAAGAAGTGATAAGGGTTGGAAAAGAGCTGGGCAAAAAAGAGGAGGGAGATAATTTAAGTACCTGGAGGATGGGAGATGCAGTAGCGTGGGCAGAGCAGAGGTGTAAAATGGAAAGAGGGGTAAGCGATGGAGGAAGGGAGAGGAGAGAAGGGGAAGCGACGGAGGGGTGAGGGAGATAATGGAGGGGAGAGAGAGGATAGAGATAAGAGAGGTTGAAAGCGTCGACTGTACGAATCGTCCTAATTGCTTCGAGGAATTTTAGTTTGGTCCCAGTTGCAGCGTCCCGGATTTCTTCCGCAAACATTCTTTTCTCAGCCTCTTTTCGAGTCCATTTGGTTGTATTTATTTTAGCCGCGTCACGCACGCCTCGCTTTTTCTATAAACATACAAGCGTGATGATAGACTCTTTAAGTTGCGAAGGTGCAATTAATGAAATGACTGATAGAAGGCGGAAAAAACGTCACGGTTACAGCACCTGCCATGTATTGCTGCCCTAATAATGATTATTTAATGCGGTTTGGACGTTTGTTTGGCGCAGTGCTTCGCAACCGATGTGCCGCGGAACATGAGTCATGACGAAAAGACAATCATCGATCGGCTTGACTCCAAATAGAAATTTTTTGAATAAGCAATCGTTGAATAACCTCTGACGATGGCTTTTTTGTAGCCAAAATGAGGACCAAGCCTTTTCAATCAATCAGTGGTAACTGGAGCCAGGCACCTTATGAATTTATTTCTCTCACAACGTTAATATAAACTTCATTTCAATGGAATTTTTGTTATAAATAGTTATTTACTGTTAAATGCTGCTGAAAATGTTCCAAATTATTACACTACACACTCTGCTATACAGCTTTATAGCCAGTCTAACATGCGAAGCGTTCAGTAATGTTCCAAACTATTAGTGCGCATTCTTCTCAAATGAAGGTTTTGTAATGAGTGACTCAAAATAGCAGAATTTTGGAAAACGTTCACATATGTCAGCATGTTAGAAATTTTAAATCTAAGTATTTTTTTCCAATTTTACAGAGGACTTTGTGGATATAAGCAATCCGTAAATTTAAAACCTCTTGATACCAACAAACGCAAAATCTTATATTATATTACCGTAATCGTCGCCGAACTTTTTGGCAGGTTTTTATAGGTTGACTGGCCAGCCAATCAGAGATCGGGGCGTTATTGTTTATATACCTTGGTTACAAAAGAACGATTAATTGTGCGTGTTTTAATTTGTACAAGATTAATAAAATAATATATACATATTAGTTTATAGGTTTGTATATAATTTTGAGAAGCTTATATCTCAACCACTGTTGGGACTATTTTTGTTATCCATAATTTGTAAAGATGCAGAATACTTCTGTTGTGTACTCGCGAGCCCATTGACGATATTACGTCATTTTGTTTGTTTACTTTATCTGCTCTGTTTACGAAGAAAAAATTTAAAAGAACTTAGCAAGGTTAGTTCATTTTATTTATCAGATCACATGGAAATGTTTACGAAGAAAGAAGTTTTAAAGAAAGTCAGTTAATGTTATTTATCTCATCACTTGGAAAAGTAAAAAATAAATTAAATTAAACTTATCCTAAATTCCCATACATTAAAAATAAATAAGAAAGAAAGACCTGTTGATAATATGTTCTAACTGGTATTAAAATACTGGATTATCCTGGACACCTTGGGTACTTCATTGTAACATCTTTTATAAATAAAATGTCTGATGAAATTAATTATTTGAAAAAATCAAAATCAACTTAATGTGACAGCGAATCGTCACAGACTCCCTCGTTATAATATATTATAAATAGCTGCTTCGAACATAGAACATAGGAAGATAATAGTTTTCATTTTCTGCGAAATTACGGCATCTGTCCGGAATTTCTAAATTCTCTGACAATCGGCTCGAGACCAAGTTTTCGAATTTCAGGTTTTATGGCTCAGATCGCCCTTTTTAAGCAGTAACTATAATCATCTTTAAAATAATAGCCTATATGTTAAACTAAAATTTATGTAAAATTATAATGTTTTGTGTGCTATGATTATGCTGTCATCATCTGTGCCTTTTAGTACGTATCCGGATAAAAATTAATTTAAAATTATCACGTCATATGTATAAGTCGTTGACTGAAATCAAATTTATTGCAGTGCAGTCTAAGCATCAAATCAATTCCCTTGTAGTATGGAAAATCATTCCCATTGAAATGCATTGGAGTCGTTGCTATGGTAGTTTATATTTTTATTGCTAAACTCCGAAAAAAAATTCATCATTTTATGATTAAAATCAGATATTTACGTAAATTCAGCATGGATTTAAATTATCTCTTCAAGAAAAATAAATTTTATTTTTTTATAAATAATTTAAAAAAGCAATTTATGTAGCCCTACACAGTTTTCAATGTTTTTCTTATGGGTGTTTAAAAGTAGACATTGGGGTCAAAAACACCCCTTAAATATAACTTTTCCAAAATTTTGGATTTTTTACAAAGGTTTTATCCTATGACCTATCTTCATGCCAAATTTTGGTTTTGTAGCATTTATGGAAGTACTTTAGGTTTTATATGATATATATACTAGGTAAATAGCCCGTTTAAAACGGGCTAAGTTGTAAATTAATCAAAAAATTGTTTTTAATAAATCACATTTATTTTTTAATCTTCTAAGTTTCTATTTATCACATCTTCAAAAAGTTCTCTTATCACAATATTTTTCGTAAATACCCTATTATTGTTTAACACACATCCTTTCTCCTTTATGACTTACAGTCATAACCTTTGCATCTAAAAAATGTTGATGAGTTCCTCTTATAATTAATCTCGTGCCATTTAATAAATCTTTTCTTGGATTCAAATTTCGAATTAACATCACAAAAGCTCCAACCTTAATTAATAACTTATGTGGCGGCATTCCTGATGGTGTTTGTGCATTTAAGAACTCCATTGGGAAGTCTATTCTCAAATGATCACCTAGCATCTTCTATGGCATTTATTATACGATCAAAAGATGCTCTTTGTAAAGGATTCAAGTTTCTTATTGTCTCTGCTGATATTCTAACCTCTTCTTCTAAATTAAATTCCAAATCTCGATTCATAACAATTGCCATAGGTCTTGGTAAGCTAAACTCAACGCAATGCTCGCCGAGAGCCCTGCTTTTTGATTGGCACGTTCCGTACAATCTAAGGCTTTTGCACTTACGTGATTTTTGGTTTAAGCGATTGCTGGTCGTCGCTGTGGCGCTACTGCTTCTGGCAGAGCACTGGTTACGGGTGTTTTTCGCATTGTCCGGTCGTTGGCAAAACAGGAGAAGGCTAACTTGTCCCTTCTTCTAACCTATTTTGTCTCCAACCTCTACTGTGGAGTCTGGTCTTCCGAGACCAATCTCCGTGCTTTATCTTGGGCCTGAAAAAGGCCAAGATTTATAGTTCCAGAGGGGAATATTCCCTCATGGAAGGTGACCCAAAAGGGTCTGTTGTAACGTTTGCCCTTAAACAAGAGAACCTCCAACACGCCTCCTCTCGCTCGCGGTCGTCGTCGCTTTCCAGCAATTCCTCCTCCTTCGGTAGAATCACGCTGGCGGAGTACAGGGCGCTGCGCGCCAAGATAGCACCGGCTGCTGCTGCCCAGGTCGCCCTCGAGGCCCTCCCCTCTACTTCGGCCCAGGGCCAACGAGTCGATGCCTCTGTTGGCATTTGCGGGATCACACCCACGGCAATACCCCTCCCGACGTCACCGGTGCAGGGAAAAGAGAACGCTTCCGATGGAGGCCCAAGCGGTACTTCAGTTGCCTTGGAGGGAATCCTGCTTCTCCCACGAACGCCAAAACTGCCGCCATCTATGATGGCACAACCGACCCTTTGCAGGGCCAACAATCCGCCGCTCCGGAAGAGTCTATGGACTAGACCGACGGAGTCCTAGGCAAAAGGAAGATGACCGTGGGTCAAAAAGTTGCCCCTTCCGACGCCTCGTTGGCAGACCGATCCGCCCCCATCCTCGGTGCTGAGTCTGCTACCAGCACAGACGAGGATGGTGAGTTCACTCCCCTTACCAAGCGGAGAGCCAAGAGGCAAAAGTCTTCTCGCCCTCCTGCTGGGGAGGGGGGAGGGGCAAGAGTTCCATTCCTGCGGGGAAACGTCCCGAAAATGGAGCTCGCTCGAGGGTCCTAGTGTCACCGATTACGGTGTACGGAATCCTCTCCCATAAAAGCATTGCCGCCGAGCTCAGTAAGGTGTGCGGCGACGACTTTGAACTGGAGGTCCGCCGGGCCTCCACCAGGGTCGTAGTTCACACGCCTGAGAACCACCATGCGGCCACAAAGGTACTGGATGACCTGCCCTCATCAAGGCGAAGGACACCCCCTTGACCAAACTGGACGCTTCTCGTCCTTACGCCGCAGTGGTCGGAGGGTCAAGCAAGCCG
Organism: Tanypteryx hageni; assembly: GCA_028673005.1. Lineage (NCBI taxonomy): Eukaryota > Metazoa > Arthropoda > Insecta > Odonata > Petaluridae > Tanypteryx > Tanypteryx hageni. Next base: position 34,036,647 of record CM054115.1, read on the forward strand.
TCACAGACGGCGAACTCAAGTGTTTCGGCTCAGCAGCCAGGTGCTGAGCCGAGGAAGCAGATGGACCCTCCCGCTGCGGAGTCTCCCACTGCTTCTAACGCACCTCCGAGGCCGACTCCTGGTCCCGTTGCCAGACGGGAGGAGCCGGCCCCTCAGAAGCCCTCCGCCAAATGTTTGCGTAAGCAAAGGCGCAGGGCAAACAAGGAGTGAGAGAAGGAACAGCAAGCAAAAACCGTAGAGGTAGTCGCCGTGGAGAATGTGGCCTCCAACAAAGGCCCCGCCACCAATTCCCCTCTTAAGGCCATGACCAAGGCAGTTGAGGCCACCCGGTCCACAGGGACCGAAGTGGTCCCAATTCAGGTCCACGAGAGCAGCACGCTGCAGAGAAGCACCCCAGTAGCCGTCCGGTCTGACGAGAACCCCAACTTCTGGCGCACGGCGGCCATGATCTGTGGGGCGTTGAGGAAGTACATCACCTCAACGTCCGGCCAACTACTCCTTTCTCTTTTGGAGGAGTTGGTCAAGGAGCGCATCACACCCCCCAATAATGGGGACTAGGGGATGCAGCATCCTAGTTCAATGGAACACCCGCGGTGTTAAGGAGAAGACGGAAGAACACCGGGCGTTCCTACAGGAGAAGAACGCCATCGTCGCCGCCGTCAACGAGACGCCTTTGCGCCCGTCGGACGTCTGGAAGGTCCCTGTATGGGTGATTTATCGCTCTGACAGGGCCGGCCAGCCTGCTGCGGGCCGGGGTTATGGTGGCGCTGCTTTATTTTTGATGGATGCCGTATCCGCCGACATCCGGACTTGTGCTGGGTGGATCAGGGTCTCCTCGGTGTACTTACCGCGGGAGAGGGCGTGGGATACAGACGAGGTCATGGATCTCGTCGGGGATGGCAGCCCCTCCATTTTTATCGGCGACCTGAATGCCAAGCACGCCAGCGGGCATTCCATAGTCGCCAACCTGAGGGGCTTGCGGCTGCGCGACTTGGCGGACGAAGAGGGGCTCACGGCGCTTGCACCGACCGAGCCCACGTTCCTCCCGTACAGGGATGTCCTTGACGTTGCTGTCATCAGCAACGTCCGGGAATCCCTAAGCATGCACTCGATTTAGGACTTGTCTTTCGACCACAATGCGACCCTGGTACTCCCGGGGAACTCGCCGGTGCGAGTTCCACCTTCGCAACGCCTGGACCTAGCTCGAGCCGACTGGCAGCACTTTCGTGAATTAATCGCGGAAAGACTGCCAGTTGTGCCAATATCGCCCAGGACGAGAAAGGAGGCAGACCGTATGGTCGACCTCCTCACTTCCAGCAGGCCATGGACGCCGCGATACCAAAGGTGGTCGTGGCCGCGGGTATACGCATCGCTCGGCCCCGTGTCGTCAGGGATACCATCACCCGACGCAACAGTGTGCGGTGGCGGTGCCATAGCTACCGTATCCTAGACCTCAGGCTTCAGTTGGACTGCCTCAAAAGGACGGTCCGAGACATGCAGAGAGGAGTGCGCTCGGACGCATAAGAACTACATCTCTCCACGCTTCCCCTGGAGGACCAGTCCATCTGGAAGACCTGCAAAAGGCTATGCGGTACCCAGCGGCGCGATCCCCTGATAGTTCAGGGGAACTCTGTCGAGAGGTCTCCGGAAGAAAAAAGCCGGAATGATGGCGGAATACCTGGAGGGGGTATTTCGACCCAACCCGGCCACAACAGAGTCGGTTGCGGTGGAGGAAAAATAGGTAGGGTGCTGGGGACGCTTGATCGTGGTCCCCTGCAGGCTGTGGAGCTCCCTCATTTCTCGGGGCGCGATATTATGGTAGTAATTTGCCGCCTTGAGTTGAGGAGGGCTCTGGGGGATGACGATATCCCCAATATTGTCCTGTGACAAATCCCAGTCGCCGCAGTAGAATTCCTGACCGCCGTTTACAACAGTTGTGCTGAGATTCCATACTTTCCGTCTGCCTGGAAGATGGCAAAGATCATGTCTCCCGAAGAAACCGGGGACGGTGGTTGCTACCGGAGACATCCGGCCAATCTCTCTTCTGGCGGGATTCGGGAAGATCTTTTAGCGTTTCATCCAGTCGCCACTGCAACACGTTCTCCGAGAGTAGAGCATTCTCCCGGATGAGAAGTTTGGCTTTGGAAGTGGGCACTCCACTACTCAGCAACTGGGTAGGGTGACGCACTTTATCACCGACGCCTTCAAGAGGAACCACGCGGTCGCGGGGGCCTTCTTCGACATCTCGAAGGCCTTTGACCGATTGTGGCACCCAGCACTCCTGTTGAAGATGGTTAGACTCCAGATCCCAGCTTGGCTCGTTCGACTGATCGAGTCGTACTTGCAGGGTTGAACGTTCCGGGTTTTTTGGCTCCGGGTCGGATCGGGACTGCGACGCATCTGCGCCGGCGTTCCGCAGGGGTCCGTCCTGGGGCCAGCACTGTTTAACATCTTTGCCCTAATTCCCCCCCCCCCCCCCTCCCCCGAGATTTTAGGTGGAACACGATGCTTGCCCTGTACACTGATGACGCGGCGCTCTTCTCCTCGCTCCAGCAAAAAGTACGCGGCTGAAGAGAAGTTGCAATGCGCCGTCGACGATCTGATCACCTGGTATCGTCGATGGCGCATTGCAGTTAATCCTTCAAAAACTGGGGCTTTTGTCTTCCATCCTGGAAGAGGAGCGCCGCCTGGAGTCGACCTGTCGGTGATGGGCGATGACGTCCCCTGAAGCCCAGAGGTCGCCTACCTGGGAATAGTGCTAGACCGGAGGCTTCTTTGCAATCCTCAGGTTGAGAGTGTTTGCCGCAAGCACTCGGGGCGTTATCAAGAATCCGGTGGATTCTGCGCCCGGAAGCATTGTCGGCCGACACCAATAAACCCCTCTACCTGAGCTGCGTGAGTCCCATCTTGAAGTACGCAGCTCCGGTCTGGTCTGGGGTGCCAAAGACCTCCCTCTATAGGCTGCAGGTTATGCAAAACCATTCACTCCGGTTGATACTCGGTCGTGGTAGGTACGACCACGTCAGCCGAATGCATATAGACGGAAATGTGGAAACCCTGGACGTTCTTTTGCCGAGAATGTCTAGGGAATTCTACAGCAGGGCAGCAATATCGTCGCACGAAGAAGTGCGTAAACTAGGCGGCATCAAGGCTAGGTGGTGGGATCGCTACAAGCGACCCATTGCATGCCTTGATTCGCAGGATGCCCTCCCTATGAACAAGCGTCCCCGCTTGTAGGGAGGTGTTGATAGCCTTTGGGGCCAAAATGTTTTACCAAGCTAGTTACACAGCATAGATCCGCATTTGCAGCAAAGCTGGCGATGCGACGAGGCTAACGTCCACTAGGTTGGAATGTCATGACAGGTTAGAGTGGTTAGAGTGTTGGCCCCAACGTACGATCTGCTAAAGCGACATCCGGTTCGAATCCTTATGAGGATTTTTTCCGAGGACGCTCCAGCCCCCTATTTGTGTGCGATGGTATTAAGGTGACGAGGACGAGCCAATGAGAAAAAGCAACCTGAGAAGCGCGCGCAAATCAACACTCCGTCCTTCGGAAGGGAAGTTAAGTTATTCGTAAGAGCAGGCTAATGCCGGCACCGGATTTTTCTCCTCCCTTCTTTGGCTGAAGAGGTTCTCTAGCTTATAGCAGCCCTACCATACGTGGTAGTTAAAAATGACCTAACTTCCTTCCCTTCCTTTGGGGGTCAAGGATAAGGAAAACAGTTTCTATGGACACCTAAAATGGATCCGGCGGTGTGCTTTGAGTGTTGGCCTCACCTTCAGATCTGCTATAGCGACACCCGGAATAAATCCTTTTGAGGAGAATTCCGGCCCTCTATTTGTGCGTTGATTAGGTGACGAGGATGAGAAAACGAGACAATGAGACAACGAGAAATATTGAGGAGACCGAACAAATCAACACTCCGTCCTTCGGAAGGGACGTTAAGCAGTTTCTCTCCTTCATACATTAACTTAAAACAGTTCGAAGTTCCTCATGTTAATCGTTTAATTCGCATATTTTGGGGAAACCTTGCCATTTTAACGGGATGTTGCCATGCCTACCAATTACATTGTTAAACCTCGAAATCCTATTGTTATTTCAATCCTTATGGGTTTAAGCGTGCTTACCTACTGGAGGCGGCAGGTGCCAACAACATACTACTACACTATTAAAGGTAAAGTACTCCTTTAGCCAAACAATTAGAGGGTTACTACACCCAATGCATTTCGCCCACAAGGTGGGCATCTTCAGGGGCAAAACCTGTCTCAACAGTGACTGGGAGTCAAAAGGTTGTTATATAGATTGTTGATCCAACAATACGCCCATTCCCGTGTTATTTAAATGGGAAAAATGAAAAGAGAAAAACATTTAAAATATGAAAAGTGTAATTTATATGGATTTAAAAACCATCCCATTTTGCTTATCTTTTTATTGCGGTTAAAATGGCACCTTCATCTTGCTTCTACGTTCTGTAGTTGTTGCGTTATAAGTGCACAAACAAACAAACAAACAAGCAAACAAACAAACAAACAAATTCTTCAAAATATTTATGGAAGAGATAATTCTTGGGATTTGTCGAATTTTTATCTCCGAAAATGTAAGTCGTACTTATGTGGTCCAGCGGACTTTTTCGTCGCTAATGTCTTCTATCCAAATACATTTTTAAATATATACCTTACAGATTATATAGGAGCTAGGGAGACAAAAATGACATTTAATTGTTGCGTGACGGGTGCCATACGAGTATAAGATTATTTAAGTGGTTATGTGAAGTGGAAGTTCTTATGAACGGATGCAGTTCAAAATCACAATTGGGCGATAAATTTGGCTTAGCTTTGGGATCCCGGGGCCAGCGTTGACGATGCGATTTTCGATCTTCTTTTGTTTTACCAGCAAGCAACATGGACGGGATGGATTTGTCGTATAGAGTCTACCTTTTCCTTTTTCGACATTATTATTAGCAACATTTATGGAGGAACATTTTGCGCGACTTTACCGGGTTGGGTAAGTTGGTTTGTGTTTTGGTTCATAATAGGATTCTTATTAACGCTGTTTTATTGAAAATAATAAAGATATAGCAACGGTAAACACATAGCAACATTTATTTAAAAACGGCAAAAGAAGATCAAAAATCGCAACAACACGGCAGACCCCGGGATTCCAAAGTTGTTCCATAAATTGTAATTAGGATCACCCGTACTTTATTTAATTAAAATCCGTCCAACGGTTCAGGAGATGAAAATTACGACGGACGGACGCGCCCGTAAGGCGTTCCGCTACTACCGCTTTGCTGGTAAAGAACGCCTAATAATTGCGAAACACAATCAGGATTACGAGAAAAAACACGTCAAGAACCTGATATCTGGTAAAACCTCGCCGTATTTCCTTATTAAAACATTTTAAAAAATTAAAAAGAATAATTAAATATCTATAAGCAATTTGAAAAATAAAAACTACACTTATGGTGTGAGAGTTTGTTACTATAGATTAACACGACGTACTGCCATATAATTGTTTACGTTAAAAATAATCACGGTTGTGTAAAAACAATAATAATCAAAGTCCCAGTTTGAATGTTTCTTGAATTTTTTTCATTATACAGGGAGAAATCAAACAAAGCATCAATATTGTGACTGTAAATTCCATTCATGATTTTTTCAGAATTATTGCGCTAACCATGTATTCTTGGCTGCATTTTTTCATCTCTTCCATATTGTAAAATTTCAACGACAAAACTATGAACCGATTGTAAATTTTAAAATAATAACGTGCACAAAAACGCTAGAGGAATACAATTTCTAACATTTTTCTCACCTCTTTAAGGGACTTTTGTATTTTATACTTAATTACAGTTTTTACGTTTAGGCCAATACCTTTATATCACCTAGATCTTCGTCATTTCCATATTTTACTCGCCTTCGATTTTATCTCCCTCTTTCTCCACATTCCGCTCGTTCCATTTCTCTCCTTTATGTCTTTCCCCAGAGCCCTTCCCTCCCTATTGCGCGTTCCGTTTCGGTTGCGTTTCTTTAACCCACCCTCCCGGTCCATTTAATGAGGTCAGTGCGGTGAGGGGCTGCGGGTGCAAAGTGGAGTACGATGGAGTGGCAGATAAGTTGAAGGGTCGTTAAGAAGGGAGCTGAGAGCGATAGAGAGATGTGGAGGGGTTGAGGAGAGGGGAGGAGAGCTGAGAAGAGGGGGAGGGGGGACAAGGAAGGGAAAGGAGAGAGGACGGTTATGGAGTAAAGAAGGAAATCGAGACGGAGTGAAACGGAGAGAGAAACGATTAAAAGAGAGGGAGAAACAGGCATGAGAATAGCTGCGGAAGCAGACAGTAAGTGAAGGTGTTTTAAATTTGTTAATACGGAATGTTAACATTTAAGCATACTAGTACAACTATTCAGAAATAATATTATAACAAAACATTTATAAAAATCTAATGTGGCCACCACATGACTTTCTCCATACCTGTAATATTTCTAAAAATTCCAAATAGGTTAAATGATAATGAATATTGTATATATTGGATATAGCCACGAAGCTCCAGCAATTTAGAATAAAAAAGAGCGATACTAAGACTTAACTAAGCGTAATCAAGTGTTTACAACAGTCGCCTCTTGGTTTTGTGGTGGTGGCAGCTAAAAAATATGGGATTTAAAATATCTCTTCTTGAAAAAAGCTTCTCACAAAAGTTGTATAAAATAACATTTTCTACAATTTTAAAGTTTAATTTTATCGTAAATCATGATTAATGGAAAAAATCTGTGAAAACGAAAAAGAGACCAAGAGTAAAGTGCAGCGTTGCAGTTTTTGGTACTATAATACCAAATTTGTTACTTTCGACTACCTAATGTGCGTTTGGTACGACTTTCAATAAAATAACGAATTTTTGGTGCAAAATTTTAGCAATGTCACCCTATTGTGTTTAGTATGTAAACGTAGGAATTACAGAAAATTCATAACCAAGCAACACCGCAAAAACAATATTTGTGTGTTAAATCATGTTAAATTCTGAAATGTTTGAGCTGTAGTGTGTTTTCTCGCCATTCGTGGTGTCATTGTAGCAGACAAAATGAACGTGATCATTTCCACTTTGAACACGTAAATAAAATTCTCATATCTTTTGCTCCGGCTGATCGCACTCATTAAAGCATAAACAATTGATCTAGTAATGATAATGTTGTTTTATTTTGTTTAGCTATATTGGTTGTACGGAAAGTAAGTTTGAATTTCTAGTTCTCTGCTTGAATCAATTCATTTAAGTATGAATAAAAAAATCAAAACTTTTTCATTCCTACACAAGATTATTTCTAATGTACGCATATTTATTTCTCCACCAAACAGTATTTTTCATCGTTTATGATAATCTATCATATATCAAACGAAATTTCAAATTGGACTTACAATTTTATGTAAACCCTTTCAGCAATATGAGTGAAAGAAGAAGAATAAATAATTCAGATGATTCAGATTCAGGAGATAATGTTTCTAAATGCAAAGATACCAAGTATGAGCACACATTCCAACTGAAATGGCTACAGGACAAAAGATTCAAATCATGGATGTGTAGAAGTAAAAAAATATGAAAATAAAGCATTTTCATATTTTGAAAAACGGGTAGCAGCATCAGAATTGAAACTCTGTGCTTTCGTTACAGAGCATAATTTATCAATTTCGATAATGGATCATTTACCTGGGCTCGTGCCCAATGTCCAGATTAAAAAATCGAAAGTGCAATGAACTGTGAAAAAACAAAGGCAACAGGTATTTTAAAAAATGTAATAGGCGATGTCTATTTTACTGATCTCATATCCCAGTTACAGATTGCTAAATTCTCATTAGTTATTGATGAATCAACAGATATATCAAACACTAAGCATCTTGTCCTGATAGCACGTTTTTATGACTTTAAGGATCAGAAAACTCATAACAATTTTTTACTTTATTGGAAATCAAAGATTGTACAGCTCAAGATATTTATAACTCATTAATTAATTTCTTTGATGTCACCGGCATACCTATTGAAAATATGATGGGTTTTGCAAGTGACAATTCAAACGTCATGATGGGAACAAGGTGGGGTTTGAACACTCTCTTAAAAAGGAAAATTCCTGCCCTTTTTGTACAGGGTTGTGTTTGCCACTCTATGCACTTGTGTGCTTCTAATGCATCCAGGGAACCTCCAAACTGCGTGGAAGAATTAGCATGAAATACTTTTTCATGCATGATGAATAGCCCCAAAAGATTATCTGAGCATACAGAATTTCAGAAATTTGCTGAAATTCAATCCCATAAAATATTATATCCGTACACGGTGGTTTTCACTGGAAGGGGTAGTAAAAAGAATTTTAGAGCGATGGCCTGCTCTTATTCTGTTTTTCACATCAGCATGGTACGGCTGAATATGACAAAACATAAACAGAATTACAATACTCAGTCTTTCGTGCGTAAAATAAGCAAAATCTCGTGATAATAAGTTAATATTTAAGCATATTTACATTCACATCAGTGAAGAGCTGCATGGCATTTTGGGGTTTCTCCACATTATTTCCCATGCATTCTTATGGAAATAGGATTTTGTTGATTCAATGGGGTATAAGAGACCCCACGATCTGCAAACCTTGACCAAGTTCTTCCTGTGGTCCATAGAATGGCCCAGGAAACTTTTGAAATCGATAGCTTCGACGGTGTAAAAACGTATAAAGAACATACATACACTAAAGTATTTATAGATATATTTTGGTATATTTTCCATTGTTTAATGTAATATTCTCCTTTTGGATAATTTGGAACATAAATCTAATGGATATAATTATCAGCTTAAAAGAAATTGTTCATTTTTACTCATTTTTTTAATTTGATACCTTTTCTGGATATATGGTACCTCTTGCTTATCCTATTTCGTACTTTTTGAGAAAATAGAGTGGCAAACCTGGTAAAGTGTCACTTTCGGTTGACCGATTTTAACCAAAATTTAATAAACCATCCATTTAATAAAAATGACAAATATAAAATGTCCCGTTGATCTGATTAATAGTTTTTTAATTAGAGCGCCCACATATTTCTTATCACACAGACATACAGACACAGACATGATCGAGAAAATGGTCAAAACGTGTTCAGGGGACCTCAGAACATGTATTTCCGTCGAGACCAAGAAATCGATTTTTTCACAAAAACTATACTTTCTCCTACACTACGTATGGAGAAAGTAAAAACCGATAAAAAGTGGAAAAAAGAAAACGTAGGATAAAGGAGAGTGTGTGGAAAAGGAAGAATGGTAAAGGAAAAGAAAGAGGCTGTAAAAGATAGGGAAAGGCTAGGGAGCAAAAAAAGTGGGAGAGGATAAAAGTGAAAGAAAAGGAGAGGAAGATAAAATAAAAAGATGGTGGAAGAATAGAGAAGAAGAAAGGCGGAGAGGGGAAAAGGAGGGGGTATTGGATTGGAAAGAAATACATTGAGAGATAGGATGTAAGGATAAAGAGAAGGAATAAGACAAGAGAAAAGGAACGTGAAAGAAAGGGAGAAAAGGTAAAGTGAGAAGGAGGAGGCTGGGACAGAGATAGATAGAGACCTGCATCCTGCAGTTTACCCGACCCGACGCGCGGGTATCCGCAGCAAGATCTGCGGGTCGGGTACTGATGAACAATCTGCGGGCGCGGGTCGGGTACGGGTGCAAAATACCCGACCTCTGTTGGAGACTAAGGACCAGTCGTTCTTAATCTTTTCCACCCAACGCACCCCCTAAAGCTCTCACGATATCCTTACGCATTTTCACTTTAAAATTATGATTATAGGTTTACAAAACAATAAGAATAGTCACGAGGAATACTTCCACCCAGGACACAGGATGCTATCGGTCCGCCTCTGCTTTAAATACTGGTATATTTAAAAAGAAAACTATAAGAGCCCCTGCATTCTTCGTAATTATATTTAGTTTGATTTTATGGGAATTTTTATTTGGTTTGTATTAATACAGTCAAATCGTTGCATTTTGTTTTAACGGAAGCGTTTACGGCCTATGTACTAAGTTTTATTATATTCCTGTTTATTAGGAAATTCCATAAGAGTTTAACTATTTACATTACTTGTTATAGAAACGGTAGTGTTACCGAGAACGTGTCGGAAGTGACGTTTTTAAGTTGAGCTTCCTCTCACCACCTGCACCAGTGCCCCGCACCCCTGATTAAGAACCACTGCTCTAAACAGAGAGAGTCAATAACTGTAGTCAGCGCAGTTTAACTTGAGATCTGTTATTTTGCAGGAGGAGGCACATTTAACAAATCATACGCAAGATTACATGGAAAATTATAATAGTATTATATTTTATGAACATTGCATTAGAAGACTGCACCTATTCATATGAGGGCTTTCATAAAGCTTAAGCACATTTCAACTGGATAAATATAATTGAAGATATGGGAATGTTTGTAATTTGAAATAAAGAAAATTGCAAATGATTTTATAAACTTCCTACCATTTCCACAAATTTAAGTTACACAACCGGTTTCAAGAAATGATCGTCATTATGAGGTCTAAGAGAATTATAACTGACAATGTCGCACATGCCTACTGATGGAAGCAACCATCACTACGCCCGCATTTTGTTGAAATGAAAACGACGAGGTCTTATTAACTGAGAGGAATTCTACCAAACCACTTCCATCCAATCGGCGATTTCCATCCAATCGGCGATTTCCATCCAATCGCCGATTTCCATCCATTCCCTCTCGAGCTAAAAAGAAGAGCAAAAGAAAATGAAAGCTATCGAATCGAGCGCTTTAAGTGTTCTGATATTTCAAAGAGTAGTGACGTCATTTCTCATGTTATTATGGCAAAGTCTGGATAGGGCACCCTTCTAAAATTATCTCAAAACTTTACAGTAAATTCTCTCTATGTTCTGATTAAAGACAAGTATATAAATCAATCATGGGTGCTAGTTTAATGTGCGCAGTGAAAAAAGGCTGCAAGCCTCAGTACGGAAAAACAATAACTGAAGAACTAAGGGAAGAACATTAAAATTAAATTGATAATTATGTTCAACATCAGTTTTTAACGAGGTTTCAGAATTCATAAAGTAACCGCCAGATGAATTTGATCGAATGGCTATCACTGATTGAAAAATAAATATTTGAGGGATGATAAGGGCTGCACTGCTTTGTATTCCCATTCATAAAATTTCACAGTTGCATTTTTTCAATCTATTCTTATTAATTTCCCTGGTGGCAAGAGAAAAAATGATTTCGAGGTAACCTTAAAAAATATGGGTCGAATGTCTTTTTATATAGTCATGGACAGATAAATACAAATAATTACGTACAAAGATTTTATCTGCGTTTTTCAAAGTAAAATATAGTCATTTAATGACATCGAACGAGCAGTATAATCAATTATCTCCTTTCGCATTTCAAGGTTTAACGGATAGGTGCTTTAATTGATGTCGCCCCTTTTGGTTCGATCATCTCATTCGATTCCGATGCAATTTCTCGCGAGTGTTCCTCCGCGAGAAACAGCGAAATTTCCTAAGAAAGAATCGAGTTTAGGATTATTACCATGCCTAGCTAATCGTGTCGCAACGTTCTTCTTTACTTATTCTCCAAAAGTGGGATCTCTCTTTATCTGTGTGTATATCTCCATCCACCCGTCGCTTCTTTCCTCCGTCGCACGGTCCCACCCTCCTCCTTCCCATCACCCCCCTCCCCCTTCACCCCCTCCCTCCCCCTTCCCTCCACCTACTCCTTCCCTCCCCCCACCTCCCCCCCCTCTCCCCTTCCTCATTCCATCCCCATCCCTCTTCCCTCCCCCCTCCTCATTCCATTCCCCCTCTCCTTCCATCCCCCTCCTCCTTCCATCCCCCTCCTCCTTACCTCCCTCTACCCCTTCCCTCCCACTCCCCCTTCCCTCCCACTCCCCCTTCACTCCCTCTCCCCCTTCACTCCCATTCCCCCTTCACTCCCACTCCCCCTTATCTCCCCCTCCCCTTCCCTCCCCCTTACCCCTCCTCATTCCATCCCCCTCTTCTTTCCATTCCCCTCCTCCATCCCTCCCTCTACCCCTTCCCTCCCCCTCCTCCTTCCCTCCCCCTTCCCTCTCCTCATTCCATCCCCCTCTTCTTTCCATTCCCCTTCTCCTTCCATCCCCCTCCTCCATCCCTCCCTCTACCCCTTCCCTCCCACTCCCCCTTCACTCCCACTACCCCTTCACTCCCACTCCCCTTTCACTTCCCCTTATCTCCCCCTTCTCTCCCCTTTCAGTCCCTAATCCCTCCTCCCCCCCTTCCTTCCCCCTTCCCTCCCCTCCTCCTTCCCTCCCCCTCCTCCTTCCCTGCCCCTCGCCCTTACCTCCACCTCCTTATTCCCTCCCCCTCCTCCTTCCATCTCCCTCCTCCTTCCATCTCCCTCCTCCTTCCCTCTCCCTCCTCCTTCCCTCTCCCTCCTTCCCTCCCCCTCCTCCTTCCCTCCCCTTCCGCCTCCACACCCCACTCTCCCTCTCCTTCCCTACCACCCTCTTGTGGAGGCAATTCATTTCCTGCCAGCCCCAAGACTTTTCAAATTACAATGGCTTCCGGACCATCACTCGATAGCGTTGAAGACCCGAGATAACGCCCCTCCTCCCCCATTCTCCCTTTGCCAGCGCCCGAATTTAAATAACTACGCAGAAATTGAGACGCGAACTTATGCGAAGTTTTTTGAAGTTGCCCTTAGGAGATGGCCTGCAGCTGAACCTGAAGGAACCGGAAGCGCAGCGGATAAATATAAAAATAACGGCGCAAATAAAAGTGGTATGGTTTTGGATGATCGCATTTTGTGCCATCCGCGAGAGAAACCCTTGCGACTCGCAGCTTTCGTTTCGATCAACACAAGATTCTCTTTCTAGTCCTCTATTAGGACGTGCTTTAAGACCGCCAAGGAACTTGGCGGAAACCTGCCTCTTGGTATTACATGACATAGCTCGTTCGTGCTTACCTCACTTTAAAGCGACTAATATTGCTACAAGCCTAAATTAATGAAGATAAAATTTAAATTTGGATGCGAAATGATATGGACGTATGTAAAGCGCTGTTTATGATTTAGTAAAAAATAAATAAATAAATGCATGCATGCTAGTCACACTCTAGAACAGTGATTCTCAAGAGCTTGTTTGTTTTTCTGGCTAATTAGCCTCTGATTCTGAAGTGTGACCACCATTTTAATGCGGCCGTCGGCAAAATCATATTTTTTAGACATAGCAATAATAAATATGCAGACCGCGATGAATACTGTGATGTCACATTAAAAAAATAGTATGTTATTTCGTATTCAGTTACTATGAGGATTCGAATCATTTTGAATGCAGCCGTATCGGCGAGGAGAATTATTCGATTCTTACACCTGGAATTATGTTTGCCGTCAACTAAGGGTTAATACTTTGAGATTCTTACGGCGGTAAGGCACTATAGCAAAGACTTTTAGAAGTATGTTAAAATGTATGATTTTATGGATTTTTCCCTAATACTCATTTTTAAATTTGGCATGTCTACAGGAATTCAATATCTGGTTTATCATAAAACTTTATGAAAAAATACCTTAGATATTGTTATGCGTATTTATTGTTTAGCTATTATGATTTCTATATACTTTTGCCATTATAATGTTTTCAACGCAATGTAAATACCTCAATACAAAACTTCATTAACATTTTAATTATTTTGTCTCGTTTAGCTCGTTAAGCCTTAAGTAGAATAGGAAATATCCAAACATGGCAGATGGCCGCAGACGTGGCCACGACGAATTTTTCCTGGGAATCACTCTCCAATAAAAACCCTAAAATTAAATTAAGCTTATATTATCTCTAAGCAACGACTATTGCTGCGCAAAACTTTTAATTGGTCAATCTCAGTTATTAAATCATTTTTTTGCCTTTAATGTTATTTAAATCAAGTCATATAAAATCTGTAAAAAACATACATCCTTCCTAAGTTGTAACTTTTAGATACAGCATTATATCGCTTTTCATATGAAATATAGAATGATTAATGGGAATAACTGCAACCCAAGCTTCGATTACTTTCATTCGAAGTTAATGCAACTTTTCAAAATTTCCATAGCATACAGAACCTAAATTCTCCACTTCAGACATTGAAACTGATCTGCTCCTTTTGTAACTTTATGTCATCTTTCTCAGCAATCGACTTTATAATTGAAATTCTCCTTTTAGACCTCTAAGTAAAACCAAACAGCACTTAAGGGACTCTGATTGGAGGCGTTGGACTCGAATGCATCCGAATCTACTATGGCAACCATCTACCTCAAAATATCTAAAGAAATTAAAAATTAAAAATACCGAATGTAATTATCTTTGTTTATGATAGCTAACTTCTCTCCAATGTGGCTTTTTTCCTAGAAGCTACATTTACCCAAGATAAATTAACTTCTCAACATGGACAATCACGGCAGTGAATTCTAGGCATTAGGGATACACATCTGATTAGGATTAAAATACCATGTATATATTTAGAAATTGCAAAAATCTTCTAATACGGAGGACGAGGACGTTCTTCGATCAACGACTAGCGATTACCGCCGACCTCGCGCTTCAAGGTAGGATTTCAAAAGTTTCCACTCACCTCACTCGAAACATTTCCTTATCGATTTCTCCCGTTATGAAAGTTTTGATAACACCACTCAAAGTATCAATTTCAACGTACGGAGAATCTGCGAGAATATGCGCGCGAGTTTCACATAGGGTTTTAGAGGTAATATTTTTTCATTCAACTGACGATACTTAGATACGTCTCCGGCAATAATTTTTCCTCTGCGTCACCTTGTAAATTAATCTTGAGTTATATTTTTTAACGATACAAACAGTAGTTCTTTTTAAACGTAGAAGAGGTTGAATAAAAAAACACCCTGCATCGCTTTAAAAAAAACACTCCACTTCCCCCAATCAATTTCCTCCATTTGATTGAGAATCTTCCCTGCCTTATTTCCTTATGCTATTCCCCTTGCTCGCAAATTTCCGAAATTCCCATTTCCCTCACCCCTCATATCTCCCATCCTCTCATTCTCTTTCCTCTCTCTTCCTCACTTTTCGTTTCCATGCTTCCATCTCTCTCTCTCTCCACTATCTGTTTCTCTTAGCTTTCACTCTTTGATGTATAAATATTTAAAAGCAACATTTCTCTGAAAAATATACGACGATGGATCAAATATAAGAAAGGACTTGAAAGTCTTCAATTTCGCCAAAATAATGGCGTTTTCCTATGTATCAATCCCCATATCTCCGTTCCTTTCTCCTGCTTTCCCCCACTATCCCTATATGTGTGTGTATGTATGTATGTGTTTATATATATGTATATATATACACTAGTAGAAGGTGCTTGCGTACTGCACGCATTTCATCTCACTTTGAAAAAACATTCATTTTTCAGAGAGATATTTCATCATGGTAAATATTTCTTTGATTCAAAAGATTTCTCCCCGGGACCGATTTTCCTTTTTTCTTATTGAACAATAAAGGAGTTAAACAATCACTAATTTTTAAAATTTTAGGAATATTATAGTTTTTCCACATTGGGTTAATAATGCTACACATTTATGCAAAATTTTAAATTTATAGCACATTTAGAAGTGAAATAACATTTATCTAATTGTTTAAATTTAAATATTTTTAACGGCCGTAATAACAATTTTATGGATACACTGAAATGTTTATTCGTTTATATAGACTAAATTCTAAATAATTAAAAAATTTCAACTCCTAACTTGCCGCATAGTGTCTAAACATTTACCTATTTTTTTTTAATTTTAAGAATTTTTAGCTGCCAAACAAATTAAAATATCAAAATTTCTATAATCCCTATTTCGTTTTTTTTTACGAATCCTATTTCTAAAAAATTTCAGCTCCGTAGCTCATTCGAAAATACATAAACCTTGAAAATTTGTTTAAACAATTGAGAATTTTTAGGGGACGCATTGTTGCACTTTTTCAAGATTTTCGTTATTTCTAGTCGGTTTTGTACAAAATCTTACCTAAGAAAAAAATTTCGATTCTCCAGCTAATCTGGAAGTGCCTAAACATTAGTATCCTCCTATATGTTATCATTATATATAGACGTTTCTTACAGAGGAGGATATAACATACTAGTAGAAGGTGCTTGCATTCTGCAAGCATATCATCTCCCCTTGAAAAAAATATTCATTTTTCAGACAGATATTTCATCATTACAAATATTTTTTTAATTCTAAAGATTTCCCCTCCACAGCGATTTTCGTTTTTCCCTTATGTAATAATAATAGATTAAAACAATCCCCAAACTTTGCAATTTTAAGAATTTTATACTTCGTCCATTATGAGGTACTAATGCTACACATTTCTGCCAAATTTTTAAGTTGTAGCTCTTCTAGAAGTGAAATAATATTATCTAATTGTTTAAATTTAAATATTTTTTAACTGCCGCAATAACAATTTCATGGATACACTGTAATGTTTATTCGTTTGTATAGACTAAACTAAATAATTTTAAAATATCAGCTCCCTAACTAACATTTACCTATTTGTTTAAACTTTAAGAATTTTTAAAAACAAATTAAAATATCAAAATTTTTATAATCCGTTTCGTTTTTCTACAAATCCTACCTCTAGAAAAAATTTCAGCTCCGTAGCACCTTCGAAAATACATAAACCTTGAAAATTTGTTTAAACAATTACGAATTTTTAGCGGCAGCATTGTTGCACTTTCTAGTAGGTTTTGCACATAATCCTACCTAAGAAAAAATTTCTAATCTCCAGCTCATCTGGAAGTGCCTAAACATTAGTATCCTCCTATATGTTATATCCTCCTCTTCCTCTGTAAGGAACGTCTATGATATATATGTGTGTATATATATATATATAAAGACTTACCCGGCTTCGCACGGATTGCTGTTTAAATTAAATATAGAACATATTTTATTACTAAAATTTATAGACTTTATTTAAAACTTTTCATTGATTTTTGAAATACCAATTATTTTATTCCAATGTTTTTTATAGACAATATTTCTTGTTTTTCTTTCATGTGCTAAAACATGAAGATTTTGAGCACTTCCCACCGTTGAGGTCGCAACATATAACTGACCGTGAGTGAAGCAATCCGATCTTAAACGTTGTATTCCCATTTAAATTAAATAATATAGTATATTATTACACCACTTTTAAGCACGATTCACTAAATAAGAATATTTATTAAGTAACTAAATAAATAAACCTAAACAACATTAAGTCCTTGGACTTTAACAATGTCATTGTCGTCAAGGTATTTATCGTTAAAAATGAAATTTAGTCCAAATTAATGGGAATAAACCTGGAATGCGAGCAATTTTGAGTCAAAGACGAAAAAATACGATAAGAATAAGAAACTATGATCATTCTTCTTAAATACTGTGCAGGTACGAAGTTCTTACGTCAACTTGCCGAATTTATATAAGCAAATGAATGAAAGCCTGCACTTATAAAAGTCAATTTTTACGAGTTATCTTTCGGGGAATTAAAAAAAATGCGAATAACTTTTTTATGGGAAATCTGTCAGGAATTTAAACTACCTTGCGGCTTTTCCTTTGGTGCCCCCAATAATCGTGCCAAGTTTCGTTACGATACCTTTGAAGGTGTGGATTTGTATAGCATAACATGCATCCAAACATTTGAAATTATAGTATGTATATATATATATATATATATATATATATATATATATATATATATATTTATATATTTATTTAGTTAACATTGCAAGAAGGCCATAAGCATGGTGGCAAGGAAATAGTATAAAATAATTAAAACAATATCACACATAATATACACACAATCATACATTAAATCAAATATTAAAAAAATTCGTATCCCATGTGTGTGTAATTTAATTATTTTATTTATAATAAATTGCATATTTTAAATTCTAACTGTAAATTTTAACTTTGTAGAATGGTTAGGAAGCAGAGATGACAAATGAGGCACTCTGCACGAAAGTGGTCTAACCCACAAAATGTCTGCTTTCAATGAAAATCGCATTGTGTTTAACTATATAACATACAAAACTGGTCTAAGTCAAGCGACAGAATATACATATTCAGCAAATTAATCAAAACTTTCTTTTTGCATAAAAACTAAGCATTAAAAAGAGTTTCTATTCCATTACATTGTTTTGGGCTTAGGCCGAGCGTCTCAATTTAACCTAACCGAACCAAATGAAGGCATATTATGTATTTATTTCCTTTTTCCTTTACCGTCCTATTTCTTTGCCTCTTCTCCCCTCTTTCTCCTCATTTCTTCTCAAACTTTCTCCCTTCTCCCTCGCATCTTCTTACTTCACCTTCCGCAAATCCTTCTTCCTCTCGCTTTCCTCCCATTACCCTTTCTCCCATCTTCTTCCTCCCCGTTCCCTCTCACCTTTCCCACTACTCCAATCCCTACCCCGCAACCCTCTCTCCCTCTCTCAATCTTTATTTTTTTTACTCTCAACCCCTTAAAAAAAATAAAAAACATAACTCCTCCGTGTCTTCATCCCCTCCACGTTCTCCATAACCAGATCACGTGGCTCCCAAATCGCATGCATTTGCCTCAGCCGATACACGGGAGCGTGGTCCACGATGATATCCCCTTCTGATATATGGCGGAAGGGAAAGGGAGCTCTCTCTCGGGTGAAATTGCGTGAGCGGAGGAGAGAGGGGGGGGGCGAAGGAAGTTGTTGGGGCGGGAGGAGGGGGAAAAAGAGAGAGGAAGGCTGATGGAGGGAAAGAGTTTTAACGTGGGATGGGAAGAAGCAGAGAGAGAGAGAGCAACGCGGTGAGTAGGTGTTTCCTAACGAAATGGAAAGGGGCGGGATTGATTTACAGCGGCGAAATTCCAGAAATGAGGAAAATTGTTTCACTTTTGCAGATAGATATAAAGCGGGTGTACGAAAATTCGAATAAAATATATTGTTCCGCAAGTTTTTGTTTTTGCTATAATACGGGTTTCTCCCATCCAGGATCGTTTCGATCGATATAACTTTCACGATTCCCAGGGAAATGTGGGAAGTTGTGGGTAGAAGTGGAAATACTTACGTATAAAAAGCGTCTTAATCAGAACCAATTTTGCTCAAATTTGTCGACCAACGCCAATATCAGCGCAAAAGAAACGGGGGCGAAACAGCCAATAACTAGAAGTTTTAGGGGGATCTTATTATGTTTACTACATCGTGCAAATAACTAGAATAAAATACCTTTAAGGCTTAAGGTCTAGAAACATTTGAAAAACGAAAATAATTTTATATAATATAGCTCCATCTGATTACAAATATTGCACGGAGTTTTCCGAAAAGTGCATCGCATTAACAACCTATTCTATAAAAAGTATTCACCATTGTACTAAAACCACAAAGATTATGGGAAAATTTCAAAATCGTTTTGCTGCGCAAAACCAATTATAAATTCAAAATCGTTTGTTGCCAAAGTGACTACAAAAACATCGATGGAAAAATCAAAACGAAAGTTAAGAAATCCCATTGCGATGCGTAAAATCAACTTTTAATCGTTCGTATCACCAACATTTTTTAAATCCTGTAAAGAATGGTCGAATAAAATTTTGAAAATTAAAGATCACACATAATGGAGTCGAAGATTATTTTAAGGAACAAACACCTTCGGGCATTTTGTCGCATACATGCGGATTTTGGATTCGCCGAAATTAAAACACAAAGCGATGCAAATATGTCAACGCTAACCATCCGACAAAGTGGCGATAATCAATGCGTTTGGTTTTCCTTATGAGAGACGTGATTTGAATCACGACGCCGCCTTCTACAGCGCCGTGCAGGCGCGGACGTAAAATTCTACGGTTTGCAATTGCCGAGGCACAAATCTCCTTTATGACCTCTTTCTCCAGGTCGAGCTCTGTCTCCACCAAAACCTCCAATAGAAATTCACCGAAGAGGCAACCGTTTCTCCAACCACCGCGAGAAGAAGTAAATTCCCTACCGCGCCACCAGAGCGCGCCCCAAGCGACATTAAGGGGCGTGGGTGCAGACGACGGCCAACTTCACTAATTTCTCACTAACTCAGTTGCGCCATACAGGGGAAGGGTAAGGCGGTCTTTTTGGGGTCGGGGTTGAAGGGTGCGAGGAGGCAGCGACTGGAGAGGTGAAGGGGCGGGGGGGAGAGCAGAACGGACTGAGGGTTTTTGGAGACGTAGTCCGCACGCGTGCACATCCTCGTTGGGGTGGAAAGAGGCGGAGCCGACATCTCCACCGCAAGGGAACAGGGTTGTAAGGTTGCGGGCAGAAAAGGGGACTGCGGGAGGGCGGGCTTGAGGGGGGAGTGGGGGGGGGGTGGGAGGAGAGAGGAACGAAGGAGGAAGAACACCCTCAACCGAACCAATTTAGCCTTCTCCGTGGTCACAGGTGACGGAATAAGGGGAGTCTGGCGGAGCTCTCCGTTGTCATGGAGCTTCAATCCAGCCCCAGGCGTCCTTTGCTCAACCCCAACCCACTCATACCCAACCCTCCTCCCATTTCTCCTCCTTAAAATCCTGCACACGCCGATCCTATAACACCCACTTCTCCACGCCTACCTTACCACCCTCCAAGCCTGCCATACATCCCTTCACGCTCCTCACCTCTCTCCTTCAAAACTCACTCCGTTCCTATGCCTACTCCATTTTCTCCTATCCGCCCTATTACAGCCGACGCAATCCCCATTCCTCCCCTCCTTCCTTTTCTCTCCCTCCGCCTGTCCCTTCTCTTCCGCACTCCTTGTTAATAGGCAATCTTATCCTTTTCGATGAGTCATAATTTGTAGCCGTCAGTTACATAAAAATGATTATCGAAATTCAATTTTCGAAGTTCGTAACTCGAGCGGAATGGCTGGGCGGCGGGGAAACATTTGCCTAACCGCAAAGCGACGGATTATTTCATCGAGTTCATCCAGGGATTCTCCTATCTAGGGTATGCGATTCCGCGATCAACTACCACAAAGAAGTGAAGTCGTTTTTATTTTGGCACGATTACAAATTTAAAGGGAATAATATATACTTAAGTTGAAGAACTTTTCCTCCAAAGCATTTTTCGCCGTGCACAAATAAAATTGAAATCAGGTCTGCAATAAATAAAGTTGCTGTACAGCCAAGCCTCAATTTAGTGCCACCGTCTGTTGGTCACTGACATTGACGTTAAAGCGGGGGGTGGCGGTAAATCGAGGCATATACTTGCTCTATGTAACCATAAGATGGAAATTCTATTCACGGTATGGGGGGAAGCATATAGAAAGGGAGCTAAATCGGGTTTTCATTGTACATATTTTTATTTATTTAATAGTATATTTTAAGCAAACAACCCACTCAGGTTGCGATCGCATCATCAATATAATAGGGAATAGTATTTAAAATTTATGATTAAAAACGGAAATTTAATTAGCCATACGTATTAAATTCCATATAATAAAAAACAGCTACATTCATTATAGTAGAGAGAACTGGAAATGAGGTTCAAGCAGTGCTGGCAAACGACAAAAAAAAACGATTCGTTGTTTTTTGTTACAGGCAAAAAAGCAATTTCGTTTTTCGTTACGCTAAAATCTACATTTCGTTTTCCGTTACGTTTTACGTTATAACCAAATAATTCGGTAAAAAATAATGAACTGTAGTTACACTTTTGTCTGTTTTAACTTTTTCCATATACGAAGTATACAGAAAGTATTGTTTTCATGAAAAAAATCGAATTCGAGATTTCAACGGAAATACGTTTTAAGGTTCCCTGAACACGTTTTGACTATTTTCTCGATGATGTCTGTGTGTCAGTCTGTGATAGATTTTTGTGGGCGCTCTAACTCAAAAACTATTAATTATACCAAAGAAAAATTTTATAGTTAACATTTTTATAAAAGTTAGAAGATCTGATTAGTTTTTGGTAAAAATCGGTCTACCGGAAGTGGGTGTTTACTCTTGTCACTTATCCGTTCTTTTGAAATATTTGCTTTAATATTTGATAAATGTAAAAGTGTATTAGAATAAAAGTTGTAGGAAATGTCATTTTATACAACCTTTGTTTGATACATTTTTCCATATAATGCATTGTTTAAGATATATCTTATATTTTTAGCTGCCACCACCACGCAACCTACCGACGACTATTGTTAACATTTGACGCTTAGTTACGTCTTAGTAACGCTTCTTTTTCTTTTCTTAATTGTCAGGAAGTAAATATTGACAACGATTCCAGAGCTAACAACATGTAATTTCCATATAAATATGGAGAAAGTCATGTGTTGCCCACATCAGTTTATTTTAGTTTGTAGTCTATTTCCAACGCAGTTGATAAAAATGAAAAACCAATTGAAAAATTCTTTAATTTCAGTTGATTAGAGGGACTATCATTTTGATAGTTATGAATAAAAAATTTTAGGATAGGAAAATACATAATATTTAATAAAATGAGGATCAAGGATATTGTCGCGACCCGCCGCAACCTTGCCGTAAATTGCAAATCCCAAAGCGATCTCTCGTCGCTTTCACCAGCGCGATCGTGATCTCTTGATCACTCACCGCGTTAAAGCAACGGAACTGTCTCTCTCGCTCCCACTATAACTAAAAGACGTTCAATATTGTGTCGCGAACGCCATATCTCAACGTCACGTGTAATATACTATATATATTAGTTTTTAATATCTCTTTTATTTTGCATTTGAATAGAAATACATGTTAAAATTGAAACGTTTTCTTCTAAAATAGCTAGCTCCTAATTGCGCTTGATTACGTGGAATTTAAATAAATACGTTCGATAAGCAAAATTCTATGATAAAAATTGAAATCTTAATTTATTTTCGCAGAAAATAGTACATATCCAGCGCCAATAGTACGATTCCCTTCTTTTAACACTTAAAGAAAGAGGAACTGCATAGTGGATTTTGCATTTATTATGTAAACTGAATGAGAGGAAAATTTCTGGAATTGAACTCGCGCCTTCAAATACCAGAAAAAAATTTCCTCCACAGGTCGTCCCAAGTGGTCAAAGATATCCACCAAATACCATGAAAATCGGTCAATCTACTCAAAAGTTATAAGAGGGACAGAATGACTGAACGACGAAGCAATGAGCCTATTTTCCATTCTGGAAAGTACGGTAAAATGCACGATTCAATGCTTTTTCAGAGCGTTATATTGATGCTAGCTTTGAAAACTATAATGACCACAATTGTCCTTATTTACAGCAAGAACAAGAAATATGAAAAAGTTTGAAATAAAAAACAGGAGATGGAGGAATGGGAAGAAAGATAGAGTAAATGGAGGGGAAGGGAGAGCATGGGGAGGAAAGCAGTTAAGTGTGATATAAATTGAGGGAGGAGTAAGACTGCAGGAGGAAGACGTGTGGGCTAGAGAGAAATGAAAAACGAGCAGAAGCGTAAAGATTAGACATTGTAAGAGGTTTCATAAAAAAAATTAAATTTAAAAATATATTAAGATTTATGGGCACTAGTTTGCAAGTAAGGGATAAGAAAGTAAAATAACATTCCATTAGGCGCTGCTGAGTTTATCCTAATTCATTGTAAAATCAGATACTCCCTTCCTATGCTGATGGCGGACATTGCTGTCTTCAGAATCGAACCCAGTACCCAATGGTATATAAAACGGCATTTTTAAATATAATGACGAAGAAAGCCGCCACAATAAATTACTTGACCTTAATTAATACTAAACAAAATATAAACTTGAAATATGTATGAAAATGGGAAATACTTCTTCAACACTGAATGAAATTCGTTTCTCTTACGGCTGTTAAAAAAAGTAACCCTGTGACCGTCTTCGGTAATTTGAAATAAACTGAAATTAGATTAGGTTAATTTGGTCCAAGGATTTTCATACAAAAAAATATAGGACATGTCCAAAATAGAATAAAATTTTAAATGTTACAAAAAAGAGAAAAGAAAACAATCACTGGGCACGTACAATAAATTTTGAATACCATAACCTAAACCTTAACAATTTATATTAGCAAAATAATATGAAACTAGAATCCACTTAACAGCCAATTAGTTTACAATTGAAGAATTCTTTAACCGCATAGAAACAGTTTTGAATGAGCAATTTATGTACAGGTTTTTTAAATGTGTTCATATTGTTGATGGAGCTGATATTATGTGGGAGTTTATTGTAACATTTAATGGCCATGTTGTAAGGTCCTTCGTGGTCAATTTTCAACCTACAATGCAATGGATGAATTAATTTACGTCTTCTTGTGGAGTAGTTGTGGATGTCGGAGTTGACTAAATAGATATCCCAATTCTTTCTTGCAAATATCACCAACTGAAGGATAAACACACATGGAATTGGAAGAATATTTAACTTTTGGAACAATGGTTTGCAGTGGGATCGAGCTGTTGTTCCAGATATATATCTCATGGCCCTTTTCTGTGTACGTAGAACTTCATTTATATGAGCACTGGAGCCCCAAAAAATAATGCCATACATAATCCTGGAGTGAAAATGTGCGTAATAAACAGTTATTAAAGTTTGCCTGTTGACTGCTTCGGTAAACTGCCTCAAAATGAAACATATAGAACTCAGTTTATTATTTAAATAACTATTGTGTTTTTTCCAATTAAGCTGATAATCGAGGCCAAAGAATTTGATGTATTCTACTTGGTGAATAAATTTCCCATTCAATTTCAGCAGTAAGCTTTCAATGGCTGGTTGTCTACTACTCGTGAATTTTATTGCAACTAATTTTTTGATGTTCAGATTGAGATGGTAGGTTAAACACCAATTTTCCATGAGCTTAAGGGATACATTTGCCTTCTCGATAAGTGTGACGCTGGAATCTTCAGCAGTAATAAATGTAGTGCCATCGGCATATATGATTGAATCAATTCCTTGCGGGCAGATTTGAGGTAAATCATTAATAAATATGAGAAAGAGCAATGGACCCTTGAGGTAATCCTATACTTGTTGGTAGAGGGATTGATTTGAAATCTGCAATAGCAACAAATTGGTGTCTATCAGAAAGGAATGACTTGATCCAATGTAAAGACGCACCACGTACACCGATCAATTCCAACTTTTTCAACAACAGGTCATGATTAACGGTGTCAAACGCCCTGCTTAAATCAAAAAACATGCCAAGAGTTTCTTTCTTTTGATCAAGATATTGTAGAATGTGATTGTACAACTTATAGATTGCTAATTCAGTAGATTTGCCTTTCCTAAAGCCATGTTGTGAGGTTGATAAAAGTGAATGTTTATCAATAAATGAAAGAAGTCTGTTGTAGTAGATTAGTTCAAAAAGTTTCGACAATGAACTCTGAATTGATACTGGTCTATAATTTGCCATATTGGTCTTGCAATCCTTCTTGTGTATTGGTACAACCCTAGAGATTTTTAGAGCATTGGGGAACAAGCCCTCGCATAGTGATTGATTGCAGAGATAAATAAGTGGTTCCATCAATTGCCTAGCACTTTTGAGAAGTAGCCAACCAGGAATATCATCAAAGCCAGTAGAGGTTTTTTGACCGATTTTATGTAATATATTTAATATTTCATATTAATTGGTTGGATACAAATAAAGTGAATGAGTAAATCTTGATGCTAGGTTATTTTGTAATGTGATAGTGGGAGAAAGTATATGTCTGGAAACTTTTGTAAAGTATTCATTGAATGAGTTAGCTATTTCTAAAGGTTTGTTTAAAGTATTTCCATTAGAATCAGAAATCCTAGGGATTGAGTTACTCTCATTGGAGAAAGCAGCTTGTTTTACAATTTTCCATGAGGTTTTGGCCACGTTATGGGAGTTTGAGATCTTATTATCGTTGAAAGCTTTTTTTGTAGCTACTAACAATTTTTTGTGTTTTTTTAAGATCCTTGTGATGTTGAATAACTTGAGCAGAGGTAGTTAATTTGCATTCGACCGCCGATATTTTTACCTTAGATGCCATATTTAAGATTTCTGATGAAATCCACTCTTTACACTTTCTAATTCTTGGTTTGCATTTTTTTTAAAGGAAATGCTATATTAAAATTGAAGTTAAATAAGGAAATGAATTTTGTGATGCTATCATTGAATGAGTTTGAGGAGTATATTGAATACCAGTCTATTCTTTCAAGGTGAGTGAGAAAGATTAGTAAATTTGATTCACCGAAACATCGAAAGTATCTTGCTGGCTTGGTTTCTGCAATATATTTTTGAGAGAAGACAGACTAGAGTTACCGAGATTGCATGGTGGTCGGTTGTACCTGGATCATATACTGATGTTTCTATATCAGGGTTATTATGGTTGATAAAAACATTGTCCATGGTTTTTTGAGAAAAATTGGTAATCCTGGTAGGGTTATTAACAGTGGCATTTATATTATAGGAATCAGTCAAGTTGAGAAGCCTACTTCTTAATGTATTTAATTTTGAGAAATCTATATTAAAATCCCCACCTAAAATAACTAACCTGTTCTCATTTGGATTTACCAGTTCAAGCACATTATCTAGCTTATTTAGAAAAGTATCAAAACACCCAATGGGTGAGCGATAAACACACAGTATTATCACACATTTGTTATCGATTTTGAATTTTATACTAACCGCTTCGAAATCATTCTCCTGACTAAAATTTATGATCTTCCTATTGATTGGAGACATATAGTCAGAGAGAGAATTTTTTATATAAATTGCTACACCACCATGTTTAAAATTGTTTCGACCAAATATCTGTGCACAATGATAACCACTAAAACATAATGAGTTACCTTCATTTGAAGTGAGCCAGTGATCACTGACACAAAATACATCAGGTTTCTTGGTATGCAGTAACACATCGAGCTCATCTACTTTGTTTCTTATACATTGAACATTCCAAAACAAGATTACCATATTACAAAATATTTCACATTTTTTAACCTTATTATTTGGACACTGACTGTTAATGTTGAGAACGTTACCTCTGTTACCTAGTCACTTTTGATTCTTACTGATGGCACCTGATTGAGTCCTAGTCACAATCTTGTTTGGTATAGTAGTATGAACATTAATTGAAGGAGCAGGGGATGGTGTAAGAGAGCCATTTGTCAATTCTTTAGGTCGTCGTGAGAAGTAAAAACGATTAATAGCAACGTGTGCAGGCCATATAGATCAGGGACTATTCCACAAAAGTTTTCATCGACTGAAATTCTGAAAGAAGAATTGTTAACTAGTCTTCATTTCCAGGGAACAATAACTCTTCACTGTTATTATAAACGTCTCATAATAATAATAATAATAATAGATATGAAGCAGTATTGACCACTAACGAACGATGACAACACGTCCGAATTGTAGATTCACTTCGACCTTTCTCAAATACCTTGCTAGTTAGATTGACGAACAGTGGATAGAATTCGAGATTTGAGGGGATGATTGGATTGGAGCTTGCAGAGCATCGATCTTTAAAAGAGGAAAAACCCACTCCGATGTAATATCTAAAAGAATGATTTCGAAGTACGAGGCATTGTGGCGGAGGATAGGGAATGGTAGAGGTCCTTAACTACAAGCGGCACATTTATTGAAGGTTCCTTCCTCATCCTCCACGCTTCTTATCTCTTACTTCCTGGAGAAGGATTAACACCAGGGAACCATTCCTTTCACAAATGGAAGGAAAACCCAAAGGAAAATTGGTAGTGGTCAGGTTAGCGTTTCTTTCGCGACAAGGCGGCAAAACTGGGGCAGCGGGGGACAAGCAAAACCGGGGAAATTTAGGCCACTTTCCCTTGCTCAAGACACGCCGCCTGGGACGAATGTCACTAGAACATAACCCTTTACAGTCTGTTAACGAAATAACTAAATTTATTTTTTCGTTTTCGTTACGTTTTCCGTTACAGCTATTTGAAAAATTTCGTTAGCGTTTTTCGGTACGTTAATCCAAAATAATTCCGTTATTTCGTTACGTTACGTTTTCCAGCACTGGGTTCAAGGCAGCCATTACTCTCCTAAAGATGACAGAATAACAGTAAATTGATTTGAAAATATAGCTTATTTTTATTAAACTTAAAGCGACGATTAATTATCAATAAAAATTTTAAGCAAACGAACAGAGATGTCGCTGAAGAGTAAATGTAACCGGAATAGTAAATAACGCGCACGGACACGTGGCGTAACTAATCGTGCGTGGGTCCAAGTGCAACAATAAACAAATAAAAACGTATGCAAAACTAAAATTTAACTATCACAGGAAAACACGCAATTTTAATAATTATTATTTCGGCGCAAGCAACTAATTAGTTAAACTCTGTGTGCATATATAAATAGAAATTAAAATTGATATTTTAGTGCTTCCAGCGGGTAAGTCCGGGAGAGATGGCGCACATTTTATAATAATGGGGCAATTGCTTAATTTTACATGGAAAACGCAAACGTTTCTACTGGAAACTATTCTCACAATATCTTTCTTAAAAAATTTAATTCAAATCTATGTAATTTCAACTCAAATTTTATTAAAAATTATAAATAACAGGGTAGGTTTTTCGCCACCTCTCCCTTAACGTTTGGGTCAGTTGGCGCACCGTTTGGTTCAAAAGCATTTTAAAAATTGCAAAATATTTTTATTTTTAATAAAAAAAACAATGAAGGAACTTAAAAACACTTGTGTAATATAGTTTCCACAGTTTTGATTTTCTTTCATTAAAATATTTTTAAACACTTGGAACATTAGAACACAAAAACACTATGAAGTAGCATCAGGAATAATAGTGCACTGATTTAAATAATGAAAGAAGAACAAAAAGTAAAACTTTACAAATAATAACTGAAAAAAAATCTATGCTCAAACTCAAGACTTTCCCAATAAAAACAAAAAATGTACATTTTTCAGCATAGGCGTAAACAAAAAGGATTAAAAATACGATAACCTAAGAGGCCTTATTTTTTTTAAGTTTCGCTCGAACCTCATCCCAACCACAGCTGTTTCAAACCGTTTTATACATTGTACAAGTTTCATGAATCCATTTTTCACACTTACAACATTTTACCCAGCCTTCATTCTTTTTTGTTAGGCAGTAATTCTCCAAACAATCTGCGCACTTGTTGGTGTCGTCTGACGGTGGATCGTCAACTCCACTGGGATCATCACAGCTGCTCGAATCTTCAACACATACTCTATTTGGCTTCTTGTTCTTTTCCTGCTTCTCCATGTTTTTTGTATTCTGCCTTTTCAAATTTTCCCTTGTTTCCTTCTCTTTAACTAATGTCTTCCTTTTTTTCTAAGTTTTCGGGTGAAGTTAGTTCTAGTGCTGTTTGTTTTCTTTTTTGTTTTTACGGCCTGTAGTTTAGGGAATGAACTTATTTTGTTCAGGATCTTGGTTGGAGTGGAATGGGTACTTGAAGTGGGTGAAATAGTGTTATTGTTTTTGGCTGGAGAATATGACAAGATGGGAAGAAGACTTGCTGATGAACATGGTGCGGAAGAGGACTGTTCTTTGTTTGGCGTGGAAGAAGGCTGTCCTTGTCCTGTGTTCGACCTAGCATCCGCAATAGCGTACATATATTACGGTATGGCGTTCGGATTGTAAGTAAATATGCCACATGCTTTGAAGCCGTTAACCGCATTCCCAACGAAAGCTGCTTTTGTCCAAGCTGCACATAAAAGATAACCAAGTTTAGATCTGGAGATCCCCTCTTTTCCTTAAATTTTCATGGCGCACTGGGTTTCCTGATTGAGATACTGCTTGAGTGGCCCAAAAAAGGCCCTGTCCAATGGCTGCAGAGCACGTGTGGCATGACACGGCAGACACAATAATATCACATCATTTTTGTCAGCAAGTTCCAGTAGCTCAATAGAGTTACAATAGGAAACATGATCATCTACATTTCCTGACGTCTTTCTTCGCCGCAAAGTGCTATCTGGGATGCCCTAGTATCTAGAAGCCTCTCTGATTCCAATTTCCCCCGCTTTGATTCGAGCTACAGCTTGGCTCAAATTCTCTTCTTCCCACTATCCTCTAGGAGGATCCAAAGATTTTCTAATATATTTTCGAGGCATGAGGTCTGTTTACAAAAAAAAAGAAAAAATGAAGAGCCATGAACAATAGCAAAGATAAATCCCAATAGTATTATATTTTCAATCATTCAGGATGCAAATAAGATAAGCAAGCTAGGCCTATAAGTACCTACAAAATGGAGTATAACAAGTTAATTACTCATTACTCAGTGCATTTACTCACACAAGATAATTTATTTAGCATATCTTAGGTTGTTTAGGATCAATGTTGAGTGCGCCGTCCGTACCATTTCTTAGGGAGAGATGGCGCACCTAGGAATGCGAAGTTATTGAAGTTCAACATGGCCGGCAACGCACATGACACATTCACAGTATTATAAATTAACATCCACAACTGAAATTCACAAGAATTGGGACATCTGATTCAGCCACTATTTGCGTAAGTTATAGCTCAATAAAGTTTATAAGACTAACGCACTCTGCTTACCAGAAATAGTCAGGTGTTGAGGCCGTGAAAGAAGAAACAACAAAACACAGTTACGCTACCTTTTCAAGCACTGCTCTACTGAATCAGGCTGCCCTGACGTCAGGGGGCTCTGACACATATTTAGCGAACTACAGTGGCTGCGTCATCTATCCCCGTGCGCCGTCTCTCCCGGACTTACCCATCTACTGAGCCCCTCCGCCACTGGAATGGATAATACCCGAGAACCCCCGAGATCTCTTTTCAGATTCACCTATAATTTTCATTGAGCGTTAACGAAGCCCTCGGTTGGTGATAGACAGGTGGTTTAGATTCATATCAACCCGTACGCCAAGAAGTAAAAAGAAGCGCAGGAAAAAAGTTAAAATCCTTTAGAAGCGTATCCACGACTACTAGATGCCTCCGACGAACCCTCCTCTACTTCTCCTTGGCAATTTCGTTCCTATCATGTTCACTCCATCTCCTCACCCCATATATCTTAAAACACCCTGCCCCCACACTATTCTTCCCCTTCCCTCCCCTCTCCCACGCCCATATCACCTTCCATTAATTCGCTCCGCCCCCAGGAGCATTTTTAACCCCGATTTTACGTAGCGGTGAATTCATTAAGCCCACCACGGCATGATTTTGGGGCGGTTGGAGACGCCCGCCTCTCTGGAGAATTCGGAGGAGTGGAGAAGGTGCGGAGGAGGTAATGGTGCCAGGGAGTGGGGATGTGGAGGTTTGGGCCGGGAGAATCGGCTTTCGAAATGGAGATGATGACTGCGGAAGCGTTTATGAACCATCGCATGACGAATGATGGAAGGCAAATGCCTAAGAGATATGATTACGCAATTACGCCGTAATTTTTTCCCATGAATAATCTAGCGATATCATCATCGCAGGTAATCCGTCCGTAGACAGGCACGTGATTATTATTGGATAAACCTGGTTCCCCACGTACTCCGGCTTTCCGCAATATAGCGATAAATACGAAGCTTCTTGCTGCGATGGAAAAAAGTAAAAGTTACTGCTACAGCAATGGAACGTATAAGTTGTTATAGGTCAATGAATAATCCCTGAAATTTGACAAAATGAAAATACTGAAGCAAGACAAAAAATATCATTTTCGTACGATTCTTGTTGGTCTCAATTGCTCTAAACAGTCCGGTAATACCTAGCAGTGGCTCATTTTAAGCCCAATATATTTATTATCATTTCACTATGATAAATATTTTGATCGCACCTTAATGAATTAATATGCGTGGTATTAATTATCATTGAAAGTTTTTGTCTAATTAATTTCAAGATAAAATTTTAACATGCACTTGGAAAAGAGAATTATTCATAATTTCTTTCAAAATTGGAAAATAACTGACGTGATATTTACATCACTGTTTTAATTTTAGTGCTTATATTTTTTATAATCTGAAATTTATTTTTGAACTTTAATTTCTATTATGTTCTGCGAGGAGAATATTTTAAAACAAAATTTTTAATATTCGCGTAGGAATCTTGAAATAAAATGTCATTAAAACTCGAGGCATGTAAAGATGAAAATAATCAATATGCAATTAGTGTTAATAGGAATTTCCTAACTATACAGTTTAAATTAAGATTCGATAGAGCTCGGGGACGGGCTCCCATATCTTCTAAAAAGCAAGATGCTCCTAGTATTTAGTGTTTAAGTTTTCTTTATATGGCCTGAATATTACAGCATCACAATGAAAAAGTTTGAACTTTAATATTTTGATTATATATACATTACACGGAAGATATGGCAGTTTGATAAGCACATTAGAATTTCATAAAAAATGCTCATTACATATACGGTAACATGGCATTTTTGCTGACACAGAGAGGGAGTGATTAAGATAACAAAATAATTATTAACTAAATATTTTTTTTACGAGACGACGATTTAACTGTGTATTTCACGTGCAGATTTTGAACGATGGAATTAAGTGACGATGGCCAGTTACGTATTTTAAATCCAAGCCTTTTTCCTGGTTCCTAGATAGTACGCAGATTGTTTTAAACCATGCCGAAGATTGTTCTCCCAGCGCTTCCATCTGGGAATTGCGATTTTCCATTCTGGATCAGATGAATGATAAAATTCGCAAAGGCTTAAAATCCGAATGTTTAATTCTAGGAATTTCTCATTCCTTCGAGAACGTTTAAAAAAATTCACAGAAAGGCGCAAATGAAGATCACCTCGAGAGAGATAGTTTAGCAAGGAAATTTTTCAGTTGAACACGTGTATGATGGGCGTGGAAGGAGGCGAGGAAATCGGAGCGCGATATCATCTGCGGTGGGAACAACGAAGCACGGAGGAATACGACGTAAAGACATCCACGAAAAGACCGAGTCTTCACCGCTCCCCTTAACGCTGCGCCATCCCATATTTCCTTCCCCTCTTCCAGCTCTCTCTTCTTTCTCTCCCGCTCTCACCTTCACTTTCTTCCACTCCACCACTCCCCTCCTCCAGAACCTCTCCCTCTCGCCCTCCGTAGGCGTGTCTGCTCGCCCTTCCCTCCGTCGCTCTCCATTGTCGCGTTACACAACACACCTACGTCGCTACTTCCCGCCAAACTAACTTCCCAGACACTATATTCGGCCTCTCTCCCCTATTCTCCACTCCCCTTCCGTATTTTTCCTTCCCTCCGTTCAGCTCATCCCCCGATCGCCCCATCCTATCATCCCACCGTCCCATTCCCTTCTCTTCCTACCTAACAGGCATTCATCTACTTCCCACTCCTGTTTTACGCGTTTTCCCAATCCCATTTCCTTAGATTCCAATCACTATTTTTTCTATCCTTTCTTTCCTTCCAACACTTTACCTATTCTTATTATTATCCACTCCTCTCCCTTACCTAAACTCCAATTTAGCACCTGCATTCCATTCAATAATTCACTTACGTAATCGGTTTGTTAGTCCGTCTGTGTGGACAATATCTCTGAAAATCTGCTATTTGGAGAAGATAAATTCTCAGAATTGATCTGTCTATATAAGCGCAAAACATGGTAAAATTTTAGTGGATTTAAAATCAGCTGCTGGGGAGTAGTTGGTGTCTACATCAGCACTTTGTTAAGAACTTAAGAAGGATTCATGCTAGAACTAGAAATATTGTAATTGTAGGGATTGTTCGAAAACGTTCGTGTAATGCAGTACTATTAAAACTTTTTTCATGTACCCTTTGGAGAATTTCATTAACTACCTGATACCTCTAAATGTTTTCGTAAAAAAGAAATTACCCTGAAAAAATGTCATCAAAATCATCGCGCAGGAGTTGAAAAATGTACCCTTACACTTTACAGCTACCAAATAGTTTATTTTAGCAATTTAATGAAAGTGAAAGTTGAAATAGATGAAGGATTGTGTTGCACGAGGTAACTAAAACTCTGCTGGAAACACTTCGGGTATTTGTACCACACTTTGAATGCCGCCGGTGTAATGGATAGCGCATCAAATTTAAAAACTCCAGTACTGGGGTTATATTCCGCGTGAGATAATTTTTAAATATGGAAATATTTTTCTTATTATTTTTTTGCTTTTAGGAAGGATAAAATATTTATTTACGATAGTTTTTTATAAAGCGCCTTATCCAATTTGCTCTACAATTCTTACCTCGTCCGTTCTCTGCCCATTAAGCGTTTATCTCCTGCTTCCCTATGATTCTGTTTTTGTCTTCTCATGTCCCTTCCAATACCCTCACCTTATTTTCATTCTGCGGCACCTACAGTTGCTCACCCTCCTTCCTCCCCCTCTTACTTATCCATCCCTTGGTCCTTTTCCTATCCATTCCCCGCAACTATCTTTCTTCCCACTCTCTCTCTCTCTCTCTCTCTCTCTCTCTCTCTCTCTCTCTCTCTCTCTCTCTTCCGCTGTCGACCACATTCTCTAAGGACCTTAGGGAACCCGAGCCCCCTCTTATTCCCCTCCTCCCACCGCCTCAGTCCATAGCATGACGTCCATCACTCCCCTCGAGAGAGATCCCCTACATCTTCATTCGCCCGGATATTCCATTCAAGTAGGGAGATGGGCATGCGTTTCTTAAAGAGGAAATCTTGGAGTCAGCCGACCTCCATAACATCGTGCTATGCGTCGTGAATGTGATGACAGGGATACAATTTGTACTTTCCTAGGATAGACTTTCTCTCGTTTTGAAATATAACTTCAGGATTTTTATCGCTTTTTTCTAAAAAAAATCGATTATGAAGTCGGTTTGTCAGTCCGTCCGTCTGTTCGTGCAATATCTCTGGAATTCTGCAACTAGGAGAAGCCAACATTTCAGGATAGGGTGGTATTCATGCGGGACATGGGAAGTGGTAAAACTGTGCTGTATCTAGGATAAGCTGCTGGGGAGTAATCGGTATCTATTTACAACACTTTTGTTTCATTTCTACGTCATAATAAAAAGCAGGATATCGGTGCAGAGCGTTATAAAATTGAATTTAGTTAAAATTAAGATATGAGCATTGGACATGAAAATACCTACATATAACTGAAAGACAGGTTTATATACGTTTTTGAAAATAGAATTCAACCCCGTGTCGAATGAGAGCGACCAATTGTTTTTAATCAAAAAAAGAGGGAAAGTTTTCCGATTTTGAACAATGAGAAATATCAACTTCCATGACAACGGATCCACTGCTTTTAAATGAGAAATATTACTGCAAAGCATTGATGTAATGCTTTTAAAGGTAATTTACAGACTAAATTTTGAGGCCGTCGATATTAACCAAAGATGTAGGCAATCTTATGATGACGCCATAATCCTGAAACGTGGAATAAAGCGCCTTGTGTAATTTTCCCTGCAATTCTTCATTCAATTGTTATTTGTATTATTTAAAATAGGTTTGATATCCTAGTGTTTAACTATGGCGAAGCTTTTAATTCAGTAGTCTGCTCCGAAAACTGGCGATAGAAATATATCTTGCTTAGGTGATGGATACTAACGATGAAAAATTCAATCTACCTTTAATATTTCATTAAAATGAACGGATAAGGTACTCAACCTTGACTACGTAATCGCGCAATGCAAAATATTTTCATATTTGATTCTCAGACGGTGCTTGACAGAAGCCTGCTCTACAAAATTTAACGTTATAATTAGGAGTCGATATATTGTAATGTCTACATCGGTAAAGAATGCGATAATGTCGTGACAGAATTAAAATTGGTATTTGATTAGTTTTTTATGCAAAATAACAGCAATTGTGAAGGTTAGACCAACTTGATCATTTCCAATAATGAAAATGTTTCTGTAAGAATCTGCTAAAAAAATATGTTTTTATTCCATTAAGGATCAAAACAGAAAACGAAATATACTTGCAGAAAGCGATATCGTAATATTTTATTATGTGCAATCGAATCATCGATATCGAATAACGCCTCCTATTTTACGATATGTTTTCAATCCTTGCAGTCAAACGTTTGAACTAAAACGCAACCCTTAACAAATGCATACAGTTGCCATTAAGTAAACTTGCTCGGAGCAAATAGCGCCTAGATTGTCGCCGAGTCGCAAACAATACGATCACGATCGATCGTCGCCATCGAGGGGAAGCGGGTGAAACAATGAATCCACACCTTCGCGCGTCGTAGTGTTCCGCACCGATCTTATTCAGTCGGTGCACGTCAAAGTTGGAGCATCCGCCCACCCCCAGCCCCGCCCCTCGATCCGTCCGTCCCCCTCTTCCCCCTCCTTGCGACTCGAAGAAATTGAAATCCTCGACTTTAACGGTCCGAAAAAAAGAAAGGATTTCTCGCTCTTCCTCGTCCCCTTCCTTGTTCCAAACGCCAATCAAAATCCATTCATTTCCTCTACACCTTTATCGCAGCCATTCGCGAGCCTTTCTCATTTCCACCCCCATCCCGCCAACTCTTTCACGACCGCCCCCCTCCCCCTCAGATCGCCCCGTGCCAAGACAACATGCGCAGGTATATACGCGTGCGAAGTCCCATTTCTCTTCTCGCTTCCGCTCTCCCATTTGACTATTTATTAATCATCTCCGATCCTCCGCCCTCATCTCCTTCGACGTGATTGTTCCTCCAATCCGCGTCCTTCCCCGCAGGCCAACACCTCCGACCAATCTCTACGCTTCCGTCATTATTGGACAGGATTTTATCATATATTTATTTTAGCTTTCATTTGTTTATTAGCATTCAAAATTCTATTTATTTGAGTGTGTCGCAATGTGAAGAGAGAGGTGAGAAGACGAATCTGAAGACATGGATTGATATGCTAGTGTTCCGTCCATTTTACTTTCGTGAGTAGAACGAGGCTCATCAAACTCTCCCGGTATGATCCAATTATTGGAACACTGAGGTGACATAAGTATCGATCCGTTAATTAGCCAAAAACACGTATTCTAGAGATAAAGAAAATATGTAAAGTACTTGACTTATGAAAAGAGCAAATTTATTTATTAGCTAAAATAAAAAATAGGTTGGGAATCTTGAATTCAATATGACCTCCAGTATTATTATTTTTCGATTCAATCCAGGAAATATAAATATTTATATCGAAGTGGAAATAAAAATATATCCCAATTCGATTTGTATTGGTAATAATTGGCTCTAAACGTATCGTAATGTAAAATAGCATTTCACGAAAAGAGACTTTTCGGGGGGGGGGGCCTTTTGTTCCAATTATCTGTTCCTATATTGCGATTTGTTCTTTTTATTGGCGTAATCGATCGTTGACAGCCATCTTCAAGGAGTTCATTTCCTATTGCGTACACTACATATAGGTTAATACCTTCATGTACATATTTCAAATCTCGAAGTCAAATTCCTTCACTAACTCCATGTATTTTGTCCACGAATAGGTAAAAATGCCAAAATCTACCTTCTCATAACTAATTAAAAACTCTAAAATCACCATCAAAACGGTTAATGATAAAGATTCCGTAATAATGGCCGATGTCGGCAATCCAGTTCTTTTGCTATTGACTTAAAAACATAGCTTGGGGTCATATCGATCCGACGGGATTATGGGTAAGAGTAAAATGTTTTACAACTTCACTCCCAAGTAGTGCAATTGTAATAAGCAGTTTATAACTGTGTCATTCGACTTTTGGATTAATTCTTGTTTCTCGTTAAAATATGTTCCTTTTATTATAGTTTTGCGGATAAAATTTCGTTTTCTTTTCAAAAATTTATGTATGTACCAATTTCACATCTGTTTAAAGTCACAAACCTAACCCTACCCGAGTTTTTTCATCAATTTTAGCCCACCTTTTCCACTTCCCGAATCGTTGTTCGCCTCTCATAAATTTTCCCGACGCCTTCCCTTTGCCGCTAAGGATTCTCCAGTATAGCCATTTCAATAACTCCCGTCGATATTAAATTCTCTCGGCTTCCACAGGAAAGTACCTGCTGAAGAAGTTACAAGGATGATAACTTAATGACGCTCGCGTCTCCTTCTGATATTATATATCTATTATATATAGGCGCTCCTTAGAGAGGAGGAAGATATAACATATATATATATATATATATATATATATATATATATATATATATATATACACACACACACTAGTCTTTGGTGCTTGCATTCTGCAAGCATTTCATCTCACCTTGAAAAATATTAATTTTTCAGAGAAATATTTCACTGTTAGAAATATGTTTTTAATTCAAAAGTTTTCACTTCTGCACCGATTTTCTTTTCTTCCTTATGGAAAAATATTGGAGTAAAACAATAACTAAAATTTGCAATTTTAAGAATATTATACTTTTTCCATTGTGGGGTACTAATGTCACACATTTATGCTAAATGTTAAAGTTATAGCACATCTAGAAGTGAAATAATATTTATGTAATTGTTTAAAATTTAAAAAATTTTACCTGCCGAAATAACAACTTAATAGAGATATTCAAATGTTTATTTGTGCATTTGCCCTAAGCTCTAAATTACTTAAACATTTTAGCTCCCTAACTCTCTCCGTAGTACCTAAACATTTATCTATTTTTTTAACTAAATTTTTTAACAGCCAAACAAATTAAAATATCAAAATTTCTATAATCCCTATTTCGTTTTTTTTACAAATTCTGCCTTTAAAAAAATTTCAGCTTCGTAGCACATCCGAAAATATATAAAACCTTGAAATTTTTTTAACAATTGCAAATTTTTAGCGGCCAAATTGTAAAACTTTTCATGATTTTCGTTTTTTCTAATCGGTTTTGCACATAACCCTACCGATATAAAAGATTTCGATGTTCCAGCTCTTCTGGAAATGCCTATACATTAGTATCCTCCTATATATATGTTATCATTATAAGGTAACTCGACCCAATATGGCCTATCTAAGATTTATTAATTTTTTAAGCACCTTTCCCAAATGCTGAAAGTAAAACTAACATAATGTACTCTTAGACAGTTTATTTAAGTATGCAGAAAAAATATTACAACTATAAAGTTTCAACATGGAATTACTGGTTAGCACTTTAGCAAAACCTTGCTGTTAGGCCGTATTAGGAATATATGATCTTAATATGGCCTATCGGGTTATTGTTCAAAAAATAAGAGAACAAGAGTCTGAAATATTTATCAAATACTTGTATCAAAATTCAAATGCTTGATTGCTCAATAATGATTACAATAAATTGTCGGTAGGCAAAAATAACTAATAAATGAGAGAATAAATATCAAAATTCTAATTTTACACAGGTCATAATCGTAAAATTGTACCAACCAAATATTTAGTCACATGAGGTCAAAATTTAATTTAAATAAAGAAATGAACAACAAAATGAGATCTAAAATCATTTAAAAATTTAGTCATTATTTAAGGATCACAAAATGGGAAATATGACCTACTTAGGCCATAAAGGGAAGACTTGGACTAGTAAAACATATTCCGTTGGAACCACATGACAGCTCAATGAATTGCCAAACCAATCACACCACTAATAGTAGAGACAATTATCTTGTAGAATGCCTAAGGTCCAATTCATTAATTAACTTTTACTTGTACAAATAATGAATTAACCAACGTCTTGAAATTAGATGCACGTAACCACAGACGCTGGTCTCAAACAAAACACTCCAACAAATCCAGCCAACTGAGCGCGTCCAGCGGAATTCCATATAAATACAGTGGTTAGCAGTCTACCGATATACTGCAACCACCATCTATCAATTTTGTCCCGTAGTACATTCGATACAGCGATTTGGCCATATTGGGTCGAGTTACCTTATATAGACGTTCCTTACAAAGGAGTAGGAGGATACTAATGTTTAGGCCAGGGGTCGGAAACCTACAGCCCGCGGGCCACGTGCGGCCCTCGAGAATGCTTTTTGCGGCCCGAAAAGCTGGAATGAAAAAGTGATCAGGAAAATTTCTCGTGGGTAATTTTATATTTTATTAGTAAAATTATGGTCTCAAAGCCTTTTCTGGTGAAGTTTTGACGCTAGTAAATTACGTAGACTTGATTTCATTCATATGAAATAACATAATCTCCAGAAAACTGATTTATTCGCTCATCCGGCCCGCCGGGCTTTCTTGAATCCCAATGCGGTCCTCCGAAACATTCACAACTGCAAATGTGACCCGCCACGCAGAAAAGGTTGCTGACCCATGGTTCGCCCTGATGTTGCCCACATAGTGGGTGAAATGCATTGGCTCTTCCAATAAATTTATGGCCTAAGGAGTGGTTTATACTTTGAGTGAATAGCCATAAGAACCAAGCCTCCAATCAATAAGGAAAGAACGAAAATCGATGCAGAGGAGAAATCTTTTGAATTAAAAAAACGTGTCCAATGATGAAATATCTTTCTGAAAACTTAATCTCTTTCAAAGTGAGATGAAATGCTTGCAGAACGCAAGCTACTAATATATATATATATATATATATATATATATATATATATATATATATATATATATATATATATTATATATATATATTATTATTATTATTATTATTATTATTATATATATATAATTAAACATCGAGGTTAATTAGTCCACAATCATTATTTCCTCCGCCTGGGTTTGCGTAAGATTATTTCTGTGAGTCAAAGTTACGAAAAGTTCCGAAAAACAAATTAATGAAACAATTTCACCTCTCGAGTTTTACATATTTATCCTTGAAAAATAATGTTAAAACTCGAGCGAATTTTCTCGTCCGCATCACTCCGCGTGATTTTTAGTTCTGCATTGTTAATCAAACTTTAAATCTCCACTGCTAATGTGGAAATGTATGTACGCTCAAATTTTCAACTTTCCATCTTTCACGCCTTCGCAGTTAATAAAAAAAAAACAAAAGTTTTAATGAGGAGAATTTGGAATTTGATCACCTATTATGTGTGCAAATTTAGCCTTGTTTTTAAGTTCCATCAATGTGGAAATGTTCGCTCTAGGGCCCTGCGAATCTCAAATTATGGAGCGAATCGAATCGTCGTCAAGTATTCGAATCTCGAATCGGGCAGTTTTTTTACATTTAGGTCTCTCTAGGCTGAAGTATTTTAGTTCTAATCACGGTTTAGTTAGCCATCCAGTTTTTGTTTTTTCTGTTTGGTGCCAATAATCTTAAAAAACACACAAAAACAGTCATTTAGAAACACTGCACAACAAAATTAATCCTCAGGGTGGCGGGATGTTTTCGTCACGTTGTATCAGAAAAACTGCATTAGGCTTTGTGATATAATACACATAGCATAATAATTAACATATAGGATGAAATAACAAAAAAGAATTACAAGAAAAGGTACAGTTTTTGCGAGTCATTAATTTTTTAAAATAATGTATGTATCTTTTCTGCTTCGATTTTTATACATTCAGTATTAGAACTTTTATCTATTACAATTAACTCTTCGTCTTTTCCTTCTTGCCGAAATGCTTCTCCTAAATCTGAAGTGAATTCTTCCAAAAAATGTTTCATAGTATTCGTTTGGTTTTCCATGAATAAGACGAATTTAAATCTTAGATCAAGAAATGTTGAAGCTATAAGGTGGTCTTCGGAAATGCCAAATCTGCTATTCAAATGCTTCATGAGTTCATTACGGAACAATTTCGCAGCAGGCACTGATTGTTGCTGCTACAACTCTTAAAACAGAAATGCTGAGAATAATGAGACTAATGGTAACAGACTTTTCGGAGCTAAATATGGTTGTTGCCTCCACTGAGAAACGGGAGAGATGCTTCTAGGGTTTCTTTCAGTTGATTAGTCGGAGGTGAGGGAGGGACTTGGAACAATTCCGTTTCGCACTGCATTCAATCAGAGCAAGAGATATTGCTATATAATTCCTTTGCACCCAATCAAGCAATTTGTATGTTGTATTCCATCGAGTGACGACGTCAAGTGGTGGCCGTGGCTCACCCAAACTTTGATCAATCCGATGCTTTGTTAATGCGCTCTGACCAACTGTTGAATAATAAAAAACAGTTATATGGCTGATTAACTTCACAGCCTTTCCATTGAATAATTACGCATTGTGTCTATAGTAGCAAAGAGAAATCTAGACATCTCTATTCCATACATATCTAATTGATTCCTAATAATTTCTTCGGTAAAATAATGATACAGTCATTCGAAAAAAATTAAGATATACAATTTAAGTAAGAAATCGCGAAAAAATATTATATAGATTTTTTTTAATATTTAGTTTGATAAGAAAATAACACCTAATTATCCAGTCATATTGCGTTAACTGAGCATAAACTGGCAACACTGTAACCGAAGTCTGAGCGAGCTGAGCGAGGTCACAGCGGCAAAATTTTGACATCAAAGAATATCGTCAGTGTCGTAGGTTTGTATTAAGTGGAAGTTATAATTGCAAACACTAAAACATAAAACCTACAAAGAATTTCTTATGTGAATGATACTTCACTCAATAAATATTGATAGTTTAATATTATCATAATTTTGCCTTTATTAAAAAAGATGATTGAAGAACACCACTGCAAATACACCGCACATTAAAACAAAAGGCCTAAATGGACACTGGTCCATATTTCGACCGCTCTGTTTGTTTCTGCATTGGGGAAGATGATCCAAATGACAAAATTTCCCCCACCAGTATTTGAAATATTACACTATGAGAGTTAAAATTAGACCAATATTTTAATAAGAACATATCAAACTTTCATTGGTCGATATATCGTCTGCCAATTCGGAATTTACGAATCGTTTTCTGCGATATCCGATTCGAATTCAAATCGAATT
Source organism: Tanypteryx hageni (assembly GCA_028673005.1). Lineage (NCBI taxonomy): Eukaryota > Metazoa > Arthropoda > Insecta > Odonata > Petaluridae > Tanypteryx > Tanypteryx hageni. The sequence continues at coordinate 34,079,228 of CM054115.1, forward strand.
TCTAGGCTTCGCAGGGCCCTATTTCGCTCCAAATTTCGACACTCCATCTTTTATACCTTTGGGGATATTTAAAAAGATAAATTTTAAATGGGTCCATATCCGATCCTGTCAAGTCAAATCTAAAGAATTACGGATGGCAGCAGTACAGAAATCCACACATCAAGTGTCAGCTCTCTATCGTTTATCGTTTCGTCACAATATCAATTTAAGCCAGTGCGCAGACTGACACCCAAGTCAAACTATGAGCGCATTTTAAAAACGCCCTAAAAACTAAAATTAGCATATCGCGATAAATGCACATTTCTATAGAAGTATTCAACTCAAAAATGTCGAATAACTTAAAAAAGGCTGGATCTATATTTAACCTTTCATTCAGCTTTAACGATACCGACTCCTAAAGAGGCTTTCGGACAATGTCCGTGCAACATAATTGCCAGAGTTCGATTTTAGGACCGTTCCTCCATCTGAATAGCGCGGGGACGCATGCAGCGTGTTTTTATTGCGTTGATTCATGCGGAAAATGCACACATATAAAGGTATTATAAAATTTGTTCACAAAAATTAATTTTTATGCTGTCACTTGTTATAAAAGGCTTTCGTTCACTCCTCCCTTGCACCGCCACCTTTGCATCTGGGATCATCTCGTTCACTCGATGATTTACACTCCCTTCCTTGAGCTCATTGGCCCATTTTCTTCGCCCTCCGATTCTCTCCCAGTCTCGGTCCTCGGCATGTGTCTCCATCGCCATCTTCCATCCTTCCTCCGTGTCCCTTCATCTCTTTCGGTAATCGCTCCCTCTTCTGCCACCGATGTCATATTCCTGCGTCGTAACAAAAGGCCCCTTCCTTTCATTCCTCGCACCCTATCGCATAGTTTATGGGGGTGGGAGGAGAAAGAATCCATCCCGTATCCTGACGCGGGACTTCCTCCCAAAATCCCGGACTCTATCGCGCGCGACGCTTAGCGATTGTTTCTCTCCCCCGAAAAATCTTGCGACCGAAGCGATATTTTTTTCGCGGCGTCGGATTCGCGTGCGGCGACCTGGGCGTGCTCGAATTTTCGAATGAAAGCGCATGCTCGCGGTCGTTGCTGCTCGTCGAGATTTGAGGCGCGGAATGAATGCGCCCATGGCGAACGTTTCGTTTTTTGAACGAAAATTATCCAACTCAGACCAATTGAAAATTTACGCAATTATTTTGGTTTAATAGCAGTTTTCGCACTTCTTGCGACGCCCCGCTTCTCGGGACGCAGGTGTGTGCTGCCGCACGACTGCTCTCTCCTGGTGGAGGCACTTAAGTGGCCGAAAAACTTCAATTTTATTCTTTTATTCTTACCGTTACGTGAACAATGAATCGTTTCTTTACGATATACTACACCACAACTCATCATATTTGTCATTCGTTTACATACCTCTACTCCAAGCCTCTGCTTTATCGCTGCTTTCTTTACTCTTTCGTATTACTCTACGCATTCGATTAGTTTCTACGTTGATCTTTTCTCCATTACATTTTCTCCCTCGCTCGATCGTGAATTTGCCATGGTATAAAGTTTTATTTTCTCGCCTCCAAATTTCCTATCCCTTCCTCTTTATTATTTCCTTATTTTTCGCCTATGCTGTGCTTCATCCCCAATGCGATTCCATCAAAACTGCACTTGTCTTTCCATTCTACCAAATTCTTCGTCTTACATTCCTTTACCTTTTGTCCTCCGCTGCCGCAGTCTTTTTATTTGCAGGATTTGATACGCGACTGTTCATTTTTCTACTTTGTTTCGCACTCGGTTATTCATATTTACGTAAGTTATTACCTTCTATCGTTTTTTATATCATCTTAACTTCACTTCATTGTTTCCATCTATATAAATCTCTATATTTACTCTCATTCTCTCTCTCTCTCTCACTCTCTGATTCCTTCGTTCTCAGTCTATTCCTCCTTCCTTGCCCTCCTGCCGATCTTTCCTCTCACCTCTCTCTCTCTCTCTCTCCATCTCACTCTCTCCATCTCACTCTCTCCATCTCCCTCCCTCCTCTCCTCACCCTTCCCGACACTCCCTTGCCCTCTCATTTCCATTTCAATGAGTCCACACCCCCGGGACATCGACCACCAACGCCGCGGAGGAAGCTTTGTCCTACTCCACACCCTCCATCCTCCACCTCACCTCCAACCTCCTCCACTCTATCCTCCTCCTCCACTTCCTCCAACCTCCCTCCGCCGTTCAGTCCCCTTATCCGCATCACACCCGCTCCTTCCTTTCTCCTCCTCCTCCAACCTCTCCTTCGCCGCCTTATAAAACTCCTCTCCCGTTCCTCCCGTCGCTGCCGTGGCAACCGCGAAAAGGAGGTGGGGGCAAGGCGTGTGTGCTTGGAATGGTGTGGGAGGATCGAGATGGGCGGAGAGAGAGGGAGGGTGGGGAGAGGGGGGTGGAGGTGGAGAGGGTGAGAAAGGCGTGGGTAGTGTTGGGCACGGAAGAGCTGTTGAGGGCGCTCCCCTGATTTAAATGAAGCCGAAGCTCGACGCCTCCACCTTCTACTATGCCAACGCCCTCTCTCAATCCATCTCCCTCCTTTCTCTCTCTCTCTCTCGCACTTCTCTTGCTTTCTCGCTATTCACCACCCTCTATCCCTCTCTCTTTCTCTCTTCTACTCCTATAGCTTCCTACTTTTTTGTGCCGCAGTTTTTCATCTCTCTCTCTCTCACTATCGTTCCCTAACATCCTTCCATCTTTCCTTCCTCTCTCTTTTCGATCCTTCTTTTAACGCTCTCGTTTCCTCTCTTCTTCCTGCTCTTCTTCTATCTTCTTGATTCATTCTCTTTTTCTCAACCGCTCTTCCTCATTCTCTATTCCTCTTATTTTATCTTTCTTTCCCTTGTTCTCTCTTACTATCTCATTCTATATTCTTACCTCGCTAGACCTCATCCCTAATTCAGTATTTCCTTCAATTTTCTCTTTACCCTTGTTATTTCTTTGTTTTAGTTATATATTTTTATTCCTTTATTACCTTTTTTACCATATCAAAATATTCTACATCCTACATACCACTTTTTTCTCCTTTCTTCAGTTCATATTATTTCTTTTAATCTTGCTAATTATCTCTCTTTTTTGTGTTCTCTTGCTTCCATTCCTATCTAACGCGAATATTTCTTTCTGTTATCCTTTTACAGTGTACTCTCTCTTTCTCTCTTCTTTCCTCATTTTAAAACTTGTTTAGAATCTTTCATGGCTCTTTCATTTCCTGTCCCATCTCTTATGTTTATAATAATCAAAGAGGTTGATTATCCAAAAATACACACGTCTCTTATGTTTATCTTTTCTTTTCCACCCCTATTCTGTCCTCCCTTCTTCCACTTTCTCCATCTCTTGTTTCATTTCTCCGGTTATCAACCCTGCACAATGGGTGTAACTAGGAGTGGAAGGACCCGCGGCAAGATATTATCGATGGTATGTCTTCCCCACCCTCTCACTCAACAAATGCTCATGTTCAATTAAAACTGAAACCCGTTGTAAAACATACCAAGTTGCACTTATTAATCAATTGACAGGAACATATTGAAAAGGTCAAGTTTTTAAAAAATTGCTGCTTACAGAAATAATGATTAACCGGAAAGCCATCCAGAAATTAGGATAAAAAGATATAACGCTAAAAAATCTTTATTTTTCTATATTCGAATAAATTTGAGGCCCCGCAGGGGCTCCTGGAATTTGGCCACCCTATTACTACGCCACTGCCATCTCTCTTCTCCTCTGAATCTACTCCTCTTTCCATTCCTCCAACTCCATCATTCTCTGTCTTCCTCTCTCTCCATCCAACTCGCTTCCGCGTCCGCGTGGCGCGATTGTCGCTGCCGACGGCGACGGACGCCCCCGAACGGCCGAATTGAAAAGTGTCGCCGAGGAAATTATGGAAGGTTAGGGTGGGGGAAGGTTAGGATGGGGGAAGGTTAGGATGGGAGAAGGGAAGGAGGGAAAGGGGGATTTGAGAGAAAGAGGGAGAGAGGCGCGATATACGGGTAAGAAGAGAGCGACGACGGTGGCGGAATGAGGAGGAATGGCTGAAAGGAGGCTACGGGTGGGGATCGGAAATGGTAGAGCGTAATAAGAGAGAATTTCGTCCACGAAAGCGGAAGAAGAGGGAGAATGAGAGGAGAAATGTAGTAAGGGAAAGAAACGAGCGGTGACTGCAAGATAAGGATTGTATTTTGATGAAAAGTTAACACATTCACTGTCTATGAATTTTTTCCCATTATTAAGCGTAACCAACCACAACGCTTCCGATGTAGCTAAAGTTAATATTTGGGCGCTTATAAAAAGGATCATGAGTATGATATAACCACTGGGATTCCTCAAAATGCTAATAATTAAAACAAAGCCATATATCACCAATACATATATATACCAAGGGTGCACATAACGTCGATCGCGATCGACCGCTCAATCGCCGAGGCATTTTCGGTCGATCTCAAGCGAAGTAATAAATAATTCGTTTGAAATCTTAAAATCAAAACGTATATGACATTTCTGGCGAGAAATATATTTTTTAAATATATAAGTTAAAATTTAAAGCCTTGCATTGCAAAAACAAATAATATAGATTCCTAGCCTCCAGAGCCGGCTAGGGGCAAGAGCCAAACAAACAAGATTGGAAAGGTGTACTCCATGTCGGAGTACACAGTTTCCAAATGCGTTCTTTAAGATTTCACAATGTTCTCAATATTTTTCGCTCACGTGAGAATTTAACGAGAAGCAAGCGAGGTACGTTGAAAAACGCATGTAGGTTTTCATGCAAAGAAATCGTAATTATTGTCTGATTTTAACCAAAATTGGAATCGGTCTATTAATGTTAACAAAACTCGCCAATACCAAATTTCATCACAATATGTCAAGCGGTTCTCGAGTTGAAACAAAGTAACATTATAAACTACATATAGGTCTTCATGTAAAAAGGTCGTAATTGTTGTCCGATTTTAACCAAAATTGGAATCAGTCGACCAATTTTAGAAAAACTCCCCAATACCAAATTCATCAAAATATATCCAACGGTTCCAGAGTTGAAGCAAAGGAAAATTGCAAACAACATGTAGGTCTTCATGTAAAGTGGTCGTCATTGTTGTGCGATTTTAACCTTAATTGGAATCAGTGGATCAATTTTAGCAAAACTCTCCAATACAAAATTTCATCAAAATACATCAAGCGGTTTACGGGTTGAAACAAAGGAACATTGTAGGTCATCATGTAAAGTGGTCATCATTGTTATTCGATTTTGACCAAAATTAAAATCGGTCGATCAATTTTAGCAAAACTCCCCAAAACCAAATTTCATCATAATACGTCCAGCGGTTTCCGAGTTTTAACATGCGGACGGACGGACGGAAGGAAACTATCTCCCCTATATGCGTTCACTTCGTGCAAAGATCGCATAAAAACGGGCCAAATGTTGTTTGACCGCATTAAAAATGTCAATTTGATTTTTTATTTAATTAAAGTTTATTAAAATTCTACTTATGTATATCATTTCTTTTTTAAATTTGTGGAAAAATAGATATCGGCTGGGTAACCGCCTAAAAAGTAGATCTTATTCCCAAAAATATTGGGCATTCCTGTTGCATACCAATATAAATTTCCATCTAGCACCTGGATAATGAATGTGTCAAGTGATCGAAGAGAATTGGAAGCAAGTGGAAAGAATAAGAATATCAATGAGAATGAGATAAGACGGGGTGGAATCTGATTTTTTCTGACAACACGGACTAATCTATCCGATGTTTACGGCGTTATGCAAAGAAAACTACCAGATAGAGCAGTGGTTCTTAACCTGTGGGGTGCGCCACCCCCCCCCCCCCCCCAGGGAGGTGTATGAGGATTCCAGGGTGGGGGGGGGGGGGGCGCGAAGCATTTTGAACCAAAATCAGTTTTGCCTCAAATTTCCATCTCTCATATTTTTCTAGTGCTGTACAATTTACCTGTTTTAATATTTTTCATTTATTTCATAAATGTTTAGATTATATAAGTCTTGTACTGATGTGTCCAAATGTTCTGTCTACTTATCACCTCAATAACAGATGTAGTGCAGACGAATACTTTTATTATACCTACGTTGAAATAATATATGAAATACTAGACGGATTATTTTAGGCAATGATGACTTATTGCTGATTGCCCAAAAAATGATGGTAGCTTGTCAGCTGTGAATTGTGCGTCGAAACAAAAATTAAACATATTAGTATTCACTACATAAATTCACACAGTAGAAGTAAGCACACTTGGAAATAATAAGAAACCTGTCAAAAAATTGTTTACTATTACTAATAGTTTTATGATAAAACCCTTAAAAACATAAAAGATAAATGGGGGAAGGAGGGGGGCTAGGAAGTTTTAGAAGAACAGAAACGAAAAAGGTTAAGAACCACTGAGATAGAGGAATTAATGCACTCTCAAAACGAGATATCAATAAAATAATTTTCTCACGCGTTATCAATTCAAACGAAATTACTGCTGAACGTCATTTCAGGCCTGTGAGTTTTAACACGAATTATTCGAGAAAACCAAGGTGCGGTTTTGTTCAAGTGTCGAATTCCATTTCAATTTTTCTTTTATTTTTGATCAATCAAAGCTGTTTTATGTAGAACTGGCGAGTCGGTGTCTGGACACCTATTTGGCTATGACACGAAATTAATATTTCTTCGCTGAGAATTCTGCGCGCAAAGAACATTTTACTTAGCAAAATATAGTAATAAAATTCAGAAGAACTTTATAATTATATCTGGTCTCTGTATAATTATGTCATGTGTCGCAAGGAAAAATGAACGAAGATACGAGATTTTTAAACCGTCAAAGTGGTAAAGCAAAAAAATAAATAAACCATTAACGGTCAGAAAATTATTTACACAAACAGAAATGTTTGCCGTGCGATATGAAATACGAAATCGCACGTAGCGCATTGAAATTAAGAAATGGTACAAAAGAGAGTCAACACAAAACGTCGCGAAACTTTGGACAAGTGCACACGCGGCCGTTAAATTTCCGTAAGCGATTTAGTGAAAGAAACGCTAGATCAGCATTCACTCAAAATCCGCAAAAAAAACGGCAGACGTCGACAGCCCTCGTTAGCGAACCAAAACTCGCCAAAAGATACCAAAAAAACAGCAATTCACTTAAGTTTATTATACGGATTCATGGAATTGACCCCCATTCCATATCTCATGTGTGTTAATAGAAATAAATAAGCACTCGTTGGCACAGGATAAAAATGCCTTATAAATCTCTTATAAGACAGTAAGTTCCCTTTCGAGTTTTCCATTCCGTTTGTTCAAATCTTTACCTCCCCCATATAAATACATCTCACCCGTGTGTGTATATATATATATAACAACTTACGGAAAAGGAAAGGTAAAATGAATATATGGATGTCAACAAGGTGTTGGGATGAGGAAACCCAGTGAGCACTCACCAATCAGACGACTTCAGGTTGGCGAGGCCCCGGGGATGTCGAAGCGACACACGTAAAATAACACAAAAACACAGAAACATCACAAACGTAAAGCTTTCGGAACTACTCCTTCATCAGCTACTACATTCTGTAGCTGATGAAGGAGTAGTTCCGAAAGCTTTACGTTTGTGATGTTTCTGTGTTTTTGTGTTATTTTACGTGTGTCGCTTCGACATCCCCGGGGCCTCGCCAACCTGAAGTCGTCTGATTGGTGAGTGCTCACTGGGTTTCCTCATCCCAACACCTTGTTGACATCCATATATATATATATATATATATATATATATATATATATATATATATATATATATATACACACACACTCATTTATCTGTGCACATCCACACGCACGCACACGGTTGACGCAGAGAGAGCGACCGAATTAATCAAGCGGTTAAAAAGATTAAGGATCCCCGCTGGCACTCCTTGTCTCGCACGGCTGCAGCATTGTAGGGTTCACGGCTTTTGGGTGTCTCGTGTGTATGTGCGCGCGAGCTCTGGGGTTGGGGAGAAGAGAACATGGCCTCGTGTGTGTAGCCAATCTCACACCGCTCCCCGTTTCCTTCCCACTCCTCCCCCCACCCTACGTCAACTTCACGGCCCTACCACAGCCATTCCCTCTAATGCGCTTCCCTGCTATTCTCTCTCTCTCGCCCTCATCTCCACGGACGGCGCGATCGCAGCGCCACCGCCGTCTTGATTGTTTCTCGTCGTCGTGTCGCCCCGCACGACGCCGCCACGAGAGGCTTTATCTGAAATGGAAATCGCTCGTCCGCTGCCAGGACAGCGTCCCTCGCGGGTCGTCCGCCTTCGCCCTTTACAGCTTCCCTGTCCCGTCCCAGATGATCCCCTCTCCTTCTCGCCCCCTCCCCTTCTCGCCCCCTTTCCTTCTCGCCCCCTCCCGACTCTCGTTCGGACGGCAGCCGCTCGTGCTATCAGCATCCGCGGCACTTTCTTTGTCCTGACTTCCTTGCGGCCCTGACGTCATAGCAGCCGGGGGAGAAGAAGGGTTGGAGAAAACCATGGGGCGGGGGGGGGGGGAGGAGGAGGGATGGCGGACATTGTGCACGCTCGATAAACGCAGGGCGCTCCCTTTCCTCCCTGCCGCCTCTCCTCCGTCGACTAATTTTGAAGCCTCGTTGTCTCCGCGATCGCAAGGAGTCGTCTCGCTGCCCCTTTTCTTCCATTAAGGGCGACGTTAACGTGCGCTAATAAACGCGTCGGGCTACGCGTCTCGGAGACGCTCTCATTGCGTTCTCGGAGTGGCGATGACCGTATGAAAGTTATTATAGCGGACTCGAAATTCTGGAATTCGTTTTTTGAGCGACGGAGAGAGAGGGGATAAAACTCCTTCGGATCAATGCGAAGAGGAGACGAAAGATGAAAGTCGGAAATGAAACTGAGATTGTTAGATGGCGCCCATCCCTTTCGCGAACGCAGCAATTTCTTGTTAAAAACATAAGTAAAATCGATATAGTAATTAATGCCTCGATAAACGAATTATAGATGCGTTCCGTGACGTCACTTCGTTATCAGATACTTCGTTCATAGACACAAACGAAAGTGTTGGTGAAGTTTGTATGCAGATGGGCATATGCTGTGCATGAAGATTTCTGAAAAGCAGAAGAAAAATTCTGCCTTGACCGGGAATCGAACCAGGGCCTTCCACTTGCCGGGAGATATTCTAACCCAGAGGTGCACAAATCAAAAGTTGACACGGGCCAAAATCGACCTTGAATGGACGTAGGCAGGCCACGCTATGGAAGTATTGTACATACATAAAAAATTTAAGTACACTATTTTAGATTCGGTAATTACTGCAACAACTTTTACATGCAATATTTATGCGCCAAAAATGAGGTGACAAACAAATATAATTTACTTATTCAATGGGAGATGTTGCACCGTATTTCTCTCGCCATTCCACATATCCGGAATAACGCTGGTAGTTGCTGTTCTTATAATGTCTCTTAAACTCTGATCTGTCCATGCTGAATGTTATGGAGCTTTGTTTAATTTCATAAGAGAGAATTTTTGTTCACATAAGCGGTAAAAATATCCATAACAAATTTTACTTGTATTTTTTAAGGAAAGGGAAAGCACCAACTGAGTTAAATTCTGTCGTCGGGCCACACAAAATGTGTCGTATGTTGTGCAACCCTGTTCTAACCGCTGAACTACAGAGGCTGACTGATTCTTGCGCTTCAGAATCGGGTATTTCTCGCGCTGAGGTCAGGCTAGCCAAGCTGGTGTCAACTTCCTCAAAACGAATGTCCTCAATGAAGAACGCCCTAAGAAAAACCAATTTACATCCCCAAGGTGAGATGGCCAGATAAACACAACTGAAAGTGTTGGTGAAGTTTGTACGCAAATAGGCTTATGCTGGACACGAATATTTCTGGTTTAAGTTTAAGGATGAATTAAATTAGGTAATACATCAATAGGTCCTCATCCGAATTATAAGCGGTGGGAGTCGAGGTAGCAGAAACTTCACGGGGAGCTGGCAAGTTCCGTAGCAGGTATTGCACATCGTCGACTTTCTCGATACCCAATTTCCTGAGCCATTTGTGTGCTTTCAGTGATATAATTTTACTCTTTTTAATCGCTTCGCATGAAGTTTCTGTTTAATTTTTCGTTTTTTTGGAAAAAAATAATGCCGACTTCGTAACGAAGGAGCTTCGTCCTCAGAGGATTCATTAACCGAGATATTGCTGTATATGATGGGGCAAAACATTAGTTAGACAAAAGATCCCGTTGCTACGGGCGACAGAAGTAAAAAGGTTTATGTTTATGTTTAAAAGTGTAAAAATGAAGTGCAACTCCTACTGTTTTGAAGCGATTGGTAAAATAAGGTGTGCGTTTCGACTACAAAGTTGCCGCCTATGGTAATAGAAACTAGAGATTTTTTTAAGATCATTGATCGTTGAAGATGTTTCTTATCCGTTTCTTTCAAAAATTTCAGCTGCAAGATTTACGTCCATCATCTATTTCTTGAGTTCAAGAAAGTCCACTAGAGAATTGTCGTGCTCGTCTTAGGTCTGAAAACAAATCCAAGGATAAGCGCATAAATATCAAAAAGTACTTATCTCAGGTATCTCCAATAGCTACAAAAAAGTTTATGAAACACATGATGAGCATTTCGGCTAAAATACAGCTGTTTCATATTATTAAGTGCTTATTCTTGAATTAAGTTCAAGAAAGAATTATCGAGCTCGCTCTGTGGCTGAATTCAAATTAAAAGACTTTGCCTTTTCACTAGCCATAAAAATAGTTGGCATGCGCATTTTGGGGCCACAGAGAAGCCGTCATCAGTAGCGATTCATCGATAGTAGATATCTTAGTCTATTTTCGGCGAATCATTCACTGATGCTGTGGGAATCACTCGTATGGATCATTTTCCCTTTTGAAGATTATCTGCCCCATCGTGACAAGAAAGAATGTTGACGAGAAATCTTCGAGCAAAAATTCAATGCTTCGATCATTCGGAGAATATTTACCAAATTTTTACATAACCAATACCGCATTTCAAAGATATCAAATCCCTCGGCATTGAGTTTTTTAAATTCCGTTCGTTGATATAGTAAAAAGAAAGTGCCAACACGTTCCTACCTTAAGCTTATTGAGTTCCGATTTCTTTCCCGATTACATACTATAATAATTCTCTTTCAACAGTTTTCATTACCCTCGCCCTTACGCTCAAGGTATTGACCATTTCGAACATATTTATAGCTCCATTTAATATTATCAACTCCTTCCCGAAACTTTCACGAAACACAAAGCAAAGATTTCGTATGCAATTTGTCCGCTACCGGTAGAAAGCCACCCATCATTAATTCTCTTAGGATAGCTAATGAGTTACCAATGAGGACGGCTATATTGTAGCTGAAAAGTGCATCTGTTTTACTTAATCGTTTTATGGTTAGAGGAGTCACTTTTATTACCCAGAAGAATCCGAGACATAAGGAGAAATCGATTGTTAAATTTTGAATCATTCATTTGTAGGCGCGTTTCCTTTACAGAGCGCTGCAGCGTGAGTGCCTATTAGCTTTGTTCTGTCCGTCCGTTCGTCCGTCCGTACACATGTTCATTATCGGCTTCTATAGCACAAATTTTTATGAAAATTGGTTTTTAGGACTTATGGGCAAAGACAAGAAGAAAATAACATGAATGGTTTAGATAACCCAATCAGGGGTGCCACTTTACTGGAACCAAAAAACAAACTTATCCTAGTATCTCATCAAGTATTAGACAAACTGAAAAAATATCCAAATTTGTAGAAATAACCAAATAAAATATTTCTTTTCCTATGCATAAATATGGTAGAAGTATCTGTATTCAAATAAATCATTCAAGAATGTCGTAGTTCAGAAAAATTCATGCGTAGATACTTAATTTTTGTCAACAAAAACAATCTGTGGTTTACGTTTAAAAGAATAAGCCCCCCAAAAATTATTATTTTCGGGCAATTAAAACGTTGCTTTGGACTTTTTTCATGCGTAAAACGTGAATCTCTTGTTACGAAAATTCACTTATTATTTGACAAGGCTACACTCTTCGCCTGTTATTTATCAATTTATAATATTTATATGCATACTTGTGCAAAAGTCCGCCCATATGATAGGAAGGAATAGATTAGATACCTATTCGATATTTAAATTATACCCTCGTACTTATTATTGCTTGCATGTAGATCAAATATTGGACGGTAGGGATACTAAAAGCGGAGGAGAAGTAGGGAACATCTAAGCGATGTTCAAAATTTGTCAAAGGAGCAAAAATGCGATTGTCCTTGACGACGGCAGATTTACGACCCAAAAAAACGAAACATTTTCGTGTTCAAAACTAATATATGGTCCTATTGCGCATGTATTTAAAAATCGTCGGTAGGAAAATGAATTTTAAATCTTTAAGACGTAGTTTGGTTCAAGTACAATATTTCTGCGACGATTCTGAGTAATTTTAAAATGCGAATGAAATTTATGCTGCATTGCTTCTCGTAAACGTAATACCCATTTATAATGATAAAAGAAGATGTCTGTGTGTGTGAGTCTGTGGCAGCCGTAACTCATCAGAAAATGAAGGTAAGAGCTTCAATATTTGGCAGCAGCTTCAGGCTGATCATGATAGTTGCAGTGTTAAATACAATTTAAATCGGCCAACTGGGTCGAGGGATCGGTCCAAATTTTTGTTTTTGAAGACCAACCAACTGACCGATTTTGATGAATGAAGACAAATTTTCGGGCTGTAAATAAAGGGCGTGTAGTTTATCCTTTTTTCATAATTATTTATTAATTCTTAACATTCTGAATAGATCTCCCAGATTATCTCCAGAACTATTAAAGTAATTAGAGCCATAGCCTTTAAAGTATGTTACTATCTGATAAATGCTTATCATATAAATGAATTATTTAACGAAGCGAGAAAATTGCGGCCGACGGCCCCTTTAGGGGTTCGCGCGTGGAGCCCTTATTATAAAATACAGAAATACAGACATACTATGGAGATATATAAAAGACCGAAATTGTATTCCACTAGTAATTTTCCCCTAAAATACGCCTCCGAACTAACCTGAGTACTTTACTATTTTTATATTTGATGTACGATTCCAATATTTATTCAGATTCCGTTAAATTATTTTTCTTTCGCCTTTATTCGTCCACGCTTCACTTTGTCCCTTTCCATACCCCTGCATACATCTCTCGTCCACCTCTTTGTCATCCGACTTCCTCGCATTCCCTTCCGAAACCCTCCCTGCTCACCCGTCACCCCATTCCGATCCGCCCTCTCCATTTCCAGCCTCCACCCACCATCACGCTCACTCCCCCTAAAACTTCTTCTCCGCCACATCATCCGACCCCCTCCCCCCACCTCCTCCCCACCCACTATACATTGGACCTCAGGTGCATCGGCCGTTGTATCCAATGGCCCCGTGAGCCCCATCTGCGACTCACCCCCTCCCGCACTTCACCCCAGAGTGCGCATGGTGAGTCTAAAGTGGACCCCTTCTCTTCCCCTGTCCTCCTCCCCACAGTCGTCTACGACGCGTAATGGCACCGTCATTTATTTCTCTCCCTCCACGCCCCCCTCCCCTCCTCTCCCTCCTCATCTCCTTTTCTCCCTCCCTTCTCCTCCACTCTTGGCGTGGGCGTTTTGTTTGTCTGGGGAAGGGCGATGCCAGGGAAATCCTAGGGATCAAGGGGAATAAAAAATTGAGCACCTAACGCCTACCGTTCGTTCTCCTGACGTCACACGCCGTTAACTCGATCCTCTCTTGTTTTACCCCTCCCTCAAAACCCTTCGCGGCGCGTTCTTCTTCTTCTCTTTTATTTTTTTCGTTCGCGTACGCGCGTGCATGAGCTCTCGCGATTATGTGCGCGCGAGGGTGTGTGTGTGTGTGTGTGTGTGTGCGCGTGGGTTCGCGCGCGCTGCGCGCGTGTTTTGTTTCGGGAACGGGCAAGCATGCCTTGATTGGATTTCCGCGTCGCCGTCGTCACAGGCGCACAGTTTGTTTATAAGCGTAACTCTTTTGTTTTCGCCGCGAGGTTCGTGCGTGTATCTGCGTTCGGGAGGATAAATCATCCGAATTTGATGGACGACGATCGATTTCGGCGAGAGAATGTTTTTTTTTATTCCAGGGCGAGACTGCTCTCGGATTAATCGGTATCGATCGTTTCGTCTTTTGAACGGCGACGCTTAATTATGTCAGTGCCGTATTCGGCTCGTTCTGCGAATTTTCGCGCAATCATTTCATTTTTTTGCCTGAGAAACTGGGAGATAAGTTAAAACGGCATGAATCAATAAGATCATTCGACAGACTGGAGCGAATTAGTGGGGTGTATCAACGAACAAAGGATGCTAGGCATACAAGAAAGGAGAAGGAATACAGCAGTTGCGTTCATATCGAAGTTGGGTCAATACCGCAGCAGTTCTGGAAAAAAATATATATAGAGGTAATCTCCACGTTCAAAATTAAAAATTTCCTTGGGTGAATATTCGTGCCATGCGTCGTGTTTGTCCATCGTAATGGATCACATGATTTAATTTTAAATACCGAAATAAATAGTTCGACAATGAATGGCCAGCTCATAATAATAATCAAAGTAATCTAATCCCTAACGCGGGCCACCCATAGCAAGCAAGTCTGTGGGCGAGTGGTGCTTGTAAGCTCTGTCTGCCATAACGCGGCTGAGAAAATCAGAAGGGCCAAATAGAGGAGCAAAGCAAGTTCTTCGTTATCGAAACATTCGAAACCGTAATTAACTACGTGATCTACTAACAATTTTTAAGTCTGACGATTTGAACAAAATTCCTGCACTATAGGAGAGCAATTTCAACCAGCCATATCTATATCGATAATCAGCTATGCTTGCAATTCCGTTTGTGATACCGTCACGTATTCCGTCACGCCCAACTATATGTGCCATAGGAGGCATAAGATCCAGGGGCATACATCATCTGTCGCAGTTGCTGAAAGAAATAGTTACATTTCTGAGAGAAAAGTGAAGGCGGGAGAGGGAGGAGAATGGGAAGTTTTTAAATTCAAATTCAATATTTTATTCAGGCATATCCGTCATTTCTCTGAGCAATTGCTCTAGTTACAATATAATCTCTGGGTAGGTACCTGTTTGTTATTCACGCTTTTACAGAGAGCTTTTCCGATGGAATTAAAATTCTGTGAAATGGAAGACGTCCGCAAGTTATGAGCCATAAAAATCGAAAATCTCAGTTTCGATTCCAGATACGTTTTACTTTCAACGTAATTAATGTGGTAACAGGTGTATGGTAGCAAGATGGAATGCTGAAGAATTGAGTTGTTATGCATGAGCGCATGAAGCTTTAACAGGACTTTGATATTTGAGCAGGAGAAATAAATCCGGTACTTGACTTGGAATAGTATCCGGGTCTCTTACTTGCTATATATAATCGATATTAAATTAAAATTTAAAGAGTTAAAAACGCGGAACTTAGTGAAGCGGTAATTCAAAACAGCAGCGTAAACTATTAAATCCATGGATCGTTGTCAATATGTAACGTATCTTTTAAAGTAACTTCAGTTATATCGTTATTATTATATTTTGATGATTTTAAACGTTTAATAAATTACTTGATTTAGAAGATCGTTTCCTTTGTAAAACTAAACGCAACACAAAAATATACTTTTGAATAAAATCAAGAATTATTCGTTGCTACGTAAAGATGCATATGTGGATAAAGAAAACAAATGAATTTTACTATTGCGTTCTCTCTCCTCCCTCATTAAAAGCATGCTTTTCATACGCAAATGAGAATAAGTTCAACAATAGAATTTAACAATTAGATTTTCAGTGGAGCTAAATTGACTAAGTGCCTATAATACGAGAAGAAAACGTCTGATAACGTAACTTCTGAAAGTTTCTGATTGAGATTTGACTTTTCACGATAAGAAAATTAATTTTCTTTCTTTTCTCCGTATAAATGTGTGAATCATGCGTCGATATCTCAGCTTTAAGACGTTTTTAAATTTTAACGAACGTTTCAGCCTACGACGCTACTACTGCTTTCGACAGAATATTTTATAGAATAACTATTTTAGATATACGAGAACTATTGCGCTTCACAGGTTCTATTATCTATTTAAGTAAGCCATTTAATGAACGGGCAATATGTACATTGAATATTGTGTTCTGTTTTTGTAAACTGGAAGCCTACGATATGAATAGAAATTTTTAAAGTTCGTTTCAACAAACCAAAGTAAATATACATAGTAAAATACACAACATTTAAACAATATAACAATTAAAATAGACAATATCTAAAATAAAAATAAAGAAAAGTGAGAAATATACTAACAATAACGTTTAAAATGCGTAAAAATAAAAAAATAAACGATATCCGAACTGTAAATAAATAAATCTGATCGAAGTTTCATGAAACTAACAGCAATCACCACCTTGCAGTTTTATTCGTAATATAACCATTCAACCATTGAACCGAAGAGAGATACGAATTTGAATGTTTCGTATGGCATTGAAATCCGGAAACGATCTTTCGCCAGCAAGACGTTTTCCGTCAGAAACGCACGTATCTACGGTAATGTTAAAAAGCACAAATAAAATATAGCTAAAGAGGCCCTGTTATCCGAAGGAAAAATGAGGGATTTTGGAGTGGCGCACTGGAATTTTCGGATGGAGTACTGCGATTCATAGTTTCGTCGCCAACATATATCAAGAATCCTCGCCCACATTTTTGCACTTACCTTTTTCTATCATGTATGCATGCCTTTCAAGTAATAGCTACGGTAAAACCCTTTCATGGAGATGCTAGTCACCACTGTTCAACTCCCCGCGCGTCACAAAATGCTATAAAAGCGTACTTCAAAGAAGAATTTCTTTTCAAAACGGAACAAGTACGCTTAAAAAACTAACTTCAAATTTAGTAACAAACTGTCTCAGCATTTTTCAAACTAAACGGTTCCTTTTAGATCCCACCTTTGAAGCGGTAATATTGAAACAATCGATGTTATTTCCCATTTTTCCATTCGATTCAAGCAATTGACACCAGGTATTCGAGCGAGATGAGAAAAATAAAGCATGAGGTGAAAGAAATTTGAGAATGAAAGAAATGCATTTTCCGACAGACCATAGAGTAAGAAATAAGTGACAGAGAAAAGGGAAATATGATTATACTACGGAGATGCCCGTTGAAATTCAACGGGAAAGGTATTGTGAAATAAAAAATGAACATAAATATGCCTTGACTTTCTTTGGATGGCAAGAAAACAAACTTTCGTTCTTTTAGGCGTTCGTTAATTCAAGTTTCTAACTCCTAAGATGATTCTAAGTGCCTAATTTTAATATGCGAATGATTAATATTCTACATTCAAATGTACTCCTTCTCGTAAATAACGCAACGAATGTTGTTTTCATTGGTTTTCATTGGTTGCTATGAAAAGAATTTCTCTCTCCTTCTCTCTATCGTACTAATTGTAAGAGCATTCAAAGCACGCTTTCACCCATAAGGATTGAAATAACAATAAGATATAGATGTTTAACAATGTAATGGGTTGGCATGGCAACATCCCGTTTAAATGGCAAGATTTTCCCAAAATATGTTAAATAAACGTTTAACACTAGAACCCCGGGACCGTGGCCCATACCTAAAACCCCGGAACCGGTCACTTTGACCGGTCGTATTTTTTCTTGCTTTTCGATGAGATTTTGTGGTTTTCTTGGCTTGAATGTCTTCGTTTCAATATAAACTTACAATTTTTTTTCAACAATACCATTTTACCTAATATTAGTGGCTTACACATTGGTCGCCTACCCTCTTGGCGCAGGATTTGAAAATCTAATGCTTGGCTCAACGAATTTAATCAGTGCATTTGGAGGATGGAAACATTTTCTACTCGATAAGTAATAATTAGGTAAGTATCCAATGAAATATCTTTATTAGTGCTCTATTGTACAGTGCTTGCTTCATTGCATTTCACACAGATAACGATCTTTTTTACTACTCCTGTGCATGAGCCGCACACCCGCTTTTTGCAGGTATGGCAGAGATAGGTCGTTTTGTTTTCTTTGCATCGTCCGATCTGACACGTCCTTCTCTTCCTTCCTGGTAACTCCTGTCTATTACCAAAATCGTCGTGTGGACCAGAGATCAATCTTCCTGGTCTAGATGCTACAGTGGCTACCCTCAACTCGTCTGTAAGTTGCAGGATGAAGTTGCGCCTACAAATTTTCTTCCCTGTGACTTCTTGAAACACGATCCAGGAATTGATCACCGCTATATCAAGGATATTTTACAATACAATACAATCTTCGCGTTCCACTGCGTACAGAATATTTTCTACACATTTGGTCTGCAACATCAACACCACACTTCGTTTTGTTGTAAAATGAAACAGATTCTGGTAACTTCTTGTGAGTGCCTCCAATCAATATGTCTTTGTGCATGGTGCTAAGTATCAGCACATTCTTGTTTACTTTCCCTGGTAAACTGTCAGTGTCGCATCATCTGTTGTAAAAAGCGTTGTTTCATACAAGGGTGCACGCATCTCTTTCACTACTGCAGGAATTTCTCTCCTAACTCGGTTCATATTTCCAACGAGGGAGGTGTTACAATTCTTTAGTCTTTTAGCAAGCTTGAGCGATGTAAAAAAATTATCAGTTGTAATGTTTCGCCCTTTGTGTAGGTATCGCTCTGTCAACTTCATAACATCGTATTCTGGCAGTGATTCATCTTGTGGTCGGCTCTTATCCTTACCCAGATAAGAAAAGCCATGACAAACGTACTTTGAATCCACATCTGCCAATAGCCAAAACTTGATACCAAATTTATCCGGCTTGTTTGCCATATATTGCAGGAATGGGCAACGACACTTTGTCGGGTACTACTGCACGTCGACAGTGAGGAAAGTCCCCGGCACGTAGCATAAGTAGCAGTTTTCTGTGAATTTATTCCAAGTGCGTGATGCGAGCGCAAATTTGTCTTTTTGCAGGCGCTGTGATCGGAATGACTTTTCGTCCAAGCAAAAATAACGCATTATTTCAGCAAAACGGTCTCTACTCATTGTTTCTCCAAACACGCCTGGACCCCACTTCTTGGACCACATCTCAGCAAGCTCCATAGACCTGGCACCGAGTGCACCGCGTATGTACAGGAGAGCAAAAAATGCGTCCAACTCGTCAAGGGAAACACACCAGGAGTCATTGCCGAGCTGCCTCCGAGCCTCTGCCTGCATACAGTGCTTAATATGACGTACCATGGACTCATCAATGAAAAGTCTCC
The DNA here is from genome assembly GCA_028673005.1 of Tanypteryx hageni. Taxonomy (NCBI): domain Eukaryota; kingdom Metazoa; phylum Arthropoda; class Insecta; order Odonata; family Petaluridae; genus Tanypteryx; species Tanypteryx hageni. The sequence continues at coordinate 34,098,481 of CM054115.1, forward strand.
AAGAGCTCAAACACTGCTATCGTTTACGTGCCGTTTGGCATGTGGTGTAGGGCCCGGCTTCTCCCGGAACACGTTCTGCTGGGCTTGTCGGCTTGGATCATGAACTGCAATATCTGCCACAGTCCATACCGTTTGTCCATCATTGCCCAATACGAGCGTGCCAATGGAAGGGCGCTCACGACCTCGTTCACGTTGCGCTGATACGGGCTGCACCGAAGATGTTTGCTGCGCAGTGGATGCGATGAGGGACGAGGTCTGCTGTCCAGCCGAAGAACGCCCGCGCCCTCCCCTCCAACCGACAGCACCGCGGCGGCTCCTCCCTCTTGACCTACGTCCTCGCGCAATATTTATTGATAGTCATATTACACTATGTTAGTAAAAGTTTGTACTTCTGTGTTTACAAATAAAAAATTCATACTTCTACAATACCTTGTGTAGTTATTGATGCACTTGCTCCCTCAACTGCGTTGCCGTCACTCATGTCACTTCCTACATCACTAGCTGATGAAGATGGAATATATATTGCGTAATCATCGTCTGAAATTTCGCTTTCTGGCTCCGGATCATTCACATCGGTCTGGTCTTCCGATATTTCATTCAAAACTCGAACGATTTACTGTTTGCGTTCTTCGAGTTTGAGTGGGAAAAATCTACCGGTCAAAGTGACCGGTTCAGGGGTTTAAGGTAGTAATGCCTACTGCTCGTGAACAATACAGACTATATGGTTTATACTTGGGAAACTAACAATTCATACTAAAAGATTAAAAGTCATGAAATTACGGCGCACTATCACGCCTACAACGCGAACAGTAGCGATGTCATTTTCATAATCGGTCAAAATGACCGGTCCCGGGGTTCTAGTGTTAACATGAGGAATTTCGAAAAGTAAGCGGAAATAAATTAAAAGAATAAAAAAGTTCATAGTTTTTTCATTAAAATGGGCTAGATTTGAAGATCATAGGTGAATTCTTTCTAATTTAGATCTCAAAAAGAATAAAAGCCTGCAAGTGAAAAAGTCGATTTTTACGTGTTATCACATGGGAAATGGAAATGCCTACCTTGGAGTCGAACCTAGGACTTTTTTCGAAATTTCTTTCCGTCATCATCTTATAATATGTGAGTCAATCATTCCTGCCAAATATAAAAAATGAATCTACTTCCATTATTGAGTTATTTGCATTTTTATAGCGTGACAGAGGGAGCCAGAACGGGACAAAGGGACAGAAGTAGCCTTTTATTATTGTTAGACTGCTCTCTCACGCTCGCCAACTCCTCCATTACTCGCTGTTCCTTCGTTCCTACCATGTAGATTATTTTATAATATAGAGAGAAATATATTACCGTAACTCGATTTTTCTATTAACTCGAATAATTTTTGCTTTCCTTTGAGATTGGAGTTATAGAAGTTCCACTGTATATATTCAAATATATAAAAAATATATTTCCGTATTTTTATTTTTCTTAAACTCGAATAATTTTTACTTTCCCTTGAGATTTGTGTAATGGAAGTTCCACTATAACACGTTATGACGGCATTTATTTCCAATAAAAGCATTAAAACGTCTTTAATTTCCATTAAAAGCATTAAAGGTCCCTTTAAAAGCAATGAGGTCGTTGGCTTGGTTTTTATACATTTCCAATGTTGAAAAGAGGAAAATTCACACTTTTTTCCGATTTAAAGCAGATATTTGCGCTCATTCGGTAAGTATTTGACTTTTGCCTTAAAAAGCTACTTCTATCAACTAGACAACTGTTCTTTTCACGAATTCGAATCCTAAGTTTAAGTAATTATAAAATGCATTTTTAGAAAGCCTTGCACTGAGTCCCATACTTTTATAATAGTGCATTTAAATGGAACATTGGGGTTAAAAAGACCCCTTAAATATTAGCTTTTTTGTATCTTTCGATTTTTCTCTTCGGCTGTGCCGCTCAAGCTACCTACACGCCAAATTTCAGATTTCTAACACTTCTATAAGTACATACCTAAGAGTTTTATGTCAGTTTAAGGATTTTTACATCGGAGGGAGCATTACGCATCATGATGACCATTACGATTTTATAATATGAGTTGTTGGTGCTTGTATACTGCAAGCGTTTAAAAAAATCACAATACACCAAGATCTAAACTCGTAAATAAATCAACGCGATCGCCAGAGCAAGCTATTTATAATGAATATATATCACACTAAAAAAATAATAATATAGATATACATGGAATATATTGTTTGGATTAAGACGTCACCATATGTTTATCTAGTTGGTTGACAATAACGATAATATGTCATATAGTCCACTGATCCCCATTAAAAGCATTAATTAAATGCTCTTGAAGTATAGAAAATCAATTCTCATTGAAAATCATTGTAGTTATTGGTATGGTAGTTAATATTTGTAGCCTATTTTCCAGAATGGAAATAGGCTTATAGTTTTGTCGTCGTGTCTGTCTGTCTGTGTGTCCGTCCTCAAATTAACTTTTGAAACAATAGACCGATTTTCATGAAACTTGGTGAAAATCTCTTGCTACTGGGGCCGAGCTCCCGAGGATAGTTTATGTTGCGAAGATTGAAGTCCCGGGTTCGATTCCTGTAACTATCCTTCCCATTTGATTTACATGGGAAATCTCAAATTCGTCGTGCAGGGTAATTTTCTCTTGCACATTAAAATATCTTACAATTGTAATATCGAAACGAGTTTTGTAGTATTCTCTGAGGAAAGGAATGAAAATTTTAATTTTTATCGTAGAATTTTGCGTATCGATTTTATTTCTTAGAATTTCGCGTAAATACTGACGATTTTACAGTTTTTAAAACTCATTACGAGAGTGTTGTCATAGAAACAACTAGGATTCGGTATCTATAATAATATAGCTACCTGTGCCTCACTCTTTCACTGACATAAAACTCTTAAGTACTTCTAGAATGGATAGGATCGGAAATTTGGCATGTAAGTAGGTTGAGTACCATAAATGACGAAAAAATCGAAAATCATAAAAAATCAATATTTAAGGTGTCTTTTAAAACCCAATGTTCCATTTCAATGCCCCGTAAGAAAAGCATGGGATTCAGTGCAAGGCTTTCTAAAAATGCATTTTTAAATTACTTAAAATTGGGATACGAATTCAGAAAAAGAAAAGCTCTCTGTCAGAAAGAACGGAATTCTTAATTTTTTAAGGCAGAATTCAAAAAGAGGGAATTAGCGTAAATATTTGCTTTTAATCGAAAAAGTGTGAATTTTTCTTCTTTTCAATAATGAAAATCTTTAAATACTATAGCAATGCCTCAATGCTTTTAAAAAGAACTGGTATTATACGTTACGATTGCAGTGATTTAATGCTTTTAATGGAAATTAATGCCGTCATAATGAACTTCCATAACTCGAATCTCAAGGGAAAGTAAAAATTATTTGAGTATTAAAAACATCAAGTTATGGAAATATATTTTAAATATTTGTATATATACAGTGGAACTTCTAAAACTCAAATCTCAAAGGAAAGAAAAAATTATTCGAGTTATAGAAAATTCGAGTTACGGAAAAATATTTTTCCATTTTTATTTAATCGGATTAACATCGTTTATTCCCGTAAGCATATAAATTAACTTATTCCAATTTTTAATATCATGCATACTATGAAAACATCATCATCAGTATTTTCTTCCGATAATATGTAAGATTTTACTGTATCCTAAACACTAATTGCAGCACGCACTGTGATTGAGGATATAGTAGATAATTGCAATTCTCACGTACTACTGAAAGCACAAACATGACTATTAAATCAGGGTTATCGACAGTAGGAAGGAGTGAATAGGTTTGTTTTTCTCCAGGGTTATAAGGGTCCACAATAGGAGAAACAATCCTGAAAGCGGTGACGGTAAAACGGGAAAAGTATTTTAATGTCGTTTCGTAGTTTTCCGAGAAATTTTAACTCTTTTCAATTATTAAATATAATGACGTCATATCTATTTCTCGATATTTTTTATCCAAATAATTGCTAAAGACATGGATGATGATGCCATAATTTTAACAGAATGTATCCACATGTTTCCATAAATTTAATATATAGGGTGTTGTTATACTTATTGCTCATGCAGAGCGATCTGAGTCACGAAACTTGAAATACGAAATTTGGACACGAGCCGATTGCCAGAGAATTTGGAAATTACGAATAGTTGTCATAATTTCAGGGAAAATTATAAATATACTGCTATTACTCATGGAATTTATTATTTAATACATATAGGCTCCGCGTGACTGAAGTGCTTTTGCGTTGGTTTATTTACGAGTTTAGATCTTGGTGTATGGTGACTTTTTAAGCAAGCACCGACAACTCGTATTCTAATATGTACACGCGTTATTTTTGCCGAGCAAATACTCGTGATCAACTTAATATTCCATTCGAATGTATTTGTAGCATTTTATAACGCTAAATTATGAAAGTTGGGAACAGAAAGAGCTACATATCCGCGGTGATTTTAAAGCTATTAAAGCCAATATAAGTATTAAATAAATGATTAAATGGAAAGTATGCATCATAAGTTCTGCTTGGATCATCTTGTTCATTGTCGAAAATCGAAAACCTTTTCATAATTATTTTATTAAAATCGAATGTTTACACAAATTCAGCATGGATTTGAATTATGTCTTCAAGAAAAATAATCTTTATTCTTTCATGCACAGTACGGTGCATGTCCCGACGTAAATGTAAATAATTTTAAAAAGCGATTTTATATAGCCCTGCACCGTTTTAAATGCTTTTCTTATGGCTGTTTAAAATTGGACATTAAAAATCCACCTTAAGGACAACCTTTTCTGGAATTTCGGATTTTTTCCAGAGGTTGTACCTGCCAAATTCCAGCTCTGTAGCACATGTAGAAGTGCCTCAGGTTTTATCTGATGTATCTTATGTGTATCATATATATGTAAGAAGCAGCTATTTATAATTATATATATATATATATATATATATATATATATATATATATATATATATATATATATATGTATGTATATATACTAGTAGAAGGTGCTTGCATACTGCAAGCATTTCATCTCACCTTGAAAATTCATTCATTTTTCAGACAGATATTTCATCATGAGAAATATTTCTTTAATTCTAAAGATTTCTCCTCTGGACAGGTTTACATTTTTTCATTATGGAACAATAATGGAGTAAAACTATTGCTAATTTTTGCAATTTTAGGAATATTATACTTTGAGTTTATAATGCCACACATTTCTGCCAAATTTTAAATTTATAATACAATTAGAAGTGAAATAACATTTATCTAATTGTTTAAATTTAAATAATTTTTAACGTCCAAAATAACAATTTTATGGATAAATTGAAATGTTTATTCGTTTACATAGACTAACCTCTAAATAACTTTAAAATTTCAGCTCCTTAACTTGCGGCGTAGTGTCTAAGCATCTACCAATTTGTTTAAACTTCAAGAATTTTTAACAGCCAAACAAATAAAAATATCAAAATTTCTATAATCCCTATTTCGTTTTTATACAAATACTACGTCCAAAAAAATTTCAGCTTCGTAGCACATTTGGAAATAGATAAACCTTGAAAATTTGTTTAAACAAATGCGAATTTTTAGCGGCCGCATTGTTGCACTTTTTCAAGATTTTCGTTTTTTTTAGTCGGTTTTGCACAAATTCCTACCTAAGAAAAAATTTCGAATCTCCAGCTCATCTGGAAGTGCCTAAATATTAGTATCCTCCTATATGTTATCTCCTCCTCCTCCCCTGTAAGAAACGTCTATATATAATGATACTAGTAGTTGGTTCTTGCATACTGCAAGCATTTCATCTCACCTTGAAAAAATATTCATTTTTCAGACAGACATTTCATCATTACTAATATTCTTTTATTTCTAAAGATTTCACCTCCGTAGCGATTTTCGTTTTTCCCACATGTAAAAATAATAGTTTAAAACAATCCCCAAATGTTGTAATATTAAAACTTTTGCAATTACTCCATTATGGGGTACTAATGCTACACATTTTAGCCAAATTTTAAAGTTGTAGCACTTCTAGAAGTAAAATAATATTTTTCTAATTGTTTAAATTTAAATAATTTTTAACGGCCGCCGCAATTCATATATGGTAAAATTGAAATGTTTATTTGTGCAAATTTACTACTCTGTAAATAATTTGAAAATTTCAGCTTCCTAGCTCATACCGTAGTACCTACACAGTTATCTATTTGTTTAAACTAAGAATTTTTAACTGCCAAACAAATTAAAATATCAAAATTTGTATAATCCCTATTTAGTTTTTTTACAAATTCTACCTCTAAAAAAAATTTCAGCTCTGTAGCACATTCGGAAATACATAAACCTTGAAAATTTGTTTAAACAATTGCGAATATTTAGCTGTCGCATTGTTGCACTTTTTCAAGATTTTCGTTTTTTCTAGTCGGTTTTGCACAAAGTCCTACCTAATAAAAAAATTTCGAATCTCTAGCTCGTCTGGAAGTGCCTAAACATTATATGTTGTATCCTCCTCCTCTGTAAGGAACGTCTATATAGAATGATATATATATATATATAGAGAGAGAGAGAGAGAGAGAGAGAGAAACTGGCTCCCAACGCTCGATAGAGGACCTCTGGAAATTGGAACGCAGCTTGAATGAAAATCGTCGAAGATTCCGTAGCGCTATGGTTCCCGTGCCTTATCCTCACCCGGGGCATTATCATAATCCCCCCGATGTCTTAATATCTTCGCACCCGCCTCGAACCTTTCCCACCTTCCCCTTCCCTTCCACTTGATCCCGATCCGTGCCGATAAACCGCTCCCTTCGTGCCCCACGGCTCCTCTTTTCCTCGTCGTGCGCCCTTCCTTCGCCGACGCCCACCCCTTCCATTCCCCTACCGCACCCTCCTCATCCGCGTTCATTCGCCTAACTCCCGATTTTATCCGCGCCGTTTCCCTTGTGACGCTCCTCGTAATAGCATCCTGCGCGTCCTTCCTCCAACATACTCCCAAACACAGATCTCCAATCAAATTCGTTTCATTTTGTACGCGTCCTAAACACGCATCGCGCGAAGTCGGTTCTCATGAGGGAATTCTGAATTTTTCATCTCATTAACAATCTGAAGGGTCTTCATGAAGCGCCGTGTCATAGGAAATTTGTCGATTTAAAATAATTTTGGTCGATGTTGACAAATTTGAGCATCTCTATTTCACAAGGGCCTAAATGAATTTGTGTCTCGTTAATGACAGGCATAGTCAAAAAATGTTTCCAACAACGATCGTAAAACTCGATAAGAGAAAGACTCCCCGATTCAGCTTTTAATATTGTGATATACTGGCTTTTTCTAGAAATTTGCGGAAGAATATGAATAGCAAGTAATGCGTTTGGAAACTGTGCAATTCACTATCAAATAAAACATTTCACTCTCGCTATTAATTTTACATCCTTCACGATATAAAAAAATTGACGAAAGCAACAAGTTATCATTCGAGAAATGTTGAGATATTGATGCTTAGAATCCAATTAAGATATTTCACACAGGGCAACCCCACCTCGAAACAGAGTTAAATATCGTATTTATATATACGAGCTGTTGGTGCTTGCATACTGCAAGCGCTTAAAAAATCCCCATACCCCAAGAGCTTAACTCTTAACTAACGCGACAGCATTTGAACAGCCCATTTAAATAAAATAATAGTTTTCATTTTCTGCAAAATTAAGGCATCTATCCAAAATTTCTAAATTCTCTGGCAATCGGCTCGCGTCCATGTTTTCGAACTTCAAGTTACATGGTTCCGATCGCCTTTTTTAAGAAATAAGTATAATCATCATTAAGACAATAGCCTACATGTTACAGTAAACGTTATGTAAAAATTAGGATATTGTGTGTGATAGGCGTCCTTATCCGTGCCTTTTGGTAAGTATGCGGATAACAAAATAATTTCACGTCATCGTATGTATACATCGTTGGCTGAAATCAAATAAATTATAATGCAGTCTAAGCATTAAATCAATGCTCTTAAAATATGGAAAATAAATTCCCATTGAAATGCATTGGAGTCGTTGCTATGGTCGTTAATATTTTTCATTGTTGAAAACCGAAAAAATTTTATAATTTTATGATTAAAATCAGATATGCACGCAAATTCAGCATGGATTTAAATTATCTCTTCAAGAAAAATGAACTTCATTTTTTCATCCACACTACGGTGCATGTCGCGACTCTTAATTTTAAATAATTTAAAAAAGCAATTTATATAGCCATGCACAGTTTTTAATGCTTTTCTTATGAGTGTTTAAAACTGGACATTGGGGTCAAAAACACCCCTTAAATACAACTTTCCCAAATTTAGGATTTTTTCCAATGACCTGTTTTCATGCGAAATTTCAGCTTTGTAGCATTTCTGGTAGTACCTTAGGTTTTATATGATTTATACATAGATAATAATATATATCATTATAAATAACTGCTTCTTACATATATATACTAGTAATCGGTGCTTGCATACTGCAAGCATTGGTGCCCTATAACCACCACACCAAATTTCATTTCTTCTACTTGATGAGAATTACCGTAAATTAATTGCCAAATATTCCGCAATGCTATTTACACAGGAAAAACTGAAACGTTTCAAGACCCCTTAGAAAACCATTTAAATCCGTACAATCCTTTTTATAATTGCATTTTTAAATTACTTTTAATTAAGGTACAAACCCCGGACCTAAATTAGAAGCCGGGAAAAAGAACGAAGATTATTTTTCCTGAAAGTATAACACGAATCCTTCGGAATTAGTCCAATTATTCGATTTTTACTGCATACTGGAGAAAAAAAACTATTCGCTCCTTCCTATAGTCAATAACCAAAATTTAATCGTCATGTTTGTGCAATTATCTATGATAGCCTATGTCACAGTGAGTGATGCAGTTAGTGTTTTGGATAAAGTAAAATCTTACATATTATCGGAAGAAAATATTGGCGATGTTTTCATAATATGCATGATATTGAAAATCAGAGTTATATCCTTATAGGAATAAACTTGATGTCATTTCAATTAAAGAAATTTGAAAAAAATATTTCGGTTACTCGAATTTTCTATACTTGAATAATTGTTTCTTTCCTTTGAGATTTGAGTTATAGAAGTTTCACTCTATATATACAAATATTTTAAAATATATTTCCATAACTTGAAATTTCTATTACTCGAATAATTATTACTTTTCCTTAAGATTCGAGTTATGGAAGTTCAACTGTAATTCGTTATGACAGCATTAATTTACAATAAAAGCATTAAATCACTGCAATCGTAACATATAATATCCGATTCCATTAAAAGTATTGATGTCGTTGCCATAGTATTTTAAGATTTTCATTGTTGAAAAGAGGAAAAAATTCACACTTTTTCCAATTAAAAGCAGCTATACTTACGATAATTCTGTAGGCATTTGAATTCTGCCATCAAAAATTAAGAACTCCGTTCTTTCAGATATACAACTGTTCTTTTCCCGAATTCGTATTCCAATTATAAGTAATTTAAAAATGCATTTTTAGAAAGCCTTGCACTGAATCCCACGCTTTTCTTATGGGTATTGAAATTAAACATTGGGGTTAAAAAGACCCCTTAAATATTAACCGTTTTGTGATTTTTCTCGTCAGTTGTGCTACTCGACCTATCTACATGCCAAATTTCAGATTTATAGCCCTTTTAGAAGCACCTAAGAGTTTTGTGTCAGTGAGTGAGTGAAGCACAAGTAGTTATATATATATATATATATATATATTTATTTATTTATTTATTTATTACTTATTTATTTATTTATTACTTATTTATTTATTTATCTATTTATTAAGGTAAAGACTATTCTCCAAATGACATTTCCAAATCCTCGATTGATTTACTTAGCAGCGTTTCTCACCAGACCCTTAACTAACGGCTGAGGCACCCGAGAGCACGGTGGCTTCCCGGATGGGTATCACTGATCCAGATAGACCAGTTCTTTTCCAATATGGGAAAACCGGAACTCTGAGCTATCGCAGGTGAACCTTTTGTAGTATGCTACAGTTTCTAATAAATGCATTTAATCTTGGGATATTAGTCATATTAATTTTAAAATTTAATCTAATTTTTACAAAGTGTACCAGTAAGAATAATTGCAAAATATACAAAATAAAAAATATCGACTGGCAATTTGAAATTGCATCCTCGAAAATCTTCCCAAGTCCAAGCTTCTTGAATAGGACACGGCAATAAACCTAATTGAAGCGATTTTTGCGAATTTATTAAAAATAAGAATCGCATTAAGAGATATAACCCCAATCCAATGGAACACTGGCTTTTTTAAACAGAGGCAAGAGAACGGGGGAAATTATTTGAACTAAAAACGCGCATCTAAAGCGATGTTACATGATTCAAGCCCCGGCGACGAAGTTCATCATCCAATTAACCGACAGAAAGTCCATAGATGGAAGGCGAAATTCGATCCATTAAGGAGAGACGGTAACACAGGTGAGGGAACATACGGGCGGGTCGGAAGAACCACGTCCACGAAGAGAGAGGGCCTTGCGACTACGGAAGGGGAGTCGGGGAGTAGTCAGGGGCGGGAATCGACGCGCAGAAAAGGATCTTAATGGCATAATGTAATATTCCCAGGGCGCGCACAGAGGTAAATAAGGGAAGAGCGCGAGAGAGAGAGAGAGGTGCGGAGAAAGGAAGAAAGGAGGCGGGAAAAAGAGAGAGGGAGGTCGAAAAAACGGAACGTACAAAACTACGTATTTGGTCTTGGATGACTCCCATTCCGTCCAAGAGAGAGAGAGAGAGGAAAAGAAGAGGCGAAGAAAAAGAGGAAAGTAATAAAGGTAGATAGTTAAGAAAGAAAAATACTAATAGACAAGTGAAGTGTCATCCATGAATATGGATAATGTTAGCGCGTTTTTCTTCTATCTTTATATATAATTACTCAATGACTGCCCGTTTGTCCGTCCCCCTTTTATCTCTTGAACAAATTGTCATAGAAAAATGCTCTAAAAGCCATTTTGTTTCTGCCAACTAAGAGACCCCGGAAAAAACTATTTTCGTTTAACGAAGTGTGCCGAATTAGACTCCCGGAGACGATTATATTTTCCCATAAGTTTACATAGGAGTTTCGATTTTTCAAGGTGTTTACTTTCATTCATCAAAATAAAATAAATATGGACCGAATTTCTCCGCTTTTGATTTATTCGACGGCTAAAACTATAAAATATCTTATTCTTGCAATGTTTAAACGTTATACGAAAGAATTTGTTAGAAATTAGCATTTCTTTTCGACATTTTATGACTTTTTCGTACTCTTTCCAGGTGTTGCCAAGGCGACCCGCATTGTTGCCTCTTATTGAATTAGCGTCTATTAAGCATTCAAACAGACGAAAGAATCGCGTTGCTCGCTTCGCGCTTTTTATGAAGTATCCAAATTACAGTTGAAGCAACGTCAAACTTAATAGATTGCAACGTTAATAATTGCAGATTATTATTATTCAGTAAACTGCGTGTAGACTGTGGGCATTTTTAACGTTTGACCAAAAGAAAAAATCTTCATTCTTAATATCAATACGGGAATGTTACTTTTTTCGTAAGGGAGAAGCAATTAAAATTGCTCATATGAACTATAAAAACAAACATGAAATTCAATATGTCAGTTGTCTAATTTTATAAGGAGAAATGGGCTTTTAAACATGCAGATTTATGACTGGATGTTTTTGCGGGTATCACTAGTATTATCAAATTCTGTAATATTTTGTATTTTATTTCGCTATGGAAGTTTCTCCCATCAACGTAATTGACGAAATGAGGAGAGTTCGGCATTTGATCACCTATTATACGCGCAAATTTATCCTTTCTCGATTTATTTTCTATGTAGTTATACGGCCATATATTTAGTTACTAGAACCTTGTTTATAAGTGGTATCACTGTGGAAATTTGCGCTCAAAATTTCAACTTTCAATAATTTTTACCTTTCGAAACATTAAAAAAAAAATTTTTTTAATGTGACCTTTATCCGATCCCGCATATTTTTCAAAACTCAAATTAAAATAAATGGCGTCATAGATCACATACACCCTACAAATTTTAGTCTTTTATCTCTTACCGTTTACTTGCCATTTTAGTTTAATTGATTGCAAAGACGAAAAGATGGGCAGAGAGCAAAAACATTAGCTTGTTTATGAGGTAAAGTACGCTAAAAAGGAGGTAGAATGACAGACGATTGTATTAAGTGCAAAATTGACAGTAAACAGTCCGTTGTACATTTAATCCTTGGATACGGGAGAAACAAAAGCGGAGGTAGAAACATGGGGAACGGATGGGTGGCGAAATATTAAACAGAATGCAAGGAAACACAAACGCATTCATTTCCGCCTGATTTGTTCTAGGGAGGTTAGCCATGCAATTATATTCCTAAGGTTATATACCTTGAATGTTATAATTGTAGAAGGCAATTCTTTATCCACAGTGCTCGGAATGTTTCCGGTTCGTCGCACTCGTCGGTAATATCGTTCTGTTTCATCGGACATTTAGTAATACCGCACCGGAAAACTAGCTAGAACGTAAATAAACTATATATTATTCAATACTAGCTGCACCAGCGCAAAGAGTGTTCGGAATATCGCCACCTATAACAACTCGCTGGAAACTGTTCGAGCAGAGCACAAACACGCACAGGGCGTCTATTACGATTTTCAGCTCTTTCTGTATGCAAATTCCGTGTTCACTGCTTTCGGTGCCACTGCCAGAACGGCCGTTCCGAATCGTAGACCCTAACTTCCATTTCGAGGACTGTTTATCCATTAAATAACGAGTAAGCCAGCTGTGCAATTCAACTACAAAAAAAGCCATCCTCAGCGGTCAGTCATTCGCAATCGATGGTAAAGAAATTTTTTATCATTCTCCTTCTTTTTTTCGAACCGAAGATCGATAAATTTCCAAAGAATTATGCCATGAATTTGGAAAGAAAAGGACAGGAGTACTCATAATGAGAGTAAAGATGGAATTATAAGCATGGGATTATAAAAAAGCATGGAAATTTTTCAACAGGAGAGAAAATGAGATGAAAACAAAGGAAGATTAAAGCAAACAAGAGGGAGGATTGGAGGAGGAAGGGGAGGAAAAGGTTAACGGAGAAAAAGGAGATATAAGTGCAGGAGGAGAGAAAATGGAGAGAGAGAGAGAGAGTTAGAAAATTGAGTGGTTAGAGTCTTGTTTTAACCACTTTGGGATCACTTCGTTTTCAACCCGTGGATATGCGATAAGGACTTTGAGGAGAGAGTTGCGGTGGAGGATGGAGAAGAGAGGTGCGTGAGAGTTGGACGAGTGGATCAGAGGATCAGGCAGGGATTTGTGGCAAGGGAGGCTGATCTAGTCCGCTCTGCAAGATACTCGTTACCACAACAAACAATTGCGTGTCAACTTATCGCGGTCGAAAATCGCATAATTGATCATATGTATAGAGGAAAAAATTGTTTATTGTAAGCGCAAAGACAAATGAGATGAGTCACTCCGTTAGCGTTTTATTATTGGCTCACGGATATGTTGGGAAAGACACGTTTCACACGAGCGTATTCCGTGCGCGAGTATAACCGGCTTTTGCCAATGCGCGTTTGGAGTTACATTGGAGTGTAGTACGGTCCGCTCACGTGGCGTACGTGCGAAAAATCTAACGTGCGTGCACCATTGAAAGTACGTGGATGGAAATCCATTAGGAATAATGGTGCTCAGACGAGCATATTTTCTATTTGAAACATGAAAACTACGTGTGCAGTTCGGCTGCGTTCGAAGTCTTGCCATGTGCTTTCAGTGCTACTATTTATTATGTTAATTTAGTGTGTGCGTTTACATTATGTCGTAAGTTTTTATTTCTTGTGAATGAGCAAAATCAAACATTTCTGACAGTGTAGATCAGCGTTTCCCAACCGGTGGTTCGCGTACCCATAGGGGGTCCCCGAAATAAATCTTAGTGGTTCGCGTGAAAAATTTGGTAATGACGTCTTTTTCACTTTCTTGGTTCTACAGTTCTCACTAATATTTTTATTTCTTTCAAATTAGTTTTATTTTCAATTTTTTCTTATGTTTCAAGAATTGTATTTGAATTTTACAGGGTACTAACCAGAAACTGATGACAATATCAGAGATTCTTATTTTATTGTAAACGTTTACATACTATGTGCTATATAAACTTTATATTTTTCACGAGTTAACGCCTTCAAAAATATTTGTTTTTACAAACTTTACTCTCCATTATAAGGGGTTCGCCTCCAAAGCTGTTACAACTCAAGGGGTTCGCAAAGATAAAAGGATAATCCAAGGCTATCGCGACGAGAAATAGGTTAGCTCAAGAGGTTCGCGAAGTGAAAAAGGTTGGGAACCGCTGGACTATAGATGAACCACTGTTATCAATTTTTAATTTAGATAAGTAATGTAACTATTTATTTTCAAATGAAATTCCACTTTAAAATTCCCGAAGTTGATTTATTTCTGGCTGCTCTTAACTCGTTTTTTGTCCTTTATAAGGGATAGTATGGTTACTCATCATCCTCTCTTTGTCTCTTACAAACCAAATCAGCTGTGTGCCTCATTTCCTTAATGGAGATCGATGGCGACATTTAACTTAATAAAGTATGTGTGTCGATAGATATTACCATTGTAAGTAGGCAGTTATGAAAATCGGCGAAAAAATGATGTATAATAGAATTTCTTATCAGGAACACGAATTGCAAACAAATTCAACTTGGCCGGAAAATGGCGCCGGTTTTTCAAATAAGCAAAGACAGAAGTAATAGAAGTTTTTTGCTGAGACGACCTTTTCTAACCATTAATATGATGAGAACTATTTTATAAATATCTTTAAAAATACAATCTACAAAGCCATAATATTTCCACGATAGACATACTGCATTTAGAAACCGATACATATTCAAAATAAACATTAATGCGCACCGTTATATCACGGTGAACACACGTAAATATAATTTCCTAGTACAGCTTTTAATCCTTATCTATTCATGGCAGCTCAATCTAATATAATGTTACAATTTATTTTATTTTTTGTTTCCGCTCTCTGAAAGAGAGGTGTCGAGGCACAATGTCGTTTCATTTCCTTCACTCTTTCACGGGCACTCGCTCATTTGTAACTATCCTTACAAACATGAATAAAGCTAGCCATCGCTCCAGGTGACTTATTTATATCACGCAGAAATGCCAGCCTTAAATTTCCATTAACAGATCTGAATTAATTAATATCTAACAGATATGAGTAGTAAGTTATATATATATATATATATATATATACCTTCTGATTCGCTAAGAGATACCTACACCTTTAAAGACTTTTTCGTCGTAATCCAGCTGTGCTTGTTTAAAAAATATCGTGATAACCAATATCTTTATCCATAGGAATAGAGACTTGAATGATGAGCGCTGGATTGCCTCAAGGGACCAAAAAAGTAGACAAGCGATTCTACAAATTGTGAGTGAGTTTTTCAGTTAAAGGGATGGACCCCGAATGCAAGTAGTCACAGGAGCAAATGTATTTTAGTCGACACGGCTAATTAAAAAAAAAGAGAATCAATTAAAAACTCTTCCAAGATGCTAAGGAGAGGGGAAAGCTAATGAAAATGAGATATAAAATGGTAAATAGAGAGAGAGAGAGAGATTGACAGAGAGAGATTGACAGAAAGAGAGAAATAACGCAGGAATTATTTCTTCAAAAATAAATAAAATGAGAAGCAAAACGGAATTTTGAAGGATAGAAGTGAACTGGCGAGGAATATTGCGAGGACGAACGGACGGACGAGAGTTTGAGGAGTCAAAAATAAAAACAAAAGAAAAAAGTGCCAAGGAGGAAAAAGACAGAGGGAATTTCGAGAGGCTAATGAGAGGGAGGACAAAGAGTAGGAGAGTGTAAGGAGGTTGAGTGTGAGGAGAGGTATTCTCCAAAATGCGACGGCTCTCGGGAAAGTAGAGATCTTGAAAGTGGCAGAACCGTGAAAGAGCGAGCGATGCGAGAAAGATGAGGAGTAAGAGGGAGAGGAGGAAGGGAGGGATAGGGGGGAAGGGAGGGATGAGGGGGAAGGGAGGGAGAGGGGGAAGGGAGGGATAGGGGGGAAGGGAGGGAGAGGGGGAAGGGAGGGAGAGGGGGAAGGGAGGGAGAGGGGGAAAGGAGGGAGAGGGGGGAGGGAGGGAGAGGGGAAAGGAGGGAGAGGGGGGAGGGAGGGAGAGGGGAAAGGGAGGGAGAGGGGGAAGGGAGGGAGAGGAGGAAGGGAGGGAGAGGAGGAAGGGAGGGAGAGGAGGAAGGGAGGGAGAGGAGGAAGGGAGGGAGAGGGGGAAAGGAGGGAGAGGGGGGAGGGAGGGAGAGGGGAAAGGGAGGGAGAGGGGGAAGGGAGGGAGAGGAGGAAGGGCGGGAGAGGAGGAAGGGAGGGAGAGGAGGAAGGGAGAGAGAGGAGGAAGGGAGAGAGAGAGGAGGAAGGGAGGGAGAGGAGGAAGGGAGAGAGAGGAGGAAGGGAGGGAGAGGAGGAAGGGAGGGAGAGGAGGAAGGGAGGGAGAGGAGGAAGGGCGGGAGAGGAGGAAGGGAGGGAGAGGAGGAAGGGAGAGAGAGGAGGAAGGGAGAGAGAGGAGGAAGGGAGGGAGAGGAGGAAGGGAGAGAGAGGAGGAAGGGAGGGAGAGGAGGAAGGGAGGGAGAGGAGGAAAGGAGGGAGAGGAGGAAGGGAGGGAGAGGAGGAAGGGAGGGATAGGGGGGAAGGGAGGGATAGGGGGGAAGGGAGGGAGAGGAGGAAAGGAGGGAGAGGAGGAAGGGAGGGAGAGGAGGAAGGGAGGGAGAGGAGGAAGGGAGGAAGAGGAGGGAGGGAGAGGAGAGTTGGAGTGAAAGAGGCGCTGTTGCGTCCGAAAAGTGTCAAGGAGGCGGTTGATGGAGAGAGGAAACAATTTGTACAGGAGTGTAAAATGGAGAGAGCGAGAGAGAGGTTTCAAGGCTTCATGGCGGATTGGGAAGGAGAGCCTGTAAAAGAGAGAGCAGCAGAAGATGAATATCAGGGAAGGTAGAAAGACCTAGTCGAAGGAGAAGGGAGGCAGAAAATGAGAGAGATAAGGAGAGGATGTAAAGAAAGGAAGGAAGATCAAGGGAGAGCACAGAATGGAAACAAGTAGTTCTGGAATCCGCCTACTTTCCTTTAAATACAATTTTAATATATAAAAATCTGATGTGGCCACCACATGACTTTCTCCATACCTGTAATATTTCTTAAAAAATTCCAAATAGGTTAAATGATAATGAATATTTTAAGGAACTGCGAGAAAAATTTAAAGACCTTACAAAGAACAGAAATAGACTCATACCGTAGCCTTCTGATATTGGATACTAGCGTAATTGCCCGGGCTTTGCACTTGGTTTAGAGTTTTAAATTTTTCATGCACATATCACTCGGTAATATTTTCATCCAAACTCAAGGTACTCTCATGGTAAGTGACCAATATTCCCCTTTAATTGGTATGAACAAATTAATTATAGACTCAAATTTGATACTTCTCTCCCCCCACCTCCAAGGATATCAAAGTTCTGACACCGAGGTGCATATCCTCAACGTCTCCTTAGTATGTATACCAAGTTTTAAGTCTCTACGTTTCTTGGTGCAACATTGATGTTGGTGGAGGATTCATCAAAATCGGTCAATTGGTTGCTGAGATATCTTCAGAGTGCTTTTCGTCAAATTCGCCGTAGTATAATGGAATATTTTAAATCAGAAAATTATTTTTCCTTATATTGTGGTAACTCTGATTTTTAGATCCGTTCTAAACATGTTCATTTCGTTTTGCCTTATTATACCCGCCCTGCAAAAGAAATTTCTTATTGAAATCGGTTCAGTCAATACCTTCGAAATTCATATTTACAAAAAAATTCTCACGTTGGTATTGTGGTAGCCCTGTTTAGTCAACCCGGGTTAAGTATACTATTCGGGTTATTTATTTATATGAAGGTTATATATACCATCATGAGTTAAAATCCATGCGGACAGCTCTCTAGAAATACGTGAAAATTAAATATTATTTTACCTTTAATTGTGGTAGCCCTGCTCTTGACCTCCTCCTTAAAAATCTTGATTTCATTATAGTATTTGGTAAAAATAATATATATAAAATTTAGTTGACATCCGCTCAGCCAATTCCTTCCAAATCCAAAGTTACTGAAATAGTTTAATTTGTAATTGTGGCACCCCTGTTTAGCTGATTTGGTTAAAATATGCTAATATGCTTTTTTATATGTGTTTATTATAAGTATTAAATTTGGTTTAAATTGGTGTAAACAGTTCAACACAAACACTTGTAAAAATAAATTTATTTTTACTTTAATTGTGGCAACCCTGCTTTTTATATCAATTCTATAAATCTTGATTATGATTTGTTATGTTACACAACTCCTTCATACAAAGTTTCGTTGAAATCGGTTTTGCCAATTCCTTCCAAATTCATAATTACCGAAAAGTTAAACTTTGCAATTGTGGCGCTCCTACTTAGTTAAACGGATCTACTATTTTGATCATGAATTTATGTGATAATTCTATGTACCAAATTTGTTTGAAATCGGTTTGACCAATTCCTTCCAAAAGCATAACTACAGAAAATTTTATGTTGCAATTGTGGCACCCCTGCTTGGTCGATCCGGTCCAAATATGTCATTTTGGTCATGTATTTATGTGAATATTTTATGTATCTAGCTAATTTGGTTGAAATCGATTCATCCAGATCTTCCCTGATATATGCGTACAGGCAGACGGACATCGCCGAGATTTGGACCGACCGTTCCATGGGGAGCCCTCGAAATCGTGAAATTTGGATCGGCCCTTACATTACGATCCTTGACCCCGTAGACCGATTTTATCCATTTTAGGCTCGATAATGTATCTCATGAAAACATTGATATTGGTGGAGAATTCATCAAAATCGGTCATTTGGTTGCTGAGATATCTTCTTTAAATACGGCATTTGGACGAACAATGGGGACCCCCTTGGGCCAGTTTGAATTATTTTTGGCACTGCAACTTTCAGGTTGAACTTGAAGCTGCTGCGAAATTTTGAAGCTCCAACGTTTATTCTCTGAAGAGTTATGACTGCCACAGACAGTTCTTTTATTATTATAAACTAGCCGATTTTCCCGTCAAATATGACGGGAGTAAGTATAGAATAATACAATATCTTGGCTTAAAATCGATTATAATTATTGTATTTTTCCATTAAATCAAGTTTTATGGCAAAGTAATTTCGCTTATCTTTCCTTCAATTAAATAGCTAATTTTAAAGGTACCTACTTCAAATCTGATCACGTACATTACATATTATGTAAACAAATTTTAAACAGCAATAATAATAAATAACACCGTAAATGATCTTACTATGTTTATTTTTTTAAAGTTCCTTATAAACTACATTGCATGTAAAATTTATTCCATCATTTTTACTTTCATGTTTGTTTTTATAATTTATATGTGCAATTTTAATTGCTTCTCCCTTACGAAAAAGGTAATATTCCAGCATTGAAATAAAAGAAGATTTTTTTCTTTTAGCCGATCATTTAAAATGCTCACAGTCCACTCACAGTTTACTGAATAGTTACATAATTATTATCTGCAGTTATTAACTTTGCAATCTATTAAGTTTGACGTTGCTACAACTATAAATTCGACGCTTCGTAAAAACCGCGAAGCCAATACCGTATTTCTTTCGTCTATTTGAAGGCTTAATAGATGCTAATTCAACCAGAGACGACAATGCGGGTCGCCTTGGCAACATCCGGAAAGAATACGAAAAGGTTATAAAATTTCGAAATGATACGAGTATTTCTGTCCAATTCTTCCCTGTAACAACTAAGCATCGCAATAATAAGATATTATGTAGTTTTACCCGTCGAATAAAGCAAAAATGGATAAATTCGGTCCATATTTACGTATTTTAATGAATAAAGTAAATAAATCTAGCACCTTGAAAATCTAAGCGTGTCACACAGACCGACCAAAGAGAACGACAGAACTGGAAAACTATATGTAAGATAGCCAGGAATCTCCAACAATTAAGAAAATGAAAAGGAGCGTTACTAACAATAAGACGTAACTGCGTCAAATTTTAACAATAGTCGCCGATAGGTGGTGGCGGCAAAAAATTTGTTTTTAAAATATCTCTCAAACAGTGCTTTATATGGGAAAATATTTCAAACAAACGTTGTAGAAAATTAAATTTCCTACATTTATTCCAATATTTATTTAGATTAATAAAATATTAAAGCAAATATTTTTTAAAAATCTGATGTGGTCACCGCATGATTTTCTCCATATCTGCATTATTTCTAAAAATTCCAAATAGGTTAAGTGATAATAAATTATTTTAAGTAGCTGCGAGAAATATTCAAAGAACAAAAAACTGAAATAAACTCAAACCATGGCCTTCTGATATTTGATACAGCCACGAAGCTCCAACAATTAAGAAAATAAAAAGGAGCGTTACTATGACGTAACTAAGCGTAAAATTTATAATAGTTGGTAGTAGGTGGTGTGGTTGACAGCTAAAAAAATAGTTATTAAGATATCTCTTTAAAAATGCATTATATGGGAAAATATTTCAAATA
Organism: Tanypteryx hageni; assembly: GCA_028673005.1. Taxonomy (NCBI): domain Eukaryota; kingdom Metazoa; phylum Arthropoda; class Insecta; order Odonata; family Petaluridae; genus Tanypteryx; species Tanypteryx hageni. The sequence goes on from CM054115.1 coordinate 34,119,103, forward strand.
AAGATTCTAGAAAATTAAGTTTCCTACACCTTTTTGCCTTTACTTTTTTACATTAATCAAATATTAAATCAAATATTTCAAAAAGACTGATAAGTAACCAGTAAACACCCACTTTCGGTTGACCGATTTTTACCAAAAGCTAATCAGTTCTTGTAATTTTCATAAAAATGTCAAATATAAAATTTCGCGTTGACCTGATTAACAGTTTTTGCTAAGAGAACCCACAAATAAACTCACATTTACACACAGACATCATCGAGAAAATGGTCAAAACGTGTTCATGAGACCTCAAAACGTGTATTTCCGTTGAAATCTCGAAATCGATTTTTTTATGAAAATAATACTTTCCCCTATACTACGTATAGTCCAGTTGGCATGGGATTTAAAAAATCATTAATTCCGAGAAAGCTGGAAAAAAATTAATCGGTCAATTTCAAAGTCATTAAGATACAAAGTTTTCCCCTTCCTCCGAGGTGAGCTTCAGACGCCATATTGGAGTTTTTCAGTTGAAATCTGGAAGTCGATTTTTTCACTTATACTACGGATGGAGAAAGTAAAAATTCAAGATCAACAAAAACCAAAAACAAAATTCCTACACCAAAGATGCCGTAAGAATTACACAAGAAGAAGCGCGGTTTTGTTTACAGAGTCGGCATGGTTACTGACAACAATATGTAGTATTCGTATTTTTCGCCGCGATTCCGATGGATATGAATCGACCTAAGGGTCGATTGTTACCTCGATAGCTATGAATCAAAACACGGCTGGTATGTGCACTCGGCTATGCTCCAGCCGTTTTAAGCAATAATCATCACCATAGCAACAACTCGAAAAAATTACTCAAAACGCCGAAACGGTAGTTTTTTAGTGAAATTCAAACAAATACGATCGAAAATAAATCAAAATTGTGTGATAAGAATAAGAATTTTCATTTTTTTCAACTTAGAACAGTTGCACAAATCCCATACCGATATCATAATTCTAAAATATTTTAAAATGCAAAAGTAAAGTAGGCTAAAAATGACTGAAAAGGAAGAATGGATAAGTAGCCGAGGGTGGGAAGCGAGTGGAAGAGGAGGAAGAGGAGAGGCGTTACCGGAGAGACTTGGGGAAAAGGACAGGGATATACGGAAACAGGTGCGAGAGAGAAACGAAAACCGCATATAAACGAGTGAGGGAAGAATTAATTTCTGAGAAAATTACGTAAGGCTTTTTTTCACCAACTGCTATATTTTGCAACGGAGTAAGGAATCGCAGATTCTGTGTTGTTGGTTGCCTGCGCTTGTGGCAGCACGCACTTTTTGGCGATTGTTTCCTATTGATCCTTAGCAACTCGTTCTAGATCCACCAAATTTAAAACGCACGTAGCCTTAAATATCTATCCTGAAATTTTGGCGTTTGTGACTTGGGTAATTTTTGAGTTATTTAGTACACGGACAGACGGACGGACGAACTGATTGCGCTAGAGATTCGAAGGAGAAAAAGGTCAAAGGAAGGTAGGAGAGAGAGAGATAGAGAGAAAAAGAACCCTTCTACCTTGGAGCATTTATTGACGTGCTCAGAATGACCTCTCCGGGATTCAATGCGATGACAGCAGGGATTAGAAGATGCAGCGATAGCCTGCGTCAAATAGTGATGTCGACGATGGAGGTTCCCGTCATTTGACAGATATATTATAGGTGTTTCAAAATGTTCATCAGCAATGACGTGGCATGGTATATCATGGAGAGTTCGAGAATTCAATGTGAAATCTGTGTAGTTATTATGAGTGACGTTTTCACAGATAAAAAGGTCTGCTGAGGATCTGAATTCTAACTGTGAGGGTTCTCAAAGGGGGAGTAAACCAGAACTCGGAACAATTTTAAGAAAACGTGCTTCCATCTCTTACATTATCTAGGAGCTAGGACATCTTGCTTGTTTAATGTTATTATGTAAATTCATTTAATGTGAAATTAATCTAACAAGCAGCTCGAATTATCACAACTTTGGTCCGTAAGAAATCCGTTACTTACGGCACCGACGAATTTTAGCGATGTGACTTGCGGGGATAACTCTTCCAACGCATAATTCATAGTCGATTTTCCTTTCCCCTAATAACCAAGCGTTCGCTTTTTTACTTTCTCCATAAACGTAGTATAGGGGAAAGTATTGTATTCATGAAAAAAATCGACTTCGAGATTTCAACGGAAACACGTTTTGAGGTCCCCTGAACACGTTTTGACTATTTTCTCGACGATTTCTGTGTGTGTGTTTGTGCGTGCGTGTGTGCGTGCGTTCGTGCGCGTGTGTGTGCGCCCGTGTGCGTGTGTGATAGCTTATTGTGGGTACTCTAATTCAAAAAGTGTTAATCAGGTCAGCGCAAAAATTTATATTTAACATTTTTATAAAAGTTAAAAGATCTGATTAGTTTTTGGTATAACTCGGCCATCCGGAAATGGGTGTTTACTCTTGTCACTTATCCGTTATTTTGAAATATTTGCTTTAATATTTGATAAATGTAAAAATGTACAGGAATATAAGTTGTAGGAAATGTAATTTTCTAAAATACTTGTTTGAAATATCTTTACATATTGTGCATTGTTTAAGAGATATCTTAAATTTTTAGCTGCCACCACCACGCCACCACTACTGTTAACAATTGAAGCTTAGTTACGTCTTAGTAACGCTTCTTTTTCTTTTCTTAATTGTTGGAGCTTTGTGGCTATATCCAATATCAGAAGGCTATGGTTTGAGTTTATTTCTGTTCTTCGTAAAGTCTAAAATTTTCTCGGTTTCTTAAAATATTTATTATTATGTAACCTATTTGGAATTTTTAGAAATATATGGAGGAAGTCATGTGGTGACCACATCAGATTTTTTAACTTAGTACTCCGAAACATTCCAAGCACGATGCTATTCAATCGGCGATACGACGTAGTTCTCGTCAATAAAAACATCGTCTGCAGAGGTGAATTTAGAAGTCCGGGGGCCATAAGCGTAGCAACATTTGGGAGCCCTATGGTGTGTAATTTAAATGTCTTTAACATTTATGAAAGACAATCTCCATGCTATTACTGAAAAATCCGATGTGGCCACCACATGACTTTCTCCACACCTGTAATATTTATAAAAAAATACCAAATAGGTTAGATAATGATAAATAATTTAAGAAACTGCGAGAAAATTTTACTTTACAAAGAACAGAAACAAACTGAAGCCATAGCTTTCTAATTATTATATATCGACGTTTCTTACAGAGGAGGAGGAGGATATAGGAGGATACTAATGTTTAGGCACTTCTAGATGAGCTGGAGATTCGAAATTTTTTTCAACCGTAGGATTTTGTGCAAAACCGACCAAAAAAAACGAAAATCTTGAAAAAGTGCAACAATGCGGACGCTAAAAATTCGCAATTGTTTAAACAAATTTTCAAGGTTTATGTATTTCCGCATGTCCTACGGAGTTGAAATTTTTTTTATAAGTAGAATTCATAAAAAAACGAAATAGGGATAATACAAATTTTGATATTTTTATTTGTTTGGCAGTTAAAAATTCTTAAAGTTTAAACAAATAGATAACTGTTTTGGTACTACGGGATAAGCTAGGAAGCTGAAATTTTCAAATTATTTACAGAGTAGTAAATTTGCACAACTACACATTTCAATTTTACCATATATGAATTGCGGCGGCCGTTAAAAATTATTTAATTATAAACAATTAGAAAAATATTATTTTACTTCTAGAAGTGCTACAACTTTAAAATTTGGCTAAAATGTGTAGAATTAGTACCCCGTAATAAAGATTGTGTAAAATGTTTAAAATTGCAACATTTGGGGATTGTTTTAAACTATTATTTTTACATGTAGGAAAAACGAAAATCACTGCGGAAGTGAAATATTTAGAATTAAAAGAATATTTGTAATGATGAAATGTCTGTCTGAAAAATGAATGTTTTTTCGAGGTGATATGAAATGCTTGCAGTATGCAAGCACCAACTACTAGTATTGGATATAGCCACAAAGCTCCAACAATTAAGAAAAGAAAAAGGAGCGTTACTAAGAAGTAACTAAGCGTCAATTGTTAACAATATTCGTCGGTAGGTGGCGTGGTCGTGGCAGCTAAAAATATAAGATATCTCTTAAACAATGTATTATATGGAAAAATGTTTAAATAAAGGTTGTATAAAATGACAACTTTTATTCCAATACATTTTTACATTTATCAAATATTAAACAAATATTTCAAAATAACGAATAAGTGACACTTCCGGTCGACCGATTTTTACCAAAAACTAATCAGATCTTCTAACTTTTATGAAAATGTTAAATATAAAATTTTGCGTTGACCTAATTCACAGTCTTTGAGTTAGAGCGCCCACAAAAACCTATCACATACAGACCGACAGACAGACACACAGACATCCTCGCGAAACTAGTCAGAACGTGTTCAAGGAACCTTAAAACGTATTACCGTCGAAATCTCGAGTTCGATTTTTTTATGAAAACAATACTTTCTCATAGTACGTATATGGATAAAGTAAAAACACGACAATTTTAATTTAATATGTAGTATTTATTAATTAGTCTTCGTCGTATTTGGTTATTTTCATCTCAATAAGAAAAAAGTGTTAAAAGTTAATTTCAGTATTTTACCCAAATAGATTAATAGATACATATTGTAGATATGTAGAATACAATCACTGGCTTTTGTTTTATTTTTAACAAGGTTAAATACAATTCTTGGCACCAAGAATAGTTATCAACAGTAATATGATAACGAAAAGACATTTTTACTCAAAATGAAAACATTTTAATTCCAAGTCACAACTAATTAAGACGAGACCATTTCAAAATACAAATAGTTCGTATAGGACATAATACACCCAGTTCATATAAGAAACCCCCTTTCTACGTGTATAGAATGAAAATGTGGGTTGGTAGCTGTCTTTAAATAATTTTTTTCCTGCGTTTCCTCACGAAATCATTGATCACTGCCTCATAATCCAGGGTTTTCAAAACAGAATTTTCTATATACAAAATAGAGAGGTCACTACAGTACTGTTGCGTCAATGTGCTCCTTAAATAATTCTTTACTCTTTTCTGAGCCGAAAATGACCTCTCTCCGGAAGCATTTGATAGGGATAATGTGAGGAAAATCTTCAAAACAATTTCTACATTTGGAAACGTAGCCTGCAATCCATCAATTACGTATTTTTATAGATCTCAGGGGGTTGGTGTTGCTGACTTTTCGGTTCTTACGTAGTGAAGACACTGAAGTATTTCATCTTTCAAGTGATGTATATCGATATCGCATTCATAAAATTCCATGAGGCTTTTCAAACTGGCATCCTGTTGATTTTCGTTTATACATTCTTCGAAGAATACTGTAAAAAGACCAACAATACGTTCGATGGGTTCCATTCTCTTATCAAGTTCTGCCACCAATCTGTCGCAAACAACATAAAAAGTCTCCACAATATTTTTTTCTCTTTCCCGTAGAACAACTTCACTGCTTTCTGCTTCGCTTTCTTCATCAAAGAAAGCTTTCCTTTTTATCTAACGCAGATTTAAACCAACTTTTTGGGCATTTGGAATGTCTAGATTTTCCATTAAGCTATAAGCTTCTTTTTCAATGCAAGAGAAATTGTTACTGATCTAAAAAGTAAAACACCGCAGAGAGTTCAATAATTTGACAGCCTTTAGCAAAGTAGCATCAGACTTTTGCAATGATTTTGAAACAGCATTCAGCCTTTGAAGCAGCCGATTCCACATGACAGTGAAAATGGCGGTTTTATATATTTCAAACTTCTTAGCTAATGATTTTGCTTCAATTCTTGTAACTGGCTTTTCTGATTCATTTGTAGCTATGTCTGTTAAAGCACGTCTGACTTCCGAGTAAGCAATCTTCAAAGCCTTCACAGCATCTGCGCGTGCAGACCATCTCGTTTCACCTATTTGTTTGACACTTAGACATGCATCGTTCTCTTTCAGATGTGAAACAAGCACATCTGTGCGTGAATGCAGATAGAAACGTGTACATCTTTTGGACAAAGTGAAAAAAATATGCAGCTCCTTCACAGGATTCTGCTACACAATTCCCCACTAAATTTAAGGAATGATTGCAACAAGTTACAAATATGGCTGAGGAACTTGCGATCTTTAATCGTGCTTGCAAGCCTGAATACCTTCCTGCCATGTTTGCAGCATTGTCAAAATTCATGCCACGACAGTTCCTAATATCTATTCCAAACCTCTCAAGTACTTCTAGTATTGTTCTATGCATATGCTCAGAAGAATGAGACATGATGGAATGAAACAGAGAAACCGCTCCAACATAGTTCCTTCTCTGTTGACATATCTCAAAATTACTGATAATTTATCAACGTGGCTAATGTCCGGTGTTGAGTCTGCTATGATAGATAAATATTTCGTTTCCTTTACTTCAGTAATGATAATGTTTCTTACATAAGTGGCCATGATGGAGAGAAACTCATAGGTTTGGTGAGAGAGGAAATTTGTTTTACCAGAACCACAGTGCTGGAATTCACTCAAATGTCCTTTGAAGAATTCATCAAATTCACTCAGATATTCTAAGCAATTCAAAAAATTACTTTTTTGATTGGAAGTTGAAGACTCATCGTGCCCCCTGAGGGCAAGCCCTAATGAGCACAGCAGCTTCACAGTTCCTGCATCTCGCCTCAACACCTTCCTCCAATAGGAACATTCCTTTTCAAACTGAAGTGATAATTGAGAGTCAATTCTAGCTTTCAGCCTCTTCCTACTAACATATGTACACATGATTAGCAATACATTTTGTAACATTTCTCCAGACAGAAAATCCATAAAAGAGGGACGGTGTTCCTCCACTATTATCTGGAAATAATTTACACAAGTAACAATACACAGACATCGATGTTTCAGAAAAAAAACAGCCATTCTCTTGTCTTTAGTTCCATTTTTCTTAATTCTGAAAAACTGAGACTCGTTTAGCCCTCTAAAGTACATCACCATCTTTATACTGTTTCCTTAAAGTGTCCATATTTCCTACATTTAGTGGTTTATTGACCAAATAATATTCTCATTACCTAAATGCTCAATTATATTTACTACATATGTTAGCCTCGATTGCAGTTTCCCAGGTCCTTTGAAATTTTCTTCATATAGAATATAGCTATTCAAAACCATCCTTGAAATTATATTGAACGCAACTTTTTTCCAATATGTTACACTCTTTCTTTCATCCATGTAAGTATACATGCATCATATCAGAAGTGTCAATCCCCCCCATAAATTTATTGTAACTGCAAATTATTTCCGGTTTCAGCGTAATTTTTTCTTTCCCATTTATAGTAGAATTTATTTCTTTATCCAATGCAGTTGCTTTACTAGAGAGAAGCAGAACAGGTCCTTTTTGAGATCGTTTTGCCCGGCTTCCACAAGCAAGAACAGGCCCTGACCGACAATATAACTTCTCCCCTACTGCAAATTTCTTTTTGAAAATTTCAGGAAGAAATTTCCTGTTTTTCCTCACACTGCCAGTTATATAGGTTCCCATAGTGTAGAGTTGTCGAACAAATGGGACAGACATAAATAAATTGTCAACAAACACATGGTAACCCTTCTGAAAATAATTCCCTATTTGCAAAAGTTTCACAACCACCGTATATCCCAGTCCAAGCTCTAGTATTTCAGCTCTGCCTTTTTCACACTTGGCACCTCTGTAAGTGAAGAAAGCCAGGCGATAACTTGACACAGAATCGCACAGCATCCAGAATTTGATCCCCCATCGGTGATGTTTTTTGATAGGTAAATATTGCATCAAGGTTGTTCTATTTTTCGTTCCCACAAGACTTTCATCTACACTCATTTGTTCATGTGGCGTGTAATGATGTCGATACACACAGTTAGCGTGATCAACTAAGGGCTGGTACTTCAAACAGGGATCATACTCAGTGTCTGCACGGTCCGGGCATTGCCTATTGTCTACCAAATGAAAAAATCGCAAAATAATTGCAAAGCGATGTATGGGAAACATTTCGCGAAACCAAGGAACTGACTGAGAATGTACAGTATACCAGTAAGAAGATATTGCAGATTTTTTGTTTAGCCCCATATTCAGTATGCATGCCAAGAATGCTTTCATCTCAGCCACAGTAACATTTTTCCATTTCTGTAGTAACGGTGATAGTCGTTCAGCGTTTGTTGAAAGATGCTGCTGGGCGTAACGATTTGTTTCTGTGACAAAAAGAGCTAAAAGGGATTCTGTAAAATACGGGTAAAAATATACAAAAGGAGGAGAATCTGATGGAGGCACGTGTTTTGGACCAACCATTTCCTGGAAGAGATGAGGTATGCGATGAGGTTGTTCTGGTTCTTCAACGACTTTCCATCCTTCATCCACTAAGTCGGATTCATCCTCGCTATCTGTTATTTCTGGCACACATTCAATATCACTTTCGGATCCTACATCACTTTCTGGCGAAAAGAGCGATTCACTTTCATCTGACACATCGTCTAAATAACCTACAATTTCTTTATCACACTTCATGATTTTTCGTGAAAGGCCTGCCATTATGGGTTCCAGAAATTATAGAAATTTATATCAGTTCCAGGTAGCACAATTTATTACACCGATAAAAAGTCTCTGAAGCACTCAAAAATAAATTACTGACAACAGAATACGAGTTCACCAAATAAAATACACACGAGGAATACAACACGTCCTCTGGGTAACCATCTACACAACCAACTGAAAGAAATAGTCTCAACCGCAAGGGGGAATGAAGGAAAATGTTTGAACAGAAAAAATATGACAATGTGATAGTATATATCAAATGAATCTACGATGAAAAATACTCTACAAAGTTGCTCCGTGTCATATTACCAGTGAGCGAGACTCAAGAGACCTCCGACAAAGTTGAGCCGTAGGTTACGTTACCAGAGAGCGAGATTGATAATCAAGAGAAAAAATAAAAGAAAAAATCCTCAGAAAATTCCGGTAAGCATTTCGTCTCATATGATGTATCAGCTTTTGGATTATAACATTGTGATGAAAATGCAACGACAGGCACGCTTATGAAAGAACGGAGAAAGACAGCGTGCGTAATCTACGGCCGTGAAGGGCAAAAAATATTTTGGATGATGACTAGACCGCGGATTTTTAGGTTCTAAAAATTAAGTTTTAGGCGACTAAAATAGGCTCTTTAAGTAGCTTAATTAGGCTTTATAAAACGTAAAATAGGCTCTAAAAACTACTTCCAAAAATTACCAGTCAACGAAACATTATTGATTTGTTTTCAAAGAACATAAAAATATTTTACTACTATGCATTGAAACTTATTCTTATGGTTAATTTACCATGCGTCACAGAGAAAATACTATCTACATTACATATAGTAATACTGAATGAAAACACTATTCAAGTATAAATTTAAGTACTATGCAGAATGTTTGACAAACTGTTTCATTCGGAATTCCCACAATGAATTTGTCACCTCTTTGCGTTTATTCCACAAATTTCCCGTAGTTGGCCTCACAGTAAATGACAAGCACCTTTTCTAAGTTTTTTTTAGCACAAAACTATGGCATTTGTCAGTTAATATCATCTTGTAAGCAAAAAAAGAACGTTCGACATCAACTGATGTGACGGGGGCAAACTACAACTTAGGTGCATGTTGAAATGAAATTTTGCACTCAACTTCACTGGATTTTCCTGCCAGTATATCTGCTGCTGTACATAGGCTCTGCAGACCTGAGTTCTTTTGTAGCCCTTTTTCTAGTTTGGCTCTTACTTTTCCCCCACTTCACCTGGCGCTTCCTTGATTTTTTGTTTCACTTCATTCAGCAAAGCAGTATTTTCGTAGATGGGTTTTTCTGAGCCCTCCAATTCAGCCATAATCCACGCAAGGGATGTATAGTGGGATCTAATATACACCAAATCCTTGGGACTGGAGGGATCATCCAGCAACATTTTCGCCGAAGTGACACAGGCAGTATCCTTAGCTAGATTTGCCACAACTTCCTTGACATGAAGGATATGCTCACTGTAAAATTCAGATGCTTTCAGCCATGTGCCTCAGCGGCTGAGCACAGGCACAGGTGGCAGAGGGACATCGGGCAGTTTTTTTCAAAAAGCCTGTTTTCTTGTTGGTGCCTTGACGAAGACCTTCTTCGCGGTGGAGATCAATTTGTTCACCTTGGGAATTTCCAGTCTTATTTGCTCTGCTACGCGGTTCAAACCACGGGCAAGGCATGTCACATGCACAAGAGAGGGATAGAACACCTTGAGCAACTGCAGGGCAGCATCTGTGTATAGGAGCACTACTTTCTCTTCGTCTAGATTGTTGGGATACAGCTATTTCAGTCGATTGTTCACATAATGTGCTATTGTTTCCTGATTTGTTTTGGCAAGTTACTTTGTGCAGATGAGATAGGCTCTGGATGGCACATCTGGGTCCAATTTCCCAACAACTAAGTTGGCCATGTATCTGCTGAGAGCGTCAGTGGTTTCATTGACTGATATCCAAATATGTGAATCTCCAATGTCCTCCCGTATCCAGCACATTGCATCATCGTACGTGGGTTGTACGTAATTCTTGCCTATCGTTGACTCAGAAGGTACCGACTGATGGCAGTATCGTTCTAGGAACCCCTTGAATGTTGGAATTTCTAGTGTTCTTAATGGAATGTTGGCTGCCACAATTGCATGACACAAATCTGCATCAAACTGATTCTTCTTGCAGGATCCCTCAGAAGTTTTTGTTAAAAGCGTTTGTTTCATCTTCGATTTGCGTTAAACATTTGCCTAATGTAGCACTCCTTGGACATGCTGAGTTAGATGGGTTTTTTTATAACTCGAAACCTATAAAGAAAAATTATGAAGAAATAATTAACCTTAAAAATACGGAAATAATCTAATAAATATTGAAATGGGACAAAATTATAAAATTTACTGTAGAGCTACGAAGGTCCGCAGCTGGATTGCTGAAAATTTTGAATAACCACGTCTATAGTTACCATAAAATGGCTCGTATAAACAAAAAATGTAGATGGTTTTTGCCTCAACGATGACAAGCAATTCACGGCCAATAATTCGTTGCAAGCCAGCATTATAATGTACTTACCTCCTTGTTGTATGCTTGACAGAAGATAAATTTTTCATCCGTTGTGAAGTACGGGAACTCTTGTAGCCACTGACGTATTAAATAAGCTTTCGAACTTGCTACTTTATGCATTGCACTTTCACAATTTTCACGTTCACACTTCTCATCTTCACCCTCTGCAGTCTGGAGATGGACTGCAGGGTTATTCTCGTTTTTCCGTGTCACACAATATGGCAATGTAACGATGAGAAATTAACGCAACATCAGATTAAACCCATTGTTACATTGTCGCATCGTGCGACACAGGGAAACAATAGCACCGCCGGATGCGTGACAGGTCTGAGCTGATGTTCGCCACCTGATCATGACCGTGGTGTGAAGGACATTTTCCCAACCCTCAACTGAACATTGTACAGTCAGTTTAAAAAATATGACTAGTACCAAAAAAAAATTAGCCCTTTTTAGGCTTTTTTGCATGAAAATGGCAAAAATAAGCATTAACGTCGAAATAGGCATTTTTAGGCATTCATGTCAAAATAGGCATTTTTAGGCACTATAAAATATACGTTTTTGGGGTTAATTACTCATGAAACGTATATATACAATTGTATATTCAGATATCTACTCAAAAAATAAATAGGTTTTTACCTAAAGATCCGCGGTCTAATGATGACTCACTGCGAATTAGCTGCGTCAGACGGATGGGGGATGTTTATGTAAAATACTAAAATCATAAAGAGAAATACCATTTCAACAGTAAATAAAAACCTTTATATCATCTTCAGTTTAGTAGTAATTATAACTCAAAGTGTGATCCATAAAGATTTTTAAACGGGGTTAAAGCTAGAGCCGATATATCGGCACCTTGAGTGTTTTAAGGCGACCAGGAGAAGCCGATATATCGGCACCTTGAGTGTCTAAGTGTCAATGCCTATCGTGATCATATGAGCACGGCAAACATCGCAACATTTAAATGGTGCTATTTATTGTCTTTATTTTAAATACATTATTTTTATTTTTTAGCATATGCCTTCTCAAAAGTTAAATTAAACTTTTTATACTGTTGCATATTCACTTTAAACTGTAGTTATTGACTTGTGACAACTTAAATTTGACACATGCCATTAATTCGCTTCGAAGCTATGTAATACTTTATTTCATTGCTTATAGCGCGTACATGTTTTGTTCTTTTGCATAATCTTTGCTACATATATATTAATTATATAATGATTTAACTACAATATAACTAACTTTGTTGTATTGTAGTATTTGTGGCTTTGGTAACACAGGACTTTCCCGCGTGATCATATGGACACGCTAGGCGGATCACTTAGCAATGTGATCCCTCCATACGTTGATGAGTAAGGCAATCAATCGACAAGTCACCTAAAACTGATTGTGTAGTTGTTTAGACATATGCTCCATAAGAAGTGATGAATAGGTAGATGGGGTGAAATTTAATACAGCTTGACAGAAACCAGACACCAGTAAATAAAGTGGTAGGCTATAGAAGTAACTGTTTATTTTATAAGACGAGACGAGCGGAGCGAGTTAGTGTGATCATTTGAAAACTTCAGTATGAAACAGAAACCTTTTGAAGACTGATGGTTTCTGACATATCTTGTTACAAAGCGCTACAGGGATTTAGTTTTCAAATTTATTCCTCCGATTTCTTCGAGTTTCCGTATATTCAGCAGAATTGAGAAGTTAATCATCACGATCTCTATAAAACTACTACGTTTTGCAGTAATTTTATACTGACACTGATTATGAATACCACTAAGTATGTTTTATAATCTAAAAATTAAAGAATGAAGAAGACGGGATTCTTATTACCAGATGGGTTGGCAATTCAATAGTAACTGTAGCGACCACTTGTCAAAGTATTGAACTAATTACCATGGTTTCATGGTATTCTCAATCGGAGAAAAAACTGCGCATTTCTCAACCATTCGTGATATATATATGGGAGGAACAGACAGAATGGATGAAAATGAGTCCTATTATAGGATCGAAATTCGAGGGGGAAAAAATGGTGGTGGTGTTTATTCACGTGGTTATTAGATGTCCTTACACGATGCGTGGATTCTTCATAAATAGTAAGGGACTGAAGTCTCACAATTAGACTTTCATCGTAGCATAGTTCAAATCTAACTCGGTATAGAAGTCCTCCTATTGCAACTGGGCGATCGTCAGCAAAGGTTAGCACTTTGCAGGTCCGAGTCAGTGACGAAATTCGCCTTGATGGAGAATCCAAATATTTGATAATGTCAGGAAACAGACGCCGTTGTGCTAGTGAAAGACGTTCTAGTACTGTGCGCACATTTTGCATAAAATGTGATGTAGGATAATGTATTACATGCTTTTTGAAATTTCATAAACGTTAGTCATTTCTCTGCCTAATATTTTATTTATTTAGAAGCTGAAATTCCCGGCTACACTCGGGAAAGAGTTTTCTTTTAAGTTGCAAATGATTATTATTATTTATTTATTGTGGTAGCTCTGCTCTTAGGCTCCGCTTTAAAAATCTTAATTTCATTATGGTATTTTGTAAAAACCATATATATAACATTAAGTTGACATCCGTTGTGACAATTCCTTCCAAATCCATAGTTACTGAAAGAGTTTAATTTGTAATTGTGGCACCCCTGTTTAGTTGATCCGGTCCAAATATGTTATTATTGCTTTATATATATATATAAATATGTGTGTGTGTGCGTGCGCGTGTGTGTGTGATAAATATTATAATATGGTTCAAATCGATGCGGACAGTTCAACACAAACACTTATAAAAAGAAAATTTTTATTACTTTTATTTTGGCAGCCCTGCTTTGCATATCTACCCTAAAAATCTAATTTTTGTTTTTTTTTATCTTGCACAACTCCATACAAAATTTTGTTAAAATCGGTTCTGCCAATTCCTTCCAAATTCATAATTACCGAAAAGGTTAACTTTGCAATTGTGGCCCCCCTACCTAGTTAATCGTATCTAAATATGTCGTTTTGGTCATGAATTTATGTGAAAATTCTATGTACTAAATTTGGTTGAATTCGGTTCGGCCAATTCCTTACCGAAAAGATTTATTTTTCAGTTGTGGCACCCCTGCTGGGATGATCCGGTAAAAATATGTTATTTGCTCATAAATTTATGTGAAGATTCTATGTGCCAAATTTGGTTGAAATAGGTTAAACCAATTCCTTCCAAAAGCATAACTACAGAAATTTTTATTCTGCAATTGTGGCACCCCTGCTTGGTCGATCCGGTCCAAATATGTCATTTTGGACATGCATTTATGTGAAGATTCTATGTACCTACCAAATTTGGGTGAAATGGATTCAGCCAGATCTTCCCTGATATATGCGTACAGGCAGACGGACATTGCCGAAATTTGGACAGACCGTTCCCTCGAATTCGTGAAATTTGGATCTGCCCTTACATTTGGACCCTTTACCCCGTAGACCGATTTTATCCATTATCTATTATAAAAATATAAAATTATATCTGTGAAATAATTCTAATATGTTAAAATTTGACTTTTATTATTAAGTTCAAGACAGTACATGATGTAATTGCTTGGCATCCGTAGTTATCTTTGACAGAAACGGTAAGATAATGGGGATAGAATTGCTAATGGATCCGCCTATCGTGATGATATGAACCGTTGCAGATATGTTCTTGAAATTTTAACTATACATATAATTAGAGCCTATAATTGTAAATATGAACGAAATCCGAAAAAAATAAAACTCCGGCGTTAAAGGATTAATTTAACAGAAAACAAAGAAAAACTGCATCGCCTCCCGTAAGACGCTTGTAATCCAAGCCTGAATTTTATTTGGATATGACATCGATTTTTAAAACCACGACGGCCAGAGACGTGTGAAGATTGCAATGACACAATCCACGCTTCCTGCAACGCCATTCTGAGAGATGGGGTAAAGATTTTACCGATAAACAAGCATCAAAATAGCCCGCACAGATATAGTGCAACACGTTGAGGCATACATACATGCCCATCTTAACGTCACTCTCGAAAACAATCGAAATACAGAAACCACAATGCAAGCGTTAGAACTAAAATCTTTGCCACGCAATTCGCCATTAAAATGCTTCTCGCGCGCTGCTGGCTGCGGAAAAAACATCTCTGATAACTACCAGCAAAACACGGAGAGAAAATAAGATAAAAATGGAAATCGAGACCAGACAATGACGTACCTACGGCGAGCGTCACTGGAATACGAGTCCATTGAAATGGGCGAGTAGACGGCGTTTGTTTATAAGGGGAAGCATCTTCGATAGAAAACACCAGAGGGGAGGTATTAAAGGATAATGTGAGGCGGCGAAGGATAGGCGCGAGCGGAATTACGCGTCCGCAGCGAGACAGAGAGATGGGAGTGAGAGGGAAAGAAGGGGAGTGCTAGGAGGGGAGAGAGAGATGAAAGGAGATAGTAGGGAAATGGGAGGGAGAGAGAAAGGAGTATGAGGGAAAGAGAGAGGGGGAAGTCCGTAGAAACAGAGAGAGAAGAGAGGAGAGGGGAAAAGAAGAGGGAGAAAAATGAAGAGAGGGGGGAGTTTGGGAGAGAGAGAGGGGGGCAGTCTGTGAAGGAGAGGAATGGAGGGGGAGGAGAGAGAGGGAGATAAAATAGAGAGTGGGGGAGAAGATGAGAAAGAGAGGAGAACGCAAGGCGCGAGGATAGAAAGAGGGATGAATATAAAGAAGAAAGTGGAGAGAAGGATAATAATGTCGAGCGCCTATTGAGAGAAAGAGAGGGAGAAAAGTGTGTCAGGAGACAGTATAGTGGAAGAAGGTTGGGTGAGAGATAGAAATGGAGTGTATAAGGGAAGAGGTGGAGAAGCGTCGACAGATGAGAAGAAAGATTGTAGGAAAGGAAAGCGAGGAAAGATGGCCTGGTGGGAGAAAAAAACAAAGGAAGGGAGCACAGAAAGAGAAAATAGAAACGAAGAAGGAAGAGGAAGTAAAGAGTAAGAGAAGAAAATTAGGGAGATGAGCCGGAAGATAGGTAGATAGAAGAAGATGGAAAGGTGTACTCCATAAATGGAATACACCTTGTTTTTAAAAGCGTTCTTAATGGGAACTGCGTATGAAACGGTATCGAAAGATCGGGCGATTCTCGAATTTTTATCTCCGAAACTATAAGTCGTAATTATGTGGTCTCTGGGACTATCTTGTAGCAAATGTTGTTCTCTATCCAAATAAATTTTTTAATCTGTACCTCACAGAACATATAAGAGCAAGGGAGAGAAATATATGGATTTTTAATTGTTGTCCCAACCAAGAAAACATCCGCGTTAAGAAACGAGAAAATTGATCTGCTAAGATAGTTCAGTGGTAGAATATCCGCCAGGCAAGTGGAAGACCCGGGTTCGATTCCCGGTCATAGCAGACTTTTTTCTCGTTTCAAAATTATTCCCAAAATTTGCGATGTTTTGCTCGGGATTTTCTCGAATTTCTATCTCCGAAACTATAACTCGTAAGTATGTGCTCTCGTGGACTTTCTTGTAGTAAATGTTGTTCTCTATCCGAATAATTTTTTATGTATCCTTACAGATCATATAAGAGCTAGGGAGATAAAAGTTTGGTATTTCATTGTTACTTGACGGATTCCATTTAACGAGATACGAGTATAGGTGTATTAAAATAATTATGTAAAGTGGAAGTTCTAATAGACGGATTCCGTTCAAAATCACAATTGGGCGATACATTTCAATAGCAATCGCTGATACTTAATTTAATTAAAATCCGTCCAGCGGTTTAAGAGAAGAAAGTTACAATTGGCCGGCCAGACGTGCCCATAGGGCGTTCAGCTATTACCGCTTCGCTGGTAAGAAACGCCTAAAAAAGAAAACTTTATAAAAAAATATGTAGTTTAAACGTACGTGAATGCGAATGGGGTGGACGCAGAGAAAATAAAATGATATAGTATTAGTATTAATACGACATGGCGATTTTTGATGAAACCACGACCTTTGTTTCTAATGAAAGATTTTCGTGCATAGCCGATATAAATAGCAGCAAAATTAAAATTACATATTTTGAATAAAACGAATATCGGCTTTTGTAGTACTTTTTTAAACGTGTTGGATTGCGCGACAAAGAATTCTACTGAGAAGAAAAAGAGATCGAAAAGAAAATTGTTAGATGAGCAAATATATGTAGCAGGATAAGAGAGAGGGCGATAAAGAAGAACCGGAATTTCCTTTGTTAAAAACTATCAGCTAATTGTAAGATTTAATGAATTGCGTAACTTCAGTCATAGTATACCCGAAAATTACTTTCTTGAAGAATACTGCTTTATTGAGAACATAACGGACAGTCAGACAAGCCTAAAGTAATCGACTATATATTTCCAAAAATTCCTCGTGTCTGAGCTTTCGATTTTAGCAAGAAAGCATAGGGCGGACAGAAGATCGTTAAAACTGCATCGCTTTTTAAAAATATAAATGGTTCTAATTATTGATTGGTTAAAATTATAGGCGAAAAACTAAACAAAAAAATGACGGAACAGATGAAGTAACTCAATACAGAACGAAAAAGGGATTAAGTTGCACAGAGCATGAAACGAGAGGAAAAACGGGGCGTGAGAGAAAAACGGGGAGCGAAGCAAGTGTGTCGCAAGCCTTCCTTCCTCCACCCACCGCGCATTCCCTCCCCACCTCTCCTCCTTCGCCTCTCTCCTCCTCCACCACCCAATTAGGACGGGGCCAGGAGTGCCCAGAAGGCATGGCATCCTTCCCTCCTCCACATCCAACTCCCTTCCCCCTTTAACCAGTCACCATCCTTCCCTGTTATTCCCCCACCGGCACCACGTCCCTCTGCCCCACGACACCCTCCTCTCATCAGAGCCAGAGGGCGCGCAATCTGCGCCTCCAAGCTGACATCCTCCCAATCCGATGACTCTTCCCACCCTTCTCTTCCTACCCTCCTCCTCATCCCATTCTATCTCTCTCTCTCCCTCTCTCTATCCCTACGCTCCACCTCATTCCATTCTATCCCTTTCTCTTCCTCCCTCTATCTACCTCTCTCTGTCTCCCCCTCTCTCAACCCCTCTCTCTCTCCCTCTCTCTCTCTCTCTCCTCCCTACTCTATCTCTTTCGACCCTCCGCCCGATGAGTAAATGAGGCGGTCGACTGGGGTGGTCAAACAGCGGAGACGGGAGAGAGGCGGGTGGGGTGAGGGGATGAGAAGGGGAAGAGGGGAAGGGGAAGAGGGGAACGGGAAAGAGAGGAAGGGGGAGATGGGAAGAGAGAAGAGGGGGAGATGGAGCTATTGAGCTGTCCACCCCACCCTTTCAGCCCCTTTCTCTCCATCCCCTCGCTTCCTCCCGCAGAAGAGCGCATATGGTATCGCCCACGCGGCGCGAACTCAAATCCCTAGCCCCACCACCCCTTCCCCACTATCTCTACTTACCACATCTTGCTTTCTCCATCTTCTCTCTCTCATTTCCCCTTTTCTTCCACTTCTCTCTCAATCTCCTCTATTTCTCCTCTATCTACTTCCCACACTATCTCTCTCTCTCTCAATCACCTCTACTTCTCCCCTATCTACTTCCCTCTCTCTCTCAATCTCCTCTATTTCTCCTCTATCTACTTCCCTCACTATCTCTCTCTCAATCACCTCTACTTCTCCCCTATCTACTTCCCTCTCTCTCTCAATCTCCTCTATTTCTCCTCTATCTACTTCCCTCACTATCTCTCTCTCTCTCAATCTCCTCTATTTCTCCTCTATCTACGTCCCTCACTATATCTCTCTCTCAATCTCCTCTGTTTCTTCTCTATCTAATGCCCTCCCACCCTCCATATCTCTCCTTCAATCTCCTCTATTTCTCCTTTGTCTACTGCCCTCCCTCCCTCTCTCTTCCTCTCTCTCTCTCTGTCTCCCTCAATCTCCTCTATATTTCCTCTAACTACTGTCCTCCCTCCCTCCCTCTCCCTGAATTTCCTCTATTTCTCCTCTATCTACTTCCCTCCCTCCCTCTCTCTCTCCCTTTCTCTCTCTCTCTCACTCTCAATCTCCTCTATTTCTCCTCTATCTATTTCCCTTCCTCCCTCTCTCTCAATCTCCTCTTTTTCTCCTCTATCTACTTCCCTCCCTCTCTCTCAATCTCGTCTTTCCATCCTGTCTTCCTCTTCTTTTCCCTCTCGCCTTATTCCTCCCCCTCCCATTCCTCCCCATCTCCTCTCCTCATCCACCTCCCTCTTAATCTCCTCCCTTCTAATCTCCAGAACCGACTTTCCCTCTCCCTCCTCCCCCTTTTAACCGTCTCCACTTATCCCTCAAATCTCTTTCCTCCACCGCCAACCCCCCCTACCCTCCCCCTTGCGTCCCTGCCTTTTTATTCAACCCTTCCTTTACCGATTGACCTGGGTGCTCCTTGCGCCCTCCCATCCCTCTTCATCGGCTCACGCCCTGGATACGCGCGCACGCTTTACGCCGTCCTCGCCAAACAATTCCTCCTCGCCCCCCCTCCCCCAATCTCCTTCAACCGCCCTTTCCTCCCACCCAACCATTCCCCTTACTACGTCCTTCGTCGCCGACTTTGCTTTCCCGTCCCTCTGGTCCCTTCCGCCATCCGCCTCCGTAATACCACTCTTGCCTTCTTAATCCCTCCTCCTCCGCCCCTCGTTTCCACCTCCTCCGCCCTTCGTTTCCACCTCCTCCACCCGTCGTCCCCCTCCATTCCCTCCCAACCCCCTTCACCTCCTCCCCTTTCGCTTCTCTTCCACTTCCTTTTTTTGCTCTTTTCTGCCACATTACGTCCGACCCCATAATACTTCTCCCCGTCCGTAGTTCCTTAATTTTTCCACCCACTCAGTCTCCTCGAGTCTCTCCCCACCTTCCTCTCCTCTCCTCTATTCCGTCTAATCTTTTCTCTCCTCTCCTCTCCTCCATCTCCTCTCCGTCCTCTCCTCCCTCTTCTCTCTTCCCTTTCTCCTCTCCCTCTCCTCTCCTCCCTCTCCCTTCCTCTTCTCTCCTCCCTCTCCCTTCCTCTCCTCTCTTCGCTCTCCTCTCCTCCATCTCCTCCCTCTTCTCTCCTCCCTCTTTTCTCCTTTCCTTCTCCTCTCCTCCCTCTTCTCCTCTCCTCACTCTCCTCTCCTACCTCTCCACCATCTTCTCTCCTCCCTCTTCTCTCCTCCCTTTTCTCTCCTCCCTTTTCTCTCCTCCCTTTTCTCTCCTCCCTCTTCTCCTCTCCTTCTTCCTTCCTTTCCTTCTCCTCTCCTCCCTCTCCTCTCCTCCCTCTTCTCCTTTCCTTCTCCTCTCCTCACTCTCCTCTCCTACCTCTCCACCATCTTCTCTCCTCCCTCTTCTCTCCTCCCTCTTCTCTCCTCCCTTTTCTCTCCTCCCTTTTCTCTCCTCCCTCTTCTCCTCTCCTTCTTCCTTCCTTTCCTTCTCTTCTCCTCCCTCTCCTCTCTCTTCTGTCCTCTCTCCTCCCTCTCCTCTCCTCCCTCTCCTCTCCTCCCTCTCCTCCCTCTCCTCTCCTCCCTCTCCTCCCTCTCCTCCCTCTCCTCTCCTCCCTCTCATCTCCCCCTCTCATCTCCTACCTATCCTCTCCTCCCTCTCCTCTCCTCCCTCTCCTCTCCTCCCTCTCCTCTCCTCCCTCTCATCTCCTACCTATCTTCTCCTCCCTCTCCTCTCCTCCCTCTCCTCCCTCTCCTCTCCTTCCTCTCCTCCCTCTCCTCTCGTCCTCCTTCATCTCCTCCCTCTTTTCTCCTCCTCCTTCATCTCCTCCCTCTTTTCTCCTCCTCCTTCATCTCCTCTCCTCCCTCTCCTCTCCTTCCATTCATTTCTCCTTTTCTTCCATCTCGAGTAATTCCCTCCCTCCCTCTTCTCCGTTTCATATATTTTTTTCAGTTCTGTTTTTCCGCTCAAATTGTCTTCCACTCTCCGCTGCAAGTCCCATTCCCTCCTCCGTCCGATGTTCTAAGAAACTGCCCTGCTCTTCTCTTGTTTATCCTCATCCACCTCCCCTCCCTCTGCCATTACTATCCCGCCCTCTTTCCGCCTGCCTCATTCGTCCTCTCCCATTTCCTCCCAATACCTCTCTTTCTGTCTCACTACCGTTATATTTCTTCCACTCCAGTTTCCCTCTCCCAAACTCCCCAACCCTCAACTCTTCCTTTAGATTCAACGATTTTTGGAATCGTCGCTGAAGATGGCTACTCTGTAGTCCAGTTCTCGGCACTTTTTGCAAAACGATTTTTTAAATACAATAGTTACCAAGATTAGCTTCCTGCTTCGATTCTCATTAAAAATATGAAGTTTTCGCAAACTCACGACGAATGTTAATCCACATTGGTGCCACAGTGCACATAGTTATGTAAAATGTAAAAATAACACCTTTCATTCAACAGTAGCAGTCCACTCTCTCATCACTTTTGATGAACCGTTGTTGCTGTCCTACGAAATCTCATCCAGCGATAATGTGGTGGTGACATGCGACCTACCCTTATATAATAATTCTCAAGTGTCTGTTTGTCCGTCTATCTATGTGCAAATGCACCACCGGTCACATAAAATACAGGGACATATTCTATCGCTACCGCAGAGAGGGGGAAAAGAATGGGATAGAGGGAGAGAAAGAGTGAGGTAGAATGGGAAGAGTTTTAATTTAATTCTTTAGTCATGCCTACCCGTCATTTTTATGGTAAGGTAACTAGTAATTCAAAACACAAGGAAAGAACTGCTGAAGGAGACACTAAATGGTGGTTTATTACAAAAATGTTAGACGGACATGCCGAGAAAATGTGCACAGCCAGACAGAATACTAAATCGATTGGTGAAAGAAAGAAGTCTCTAGATACTTTCGTTTACGAGGAGCTATTGTGTCATGCAGAGGCGCGGATTAAAAACAAACAAGATGATCCAAATGGAATGTATGATGCCTACTTTCCATTGATTTCCTATTTATTTAATACTTATATTGGTTAATAGCTTTAAAATCACCACGCCACTATTTACGCAAATTTCGAATAAATACGATCGATAAGCAGCATTATACGATAACAATTAGAATTCCAATTCTTTTCCTCAGAGAATAGTGCAAATCCCGCTCGGATATCATAATTATAAGATATTTTAATATGCAAGAGAAAATTACCCTGACCGATGGATTTAAGATTTTCCATGTAAATCAAATGGGAAGAATCAGTGGCGCACAGAGGGGGTGGGGGGAGGGGCTGACGGGCTTAAACTAACCTTAAAAAATCTCTTACTAGCCTTGTAATTGTGTATTTTCACAGGAAATATAATCTTTTGACTTTTTATATTTCTCTCAGCTTATAATTTATAATCATCATACAGATACTTCTTGAATTGCGCATATTTATATCGTGCGAAGTTTCTAACAACTAGCAATCTTTCCATGCATTTTAGGGCTGAGCCCTTCCTAAGAGAAAATCCTGGGTGCGCGCCTGGGAAGGATAGTTTCTGGAATCAAGCCCTGGAGTTTCAATCTTCCCAACAAAAACTATCCTCGGGAGCTCGGCCCCAGTAGCAGGATATTTTCACCAAGTGTCATAAAAATTGGTCTCTTGATTTTAAAGTCAGTAGGGAGAGAACAGACAGACAGATGGACAGACAGACACAACGAAGAAACTATAAGCCTATTTCCATTATGAAAGGTAGGTTTAAAAAAAAAAAACAAAAATTGGAATTGAATCATAAGGCGAGTTCGATATTCCATTTTCGGAATTAATCCTGAAGGCTTGAAAGGCAACTTTGTCTTAATTTCCAGGTCTCTTTCCCCTACCTGTTCCTATGCAGCACCTCATTCGTGCCGAGCGATTTAGGTCCTTCCTTGTACACCTCCAACTTCTTGAAGAGGACAATTTACGCCATCCACTCTCTTTGCCGTCACTCATTGCCGTACTTCCTTCCCATCCTACCGTTCTTTTCCCGTGCTACTTCCAGTCCGATTTCTTTGTTTGTCCTCATCCGTGCCACGAAATGACGTAGGACCCTCTTTCTTACGCGCGAGGGAGCAAGAGAGAGATTTCCTTCGGACTTCATTATAGACTGCGCTCGCTAACTAACCCACCAATCGTGAGGCCCTCCCTCAAAAAGCATGTCTCCGGAATGGGGAAAAGTTTTGAAAGGATTCGTCCGATTCAGCACGAGACTGCGCATAAATAAAACGGGACCAAGAGTCTAGGACTTCTAGGACAAAGTCCCGACTTAGTTTATCGTTTCTTTCAATCCCGTCTTGATCGCTCTTGCCCATTGCTTCCTTAAGAAACTCCGCCTTTCCTCAGATTAAGCACCTCCTCTATGCGATCCTGTTTAACCTTCCCCTGCCGAGTTATAAAAGCCCTTCTGTTCGTATAGAACGCTCTCTTTGTGCAGCGCATTTCCGAGGATGCCGGTGGTATAGTGGTTAGGCCGCTGGCTGCTACTCACCTGCTGTTTGAAAAGGCAGCGGGCACGAATCCTGCGCAACTAGGATTTTTTCCAAGGTCGTCCGGCCTCCTGTTTGTGTGGTTTGAGGAGACCATGCAAATTCAGCTGTTCCGTCCTTCTGAAGGGACGTTAAGCCGTTGGCCCCCTTGGTGTTCTTCGTTAAAAGTAGGCTAATGCTGGCACCGGGTTTCTCTTGTTCCTTGCTATTCATTGCACTGCCTCTTAGATACCCCTTGCGCGTAGGCAAGAGGTGAATCAGCTGGGAATATACATTAGTAACCGCATTTCCGTCCAAAACAACGAAATAAAAACTACAAAAAAACGACGGGAAATAGCCTCCAGAAAATTAACGGTATTTTTATACCGAAGCTGCATTTGCCGAGCGACCGTTCGCCGAATTACGTGGGGAATATTTACTTTTTTATCCGTAGTAACAAAAAAAAACGCAACGCGTCTCCTTGAATATTACAATCGCGGACGCGAGATGATAAATTTTCGACCGGGATCCATTTTTATCGAAGCATTGATCGCGAGCGAAATAAAATAACTTTTTATTGCAACTGCAAGCCGTATATTTTCCAGGCCAAATAAACGTTGCAAATATATGGTCTCCGGTCTACTCCTGGCAGGTGTATACAATTTCACCCGTGATGCATTTCGGCTCCCCGTTAAAAAAAAACAGGCGAATTTCCGAACGCACAAACACGCGCGAGCGGACTGGGTTGGAAATAAAAAAAAGAGGGACGAGGCACATTCCCTGTCGAAATCGAAAATCAACGATTCGCTCATAAATAATTCAAGAACGACGCCCACATATATAAATCCCATTTTTACACCGAAATGAGCGGCGTTTAAACTTTTAGCGTTGCGCGAGGTGGGATGGATTGGAGAGATATGGGGGAGAGAGAGAGAGAGGGAGGAAATGGGATATGTGCAGGGGACAAAACAGGGAGAGAAGGCAGGCGGGGAAGATGAGAGGGAGATAGAGGAGAGGAGTTTGATTGCACGTGAGAATGACGGATAAAGAGGAAGAAGGGAGAGAGTAGATAAAGAAGAAAAAGTGAAAAGGGCAAGAAATGAGACAAATAAAAATGGATGGAAAAGAGGAAAATATATACATATAAAGACAAAGATAACAAATAGAAGACAGTCTAGGATATGGAGAAGAGAGAGAGGGGGGTAAGATGAGAAAAAGAGGGAGGGAGAGAGGGAGAAAGAGAGAAGAGGGAAGAGAGAGAAGGAAAGAGAGAGGGAGAAAGAGAGAGAGATAGGTCAAGAGGGGAAAAGAGAAGGAAAGGGAGAAAGAAATGGAGAGGTGAAAAGTGAGGAGAAAAGAGAGAGGGAGAGGACGAAAGAGAGGGAAATATAGAGGAAGAAAGGGAGAGGTAAAAAGAGAGATGGAGATGTTGAAAGATAGGGAGAGAAAGTAAGGGGAAAGAGAGTGTGAGAGAGGAGAGAAAGAGAGGGCAAAGAGAGAGGGGAGAGGATGAGAGAGAACGTAGGAAAGGAGGAATTGGCCTCGAGGATAAAGTGGAATGTAAGAAAGATAGGGAAAGGAACGGAGAACAGAGAGATGGAAAGGGCAAACGAAGGAGAGAAAGCGAAAGAAGGGGAGAGGCGAGGAAACGTGGAGGATAAAAGAGTGTGTAAAATATACCGCGCCGTATTTAGGACGACATAAATGGGAAATGGCTTCTGTATCGCGCCAGATATGAACGAGCTGCCCTCGAAACAAGTTGGGAATAAACGCGAACGAGGGGAGAAAGCATATGGGAGACTGATTTCGCATCACTTCCTGGTTTAAACAGAAGGAATCATGAATTATCCATTTTAACAGTTTTTTACGACGTTTGGAAAGCTCATTTGGCAGATGATTTTTTTTTACGTTAAACCTCATTATTGGGACCAGGGAAATAAAAACATGCCTCTTTACTGCAGGTGCTCTAATGCTTAGGAAAAAATACGTTGTATTACGATAAAATATAAAAAAGATACGCTGATTTATCATTTTAAAAACATTTTGAATAGTTTTAATCTCCTTATTTTGAGAACTACTATGCTGCATTCTTGTGGTGGTAATATAATCATATGAATATGCATGGGTGATGCGTTATGCATGTACGTGCCAGTACACACAGCGTATGGACAAAAGAGATGCTTTTGCTCCATCATGCGAAATTAATTGAATTAAATTGGTGTTCGAGAATTAATCTTATGGAAAACATAATCAGGCTTGGTAGGATTCGATGTAAATCGATAAATATCGATAGACATCGAATTCGTATGAATTTCAAAATCGACGAAAATAAATTGTCGTCGATAAGTGTCGATTTTTCATTACTAAATTCTCTATGAAATTATTTGAAAAGATTTCGAAATTTCTTTTATCACACTGAAGCAAAATATTTTGGTGCCGACCATCCAAAACGAAAGAGAAAATCGGCATTTGTCATACTAGGCAGCCACTTCTGCAGACAACCTCCGACATGCGAAAAGAAAGATTTTTCCAAGCTGAATTAATACTGGCCGCCAAATATCCCTATAGCAGGCCTCGAAAGTATATCTAATTCCTACTCCCTGCTTGACAAAATCCAATCGTCCATAACTCGCCCATTCGTCCTCTACTTTTAGAAAAAATAAACGACGTTAGTGGTCGCTTTTTAAGAAATATAAACGTCGAAAACTACCAATCCTAATAAAATCTATTATAATAAACGTCGATATTCGTCGCCGATTTTTTAGGAAAAACACACTTCGCTTTAATTGACAAATTTTAAGAAAAACAAACGTCGAAGACTACCGAGTTTACATATAATTTATACTATAAGAATGAAATTTATAATTTATATATTAAAACATTTTAAAATATTGGGCATACTTCTCTTTTATATTTTCCTAGAAGGCGTAAATTCTAGGATGGAAGGAAAAGAAAAATGTGAAATAGACACTAGGTGATAGTGAAGGAATCATGATAGAAGAATTACAATTTTTAACCCCAGTTTACGATTTAGAAAAAAATACAGGTGAGGAAGATGGAATGGGAAGGGAACATGGATGCGTCGTAAATTAGGAGAAATTCAGACAATCACGTTTCGTATTACATCAAACCACAAAACTAAAAGGTTTGGTACAAACACCGGCGGCAAATATTTAGTAAGAAAGATTTCAAGAAAAAGGAGAATATCGAGTATAAAATTAATCGTTGTCTGGAACACTGGATCACAAAGAGAAGATGTGAAAAGGAGAGAATTAGAGAAAGGAATAACGAAGGATCAATGAATGAATTGTAGAAGGGTTGTACAGATATAAGCGGGCAAGAATATACCCAGAAAGGAAACAGAATTATTACTTTCTCCATATACGAAGTATAGAGAAAGTATTGTTTTCATGAAAAAATCGAACTCGAGATCTCAACGGAAATACATGTTTTAAGGTTCCCTGAACACGTTCTGACTAGTTTTGCGATGATGTCTGTGTGTCTGTCTGTCTGTCAGTCAGTCTGTATGTGATAGATTTTTGTAAGCCCTCTAACTCAAAAACTATTAATCAGGTCAGCGCAAAACTTTATATTTAACATTTTTATAAAAGTTAAAAGATCTGATTAGTTTATGGTAAAAATCGATCAATCGGAAGTGGGTGTTTACTCTTGTCACTTATCCGTTATTTTGAAATATTTGCTTTAATATTTGATAATTGTATAAATGTATTGGAATAAATGTTGTAGGAAATTTCATTTATTACAACCATTGTTTGATACACTTTTCCATATAATGCATTGTTTAAGATATATCTTTTTTTAGCTGCCACCACCACACCACCTACCGACGACTATTGTTAACAATTGACGCTTAGTTACGTCTTAGTAACGCTCCTTTTTCTTTTCTTAATTGTCAACCGGATGTAAATATTGACAACGATCCCAGAGATAACAACATGTAATTTGCCATATAAATATGGAGAAAGTCATTTGTTGCCCACAGTTTATTTTTAAAATGCCATGGGAAGAAAATAAGATAAGATAAAAATGTTTTAAAGTGAAGGAATTCACATTCGAAAAAGAGAGAGAAAGAAAATTGAGAATGACACCGGTAGGAAAAGAGCTGGAGCGAGATGTTAGAGAGATGAAGGGAATAAACAGAAACAAAGGGAGAAAATTGAGAAAGTGAGAGAAAGCGGGAGAGAGCGGTAAGAAAAAGAAAGAGAGAGAAAACGACATGCATAGATAAAATGAGAAGGAAATGGACAAGAGTAAACGAAAGAGATGGGGAGAGAGAATGCGAGGTAATTGGAACGAGAAGAGAGTGAGGGGGAAAACACAGGATAGGAGAGCTACGAGATGGGCGATTGGAGCGAGAGAGATGAAAGAGAGAGGGAGGGAGATATATAAAAAAAGGGAGAGAGAGGGGGAAGAGAGGGAGATATGGAGAGAGAGGAAGGGAGAGAAAGGGGGAGAGGGAGGGAAACGAAGATAGTGGGATGGAGAGGGAGGGAGAGATGAAAGGAAAGGGAGAGAGGAAAGGAGAGGGAGAGAGAGTGAGAAAAGGAGAGGAGGAGAGAGGGAAAAAGAGAGGGAGAGACAGAGGGGGAAGGAGAGAAAGAGACATGGAGAGAAAGGTAGGTAGAAAAAGAGGTTAGGGAGAAGGAAAAAGGGTTATGGATGTAGGGAGGGAGGAGGGTGTGATGGGAGAGACTGCGGAGTAGCTCACGTGGGACGATTGGTGTTCGCTTTTAATTGTGAGTGTGTGGTCCCACCGGTGCGCCAACCGCAGCTGTTGATTTTGCAACTCTGGAATCGAAAGGGAATGGATGCGGAAAAGAGGGGGAAGCGGGTTGTAGGAGGAGGAGGAGAAGAACGTAGAGAGAGAGATGCTCGGTAGGAAAACGGAATGAAGGAGAGACGCAGAATAACGGGAAACAAGAGGCGGAGGACCAAAAGAGGTGCGGCGAAATAAAAAGACGAGGCTGCTATTGCGACGCAGAAAGGGTCAGATTGGG
Source organism: Tanypteryx hageni (assembly GCA_028673005.1). Classification (NCBI taxonomy): domain Eukaryota; kingdom Metazoa; phylum Arthropoda; class Insecta; order Odonata; family Petaluridae; genus Tanypteryx; species Tanypteryx hageni. The sequence goes on from CM054115.1 coordinate 34,147,594, forward strand.
AAATAATGAAACAGGGAAGGTAGCTGACTCGAATACATGGCATTGGCTGAGTATAGCAAAGAAAAAATGGTGAGAGATTTCCTGACGCATGCGAGGAAAGTTCAAACAAGAGAGTGCGGTGGACTTAAATTGTTTCAAGGCAGCAATTAACGGAAAGTAAGAAAGAGAGGAAAAATAAGAAAAGTAAATAGAGAGGGATAAAAATAAGGGCGTAAACGACGTCTATTTCAGAGCGATGCGCAAATTCACTACGATTCCGGAAGTAATGACGCGTCTAAATGTATTAAGCACGACGCAAGAGATACGATCGCGGGCGAATGGGGAACGCACCCAACAAAAGATCATTAGAGAGCTCCCCCTAAACATGAAGGAACTGGGATATTAAGGAACGAAAAAAGAAAAGGTGAAGGAGTTGGAGGAGAAGGAAGTTATAGGAAAGCAATGAGATGATGGAGAAAAGAAGTTAGAAGGAATGGGGAGTAGATTGGTAGGGTGGAGTGAAAATTGAGATAGAAATGAGGGTATAGATAAAGGAAGGAAGGCAAGAGGAAGGGAAGAGGGGTAAAAATGCAAAAGGATAGAGAAAGAGAAGTTGGGACGAAAGGAAAAACAATGTCGTCGCACGAAAAAAATCTTTCCAGGAAGTAACGTGCAAGGGAAAAATTTAAGCTGGATTAGGAAGAAGGGATGACGCAAATACGAACAAGATGAGAGAAAAATAAACGGTAAAAGAACGAAATAATAAGAAAATCATATCGGTAGGCAGAAGGCGAATGACGATAAAATGTTCTAGCGAAACAAAAAAAGGAAGTACTCGTTAAGCCGAATAAAGCGGCGAAGGAGAGTATGGATCCGTAAGCGGGGGGAAGAGGAGAAAGGAGAGAGAGAGAGGCGGAAGAAGAGCGCAAGGCAGACATGAAAAAAGAGGAACAGGTCCGAAAAAGTGAGACAGAGAGAGAGAGAGAGGGGGTGGAATTGGGAAAGTGCTTCCATAGGAACCGCGTGGAGGGCGAGCATCGGCGTTGTTAATGAGGGAGATTGTTGAAGGAGAAAGGGAGTAGGGGGTGAGATGAAGGAAGGAAAGGAGGAGGGAGGGGATTTTGCGGTGAGAGGGCTGGTAAGAGGATTAGGGGGGCGGGAGGGGGTGAGGTTGGAGACGGGGTGGAGAGGGGGAGAGGTTGGAGACGGGGGAGGAGAGGGGAAGGGGGCGTCCAAGGGTTCCTATGTCGAATAATAATGGTTTTCAGCGTGTTTTGGAGACCGAGGAAGATCGAAGCGAGCGAGAGGGGATCGGTAGAGTGCGTTTATCGATTTCTTATGCTTTTAGTACTAGGGTGGAGGGATAAAACGGGAGTAATTCTACGCCACGTTAAATATATGAGATTCGGCTTATGTTCGAGGAGACGGCTGCCGGAAAGGATGGAGGGGACGGAAAGCTGAGATCGATTTTTCTCACTCGTAAACATACGCGGACAACACAATCTCTTTTTAAGCTGGATAGAGAAGCGACCTAAAGGTATTGTCATTCGCTTCTTCAGCGGGCGAGACCAGGTTAGACCGTAATGGTCTGCCAAGATTTAATTTCCATTTGCTAGGAACAAACCAAAATATTTGCGATTGTACAGCTATTCAATGCGATGCTGCGATCGATCCAAACGACTTATACAAAAAATTTACTTATTAATCACATTTTTAACAATCAAACTATAATTATGATACATATAATAATTATGATACATATAACAATTATGATACGTATATAATATAAAGTAGTTTATATTGCGAGTTCTTTGAAAGTGCGTATAAAAACTAAACGAACTGCTTTATCTAAATAGATTAATTTTCCTCAATGTGAATATAGAATTTTAAATATTAGGTATGACGAAAGTAATATATAATCGGATATCAGTGGAAATTATAAAACTCTAATACCTGTAAGGTCACTACGCTCATACGTTCTATGTGAGTTCCATTGCTCGATTTTTATGTAATTAGTGTTTTGTGATATTTACCTGACGTTCTAGTTATAGAAATCCTAGTCTATTTCTAAATGGATTAGAGCACGCTAAAATCTTTAGAGCAACAGCGAACGAGAGGAATTATAATACAAAATAAAAGTGAATTTACGTCATAATGATGATGATTTTTTTTAATAAAAAAGCCTCTACTTTCATATAACAGTACAAGCAGTTAAACAAATTTATCGGAATCCGTCATTAAATAGTAAAATATGCGAGATGTGAATTAACCTCTGCGCTTTTTCTCGCAACAGAGAAAACAATTTACCAAATAAACATCGCATTTTCAAATGAAATACATTACACACATTTTCAGTATTACTTACTCTCTATTTACTTCTGTTTGTCATATTATTTGAACTGCCATAAAATTTGACTCGGAGAAATAAAATAAAACCAACCGAGGACGATGAACCTAAAAATACGCCCGAACGCAAAGTCAAACCTGAGAGAGGAGCGCTGCGAAATCATCTCTGGATAGGATTAGAGAGCCCCCCCCCCCTGGGGGTCACCTCACGCGCGTGACTCCAACCTTGCGATAGAAGAATTCGCGTGCTTGCGAAGGAGGAAGAAGAATTTTTAGGAGAGAGGGAGGGAGAGGGGAGAAGTAAAAAGGAGGGGGAGGAGAAAGAGTGGGAGGTGATCAGGATGAGTAAGAAGAAGAAGAAGAAGCATTGCAGGCATGTGCGATGAGACGGAGAAGACACGCGAAGCGGAACGGGAAGAGAAAGAGAGATGGATGCCGTGGGGGAAAGGAGAGTGGAATGGGCTGGAGGAGGGTGCGCATCGAGGGAAGGAAGGAGATATGGACGGAGAATTCCGTAGGCGATTGGTGACGGGCGTGGCGGGAGAGGTAAAGGGAAAGGGACGGCGGCAGAAAGGAATAGGCGGGGGCGGTATGAGTGAGGGATCGCGAGGAGCAAAAGAGAAGAGGGGCGGGAGGGATCGGAGAGGCAGCCGTAGATTTAGTCCGGTAGGATATGGAAGGATGTGGGTTCGACGGCGAGGTACGGCTCTTCGAGGGGCGTGGGGGCAGGGGCGAGGTATCGGCAAAGAAGTGCGATCGGGGCGAGAGGAAGCGGTCGAAGGGGAGGGGCGGGGGCGTGTCGAGGGATCATCGGGGCGAGGGCGGAATCGAAGGACCGGTGCAAAGGAGGGGAGGCGGTAGGGGGGGAAGAGGGAGGGGGAGAGAAGTGAGGGATGGTCCGCTGGGGGAGAAAAGGGCTTCGGGAGGGAAGACTCTACGATGCGACGAAATTGTCCGACTGGCACTGTCTCCCTCCTACCTCCCCTCCCGCCCCTTTCATCCCCACCTCCCCCCCCTCCCGTCTCACCTCCTTCACCTCTCAACCCAACAAGCTCCAAGGACCAATCCCAAAGCGGAGACCAATTCTTCGTCGTCCTCTCCACCCCTTCCCTCTGGTTCCTCCTCTTATTCCTCCGCACTTCACTCTCATCCCCCTCCGCTCTACCTCCCCAAACCCACCCTCCCCTCCCTCTCTCCTCCTCTACTACCAAAAGCCTCTCAGAACACGACCTCTCGGACCGCTGGTCACTACAACGACCTTCCTCTCTCTCTCACCTCTATCATCACTCTTTCCCATTCTTCTTCCCACCCCCTCCCGGCTGAACGGGTGGCTTTTTCCTTTCGGTCGTTTGTCAATTGTCTTTATCTTTATCGCGCCTCCCTTCCAGGGTTTGTTTCTAACCATCCTGACGAACTTCTCTCCTATTCATATTCTGTTCTCCTATTTGCCCTCCTCTCCGCCTCCTTGATTTTTCCTTAATTTCGTTTTATTCTTGTTTTTCGCGACTTTTTCTTCGGGCAACGATCTCGCAGAACCGCGGCAGCTCAAACCTCAAAAAATAAAGACAAAGTGCATTTCATCGAAACTTGGAGTTGCGGGACTTCATTTTTAAGGCAGATAAAATACTTAGGAGAGTAGAATCCGTTTTCCGGAGATTTGAGTTTCTGGAGATGACGGCATCTTGCTGCCCACGGCTTTCTTCGGCCATTATTGATGGTGTTGTATTTCTAAAAGTGAAGAATGGGCAGGTAAGAGTATGGGAGATTTTTCTCTAAATTATCATCCAATTAATCACTTTTATACTCTCAACCTTGCCCAAATAAAGACTAATATCTATCCCATTAATAGTCTCATTTCTCTCGAGTGTTTTTCTCTATGCACGTCCTCTCTCTTATTTTCAGTACCGAGTATTCTCTCGTTGTCCGTCGCCATTTGCTTTTTTCTCATTCATTATAACTTTCCTTCGGAAAATTTGTATTGCGTCAATTTCTCGTATTATTTTCGCTAGGTATTTTTTTTAAATCCACCTAATCTGTCCTAGAGTTGATGTTTCATTTCTCTTTCTCGTTGTATGTATGTATGCCCAGTCAATTCGCCTCTCTTACAGCACAAATGGGTATCTCAGAGGTGGTGCAATGAATAACCGGGGAGGGAGGAGGGAAACCAGGTGCCGGCATTTGCCTGCTCTTATGAAGAACACCAGGGGGGCCAACAGCTTAACGTCCCTTCCGAAGGACGGAACAGCTGAATTTGCGCGGTCTCCTCAAACTACGCAAACAGGGGGCCGTGTGACCTTGAGAAAAATCCTACTCGCGCAGGATTCGTACCCGATGACTTTTTTAAGCATCGGGCGAGTAGCAGCCAGCGTCCTAACCACTACACCACCGGCACCCCCTTTCTCGTTGTATATCAAAGGGTTTTCCTCATTTTATTTAATTCTATCATTGTTTCTCTTTTATGTTCCAAAATCCATCATGTTATTCTAATTTATTTAAAATGCAAAAAAACATACAAGTTTTAAATGATTTAAAGAATTAATATCACTTAAAATCTACAATGAACGAGAGCTTATCGCACATAATCGTTCGCAGCGTAATAGCTGGTCACCGCGATTCAGTTCTTAACTCCCTCTATGCTGCTTCCATCTAGCGCACATTGACGGAACTTCGTGGGAATCACAATCTCATGTTTTACAAGACTTGGCGCCAAGCATTTAAGATGGATGACACCTTTTAGTTGCTGTGGCGAAAAGAACGTTCACTGCTTCTTTTAAAAAATGATGTTCATCACAGAAATACATCCCGATTCTTCTTGGAATATTAGCTCATTTAATTGTGCTAATCAAGGCAGCATCAAAGGTAAAATCTAGCACCAAATTGTATGCATTGTGACCACTAAAAGCACTTTAGAAGCAATTATTTCACTACAATTTAAATTAAAAAGCTAAATAGTAATAATATCAATTGTTGACATTATAACTTATTAAGAGTGAACCTAATTGAAAACTCGGTTTATTAATTGGTGTATAAATTCGTGATTTTTATCACTATTAAGACTTTCTGGCATTTTAATAACAAATTTGAATAATCGTCTGTTAATGTATTGTAATGTAATTAAGTGATAAAAATCCTCCCTGGAGATATACAAATTTTATCAGAGTATCACAAACGTAATTAATTTGTCTCTGATATTGTACTATTAAGAAGCATATTATAAATCAGACCTCAGTTCTACCCACACGCATTTTTCTAAACATGGCGCGCCTTCGGCTCAATGGGCAAAACTCTCGGTGACAATTCGGGATGTAGAATGCAGGTCAATGCTGACGAATGCCTGAAGAATGGGTGTTCGTTAATGGAACAAGGTAAGGTTGTCGAGAATAAAGGGAGAAAGAGGGATGGGAAGGGGAGAGGAGGAGGCTGTACCTCAGTTCGGCTGTACCGAGGGAAACGGAGGAGGATTAGGGAAGTTACGGTACGCGGCCAAATATTAACCTGGAGCGACTTCGGTTAAAGAGACAAGTTTCTGGGACGAATTACCTAGGGACACCGCGGCTTTATATTTAATTATTGATCACCGCGAATGAACAGCAATCCTCATCAGCCTTCGTCTATATCCCCTAGGTTCCGATCTCTTGCAATATGCTCGGAACGGCAAAGATATATTCAATCTGTGTGTATAAAAGAGTTATTCCACAAAGGATTCTGTCGGCGAATAATAGTAGCGTCGTAGGCTGAAACGTAACGTGAATGGCTTTTTTCGTTAATATTTAAAAATGACTTAAAGTTGATAATATCGACGCGAGTTTCGCATATTTGTGCCGTGAAAAGTATGCAGATTAATTTTATTATTGTGGAAATTCAAATCACATTCGAAATGTTCAAAATTTACGTTTTCGAACGATTTCTTCTCGTATTATAAGCATTTAATCAATTTAGCGCCATGGAAAAGTGTTAAATTCTGTTATTGAATTATTCTCATTTGTGTAAGACAGGCAGTTACACTAGTCATAAAATATTTACTGGAAATGTCTAAGGCTTCCCATTCAACACGGGATTTATAAGTATCTTTGCTTCTTTATATAACAATGAGTAATTATATAAAAGTTGACAAAAATCGGAAATAAGCTCCCAGTAATACTGCAACGACAAAATTCAACATCGACGCGGAAAGAATGATTCAAAGAGAAAAATTTGAAACGATGCTTTTGCGTCAACTTTATAACACAATTCCGTTAATACATTGATGGGCGGTAAAGAGGACGCAGGCCAAAAATTCACATTTTTTCAGGAAAGCGTCTACGAGTTTGTAAAAAAATCCTGCAAATCGGAAAAAGAGACACTTAGAGTCTGTGTGACATGTCCATATCTTAAAGAAATTAATGAGGTTGTTTTATGCTCTTTATATTAGTCAAAAGAGACAAATTTTCTCAACTAGAAACAACCCACCCCATACTGAAAAAATATGGCTTATGGTATTTTTACCGCTAACCAAAGATGTGTTTCATTAACGTTTTAATTGCCCAATTTTTCGTAGCAAATGCAACGCAAAAGGAACTATGAACACGCCATTCCCCCGCGCAAAAACCTACTCAAAGGAATGACTCAATGCAGTGGTCCTCAAGCTTTTATGAGCCGTGGCACACTTTCAAAGATAAAGAGGGTTTCGCGGTACCCGAGCCTTGTGACAAGCTTTATATATTTTTAGATACGGTATAACAACCTCTGGACTACATAATCAATTTATTAGAAGAATAATTATTGCCCTAATTGCCTACCAACACATGCAAATCGTTGATTTATTTATTAAACAGAGTTTTTTGCGGCACTCCTAAAATTTACTTCGGCACATCAGTGTGCCGCGACACAGTTGGAGGACCAGACTTGATGCGTGAACGGGTGTAATGGACCTCGTGCTGTAAGCCAATTGTTTACAAATAAATTAAATAAATGTTAAATGAAAGTAAATGCGGAATTATAAGTACGCATGTATTTAAAACTCTTGGAATGAAATGTAAATTACATGTTACACTACAAGTCATATAACATTTAGTGAAGATGGGTGTAAAAACAACGTCAAAATAAGGATGATTCGTGCAACATCCCTGCCAAAGAACACCATGTTTTATGGTTCCAAGAATGCAATAGAATATTCTCATGGTATATATAAAGAGTTGACTGATGATTAAGAATTAATGCTTAAGTGAAACGTCAAGGAAACTTCTTCGTGAGTCTGTGGTGAAATTTGGACGGTACCATTTGTTGCTTTGAATTATGCACTTTTCTGGTTCCAAGACAACTGATCTCAACAAAATCAAGCTAACTACGAATCATAGGTATGGCTGTAAAATTTAACCACCTACAATTCATCCAGTTGATCGATTTATTACATTCAATATGAACTTCCCTTGGTTTTGTGTTGTACGCAAGTAGTACATTTCATGTCGAAGCAAGTAATGTTTGACTGATCGCATTTTTGACTCCTCGTTTTGCATAATAAGTATATGAAACACTCCTCTGGTTCGTTTGTTTTTGTCTCCTATTTCTCTATCTTATGATTAGGTTCGTTTGATAAATAATCGAGAAGATAATAATGTAATTGTGAATGTCAATCCTTAAATATTAAAAATCTTACTTCCAAAATTCAATATCACGAGTCATTTTTTTATAAATAACAAATAAAAACAGTTAACGCGTTATATATCATTACCGCAATCGCGTGCACGAATTAATGGAGCATAAACTCTTCCTCGGGAATCAAACATGAATAATTAGCCAAAAACCTTTCATCTTCAGAAGCAGTCAGTAAAATTCGGCCAATAAATTTGACTTTCCTTTCAGAAGAAACAAAAATAATCAATTCGCTGGCTAAAAATTGATCTTTTCAAGATGGAATAAGTTAACGTGGACTAGTTCCGAGATAAATCATAGAGATTTCTTAATGACTGATCCTAAAGGATAGACCATTATCGGTGAATTAAGATAGCCAGAGAATTAGATCCTTTTGATAGTGCTTCTTTGCAGAACTGTTAAATAGGAGAGAAAAGCTATTGTACAGTGAAAATGAAAGAGGACTTCGATAGCTGCAAAAAATACGTTTGTTGTAAGAGTTATAAAACTAGCAAATTAAGAAAAAAGAGAAAATTATACAGAATTATTTAACAAAAATATTTTTCTAATTTCTCGTTATTTATACGTCGGGTTTTGATGCAGAGACATTTTTTGAGACAGTAGTGGTAAATAAAATTATAACAGTTTGGCGTATCAAAAATGATTATGTTTTACATATCAATCCACCGGGAAAGCACCAGATCTAAGATTCTAAATAAAATTATAGACTCGGATTGTTTTACTAAAACAATAACGACAATATTATTTCGGCTAAGTTCAGATATTAAAATATTTAAAACCTTCCTCCGTATTTTATTTTTTAAGGTTTGCGTTTGGAATCAAAATCATCCACCTCCGATTAAATAAAAAAGAATAAGACAACATCCGCGAGATATTGAACTGGCTGCAAATAAATCCCCGTTCATTGCTATGATTCAAGGGCAGCATATTCCGAGGAAACCATGCACAGTGGAATAAAAGTTAGTCAGCAATAATCGACAATAAATGGAGAAAGAAGACTATGTATCGCATTCCAGAGAATTGAGTCAAAAACAACATAGAGAGAAAGAGAGATGAAAATATGCCCTAATACAAGGGAAAAGGGACAAAAACCACGCTGAAATTTTAAACATTTACCATAATTCCGTGAGTTACCGTGAGAGTTGAGGATGACCAGTATCGGTCCGACTAGAGGTTGAAAAAATATGCTTTATTCACGAATCGTTTCTGGGAATGGCATTCCTTTAAAACTACGCCCTGCACCTAATTTCCTTGCCATTACGAAAATCACGCCTCCTTGAAAACGGTGCCTTCGTTCTGTTTATGAATTAGACGTAGCAATGTTTTTTTCTAGGCAAATTCTATGAATTTAACAGTTTGGAGGAAAAGATACTGCGAAAGGGATGATGACACAAGTAGTCGTATGAGAAAAGCGGAGATAGAGAGAGAGAGAAGATAGAGATATGAGAGAGAGAGAGATGGGAGAGTTAAAAGAGCGAGAGGGAGAGATAGAGAGAGAAGCTCTTAAGGGCTAATGACACAAAAAAAAGAATTGAGAAAAAAAGAGAAGCGGATTCGTTTGAAACAGGAAAGAGAAATCGAACTTAACTGAAAAAAATGGCGATGAGATAGACAAAAGAATATATGGATCTGCCAATAGACTTGATCCGAGTAAAAAATGAACGAGGGATCGAGAGAAGGCGAAGAGAATGAGAACGGAAGAAGAGTCCGACGCGCAAAGTGAGTACGGGATAAAACGAAGGAAAGGGAATAAAAATATAAGGAAGAAGAAGAGCGGAGGGATAAAAAATAAGAGATGAAAGGAGAAAGGGAGCGCGCTAGGGGATGCTATAGAATAGAGAGAGAAGGTTGGCCACCTACCGTAGTGAGGCGAAGGACGAGAGAGGCGCAGAAACAGGAGATGGATGGAGAGGGGGCAGAGAGTGGGCAAAGAGGGGGCAGAGACGGGGCAGAGACGGGGCAGAGACGGGGCAGAGACGGGGCAGAGAGGGGGCAGAGAGGGGGCAGAGTGGCGGCAGAGATGGGGCAGAAATGGGGCAGAGAGGGAGCAGAGAGGGGGCAGAGACGGGGCAGAGACGGGGCAGAGAGGGGGCAGAGAGGGGGCAGAGAGGGGGCAGAGAGGGGGCAGAGAAGGGGCAGAGAGGGAGCAGAGAGGGAGCAGAGATGAGGCAGAGACGGGGCAGAGAGGGGGCAGAAAGGGGGCAGAGAGGAAGCAGAGAGGGGGCAGAGAAGGTGCAGAGTGGCGGCAGAGATGGGGCAGAAATGGGGCAGAGAGGGGGCAGAGAGGGAGCAGAGAGGGAGCAGAGAGGGGGCAGAGACGGGGCAGAGAGGGGGCAGAGAGGGGGCGGAGAGGGGCGGGAGCAGTAGAGAGTGAGAGAGGGCAGAGAGGGGGCAGGTGCAGTAGAGAGTGAGAGAGGGAAGAGGGGGGGGGGGGCGGAGGAGGAAGCATCGGCTTTGGCGGCGTCGTCTGGTGTCGCCGGCAGGGGACGACTTTTGCCCATCCGCCACTCTCTCCCTCTTCTCCTTCCCCGCCACTGCCTCGCTCAATGCCATACACACCACCCACCGCTCTCTTTCTCCCATCTCTATCGCGAGCTCTCTCTCTCTCTCACACACACACACACACACACGCTTCCGCTCTCTCTCTCGCAAAGGGGCAGAACCCGCCTCGGGGCCAGAAACTCCTACCGTCGCGCGCGCCCGCACTTAACCACCACTCTCCTCCTCCTCTTTCCACCATTCCCTCCCTCTTTCCGCCTCCATCCCCTGCCTTTTCCACTCCCCCGACACTCCAAAAAAACACCCCGCGGACCCACGCTCCCTCAAATCCCCCACGGCTCTCCTTCCCTCCCCCTTTCCCGTTTCCTCCCACACAACGCTATTGATTTGAGGAGGTGGAGGACGGAGGGAGGGTTGACGGCGTACTTGGGAGGGAGGACGAATGGATAAGACGAGGAAGGTCGAAGGGAGAAGACGGAGAGAACAATAATGGACGCGAGGAAGGACAGAGAGAGAGAAGGAAGGGAAAGAGAGACGAAATGGGAGTGGCAGGAAATGTTTAAAGGCAAGGACATGATTAAAATTTATTTTGTAGTGTTCATTAACTGCTAAAAATAAGCCATGGATTTATTTACGTTGCTACATTGAATTGGCGCGTAGATAAGGTATATTATCTGGACCGATTTTAATTTTAACCTACAAACTCATTCATGCTCCCCGTCATATTGGATGGGAAATTACATTAGTATATATAATATGTTCCTTTATAACATAGAGAAAATATCAACATGAAGAAAAAACGTTATTACAAGTCCTCTTAAATTTTTTTTAATTTTTTTTTCGAATTTAACAGAATTTAAAATGCGCGAACAGTGATTAAGTTTCCTAGTCGCCCATTGAGCGCAAAAACGAAAAAAAATAGGACCCAAATAATTCCGTGTGGTGGCAATGCGGGAAGTTGTAATGTCAATTATATTTCCAATTTCAATAGGCGTTTAAAATTAGCGTTTATTTTTTCGATTTTACGCTAACTAGGACTAGATATAAATCCTGCTAGCAGTAAAAGTATACTTTCCTCTTTTTTTCGCCCAGGTGTGTTGTCCTGAGCTCTTATCTCGATTTTAACTATTTTTTAAAAGACAGACTGACTTTTGCTCGTTACCGTGTTAATCGGAACAGAAAAATAATCGAACATAGCCCTAGTAATTTGTTTCGAGATTTTCCCATTTCCTGGATTATAATTAACTACAGTCTCTGAGTGAATTTCAGACTTTAATTCCATCTGGAAGACACCGAATAAATCGTGAGGGACGGACGGACACTTGGGAATTGTAAATGTAAGACGGTAGGAATCGCGGTACGCGGACAAGGAGCGAGGAAAGACAGGGAGATGGAGGGAGGAAGGATGAAGGAGGGAGAAAAGAGAATGACTGGTCGGGTAAAGAGGTGCAAGGCAGAAAAGGACGGATTTATGGGAAGGAAGAGAGCGAAGGAAGCAGAGGGAGGGTAAGTTCAGAAGAGGAGGGCTCACGGAATGGCGAGCTAGGGAATAGCGATATCAAGGACGTGAGAAAGAGATACGGGTGAGTTGTTCCAAAAATAGGGAAGGCGGGAGGTTGAGAAAACGGGACAATACATAAAATAAGTAGTGATAGTGAAATTATTTGAGAACGGAGAAATACGATAAATGTGAAAATGAATATTACGCCAATAACTATCTATGATAGTTAAGTAGTTTACAAAACTAAATACAGAAGAATGAAGACAACATGATAAAACATTAAAATGGGAATGCAGTCCGTTTTAACCAAGAGCCCTGGAGAAGAAGCAAGAGAAAATGAATGACAACCGAAGGAGATGAAGGTATGTCTTAAAGGCGGCGAAGAAACGGGCCACAGAACGACGGAGAAAGTGCAGCTATTCAAAAGATATTGATAACGTTGTAAACGCAAGGGCAAATGAAAGGAAGCAGGGACTTTTAACATGAATTCCTAAAAAAATATCACGGATCTAATTTCAACTCCAAGCGCTTTAAACCGATCATGTACATAATTTCCATTTTCATATGAAAAATTGTAACAAATAATATTTCTAACTTATTTCACTTGATTATGCATGTCTTCTATGTAAACGAATGGATTTGTGCAGCCATTTAACGCATACAAGATTGCCTATTTGTCCAAACATAGAAGACGTCTGCCATTGCAAGATATGATTCAGGTTTGAAAGGGTTAATATCGCGCACGGAAAAGGGCACTCAATTCAATACGAGCACGCACCTAGAAATGCTGAATACGCAGTCCAGCGAGCTGTGCAAACATGCAGCGCGTCGTCGATTTGCCATTAAATTCTCTCGGTTTGGGATTAAAGGAAGGACCGCGATGTAAAAAGCATAGAGGTGACCGAGTTTAGAACGAAGGGAGAACCAGATGAGAGAGGAAAATGATGGGCAAAAATTAAGACGTTCGGGAGGAAGGGGAGGAGGAGAAGACAGGAGGTGGAGGTATAAAGAGAGAGCGATGGAGAGGAGGGAAAGACGGAGAGATATGAGAGGTTCGATGATAAAGGAAGAAAAAGATGGAGAGAGAAAATGGGAGATAGAAAAAGGAGAAGAAAAGGGAAGAGAGGAAGAGATGTGGAAGAGAAAGGAGAAAATAGAGGGAGAGAGGAGGTGACAAACTACTTCATTTTGGCAAAATGGAGGGTAGGTATATCTAGAGTCCCTACATGCATAGAGGGAGAAGAGAGAAAGGAAGAGATGAGGAAGAGAGAGGGTAAGAGAGGGAGGGAGGAGGAGAGAGGGTATGAGAGGGAGGGAGGAAGAAAGAGTGAGAGAGATAGTGAGAGAAAGAGAGTGAGAGAGAGTCAGAGAGAGTTAGGGAGAGAGAAAGGAAGAGGGTAAGGGAGAGGGTAAGAGAAAGAGAAGAAGAGACAGGGTAAGAGAGATCGAAAGATAGATATTATAGCTAGATAGATAACCGTCTTTATTCTGGCGAAATTAGGACCATAAGGTCCATTCTTGCATTTAACCCTTCGTCAATATCATAAATATTACAAATAAAAGTATTATAATAACCAGTAAGTATATAAAAATATACACAATATAAAAAATATAAGTGAAGACATTTATGTTTGTGGGGAAAACTTAGGCAAAAACAGGCTTGTTCTTCCTAGTAAAACCCACGCAGGAAAACTTCCACTAATAAGGGAAGTGTGAAAAACCTGCAAAAATCCTACATAATGTATATATCATAATGGATAACTACAACAAGATATAGGAAACAGTATGTACAGTAGGAAAAATCGTAAATACAGCATCGCTGTATACCGTCATAAAGACATTTAGGTAATACACATTAAATATGGACAAATACACGTTTAATATACATTAATTATACATAGAATAGAAAGAGTGGGAGGAAGAGAATGGGAGAGTGACAGACAGACAAACTACTTCATTCCGGCGAAATTGAGGCTATAGAGTCCCTACTTAGATAAAGAGAATATGAGACAGGAAGAGAGAGGGAAAGAGAGATATATAAATAAGAAGGGTGAGACTTAGGGAGGAAGAGCTAAGAGAGCCAAAGAAAGAAGAGGGCGGGGAAAGGAAAACAAGAATGAGGAAAGGGGGAAAGTGGAGAGGCGTAGGAAGGGCATAATAAGGAGGTAGAAAGAGGGGAAGGAGTGGAGAGAGGAAGTAGGAAGTGGAGAGGGAACGAAATGATAGGAAGCCTCGGGATTGTTAGGCAATACGATGGGGGTAGAGCTAAGGAGGTTACAGAAAGGGAGGGTGAGAAACGGAGGGATGGAGAGAAGGAGAGAGAGAGAGAGAGGAGGAGAAGGGAATCGAGGAACCTGTGTGGAGAGAGAGAGGTGATTAAAATTGGAGAGTTGAATGACTTATTGAAGGAGTCGTCTTTTGCCCTCGCCGTCCCTCTTCCCGTTCCTTGGAAGGGCGGGATTGGTTTGTTAAAAAGGGAACCCATTTTGCATGTATATAACCAATCGCGCGAATCGATAGCCCTTGATTGATAAAGTTTCGGAGGGAGGGGAGGGGAAAAGAAATCAAAGGAGTACAGGATGGATCGAATGGAGAGCCGCGGAGAGGCGTGTGCGCGAAAAAGGGAGGGAGACCATATGTTAATGAGAGCGTGAGGAGGAATAACTCCTGTCGGAATGAGATATTGAGAGAGCGCCATCTCTAAGAGTAATGGGAGTTGCCTGGAGCGAAGTCGTTGTTGTCAAAGGCATCAAGATTTTTTATAAATATTCCGATCACAATGGGGATTTTGGGACTTCTCCTTTGGACGAGAATCGTTGAATTTCCGATAGGTCCCTTCTTAAGAACTCAAGCGTACATGTTGTTTATCTATCATCCCTTAAGATTTCCCATGCCTAAAAACTTGGGTTGCAGTGCATTTTAAATGTGCTGGGTTAAGGTGAACGCCATACTGTAAAGTGTTGCCGCATTTTAAAATCAAGATAGCACTAAACTTCTCTTTCGAATGTGGATTTCTCGCCGTAAACCATCAAGCTTTGGGGTAAATGTTTTCAACTAAGCGAGCGCATTCACAGATATTTTTGCAGCTACTCACGGAATTCCTAAAAAATGCCGATTATCTCCTCACAATCTGTCTATAGTGCTGGGAGCTACTTTCCACACGTTCCTGTTGCTTCCGATACACAATATCTACAGTTGGAAATTTCATAACGCATAATAAAGTATTGGAAATATGTTTGATAACTTTTACATTTGGATTGTATATTTTCTAAATCCATTACTGTATCGCTAAGTGACTCTTCGAAAATTCCAACGTATATGTCAAACTACTATGATGCTAATATTATTGTAAGTATCTGGGAGATTATTTAAAATTTAAGATCCTTTCATACTTCAAGAAGTTAAGCAAAATATTTCGTCATGATGCTATTTATTTATGGTAGGCAAAATTATTAACTCACGATAAAAAGATATTCCATTTCCATTCAGAAGCCACGGACTTAAAAACCTTTTGAAGAGGATTATTTATTTCAAGCATTGAAATTTAGTTTTTCTGCTGTTTTTCTCGAACTACATGGAGCGATCTCCGATAAAGGAAATCATTTTCGATTTAATAAATATTTTTAAAAAACAGTTATTTCATACTTGAAGACATTTCAACGGTACTGAAGGATTCCAAATCCCAAACCTCTGACATCGGGGTCAGACTACGCCGTAACGTAATTGAAAGTATTCCGAAGACATCGGATAAGCAGCAAAATAAATCTATCGAAAGGTTTCAAAGTAAGAAAGAGAGACTTTTGACGCGAATATTCGATTGATGACAAAGTTACTTCCTAGAACCTCGAAAAGAAATAGTCCGAGCGAACCGAGGAAGGAAGAAGGAGGTCACGAATTCCTGTCGTGAAAGAGTCGAACGAAGAGGATAAGTGGGAGCGGAGGAAGGGGCAAAGAGAGCGTTGAATTGGAAAAGGGAGAGAGAGGCGAAGGTGGAACAGAAGAAGGGGAGGATGATTCCTAGGTAAACCTACAGTGCAGCGTAGCTTTATTTTGTTTTATTTTTTAAGGAAGCAAGGGAGGAAATGACGCATTAAGCTGGCGCGGAGGAGGGAGTCAAAGGTACGACGTGCGCAGCGGGGAGAAAGGGGCAAAAAAAAAGAACCGTGCAGGAGGAAATATCCGGAAGGAGAGGCGAATAAAGGATTTGCGACTTATTTATGAGACAGGAGAAAAGAGGGAGTATACAGGATCGTGACTGAATTGTCGTCAGTCTGAAAAAAATGGTGAATCGAATTTTAAAAGGGAGGACGAGTTTTTAAGCTCTAAGAAAGAGGGATATCGCTTAATCGTTATGGATGACTCAATCTGTGGTTTTCAGAGCATGGAACCTGAGGCGACGTGACTCTGAAATGATAGAGAATTTTGGTAAGAAAAAAGTGATTAAGACTAAATTGGTGACCAAATTATGAGTCTCGAAGCAGGAAACTGAGCATACGAAACTCAGTCCGTATGTATAGATTGAGATATCGATCTTTCAGCGGTAGGAACAGTTCAGTTTCAGGCAAAAATCATTCTGCAACGAAAAATCTCGAAGCCAACGCTATAACCTGCCCTAAACTTCTTATTGCCCTTCCCTAAAACTTTCTTAAGGTTAGCGAACTAGAAATTGAGCACCACTGCTGAATGCTGAAATGAGTGAGAGAGGAAGGAGTGTTGCGTAACCAAGGTTGTCTTCATCAAACCAAACCACACGCTTAGAAGTCGATAAAATCACTGATCAGCCTTTATGTGAATTCCATTCAGTCCCCTATTTATGGCGCCGCATATGTGTTAAAAGTATAATAAATCTTTTTAAGCGAACATTAATTTACCTAAAATTTAAACGGATTGGTATTAACAAAAAATCGGTATATTATACATTGCACCAACTTTCTTATAAACTACGTATGCATCAGGTCTCACTACACTGACTGGAAGGAACACCTGCTGCTACGAAAACAACAAAACCGCAGAAAATGTCTTCTGTATGCAACGATATTAATATATTATGTAAAAAACAAATTGATAAATAGTTATACCATACATGAATATAAAGTATTATGCAGATTGGCGAAGGCACACAGGAAATCAACCGTAATTACTGGACGAAGATTGTGAGAGAACTTGGGAGAGCTGGGTGGCATCTCTATATTATAATGTCGCTGGACGTTATATAATTATTTTTGAAAAATTTGGTTTATGCAGTATAGTTTTTGAAGCCATATAACTGAACGAATTTCAATAAAAATAGTTTGTGTCATTTTTTAATAAATCGACATTTTGAAAATATCAACTGGAATAAACTATCCTTCATTTTTGCGCTATATCGTTCATCTCTTCGTATTTTATATTCTGGATAATAATATGAAAAATACGAAATATCGTTTGATTTTGTTGAACCGTTCAGACTTTAGAGTCGGGCACAGGCAGACAGACGTCATGACGAAACCATTTTTTTTGGACTCGGGGATAAGTAAAACGTGTATTTCTGTCAAAATCTCGAAATTGATATTTTTTCCGCGATAGAAATACTTTTTCTCTATGTACTACGTATACGAGAAAGTAAAAATGCGAATGTGATGTGAGGTCGCTATTCTAAGATAAATTACTAAGCTCACATTTTTATCGTAACGGTAGTGTATGATGCCTGTAGAAATGATGACAAACAGCAGGAAGAAGTAAACTCTCCGATGATATTCTTAGCCAGTCTAAGGGCGAAAGCTTGCGAGCTATATATAGATCAATAACAATCTGAAGGACAGAACATTAATTGCATTTGAGTCAGAAGGTCGTGATATTTATTTGTCGCAATACACAACGTGATTTTAAAAGGAGGCGAATAGTACCTTAGGTTTTAAACTTTATAACGATCGTGAGAAGCGAAGAGTGCTAATTACAAATGGACATGCCGCAACCATCACTCAAGTTTAGCGAGGTGTGGCAATATCATTTCACGTCTTGTCTCATCATAACTCAAATAAAAATATATATATATAATAACACATATGGAAATCACAGTGATATCGAGCTATCGCGATCCCTTGAAAGAAATTTTTATTAATTTTTTGTGCACAATTTCACATTTACACTCAAATTCACACTCAGCAAAACACTGCTAAAGTATTATTTCGCCAAATCTAACATCGGTTAGTAATTGCTTTTATATTTATTGTAATCAATTTGAAACAAGCAACAACCATTATCACAGAAAAATAACTATTTTCCACGAGAAAAATTTACAGTTACGTGGAAGTTATAGTTATTTTTTCTGTGATTACGATTAATAAATTACACGAAGTTCAGCCTAAGCTCGTTGATATGATTAACAACAACTAATTTTTGTTTAAATTTTATAGAACTTTAAATGTTAATTTTTGTTTACACATCATAGAAATGTAAGTAATAGACAACGAACTAGACCAAAATGTTTTCCATGTTTCGTGCAGAAATAAATACAAAAACTAAAAGAAGAACTAATCTAATTCCTACGGTTCGATCAGAATGCAGATAATTTTCTACCAAACAAAATATATTGTATCTTATTTTTGGCCGATAGCACGTTTGTTAACGAAATATATTCGATTGAGGGAAATTCCATGGTCCTTAATTAGATGTTAACCAAAGCTATTACATCAGAAAACCTTCAAATAATCAGTTCAAAAATGAAATTTGCCAAATACATGAGATAAAGTGGTTAAGAAGAAACGTGGGATAATCAGATTTATTTGCAATTAAATTATATTCATTGGCTCTCAAGCAGCTCTTCCATACCCTGAAACGGGGAGCTTTTAAACAGTAACAATGATAATCTTAGACCCTCATGCCCACAACGGGATTAGAACCCGGGATAATAATATTTGGAGCCTGACACTTTATCCGCCCATCTACTAAGGCTAATGTAGAGCAAAGATGGTACACTTACGTTGCACGATCTTATTAAGCAAAGTTCTCGTCAGGAGTGGGACATAATCTGAGCTAAAAGGTTGGTCAATTAGTCATTAAGCTCTGAAGCAGAATTAATGTTTCGACTAGATTGCATCGTGGGTTCAATAAACCTAAGGTACGCGTGACAAGGAGCAGTAGCACGCGAGGCTATTTTAGGATTCACGCCAGTAAGGAACATGTTTATATATTTTTTGTTTTGTGCTACGTATACCAAATGGATAAATTCGTCCATAGAAACCGTTCGTACGACGACAAAACAAAAGATGAAAGTTAAGAGACGCTCGAAGAAATCATTTTATTTTTAAACGCAATTTGCATATGAAAACTAGATGCACTCGTTAAAAAATCCAGAAATTTTTAATTCGATATAGCAATTCATTGCGAACTTTTACTTGTTATCCTAGCATCGTGAACGGCAGAAAACAAAATATTCTAGTGTTACCGGTAAACGTTTTCTGGGCCGAAAATTCTCACAAAATTTCAGCTGGGATAATATCGTTAACACTGACTTTTAGGACGTAAGAATCACTCTCGAGAAGGCCTAAAAGGCATTTTTTTACAAACAACCATCCAGAAAGCGAAATCAATTTCCGAGAAATTCGTGAGAGAGTGGATATAAATTAGCGCAAGCGTTTATCCGAGAGGATTCGAAGGAAAATGTCTTCCGGTTAGCGGGAATAGGCTTCTCTATGCTTTCGGCAATGCTCCCAAAAGAATTCTATTCTGTTAATTCTTAATACTATGCGTAAAACAATTTATACTGGGCATATTCCATCGCTTCCTAGAGCGATATATTCACAGTTAAATGAAAGTATTTCCCCGCTGGCACATTTTCTGATGTAGAGAATATTATATTCCGTCAAAAACTTTACATTACGAGAAATCTGCTGGAATAAAGTACTCTCTGTAATTTTCTTGCAGTAATTATGTATGCCCCCTCCAATTTCCTCGATAATTTTTACCTTGTAGCAATATGATGCTATTAAGCTTTTAGAACGACAAATGTATCCTATATACACATTCGGAGAAAGTCCCTCAATCGATCAATTTACCATTTAATTTGCCATAATGACGGAAGCGAGACATCGAATGCACCAAACTATCCCTTATGATTTTCACATAAGCGTTTTCTTCGATCCTTAAGGAGAAGAACAATTGTATTTTTCAGTCCTAACCACGTGTTTGCCTCATTCTTAAAACTTATTTCGACCTATATTTTTTAAAGAATCTTCAATTTAGCATTCAATACGTGGTTTTCTGTTGATACCAAGTGTAAATATGACATTGACATAACTCCTTCCCTTTAATTATAGATTATTATTACTGTTTCAACTGTTAAGCGATAAAGTTTTCTAAGCAGATTATGCGCAAAGAAGACTTTTTAATTACACGGGTAAATACACATGCATTAAAGTTTTATCATAGCCATCATTGAAATGGTAGAAAAGTCAGCGATAGGTAAGAAACACTTAACCATTACACGTGATCAGACGGTATTATCACTAGTGCGGCTGTAAAAAACTCCAAGAAATACCTGTAGGATATCAATATGTTATACGATATATAATGATAGTAAGGAGTGTGAGGGAATGTGAAGGGTCAAAAATGAGCTTTTAAGGCAGTAATTCTCGAAAATATTTAGGCGCCGCACCATTTCAAAGATAAACTGGATTTCGCAACACTTCCAAATTGAAAAAAGTTTTTATATTTATACTTACGGATATCGCAATGTCTGGACGCATTCATTTGTAGGCACTACATCATTATCGACATATTAAAGCGAAAATTATAGCCCAAAAGACTTGTAAACGTTTCCAAATAGTTGGTTTATTTATTTCAGAAAGTTTTTCGCGGTACCCCTAAGAATAAGCTGCGGTACCCCAAAGTGCCGCGGCACCAAGTTTGGGAATCACTGTTTTAGGCAATCATCATTAAGAACCTCACTTTAAGAGATAGATTACGAATCATTGCTGAGAATGTTAGCTCGGGAGATCCATTGCTTCAATTCACTGTCCCACCTCAACCTGAAGTACTACTGTGTGTTTTAACTCAATTTAGGCTTTAGACTCATCCACCCAAATTATCCCATCCAAGACCCTTATATTTATCTTCTCATATACATCACCTTCTTTCAAATCATCGAAAGTTCATTTCCCAATTACTTTGCCTCTTTCCCCAGCTTGCTACTTACTATGACTTCTTTCGAAAGACAGCTGACTTTTGACCCACCCATTTTTTCTTTCTCTCACTTTTAATTCAGTCACTCTCTGTTCGTAATATGTTTTAAAACTACATTTGTTTTCTTGCCGGTCCAACAATTTTAAACTAGTTTACGCCATGTCTACGACTCGAAAGAACTACGCGCTCGATTAAAGCTTCCACTGAGGTGCAAGTCAAAGAATTTAGCTGAGGAGACATTAGGAAAAATTAAATCGCACATTCATATCAAAAGACAATATCGCTAAGATAAAATATGCGATATAGTTTTTAGAAAACAGCGATTTCGAGCAACGTTTTCTCCTAGAATCATCCAGGACCGCGACATGAGGGTAACGCAAGCGAGGAATGATTTTGGGACGTAGCACCCACCACCTGCCACCCACCTCTATGGTGATTTGCGATTTGATATTTACATCTAGATAAAATGGCAACAAAATTTCAAATGAAGGGCAGTATTCCGCGAATCTTATAATTGAACTTGGAGTGAAAGTTGATGTATATAAATAAAAAACTATCAATATGCAAGCGTCGCCTATGGCAGTAGTTCTCAAACTTTCAATTGTCGCGGCCACCTTTGAATTCTAAATAGTAAAAATAAGAAACTTTATTGCAAATTTCTTCACTTTATGTAACTATTAATAACTTTTATCACATCGTATATTCTAAAATTTCCTGATAAAATTCTATTGTTTGTAAAAACTTTATTTTTCGACATATTACCTTGCATTCAAAATAATTTTGCGGCCCCCTGGAGGGCCGCGGCCCAAGGCCCTATGGTATAGATACAGGTGTATCAAACTCGCGGCCCGCGGGCCGCCTGAGGCTCGCGTGGTGCATTTTTTGTAATGAGCATTATAAATATAATATAATAATAATAATAAGTGCTTTTCTAGGGCGCCAAAGTTTAAACTGAACTTATAAAAAAGTAGAGGGAGTTCCGCATGTTTGCATCGCAAACGCATGAGGCGAAATGCAAATAATCTGCACGAAACAGAAGTAATGGTCATTAAAAATTTTGTTGTGTAGTGCAAATTCGCGAACCGCAAGTCCACGAAGTTCAAAATGATGGTGTATTGTAATTTCCACTAAAGAACATTAACTCGACCGGTTTCGTCTATTACTCCTGATGATTCTTCAATAGGCGAACAGGTGAAGTAAATCTTTTTTAATGGAAATTACAATAAGTCTTTTATCGCAATTACGGAATCTTTCCACGAAGTAGAGCCTTTCCAAGTGAATTGTTAGTTAATAGTGTTTCGCTCTTATTGAACGAAAGATAAATGGAGAATATGACAGCGAATAGCATGTAGCTCTCACATCTCTCTTTAATCCTCAATTCGAAGCACTCAGTTGTTCTATCCCTTGTTACATCTATCGCTCTGCCCTACGAAAAGCCATTAAACCGCAACAAAAAAGGCCCTCCCATGACATTTGTTAAAGGAACTTGGAGGAAAGTAAAATAAGCAATTTCATTTTGTGAGAGCGATTATGAATCACCGCTCCTACCTCGCACCAAGCCCGTTCCTGAAAACATCGAGTCCACCGCGCGTCCCTCGACCTGGATGTATGTATGTAGTCGTAAGCAATTTGTGCGTGTGTGCATATATCCTTCACTTGCACTCCATCAAACGTGCAACGAGATATATAGAGAAAGGGGGGTGAGAGAACGCTTTTATATTAAGAGATGAGTTACCGAGGCTACCGTTATAGGGCACGTGCCTTTCAGATGCAGAACCTGAGATGAGCGGAGGGTGAGGGAGGAAGGGAAATGAGAGGGATTCGGACAGAGGAAGGAGGCGGAGAGGGAGGGAGGGTAGTTGGCGCGAGGTGGCGAATTGAAGGGGAGAGGGCGAGGTGGTTGATCCGCACGCGCCCTAGAGGGGTAGAAAGCCCTGAATCCCACCCCCATCCCCTCGAATTCCTCCCCCTTGATTGGGGTCGGCGCGTGGAGGCGGGTAGGAAAATGGGGAGAAGTATCGGCACAGTCCCTCCCTCACTTCCTCGGCTCCCTGCTGCTTCGCCCTCCATCCCTCTCCCTCGCTCGCCCTCAGGGCGGACTGGGGCAACCCCTCTGGCGACCCCCAGCGATTGATCCAACCCACACACACAGAAGCATACCCAGGCGAGCAGGCACTCCCCGACTCCATCCCCTTTCGCCCCCGGCGATTAGAGCCTCGCGCGCTGATCCAACTCCATTCCCTCCCTCTCATCCCCTCCCCCATGCTCTCTTCCCTCCCCTCCTCACCCTTCATACCTCTTCAGCTAACTCTATTTTTCCCATTTATACCTCTCACGTTCCTCCCAAACCTACCTCTCCATTCCTCCATCAGTGTCTCGCTCGCTGTCTCCTTTCTATAACGATAACTCCTCCCATATCCTCCTACTCACCCCATATCAATCGGACCGGTGCGTCTCGAACGTCCATAGCTCTAGTTTAAATTTCTAAGGGAAGATATAATCCTTAGTTTAAATATTAATATGCCCCGCTTCGACTTGAATTTCTTGCCTTGAATCCCATCTCGATTTCTCTCCATATCCTCGTTTGTTCCTCATCTTCTGCATCTACAATCACATATTAGCTTGCAATTCTTCAGACTGGTGGGCGGAAGGACACGCAATGCAACTAAATGCTCCTAACATTTCTTAACTCTAGGGTTGACTTCTGTCGTGATCCATGATTGGGCTTGGATAAAACGAACCTCGATATTGCTATTTTCTTCAATCGATCTCGTATATTTCTACAACGTGGTACTTTTCTCCGACAAAGATAGTTTAAATTACAGCTACAGATTAATTACCTAAGATCTATAGGTACTTCTCTAGAAGTCATAGCTTTCGTTCGGGGTTTCTCCAGCAATACCCAGTTCAAAGTCTTTAACTGCTGAGAGTTACACATTTGTCTCACGACACTAGTTCCTCGGTGCTGAAATTTCCAAGCTAAAATATTATGTCTTTTTCATGGACATCCTCTCTCGTGCAAATGGATAACTACAAAAATGGGACATGCCGGAATTGATAGGAGAGCGTTAAAGTTGGAAGCAGGAATTTAAACGCTATAGGGTGGTGATGTGCAGATGGCAGCACGCAGGTCGCATGCAGCTCGTACTTTCCTGTCGGCAGAATGGTATGCCCTGCGCACCAATTTACATCAGTGTTCTCAGTGATAAGGGAATCGATCAAATCACAGATTGACTGAGATGGATGAAATAAAAAAATGAGTCAGCAGTGTAACCAATCTCTGCATAATGTTTTATCTTTGATATTTGCACTTACAACTGGTAAAGCGACAGTAATGAAAAATTTTAGCCTACTTTCCAAGATGGAAATAAGCTTATAGTTTCGTCGTCGTGTCTGTCTGTCTGTCCCATCCCCCTGTTAGCGTTTGAACCAAAAGACCGATTTTCATGACAATTGGTGAGAACCACTTGCTACTGGAGCCGAGCTCACGAGGATAGTTTTTGTTCGGGTTCGATTCCAGAAACTATTCTTCCCATTTCAATTACATGGAAATTCTAAAATCCATCGTGCAGGGTAATTTTCTCTTGCACATTAATATATCTTTGAATTGTAATATCGGAGCGGGATTTGTACTATTCTCTGAGGAAAGAAATGAAGATTCTAATTTTATCGTATAATGTTGTTTATCGATCGTATTTCTTAGAATTTTGCGTAAATACTGGAATTTTTACAGTTTTCATCACCCATTACGAGAGTGTTGCCATATCAACAACTATTGTTTGACTCGGATTCGGTATAGTCTACAAGGCCGAGTCACGTCTCCGTTTCGACACGTCATTTTTCATCAGTTTTCACATTGTACGTTGAGGTTTCGACATGGACCGTCACCTTTTCAGTCATAATATTTAATGAAATTAATATAGATGCTGTGTACATTGAAATTTCATTGGATTATCGCTAAGTACAATATTAAATTTTGATTTTATTCCAATTAAAGTTACAATTCAATAAAGTTCATTGAATCTGAAAAAACATGATTTAACTCGAGAACCGAAAGTACGATTATTTAACGTTAATGAGAGGCACGTAGCGCGGGTTATGATTGGAAAATGTGAATGTGATTGACGCAAGAATTAAATTAATTACTTATTTTCAGTATTAAATTTGGTAATTTATTAAACACTGCAATGCAATAAACTGACATACTTTGAATGGTTTTAATGTTTTGGCTATTAAAGTTGCTATTTGGAATTTGCTTCTTGGTACTATCTATTAGTTTCGTAAGTTAAATTTAATTTTCGAAATAAATCTTGGTAGCAACCGGTTTGCGGGGTGTCCACATTATCAGAAACGGAGGTGATTCGACACGTTTCGACCGGCACCGTCCCGTCAAAATATTCCTCCAGAGAAACCGTGACGGAACGAAACGAAGACGTGACAACGTATAGTGTGAACAACTCCATCTAAATACACAGAAGGAATTTTTGACGTTTCGAAGACGGCCCGTGTCGAAACGGAGTCGTTACGTATAGTGTGAATCGGCCTTAATACGTATACGAGTTATTTTTGCCGCACAAATACGCGTGATCAATTTAATATTCCGTTCGAATGTATTTGTAACGTTTTAAAACGCTAAATTTTGAAATTTGGGAACCAAAGAGCAACATATCCGCGGTGATTTAAAAGCTATCAAAGCCAATATAAGTATTAAATAAATGATTAAATGGAAAGTTGGCATCATAAGTTCCATTTGGATCATCTTGTTAAATTAGTTAAAAATAAGCTAGAAACTCAAAATTAAAACAGTTCTATAGCTAAAAGTATGACGTTTATTATTTTTTAAGACTAATTTCAAATTGGTGCCGAAATGGCGTAGAAAGGGAAAATTTCCTATTTTTAACAATGGGAAATAAAACTGTCATAGCAACGAGTCCACAGCTTTTAAATGGGAAACATATAATAACATAGCATTGATATAATGCCTCTAAAGGGAATTTATAGACTGTATTGCGAGGCCATCAGTCTCAATCATAGATGTAATATTATGATGACGTCATAGATTCGCAAAATGAGGAACAAACAAATAAAAACAAAGATAAAACCGTGAAAACGAACAAAAATGATAAATGCAGTAACAAAGGAAGAGCAAAGAAAAAAATAATAGTCAAACGTTGATAGAGTGTGATAAACCATTTAGTTACAATGTCTTACAACAAATAAATACATTTTCCACCTCTCCTTGTTTTCTCCCTCTCTCTTCCTTCCTCCCATTCTCTCTCCCTCTCTCTTCCTTCCTCCCATTCTCTCTCCATCTCTTCCTCCCATTCTCTCTCCATCTCTTCCTCCCATTCTCTCTCCCTCTCTTCCTCCCATTCTCCCTATGTTCCTCCCATTCTCTCTCCATCTCTCTCTTCCTTCCTCCTATTCTCCATCCCTCTCTCTTCCTTCCCCTTGCTAGTCTTTTAATACGTGAATCTTAAAAAATAACTTGTTATGCCATGTCTTATTTACATGAATAATTAACTGACCTTGAATTCATTTCAATATCATAGGCTTACGATAATGAGTTTGGCAACAATATCGGTCGCCATGGAAAGGAAAACCTTTTATTAAAACAACTCGAAATTTTGTAATTTAAAGCTCAATTTTGGAAAAACTCGATCCGTATTTGAAATTTCTTCGTAGGAAAATAAAACTTCATTATTTTCTTCTTCCTCGAGTTTTTCCTGACTTTGTACAATGCTTTTTAGTAATTTTAATATGCAAATTAAAAATAGTCTACACTCATTTCCATGTTTTTAAATGAGGAAAATGAAAACAAACTATTTTTTAAAAATAAATTGGTCGAATGAATCGGTTTAAAAGCCACCCTCTCGCCCTATTCTCTTTATTGCGGTTAAAATTTCACATTTCTCTTGTCTCCATGTTATGTAGTTTTTGAGTTATAGATACATACTTGTACTAGATCGGACACCGTCTCAGACACTAAATTATTTTCATATATAGTATGATGATATGCATTTGAGTTATATCTCTATTTAATCATAACTTCGCGAGCCGCATAAAACGCTCATGAGGGCCGTAGGTTGCTCATCGCTGACTTATTCGATATCGGTTGTAGAGCCCTTAAAAATACTCCTTTAAAATTGAAATTAGTCGCGTTGAGTTATTGTTGATTAGTCCCGCACTTAATCGCACAGATATCGGCACGATAAAAATTTGAAAAGTGACCCTATGTTACGAAATCAGGGAAAAATACATATAAACGTCTCCGGCGGGAGTCTGGTATCCGTTTGCGTATGAATAATTGAGTTGGGAAAGATGAAGGGTGAAAGAACGAAGATTTAGCTCAGTAAAGGGACCAATATAAGTACTGTATAACTGGATTTTTAATTAACTGTGATGTAATACATTTCGAAGAACAAACTTGAAGTTCCATTTCGTAAACTATAGGAGGAAGTGAAGAGTTATGGCCTTCTCTTTTTATTCTCTATAATCAGATTAAGCCAATGTTGATTCAGAATGTGAATTTTCCTAGCATTCCCATTCGGGTAATAAATATTTTAATGAAAAGTAATATATGTATTCTAAAACAAGATGCCAATCTGTACTACTTCAATTCAGCAGATGACAATATTTTTCACAGAATGATCAGCCGGAAAACTACAACATTTGATTAGCTCTTCATCATCAATAGGTGCAAGTAAAGTAATTTGGAAACCACTAAGGGTTTCATTCTTCCAACTATTTAAGTAGAATATCATTCTCTAAACCTAAAGAATATTTTTCAAGTGCGCGTGTGCTATATACTTTGAATATAGGTGATGACACATTACAAAATCAATAAATTCTCAAAATTTACCAACGGCTCTATCAGTTATTTGAATGGTCTTATGTGGCCCGCACAGTGATACATAAAGCCTCATGTGGTCCTCTTTGTAAAAGATTTGGTGACTCCTGCTCTAAAAAAATCCGTTCCTCCACCAAGTTCTACTACTACTTAGTTTAAATACCAGGAAAACAAAAAATCACTTAACAGGTTCCTGCAGACCACCACTTGCTAGCCACGTAACTAATCAGCTACACAGAAAGCGAATCGATGCTGTTATTCAATTACAATTTAAAAATTACATTATAACCTAAATTTCTCTATTTTGTATACGATAAGCAATTGGAATTCATATTAACCATTATTTGAATTTATCCAAAAATGCAATTGAAAAATGTTTAATATGCTAAATAATATGCAATATGTGACGAATTCGGTGACCTGATCGTCATAAGTTTGGCGTAATTATGATGGAACCCAAGAAATTTAGGCTGATTTGTCCAAAATACCAACCGCTGATGAAGCATTGCAACAACTTACGTTAATCTTCAAGGGCGACAAGGACGGTATACCACTCGTCCCACTAGTGGGTCAAGGGGACTGCAAAATATTTCCATGCTTCCATTTACTTCCAAAGCCAACCAAAAGCGGTGACACAGCCAACAGAGAGCGCATTTAGGCTAAAAGAAGAAATAGGAGGAGAATGTGTAGGAGAAGAAAAGAAGCAAACAGCAGAGCCAGAGGGAGTAGAAATCGAACGGGAGCAAGGAAGGAGCATTTTTTCGGCTGTAGGATTCGGGAGAGGGACGGAGGGAGGTATGGAGGTCGGTTAAAGAGAGAGAGGAGGAGGAGAGAGAAAGAGAAAGAAAGAAAGAGAGTGGTGGAGGGAGGAGGCAAACGTGCAGGAGGCGGAGGCAAGGATGATTGAGGGCGTGGGTGGGAGAGGACCTGATCGATTAAATGATTCATTTGCGAGGCTGAGGGAGCCTACGGAGCGGAATTTCAGTCCAGATCCTCGTCCCACGCGCCCTCCCGGAGCCGCCGCCACTCTGTTACCCCCCCCCCCTCTCCCGTCCCTCCCACTCCCCTCTCATCCCACAACCTCCCCCATAACTCCTTCCCTAGCCCCTCTAATCCAGGAAGAGACTAGCGCGAGGAGGAGGGGAGGATGGGGAAAAGGGTTTGGGGATGAGAAATGGGCGTGAGAGTGGCGCGGAGGATTGTGGACAGGGGGGAGGGGGAGGGGAGAATGGATGCCCTCGGCATGACGCTGGGGCTGGAAGGAGGAAAGTTAGGGTCGGCAGGATGGAAAGAGGTGAGGAGGGATAGAGGATGGGAAGACGGAGAACAGATTAGGCGAAGGAGGAGGGGGTGGTAAACTTCAGAGGATGCGTCCTGGAATTGAAGGGAATAGGTAAGATGCAAGGAAAAGCATATAGGTAGGTGAGAAATTATTGAACTGAAGGGGCTGCAGAGAGAAGAGAGAGGGAGATAGAAAAATACGGAGGAATGAAATGCGGATAAGAGGAATGGAGGAGATAAAGACGGCAAAGGATGGAAAGAATAAAAGGAAGAGGTAAGGGGGAGATAGGGAGGTCAAAGTAGGAAGAAAAAGAGCGATACGGATGACAGGAAGATATAATGCGAGGACAGAGGTATGAGATAAAGGAGAGAAGAATGAGAAATAGAGAGGAGAAAGAATACTGCAATACATTAGCTGAGAAATGAGTTGAAAGTGATTTTACATAGTTAAATCTCTAGATAAATGCGAATAAATTTACAATAAAAGGGGAGAGAAAAACTTTAAAGTAATCCGTAGCAGCATTGCAAGTATCACTGAAGTATAAGCAATTTAGGTAAATCTAACCTACAGCTTTTCGCTTAAAATTTGGTACACATCTATATGTATGGAAACAAAATTAATGGGTGTAATACTATCTGCGAAGAAACATGATTGAGAAACTGGAACGCTCTAAGCATAGGACGGAAATGAAAATATTTTCGATCCCCATTCCCATATATCAAGACCATTGTAAAACGGAATAATCTACCATTTTCAGAGTCGTTCGAATTTTTTGGGTTCCAAGGATTAAAAGCTCCCAATATAAGTTTAGCGGATTTCTTTTGTTACTGCATGGCATCGCTCTCCCCTTGGTGTGTGGTGAGCGAATGCAAGACAGCGGAACATCGTCGTCCCTAGTAGATGATTTTTTAGCTCTCCCTTAAGAGTATGCTGTTGTCAGCAATAAGATTTTCCTTCATCTCCAAGAAGACCATAGGGAGAAATGAGAAGTGACATCGTAAAATTTGATTTTTAATAAAAACTAAGAATAAAAAGAGACTACATATGTTTAAATTAATGATTATATTAATGTCTTATATCTAGAATTTACAACGTATGCTTCAGTGTATTGTTCCTTGATTGGAAAACATTTTAAATTATAGGCTTTCTGTAACAGAGGAAATAATTTGAATATTTATAAAATTTTAAAAATTAAGGGAGCCCTTTGCTGTGTAAATTTCGATTTCTTAATTGTATGGAAAAGATATTTTAGTTCAAAAAATATGAGCAGGAGATTTAAGACAATTGGATTAATAACGATAATAACTACAGAATGCACCAGTAATGTAGTTTCAAGGAATGGAAGTAGGTACTTAAGGAACACAAATTACGATATGGACAAAAAAACTGGCGGGTCGTGTTCTTCCATTCTCAAATTTACAGCCCAATCACCCCAAAATACACTTTTTCTGGTTGCAGAGTAATCATATATATATATATATATATATATATATATATATATATATATATATATATACATTGTCATATCCACTCTTTTAAAATTAATACGGCCGTTAGATAAATGTTTTACTATGTTTTTTCTCCTTATTTATTACCTTTTGTATCAAATGAGACATTATTTCGTCATAAATTCGTTCCGGCACGAAAATTACATATGTAGTTATAACGCTCTAAGTTGCTTGCATTTCGTAAAATACTTAGAAGTTTCGTGATTGGACGTAAAACCTACCAATAGAACCGAGGCTTTATATTGTCTCAGCAGTGTTAAACATCCTACAAGCTAAAATTAAACAGAAAGAGTGAACTACACGAATGAAACAATTTAATGCTGTATAGAAAACGATTCACTATGCAATAACATTCACGGAACAGTTCCCAGCTTGCGGAGAGTGCACGTCTTTTGGGCCAAAGCCTTTTTGCAAAAAAACGCACTTAGATGAGTGGTTTCCGCTTGGCGATTAAGAGGCGCCCGGCCGTAATTTAAACAAACAATCTCCTGCCAAGGAAAGGGAAAGAAAACAAACGTAAACTACGTACTACCAGACGAAGATCTCCGCTGGAGCTAAGTGAGCTAGGAATGTAATTCAATATAAAAAAGCGCCGCTCATTTCCCCTGCCATCCACCACCGTGTTTTTTTAAAAATAGTTGAATAACGGAATCAAGGCCTCTCTATTTCAAGGTCGGGAGGAAGGTCTGGGAGGAGAGCCAGATTTTTATATCTCTTTAAAATGTTAGAGTATCCGTGATTAAAGGGGAGGAAGACGACTGAGAAACGGCGGAGAGGATGGATGAAAAAAAAAGAAGGGAGTTAGGTCGCTCGTTCGTGCGACGGTCATCGAGCGAAACACAACGACGTGATCGAACCCGGACCGTCCCCATGGGAGCGCGACCAACCTCTTAGTGCCGCAGAGGGTAGGAGAAGTGGCGGAGGGAGAGGAATCAGAGAGAGAGAGAGAGAGAGCCGCGAGGAAAGAGGGAGAGAGAGGAAAAAGGGATATAGAGGCAACTTTTCCTTCCCTCTGGGAGCTCATGGGTTTCCAGGTTCTCGTAATTGGAGAATGGGGAGCGAGTGGAATGGGGATTTTCGAAATGTGTCCACTCTCGCAAACCCCTCTCCTTATTCCCCCCTATACCGGTCAGCCGGAAATGGAACTTTGACCTTTATTCCCAAAAGATCGCCGGATATTTCGCCTCGTAGCTAGTGTGTCGGCTCTTTCTCTCAAATAAGATCTCTCTTTTTTTTTTAAAGAATCGACAGCTAATATTTTTTTAATTCTTCTAAATTATTATATGACGCATATTAGGAATATTTTCTTGACTACGATTATGATGACTCTAAAAATAAGTTTTTTTGAGAAAACAATCGGTGATTTCAGTAGCTTTTATCGTATGACCATGAGCAAATCATACATATAGGTGCTCAGATCATAAATCCGTCATATAAAGATCCGAGTATCTCAAGAATCTTTACGGAATCGTAATGCCTCCGCCGAGCTCGAGTTAGCGAGTTGGGCCGCATTTTAATCCTAAGAATAACCTAATATCAGGTACATTTGGGTTTGATTCCCGGTCATAGCAGAATTTTTTCTCGTTTCAAAATTATTCCCATTTATTTTCTCGTTGTACATATTATGATGTCCCTGAATTCATAAATGAACTCTAAAGCACCCATTTCATTGTTAACGCGGTACGAAAATGACAAAGATGCAACGCTTCCGCATCGCATACTCGCCTATGTGGAAAGCGATGAATGGGGGATAAAGAAAGAGTGAGAGGAGAGGAAGTGAAAAAAGAAAAACTTATTGGTTTTATATTTAGACTGCAGAGCTGTCCATTAAACCACTCTTAAATGGGATATAGGAGAAAAGGACACGCAGAGGCAGACAGTGAAGGAAGTAAGCGAGAAAAATTACAGTTATTTTCGCCGAATCTAGAGGTGGCAACATGTTTTCATACAAACCGCTTCTTCTTCCAAACAATCAAAACCGAAAAAATAATTTATAAGAAATACTCAAAATCATAGAAGAGTTTTATCTTTCCCTAATGGAGAAAGAGGAGGCCAAACATCATGTCAAACTTTAAGGGTCCTTTAAATTTCGCCATCAATGAGAATTTGAATTTTCTCGCATCAGATAATATTCCGAAATATCGACCTTTTAGTTTTAGATTTTCCAACTAATGGCGAATCGAGTAAAAATAGGAAAATTCTACAACAGTTCAAAGATAATTCTAGATGCACACATCACCGAAATAAGTACAAGACACATTCCAAAACAAACATCATTGATGAACACGCCGAAAAACAGAGAAAAAACAGGAAATATTACAAGTATTTACATATACTAGTGGTACCTGCAAAATTTTTTGAGAAATCAGTCAGAAATCTGCATTTTGAAAATTATCATCGTCAAAAATGCCCACAGCCCACGCGCAGTTCACTGAATAATAATAATCGCCAATTATTAACGTTGCAACGTTAAGTTTGACATCGATACAACCAGAGCCGTCTGAAGGGGGTGGGGGCTGGGCGGGCAGTCGCCCAGGGCCCCGCGCCTATGAAGACCCCGCGTCTATGAGGAGCTATGGTAGAAATTGTATTCGAGAAATTGTCTCGAGAAGAGGAGATAGATGCTCGTTTACTCGTATACTGTTTATATATACTCGTATACCTTTCTCATTAATTTCCAATTTCCAAGTTGATGAGATTGAAAAATCAATAATTATCGACAGATTTGCTCATATTAAAGCTAGAAAAATAAACATTTAAAATTGTAATGTACTCATTATTGTTCTTTTAATCTGTGCAAACCTTAACAATTAATGGTTTAAAAAATATATTTCACCTACTGTATTTTAGGAGAAAAGCTAACATAAACTTGAAAACAATAATAAAATTGTAATTAAATGAGAATTTGATTTGTATAAATAGGGGGCCCCGCGGCAACCCTCTCGCCCGGGGCCCCGCGGGTCTTAGAGATGACTCTGGATAAAACTATAATTTCGATGCTTCATAAAAAGCGCGAAGCGAATAACGCAATTCTTTTGTCTAATTGAAGGCTTAATAGACGCTAATTCAATCGGAGGCAACAATGCGGGTCGCCTTGGCAACACTCGGAAAGAGTACGAAAAGATCATAAAATTTCGAAAATAAACGCAGATTTCTGACAAATTCTTCCGTGTAACATCTAAACATTGCAAGAATAAGATATTTTATAGTATTAGCCGTCAAATAAAGTAAAAACGGAGAAATTCGGTCACTGTTTAAGTATTTTAATGAATGAAGGAAATAAACCTTGCACCTTGGAAAAACGAAAAATCAATAGTATAACATTTTTATAATCAATTATAATTTAATATTGTTATTTTTGTACTGCAGCTCCTTTTAATCCTATGCAAATACTATGTCTTCTTCCTCAGTTTCTGCTCATTTCCATTCTCTTTTCCTTCATCTAGTTCTACCCGTCATCACTCATATATTCAATTGGTCGCTTATGCAAAACAAATTCCCATCGCAATGGAAACTCGCCATAGTCCGTCCCATACCTAAGAAAAGTCTTACTTCTGATATAACTGAATTTCGGCCCATCAGTTTACTTCCTGTATTATCAAAGGCATGTGAAAAGGTTTTACATGAACAAATCACATATTTTCTAATTAGAAATAATATCTTCGATTCTCTACAATCAGGATTTCGAAAATCACACAGCACTCCTCAAAATCACTGACGATATCAGATTAGCAATGGACAAAAGAGAAGTCACTATCATGACTCTTCTTGTATTTAGTAAAGCTTTTGACGATGTAGATTTAAACATACTTCTAACCAAACTGCGTCTCCTGAACTTCTCCTCAGATTCCCTAAACTTAATTAGTTCTTACCTAAATGATCGCCATCAAAAGGTCGTAACTGACAATCATTCCTCAAGATGGATTAAAGTGACACGTGGTGTACCACAAGGTTCCACCCTCGGGCCACTGCTCTTCTCTCTGTACATTAATGACATATATTCTCAGCTTGCTCACTGTAAATACCACCTTTATGCTGATGATCTCCAAATCTATATGTACTCTCGCACTATTGATCTCCCTCTTATCATAGATAAAATGAACCATGACCTCACTTCTTTATCCAAATGGAGCAATGTAAATTTCCTCAAAATTAATCCTTTAAAAAGTCAGTCTATTATTATTGGGTATCCCAAACTTCTCTCGTCACTAAACTTCTCGGAACTTCCCCCAATTCTGCTCAATAACTCGGTCATTCGTTTCCAAAAAACTGCAACCAATCTCGGGTTAGTATTCAACGACACATTGACCTGGACTGATCATATAACTAAAATATGTAATACTGTTAACAGTTCACTTCACTCACTTAAAAGAATTAAAAGCATTACCCATTTCTCCCTCCGCAAGGGACTTATCACCGCTATTGTCCTTCCTCACCTCGATTACTGCGATACGGTCTATCAAGATCTATCTAACGAGCTATCTCTAAAATTACAGCGTGCACAAAATTCCTGCGTAATATTCATCTGTGATCTCCAAAAGAGAGACCATGTCACTCAACCTCTATATACGTTAGGCTGGCTTCGCACTGAAGCTCGTAGACGTCTTCACCTCCTTTCGTTATTTTACCGAATTATAACTCTTCAAAACCCACAGTATCTGAACTCCAAATTTTCCCAAATGAACTCGGTACACAACGCCATCACTAGGGGCACCAATCTCTTCCTGATCCCACATCACAGGATGGAAATTTATAGTAAATCCTTCCATGTTACAGCTTGTAGACTTTGGAACGTCCTACCTACTGACCTCCAAAACGCAACATCTCTCCACATATTCAAACATAAATACTTTAAATTGCTGTTCTCTGAACAAAATTCAGGTCAGCTTTAAGATTTTCTTCTTACCTATTGCAATACGGCTTCCTTCACTCTTCCTTACTTAATGAACATTAATTAATTTCTTCGCAGGTTATCGATTTCTCACAATGTACGCATCCTTCGACTGTTACCTTTTCATCGTCTAGTGTCTACTAAGTTATAGTGTTTATATTAATTCTCATTGTTTTATATCATTCTGTATTGTTTCATTCTATTTTATACTGTTTTATATCATTTTGTATTGTTTTATATTATTTCGTATTACTTAATATTATTATGTATTGTTTTATATCATATGTGTTTATTTTATATCATTTCCTTCTTTCTTATGTTATGCATGATCCAACAACAATCTCCATATTCATTGTATATATTTCAAGTATATTTCATCTTATTCTGCCTAATTATTATATTTTATTTCTTGTTTGCATTACGTTATTACCTGTATATGTATTTTTTATGACGGTATACAACGACGCAGTATATACGAACACTTATTGTACATACTCCTTTCTATTTAATGTTGTACTATTATATTATCATATGTACACTATCTATGGTTTTTGCAGGTTTTTCACACCCCCCTTCTAAGTGTGTATTTTCCTGCGTGGGTTTTACTAGGGAGGACATGTCTGTTTTACCTAGGTTTTTCCCACAATCTCTAATCTGTCTTCAATTTTATATTTTTTTACTCTGTATGATTTAGGTATATACTGTTTATGTAATGCGTATTGTAATATCTTGCTTTACCATTTCTTATATTTATTATATTGACGAAGGGTCAAATATAAGAATGGACCTTATGGTCTAAATTTTGCCCGAATAAGGACGATTATCTATCTATCTAATTACTTAATAGATTCAGTAAATAAGTTATATCCATGTATAAAAGTCTGACCCGTGTTGAAGCACTAAATTGGTGCATTTATTATTAGGCCAAGAATAAAATTCAACAATTGGGACAATAGTGTCCCAATATAAATAAAATGCGTGAAAACGTGAGAAATCGCATTAAAACGTATTTTTTTAATAATTACTAATGAGATTTAAATTCTTCTCTTCGCATAACTAATTGTAAGTTTAATACCTCATCTTTGAAATATTTTAAAATGTAAACAAAAAAGATCTGCATATCAAGGAAGGGCTTTTTGCGTGATTCATATACTATACGATGCGAATTTAAATCTCCGATAAATTATAAGATGCACTGCAAAAAAACTATAAAAATAACTATAAAAATTGTTAATTGCCAAAAATTTCAATAGGAGGTTAACTGAAAATAAATAAATGAAAAACACGATTTTAATTATAAATAATTCGGGCGCCTTCTCTCTCGTACAAAAGTATTCAAAGCACACTTTCCTTACGCATGTAGTATAAGGACGACAATACAATCTCGAGGTTTAACAACGATACGGTCGGCAAGACAACATATCTTTAAAAAGCTTAAAATTTTCCAATAAATGACATTTAAACGTATAACTTGAGCGATTTCGAAACGAAAACAAAATTCGACGATAAGAATAAGAATTTATGTTTATTTTTCTTTAAAATGGTCCTGGTCCGAAGATCGTAGGTCAACTACTTTTAATTTAATTTTGAAAAAGAATAAAACCTGCAAGTGAAGAAAGGGTATTTTTATGTATTCTCTTATGGGTATTTCTATAGAGCGTTCCGGCGGACCAACGAACGGACGGACGGACCAACGTACAGAATAAGGATATTATGTATATAATACCATCAATATATAGAAAAACATATAATTACTTATGGTATATTAAATTTCCATTCTAAAGCCATCTTTTTCGCCTTTCTTTAATTAACTTCCTCCCAAATAAATCGAGGGTTAGGTAAGCCAATGGATTAATAGCTTTGAAATGTGAAAATTGTTTGAAGGTTCCGCGGGTCACCTGAAATCGAGTCGCGGGCCACAGATTGCGCACCACTGATATAGACCCATGAACCTGATAATTTGGCATTTCCAGGTTGCGGAATTTCAGAAGAAAAAAGCGTTAAAACCAGAGATAAAAATAAGCAGCATTTACGACTACTAGGGAAATAAAGAAATGACAAAACAAAACTGTGCATAAAGAAAAATTAGAAAAGATGAGATAGGAATAGCGGGAGAGAAGATACAAGTATTAATAATAGATTAAGAGGATAAATAAATAGAAATGGGACGGGAAAAATTAGACGGCATGCACTATAGAAACTGGGGAAAAAGCGGAATGGAGAGAGGTAAGACGGGATGAGAAGGGAAAGGAAGTGGAAATCGAGTGAGAAGGAAGAACGGAGAGACGGAGAAAGTATCGCAAGAGAAGTCGTCAGGTGGGGTGCGAGTGTGAGAAGGCGGAGGGAATTCCAGAATAAGAGAAGGCTTAGAGGAAGGATGGAGAGGAATAAAAGAAGGAAAATAACGAGGGAAAGAGGAAAAAGAGGAAAAAAACAAGCAACAGAAGAACTTATGAATCATATATATATATATATATATATATATATATATATATATATATATATATATATATAAGCGTGTTTAAAAAATCACAATATACCAAGATATAAACTCGTAAATAAGCCAACGCGACAGCATTTGAATTACGCAGAGCCCATTTATAATATAAGATAATAGTTTTCATTTTCTGCGAAATTAAGGGATCTATCCGGAATTTCTAAATTCTTTGGCAATCGGCTCACCTCCAAGTTTTCGAATTTTCGGTGTCATGGCTTAGATCGCCCTTTTTAAGTAATAATTATAATCATCAATAAGAAAATAGTCTATATATCACACTAACATTTATGTAAAAATTAGGATATTTTGTGTATTACGATTATGGCGACATCATCCTTGGCTTTTAGTTCGTATCCGGATAAAAAAATGAATTTAAAATTATAACGCCATCATGTTTACGTCGTTGGCTGAAATAAAATGGATTATAATGCAGTCTAAGCATTAAATCTACGCTATTGAAGCTTGGAAAATCAATTCCCATTGAAAGGCATTGGAGTCGTTGCTATGGCAGTTAATATTTTACAGTGTTGAAAACCAAAAAACGTTTCATAATTTTATGATTAAAATCAATTTTTTATGCAAATTCAGAATAGATTTGAATTCTATCTTCAAGTAAAATAAACTTCACTCTTTTTCACAGTATGGTGCATGTTCCAACTTTGTATCTTAATTTAAAATAATTTACAAAAGCAATTTTATATAGCCCTGCACAGTTTTCAATGCTTTTCTTATGGGTGTTTGAAATTGGGCATTGGGGTCAAAAACATCCCCTAAATATGACATTTTTCCTGCCAAATTTCAGCTCTGTAGCACTTCTAGAAGTAACTTAGGTTTTTTATGATATATCCTATATATATAAGAAGCAGCTACATATTTATAATTATATATATATATATATAAATGAAAACTACACTCCTTAGGCTTTCTCTGAAGTCTTCAAATTTCAACCTAAGGAAAAACCTATGGCCATTAAGAATCCGTAAAAATTTGGTTGCTCTAACTTGAACGGTGTAGAAATAGTTCACTGGACACCAGTTACGTAGGAACGGACAAAACGTTTGCATTAGCGGGTTCTTTTTAAACCGCTAAAAAGGAGAAAGAGAAGAGGTTGGGGAGGAAGATAGAGAAGGAAGGACGATGAGGAATGAAGCAGAACGAGAAGAGGTTAAATAGGAGAGAAGGGGAGAAAAATAAAGAGATATGGAGAAAGAGAGGAGATAAAAGGAGAGCAGCAGAAAGACGAGGTGGTCGTGTGCGAGGATGAAGCGAGGGATAGAGCTGAATCGGAATGACCGCCTCTGCCGTGTATGGCGAGGTCATAATATATTCGCAGCAGCGGTTGTCCTCAAAAAGGGAGAGAAGAGGGGAGGAAGGAGGGCGAGCAGGAGGAGGGAAATTGGGGGGGGGAAGGAAAGCGGGCGGGTGGAAGGGTTCCGCTAAATTCAGTGGGAGGAGAAAGACCGGGGTCCTTTTTAGTCTGCACACAGGGCCTCATTCGTCGTCTCGTCGGCCCGAGTCCTATGCCCCGACCGCTCCTTGCAGGTCCTCGGCAGCGCCTAAGGCGAGACGTGTCCTACGATGGAAATAACCTTTTTCGAACGCGCTGCCCCCGCGCGCCCGAGAAAATTCGTAGCACGGAATATCCTCCGTTGGGAAGCCAGGTGGCGGAAAAGTCTGCGCCTGCGGGGGAGAATATTAGTTACGAGCGGACGTTTTCGGGAAGAGGAAAACTCTTCGAGCGCTTAGCAGACGCAATAGGGCAGGGATGAAGGAAAGGGCTATACCAATAGGCGCCTTCATAAAGGTCGGATGACGGTCTGCCGGTGCGTGTTACGCTATGAGGTTATTACCCTGGCTGAAGAATCGCCATTATTCCACGGCAATGCTTTGTTGACTGACAGGAAAGTAATTACCAACATATACTCTGTGAAATAGTGTCCCTGAAAACTGTTGTTTCGCTCTGCTGAAACGGGTCCGAGTATATTTTTAAATTCAGGCGATATAACACTGCAAATGAAATTTCTCGTTCAATTCTAACATTAGTTTCCATAAGATGTTAGAAGAACGATTCGAATGAATGCAACCACCAACTTCACCTTAAACTAAATTCAGCACAGACAATCATAAAAGTCTCGTAATGAAATACAGTTTGTACTTTTCCACAAGATACACATTTATTCACAACTGGTTTCAACGTGATGCGGCATCAAGGCCGTGAATACATATTTATCGTGTGGAAAAGTACAAAGCGTAGCTCATTATGAGTGATATCATAAACTTTCACGAAGTCGCGCCTGAGACAATTAACCTTATAAGTGTTTTAGCCGTGAGTGGGATTTTATTCATTGTGAGATATTTACAAGCAATATACGACCTCTCACACTTTCGTCTTTTATCTCAGTGTCTCCCAACCGTTTTCGTTCCGCGGCAAATAAAAAAATATTGACGGCAAAACCGCCCCTCTCCTACCTCTAGACACACACTTTCATTGTGAGATCTTTGCATGTCTCAAAGTACACAGTCGCTTTATCCTGGCAGGACTGGTAGTCGTTGAAACTCGAAGCTCTTACTTTACCGCTCTCAGGAAATCTCGCTCTTCGTTTTTTATACAAGCCAACAACCTGACTCCCTTAACTACGTTGTCGAAAAGTTCAACAAAACTGAGTTTACATTTTCTGAGATTCTTGGATATTCATTTCCAACAATCAGAATGTGTCCTGCGAAATCTATATATAATTTGTCGAATGCCCGTCTGAGGCAAGGTCATTTGAATGACACACTAATTGAATAGCAATTTCAATCAGCATAAATGAGGAGTCCGGGGGGCGCAGTGAGTAACGCGTCAGTTCGCTAATAGTCCCGGATTCGATCCAGACCGGATCACCTTTTTTTTCAATTTTATATTTCACTTCTTTATTTAATTTGATTAATGATTTTGATTTGAATATGGCCAACGAGTCATTTTATTTTAACTAAAATTTTAAATAAATTTAAATTCATACATTTTCTGTTGTCCTGAAATATATGAATCATAAAAACAATGTATATTATTCTATTTTTTTAAGTTGCGTAGCAATGGGCAAGCCACTAGTTTGATTTTAAAACTACGATCCATCCTTGATCCGGTAGGTTGCTCTTGAAGCAATGTTGAAATATTCCTAGAGCATTCCATCAAAACGTGTGCCTCTCCTAAAATTCCGTGTTCGCGTCTGACGCCCGTCGCACCACCGTGTTGCGGCGCACCGGTTGGAAAACTCGGTATCCACCTATAGAAATTAATACGTTTATTTCAGAAAAAAATATACCCCGCCGTACTCCGGGCGGGGCCCATTTCGAAGTCCGTGCTCTGTTTTACTTCTCCCGAATTTAACGGGACTATCAAGCGGAAAGCAACTCCCTCCTTCCACCTACTCTCCCCTAGAAACGAGAAATATTCAATAAAAATTTACGCTAGCAAGATGTCCCCGGAGCGCAGTTTATGCCGACGTAATATCACTCCCGTAAGCGAAAATGTCGCAGATTCTGGGAAGAAGAGGGACTCTGGAAGGGGGAGGGGGAAAAGCGTGTGCGTCGAGAGGGGGGAGGCAGTTGAGTGGGGTGGGGGAGAAGGAGGCAGTTGTGGGGGGAGTGGAAAGGGGAAGGTGGGAACGGCAAGGGATGCCAGCGCGGATAGTGGCAGAAGGGCAGGAAGGGGAGAGGGGATAGTGGAGCGGTGAAGAAGGCAGGAAGGAGGTTAGGGAGTGGTACGTGGGACACGATAAAAGTGAAACGGTGGGCACGTAACGAGTCGGACGTGAGAGAACTAAGTGGAGTTTGGAGGCGTAGAGGTTGGTGAGTAAGGGTTGGGGAGTATGAGTTGGGGAGTAGGGGTTGTGGAGGACGGGTTGCGAAAGAGGGTTGTAGAGAGGCGGCGGAGAGAGACAGAAGAGTGGAAACTTGGTAATCTGAAAACGAGAGGATCCTTTGCTTCTCCCGCCGACTCCCCCATCTCCCCCCGCGGCGGTTGGGATCCCAAGCGCCACGGGAACGGTCGAAAAGACGAGCGAGATGCTCGGAGGGTTGAGATACGAGAGAAAGAGAGAGGGAGATACCGAATGTCGCGCGCATAAGGGGATGCCTTGGAGATGTGTTGCCGTAATATATGCGAGTATGCGGCCGTTGCCGACGGAGGCTTTAAAGCTTGAAATGAGTCCGATTTTGATGCGACGAATTACGCCCAAACTAAATGACAGCATTTAATTTGCGATTGAAACGTGAAAAAAGTTTCAAATTTATGTCTCGTTAACTACGTGGACGAGGTCAGGCTGCTTCATCAACAGGGTCGGCCAGAGGTACCGGTGAGCAGAGCGGCTGTCCTGGGCCCCATAATCTAGGGGGAGGGGGGGGGAGGAGGGGGGAGGCGCTTTCGCGACAAACTGTACATCGCATGCAACTAGATAAGTGCTTCTCGCCCTGGGCTCCGCGGAAGAGGTCCAGGGGTTCCGCGAAAATACTTACACGTATAACTGAAAGGATGTGGTTTAATCGCCTTCATAGCATATGTCAACAGAAACCATTCACTCCTAATTCATATATGGTTTGTTATGGCAATTAAATGTTAACATGGGTTGATATGAATAAATGTATATACTATCACATACTGGAGACTTCTAGGATTTTAGTGACTGTTGAAGTACTTGCTGGGCACAGCTGTGTGTTGCTGTGACAAACTTTCATTAACAGAGAAAGTATGGCTCGGTATCAACCCAAATATTTCCAATTTTAACCCTCTCCGCCTCCCCAAAAAAACGCTTCAGATTTAATTTTTTGTTTTATCATTTAAAAGGAATATTGTATTGATTAGTAAATAAATAAATTTTTCCGCAACGTTAAAATTACTTGATTATA
Source organism: Tanypteryx hageni (assembly GCA_028673005.1). Classification (NCBI taxonomy): domain Eukaryota; kingdom Metazoa; phylum Arthropoda; class Insecta; order Odonata; family Petaluridae; genus Tanypteryx; species Tanypteryx hageni. The sequence continues at coordinate 34,190,627 of CM054115.1, forward strand.
TCTATTTAGTTGTCTTTTACCTTCTTCAACCTTAAGTTGAATCTAGATTGGAAGATGGAGTGTGGTAAATACAATCTACACCACCTTTTTGAATTTCGCGTGCTTGCGGTTCGCGAATTTGCGCTTCGCGACAAAATTTTTATGACCATTACTTCTGTCTCGCGCCGATTATTTGCATTTCGTGTCATCCGTTTGCGATGACAACAAGAGGAACTTCCTCTATTTTTTGTTTCGAAGTTTAGTTTAAACTTTGGCGCCCTAGAAAAGCACTTATTATTATTATATTTATATTAATTTTATAATGCTCGTTATTAGCAGTTTTCGAAATAAACGAACGTGATAACACTCGACTTAATTATTTTGTTGCTCAGTTTGAACTTCACCGCCAACGGCGTTATTTTCGACCTGAAACATGTTTAAAATTTAAAGAAATGCCATCATTTTGGAATGTAATGTTTTCATTTACTATTATCTTTGTATTTTGAACGTAATTTAGAGAGATTTATTTTTTGTTGTTTTCATTTTTTATTAGGAATTTTTAATGTAAATCTAAGAATCGCTACCATCTTGTAATATAAGATTTTCTGTCGCTTACCTATATTGAACGCAATTACTAAAAGAAATGTTACCACTTAAATGTTTCGTTTTTATTTTTTGTGACGTATTTTGAGTAAATAAAAGAAATGTTATCATTTTCATACGCTAGGTTTTGATTTTCTGTTACGCATTTTGAAAGTAATTACGCGTAATAAAAGAAATGTTACCACTTTTTAATGCTAGGGTTTTTTTGCGGCTTGGAAATGTTTGTTGCAGAGCCCAAGAATACATCTGTGCATCACGTACTCAACATTTCATTTCGGTAGTTCATCAATTTAAATTAAAGGTTTTCCTTGAAATGAACAAAAGAAGTTCGAAAATCGCATGCGAAAATGCGTTGGAGGTAAATTTTACAAGTATCGGGAGAACTGTAATCGCTTTGTAATGCATGGCTTTAATTTGCTATTACGCGTTTTGAAGATAATTAAAAGAATTTTTTCACTTGACGACGCTAGGTTTTCATTTACTGTTACGTTGCTGTAACGTTTTCTTTTATTTTCTGTTAAACTGCATTATTTATGATAAAAAAAGTGAATTTTTTAGGTTGACTGGGAACCATACTTACATAATAACATTGCGTCTTATGGGAAAATAGGACTTGCACATCGTGAATTTGCATTTCGCATCAGTTTTCCGGAACCATTTATTCGCGAAGTTCAAAAAGGTGGTGTATTTTTTTATTTTTTGGATACGAAATAAAACGTAACAATATTAATTTATTATTTATCAGTTTTAAACTTCGTTCTGGTGTACCATAAAATACCCAATTCAACTATTTCACGTAATTTTAAGTTAATATTTTTACTTTCTCCATACGTATAGGAGAAAGTATTGTTTTCATGAAAAAATCTATTTCGAGATTTCAACGGAAATACACGTTTTTAGGTCTCCTGAACAAATTTTGACCATTTCCTCGATGACGTGTGTATGCGAGTTTTTTGGGGTGCTCTATCTCAAAAACTATTAATCAAATCAACACGAAATGTTATATTTAACATTTTTATGAATGTCACAAGAAATCGGTAAACCGAAAGTGAGTGTTTACTCTTGTCACATCAGTCTTTTTGAAATATTTGATTAATGTAAAGAAAAACTGGAATAAAAGTTGTAGGAAATGTAATTTTCTATAATCTTTGTTTGAAACATTTTCCCATATAATGCATTGTTTAAGAGATATCTTAAAAACTAATGTTGTAGCTGCCACAACCACCACCTACCGGCGACTATTGTAAATATTTTACGCTTAGTTACATTATAGTAAAGCTCCTTTTTATTTTATTAATTGTTGGAGCTTCCTGGCTATTTACATACAGTATCAGAAGGCTACGGTTTGAGTTTATTTCAGTTCGTTCTTAAGTCTGAATTTTTTTCGCAGTTCTTTAAAATATTTATTATCATTTAACCTATTTGGAATTTTTAGAAATATTACAAGTATGGAGAAAGTCATGTGATGGACACATCTGATTTTTACTAAACGATTCATCATTATAATTGTTATTCTTCTTGAATTATTGTAGTACATTTTATTTATTTTTAATCTTTTTGGAGTTAATTTTACCAGCTAAACATTTTGGGCTGTTAGATGGTAGTGTTATTATATTTTTGTTTAACAGATAGTCAAACATTAAAATATCATCCTTGGAGGGCCTCTTTATCGACATTATTTCGTTAATTGTTATTTGTCTTTTTTGTTTGTTTTTGATATTTGTTAATTTTGATGTCATATATGCTAGTATTTTAGGGGGCATCATAGTAAAGTTTAACAGTTTTCGTATATGGTTTGTTTATATATTCCATAGATATTTTTCTGTGAAGAGCATTGTGGGGTTCCGCGAAACGGTATCTAGTTTCTCAAGGGTTCCGTACCTCCAAAAAGGTTGATAGGCTCTGAACTAGATAACTGTTGGCTAGCAGTATATGTCGCTGAAAATTTCATTCTTTCGATTTTTTTGCAATGTTTTAATTTTTAAAAAGCAATAAATAAAACTAGTGGAACTGTCCGTCATAATGTCGGGTAGGCGATGCACTAAGGCGGCCGGCCGACCAACTCAGCGACAGAAGCGCTGGTCGTGTGACCTAATCGGGCGGGCATAAGCGCCTCCTGGACACGGTTTTCAGCCATTATCAGACTTCGTGTACATTTTTTTACAGATTTTACTGAATTGTGCAATCCGAGCCGTGAATAGGCGTCGAATGACACCTGAACCGATCCGATCCGTTGAGAATCCTAGGAGTTCTGCGGACAACGATCGTATGTCGGCGTTTAAATAAATATATATGTATGTAGATATCTCGTGCTCGTATAATACCCGCTTAAAATTGTTTGAAGGGGGCGCGGAAATATACTCTGACTCTGAACGCTACTGTCCATAACACAACAGTGTATCATCGTCGTCTATCTCATTCCTCGACTAACTAAACCTTTGAAGAGAAAGGGAAAGTGATTATCGAAAACTTCCGACATGTAGTTGTTGAAACATTTCAAAACAGGGGCGGCCCGAGGTATTTTGGCTCCCCGGGCGTGAAACCGCTATAGCGCCTCCTTCCGTATAATTCTGTTAAGATATTTGTAAAAGAACTTGTTTATTTATTTATTACTCCGCGAAATACTTTATAATGAAAAGAAAAATTAATTTCATCAAGATTCCTGCCTGTTCTGCGATATAAATTGGTATACAACACATTCATTTGTTAGTAATCTATAGATAGATGATCTTGTTAGCGCCCCCAATACTCGCCCATAGCTCGGCCCGGTCCTGTTCCCAAAATATTTGCTTTTTTCACATCATGCAAATTAGAAAATAGAAAGAGATATGAGAACAAATTCTCTCCAGGTCGGAAGAGAAATATCTCACGTTTACAATAATCTTAAAAAATTAACTCATATCTTCCTAAATAATCAGTGCCATGTTTATTTTCAGAGACTAGAAATTTTGAATTAGTAATTCGCTAGTTAAAAATACTTTGACGCAACCACGAATGCGAGACCAGGTCAGAAAAGGTTGAAAATGCTAATGAGTCGCTCCGAATTTACTTTAAATGCTCTCTTCATGTAGGTTAAGCAAAAGTTGCGATACCGTTAAGACAAACATAAATCTAGTCCGAGTGCCTGTTATGTCATCATGAAATACGAGATAACAATCTGCTTTTCAAGAAAGTTCACCTGTTTCTACTTTAACAGAATCGTATCAGGCCGTTCCAACGCTCTTGCACCAAAAATAGCAGTTTAAAAAGTCTCTCTTGTCCATTGCGACCACACAAAACCACTAAAGCGCTAATTGCAGGGCACAGAATATCCAGATACATTTTAAACATTCCACAAATGGCCAGTTCATACTACTTTTTGGAGTCAAAGCGAGGTGCACTCCTTCTTTCGGAGCGAGAAATGGAAGGCGATGGATGCCAAATTCCTAGAACGGCGTAAACGAACCTTTCTAGAGCGAGTGTTAAGGCAGTTGAAGAAAAATGTGCCACAATTAATCTATTTGAAAATTAATACAAAAAGATCTAAATTCCACGATCAAATGGCCGATCTTTCAAAAAATAACCCGGTGTCCAAACTCGCTGAGAGTTTTCAGCATTGGTTGCCATTAAAATGCAGCGTACTCGGTACTTACAGAATAAGGCATTATTCAGTAACTTATTCTTTAGCAACCGAGGTGCGGTCTATGAGAAACCACTTAACTTATAGTTTCACATTACCCCGCTACTTCCTGCTAGTTTACCTTTTACAAAGTAGTAAAGTGAATATTGAGTTTTTTCTTTTGATTACCCTCGTGACATTATTAAACACGGAAAATCCAATTATAGATATAGCCATGGAATAAATATACAATATTACAATAAACAATAACGGTCTTGCAGACCATATCTCAGCTGCAATGTGATCATTAAAGGTTAATGAAGGTCATATTCAAGGAAGTTAAGGAAGCAGTTTTACCCCCTTAAATTAAAACAAAAATTATGAAATTAGCAACGTGCGACCAACGGTCGTACTCGCGGAATGTATAGTATATTCGTATTACACGTTACACCTCGACTACTCCTGTTTCAGCTGCGCTTCCTGGTCATGGTGCGATTACAGCGAAGATGATTAAATCTGTAAGACATGTTGAATTTGACATTTACGCGCTGTCCGGCAAGTATTTCAAGCGTCTCCATTTAAACAGAGAAGTCAGTCAGGCAATCTGAAATCACCTATTGGAAATTTTAAAAAATCCAATTGTGGTACGCGATCTAATGCAAAGTGGTACGCGAAAATTTTTTAAAAACATGGTTTTACTTATAGCTTAAAATATTGTTATATTATATTTACGCAATTCGATTGCAAATTTACATGCATGACTGTCGGCACATAACATAATTATAATATTTGAATTTAAAATTATTTAAGCTGACGTCAATCTCACTCTTGTGGCACGCGAACATTTTTGTTTATGCATTGGTGATACAAAAATAAAAAAGTTGAGAATCCCTGCCCTAAACAATTCAAGCATTGAATAGTGCCTATACATTTAGGTACACGGTAAGAAAGCGCTTCTGGGCATTTAAATACGAACTGTAGTTTAAGGCAGTGGTTACCAAATTGTGGGGCGCGGCCCTCTGGCGGAAGGACGGATGCGGAGGATAGATCGGCGTGCGCAAAATATTACATGTATATTTGTCGTCTGTTTAGCCATCCTAATTGTGAGACCTACCACATGCAGCCATAAAATTCTCGCCCTCATTTGACTAAGACGTATTGCTTGCCTCCACGTTATTCTTAAGGCGGTTATATAAATCGCAATTGTAGGTCCAGTAGGAATTTATGAATTTTGACTGAACATGATATAGAGGAGGACGCAAAGACACTTTTCTTAAGTGAGGGGGGACGAGGCTTTCTAATGCTTGGAAACTGTTGGCTTAAGGAAACGTTTTACATCGCTTAATGCTCAGCTACAGATGAACGAGAGATCAGTACGCACAAAAAAATGGAATTCTCGCCGCTAAACTAAATAAATTAAGATCTTTGCTAACTTTAAACAATCCCAAGCCGACTTTTAACTTAGACATTCTGATCATCGATTATCGTGACGATCTAAGAATTCGTTTCGATCTGATTTTCTTCCTGCGAACGACTTGTGTATTACTTAATCAAATGCTGAAATCAAACGGGAATAATACGAATGTGCTTTTACCAAGAAGCGGCGTCTCCTTTCGATGAGTAGAAAATCTCCAGCGTTGGAAGACTTGCGGTGTCCCACGACGGCAGAGGTTCCTCTTGACACGCGTACAAGCATCGCCACATCACACAATGTACACATTACTTCACTAACACGAAGAAGATGCACTTTGTCGAACGAGAAAACACTAAAGCACTTGGTTTAGGCAGGGACTCGAGAATGGGTAAGAAGGGCCTTGGTTGAAGGTGGGTAATGAAATTCGGCAATAGATTATTTTGGACGCAATATGCATCGACGTTGGAGATGAGGAGGAGAAAGACATGAAAGGCGGGAAAACAGCGATTTTTCTAAACGCTGAGTAACCATTCTTCATAGGACATAGAAAGAATGCGCATAGCGATTGTGATGTCACAGTAACATCGCACCTGGAAAGAGAAAAAAAAGGATTATTAACAGAAAATAAATGTACTTAAAATTGGGCGTGAAGGAAGATATTAAAAATAAAGTAAGCATAATGAAATTAAAGCTATTCTTTAAAAAATCATTGAAATGGAAGAATTTCTCTTTCATGAAGATCCAAGCTTCTCTAGAAACACGCCCATGTTAACAAAACTCCATCACGTAATTAATGCATCGCCTTACAATGTCAAGGATATTACTTGTAAAATAAAAAGAATCGTAGAATCGCAACTGGGGAGGAAAATATTTTTGCAAACTATAAAAATTCTCCGACATAATTCAACAAGACGAGAAATTATAATTAAATGTATTGAATTCGACACAATAAAATCTGTAAATCTTCATTGTTTCTCTATTTTAAATGGAATCTAGAAATTGATATATGATAAAATTCACGGGAAAAGACCAAATTTACGATCCAAGACGCCAATAATTATTTAATAATTATTAATAGACTGCCCCAGACGCACCTAATACGTTGCCACTCCTGTCTTTTACGCGTGTCATCCAGCGGCTGCTGTTGCATCGCTAACGTTCACGACGACGCTTCAAACGGAACTGACCCAAGAATCGAATAAATCTAGCCAAACCTAAATAGTTTTATTTTTAGACGGGGAACTATATTTGTTTGGGTAGTACGTGAAAGGTGATAAGCAAAAATGTTTGCCTAATCAACTTTTACATTTGCTCCTACAAATCGAATTGTTCCCATCGAAGAATACGGTGCTAGTTAACCGCGTAAACTGCTTCCGAGAGGTAATACCGACGAGTTGCAAGGGCACAAAATGAATAGGAGGGATAGAGTAAGAAGTCGAAGGCTTGTTCGTCAAATGGTCGTGTCGAGCGGCATGAGTCAACTGGTTTAGATATGCGTGCGTCAAGCGTAAAGCTTTGGTTACATAACTTTCCACGAATAGACGGCAGTCGAAGAAAAAGAAACAGCCGATACGAAACAGCAGAGTGACCTGTGAGTACCGGAGCTTAATTGCTGTTTCCTCTCAGGTAATTTTGAACTCTTCGATGCCAAGTTTTCGCGTTACGTCATTCTTTTTCTCCAGCCTGATTAAACCTACGCACGCCCTAAAAAGCAACTGGCGCATAAGAACATTCAGATAAATCGAGGCTTTCTTTCCGCGACAGGATCGATACTGAATATGTAATTGAAAATAGACACCGTGAATCCTCGACAGCAAGAATTTATAAAAGTCATAAAAGTAATCGCTCTAACGAGAACTAATAATATCCGAAAATTAAAGTCCGTATATGTAACGTTAAGAAATTGACGGTGACGATGTTTTCGCTCCCTATAATGAAGTACACTGTGTTTACTCAAAAGTAATTGGAAATTTTTCAGCTTTCTAACGCGGCACTGAAACAAGCGATGATAATTGCGATGCAAAGCTGATTTCCAAACCAGCCACGATCAATCGAAAGAGTTATATTTGGTGATGGTGTTACGGAAGTGTAATGTTTGAGTTAGGCCACGGAAGAAAATTGAAATAGAGCATACTTATATGATATGCACCATGAGTAAATGGCAATTGAACGTGAAGAAACTGCCTTCTGATCTCAATTCTTTGTTTCGAGAAAACGAAAAAGTTGTTCGAAATCTTCTACTGTAAGAAAATACGTAAAATCGTAAACATATCATTGGGTTAACGCGAGAATAATCGTTTCTGAGAAAATAGGGTACAGTGTAACCTCGATAATCCGAACTCCCAGTAATCCGAACAGGTGGAGGCATGCACCTACGAGCTATGCAAACTCAGCTTCTGTGATACCCAATTTGCACTGACGGAAGTACATTTTTATGTTGATTTTTATCTTTGAATATCTTATCGTTATCAGAAGAATTTAGGAAATTTAAAGTGTGTAGGGCTACTGTACATGTACAAGATATCGTTCAATAAAAGAAAACATAAGGCTTCGTCCCTTCAAGACAAAACCACAATCATGCGAAGATTTTAAATGGAGAAAACGAATCTAAGTTGGCTGAGTCAACATCAGCTAATCGACTGTAAGAAATTTAAGAGATAAGAAAATGACGATTCTTGAAGTCGTCCCAACTACCAAGAAAGCTCCTGGAAAACGCAAAACATTAAAATCAAATTAAAATTCTGCTGTAAATACGGCTCTGTACACCTGGTTCCTTCAAGAAAGATCTTGAAACACACTGTTAAATTGTTTTTCAGAAAGCCAAGTTCTTTTACTACTGAAATACAAAAAAAAATTACTTTAAAGCTCGTTTGGTTAGCTTGACAAATTACAAAAAAATGCATGCGATTCGTCAGTTGACAATAACTGGAGTCGAATTGTCTTTTGATTCTACTGCGGTTGAACCTTTCCAACACTAGCTTTTGGACAAAGTATGAGAACTTTACTTAACTCTCAATCAAATTTATCACATGGATTAAATTGATTTGTTTTGGCGAGTTTTGTCAAACAGAACTTTGCTTTGTTGGAAAAATATGAGAAAATTATCAAAGAGCAGAACACATTCATAGCATGCGCTAATTCCACAGAGACTCACATAATCAAGTTGCTTGTTACGGAAAGTTTAAAAAACCACAGTTAATCAAAAACTGCTTTCCTTCTGCTACCCACAAGGATGAACGAAGAGCATGAGTTATCAGAGACTTATTCATTGACTTGCCCCATAAAAAAATGTGCATTTGTGAGAAGAAGAATGAAAGAACAGAACACGGCTCACAAATCTTGGCTGGTACTAGACATAAAACCAGGTCCCCAAAAACAACGAAGATATGTTCATGGCCAAATTACAGTCATGTTTCTTCCACCAAATTGTGCACCACTACTTCAACCAATGGACAAATGTCGTTCAGGCTGTGAAGTTATGCCATCGCAAGAACGTCTGATAGCATGCTTTAGCCGAGGAAGATAGTATAATAACATGTTTGCAAAACTTAACTGATTTTTTAGTCTCTTTAGTGAATGACTGGGAATCATATAACTAAAGTCTTACCAAAACTTCTTGGAAAAAATCTATTTCCTACGCAAGATGATTTCATGGGCAGTACAACAATTGGTGACGATGATGAAGGAGATGTCTTACTGCCACTAACTAAACTTGTGAACTACATTTCTTTGGAAACTAATTTGAAAGGACGAGGAATGGACTACTGGACAAGATGAAAATGATTGTTTTTAAATGTTGACTGATAATGATATTGTTGTCACTCTTCTGCAAGAGAACGAAGATGGTGAGGAGGAGTCAGATAAGAAAGACGAAATGGTAACTGGTATCTACACGGTAAACTTAGTACAACAAAAACACAAGTTGCAACACTTGCCTAAAGCAGGCAAAAGAAAATGAGCTTCCAGCTTCTTTTAATTCGTCAATTACGTGAGCAGATATGAGAGTCAGACAAAAGGGGCAAAAAAAATAAATCTGCGCGAGTATTTTAATGTTGTACTGATATGTATGTTCACAGTGCGTTAAATATGTACTTACCTACAAAACTTTATAATAAAAATACATAGTAATTGAAAATGTAACTTTTCATTTTAAAATCCAGTAATCCGGACAAATCGGTAATCCGAATACTCCTTTCCATTAATTGGTTCGGATTACCGAGGTGCACTGTATTTTATTTTGGGTTGATGTACTACTAAGGATTTTGACACCCAGCTGCAGCAATTGGAACAACGTTGAAACATTTTTCGATAAAATGGCACCTCGGATAAAAAAGAGATAAGTAATTACATCTTCACACTAGGAAATCACGACAGAAATGCTGATGAATTATCCTTCAGATTATGCAACCGGTTAAACTTCTCTTCTCCTAGCAGGAAGCTGGGAAAAATAGCATTCGGTCGGAGGTTGGATTAGCACGATATAGCGTTCGCTGAAAGAGGGACATAAGTGGTAAGTGACGCGATGATCCACTTCAAGTTTAACGAGAGAATATATGGTTCGCATGTGAGAAAGTTAAAAGGGAAAGGAGACTTCGTCTTCAACAGATTCTCTATTTTTTAGAGAACCTCCAAACATTTGCGACTAATCTGATAAATATAAATTAATATCGTATCGATTGTGCAATGTATATCCTCAAAAATATCCGAAGAAAAATTTCTGTAATTTAACATAGCGTGGTTTCGATTCACGAACCTCTGGGTCATGGGCCCAGCACGCTTCCACCCTGCTGGGTTAATATACGATGATAAGCTATTTGCATGAAAGATTGAGAGTATAGGGGAATTAGACGGACATAAGAAGAGTGAGATAAATAAATTATATAAAAAATAATTACACTATGCAAATAAACGCACGGGAGCTACAGACCGTGTAGATCCAGGGCCGTCCTCTTTAGTATAGGATTTCTTAGCAGCTCCGCGGTTTTTAGCGAGAGATATTAATATTGCTAGAGAGATGAAAAATAACGGCCAAATGAAATGGGTCTATGAAAAACGTAACGGTATTAAAAAAGAACCGTAAAATGTTAATAACGATACGAGGACTTAAACGATTCGGTTTCACTTTGCGAGAAAAAATAAAAAGAATTTATGCGGAAAGGGAAAGTAATAAATAAGATGAATGCACAAGATGGTGGAGGAGGAGAGCGAGAGAGGAAAACTGACAGCAAAGATATTATATTAAAATATAAATACGAGTCTTTGCCTTAGCCTTAAGATTGACACAAAACTAGACACGCATTAAATGAGAGGATGAATGTAGGCGTTTCATGAATTAATTGCACTTATCAAACAAATAGACATCATAAGTCTCTCTCTCTCCCTGTCTCTCATGAACTTCATAGGAATATTTGACGACGTCCACAAGTCCATCAAAATTAACAGGTAGACAACTCAAAAACGCTTTCTATGGAAAAACCTCCAGAAAGTATATTGAAGTTACGCCTATTTGGAAAATTCACCGACTGTACTGACATTCGATGTCAACTTCAAAAAAGATTTCGTAGCTTAGTCCAAGGAAATCGACCATCGGCCTTTTACAGTGAAACGTTTTCCCCGTAATGCTCCATTAGTAAGAAAAATATTTTGCATTTGTCTCAAACACCCTTTTGTAGAAAGCCAAAAATATACATAGTTTCTGCGGTATAACGACAATAGTAAATACTGATAAATTAAAGTCGTAAAATGATTAATCGGTCAAAAGAACATAAAAAAGCTCCAATAATTATTAACAGAAAATTGCAGGTAAAATTCTGTTAAAGCTTTTCTCGGAGATTTACTATTCATTCAGTAACACAAGCTGAATTCTATACCATTAACCCTTAACTGCGCTTATGGGGTCTGCTGGACCCCAGTAATTTGTTTTGTCTCGGTAGTTGACGTATTTTACGTAAGGCAACGCTGTGTGTTTAGGTATTCTCTTACGCACTAAATAGCTATCTATCAGTATACATTAGGGTTCCATAGAGTAAATTAGATTGCCATAAGAGACAGGTTGGGGTCCAATGCATCCCATCAGCATGTTACTGTGTTTTTTCAATTCTTGTGTACTAGGCATTGTCCCTTTTCAGCTTATTTTGTTAAAATATGGCTGGATATAATGTTCTTCTGGAAGATAAAATTCGTCGGATGCTGGAGCACTGCAGTTCACATGATAACGTTGACTATAGTATTGTTTCTAAAGATGATAGCTCCACTGAAGAGGATAATGTTGAAATGAGTGCCCACGAAGTAATCAGCTCTCAATTCCTACGCAATCAGTTTTGTGGCTTATTGAACCGGTAAAAGGAACTAATAGAAATCTGACAATGGATAATTGGTTCTGTTCATTTGAGCTAGCTGAGAAGCTCAAATAGGAAAAGCTTACATTGCTGGGTACCACGAGAATCAACAAGCCACAGATTTTGAAAGAATTCAAGCCTCATCATGATCGAGAAGTCGGTTCAACTCTCTTCGAACACACAGCTGGCTTGTCTCTTTGCTCCTATGTTCCCAAGAAGAATAAAACCATTACATTACTCTAGCATGCATCATGATCAGCAGATTCACCCATCTGGGAAGCCGTAAATGATCATGAACTACAATGTGACCAAAGGAGGTATCGATACCCTGGACCAGCTCTGCAACAGCTATTTTACCTCCAGACGAAGCTGTAGATTGTCTATGGCTCTATTCTTCGCCATGCTTGACACAGTAGTGCAGTGGTGACATACTATAATGAAAAAAGTTCTAAATTACCGCGGAAAATCTTTTTAAAGACTTTGGGAAAGTCTATGATTCAAGAACATATCGCTCGTCGCGAAACCAGGTACCTTCCGAGGGAACTGCACACACTTGTGGTGAAAATGGGAGAAAATAATCCCCAGGAACGCGATCGCATAAACCAAAAACAGCTGCACAAAATGCCAAAAAGTCATATGCTTTTGTGCAATGAATGTTCAAAGTGATTTTTTGTATATTTTCATTGATGTAGTGCAACATTTTTATGTTTTCATTACTGATTTTTTCCTGCTGAGACTTTTTCCTATTTACCGTATTGAATTTTATTGAGAAAAACATTTTGGGTTTATTAAATTAATATCACGTTTCTATCTGTGTATATTCATAGTTGTTCATAAAATATTGTCTGTCAATGAAAATAAGATACCTTTTAAATTTGAGGTTTATCAGACCTCACCAGCATTTAAGTGCAATTTTTTTACCAGCACAGTTAAGGGTTAAAGTAATCAGGAAAAAATACTTCCACAAGAAAAATATACATTGACAGAAATTGTTTCTGACAAGAAACTTCTCATAAGATGAAATCTTTGGTCTAAAATTATAAATATTCATATAAAAATCGATTTTAGAAATAATTTATGTGGAATCCCCAACATTAAATATGCACGTGTGTGTTGTGATTCTCCTTACTTGCAGTTGGTGGTTAAATCCTTGATATGAGTCCTAAGGATGAAGCGCTTGGCATTAATTCGTCAAAGTGTGAGACATTGATAAGAATCTTATGTATTAATTTCGTAATGCAGCTGCGTGCGTCACACCGTTGTAGAAGTGGTAAAACCGGAATGGTGTGAATCTGAAATTTGGCAGACATGTAGATATAAACAAGAAATCATCAGAAAAAATCCGAAAACCTTGAAATGTGAAATAGTAATGAAGTAATTTTTTAAATAAATTTCTCTCATAAGAAATACATTGTGTCGCCATTTATAATACATCCATAACATTGCTATGTTAGATAAGTTAGAATGAAGATGCAAACTTGAGACTTGGAGACCTGTACGGCCAAAAGAACGAATTATATTTTTCTCGAAGAGAGAATCCGAATCCATGCCGAATCTGCTTAAAAATTTGTTGTGTCAGGAAAAAAACGCGAATTTTTCGAAGCTTTAACAATGGGAATTCTAATATACCTTGGAGAAGAATCAAATGCTTCCGTATGGTGCAAAGCTTTTAAATGGGAAAGTGAGGGATTGAGAATGAGACTAAAAGATTTCGTATTTTATGCAGTGAAATGAAGAAGAAATATGGGAAACTATTCTTATTTTATATTTGGATTAATTCAATGTAAAATAATCGAATAACATTCTTAAAATTGCATTTTTCAAATAAATATTGTCTGCACCAACGAATGTTTTAGTCCATTTTTCTTTATCATTTCACCGTTACATCCAAATTTCTAGTAACGCTGCAACAGCCAGATTAGTATTATGATGAAAATAAATAAAATGGCTTATATACAACAAAGTCTCTTATTTCTATAATTTTCGTCTTACGTTAGATATAAATCGCTGAATATCTGCCCGATTCCCACTCCTCACAAGCTAAGCAACCAAAACAGCACCACTGGTGACCAGTATTCCCGTGTAGGAAACAAGAATATAAATTTGGTGAGGAATAAATATAAAGGTTTTTCTATTGAAGGAATAAATTACATGAAATTACCAGATGATGTAAGGAATGTGAGAAAAAATAAGCTAATGAAAAACAGGATGGCTGTATGAAATGACGAAGATTAGCACGCAACAGTGGATCAGCGATATCAAGGCAGAAATGCATCGATGAAACAAAAGTAAAATATAGTAGTTTTTACCGTACAAAGCTTAAAAAAATGTCAGAGGAAAAAATTTACGTTTTCTCCTCCAGAGAAAATACCATAAACACATTTTCGGAGAATTAATCTGCTACGGTAGTTGAGTAGCAGAATATCCCCCCGGCGAGTGGAGGAACCGAGTTCGATTCCTGATTATGGCAGAGTTTTTATCCTGATTACAAATTATCCCCTGAATTTCAGTTAATGCCTGTCAGCATAGAGATCTTATGAACAATTCATTCCACCGATTTATAACTAACGCAATCTCGACGTATCTCTTAAAGGACATCTGTGGGGGTTTGGATGATACCATCTTGGTTAGCCCGGCTCCAACTAAGAAAACATCCACGTTCTGAAACGGAAGAATTAGTCTGCTATGATACTTCAGTGCTAGAATATCCGCCCGGAAAGTGGAAGGCTCGGTTTAAATTCCCGGTCATGGAAGAATCTTTCTCCTGATTTCAAATTGTTCTCAAGACACTATCAAATTTAAGCAAGGACTGCGGAAATCGCCCTTAAATTTAAGAAAAAATATCTGTTGAGCGTATATTGCACAAATTTTTTTTTTTAACAAGTATGGAAAGTTGTGGTTTTTATTTAAATACTTCCAGTCATTTTTGAGTAAATTGACATTTTACCAAATCAAAAAGAATAAACTATCCTTCATTTTTGAGCTATTTGTATGATTTCAGCAAGGTTCCTATTCCGGGTGACAACCAATATAAATACGATTTCATTTATAGTATGTTCAACTGCTTAGCCCCCAGGAACACTTTTTCGGTCACATATTACATATACTTCGTAAACAAGAAAGTAAAACAACTTTAACACTTCACAATAAAGGTTGATATTCATTCCTAAACATAAAAAGACCATCCAAGATTAATTTTAAAGTAGTACAAGATGAAATATTGCGTTTGCTTCTTTTTAAATATTTTTTCGTGCAATTACTATTAAAAACACTCTGCACAATACAAATGACTATATCGAGAACATTTGAAAATAGCGGTCCTATATTAGAATCAAGAAAGAAACTTTCCTCTG
Source organism: Tanypteryx hageni (assembly GCA_028673005.1). NCBI lineage: Eukaryota > Metazoa > Arthropoda > Insecta > Odonata > Petaluridae > Tanypteryx > Tanypteryx hageni. The sequence continues at coordinate 34,205,912 of CM054115.1, forward strand.
GACAGAATAGACAATAATTCGATAGCTGCTTTACCGATGCTTACTCTCTTGTATATTAAGCAAAGAGTTGGAATCTACACAATGGACTCTGAAGCCACCCTGCATTTCTCATTCTCCCACCTGCGTGTAATGAAGAGATCACGCGTATACGAATCTTCTTCCTTCGGAAAAAAACGACCAGTTTGGCGTATTTTGTTAAAGAGCTCGCGAGCCCCCTGCGTGGAAGAATTTCCATAATAATTACGTCCGTTCTGCTTTCGTGCTCGCGCGTGTCTGCACGAGCGTGCCTACTGCCTCAATGCGCCGCAGAAATGAAGGCCAACCGACCACATTAGCTAATATTCGAAGCGCAGCAAAAATGCGCGTCTTAAAGCGACTTACGGCAAGCGGAAGGATACAAAAGAAGGTCTAGAGATAGAGAGACGGGGATAGAGAAAGGGAAAAAGAGGGGTAGGATACAGGTAAAGAGAGGAGGAATAGAGAAAGGGAAAGAGATGAAGGTATAAAAAGGGAAAGAGAAAATGAGAATAGAGAAAGGGAAAGAAAGGAAAGAGAAAGAGTGGAGGCATAGAGAAAGAGTAGAGGAATAGAGAAAGGGAAAGAGAGAAGGATAGAGAAAGATAAGAGAGAAGGATTGAGAAAAGGAAGAGAGAAGGATAGAGATATGGAAATAGATAAGAAAGATAGAGAAAGGGAGAGAGAGAATGGTAGAGAAAGATAAGAGGAATAGAGAAATAGAAAGAGAAAATAGTAGGGAAAGAGAATAGGAATAAAGAGAGAGAAAGACAGAAGGATAGAAATATGGAAAGGGAGAAGAAAGGTAAATAAAAGTAAAGAGAATGGTATAGAAAGAGAATAGGAATAGAGGACTGTAAAGGGAGAAGGATAGAGAAAGAGAAGGATAAATAAAGAGAAGAAAGAAGGATAGAGAAAGGGAAAGAGAGAATAAAATAGAGAAAGGGAAAGAGAGAATTGTAGAGAAAGAGAAAAGGAATAGAGAAAGGGAAAGAGAGAAGGCTTGAGAAAGGAAAGAGAGAAGGATAGAGATATGGAAATAGAGAAGAAAGATATAGAAAGGGAAAGAGAGCACGGTAGAGAAAGATAAGAGGAATAGAGAAATGGAAAGAGAAGAAGGAAAGAGAAAGGGAAAGAGAGAATGGTAGAGAAAAAGAAGAGGAATAGGGAAATGGAAAGACAAGGATAAAGAAAGGGAAAGGGAGGATAGAGAAATGGAGAGACGTATAGAGAAAGGGAAAGAGAGGAGGGATAGAGAGAAAGAAATAGAGGGAGAGAGGTAGCTGAGCCTTCCGCGGAGAAGGGGCTTAAGCCGTTGGGTTGAACGGAGCTGCAGAGAGATAGGGAGCTAGAGAAATGAAGAGAGAGAGAGAAAGAGGATCGACGCGTGGCGCCGTTTGACCGAGAGCGGAGGCGTCGGCGGCAGCGGTGGCGTCGGCGGGCGTCGGGTTGACGTCATCGACCCCTCCCGACTTACTGCCCTCCCTTCTCCCTCCCCCATACCCACCTCCTCCCACACCACCTCCAATGCGAACTCACACCAGCGCAAGAAGAGACGCCCTCTGGGATAATGGTGTCGGGCGCGTGCTGCCTGAGTGAGATTGGGGTTGTGGGAGGAGGAGGAGGGGCGGTTGGGGGAGGGTAAGAGGAGACAGAGGATTGCCGCGAAAGGAAGGGAGGGGCGGGGAAGGGAAGGGAGAAGAAGGGTATGAAGGATTTTCCAGGACGGAAGGGAGGGATACAGAAGCGATAGGAAAGAGGAGAAAAGAGAAAGAGAGAAGAGAACGGGTGCGTATTCCTGCGGCGGAATAAAACTGGAGGCAAAGCGGAGGAAAAGGAAAGAGAGAGAGAAATGTGATGGAGAAATATAAAAAAAGATGAGCTGAAATTTAAAAACAGTACGAAACAAAGACGAACGTATTTCGACGAAAATCAACCGAGAATGCAAGAAGAGAGTTGGCGACCTAGAAAGGAAGACGACGGGAGGAGAAAACAAAGGAAGCCAAACAATCGAGCATCGCACTAAAGCCCCGAACCCGCGTCTTTCGGGAGGACGGAAATGGGGAGTGAGAGCGAGGGATTCACGAATGGGTGAATGGAGGTGACGAAGGAGTATGGAGGAGGGTATGAAGAAAATAACAAACTGGAGGGACTGGTTACGAGGAAACCCAAACGAACAAAACGAAGAAATGATAATAAATGCAGTGGATGGTCCCAACAAACATGTGTATATTACAACTGAAAGTATCTTATGATACGTATATTGTCATTTTGCTGTATTTAAATATGATTCAACGTTGATTTGATTTTAAAACGGAGAAACTTGACTGAAAAAGCAGCGAAGTGGTAGAGAAACTGACGAAGAAGGAAGTAACAACGGAAACAGTGAGACAGACAGACAAACGGAGTAAAAAGGAAATTACGTGGTCGGACGAAAAACATTCACGAATGACCACAGAGCAACAAACAATAGAGGTGAAGAGAGAGAGAAGGAGATAGATACGCTAAGCAAGGCGGAAAGGAGTTGAAACGACGAAAGCGGACGGAATAGGAACAGCTAAGAATCGGGATGCGTGGAAAGGCGAAAGGAAAGAGTTTAAAGAAAAAAGAAGACGAATTTAGAACGATAAGGGGAGAGGGTGGAAGATAAAAGAGAGAGAAAAAAGAAAGAGAATGTGAAAGAGAGAGATAGGTAAATATGGAGGAGAGAAATAGAGCGAAGAAAGAAATCGAGATGGATATAGAGTAAAAGTAATGGAGAGAGAGTGAGAGAAAGATGGAGTTGGAATTGGAAAGCAAGCGGAAGGAGAGGTTGGAGGTGGAGGAGTTAAGATGGATGCGGGTAAGTGGAGTTGGGATAAAAGGGGTTGGATTGGAAGACCCTTAGCGGTCTGAAGGGAGGAGAGCGCCATAAGGGAGGGCCGCGGGAAGGAGGGGAACTAGGCCTGGGTGAGACGGTAAAGGAGCCGGCATTGGGTAATGAGAGAAAGGGAGGCGTGTAGGAAATTAAGTGGAAAGGAGGGAGGGGTAGATGGAGGGATAGTTGGTAGGGGAGGGCGAGGTGGGATGAGGGGAAGGACGTTAATTGATTATCCCGCCCGTTCGATGGATTTGTGAGTGATGAAAGAAGTGTCACGAGCACCCCGCGCTTCTGACGGGTTACGAACCCGATAACCTCTGTTGGAAGATGGAGAGGGAGAAAAATGGTCGAAGCGGACGGTTAATGGAAAGCAAAATAGTGCGACGAACGAAAGGAATGCGAATCCAATGTAAACAGCGATAAGAGAGAATATGACTATCTGCGGCCATTTTGCTAATTCGTACAACAAATGGGAAATTATCGGATGTTTACATTACTTAGGGCATCTTTTCGGAAACAAAAACAACGCGTCCTTTAAATACAAACCTTTTTAAATTGAAGATCGCTTCAATTAAATTGTTTGTCACTGCGTCAAACATACGGACTCATTAAAAGACGGTATATCATAATAGGTGGCGCATATTTAACGCGTTTTCGTAAACAATTCTCTGGTATTCCAGGTCCGCATTAACGGTTCGCTTGAAGTTCATGTTATGTAATCTATTCAAGTACATTCTTCTAGTTATCCATTATAGCTTAATGATTTTTATGTAAGGTTAGTTTACATTACAAAAGAGCGTAAATAACGGATTTACATTGGCAAAGGCTAATTTTTTAAATTATTAAAGAAGATGCGTTCGTCTGTGACGCAATGAACCAAGAGCAACGCTAACAGAAAGTAACTGGAAGAATTTGCAGGAATCAAGTTCTTGAATATTCTCAAAAAAACACTTCCGAATGAATAAAAACAGCTTATGTTTATAACTCATGTTCTTGAATCGGGACTATTTTTTTCTAAAACATTTCGGAATACGTTGGAGAAGTTGCACTCAACACAGGTTAAAAAGAAAATTATTTACTGTAATAATTCCTTATTTCTGAATTTTTATCGTAAAATCGCCCGTTACTGCACGATTAACATAAAATTATTTTATTAAACATTTAAAAAATAAAATTCTGAAAAATACAAATGACGCTTAAATTATGAAAATCACTATTAGTATAAATAAACGAGATGTCGTTCATGTTTGTTGATGAGATTAAAAAATAATTTGCAATTTTTTATCTAACAATTCGTAACACCGAAGCGTAAGATCGTTCTACTTCTGTATTCATATGCAATTTTAATTGGCATGTAGAAAAGCTCTATATTAAGAAATTTTTAAGAAACTCACAAATAGATTTGTTTAAAAATAATTGCAGAAATGTTCCATGAGATTTTTTGGAAAATGGACTTCTATTGAAGTGGAATAATAAAACTTTGATAGATCACTTTCCAAAGTGAAAAATAAACTATGATATAATAATAGGGATATATGATAGAGATGGTAGATTTAAAAATAAGAGAATAATGTATTTATTTTTAAAATAAACATTAACCGAAGGCAAAATATATGTAACATCTATGTACAAGTACAAGGAAATATTTATTTTAAAACTACAATTTTATAAAACAGTATTTTTTTAAATCAGCCATGTAATTAAATGAAATGTCCTTACTAATATATTTACATATACAATTGCATTCATGGTTAATTATCCTAAATCCCTCCTCCCACTGTATTATATCGACCATATTCATGAATAATTTCACTAAACGCTCTCAAAAAATTATTAATTACTATATATCATCAGAAAATAAAGCATTAAAGTTGAATCAAAATATTTTGTATATATATGACGTGAAATTACGTTAATTTATTTCAGCAGCAAGTTATGTTTTATGCAAAATAATTACAGTGATATAGAAAGAGCCTTTTTAATCTACCTTCCACAAAATTCATATTATTAGATTAGCATTGGTATTTAAAAAAATTTAAATAAACTGCAAATGTCGTAAAGGTTTGTGCTTTTTCGTATTAAAAATACTTAAAGGGGACTTTGGTGTTTTTTCTTGTCGAATTATCAACATTTGCCATAACTTCATTTAATAATAATTCATGCATACATTTTAACTTGCGTAAAACATACTTTTCATTGAAATGAGCGTGGAAAATGTTTATCTTCATATGGTGGTTTCTCTGATATTGTGTCATTTATATAAATTTTTTACGACCAGGAATTGATTTTATTTAATAATATTATTATATATTTTTGTAAGTGGAACGATTGAAAGTGGGCAAAGTAAAAAACATAAATGAACAACAGGTTGCTAACAATGAAGCCTTAGGAAGCAATATAGATATCCAGTATCTAAGCTTAATGAAAATGTTGCTAAATATGGCATGAAATTCTGTAGGAATAAGGAGAAAGTTATGGGAGCATAATGAAATAGTAATTGATAGTAGCTCAATAACTTTGGCTAAGATTAATAAAGGTAAAGTACTCCTTGTACTCCGTGTTGTAACCCTCTAATTGTTTGGCGAAAGGAGTACTTTACCTTTATTAATGAAATAGTAGATAGAAAAATTCAAGAGCGAATTATAAATCTTCATAATTTAGGCAGAATCCTGGCTGGGGATAAAAGGTATAAGACAGAATAGTGAAAAAAGACGAGCACATATGCAAATGCTATTGGCAAGATTCGAAACAAAGCTTTAGTGTTGGGGTGATAACATTTCAACTGCCTTTCTATCAATGTAGACGTTCACCTTCCATAAGATTACACCATTTGAACATTTATTGGTCTTTAGTATTTAAACTTTAGATATCTATGAAAAGTTGACAGAGCGTATACTCTTGATAATGATAACATTTTTTTCCTCTTGAACCGGAAGACTGTGAACACCAGCATAAAGAACATCCTTTATGCGTTCGAATATAATCACACAAAAAACACGAATCTCGAGCTTGGGCAAAAAGCACGTCAGATGTGCGACGTCAAACAATGTATACCATAGCCAACCTACTGGAATAAGCTGTCCCAGCCTATGTTGGCTTCAATATCCGCGAGCATTTTATTGTTTAAAATTTAAAAAATCTAGTTTATTAGAATTGTCAAACCCGGAAATTTTATAAAATAAAAAATATTCTAAATTATTTCGGTATAAACTGATTAAAATCATGCATGACCAGTAATAGCATAAAAATTATAACCGCATTGGACGTTTTATTTCTGAGGAGCGAGGCCTCTGCGGGCGCACCCATGGCATCTGTGTTAAACCAGTCCTGCTCCCAACCTCAATTTAAGAATGTCTCGAAGCTCTCAAAGGAAAAGTAGCGTCCCCCTTCGCATAGGTTAAGTTTCGAAGATAATGGGAACATCTAAGGGTACCTCGAAATATCGAGGCCATACCAAACGGTCGTTCTCTTATAATCTTACAAAATAAAAATCGGTGCAACATACAAAATCTCGAATTGAAATTTCTTCGCGATCGCAATACCTTCTCTGTATACTTCGTACGTGAGAAGGCATCACGTATAAGGCGACCAGATTTTCAAAATCCCAAAAAGGACATTTTTTACAAATAACCCAAAGTAGGTATGAATTTGAGGACAAAATCTTCAAAAAGAGGACTCCTGGTCGCCTTAAACAAGTAACATCATAAAACGAATTTTCACAAATAACTTTTTATAGATAATACCTATAATAATAGTTGTCTATTTTGTATAGTTATTTATAGTAACGGATACCTTTATGTTTTATTGTAATATTTCGGGAAAAACGAGCAACTCCTTTGCGAGACGTTTCCATGCCTGCGCATGCGCAGTTCGAAATCATAGTCATAAATCCGACAAGAATACAAGACGCCGGTGAGTGTAATAAAAAAGTTACAAAAATAATAAAGGGAAGTTGAAGATTAGGCGTTGGACTTCCAACCCCTCTTCCGTGGGGACAGGAGAGGTGAAGAAGATAGAAACGGAGAGAGGAACGGAAGGAGGGAGTGAGAGAGTGAGGGAGGAAGAGGGGGAGGGAAGAGGGCGGATGTATTCCATCAGCGATTCGATTTGGCGGCGCACCCCGTGATCTCCTACTCGGCGCGTCTCGTCCGTGCCTAAGGCCGAATCCCATAGGAATCCCGCCGGGAATCGAACGTCCACGTACTGAGGCTCCTCGGGGCACGTGACCAAATCCACTACTCTCCAGAATGCGAGAGATGGAATCTACGGGGAAGGAGGAGAGATGGAGGACGTGAGCTCTCGAGGTTTTTCAAAAGCGACGCTCTCTCTAGCGCGGCTATCCTCTATGTAGGTCTAAGGCTTAGCCGTTGAGCGCTTCCCTAGGATTCCGGGAATAGTGGTTAGGAGGGGACGAGAGATAGAGGGGGGAGGGGGGAGCATATTTCAAAGGTTTGACCGAAATTCAATTACGCCCGTGTTGTGTTCGCGAATTATCGACCGAAAGCGACGTCCTGACCGCCTTCCCGAATAAATGGATGAAAACTCGGAGAATAAGAAATCTCTCGTCTTGTTGAAGCGCCGCTCGGAAAGATATCGCGCTCTCCGATCTTGCGATGCAGCGACGCGGGCGGTTAACGGCGATGGAATGTCGCAGCTTTCTAAAATGAATGAAATCTTTTGCAATTTTTTAATACGGAAATTCATCGGTTTGAGTTTTATTGAATTAATTATTCATCGAATTTCATATAATATTAGCGGACTACTCCACGACCAGTGTTTCCAATCTGGAGTATTTTCCGCTAGATCTAGCTTATTTCTTTGATCATCTGGGATACGAAAATCTTTAAAATCCGCTGAGCGGATTTTGTGGGTTATTTTATAAATGAATTTTAGGTTTCGTATACAAAATATTAAAAAATTTAAATCTTCTATAATAATTTAAATCTACAAAAAGTTCATATTTTATGTATTTAATACATAGTATTTTCAGAAATTCTGTAAAATGATGAGCGCTTAGTTTTTAGGGAAGACAGGAAAGTGACGTGGATAAAATCCCAATCCCTGGCTTATTTTTGTCTAAATCTAGGAGATTTTCACAACCATTTAGCAGATTTAGATTTTGGCGGCTGCCAACACTGTCAACGGTGTAATTCGAACTACGTTTCGCCCATTACATTTTGCTGGTTTTGGCTGCCTCCTAGGAGTCGGTCTGACGATTGGGAAAACTTCAGACGACGGTTGTAATTAATGACTTTTATATTGATTTAGATTTGGTAATTTGTGTATTTCTGCTCTTGCATCCAGATCCCAAACAATGTCGAATAACTCTAAAACCGCTGAATCTATTTTAACTCTTCTTTCAGTTTTAAATAGACCGACACCTAAAGAGGCTTGTGGGCAATGAGCGTATGATATAACGACCCGAGTTCGATCCCAGAACCGTTTAATTCCTCCCTTTGAATAACACGGGAACTGGTTCAGCATATTTTTTATTTGCACTTTAAAATTACTGAAAATAGCCTTACAACCTTAGGACTTAAACTAGATAAAGCCTGTAAAAATGCACATTAACTTTCTTAGCGTTGATTTTCAAATACGCCTCGATTTGATGTACAGATATTTTTTAACACAAAAATTATACGTTTTTTTACGAGAAAATCATTCGTGCGTATAATGCATTGGATTATGTGGAAAAAGAGAAATATTTCGTGAATTTACACCCGTGACCCCCAATAGTAAGATTTAACTGAACAAATCATCAATATATATAAATATAGAATTAAGATTCTTCATTTAAAACTTGATTATAAGTTTTATATTAAATTCACCCTGGACAAGTCTATGTCACTTTTTCTCGGGTGAGATCTCTTGATGGGATAGAGATTTCGAAACTATAGACCAACGAAGTCATGTGACATAACATATTTAACAAAAGTGCTTTGGCAAAACTAGAAAGACTTCGAGATTCGCCAAAGTGTAATGTAAATATTCAAAGGTCGATAATTATCGACGCAAAGATTTTCGAATCGATCATTGTCGCTGTAATTGCCGCGGCAAAAACGCGCCTCTCAAATTTTCTTCATCTCTGGCATCCAACCTGTTTTTATTTCCATTATCATATCCTTTGCAAAATAATCAATGTCGTTAAAACAGAATGGCTGGAGAGAATTAGAGAAAGAGGGAGAAAAAAAGAGTGAGCATTTTTCCTCGTAGGACCTAACTAGGAAGACATTCTCAGCCGGGAAAACAACCGAAAGCTTTTAGTGTGATAGAATACTGCGCACTATGGGCGATGGCCAAGGGTGAGGGAGGGGGAGAAGGAAGGACTGGGCGTAAGGGTGGAAAACAAGTAAAAGGGAGGCCTCCGTGGCATCGAGAGGCGCGGCGGCGCTGTCTGCCTACTCGTCCTAGCTATTCTACCGCAACCTGGCGGCGGGTGTGAGAAATTTCGGCGGGATATCGTCCAATCAAACATCGAAGGCATCAGCGTTCGGCTCGTGAAATGCTTTTCGGAGCGGTGACGGAAGGGAGCAGAGGAAGGAAACGTAAAGGAACGGTTCGAATTCGCGTCGGCGATTAACGGGTTCGAATGTTAAAGACTTCGATTTTCATTCTGATCCGAAAGGAATACCTACTATTAGATTTCGTTCGGAATTTTTTCTAATTATCACAAAAATTAAAATGAACTGAACATGTTTAACTCTTTCGACTGCCGAGTTCTTTCATTGATCCCACATTTTATTTTTTAAATAAAAATTTTTCTCGTTTGCATATTCTAGGAAAAATATCACTCTTAACTTGATCAAACCTTGTGTTTTGCATGAAAAATGGGTGCGACATTCAAATCATCCTTGTGCTTATAGACGGCACATCATGGCATAATGAAATTCGTCAATAAATTTTCCATTACTCGAGGCTCGTGAACGCTTAAAATCGTTGCAAGGAAGCATGGAGGATTGTTAACATCACCACTATCTGCAAAAGGACCGAATCCCTTCCTTTCTCGATAGATGATAATTCTTACTGACCCAATAGAATTATCCAACGTCCTTTACAACTGTTTCCTGTCGACGTAAATAGAATATGTGATATTATGCTTGAGATTTTCTCCAAAAATATAAGCCGTAATTACGTGGTCCCGTAGAACTTTTTTGTTGCAAATATTTTCCTCTATACGAATAAATTTTTTATCGATACTTTATAGATCTTATAAGAGCTAGGGAGAGAAAAATATGATATTTAATTGTTGCTAGGCGGGTGCCATTTAACGAGATACGGGTATAAGTTTATGTAAGTGCTTATATTACGTGGAAGTTCTAATTGGCGGATGCAGTTCAAAATCACAACTGGGCGATAAATATTAATAAGGACCACTCGTAATAAATTTAATTAAAATCCGTCCAGCGGTTCAGGAGAGAAAGGACGGACGGACGGACGAGACGTGTTCGTTCCCATTAGCAAGAGATTTCCACTTAGTGTCATGAAAATCGGTCTATTGGTTCAAAAGTTAATAGGGGGAACAGACAGACACAACGGAGAAACTATTTCCATTTTGAAAAACAGGTTAAATTAGCTAAAATTTTCCTTTATGTGCCTAGAAGATACCAACAACCTCCGCTTTCTCTTTCCCTCTATTTCTCTTCATGCTCTTTCTTTCTTCCGCATTCTTTTCTCTTTCAATATTTACCGACGTTTCGTCATGCTCTTCCTCATTCAGTTCCTTTCTGCAGGACTTCCTCTCAAACTTACCACATTCTCATAGTTTCAACGTCTGCAAATTAATCACCACGTTTAAAATGTAAATAAAAATATTTGTTTAATTGTCCTAAATTCGTTCATACTGCATCTCACGTTAGTTCATTAGCTTCAGTTAAATAAAGAAATCTATCATTATTACTTCACAAAGACAACTGCTATCTTTAAAGCGTCATTAAGACGACTAATGATGACTAAAAGAATTTACGGTCAGTTTTGCAAATAATTAATATTTTGCAAGTATTAAGGAATTAAAAGTACGCTTATGCTACGCATATGTGATTAATGCCAACAATTTCAAAGAGAAAGAGGAAGGAAAAGGTTCCAGCTGGTAGACAACTTGAAAGACAAAAAGAGCTATCAAGATATAAAGAAGACTGCGGAGAGCCAGGTTTAACCATAAACAATCACTGACCTGTCTACGTACAGATTACCTATGATGATGATATATATGAAAAATTAATGGCATTTACGAAGAAGGGGGAAGAGGATAAGGGGTTATCGATGCGCCCATAGAAAGAATCACGCGAGAGTGTGTAATGGTAGAAGCGTAAGAAAAATTCACGTAATACTAAAGATAAAGAGACATTTAATAATGATATTGCGGGAGAGTACGAGGTATCGTCGGGTTGTATCAGCGACAAATTAAAAATAATTACTGTTAATTGTCGAAGCATTCGTAACAAGGAAGCCGATTTCGATCACCTTACAAGCTGATGTCGTGATAGGTACAGAGAGTTGGCTAGCAGATGACATAGCTAGCCAGTAGATATTTTCTGCTAACTATAGCGTTTTTAGAAAAGATCGATGTATCCGGTCGGGAGGAGGAGTCTTTATAGCAGTTAGCAATAAATAAGAGTTCTCCAATACAGATTAGTGATGTCGACATTGAAAGTGTATGGTGTAGTGTGAGGGCAGCTGCAAAACTGTAAATATATGCTCCTTTTACAGACCTCCTAATGAAAGCGTAGAAATTCTTCATCTCCTCGATAAACAAGTGACGGCGCTAAGCGCGATTAATAAAGAGAGAGCTATTATTTTAGGAGGCGATTTCAATCTTCGTTCGATTGATTGGAATCATAATTGCATTCATCCCAGTGGCATAGATGCCCAAAGGTCGAATGGAGGACATATGCGGAAAAAATTGAGAATAAAGGAATAAAAATCCGGACATTCACTTCCGAGGAAAAAGGGCAGTAAGAAAGGTGAAAGAGCAACAAATTAATTCACCAAGGCATATATAACAAAAATACTCAAAATGCCTATATAGTGTAATAAGAATGAATTTTATTCACTAATATACTAGTTTTTAAGAAGATCTTCATTCTTAAGAAGGTAAGAATGGAAATCTTTACAAGAAAAGTTTTTCATATTACATTGGATCATAATAATTCCCTTTATTGTTTTCACAGACAACCTGTTTCTTTCCTGGGTCCACAGAACATTTATTATAGAAAAGACCCTTTCTACGTTTACATTATGCCCCTGAATGCAAAAAACAAATTCGCATATTTTTAAAAGCTCAGAATTACAATCTTTATTATTGCAGCTTCAAAAAAATGAGCTCCACTGTTCATAAAAAAGGACATCAAAGAATCGATCGTCTTTGTTTTGTATGAATAACTTATATTGTTATAATGAAATTATTTTACTCGTTGGTAAACATATTAGATACTAGTAGTTGGTGCTTGCATACTGCAAGCATTTCATCTCACCTTAAAAAAAACATTCATTTTTCAGACAGATATTTCATCATTACAAATATTCTATTAATTCTAAAGATTTCAACTCCGCAACGATTTTCGTTTTCCCCACATGTAAAAATAATAGTAAAATCCCCAAATGTTGCAATTTTAAAATTTTTACACTTTCTCCATTATGGGGTACTAATGCTACACATTTCCGCCAGATTTTAAAATTGTAGCACTTCTAGAAGTGAAATAATATTTTCCTAATTGTTTAAATTTAAATAATTTTTAACGGCCGCCGAAATTCATATATGGTAAAATTTATTTATTTATTTATTTGTACAAATTCACTATTCTGTAAATAATTTGAAAATTTCAGCTTCCTAGCTCATTCCGTAGTACCTAAGCAGTTATCTATTTGTTTAAACTTTAAGAATTTTTAACTGCCAAAAAAATTAAAATATCAAAATTTGTATAATCCCTATTTCGTTTTTTTACGAATTTCAACTCCGTAGCACATGCGAAAATACATAAACCTTGAAAATTTGTTTAAACAATTGCTAATTTTTAGCGACCGCATAGTTGCACTTTTTCATGATTTTCGTTTTTTCTAGTCGGTTTTGCACAAAATCCTACCTATGAAAAAAATTTCGAATCTCCAGCACATCTGGAAGTGCCTAAACATTAGTATCCTCCTAAATCCTCCTCCTCCTCCTCTGTAAGAAACGTCTATATAGAATGATATAAATATCGTAATTTTCGGTCATCTACATAGCAGTAACATACATGCCACAGTAATTCAGTTTGAGTATCTTTTTCCAACTAAAAATAGGAACAAGAAAGGATTGGACTCTTCAGTGCACTAGCTAACTGAGAAGCGTACAAAAGTTACTGTTACAGGTCTCCCTCGCTTTGAACGAGTTCGCTTTGAACGATTTCGAAGTTAAACAAATCGCTTATTAAAACCAAAAAATCGATATAAACGGTACACTTCAGAGTTAAACGATTTTTCAAAGACAAATAAAGTACCTCATTTGAAAATTAACGCTGGGAGCATATATATTATTTACAAAGTAACGTTTCATCGTTACTTAAAATAAAAGAAGCGCGGTGCGTTTCGGAGTTAAACGATATATATATAAGGACAAAGAGAGTGTTTCATTTCAAAATCAACATTGTGCGGACACATTTTTGTTACAAATTAACTTTACATCTATGGATACAAGAGGCGCTCCTGTAGAGTTGGCCGCTTACTTACGCAACTGTTCGTCATTAAAAGTTTATCGCTTCTACAGTTTATATATGTTTTTATCATGGCAGCCCATAAGAGTCCTACAGCTGATTTACCTAATCAAGAGTTCCAAATGAAGAAGCAAAAGAAGAGGATAACACCCGATACGTGTGCAGAATTGTCGTATGTGTGACAAGGGAGCCACAGTCTCACTTCCTAGAAAAAGCCGGGCAAAATCTTAAAATTTGAAATGCCGGGAGGACTGAGGACGGAAAGTGAAAAAGGAGGACATGCCCTCCTTTTGCCGGACGTCTGGTAACACTACAGTGGCAGAGAACGTGAATCATGCGAAACTTTAATTTAAAATTTTGGTAAACACTTCTTATGTCAATTAGTGAGATTTCCAACGAGATCTAAAAATATGTTAGATTTATTGGCTAAAAACTACCCGGAGCGTATGAATAAGGTGTCTACAGGGGAGGGAATAAGTGATCATAACGCTGAGTTTAGATTGAAAATTGAGAAATAGATAAAGCCAAAAAGGAAACTTTATTTGTTCGCCAAAGTCGATTTCCCAAGTTTTAGACCTTTTCTGGACAATGAATATATTAATTTCAGCGTAGCAGCTGATAGTGCAGACGCGGAAGAATCTTGGTGCATATTCAGAGGTATGATGCAAGAGTGTACAGATAAATTTGTTCCAAGTAAACTAAGGCGTGATAATGCGGAACCTAGATGGTAAAACCAAGAAGTTACAAGAGCTCTTAGACGGCAAAGAAAAATTCACTCCAGCGTAATTACTACATCTACATATTTTATTTAGCTCTGTTATGCGTTACTTAGATGGTCGTTCATGTCTTAGAGCAACGGTTCCCAAACTTTTCTTTTCGCGTACCACCGAAAACGTGGCAAAATTTCTTCGTACCACGTAGTTAGTATGAACTTAAAAAAATTTTCTTTGCTAACGAAATAGGCGTTTTCAAAATAATATAAGGTAGGCAGATAAAATAGGTAGTACTGAAAAATTATTTATTTTCTCGCATTTGTCATACTTAAAATACAAATAAAATCAGTCAATGTGATGGATGAGCTTGGATATATGTAGATAGCATTTTAATATTTGGTCCAATGTTAGTTAACTTCCAGCGAAGGTCCGGTTCGAGGTTCATTCTTGTTCGATTTTTGTTTTTAATTACCAACATAGTAGAAAACCCCGTTTCACACAGGTAAGTCATGCAGAATGGGATTATAATTTTCAACGCTATGTCAGAAAAAGTGGGAAAATTAGCTGATCTCCTTAATTGAAATTATTTGAGTTTGTAGATGCTAAATTCAAATTGTAGTCCTCCATCACAAGCCAAATCAATCAGCTGATCTTTTTCTCTCACGTTCATATTTTCAGGAATGGAATTAATTAAAACAAACGAGTTTCTCGCCTAATTCAATTCAGAATAATTTTGTTTAAAATAGCAACGTGAAAACGCAAACAGATAACGATACGTCGGCAGTTGACTGTGAGTCATGAGTGGTGCAGCGGACGCGTCCGTACGGTGCGGGCAATAGTACGTCCCTCTTTGGGGTCACTCGTTGTGCAGTTCCATGGGTGAGTGCTGACACTAAACTCGCGTACCACTGGCAGAATCTTTGCCTACCACTGGTGGTACGCGTACCATAGTTTGGGAATCGCTGTCTTAGAGGATACCAGCACGGATTCCAGAAAGACAGATTATGTGAAACGCAACTCGGTCGTTTTGTGAATGATTTATTGTGATGCGGAGAGAAAAATATTAAAGTTAATACTGTTTTCATTGAATTCAGAAAGGCGCTTGATAAGGTTCCTCATCGGAAAGTAATAGCGAATCTCGTAAAATATGGTATCAACCCAAAAATTTAGAGACTTCCTCAGGAATAGAGAACAGAGTGGTCAATGGTGGAATGCACTCGTCCTCCGTTCAAGTAACGTTAGGTGTTCCTCAGGGAAGTGTATTGGGCCCTCTAATATTCCTAATTTATGTAAATGATATTTTTCGGTGGCGGATAGTAAAGTCAGACTTTTCGCAGATAACACCGTCATATATAAGGATATATACTCAACCGAGATGACCATCAGTAGCTGCAGGAAGATTTGAAAGCCATTTCCGCTTGGTGTAAGGAATGTAAAATTGAAATTAATTATAGTAAATGCTCTGAAGTAGTAAGAATAGAGAAATAGGTTTCGAGTACTAAATCGATACAAGGAATATTCAAGCAGCTGATCATGCAAAATATTTAGGAGTATTTTGCCGTGAACTTTCGTGGTGCATGCATATTCGTCGTGTTATAGGTGCAGCTAACATGAAACTGGCGTTCATAGGCTGAATAGTGCGGAATAGTACAGAGAAAGTACGCGAAGCGTGTTATTTTTCACTAGTTAGACCGCAGGTGGTATGCCTCCAGTGTATGGGATCTGTATGCAAAGGGCCACATACTTAAGTTAACAAGAGTACAGAGGAAAGCAGCCAGATTTTTTAGACAAAAGTACGAAAATATGGAAAGCGTCACATCATTATTGAAAACTTAAAATGGAGATCTCTGGAAGACCATAAAAGTGCTCAAGTTTAAGGCTCCTAGAGAAATACAGATCATAATGTCTAACAGAGGGTGAAGTGGGAATAACTGAAGCTCCGACTTACATAGATAGAAACTATCATGGCAATAAGATACGTGAGATCGATTGCAGGACGTAACGTTACAAAGGCTCATTCTTTCCGAGAATAATACGAGACCATAACAGGGAAGACAAATCTGTGAGTAATAACTTTTAGGTAGACCTCGGTGCAGTGCACCCCCTGCCACCCACCAGATTGGTGAATTGCAGGGTAACATGTAGACGTAGAGGTAAACTGCATAATAATGGGAGATTGGACAAGAAGAAAATGTAGTCGTTCAATACGGACTTGGGAAAAGAAAGCGAGAAAAACTGGTAAAATTCTGCATTAATAACGATATAGTAGTGACTAATGAATGTTTCAAAAACCGTAAACGAAGGCTGTATACATGGAAGAATCCAGGAGATATAATGGTATTCCAAATATATGGCATCCTAGTAAAACAAAAATTCTGGAACTGCATAAAAAATGCTAAGACATTACCAGGAGCAGAAATAGATTCAGATCACAACCTTCTAATAGTATATATAATTACGAAGCAATAACAAATAAGGAAAACGAGAAGATATAGACAGCTTTGAGATCTGGACAAAATGAAAGAAAGGCAGGATACATTCAACACGAAATTAGAAGTTTGTCTTAAAAATTTGGAAAACGAACCGAAGACCGTGGATACAGAATGGGAGGAAATTAAAGATACCATTAAAGATACTCTGAATAAAGAGATTGGAAAACGAGAAGATAATCAGAAAACCATGTACATATCACTAAGGGAATGGTCGAGAAATTGGATGAGAGGAGAAAGTGGAAAAACGTTAACGGTGAAGAAGGTAGAACCAAGTATAAACACATAAACAACAATTTGAGAAGGACAACAGACAAAGCTAGAGAAAACTGGATAAAAGGCAAAAGAAGACAACTTCAGACCAAGTATTATGCAAAGTGAAGTAAAAAAAGTGATACAGTAGCTGAAGAAAGGAAAAGCAGCAGGCAGCAATGGGATGCCGACAGAGGAACTTAAGGTCATGAGATCGAAAGGACTAAAAGTGATAAAGAAATTAATTAATAAGATTCACGACTGGGGAGAGTGCCCTCATGATTTCCTAGAAGTGACAATGATCACTCTAAAGAAGAAGCCAAAGGCAATGCAGTGTGAAGACTACAGAATGATAAGTCTACTGTCACACACATCGAAGACCATTACGAGGATTCTTAATAAAAGACTAGAGGAAAGGGTCAGCTTCAGAAGAGGATGAAGAAACAGAGTAGCTATCGGTTTAGTGAGAATCATATCAGTAAGTGCAATTGAATACAGCCAAGACTGCTGGCAGAAGACCTTTGATAGAGTATAATGGATAATGCTGATGAGGATATTAAAGAATATAGGAGTAGATTGGAAAACAGGAGACTGATCAAGAATCTCTACATGAATCAAACTGTAAAGAGCAGGTTAGAAAATGCTTACTCCAGCGGAGTAAATATCGGTCGGGGAGAAAGACATGGATGTTGCCTATCGCCGATCCTATTTTATATACATATATGAAGAAAGGCTAGAGCGCTCGGGAGATTTCAAGATTGGGGAAAGTATTATAAGAACAGTAAAATACGCGGATGATCAATCAAGTACTTCTACCAAGAAACGAAAAGGAACTCCAGAAAATGATAAATAGACTGGCAATAGCACACAGAAAAAACGGAATGGAGATAAATACAGATAAATCCAAGGTCATGCAAATGGTAAAGACAAAAACTTTAACATAAGTATTGTTGGAGAGCCATTAGGACTATTTTCAGAGAATAAATACCTTGGAAGCATCATAATGAGAGATACAAAATGTACCGATGAAATAAGGACTATAATAGTGAAAGGAAAAGCCACTTTCAGAAGAAAGAAACTCCTACCAACGGGGAATGTAAAGGGTATCCGCAAAAAGTTGATGATACATATGCTTTGTATGGAGCATAGCTTTGTTTGTTGTTGGAAATTGTTTTAATTTTAGTTTAATAATTCATGCATATCCGTTGTTTTTGACGGGCTATTACCCTAGTTCAGCGTTTCCCAAAGTGTGGTCCGCGGCCCGGTACCGGTCCTTGGGAAAAAAATGCCGGTCCTCAGAAAATATTAAAATAATCGCGCTATCCTATTACGTCTACGTATACAGCTGTAACAAATTTAATTGACTCTTCTGTATGTGTTTGTGCACTCGTTTATAAGTCTAAAGCCGTCGATAATTTCCGTAAAATAAATGCGCCGGAATATGCCGTGATCCGAACTCGTAGAATTAAATGTATTGCAACACATTGAGATGAAATTCTGTTCCGGTAGAAAATAAAACGCGACATGTAGCGATTTTTGGAATAATCGCTTTATGTGTCAGATACTTTGTAGCTGTAGCTGTATTATTCACAGAGAGGCTCTAGTCGTGAAAGGTATGCCCTCACTTTTGAGTTCAACTATTCAGGAATGTGTGAGGTTTATAAATTATATTAAATCTCGTCCATTGAATTTCAGGATCTTTACTGCTTTGTGTGTGCTTTGTGATAACCTCTGCTTGATTGATTTTTGGCTGAGTTGCCAAAATGAATATGCACATTTATCTGAGAAAGCGGTCAGATTCCTAATGCCTTTCAGTTTAACATACAAGTGTGAAGCTGCATTCTCTACTTTGGTTTTCTTAAAAACAAAGCATAGGAATAGATTGGATGTCGAGCCAGATCTGAGGATAAAATTGACTTCTTTTCATCCTGACATACAGTTGTTATGTAATAACAAACAACAGCATCCTTCACATTAGTATGTTCTATTTTCCTTTATTACTCATTTTGTAAGGTTGAATTGCTAATTCCTAATGTTATAAAGATACATAAAAAGTGAATTTTAATAAATGGATAAACAATGGAATTTGATTTTTTAAAATTGATTTTATGATTTTATAAATATGCATGTGCAATGTATTACATCTTTATTTATCGTGCATTCATCGGACGTGCAAGCAAAGTAGTTCCATTCGCGAATGGTCTGTTGGGAATTTTTTTGTGTGTGTACTACGGTGGGACGCAAAAAATTATTATTAAAGTAACCGGTCCCCAGGTCTGCAAAGTTTGTAATAACCGGTCCCCAGGTCTGCAAAGTTTGTAATAACCGGTCCCCAGGACTGCAAAGTTTGTAATAACCGGTCCCCAGGTCTGCAAAGTTTGTAATAACCGGTCCCCAGGACTGCAAAGTTTGTAATAACCGGTCCCCAGGACTGCAAAGTTTGGGAAACGCTGGCCTAGTTGAAAGGTATTTACGTAAAAAATATTTCGTCCTACTTTTCCTATTAGCAACAATTCTCCAGCTGCAGTGGGAAGTGCTCGGCAGTGGCTGAGTATAAAACTCGATACATTATAACAGAGGTCGGCAACATACAGCCTGCGGGCCGGATGCGGTCCCCGAGAGCGCTTTATGCGGCCCGCGAAGCCATAATGAAAAAGTGAGCGGCACAATTTAACGGAAAATTTCGTATTTTTCAGCAGAATTTTGGTCTCAAAATCTTTTCTGATGAATATTTACCGCTGTTAAATTATTTAGGTATGATTTTTACTTTCTCCATATACGTAATATAGGGAAAAGTATTGTATTCATGAAAAAATCGACTTCGAGATTTCAACAGAAATGCACGTTTTGAGGTCCCCTGAACACGTTTTGACCATTTTCTCGATGATCTGTGTGTGTATGTGATAGATTTTTTGTGGATGCTTTAACTCAAAAACTATTAATCAGGTCATTGCGAAATTTTATATTTAACATTTTTATAAAAGTCAGAAGAACTGATTAGGTAGTTTTTGGTAAAAATCAGTTTACCGGAAGTGGGTGTTTACTCTTGTTACTTATCCGTTCTTTTGAAATATTTGCTTTAATATTTGATAAATGTAAAAATGTATTGGAATAAAAGTTGTAGGAAATGTCATTTTATACAACCTTTGTTTAAACATTTTTTCATATAATGCATTTTTTAAGAGATATCTTATATTTTTAGCTGCCACCACCACGCCACCTACCGACGACTGTTAACAATTGACGCTTAGTTACGTCTTAGTAACGCTCCTTTTTATTTTCTTAATTGTTGGAACTTTGTGACTATATCCAATATCAGAAGGCTATGGTTAGAGTTTATTTCTGTTCATTGTAAAGTCTAAAATATTCTCGCAGTTTCTTAAAATATTTATTATCTAACCTATTTGGAATTTTTAGAAATATTACAGATATGGAGAAAGTCATCAGATTTTTACTAATATGAGACAACAGAATCTCTGAAAAACTTCGGATGCAAACACTCAAGCGGCCCACCGAAGTACTCGTGACTTTCAATGCTGCCCTCCGGAGCATTCACATTAAGAATGTGACCCGCCATCCACAAAAGTTGCCGACCCCTACGTTATAATATCGCTGGACGCTATATAGTTAAACTTTGGCACATACGACTTGGTTAGTATCTTTTAATGAATTTAGCTATGATACTGTGCGAATTTTTAACAAAATTCACCCTTCCCATTTTGGGTAAATCAACATTTTGTGAAAATAAACCAAAGTAAACTATACTACTTCATTTTTGCGCGATGCGGTTCATTTCAACAATGCTTCTATTTCGAGAGTTAACCTATATAAACAAGGAATTACAATAGATTCTGTCAAATACTTGAGCTTCTGGAGCCGCGCAACGATGTCAGACGGAATCGCAAAAAAAAAACTTTTTCCTCAAAATGTAGAATTCGATTTTTTTATACCACAATACTTTCTCCGTATACTCCGCATGTGAGAAAGTAACAAGAAGGAAAAGTATACTCCATAAATGGATACAGAGAGGATTCAAAGGCGTTCTTCTTGTGGTAAATGTTGTCCTTGATCCGAATATTTTTTTAATACCTCAAAGATCATATAAGACCATGGGAGAGAAAAATATGTTTTTTTTTAATTATTGTTTTCCAATAGAATTGTCTTAACGGCCAATGTTAACAAAATATGCGATGTAATGCATGGGATTTTCTCGAAATTGTGATAATTTTGATCGCGATTAAAATTACTCTTGGCAGATTAAGTATCTCTATCAAGAATCGGTAAATATAATCGTAGCAACGGACACAAATCTGTCGCCTAGCGATTTATTTTTAACATGCTCATAGACAGCACTTCATGGCCTTTTACAATGAGCGCAATGACGCTAAGAAAGACGAACACATACGTCAATGCACTTGGCTGAATTCGAACACACGACTAGCAATGGGCATAGTTGCCAATTTAGCGACTTTTTACTCCGTTTAGCGATTATATTTAGGGTTTAGCGACATGTCACTAAGTTAGCGATTTTCGCCGAATCTAACGACAAATTTGGCTATTTCTGTATTTATACACAAATACATGCAATATTCAGCACAAACCAAACGAATTACTTTTATGGTAGGTTTATTGAGGTAAATATATGTTTTTGATAAATCTTAAATAATTTTCAGTTATTTCTCCAGTTACCTTATTTTTAAATATATTTCACAATAATTTTAAAAGATCACATTGAAATTTACGTTGAAGAATACTTTCATAAAACGCAGTTAAAATTATAAAAAAATTGATTTCCATTAAAAATACAAAAATTAGATATCGATTTTTATTAGAATATTAATCACTAAGTAGATTTTGCTTTTAATGATTCAAGTATCAAATTTATTCTGAAAAATAGCTAATATTTGTTATTATATATTATCAGCACATCAGCCGTTATCCTGTTTTTCTGCTATTTTTTAAATCAACTCTAAGAGAAGTTCAATCCGTCAATAAGAAATTTGATTGATTATTTGGTACATTTAAATAATATCCTATGCTCAAAGACCGATATTTCATAAAGTACTGAAATTGCAAATCGACTGGATCCTCCTCCCTACTTAGGGTATGAACTTGAGAAGGAAATGTCAGATGACATATTTTCTGATGAAGTAAACCGTGAGAGATGTCATAATTTTCTAGTTTCACTTATAAATGAACTTTGACAAAGGTTGCCAGAGAGTGTTACTGCTTTGCAATCAATGTCTTTTTTGAGTGCAAGTGAATGTTTGAAACCAACGAAACCAGGAATACTTAATCTAGCAAAAATGTTTGTCGAAGATTCAACAATTCTGACTCATATTGACTTTCAATGGAAAAACTACACACAGTCATGTGGACGGAAACCTCAGATACGTTGAAACTTAGCCGGAAATTGCTAGCAACCGAGATTCAACTGATGAAAATACTTTTGAGGACATTTAATATCTAGCTTTAGCTGTACTCACATTATCCCACTCAAATGCTGACATCGAACGTCAATTTAGTGTCATGGATATTGTAAAATCAAAATTACGAAACAGAATGAGTGTCAAAACTTTAAAAGCAATTTTGGCCATAAGGTATGGTTTAAGAAGGCATGGGAAATGTTGTTACAATTACGAACTTCCCGAAAGTGTAATAAACAAAATTAGTTCCACTGATGCATATGAGAATTTACCTAAATATGAAACATAAAGTAGTACTAATATAAGTGGTGAAGGGTTACCCGAATGTGACTTATGTATGAAGCGTTAATAGTAGTATTTTTATTGTGAATTTTAATATCTTTTATTTTAAAATCTCAACCTATAAATTAAAGTGCCTATTCCTTTTTTTATTTAAAAAAATGCTTATAAAAATTCTACCTTATTTATAACAATCAATTAAATATTATATTAATTGCAATTCATTTATAAAAAAGAAGATAAGTTTAATAATTAGATATAATAAGTATTATTTTGAAAATTTTACGTACTTTTTTTAACGACTTTTTAGCTACTTTTAGTGTGGATTTAGCTACATTTTCAAATTGATTTTGGCAACCCTGGCAATGGGAGGTAGACACGCTCACCAACCTTCGACCAAAGCCGGCATTAGAAACGGATAACCAAAATATCTCTCAAACAATTCGCTTTATGAAAAAATTATTCAAACAAAAGTTGTAGAAAATTGTATTATATACAACTTTGATAATAACAAATGTTTACATTAATGAATTCCTAAAGGCGATATTTGGAAAAACTGAAAAGTTAAACCTCCATTTTCGGGGAACCAATTTTAGCCAAAATTTAATTAGATCTTGATTTTATAATAAAATTTATAATATAAAGTTTTGTGCTTATTTAATAAGCAGTTTTTGAGTTAGGCGCTCACAAAATTCCTAACACACATCGAGAAAACAGTGAAAACGTATTCAGGGGACCTTGAAGAGTGTATTTCCGTTGAAATCTTTAATTAGATTTTTTTCCGAAAACAATATTTCTCTTTACTGAGTATAGAAAAAGTAAAAACAGTATCCTCATAACATTTTCCGCTTAATTTTTATAAATTCTGCCAGTGGTTTTCTAATAAGGTTACACGGCAGCTACGTTACTTTCTTCGACCAATTTCTTCAAGTGATTTTACTGCGATGTAATGTAAGCTTCAGTCACCAGAGTTTATGCATATAAATATTTTGTGCGCCATAGTTGCTGGGAAGGGTTTGCCAATGTCGCGGAAGAAAAAGTTCGAAATAAAATTGTCATAGATAGCAATAAATTTCGAGAAGAAGCTTCTGAGCTCCACTTTATCAAGAACCTTATCATCCTTGGGCGTGAGTGAAGGTCCTCCGTGAAAGAAATCGGGCGATTGTTCGTTCACTCGTTTCGGTCCTTAAAAGTTCCGATTGCGACGGTTTAATTTCGGAGCGCTATAAATAATTCGATGAAACTACTCAAGGTCGTAATTTGGGAGATATCTTGGATGCGTGATGGTGGGTGCCATAAGGTCAGCAAACGATTATCGCCAATGAGCGTTTTTTTAATCATTTTCCCAGAAAGTCGTGTACGCATTCATAATCGAAGTATTTTGGTTTGTCTCGAAAACTTTCCATTCAGTCCGTTGGGGCGTCAAAGATAGGGAAGATCAGTTTCTTTTGACGTTCGGCATGAATAGATAGCAATAGGAAAAAAATATCCATGTCCTGGATCCTAAATCGCGTCCTTAAAAAGAACAGACACTTGGCGTGCTATCTTAATTATTCCTTTCGTTGGATAGGGAAGCGGTTCTCAGCCTTTTTTCCGTCGCGACGCTCATGATGGTCGATGCTCAAGTGCACGACACACTGCACGCTACAATCCGCCAAGCAAAAAAGAGGAGGATTAGTGTGTAATAATGAAGAGTTTAAACCTAAATGTTGTTTTAATTTTCGTCAAAAATGACAAAAGAGAAGGACGAAAACTCTTCTTAAAGAAATTCACTTTATATTTACCGGACGTTATTAAAATTTTCGACGACACGCCTCCCAGTTCTTCGTGACACAACGGTTGAGAACCGCCGGTATAGGGAATTAAAGAGGGAAGAGTTCGAAAAAGGCTGGGAAAAGAGCTTGATAAATAAGTGAGTTAATAAATAGTAGAATAGCTGGTGGAAAAAATGTTAAAGGAAATTGAACGAGTGAAGAGAGAGAGAGAGATTGTGAAGAAAAAGAGAAGACAGCGAAATTCGAAAATCTCGCGAAAGTTATGGCATAGATTAATACGCTGTAGAAGGGAAGGAGAGAGAGACGGAGGTAAAAAGTGAATAAGGAGGAAGGAAGGGAGGAAAAGAAGAAGGATGAAAATAACAAAAATAAATCGGAAAGGAAAAGAAGGAATTCGCGGAGAGAGCGAGGATGTCTGGAGTCTTCGAACCCCAAGAGGATCAGAGAAGTGGAATGAGAAGAGGGCAGAAAGAGAGGGTGAAGGAGAGCGGGGAAAAGGAGAGAGAGAGAGAGGGAGGAAGGGAGAGAGAGAGGGAGGAGAGAGAGGGATGGAGAGAGAGAGGGAGAGAGAGGGAGGGAGAGAGAGGGAGGGAGAGAGGGAGGGAGAGAGAGGGAGAAAATGAGGGGGAGAGAGAGAGAGAGGGAGAAAGAGGGAGAGAGAGGAAGAGAGAGAGGGAGAGGTAGGGAGAGAGATATGGAGAGAGAGGGAGGGAGAGAAAAAGATATGAAGAGAAAGGAAGAAGAGATAGGTTAAGGAAAGGAGAGAGAGGGGAAAGAGAGGACGTAGAGAAAATGAAAGAGGAAGAAATACCAAAAGAGATTTAGGAAGAAAGACATGAGGGAAAAAGACGGAAGGAAGAAAAAGGAAGAGAGGATTTAAGAGAGATAGAGAGAGGAAAGATCAGGAGAGAGAAAGAAAGGAAGGTAGAACTGTGAGAATAATGAGGAATAGAGAGAAGTAAAAAGGAAAAATGAAAGATAGAGTAAGAGAGAAGAGGTAAGGTAGAAAGAGACAAAGTGAGAAACAGAGAGGAAGACTAAGAGAGAGAAAGAGATACGATAAGTGAGAGAGAGAGAGAAGAAGACGAAACAGAAGAAGGAAGGGAAAGAAGGATAAAAGGGAAGATGAGAAGAAAGGGAGAAAGAGAGAAAGATAAAGATAGGAGAAATGATAACAAACGGAGGGTAAGAGAACAAGATAAAAAGGGAGCAAGGGAGAAAGAGAGAGAGAGGTTAAAGAGAGGGATAGGGATGAAGGGGAATGAAGAAGGCAGGATTGGGGGAGGAGGGGAACGGTGGCCATGCTTCTCACGGTTGGAAAATGGGATAGGAAATGACATCGCCTCTCTTCCTCCCCATTTTCTTCCTTCTCCCTCTTTATTTCGCACTACTCTATCCTTCCTCCCTTTCCTCCTCTCCCCTTAGCCATATCCTACCCATTCTTCTATGTTCCCTCCCGTTCTTCATTTTTACATGACCTCTCTCTCCCTCTCGAACCCTGAGAAGAGGGCGCGCTGGTTCTTATAAAAAAGAGCGAGAGAAGAAGGAAAGGGAGGAGGAGAAAGGGAGTTAGATCGAGGTGAGGGGGCGAAGAGGGAAGGGGGGCGAAGGGGGGAGGGGAGGGGTGGAAGGAACGCGGTAGTATTCTGATGGAAGGGAGGGTAAAAGGGGATGATGGATTGGATTCGTTGGAAGGGATTCCTTCGGCGTGGGGCTCGTTCGGACCGATGAGTGCAATCCGGATCCATACTAGTTTTAGGTCGTCCAACTAATGAATGCGGCGCGAGGATAGGCTGAAGGGATTTGGATTACTTGCCTCATGCACGGCTATAGAGGTGAAATTCGAAAATGCCAATCGTCCACTTTTATCGCAGCAGATTATTTTTCTCGAGATTTCCTCCTTGTCCCCCTTTATTTCGCGCGAGATCCTTCGACCGAATCCTAGAAGTCGATGGATCGATTTCCGATGCGAAAGTGCGGATCGCCGCCTACCTTCTTTATCCCTGCGATGCAATCTTTTTTTTTAGTTGTGGGCGCTTAAAATGTTCCATGGATAGGAAATTCGCTACGCATTGTGTCGCAAGAGATAGGGAAAATAATTACCGCGCAAATCTGCCAAAAGGAGAACGGTGGTTGGAAATTCTCCAGCTGAAAATAAGGGTTATATTTTTCCGATTTTAGAGTAAGGTTAATTTCGATAATCGCGCCAATACACGCAGGACGATAATTAATGGATGACTCTCCTCAACTATCAATCGAAATGTTCATATAATAAAGTTCAAGCCATTTTCTTAGCGAAAATGTTTAACAGAAGAATGAATTTTGCAGGAATTGTTGGTTTATTTCGGAGCAGAAAATTTCAAAGTTTGCATGATAAACAGAGATATAATACCCATATCCTACATAGAACCCAGGTTAACATTTACGGAACTCACAGTAAATTGTTGAAAGCCATTGTACATACCTATGCATGCAATCAAACACATGACCACGCATTAACATACAATCTCATTGGAAGCTAAACACAAATTCAACTTGTTAGTTGAATTAAACCTTTAAAATTTTACGAAAGTGCACAGTGTATCACAAATAGGCGCGTTCCGTGCTATGGAGTATTTAAACCTAAACGATATATAATTAATGAGGTAAGGCTCAACTTTGTGGAATTTACTCATAATGAAACGAATACTTAACGATATAGTTTGAAAGAACACAAACCATGAAACAGTTAAACTCCACGACTCGATCATATCTCTATGTCTACTAAGAGACGTAACTATCATGCAATCTTCGGGGGAGGGGGAAGGCAGCTTGCGCTGCAGGGGAGAGGGAGGGGGGGGGGGCAGGATGACTAATAAATATTTGGAGAGGCACAGCAAAATTTAAATAGTACAATAAAAATAATAATATGAAATTTTTTTAAAACTATTATTACTGGACTTGTGAGAGAAATGAAAATTAATAATTAAGAATAAAAACATAAAATGCTTTATTAATTCATTTTTAAAATACTGTATTCAGCAGGTGGGCCAAGATCTTATAAAGCTACGTCCCTGCTTTGACTGTAAGTCCATAATACCAAATTTTATAATAATCGGTTCAGTAGAAGAATAGAACGAACATGCAGATGTATAGACAGACCGAAGCTAATAGGCATTTATGCTGGAAGCAATAGGCGCCTAAAATGGTCATATATATATATATATATATATATATATATATATATATATATATATATATATATATTAACTTAAGTAAATGAAAAGGTAGTGATGAGGGTGGCAACAAGGTGTTGAAGGAAGCCCAGCGGACACTTACCAAGTCGGGGACCAAGATGGCAGGCTGCTGGGGGCGTCGAAGAGACACGTTGAACACACGAACACAAAAAACATTTGTGATATATATATATATATATATATATATATATATATATATATATATCATAAATTGTCTGTCCGAAGACATTCATGGTTAAACCTGGTTCTCGATATACTCCTATTTTCCGCTCTCCTCTTCATATCTTGATCGCTCTCTTTCCCTTTCAAATCGTCTATCAGCTGAAACCTTTTCCTACCTCTTTCCTTTTTTCCATCTAGTTTTCTTTCTAACACGTCTTTAATCATGCTCTCTCTCCTCAGGTAATGTCCAACCCAGTTTGCCTTCCTCTTTCTAATAGTCCGTATAATCATTCTTTTCTCTCCTACTCTTCGTAGCACTTCATCGTTTTTCATCCTATCTGTCCATTTTATCTTCAGCATTCTCCTCCAAGTCCACATTTCAAAGCTTTCCAAGTATTTGATGTCCTTTTTCCTTAGCGTCCATGTTTCTGCCCCGTACAAAGCTATACCCCATGCATAGCATTTTATGAGCTTCTTGCGGATATCTTCCCTTATATTCCCAGTAAGTAAGTGTTTCTTTCTTCTGAAACCCGCTTTTGCTTTTCCTATTCTAGTCCTGATCTCACCCGTACTCTTTGCTTCTCTTGTTATGATGCTTCCAAGGTATTTATAGTATGAAACTTGTTCTAAAGGCTTTCCTCCAATACTTATGTCCAGATTCTCTTCTTTGCCCAGTATTTGAATGACATTGGATTTTTCTGTATTTATTTCCATACCGTATTTTCTACCTGTTATTAATAGTCTATTTATCATTTTATGGATTACCTCTTCCTTTCTTACTAGAAGTACTTGATCACCCGCGTATTTTACTGTCCTTATAATCCTTCCTCCAATTTTGAAATCTCCTGTGCCTTCTAACGCCTCTTGTATTAGACTTTCCCCATATATATTGAATAGGGTCGGCGATAGGCAGCAGCCCTGTCTTACTCCTCTACCGATATTTACTCCGCAGGTGTCCGCATTCTCTAACCTGACCTTTACTACTTGATTCACATATAGATTCCTGATCAGTCTCCTGTCTTTCCAGTCTACACCTATATTCTTTAATATTTTCATCAACATTACCCAATTTACTCTATCAAAGGCCTTCTGCCAGTATACGAAACATACGCAGATATCTTGGCTGTACTCTATTACCCTTTCTGCTATGATTCTAAGAATCCCTATAGCATCTCTAGTTCCTCGTCCTTTTCTGAAACCGAATTGATATTCCCCTATCATTTCTTCTGCCTTTTTCTCCAGCCTTTTATTAAGAATCCTCGTGATGATCTTCGAAGTGTGTAACAGAAGGCTTATCGTTCTGTAGTCTTTACACTGCATTGCCTTTGGCTTCTTCTTTAGAGGGATCATTGTTACTTCTAGGAAATCTTGAGGCCACTCTCCTGTGTTGTAAATCTTATTAATTAATTTCGTGATCGCTTTGAGTACTTCTGATCCCATGACTTTAAGTACCTCAAGCCGGTTTTCCAGCGCTGCCTGTGGTTTTCCCTTTCTTTAGTTCCACTATCGCTTTTTCTACTTCGCTCTCCATAATACTTGGTCCTAAGTTGTCTGCTTCAATGTTTTCCTCGCCTTCCAGTACTATTTTTGCCGATCCTGCCTTCTTGCTGTATAGTTCCTTAATGTATTCTTCCCATACCTGTGCTACATCCTTTGTTCCTGAGACTATCTTCCCATCCGTATTCATAATTCCTTTACCACGAATTCCATTCGACTTCTTATCTTCTAATTCCAGTGCCCTAGCGTACATCATATCGTACCGTCCTAACTTCTCCATTTGTTGTATTTCACCGCATTTTTCTTTTATCCATTTTCTCTAGCTTTATCTGTTACCCTTCTCGATTCATTGTTTATATGTCAATAGTTGACTCTACCTTCTTCACTGTTAACGTTTATATTGCCAATAATAGCTTTAAAATTGCCGCGGATTTGTTGCTCTTTGTGTCCCCAAATTTCATAATTATGCGTTTTAAAATATTACAAATGCATAAGAATGAAATATTAAACTCATCACGCGCATTTGTCCAGCAAAAATAACGCGTGTACCTATGCATTAGACTATATCGAATCTGAGTCCAACAATAGTTGTTGTTGTGGCAACACTCTCGTAATGAGTGATGAAAACTGCAAAAACGCCACTATGTACGCGAAATTCGAAGTTATACAATCGATAAGCAAACTTTTACGATATAAATTAGAATCTTCATTTCTTTCCTCACAGAACAGTTCAAAACTCGCTCCGATATTACAATTTTAAGATATTTTAATGTGTAAGAGAAACTTACCCTGCTCGATGGTTTTCAGATTTCCCATGTAAATCAAATGGGAAGGATAGTTCCTGTAATTGAACCCGGCACTTCAATATTCGCAACAAAAACTATCCTCGGGCGCTCGGCTTCAATAGCAAGAGATTTCCACCAAGTTTCATGAAAATCGGTATATTGGTTCAAAAGTTAATAGGAGGGACAGACGGACGGACACAACGACGAAACTATAAGTCTATTTCCATTCTGGAAAGTAAGCTAAAAATCTGGAAAAAATAAAAAGGCAAGATCCCTAAACAATCGTTAGTAATTAAATAACAAGCCATTGTGACCAGATAACACATCGATTGATGCATTGAAGCTGGATCCAGGAGAAATAGTTCCATATATAAGGACATTGTGCTACACAACACTAAATAATCAAAACTTACCTTCTGATTGGAAAAAAGGAAACATTATAACATTAACATTATACAAGGATGAGAAAAACAAAAGTTTAGAACAATAAGTAAGTTTAACATCAGACATGTGCGAGTTGATGGAAAAAATATTAGCCAAATATGTTCGCAAATATTGGGATGAAAATAACTGGCTCTTCAGATAATAACATGGGTGAGACACAGTTATTAGGGCTCTGTCAAGTCTTTACTGACACTTTAGACAAAGGGGAGGAAATTGATGCACTAGTTATAGACTTTAAAAGAGCATTTGGCAGTGTACCTCATGACCGTTACCTGCATAAAAGAATTTCTTACTGGAAGGATGCAAAGGACCAGAGTAGAACAAGTGTACTCAAATGAAACACCCGCCACTTCAGAAGTCCCTTTTAGGCCCCTTATTGTTCCTCATTTACATCAATGATCTCCATGAAAAATAGCTTCAGATGCATCTCTTTTTGCTGATGACTGCATAATATACAGGAGAATAAAACATCATAATGATAGGAACAGTTTACAAGAGGACTTATACGAAGTGTTTACCTGGATAGCAATTAATAAAATGGATATAAATGTTGGGATAAGCAAACTTATAACCTTTACTAAAAGAAGAGTTAAGGAATATAGGAAATATGAGCTAATGGGAGGCATTATTTCTGAAAGTGAGTACTGTAAATATTTAGGAATCAATACCTCAACTAACTTTGGATGGGGACAGCACATCGATCATGTCGTGGGAAAGGCTTTTAAATCCTTCCATCGGGTGATGAGGAACATTAAGAGGAGCGCAAGGCCACTAAAGAATTACTTATTAATCCATTCTAAGACCTATACTTGAATATTCAACAAATGAATGTACAAAATAGGGCAGGTAAAAAAGTTGGAAAAGGTGCAAAGGAAGGCTGCCAGATATGTGTTGGGGCAGCGCAAGAAGACTGAAAGTGTAACAGAAATGATAAATTTGCTGGGATTGAAAATTAGAAGGAAACTAAATAGACTATGTGGGATATTTAAAATACTTTATAAGGAAGGAGCATGGGAAAATTTATTTATGGGGTTAGAGAAAACTTACTACATTGGAATAATTACCAGTTACAAAATAAAATATAGGCCGCAAAGAATAGACATCGCCAAGAAGTCATTTCTAAATCAAGGAATCCATGAATGAAAGGAGTTACCTGAGGAAATCTTTAAGTCATTTCCTATATCTCTTAATCAATTTAGGAATAAATGTAATTTTTTTTAAATGGGGCAAAGGAGCCAAAGAAAGTAGAGTGAATGCTTGGTAGGGTGCAGTACGGTGGGGACTTTGTCGGCCCTGGGATCACTATTGTATTCATGAAAGCATATCATGAATATTGAAAACTTTCATTCCAAGGGGAAAGAGTATTTTACAGGGTATTTTATAAATATTTAATGCTATTTGTTTCACCATTTGTTATTTATATGATGATACAATTTCCCAAGTTATTTATTATCACAATTACTGTCCTTCATTATTACAGTGTTTTACTGGGGTATCTAATGTACAGAAAGCCCCAGAGACTGTAACAAGTTGCCACCAGGACATGTGTCTAATTGTAGTGTTCACATTTGTAAATATGCAAAAGTAAATAAATAGATCATTGTGGTGACAAAAGGTAATGGTTCTGCCATCACAAAAACAATTTTGATTCTAGGATGCTAAGAAAGAAATTTTCTTGGCACTTTTTCACAGTCACAGTTGCAGCTTATTATTTTTGTCTCTTTTGAAAGCTTGAAACAGTCATAAAAAAAACCCAAAAAACAGATGCAACAATTAGTGTGAACTCTATAGAAAGCACTAACAAATTACACTTTCTGACATTTTAAGCACCAAATAAATAGGGTCTTAAAGCTCGAAATATAACTGATCTAAAATGGTTCTCATCTATGTGAATCATCATAACTTACATAAAGTCTCTTTACTATCAGAAATTTTATTATAGGACTGTGCCATTTGAGCCATGAATAGCTTAAATTAATGTCTGAAATATTTTCACTTTTTCCTCTGAACTATTATGGAATTGGGATGAAAAAGGGGGCATAAGCCACCACCACCAAGAATCACCAAATTGCTGCTCACTCATGACTCATGTCCATTCTAAGGTGTGACTTTGCATTCTTTGATGTATTATATCACTGTAGACTGAAACTGATTTTAAGCATGTAATTAATGAGAAGATAAGAATGGAAGGGGAGCGACCAAATAATTAAAAATTAATGTTGTTAGAAACACCAAATAAAGTGAAACAGGCTGTTGCATAAGGTGAGTTTGAGAGGTGACCACTTTCATTGGCACTTTTCTTAAGGTAGCAACTACTACGTGTTATGATCTGGGGAGGTGTTTTGTCATTTTGCCTCAGGTGGCAGAGTTCCACGCAACAGCTCTAAAAGTGAATAGTCAAACAGGCACAACAGTCATGCTACTAGGGCCCACTGAAATAATTATTCTAGCTTCATCATTTTTAATGATTATCTAATAACATGATGAATTCTAAAGCTAATATCATATTTTAGAAGAAAGAGATAACATTCTCATTACATAACACCAAGTACATATTCTCAGCACCTCTTTTACTCAATTTCCAACATAAGGGTGATTCATTTTTAGTCTATGTAAACTTTGGATTTATGAGAATGTTATTTTTCAGTGTTTCCCATTGAATCCTTGCATTATACCAACGTATTAAATTCTATCACTATATATGTTCTTTGCTCAATTCTAACTTCTAATCAGGGCCTCTGGGAGGGAGGGCCAGGAGGACCATTTTGTCTGGGCCTCAAGCTCAAGGGAACCCAAATTTGCATACGAATGGACTTGCCATCATTGATAACTATGGCATTGCACAAAAATTAGATTTTCCCTATATAATTGTTACATTTGCATAGAAAAAGGCTATAATAGCATTTTATAAATAAAAATATACAAATTACATTTCGTTGTTCTTTAGCTAATGATTGTATTATTTTGTTTTTATTTTTACTGCGGCCAGGGGAATCAAAATCTGGAGGTAGCCTAGGCCTCTCTGAACCTCTGAGATGGCTTGCTTCTAATGGAACATACATGTGACTAATTATACTAAACATAGAATCAATTAACAGTAGCAATGCTACTTAATCATGGTTGCGGTTAATGTCGTGAGATTGTCAAATGAGCATTTATTGTGCAAAGAAAATTTGGAAGCCATATCAGCAGGCTATGTCAAATCTGTTTGCATACTGTTTTTAAGGATAACTATAAGATTATTGTTTAGATTTTTCTAGTACCAACATCCTTGAAAATAAATCAATCTTACTTGTGTCATTATGTTAGCAATTTCTTATTTGCATATATTACTTTCATATTAAAATACCGTAGTCTCTCCACTGCATTTTTGAGTATCACTAAAATTTAACAATATTTGAATAACGGTTTCCATTTGAGCCAGTTAATGATCTGGTGTTCCCACCCTTCTAACTGTAACTCCCTTAAACGAAGATGGATCCTTCATATTCCACAAGGTCATCTTTAATCTTTAAAAAATAATGTTAAAAATAGCATAAAATGCAATCTCTTCAGAATTTTGTTAATGACATTGCTTTTGTCAAAATTTTATCAACATTTCTTTCTCAAATATTGCATAATATAATTGAGTTTGGTTTGAGATTATATTTTTAGTCCTTTAAAATGATTATAGTCGGAAAGGTTGAAATGTTTCTATATTAATAACACTTCCTTTTCTTACTTCCATAATGATTGTTATTAATATCAAATGATCAGAACTATGGTCTGTAATTCACATGATTAATGTGGATAGATAATTAAGACAATATTTTGAGTTAGACAAGAGTTGAGGTCTTATAGATCAATAAAAGGAATTGTATTAGGTACTTAAATTATAATTTAAATAAACTGAAATTGAAAAGAATGGATAAAATGTTTACAGATTGGTTGAATTTGTTTTTTGAAGTTAAGGATTAATGAAATTAAAAACTCTTTCCACTTCGCCATAGCAACACATCTACTCAATGGTTGCTAATTATGTTTCATTTAGATTGACTGATGGTTCTTCATTTTATAATAAAATGAAGACACCTATACTACCTATAATTAATAAAGACACAATTAACCCCCAAAAATGTTATCAATTGCAGAAATAAATTTATAACTGATATTTTAAAGCTAGTGAATTGCATTTAAATATGCTTTTTGACCTAGTAATGTAATTATTCAGTTCCATTTGCTTTGAAGAACAAAGGAACTATGAACTTGGTGATTTTACATTTCAGTTATTCATGCTTAATGTTTGATATTGGTTTTTCCATAAAGTAAACAGAGATGGCACTCATAATAGCATTATGCATGCTATGGATGAAACAGGCAAGAAAAATTCTGGACTTTATCCAAGTTCAATAAAGAAGAAAACAATGAAGGTATTATTCCACATATAGGCTCAGAGTTGTAGCTGAAAAATTCTGTGCTTATGGCCAAGGTTGAACAAGCACCTTTCAAAGAATAAACAATCTTGTGAAATATTATTTTTCTCTGTTGTAATTAAGAAAATTTTCATTCCATTTAAAATGATTGTGATATTCGAACATTGACTAAATATTTTTCAAATTAAAAGATATTCTTTTACCTATTAGAGGGAGTCATAATGCATCCTTTACCAGTGGTGCTGATGGCAAATACACAGATTAGTTACGATGCTGCTCGGACCAAACATAAGTTACCACATAAAGGCAGATGAGTTAGTCCAGAGAACATTACTTTTCTGACACAGGACATAATTTTAACCAGTTAACAATATTCAAATATCTTTCAGTATTAATAAGTATCAATAATTTTGCTTTTTTATCTAAACACATCACTTAATCACTTGTCCACATTTATGCATTGCATGATTCTTCTATTTTGGTCCATGAAAATAAATGTCACAATTGAAGTTATTACAACAAGGAAGTTAACATTTAAAATTCCATCTGTAATCAAATATCTATTTTTTATAGAGCTAATTGAAATCTAAGTACAAGCAACTGTTTTTGCACAACCCAAATGCATTTCTTCCTCCATAGCAGTAACATAAACATGTATATTACCATATTTTTAACTCAGTAGAAAGAACTTACCGGCATAAAAATCACACAAGTAAAGCAACTGAAGCTCGAATTGCATGATTTTATGTGTAATAAATGATGATGAAAATTCAGGGCATTTTATTGATGATTATGAAAATTTTAAGTACAGCTATAGAGTCATGAGGTAACAGCCCCAAGCATCAAAGATAAATGCGAAGACTTATGTGATATATTGTAATAAGTGCCATCTAAATAATTATAATCCACCTATGTATAAAAACCAAAGAGTATTAAAAATTTATTTTAAACAAGAAGTCCAAAACAGGACTAATGCAGGCTTGTTTCCCAAAGTTGTTGTCCCGAATTGATTACTTACCTATATATTGACAGGAAATGTTTCAGTATGTATTGGTCATTCTAAGGAATTCTCATGCCATAAATACCATTTATAATTCATAGTTTATCAATGATGGAGGAAAATTGGAAAAACAAATTAATAGAGCATTATCAGGTTTAATATACTAAAAGCAATGTCAAAATCTCTCTCAGACATATTTGCATATATTTTTAAATAAACGAATTTAATAAATGTTATTGTTTATAAACTAATATGTATGGATCAACTGTACATTGCTGAAGGATAGTTGAGTGAAAAAGAAAATAACCCATTTGTTCACTCGTCTATGCTCAAGCCGAGTTTGGTAATAATCGCCTCCATGGCAACAATCCCATAAAATGTGATTTAAACGCAAAAACGCTGTTTTAGTAGAAATTCAGGAAAATACGGTCAATTATCAAAATTAGGTGATAAGAATGGTTCGATGCCATTAGAAGAAAATAAATGGATCCAAACGGAACATATGATGCCTACTTTCCACATAATAATTTTAAATTAAATGTGGTGTAGCAATTACCGTATATACTCGTGTATAACGCGCAGTTTGAAGACCAAATTTTTAGTCAAAAAGTAGGGGTGCGCGCTATACACGGGTAACACTTTTGTGCAGTTAAAATAAAAAATTGAAGCATACCTACCTCGCACCAGGTTCTCGCTTTTTGGGTTAATTGAGGGGAAAACCACGCTAATTATCGATAATCCAGCTTATATATTAATTAAACGTAACAATTTAGCTAATGAATTAAATATTGTCATTAATTATCTCTAGCCATTCAATATTCCGTGATTAGGTGTTACGTGTAGTTTGATAAATTTAAAATAAATTGACGTGTTTAAACTTCGTTCAGTATTTGACCTGTAAGCCTGAAGTATGTTGCCTTGTAATCAAATTTCACCAAATCGGAATTTTCCGATTTAAACAATTAATTTTCAGAGGTTTTTACGTCAAATTGGATTTGCGTAAGTCGAGTCTTGCATTACCCGGGACGGGCCTGTATTTATTTATTTATGGTACTCTAGTTAGTACCTAACATGACAATATAAATCTAAAATTTTGTTCTTATACCCCGAATAATCTAGGGTGTGCGTTATATCCAGGGTATACGAAAAAGTCGGGATTTTTTTGGCAAAAAGAGTGGGTGCGTGTTATAATAGCTTTAATATAACCGCGCATTAGTTGCTCTTTGTGATCCCAAATTTCATAATTTACCGTTATAAAATATTACTAACACATTCGAATGGAAAACTAAATTGATCACGTGTATTTGTGTGCTAAAAATAAGGTGTGTATGTAGGTACTAGACTACCGAATCTGAATCCAACAATAGTTGTTGCTATGGCAACACTCTCGTAACGAGTGATAAAAACTGCAAAATCGCCAGTATTTACGCGAAATTCGAAGAAATACGATCGTTAAACAAAATTATACAAAATAAATTAGAATCTCCATTCCTTTCCTCATCGAATAGTACAAAACTCGTTCCAATGTTACAATTCTAAGATAGTTGAATGTGTAAGAGAAACTTACCCTGCACGATGGATTTCAGATTTCCCATGTAAATCAAATGGGAAGGATAGCTCCTGGAATCGAACCCGGGACTTTCAATCTTCACAACAAAAACTATCCTCGGGAGCTCGGCTTTGGTAGCATGAGATTTCCATTAATTGTCATGAAAATCGGTCTATTGGTTCAAAAGTTAATAGAGGGGACGGACAGACAGACACAAAGAAGAAAATATAAGCCTATTTCCATTCTGGAAAGTAGGCTAAAAATGTTAACAGCATCTCATCGTTGTAGCTGGTAACATTCATTACATTTTCTAGCCAAATTTCTCTTTTAGTCGTCTTTTACTTAATCGTTAAGTAAATATAGCACTCCATTGGATGCTTCAACTGTGAGCAAATTAGTAGGGAATATGTTTTTCGGGTTAAACATAAAATCGCAGTCGGAAGATAGTTATCGAGTTTTTTTAAATTTTCAAACAAATCTGGTGAAGTCGGTTTTTAATGAAAGCATAGTACCTAATGACATTTTTAAAGAATTCCGGTTAAATCAGGTTTAACCTTTAAACGCCGGATTTATTTTGGGGTATTTTTGTTTTTTTATTGAAAAATCGCATACCTCATAAAATGTCCAAATAAAAAGCACTGTATAGTAAAAATAATGAGGAATTGCATGCTTCTGTTTTTACCGTAAAGAAACGTTGAAAAAATACTATGCAAAATATACGCCCGTGAACGATCGCATTTTGCGTGCCCTTACGGACACGTTTCTCGTTTAATGGTTAATAGGAGTAACATTTTTAACCGGTGCACGTTATATTATAAACGTAGTGCACACGTTATGTATTTTTGGGCCTAAATTGATTACACATGCAAACTGGTAACATACAACAATGCCTGAAAGTGTTGCTGATTGTTGCCGCTATTCAATCAGTCAAATAAAAAACAGCAAGGAATGCGATGTTGTGTCGTGTGACATGTAAATGAAATTCCATATCTAGTGTGATTTGGTCAAACGATAAAGTATTATGTCATTCAGAAACTTTTCATCCGTCTTCTTCTCCGAGAGATGCAACGCCCGCATGAATTAATTACGTCTCAATTTCTGTCGATAACTCTGCGTTTTTTAAATGGTTTTAATTAAGTGATAAACTCAAGATTTTAAATAAATTGCAGCCAAATCAATGATTTGCATTAGTGGATGCTTCGGAGGGCCGAATTGGAAGTCTGGAAAGCCTTGACGGGGCGTATGAGTGAATAAATCAGAAGTTATCTATAGTTTCTTTGATCTCATATAAGCGAAAACCAAGTCTACATAATTTAATAGCGCTAAAACAACACCGTGAAAGGTTTTGAGACCGTCATTTCACTGAAGAAATATGAAATTGCCCAATGAAATTTTTCCGATCACTTTTTCATCACAGCTTCGCGGGCTGCATAAAGCGTTCTCTGGGGCAGCATGTGGTCCGTAGGTTACCGATCCCCGTCCTATACTAACTGCTAGATGATCCACCGTGCTGATTTTGATGACTTTGTACTGATGGCTCTTTTTTGCAATCTATTATAATGTCCTAGCACATTATAATAAGCTGGTCCACGTTACTGAATTTATGATTCTCAAGGGGCCTGGCCACAAGGACGTACCCAGCGGAGGGAAGTCCGGGGGGCCCGGTGCACAGATATATTTGTGGAATCTGCGAAAACCACGCTATAAGCTTGCTACGCCGCCTCTTGCCACGCTGCCCCTTGCTGCGTTATGAGAACTAAAAACGTTATAAAAGTTTATATTATTTGAATAGGACTTTTATTTAATCAATTGCTGGAAATTGGAATTTGGCCTCAGACCCCCCCTCATAAGGGTTAAATGTAAGAAGGGACTACATAGTCTCAATTTCGCCCTAATAAAGTCGTTTGTCTGTCTGTCATCCCCGAAGTAAATTTCTGGGTACGTGCATGCCTGGCCATGTCCATAGCCACTAATTATAGTAGAAAAAGTAATCTGGCCCCGGGGCACTGCCCCGGCCTAGTTCCGCCACTGATAGCAATAAATTGAACGATCGCCTAATCAAGCAACAGGATTCGGACTTGGCGCCCGCATTATTAACGAAAGA
Organism: Tanypteryx hageni; assembly: GCA_028673005.1. Taxonomy (NCBI): domain Eukaryota; kingdom Metazoa; phylum Arthropoda; class Insecta; order Odonata; family Petaluridae; genus Tanypteryx; species Tanypteryx hageni. The sequence goes on from CM054115.1 coordinate 34,245,595, forward strand.
ATGTGACTTCATATATGTAGGCACGCGGGTGATTCCGATCGCGGGTGAGTTTTCGCATGTCGATACGACTCCGAAATTTAAGATTATTACCCGAGTAAATTGCACTATCATGCCTCCTGATAAGCGATTTCGTTAAGAGCCATCCGCATTCCTTCCCTGACCTTGAGCCGAAAAAATCGTTCGTAAACCGCGCGCTCGCTTGTGAAACGGCGAGACGACGAGACCCGTCGTCGTTTTCAATGTCAAACGGAAAAGTGGATAAAACAAACGTTGCTTGCTGATAAGCAGAAAGGCTTTGAAGGGGCTCAGTTGTTCCCTATCATCGTGCGAGTAATAATCGCAGTGTTGCGCGAGGAATTTCATCGGTTGTATCGCCTTGTGTAGGCCAAACGATAACTGGGGTTATTCATTGGGAAAATACAATTGGTAAGGTATTTCTCGTCCTATTTAACTTTTTGATTACATAGCATTCCATTTGAAGATTAATTATACACACTCGATCCTTTTCTTTTTGCCTCTTATCCAGCATTCCTCTGGTAGCACTTCTCGAATTTTCTTTTCCCTTAAATTATTGTCTCGGCCATGTTTTCCTTCTTCTCTGGTGGCTTTCATTGAGACCACCAATTCGTACAATCATTTGCAACATACGTACGTAAGTTTTTACCAAAAATATTATACCGACATCATAACTCGGCTTCAACTTAAGGTTTCATTTGTTACATACGCTCCAGGTTTGATCGTTTTAGCATAGTGATCGTCAACGGAACTATTTATGATCTGCTTTTCTTCACCTTAATTTTAATATTCACGGTTTCTACGCTCAATCTATTATCTATCAAAACCGTGCAATATCTTCCACTAATTTGGCTAAAATATTTATAGTTAGATGTATAAATGCGGGATACAATATAAATAAGTACGTAATTGATAATGTGAGATTTCCCTTGCTGCCTCTTATAGCTAAAGAATACGAATGATATAGTGGCATCTTCCTTACTGAGGGGTATAAAAAATAGTCGCTACACTTATGGAGTTCTAAAACTAGATTTTCTCGATCGAAACAGTGCAAACGCCTCATCTCATTTACAAAATTACATAAGGTTGCTTAAAGTAGAGATAAATTATTTTTTTATCGTTAGACTCTAATCATTAGAATTCACGACGATCTTTTCTCTCATTTACCAACGCTATTTTTATTTTCTAACTTAGGCATTTTAGCCACATCATTAAACAAACTTAAGATGCCTAATAACCTCCACTAAAGAACTTCATACTGTCTTGCTGTACTCCACTAACACTTCACTTTTCCTTAGCCACATGTTAACTTACATACATTATAATTTCTAGCCTGATATTGTTCATACAAAAAAGCACATAGACCCTAATTTACACATTTTTCGTAATCGGAGGAAATATAAAGTAAAATAATTCACAGTATACCTTAACTCGTCATTTATAATATAGCATATTTATTAATAGTCCTAAATATTTAAAGAATGCAACATATATAAATTCAACCTTATACTTCTTTAAAATTATTATTCTAAGCATATAGACACAATAATCTTTTATCAAAAATATATAGTTTTGATAATATACGTTTTGAGTCAAAATTATTTTTTGATGGGTGAGGAATTGTTGTGCTAATTATGAAATAGCATATCTATAGTTTAAGTCACAGAAATAACTTACTGTTGAGTCATGGCAATATTCAAACATCATTTGTATTACTTAACATATAACACATAAAACTAACAGTGCTTCAGTTACTATGTAACGACTAGTCTCATCATTATTAACATAACAAGTTCCTTAATACTTACTTACACGTAGGACAAATAAGTGATGATTCCAAGAACTTATACAGTTGTATCTCAGGAAGATAGAGATACCTGGTAGATCAGCGGTGCCCGAAATTTTCTAATCAGTGGTTGCGAATCCCTTGGCGGGCCGCATTGGAAGTTGCCAATTCTTCGGCGGGAGAGTTTAAATCGGAAGTTTTCTATATAATCTGAGGACCCATATAAGTGAAAATCAAGTCTAAATCAGGTTTTCATGGCTAACAATTCAATATTTAAAGTTTTATTATCAAAATTATTAAAAAATGTATGAATTTGTGTGTTAAATTTTTCGAATTGCTTTTTCACCATAGCTTCGCGGGCTGCACAAAAACCCTTCGCGGGCCGCATTTGGCCCGCGGGCCGTAGTTTGTGCAGAACTGTGGTAGATGGTAAAATATTACGTTGAAAATGAGCATGAAAAGAGAAGTTTATTTTCAATATTCTAATTTCCACATTTTGTTTAAGAGGGGAACGATTTCGAAAAGTATGAAAAACAAAAAATAACACAATCACACAAAGAAAATAATAGTATTATACTTTACCATGAGCTAAAAGTATTGTACTTTGAGATATTTTTTTAATAGCTTCAGTGTTTTTCTTAATTGAAATCACACTTTCCAGCGCCAAAAGCGATGGAACATGTCCGCTTCCATTTGAAAGATTTTTCGTTGCTGCCTAAACAAATGAAAAACAAAATAAGACATTGAAATAATATTATATGATTTGAATACCATCAGTTCTTTGGTCACGTAATTTTTCCATCGGTTCTAACGTTAATCCCATAACATAGGCATATCACCCCACTTTTTTGATACAATATGAAATTTCCAGCGAAAATCCAAGTCGTTTTGTGGATTCTAATTTGTTATATAAATGGTTGAATTTGGTCTTAAAACTAATTTTGCTCCTAAACAGATTTTATTAAATTTATTTTGGGTGTATTTCACTTTTCTCGAAGGAGAAAATACATAAATAGGTACATTTTGTGGAACGTTTGTGAATGAGTCGAATTCTATTCGATCGTGCACACTCTCAAATATAACTTTTTTTAAGAAAGAATACATTTTTAAATGCTACTTAATTTTATCAGCTTAATATTTAGGCTTCTAATTTTTTAAGAGCATCTTTTTAGCACAGACAAAGCATGAACGATGGATGATCTTGAAAATTCATATATAGTAGCTATTGACAGGATATACAAAAAGTTCTCAAACTCCTCGCAAGGTAGCAGCACCAAGTACTGAGGCCAACTGCCGCGCTGCGGCCGTGTTGGTATCTCCCGTTCGTTTTTCAATCTCTTCAAAGCCTCTATTTCAAGGTCGAGAGATGTTGGTTTTATAATGATTGTTACGAATGACAATATTGTGTGTCGGTTGAGCGTTTGTTGTTATAGATCCTAAGTGCTATTGGTAGTTATATTTTGCGCGGGATTCCGTTTTTTAATTTACTTACCATCTGAAACCTTTAATTTCTAATGATTCACGACAGTCAAGGCTTTGAACAATTATATTGTTTCTTAGTCAATTGAATTTATTTCAAAATTTCAGCGATATGGCTCTGCTAGCTTATGCAGTTAGGAATCTTCTGAAACAATCAAAACATATTTCAGCCAGCTTAAAAGTTGACAGTAATCAGTGGAAGCTGTACCAACGATGTTGTTCATTGATGCCCACGAAGGAAAAGTTAAAAAATGATAAATGTGAGTAATTAAATTACGAATTTTTTAAATAATAATTTTTATTTTTTCTAATGGATTAAGTAGATAAAATTTAATTGCCATTAAAAGTTAACCTTGAGCATTACTATTTGAATTTTTAGATGTTCTTAGATTCGAAGATCACCACATTGCAGTGAAAGACCCATCTTGGGAAAAGATACTTCAGTTACCATTCATATGGCTGCGTGATCACTGCAGGTTGGTGTAATGTCGCGCATTTTCCCTTTTCAATTTAATTTCAACTCTTATAAAATTGTCATTATAATAGATGTAGTGACTGCTATGACCATACAACCCACCAACGTGCCCTGGATTTGCTGTCAATTCCTGAAAAGATTCATCCTGCATCGTGCAGCCTCAAGGATGGAAAACTTACTATTATATGTGAGGAGAGAAGTACATTTCTCTATAACTCTTTTAATGTTAAGAATAAAATTGTCCTATAATGCCAAGTATATATTGTCTTCTGCAGTTCATTGTAACATTAACAAATGTAATTGCCCATCGAAAATCAAGGCGATTTTCATTATAAAATATAATGTATGAAATAGTAACAGCTTCGAAACCAGAACATTCACACCCAATCATTGCTATATTTCACTTCCTGTAACCAGAGTCAATTTTTGGTGTGGGCAACTGTCGAGGGTGGCCTGGCTCTTGGGGTTTTCCATTAAACGTTTCATTTAATCGGGACTTAATTTTCATCCGAGTTTTTAACACTTTACGCAGCCAAATCATATTCTTAGCCCACATATACCAAACTTGGCACAAGTCCTGATAACAGGTATTATAATTTGATTAATTACCCTCCTTACATTATTTGTCAAAGAAATATTTTTCCTTAAAAAGTAAAGATTTCATTTTATAGATTATTTTTAGCCACAGACTTGACTACTACAAAATTATATCACTGTAATACAACTTAGAAAAATAAGTTGTATTATTTGTATCCAAAAACTTAATGTCGACTTATATACCAAATATAAAATGTGACCCTTAAATAACAAATTAAAAATATTGATACAGTAGAATCTGCTTAATGTGATCACATTGGGTTTGTGGAAATTGATAACATTAAGCGGCTGATAACAATAAATGATGCTTTCAAAAAATTTGTTGGGATTATAATAAACATAATAAAAATGTTTTACTTAGTCTTATTTATTTTACTTACACACTATGTTACTTGCACATTGTAAATAATAAAGTCGAAAAATTACATAGATATCTCATTTATCTAACACAGGTGACATCAATTCTAAGAAATCATAATCTGAAATTAAAAATTATTTTAGGGAGAAAACAATATACATATGTCCAGACTAAATGTTATTTACTTTGTAAAATACCTGTCTAGTTTTTGCTGCTTTAAATCCTTTGTAATTAAATTTTCAATTCGTTGTAAATTGTAAAATAGTTTATAGTCATCACTACTTCATACCTGTCTAGTTTTTGCTGCTTTAAATCCTTTGTAATTAAATTTTCAATTTGTTGTAAATTGTAAAATAGTTTATAGTCATCACTACTTCATACCTGTCTAGTTTTTGCTGCTTTAAATCCTTTGTAATTAAATTTTCAATTCGTTGTAAATTGTAAAATAGTTTATAGTCATCACTACTTCATACCTGTCTAGTTTTTGCTGCTTTAAATCCTTTGTAATTAAATTTTCAATTCGTTGTAAATTGTAAAATAGTTTATAGTCATCACTACTTCCCCCCTTGAGTTCTAATGCACTCCGCAATATTTGAAGGGATTTTTTAAATTTCTTCAGCATTTGGGGTAATTTGATGAACTTTGGTACCTTCATTATCCGAACTTTCGTCATCTTCAATTACAGTTTTGTTGGGTTTAATATCATCAACTATATCCCTTACCGTAAGATCACCTGTTGTGGCAAGATCTTCATCAATTTTCACCCACACCTCAAAATCTGAAGCACTAATGAAGCTATTTTCTATTGAAGGCATAGTTTTGCTTTCGTCGATATTTTCCGCAACACTTGGACTAAAACCTGTTTTACGGAAACAGTTTCTGATTATTTTATTTGGATATTAACTCCCAGGCACTAGCCATCATATACACTGAACTAGTAAGCTCCGCTGGCCACGTGCTTACTAATTAAGAAAAGAATGGTTATATGCACTTGTATCCTATTTTTAAATTGATAATAATAAGCGGTGGATGTAATTACATTAAGCGGAGGAAATTACACTTCTTACACTAAATTTGGTTTTGGAATCCTATCTTTGATAACAATAACCAGTGATAATATTAAGCGGAACCTACTGTATTTACGAAAACATTTTATCTTACGGCATAGGTGATCACCATTTTGAATCAACTGCTCCATTGTTTAATATATTCTGTCATTTATTTTAGAAGATTTAAGATAATTATTTTTAATAGTTAATAAAAATAAAAATTTTAACTTTTGTTTTTATTAATGAATCTCAAAAATATAAATGATCTATTTGCAATTACAGGAACGAAGGATAAGTAGAAATACATTCTGCCAATAGATGGCAATACGGTATATGACTGATCTTTCTTAAATTAAACAAATGATTTAATAACTCAAAAATTGGAACTGCATTTTTTGGAAAAGGTTACATTTAGGTTTTAAAAACCACAAAATTCCTCGTATTCTTCACTTGAAGTTTTTTTTAGCGAAAAAGTGGAGGGTCAACTATACGGCAAATATATGTCTAGTCATGTATTTACAATCCGAAAAATCAAGGTCGACTTATATGCCAGTTCTACTTATACGCCGGGTCGACTTACACGCCGGGTCGACTTATACGCCAGCATATATGGTAATTCTTTAATTAATCATAGGTGACAATGCAAGATGATGTCATGGTAAATTTATGATAAATTGGCATTTATTGTGGATTTAAACCCATTTTTTAGGTAATCTGAGATAGATTTTAGCTTTATTTACTGTTAAATGAATTCTATTCCGTTGGTCTCACTTTTATTTAAATCTTGAGTTCATACTTTGGTTTGAAACAGTTTTTAAATTCAAATGTGTGTCACATTGAATCCCATGTAAATGGCCATAGAATCTGAAATTATGGCTGAATCTAGATCGAAATTCATAGGAATAATTTTGGTATTCCAAAATTGAGAAATCCCAAAGTTTATTTTTTTTCAATAATTCCACATACAGCTTTAGTAGCCATTTTACAGTGGAATATGTTAACAATAACATTAGACAAACACATACATCCATGCCCTAGATGGAGAAAAAACTCACCTTGGCGGGATTCGAACCCACAACCTTCGGATTGGCAGGCGAGGAAGTTACCCCACTGCTACCAAGACCGACTATCAAAATCAATTGCAATTTTGTTTTCTAAAAATACTGAGGAAAGTATTAGAAACCCTCTTGAGCTTCAAAAATGATAATGAAGTTACATTCATGCCATTTTCAGTGTAGAAGTAGAAGGTATTTCATTATAAAATATGTATTCTATTAATTTACATAAAAAATCTAATTTTTTAAGTTGAAACTTAATTTTATTCTGAAAATTTTTTTATAAATTTCAACACGAAAGAAGAATAATCATACTCTATTGGTCCAAAAGATCTTAGCAAAGATATAGAGCAGGTCAAAGGCAAATACATAATATGAAAATGTCAGAGAAGTATGTAAAACAGGTACACAATATGACATATATACACAATTATAATAATAGTCAAGTACAAAGTATTTACATTTCAGTGAAATCATCCTTCATAATATAATATTTTTATTAATCCAAGGATCATACAATATGATATATTACAATTAGTATATAATATATAGGTATAATATAAAAAAATTGGCCCAGAAGGTTTAGTACAGACATAGTACATGTCAGAGATAATAGATCCATAAACTCATACATACAGTATATATTCTGTCCGTTGGTCTGTCTGTCCATCCGTTGGTCTGCTGGAACGCTCTATAGAAATCCCCATAAGAGAACACTTAAACATACTTTTTCATGCAGGCTTTTTTTGCACAATTAAATTAGAAGTAATTGACCTATGATCTTTAGACAGGGACCATTTTAAAGAAAAATAAACCTAGATTCTTATTCTTATCGTCAAAATTTGCCTTCGGTTCGAAATCGTTCAAGTTATACGTTTAAATCATATTTATTGGAAAATTTTAAGCTTTTTAAGGATATGTTGTCTTGCTGACCGTGTCATTGTTAAACCTCAAGATTGTATTGTCGTCCTTATACTATATGTTTAAGGAAAGCGTGCTTTGAATGCTTGAGTATGAGAGAGAAGGCGCACGAATATTTTATAATTAAAATGTTGTTTTCATTAATTTCTTTTCAATAAACTTCTCATTGAAGCTTTTATAATTAACTATTTTCATAGTTATTGTTGCAGTGAATCTTATAATTTACTGAAGCTATAAATTCGCATCGCATATATGAATCATGCAAAAAGTCATTCCTTGACATGCAGAGCTTTTTCGTTTAATTTTAAAATATTTCAAGGATGAGGTATTTAACTTAGTTATGTGAAGAGAAGAATTAAAATCTCATCCATAAATCTCCAAAAATTACGGTTGAATAGGATTTTTCATGTTTTCACGCATTTTATTTATATTGGTACACTATTGTCCCAATTGTTGAATTATATTCTTGGCCTCATAATAAATGCATCAATTTAGTGCTTTAACACGGGTCAGACCTTTATAAATGGGCATAACTTATTTACTGAATCTATTAAGTAATTAGAGGGAGGAAGAAAAAAAGAATGGGAATGAGCAGAAACTGAGAAAGAGGAAGAGGACGTAGTATTTATATAGGATTAAAAGGAGCTGCAGTTCAAAAATAACAGTATTAAATTATAATTGATTATAAAAAAATGTTATACTACTGAATCATGCACCATTGCCAAATGGTGGGAATTCATAAAACTAAATATAGGTCACATAATTTTCAATGGATTTTAAAAACTGATAATACAGCAAATATTTCGAATCGAATTTCAAATAGGAGTGAAAAAATAACATTTTTATGACTTTTATTTAAATTTCTTTAACTAAAGTGATTTTTCTGGAAAATTTTCAAAACTAATATAGTTAAAAGAAAAGTGTGATCTTAAAATATATTTAAAACTCATTGCAGTTTATGTGAGTTTTAGTTAATAGTAAGTAAGTTACTACAAAATTTTTCCTTTGATGGTAAATTGACAGTTCGTTCACATTTTATCCTGTTTTTTACGAGTTAATGAGAGTAAAATAATTCATTTATTAAGTTAAATTCTATACATTTTAAATAACTTATAATTTGCTCAAATATTTCAAGTAAATTTCAGCTACTCCTTTATGCATTATATCTTATTATTTCGATTTTCCTCTTATTTTCAGCAAATATTTGGATAATCATTTGGCCTCTCTACTAATAATTACTTAAACAGTATAATTAAAACAAATATAACTTCCAAAAACACTCATTTGATTGTGCATAAAATCCTTACCAGATCATAGCATATATTACTGATTTTTCATATCGAAATCATATATATTTGAAATACTTGTATTATAATCCTGTCATATTTGACGGGCAATTACACTAGTATAAAAATATAACTACACTACATACACGCACATTGACATCTTTGTGCAGTTATTTACAGTTCATATAATGAGCAGTAGAAGAACAGGTATGAAATTATAAAAGAAATTCACTGAATTTATATTAACATTTATCCAAAAGCATGATATGAACTTTCTTATTGAAAACTTGAATATTTACAATTGATTTTATGTCATGGGGCAGTTTATTAAAACATTTGAGACCCATCATATATGGTCCATCTTATGTTTTCAGCCTACAAGGTGGAGTGTGGATTTTGTTGCAATTACGTGTACCATGAAGCTATTTGCGATGAATCATAAGATGTATTTTGAGTTGATTAGTGGGGTATTAAGTTCACAAAGAACTCATTGAAAAGATTAGCAATATTATTATATTTCTATTGCCATCATTGATTCTATTGATATTAACTTTGTCTTTGATGGAAGTTGCTTCCCTTACTATGTTCCATGATTCCTTTGCCTTGTTGCTAGCTTTCTTTAGTCTCTCATCATTGAAAGTCTTTTTGGATGAAGAAATTAGCTTTCTATAGCTTTTTTTATGATTTCGTATTTCTCAAGAGATTCAGGGGTATTGAATAATTTATAGTCAACATGCTTGTTTAACCATGCATATTTCATCAGATATCCACCCTTTTTTGGTACTCATGTTGTTACATTTGAATTCTTTTAGGGGAAAGAAACAATCAAAGTGGTACTTGAGTAATGAGTAGAATTTTTCAAAGCTGTCATTAAATACATTCAAGGAGTATATTTCTGACCAATCGGTCCTTTGCAAAACTGACATAAACATCTGTATGTTTGATTCATTAAACCTCCTACTGAATTGGTAGGTAGTTTCAGTATTAGGGAAATTTGTAGCACTCAAGAATAGCTCCACAGCACTGTGGTCTGAAAGACAAGGATCAATAACAGAAACTTCAAAGGTTACATCAACTAAATTACACAATGTTATCTGTTGTTTTATGTGATTTAGGTGAAATTCTTGTTGGCTCCTTTACTACTGCTTTAAAGTTATAAGAATTAATAAAATTTACAATGTGGGTTTTATAATGACTATCACTAGAGAAGTCCACATTGAAATCCCCTTCTAACACAACCATCTTATTTTTCAAGCAAATCTTATCAAGAAGATTTTCGAAATTGCAAAGGAATATATATCAAAGCATCCTAGTGGGGATCTATACATGGAGACTATTTTCATATTATTGCCATTAATTTTAGCTAATGCTGGTAAATTCAAAACCTTTTTCAATGCTCATGACATCTTCATTTAGATTTAGTGGAGATACATAATTAGTGAGGCATTTCTTCACAAATATGGCAACACCACCATCCTTGGAATTTTTTCTACAAAATATTGAGGCACATTTGTAGCCTTGTAACACAACTGCAGTACATTCATCCACTGTAAGCCAATGCTCATTCACACAAAAAATATCAGGTCTGTTTCGATGGAGAAATACATTAATTTCATCTATTTTATTTCTTATGCATCGAACATTGAAAAACATAATTTGGAAATAATTTTCCTTTTTGCTATTAATAGGCTTCATTTGTCATAAGTCTTTTCATTTTAACGTACCTGTTTGCATTCGTGTAGTCATCTTCTCTACTTTAGGGATTGATTGCTCAGTATTAGCTTGAGGGGTGTCCTCAATACAAATATTAGGTACCTCATTCAAGGAAAATGTTGACCTCATCACCAATGACTAGTTAAAACAACTCACAATCACTCCATTTGGCCAGTTTTATGCATTTGTTAGCTCACTTAGGAGCATGAAGTCAGCTCCAACTTTGAAGGAACTCATTTGAATGCCTGATTTCACACACAAAATTGACATTCTTGAACGTAGACCGCATATATGATAGTAAATCCTCCACCTTGGTGGAGGGGGATGTCCTATTAACATATAGCCAGGCCTTTTTTGGTATACCTTTGAACTTGATTATACCACTATTCTTGCCGATTAGTAGATTCCTGCATCGACAACGTGGTTGGAAGGTCGTGAAGCCCTCATCCTGGATGTCATCTTGTTTAGCTATATCACATGGAGGGGAATTGTCAGTAGGACAGGAGTGTAATGGTAAATTTGTTGGCTTGGATCTCAAAGCATTGGTTAAGGTTGTTGTGGTATCCACCGGTGTAGAATGTTGGTAGTTTACACAGCTGGTTCCTTCACTAGATCGTGGATAATTTTTTATTTTAGGGCAAACTTCACATTGAGCCAGAGGACACGAGTGCACCACTTTTACATCACTTTTACACTTGGTGATACTTTCTAGCTTTTGCATCCTAACCTGTAAATCATTCAGAGCTGCTCGGATTTCATCATAGCAATTCTTTCTTTCTATGAGCTGAATGCCGTCTTTTTTCAGGGGATGTACCAACCCACATGACGGGGTAAGAAACGGAGCAAAAGTTACACAAAGCCAAAAAATGGAAACATTGCTACTGATCACGTTAATTTCATTGTCTGACAATCCAGAACACTTAAAGTGAAATTTAAGGCCACAGGAGCCACCGCAAGTGATGAAATTGTCGTTATTTACGTGTTTTTCGCATGCACTGCAATTAGCACTTCTTGCGCAAGCGGCCATATTGCTACTATGAAATCCTCAAGGCAATAGTATGTTTTCCCCAATAATAAATTTTTTATCTTGGTTTTGAATAAATTCGTATATCGGCGTTTAATGCTGGTTAGGAGTCTGTTATAGATTTTTGAAGCAGAATGATGAGATCCTCGTTGGCAGAAAGTTAGTGTGTAGTCATTTATATGGATATCCTTGTGTCTACGTGTGAGATAGTTGTGAACTGTTGCATTTGTAGTAAAAAGTGAATAAAGCACAGTTTAGAATATAGATGGGAGGGAGGGTAAGGATCTTAAGGGAAGCAAAGATAAGCTTGCCAGGAGTTCTGGATAATACATTGACTATAGCTTTAACTGTTTTCTTTTGCATAGAGAAAGCTTTTGAAACTGCACTAGGATTACCCCAAAATATTATTCCATAAGATAATTGAGAATAGATATTTGCATAATAGACCATTTTTAGGACTTCATTGGGAACAGTTTGAGATAGCTTTCTGATCATATAGATGCCAGAGGCCACTCTTTTAATTGTTGAATCCACATGGTAAGAACAAGTTTTTGCTGATCTGAAGACCAAAACATTTAGTTGTGGTGGTGTGATGTATAGCCTGATTATTAACTTTAAGTAAGAGACTAGAAATTGGAGGAGATTATTTGATGTGAAATTGGAAAAAAGTTGTTTTACCATTGTTTAGTTGTAGTTGTTGACTGCTATAGTCGACTCCCAGTCACTGTTGAGACAGGTTTTGCCCCTGAAGATGCCCACCTTTTGGGCGAAATTCATTGGGTGTTGTAACCCTCTAATTGTTTGGCTAAAGGAGTACTTTACCTTTAATTATCTGAGCCAAAGTTATTGAGCTACCAACAATTAGTTGTAGGTTGTTATTATGACACCATTCAGACATGGTATTAATGGCATCATTATTTGATTTGATTAGATATTGTATTCAGATGTTGAAATAGTAGTATTGTCGGCATATAGTATTATATTACTATTGTGCAGTTCCTTAGGAAGATCATTGACGAAGATAATGAATGAGAGTGAGCCAAGGATGGAGCTCTGAGGTTTAGACCTGGTTATATTGATACCATTTACAGTTGTGTGTATGTATTGAACAATTTGCTGTCAGTTAGAGAGATAAGACAATCCAGGAAAGTGCATTGCCAGTTATGCCAATGTTAATTAGATTGTCATAGAGTATATGGTGATTTATTCTATCAAAATCTTTGCTTAAGTCAAAGAAGGTACCAATTATATGCTGCTGATTTTTTAGGGCAATGCATATTTCATTTATAAGCTGAAATGTCGCTGATGCAGTGGATCTGGCATTTCTGAAGCCATGTTGTGATTGATGTAGTATATCAAAGTGTTTCAAATATTGCATAATATGGTTATAAAAAAGCTTTTCGATTATCTTCGAGAAAACAGAAAGAAAGGAAATTGGTCTATAGTTTTCCAAGTTTGTAAGGGAGCCTTTTTTATGGATAGGTATAAGAGAGCCAGCTTTAAGATTTGTGGAGAAGTAGCCATTACAGAGGGATAAGTTTAAAATGTCTGATAGAGGTGATGCAATCCAGATTGCAGCATTTGTTACAATAGGCAAAGGAATGCCGTCTAAGCCAGTAGGCCATTTGTTATCAAAAGACTAACTTTAATTATTTCAGGCGGATCAGATGAAAAGAGGAAAACTGGATTTGGAAGAGGATTATTTTTATTATTATATTTGGGTTTGCATTTGGACTTAAATGACAAAGTTGCTTATTAAAATAATTAGCAATATTAAGAGGGTTGGTGGTTTCAATATTATTGAAGTAAACAACACTGGGACTTAAGGTACAACTAATGGCTTTAGTGTTTTGCTTGGTTATATTCAAAGATAAATGGATGATATTATTAGAGTTGGTTAAGTAATTTTCATTAGCAGCTTGCCTTTCATTAAGTCAGGTGGATTTGAAATCTTTATAGGCTTGCAGATATTGCATACGAAAGATGGGATTCAGAGATTTACTTCTAAAATAGAGATTGCGAACATTCAACACCTATGTAGCTATGAATTTTCTCCCAAATCAGGGTATTATGCAGAGAATTACAGTAATAACTCAATTAACGAGGTAGCTGCCTTCCATGATGTCACATTGTTACCAGAGGAAGAAATAAAATAGGAGGCATAGTGATGCATTCCAGGACTTCGGAGGAATTGAGTTACAGTGAAATATCATTAAGTACTCACAAAAATAATATCAAATTTGCTTAAAAACATGAATTATGAGGTGGGAGTCTAGGTGGTAGGAATGGCATGGGGGACAGGCAAGTTAGTATCATTGGTAGCTATCCAGTAGATACTTCACGTTGTCAACCTTCTTGATATCCCCTTTCTGGGCCATTTTTATGATGTTATTGATAATAAAATTTTACTCTTTTTCATAGTTTAGCATGTTTTTTTAAATGTTTACATTTTTTGTGAAAATACTGTAGGATTTTTTTATAAAGGACCTTTGTTCCCAGCGGATTTGTTAATTGAGATATTGCTGTTGTTTAAAATCACGTAGAAATGTTCCCTTATACATGAATTTGAGAATTTTAATTATTGGTAATATAGTGGAAAGTCACTTGATATCACACTCAAGCAAAAAAGAGTCCTATCACAGGCACCATGCATCATGAAAGGCATATGATTCGAAAAGTAGATTAATTCTTATTTTGAAAGTCACTACTCTTCTGCCTTCTGTAAAAAATCTGATGTGACCACCACATGACTTTTCTCATACCTGTAATATTTCTAAAAATTCCAAATAGGTTAAATGATTATGAATATTTTAAGGAACTGTGAGAAAAATTTAAAGACTTTACAAAGAAGAGAAATAGACTCATACCATAGCCTTCTGATATTGGATATAGCCAGGAATCTCCAACAGTTAAGAAAATAAAAAGGAGTGTTACTAAGATGTAACTAAGCATCAATTGTTAACAATAGTCGCTGGTAGGTGGTGGCTGCTACAAAATTAGTTATTAAAATATCTCTTAAGCAATGCATTATATGGGAAAATGTTTCAAACAAAGGTTATAGAAAATTAGATTTCTTACAGCTTTTATTCCAATATTTTTTTTACATAAAGCAAACAAGCGTAATTGCCAATCAAATATGACAGGTATGCGTGGATTAAGTATTAAATTTAAGCCACTTCTCATTCTTCCTCCTTTTCTTTCTTCTTCTCTCCCATCCTCCTCCCTCCCTCTCTCCTTCTCTGGAAAAATAGACTTCATAGTCTCAATCTCGCCCTAATAAAGAACATTATCTATCTATCTCTTCCTCCTTCTATGTCTCTCTCACTCTCTCTCTCCCTTTATCTCTATCCTCAGTATCTCTACCTCCCTCTCCCCATCTCTGGAAAAATAGACTTCCTAGTCTCAGTCTCTCCCTAAAAAAGAACTATCTATCTATCTCTCCCTTTTTCTTTGTCTCCCTCATTCTCTGTCTCCCTCCCTCCATCTCCTCTCTCACTCTTCTCTCCCCCCTGTCTCTCTCCTTTCTAACTTCCTCTCTGTCATTCTCTCTCACGTATTAGAACATTCAAACCACACTTTCCTTGTGCATATAGTATAAGGGTTGAGACAACAATGCAACTTCGACCTTGAACAATTCAAAAATAGTTGTCATAACAACGATAAGCAAAATCAATTTGTTTGCATACATAAACGATTCTATCACTTAATGTTATTTTGATATTTCAAAAAATGGTTAGGTGACAAGAGAAAACACCCACTTTCAGTTTACCAATAACTAATCAACTCTTGTCGCTTTAATAATAAGTGTATATATATATATATATATATATATATATATATATATATATATACATATACACACTAGTAGTTGGTGCTTGCATACTGCAAGCATTTAATCTCACCTTGAAAAAACATTCATTTTTCAGACAGACATTTCATCATTACAAATATTCTTTTAATTCTAATGATTTCACCTTCGCAGCGATTTTCGTTTTTCCCACATGTAAAACTAATAGTTAAAAACAAACCCCAAATGTTGTAATTTTAAATATTTTACATTTTCTCCATTATGGGGTACTAATGCTACACATTTTAGCCAAATTTTAAAGTTGTAGCAATTCTAAAAGTAAAATAATATTTTTCTAATTGTTTAAATTTAAATAATTTTTAACGGCCGCCGAAATTCATATATGCTAAAATTGAAATGTTTATTTGTGCAAATTCACTACTCTGTAAATAATTTGAAAATTTCAGCTTCCTAGCTCATCCCGTAGTACCTATACAGTTATCTAATTGTTTAAACTTTAAGAATTTTTAACTGCCAAACAAATTAAAATATCAAAATTTGTATAATCCTTATTTCGTTTTTTTAAGAATTCTACTTATAAAAAACATTTCAACTCCGTAGCACATGCGGAAATACATAAATCTTGAAAATGTGTTTAAACAATTGCGAATTTTTAGTGGTCGTATTGTTGCACTTTTTCTAGATTTTCGTTTTTTCTAGTCGGTTTTGCACAAAATCCTACCTAAGAAAAAAATTTCGAATCTCCAGCACATCTGGAAGTGCCTAAACATTAGTATCCTCCTATATGTTATATCCTCCTCCTCTGTAAGAGTCGTCGATATATAATGACTAGTAGTTGGTGCTTGCATGCTGCAAACATTTTATATCACCTTGAAAAAACATTCATTTTTCAGACAGACATTTTATCATTACAAATATTCTTTTAATTCTAAAGATTTCAACTCCGCAGCGATTTTCATTTTTTCCACATGTAAAAACAATAGTTTAAAAAAATCCCCAAATGTTGCAATTTTAAAATTTTTATACTTTCTTCATTATGGGGTACTAATGCAACACATTTTAGCCAAATTTTAAAGTTGTAGCATTTCTAGAAGCAAAATAATATTTTTCTAATTGTTTAAATTTAAATAATTTTTAACGGCCGCCGCAATAAAATTGAAATGTTTATTTGTGCAAATTCACTACTCTGTAAATAATTTGAAAATTTCAGCTTCCTAGCTCATACCGTAGTACCTAAACAGTTATCCAATTGTTTAAATTTTAAGAATTTTTAACTGACAAACAAAATAAATTATCAAAATTTGTATAATCCTTATTTCGTTTTTTTAGAGAATTCTACTTACAAAAAAATTTGAACTCCGTAGCACATGCGGAAATGCATAAACCATGAAAATTTGTTTAAACAATTGCGAATTTTTAGCGGCCGCATTGTTTCACTTTTTAAAGATTTTCGTTTTTTCTAGTCGGTTTTGCACAAAACCCTACCTAAGAAAAAAATTTCGAATCTCCAACTCATCTGGAAGTGCCTAAACATTAGTATCCTCCTGTTATATGTTATTATGTTATATCCTCCTCCTCTGTAAGGAATGTCTATATATAATGATATATATATATATATAATATAATTTTTCACAATGATTAGATGAATAGTTTTTAAGTTAGAGCACGCATAAAATTTCTATCACATACACACACATGCACAGACATCATTGAGAAAATGGTCATAACGTGTTCAGGAGACCTCAAAATGTATATTTCCATTTAATTTTCTCATTCGATTATTTTTCACGAAAACAATACTTTCCCTTATACTATATATGGAGAAAGTAGTAATGTTTGAATTATTTGAATTTCTAAAATTTTATCTAGCAATGATGGCATTATTGACACTTTTGACTTAAAAACAAATAACATTAGTAAATCATTGTCTAGCACGAAAAGGGGTAAATTCAAACTACAGCTGATACAACATGTGTTGGCTGGGATAATGCTGTCATTCAACTGTCACAAAGTAATTTAAGTGCCGAAAAAACTCAATCAGTTGGAAGAAAATAGCACATTAAATTGTACAACTTAAAGGTTAAACTGATTTATAAAGAAATCCACATTACTGCCTAAAGGTATCTGATCAACTTAATGGTCATATCATTATGTTTTCTGATAGGGCCAGATGACCATCGTTCTGAATATTCTCTGGAATGGCTCTGGAAGAACAGTTATGATGGTTACAGAAGCCTCCAGAAGAAAGGCACTGAAAAAGGTGGGCTGCCTATTATGTGGGATAGTAGCCCTGAGTTGATTCAAGGCATTGCCAAGGTACCCCTATCTAAGTATATGGGATCAGGGAGTAAAGGCATACCAACCACAGCAGAGGCAGCGACGAATGGTTTGGTAGAAGTGGTTCAGTCTCTCATTAAATATGGAGTGGCCTTTGTTGATGGTGTAAGTTGCAAAATTTTGGACTTGGGTACTCGTCAAAGTTGGACCACTTAACATGTTGAAATAATAAAAATTGATTATTATGTGGACTGTTAACAAGATTGAATTCTTGAAAATTGATGGAGGAATTGACCCATTTGCATTTCCCATTTTTCACTTCTGGATGAATGGATTATTTTCATAAAACATCCTTGACCATTACATGAGTGAGTGTACTAAATCTTATGCTTTTTTGGTGTCAATTCTTCTATCTTACAGTATGTCTGTGGTTCAACCTTCCATTTATATTAATCCAGAATTGTTCATGTCCTCCTGTTTTCTTTGGTCCCTCCCTAATCCTGTTATTGTTTTTCCTTGATCACAAAATTCTAACCTTGATGTTTTCCTAAAAGAGATAATCCATATCTTGTCCATTTATTAATCAGGTTTGGGGAACTTTCATCTTATTCTTCTGTATTTTTATATCTGATTTTTATTATTTTTAGATTGCAATGGTGTAAAACTATAAAATGATTGACAATGATGGTAAAATTTCCAGTGAAAATTATGTATTTTAGGTTTTATGATAAAATAACTCACCCTATCACATTCTTATCTCTATTATTACTGTTTTAACAGAGCATGTGGTTTTTATGCATTGTTATGCTATATAATATATTTGTTCGGAATTTTCTATCCGGTGATAACCAAAAACTACATGAAATGAAGAGTTGGAATGTTCAACTTCCAAACCAATTTAACTCATTTTTTTCAAAGTATGGTTCTATGTTTCAATGTAGATAGTTTAGTAATTGATAGGGTTTTAACCACTTTGCTATGAACACTTCTGTATGTTGATAGATGCTAGCCAACTCTTGTCATTTGTAATTACATTCATTTTTTGGTCAAACTAGGGACTCTGCCCCTGGCCCCTTACAGGGCCAAACTCCATCTGACAGCTTGCTTTGCTCGCTTTTTATTTTCATACTAATATAACATGTATTAAATAAGTAGTTGAAATATAATGTACTTTTTCCTTACCTGATTTATTGCAATAAATAAAGGAATAATGTGTTTTCTTTAATAAATAGAATATTTTCTATGTTAGTTTTCAAACAAAAGATTTATATTAATCGTGCTGACCATTCTTGTTTTATTGCCTTTTTTGCATAGCGTCTGCCTGTGTAATATCCGCCAGAACCTCTTTTAACACATTCACTGTCTTCCAAATATGTATTGGTGATATTTCCCCAGGAGCTGAATTTGTAATTTTAGTTTTTAGTGTTTTTTGAAGAAAAAATCGCTTATGTATTTGGTTTGTTTGTGCGTCCATCTGTCTGTTTGGATAATAGCTCTGGAATCCTGCAACTTGGAGAAGTCAAATTTTCAGGGTAGGTTGGTCTATATGAGGGCTCCATGTGGCATAAATTTTGCAGATCTAGGATCAACTGCAGAGGAGTAATCAATGCCTTTTTCCAGCCCCTTTGTTTCACTTCTGCTTCTTATAAGAAAAATATAGCATTGGTGCAGGGCATTATAAATTTGCATTTTTAACCTACTTTCCAGAATGGAAATAGGCTTATAGTTTCATCATTGTGTCTGTCTGTCCCTTCTATTAACTTTTGAACCAATGGACCAATTTTTATGACACTTGGTCAAAATCTCTTGCTACTTGGGCTGAGCTCCCAAGGATAGTTTTTGTTGCAAAGATTGAAGTCCTGGGTTCGATTCCAGGAACTATCCTTCCCATTTGATTTACATGGGAAATCTGAAATCCATCGTGCGGGATAATTTTTTCTTACTCATTAAAATATCCTAAAATTGTAATATCGGAGCGAGTTTTGTACTATTCGCTGAGGAAAGGAATGAAGATTCTAATTTTTATCGTAGAATTTTGCTTATCGATTGTATTCTTAGAATTTCACGTAAATACTGGCGATTTTGCAGTTTTTATCACTCATTACAAGAGTGTTGCCATAGCAACAACTATTGTTGGACTCAGATTCGGTATATTCTAATACATATGTTAATTTTGCCGCACAAATATGCGTGATCAATCTAATATTGTTTGAAAGTAATATTTATACCGCTAAATTATGAAATTTGGGAACACAAAGAGCAACATATCCACGATGACTTTAAAGCTATTAAAGCCAATATAAGTATTAAATAAATGATTAAATGGAAAGTAGGCATCATAAGTTCCATTTGGATCATCTTGTTAAATTAGTTAAAAATAAGCTAGAAACTCAAAATTAAAACAGTTCTATAGCTAAAAGTATGACGTTTATTATTTTTAAGACATTTCAAATTGGTGCCGAAATGGCATAGAATTTTGTTTCTAATCCGAAAAATGGAAAATTTCCTATTTTTAACAATGGGAAATAAAACTGTCATAGCAAGGAGTCCACAGCTTTTAAATGGGAAACAAATAATAACATAGCATTGATATAATGCCTTTAAAAGAAATTTATAGACTGTATTGCGAGGCCGTCAGTCTCAATCATAGATGTAATATTATGATGACATCATAAACTCATAAGTAATAAAGAGTTATGTAATTTGCTCAGCAATTATTCTCTCATTTGGCTTATTTGAATTCACCGTAAAATAATGAAAGATACAGGTTTCAGTCAATATTATGAATTTACCATAAAAACTACATACCAAACAAAATAACGTGTAACTAATCCAATTCCAAAATAAAATCATTTTTTTCAAAACTACCTGAAAATTTCTAAAAAGTGAGGAAAAAGAATAGAAAGTTATAATTTTTGTCCCTTTAAAAAAGTAAGATGGAAAATATCCCAAAAAAATGCGATGCATAAGTGTCGCCGGCATGCCACGGTCACTCAGCTTGTTGCACAGGATGTATCAAAAGCAGCGAATGTGTTAAAAGATGGAGAGATCCTTTTTTGGCCAACTTCTCACTTATTTAATTCAGCATGTTCGTAGTACCAGTTTATAATAAGTTTAATTTTTAAGAGAAAATAAATCAATTCTTTTATGTAGAAAGTAAGATTGAAATACCAATATTTTTCCTGTGGAAATTTTGTATATTTAAAGACATTAGTGTCACTTCTCATCTGTTTACAAGTAAAATTCTGTTGTCCTCTCAATGATTTGTAGGTTCCTCCGAACTTGGAAGGGACAAAAAGTGTCGTGGACCAATTAGCTCTAATAAGACGCACCTACTATGGAGAGATGTTTGAATTTGGGGAGGCAATGGATCATATGGATTCTTCCTACACAAGCCAATATGTTGGCTCACACACGGACAACACATATTTCAAGGAAGCTGCTGGGTAAGACGTCAGTGTTGCTTTCACTCTTGAAACTCTACATAACAGAATAATAATATTCACAAACTAAGATTCACCCTAAAAGTGTTCTTAAAAATATAATGATTCATAAATTGAAATTTTAAATTGATCACTGAGTCCAAATGTTTATATTTTATTTTTGTACTCATCTTAAAGTTATGGAGCGAGTCTCATTTTGAAAGCTTGATCCTCATTGAGGTTACTATGCTTGAAGTTAATGAATGAGCTGAACATCTCGACAATTTATCTAGAATTTTATTCCAAGACAATGGGATGAGTGAATAAAAAATAAGCAAATGCTTATGCTTAAGATTTCTATCACTTTTTTAGCAAATGCTTGATTTGGGGTGAATAAAAAAATAGCATTTGCTTTTGCTAGAAAGAATAAGCATTTGCTTATTTTTAGAATTTATCTTAAGCATTTGCTTAAAATTGTGTGAATAAAACCGAGCTTTTGCTTAATGCTTTAAGCATATGCTTAAACTTTTTTAAGTGAGGTAAAGGGCTTGCTAAGTTATTTCTAAGTACTCTATTTTCATGATAATTGATCCTAAATATAAATATGGCAGTTTATGGTGACACGAAAGGTTAAAAAATATGAGAAAAGTTTCAACAACCAACAGTTATAAAAATTTATATCGTTTCTCTGAAGAAAAAGTTAAGTATATTTCAAATCTGTTACTCGGAGAATATCAAGAAAGAACAGAAGATAGAAATATTTTTAAGGTACTTAAGTGATCCCGGATTTCAAATAGGAGTTGGGGAAGATCATCACGTACAATGCAGTATATAAGACAGTAAAATTTGTGGCGTTCAAAATCACCAATTGAATAATAATGAACCCATGATTTGTGATATTATTGAATTCAGTTATAAAAGAAATAGTTTATTATTAATTAACTTTTTTTAAAATATTACTCGATATATTTATGTTTTAGTTTGAAATTCAACTGTGTAAAAGATTAAAGGTTAACAAAAACAAGTGAGGGAAGAGTTGCAAAGAGCTTGCTTCCATAAAATTTAAGCATTTGCTTAAAACTGAGTAGCAAATGCTTATAAGCAAAAGCAAACTGTTATTCACTCAATATGAAGTAGATGCTTTAAGTATTTTCTTGTGCTTTTAGCATTTTCTTGTGCTTTTAGCATTTTCTTGTGCTTTTAGCATTTTCTTGTGCTTTTAGCATTTTCTTGTGCTTTTAGCAAATGCTTTTGCTTTTACTGTTTGCCTTAAGCATTTGCATAATTTTTATTCACTCAACCCAATATTTCCTTTTCGCATTTATACTATGTCAGTATAGACCAGGGATGGCTTTTCTTTTCTAACTTACGTGACAATTTTACATACATCTTAAAAGATATAATTTAATGGCTTATCTGTGGTAATTTATTTACAATCCTGGATCTCAGTATGATAGATTGGTTATATAAAATTAAATTTATCATCTAAAAAGACTCATTAGCCCAGATCATTTATGGCTGGATAACGGTTATGGAGCAACAAGCATCTCGTTGCCTGAGAAAAAGTCACTATTAGTCAATTATTTTATGAAAATAATTGCAATCTCTCAAGCACAAAAGTGTTTTATATTGTGTCAGAAATGGAAAATAATAAGGAGAGAGTCAATAAACAATTTTTTTTCTGTTGCATGCTAACCAAAATTAGCTTGTGTGGCACCTTTGGCACACATGTCATAGATTTACTATCCCTGGTTTAGGCGATTAAGGTATGCAGAGAATTTCTGTAAACAATACTGAATATTTCTAGTTCTCATGTCTAAACAAGTGGACTGAATAATTGAATAGTAAAAAGCAAAGTTTACAAGGTATTTTATTGCATTATCCTCTTTATTAGTTCATTTGAAGGATATTGAGCTATATTTTAAGTAATCTGATAATACATAGGCTTTTCATTGTTTTTTCTGAACTAATATCTAATGTCCTGATAAATTCTTTCCAAAAGCACTACTTTCTTTATCCAAATTCTCCTGTGTTAGAGTGGTTAAATCAGATCAACGAAACAAATTTTGATCTTTTAATGTCATAACCAATGTGAAAAATGGGTCACATTATTAAAAATTTATATTTGCCGTCATTCTAAATTATGAGATGACTGCATTTTTCTTGTTTTTCCCTTAGAATAAAAAACATTCTCTTGGTTGAGAGAATCTATAAAATATTTTCCAAATGTTTTTGATAATTTTTAACAGTAATGTTTTTATGATTATGCAGGCTTTTAGTATTGCATTGCATCCACCATGAGGGAACTGGGGGTGAGAATTTTTTGGTGGATGGTTTGCGTGCTGCAGACATAGTGAGGCAGAAAGATCCTGAAGCACATGCATGTCTGGTTGAGGAAGAGACTGAAGCTGTTTATATAGACAGTGTTCATGGCAGGCATTATGCATCATGTGGACCCATTCTGAGGTATCGCAAAGACACTGGGCAGTTTGTTCAAATAAGGTTAGTTTTCATCAGGGAGTTTAATTTTATATGGATTAGTATGTCAAAAAATCTAAGGCTAATTTTAAAATGTGCTGAAAGTTGGAGTCCAATTGATGATCTCGGTCAGTCTTTCTCAAACGGGGATCAGTGGATGCCAAGGAGTCTGCGCGTTATTTCTTGAGGATCTGCAGGTTACGTAAGACATTTATTATAAACTTTTCCTGTAACTTAACAGAAATCAGTTTGTTTCAACAGCTAAATAGGGGTTGGCAGCCGCTCTAGACTGTTCAGTCAGTGTGGTATCTTTCGACCAATCAGGGAGGGATGGAAGCATAGGGGTGAACAATAAGCTGGAAGGTGTCTTTCTTGGCCAGCGACCATCTATATTCTTAGTGAATATATTTTTTAGGTATTTCTTTACCTACTTATCATTCCCCATTTTACTTTTTTAATAGTATATATATATGTGTGTGTGTGTGTGTGTGTATTTGTTCCCTTTATTACTTTCTCCATATACGAAGTATAGAGAAAGTATTGTTTTCATAAAAAAAATCGAATTCGAGATTTCAACGGAAATACATGTTTTAAGGTTCCCTGAACACGTTTTGACTATTTTCTCAATGATGTCTGTGTGTCTGTCTGTATGTGATAGATTTTTGTGGGTGCTCAAAAACTATTAATCAGATCAACGCAAAATTTTATATTTAACATTTTTATAAAAGTTAAAAGATCTGATCAATGAATGCAGCCTTGACGTGGTGGAACTCCATATTCAGGAAAATGAATAAAATGTTTAGTAAAGAATCCACTTTAATAACTCGCACAAAACAGACAACCGGTTTCGACTAACACTTAGTCATCATCAGGTCAAGAATATGGACACATACAACGTATATATAGGAAATGGGCAAAGGTCGGGGAGGGAGGTGTGGAGTAAACAGAAGAGGGGGAAGGAAGAGGGGCGCTTAAACGGTACTTTTTAGGGTGTGGGCGGAGGGGGAAGAAGACGGTTGGGGTAATTGTTTAGCAAGGGAAAGACCGAGGGAATTTTATGCTTTTTAGTGCTTTTGGAAAGTTCATATTAAAAAAAAAAATTATATACATTTTTATCTACAGTACAACCTCATAAACTCAGAAACCTTGAGACCTAGCATTTTCAGATTTTTTAAACTTAATGCATGTGTACATAACTTGAAACAAAGAATTATAAAAGAAGGATTATTAACATGTAAATAATGAGCGACACTTAAAGAAGTTGCATTTTTAATAATAATTTGTCAAATTTCTCTCCAGTATCCAAACCAGAACATAGTTTTTTGCCAGACACCTCTGATTTTTGTCTACCATGATGAAGTTTGGATTGATGTAGCCAACCTTCAGAATATTCACAGGATTTAGTAATTTTTAAGTCATCATGAAACTTTTTTGTTTGGTGTTCCAGAAAACATTGAAAAAATACTTCATAAAAATACTGTCTATGTAAAGTTTTAATAATTCTTTTTTTTGCTTTGTATATTGTAAAAGGTAGAACTACCTATGTCTATATTCTTCATTGAAGTACCTTTTACAAGTTTTCCTAGTAATTCAACTTTTTTTTACTCGTGAGAGTTTTACTTTTACATTTCATAACTACTAATGGTGAAGTTTTCTGCTTTTTTGAAGGCATTTCAAGGTAAATTTGAACAAAAGTACCAATAACATTACCTAACAATACATGTAATCTCTACGAATGTAAACATTTCACTGAATATTACCCTAAGGGGACATAGTCTGCAGCCCATAAGGCAGGCATAACAGTGGCAATTAATGAAGCAACATAGTAATTGCTAGATTATTGAATTTTTTTCAAATCTAATATTTTCAAAAAATACCAGATTATTGAGAAATCTGGATTTTTGAATGCTGGATTCATGAGGTTTTACTGTACTACTTGTTTGATCCCATGTACAGCTCTGATTAATATTTCAAAGTGAAAAAATTAGAATGTGAATGAAAAATGCATGGACTTTTCATGGGGAGAGGGTCTGCAGAAGTTATGGGGGTCCACGGCTCCAAAAAGGTTGAGAAAGACTGATCTAGGTAACCTGCGTTGCAGTGGTTCCCCTCCTTTTCATTGTAACATGAAGTAAGCTAATTTATAGAATATCATAGAAACCTTATACAGTAAAACCTCTCATTAACGAACATCATCGTCTATTCGTTATTCGGAAATTCGTTGATCGGAGGTTATTGGGTGTTGCATAACTTCAGGGGCGCATTGTCTGTTAGATTATACGGGAGCAACGGGGTTATCCAAATGAAGGCATATGCGCAGATACGGCGTAATTCTACTAAAATACGCCCATTTTCAGGAAACGGTATCACATAAGTTGACGATATTCAAAATGCGCCCGCAATGTTTAATAACCAGCCATATTGATTTGAAGCTCCGACGACACAATGGGCCACTTTCATTCATCTCCTTTTGCAATGTTTGACAGTGGCAAGCACCAAATAACTGAAATGCAGTGTTATTTTTTCTAGCATTGATTGGCAGGTTTTGCACGAAAACATCCTCTGCAATTTTTTATTATGCGACTTTTTTCGAGGCAATGCATGAAACTCGCTGAGCCTATCCTAAAGCATCTGTTGAGTCGCTAAGTTTATAAAAAATATTGACAGCAACGCCACTTTTTAACACCCATTAATAAACTACTATTTGACCACCACGGCGTGGGTTGCAAATATTTCAAAACGAAATGAATGAAAGCAGCATTTTCCTCATAAGAAAGCTCTAACTGTCGTTGTTACTCCAAATCAAGACTCCAATCAATATTTTTCACTAACCTTCTTAACAACACTCCAGCTCCATCTCTGACGAATAAATTAACTATCACAAAAAAGTGTATAGGAACCACCTCACCACGATACGTACCTCATTGCTACGATCTTTCGTTGAAATTCCCTTTAAATGGATTAGGGGATTAATTTAATCGGGAATGATTTCAAATACAACACTTTTTTAAAAGATCTATTTAAAATACATCAACATTTTTTAATAAACGAATCTATTTTTTTCTGTTTCAAATTCTTTGTGAATTCTCGGGAAACGGCAGTCTCCACTTCCCTAAAAGCATGCATAGCAGCATCACTACAACTCTCAGACGAGATTGTCACTGGCGCGAGAATGCTGGAAACACAGGAAATACGTCATCATGCTAGAAAACATGCTATGATTGGCTTGTTGTAAGCTTAACACTAATTGGCGCATTGGCGACTGTTTTCAATCATTTTCCATACCTAAAAAAATGTTTAGCGAGCAAAATTTCGTTCTAAAGAGGTAAATATAAACGGAAGTGACGTCTTTTTCTTTCGTTGTTCGGAAGTTTTCGTAGTACTGAAGTTCGTAGTAAAGAGGTTATAATTAGGGATTTTGTATACAAGTTTGGCGGGACCGCCATCAATTGTTCGCTATCCAGAGGTCTTCGCTATAAAGGGGTTCGTAAGGTAGAGGTTTTACTGTATTTATCAAGAATGGAAAAAAATTCTAAATAAAAACCAATGTCAAAGTTATTAATAATGTGTTTATACATTTAAGAAAGAAAGAAATTCGACTAAGAAAATTCCTTGTGCTCGCGAATGAAGTATTAAAGATTGGAGAAGAGATTCTAAATCACAGTAATATTCATACACCCCAGGCTGGGAACCACCCCTATAGATATGAAACCGTTGGTTAAAACTTTTATACATTTTAGTTACAGAATAGCTGTTCCCGAGTAGAAATTCTCAGAGTTGCTCAAACTTGTATTATTTATCTGAGGTGCTGTCTTTTTGCATATAAAGAGTTCAGTTCGTGTTCAACTCTAAAATTAACCTTCAACAAATCATTTCAACTAGAGATGGCGACACTGTAGATGAAATACAAAACTGGTTTTCCCAACTTGATGCCATTTTTATCAAATCATACAACTTGACAATTGATTCTTTTGCCATGAGCATATAATTTTTAATGTTATTTTGGTAATAATAAAATTGTTGATGTATGTAGTGAAGTAATAGTCCCTTGCCAACTGCAGGAGATACATTTCTGTCTTGTTCACAGTTGGCGAAACCCACAGTTAGTGAGGGTCAGGGCCAATGGGAAATTGGGGGTAAGGAAGAGCGATTCCTGAGAGACATACAGTTCTATAAAGTAAACATAAGTTAAAAATAGTATTTGACACATCAATATAGTCCCTACTGATGGCATTCACCTGGTCTTATGCTACCTATAGCAACTGAATACTGTGGTTGGTAAAACGATGTACCATTTATTTACCGTGAATACTCAAAACTGAGGTTGGTGATGGAGTACTGTAATTTTTAGCCAATTTCCAGAATGGAAATAGGCTTACAGTTTTCTCGTTCTATCTCTGTCCGTCCCCCTATTAACTTTTGAACCAATACCGTATTTACTCATGTACCCCGCGCACCTTTTTACCCAGAATGCCGGCGAAAAAAAGGGGGTGCACGTCTTACACGGGGTTTTCTGACCAAGTAATATAAATTTTATCAATAGTAAATTTTCTGCAATACGAATGCATCTACGTCTATATATGCAGAAGACGTTGAACTCTACGAAATATATGCATATCTATGCGACCAACATGTTTAGGTCAGTGTTTCTCAACCGCCGTGGACGGTAAGCTGCTGGTCCGCTGCCGGTCCGCGGTCCGCCGCCGGTACGAGAAAGCACCTTACTGTAAGGCTATTGATGCTTAGTGCCATATTGCGTCAAAAATAAGCAACATGTGAAGCTCCACATCGGTGCGTAATTTTACTAAAGATAAAGTGCATAATATGCCAAAGTTATCTTTGATATTACCCCAAAACAGGGTAAATTGTGGACGAAATTAAGTAATACAGTAAACTCTCAATTATCCGGCCTAATGAATGTAAAAGGAAGCACGCATAATCGAAAAACACGGATAATGTAAAAATGATTTTTTTTTAAATACGTGCTTTAATTCTCACGAAAAAAAGGTTTCTTTGCAATCAGAGTATTAATAAAATTTCGAGGCATAAGGAGAGAGACAGCATGGATAATCTGCGAACCGAATAAGCCGTGCATGGATAATCGACATTTTACTGTATTACATTAAAACCTAATAAGAGGTTAACAGAAAAGAAGACTATCAAAGATGTGGAGATTTCTGCTAGTATCGACATATAGAGATCGCCCAATAAATTATGTCACCTGGTAGGGGGAGAGGGAGATAATTCTCAACTTTAAATCTATCGCGGATCAGTGAATTTTCTTTTTGAATTGAATTTTGAAGTCAAGATAATTAATTTGAGCGAAACTTGTTTCAGGGAGTGGGAACTGTTTAAGAGCCCGATTTTATTTTTTTTTAACTTACGAAGGCTAATCAAAAATATCTGGGACAGAATTTATTGTACAAAAACAAAGGTATTTACAAGTTATCTCCTTCCAAGTATGATCCTCCAGATTGTATGCAGCGATTCCAGCTATCCTTCCACTTTTCAATGCATGACTGGTAGGCTAGTTTCAGAATAGCCTGCAGCTGCCATGTCGTATTCAGTTTTATCTCTGCGACGTCTTGAAATTGTTTCCCCTTCAGGGTGATCTTCAGTCTGTGGAAGAGGAAGAAGTTGCAGGGGGTCAAATCTGGCGAGTAAGGTGGGTGGGGAACCACTGGGATGCTGTGCTTGGCCAAGAATTCTCTGACACAGGGCCGTTTCTGACAAACTGCATCTTGAAGGCATTGCAAAATGGTTCTTTAGACAGCCTGATTCATAGTCTGCCCTTGTGGAAGAAATTCATGGTATACCAGACCCTCTGCATCAAAGAAAGCATTTAGCACTGTCTTGACATTTGACCGAACTTGCCTCACTTTCTTCAGCCGAGGCGACGGTGGCGTTTTCCATTGTGACATTTGTTTTGTCTCAGGGTCATACCCATGATTCATCACCAGTGATAATGCTTGGCAAGAAGGTGGCATAATTATTATGTGAATATTGGCGATTTAGCAGTTTTTATCACTCATTATGGAAGTGTTGCAACAACTATTGTTGGACTCCGATTCAGTGTATTCTAATATGTACACGTGTTATTTTTGCTGCACCAATACACGTGATGAATTTAATATTTTGTCTGAATGTATTTGTAGTATTTTATAATGCTAAATTATGAAATTTGGGAACACAAAGAGCTACATATCCACGATGACTTTAAAACTATTAAAGCCAATATAAGTATTAAATAAATGATTAAATGGAAAGTAGGCATCATAAGTTCTGTTTGGATCATCTTGTTAATAAGTAGCTTCTTCAATAACACAAATTTTAATATTGGCCGCAAGGAGAACTGTGGATACTCATGAATGGATCCTGGGGTGGAGAAAATGTGCAGTTTACTAACTGCCAGGCCAGACTAGCTTTTAATTCAGTTTTTTTTTAAATAATGTCAGTCTGATAACTGAGGCATTTGATCCTTAAAACTTGTACAAAATAGTATAAAATTTATGCAGTTACTACTTTTGCTTAAACTTTATAGTCATATCCCATTTTCTATTGGATTGCATTATTCAAATCCATGCTCTGTATGTAAGAAGGCCGTCAAATCAAATACAGTTGAGCAGGCTTTTCTCTGTAGGACACTGGAGGACTACACTATAGGCACAATCCTGCAAGCTGTGGATACTTGAAACCACAATTGGCGAGGGACTACAGTATATGTACGTGTGTGTGTGTATCTCTATACCGTAAAAACATAATGGTGCTGCTGGTGCTTTTGAGAGGCTACACCGTATAACTTGCAATTGCATTTTAAAATTACTTAGAACCATCGTACGAATATGGGATTTGAACCAAACAATGCCTAAAAGAATGAAAATTCATTTTTCTACCATCAATTTTTAAATACGTGTCGAATCAGTCCACAGATTCGTTTTGAGCACAAATGTCATGATTCTTTCATGTTAATCTTTTGACGGGAAATTGGAAACAGGAGAAAAATACGGCTATGACCGGGAATCGAGCCTGGGTCTTCCACTTGCTGGGCGAATATTCTACCACTGAACTATTGTAGCAGTGTATTTTCTGTTTCAGAACAGGAATATTTTCTTAGGTTAGAACCAGGCTAGTCAAGCTAGTATCAGCGAGCCCCAATGGATGTCCTCAAAGAGATACATCAAAGAAAACCCCTACCCTCTCAATTGGTGAGATTGCCTTATTATGAATAGATGGAATTTTCCAATTTCCCATTATTCCAGCTTATGCCTGAAACATAGGGATCATATGATCCATCAATTCCATCTGTTTATAATTAGGCAATCTCACCAATTGAGAAGATAGGGGTTTTCTTTATTGTTTCTCTTTGAGGACATCCATTGGAGCTGGTTGATACTGGCTTGATTAGTCCGATCCTAACCTAAGAAAACATTCCCAGTCTGAAACAGGAAATTACTCTGCTATGGCAGTTCAGTGGTAGAATATCTGCCCGGCAAGTGGAAGACTCAGGTTTGATTCTGGTCATAGCAGATTTTTTTCTCCTGTTTCCAATTTCCCATTATTCCAGCTTGTGCCTGATGCATATGATCCATCAATTCCATCTAATCTTTTGCTGTCAAGGGAAATCGCATTGTTGCTGATTTCATCATATAGTGCGCTGAGTAAAGGTTCCTCTCCTCTCCACCCTCTGGCACTGTCATTCTCCCTACCTAATTTTTTTTAACTATTATTATTTCTTAATTAAATCAATGTTTTTATTGTTGATATAACCAAATTATTAAAGAGAGCATTGCACTAAAAAGTTGATCATTAAAATTACTATCTCAGAGCAGAGAGGTGCTGTGATAGCTGTTGTGACTAAAAAGATAAAGCTCGGAGATCCCAGTAATACTATTTCATTTTCAACCACCGTCCTGACT
Organism: Tanypteryx hageni; assembly: GCA_028673005.1. NCBI lineage: Eukaryota > Metazoa > Arthropoda > Insecta > Odonata > Petaluridae > Tanypteryx > Tanypteryx hageni. The sequence continues at coordinate 34,277,254 of CM054115.1, forward strand.
CAAAATGGTAGGCATTTAAAATATTTAAAAATTTATATTTTGGTAATGGTATGTATAAAAAAAAACCTTTTGGACAAAAAATATGCATCTTGATAAGAGCTATCCCTAAAAATTATTTCCAGCTTAGCAAGACGCATAGGGCCAAATTCTTGAAGCAAGCAGAGGGCGGGTTGATACATGTAGGGGCAGGGCCCCTAGTGCCGGGATGGCAAACCTTTTTCAATGAGTGTCACATTGTATCATCCAACTTTACAAAAAATGTTTTCCATGCCATTTTGTAAATTCCAAATACTTAGCGATTATTAGTTCAACCATTCTCATGTTTTTTGCCATTTACTATTACATAGCATTAAATAAACTGTTGTTGTCCAAATATAAAATATTGAAAAATGATTCTTTTAAATATTTTCTTTGAAAATAATAGTGAATTTTTCAAACAAATTCTGACTTAATAAACACATGATTAAATTATTTCAAAGTATAATATCTACAACAATACACTATCTACAGAAATAAGTTCATATTCCTTCACGTTCTTTTACAAATATTTTTCTTCTAGAAATTATAATAATGATCAGAAATGGTCTTTATTTTTACCTAATTTAATAACAGTGAAGTTAATAAATATGATACAAATTTAATACAAAATAAATATGTACATACATTCTTGCAAAACAAAAAATATAAATAATTAAATGAAATATTCATTATTATAACTGTTAACATAATGGACTATTTTCTTGCACATATATTTTGTCTGTGTGACACTTGTTGTCTGGTTGGTGCCAAAATATTGGTTCATGGATTGTAATTTGTGGATTTCAATCCTACACATGCATCAGTTAAATCATTGCCAAGACGATTTGTGGTATTAGATTTGATAAAATTCATAGAAGAAAATAACTTCACAAGCATGCGTTGATCCAAGCATCGTTAAAAGAGCTTTTGCTATTTTTTTATTTCCATAAATGAATCAGTTAGAGTTCCATTCTGAGAGAATGAAATTGTCAACTCTCATTTCCTCTGATAATTTATCAGTCCCTTCATTGTCGCAGTAACCTTTCCTAACTTAACATTTAGCTCCATGAATTTATTGCTCCATACAAGACTGTTTTGAAAGTCAATTAAGGTCTTCAAATTTGATCATATGTGGAAATATCATGAATTTTAATGTTGTCTCCACTTTAAGAAATTGATCCAATCTTTCCATAAACATTTTGTTTGTATCTCCTATTAAAGAGGTGTACTTTTTCAAAATATCAATCTAATTTTTGCCATCATCAATGAAAAAAGGCGATGTTGCAAGACGCTTCTGAAGTGATGGAAAGTACTTTAAATTTTCAGTTGTCAAATCCTTTTCAAATACTTCAAGCTTCTTCTCAAAAGCTTTAATATGTTCGTACATTCTTAATATGACCTGACCTTGAAGTTTTACATTTAGTTCAATGAAATGTTGCATGAAATTGCAAAAAAAAACTTAAATCGTTTAACCAGTTCATATCTGTAATCTCTGGAAAATTTTGCTGTCTGTCCTCTAAATAAAACTATCTTACTTCATCTAATTGTAAGACGCTAACAAATGGTTCAAAACTTGACTGCAACTTAACCATCGGGCACTATTGTACATAAGTAATCCTGAATATTGAAATTCAACCTCATCTAAAAGTTTTACAAACTCTCGTTTATTAGGAGCATGAGCAGTAATAAAATCAACAATTTTTGTTCACTACAGAAATCACATTCCAAGTTAATTTAAACTTTTTTTCACACAAAGTGCTTCGTGGTGTATTGTACAATGAAATTGAATCAAATGGCATTGAATTTCTTTTGAAAGTAATTGAACAAATCCAACATGTTTGCCAATCATACTTGGAGATCCATTGGTTGTTACCAACACAATATTTTTTAAGTTGATCCCCATTTCTTTAAATTTTTTTTAATTCGTTCATAATATCGCATCCTGTGGTTTTTCCTGGCAATGCCGTTAATTTAACTAATTCCTTCCTTATTGTATTTTTAGAGGAGAATCTGACAATAACCACAAGTTGCACCTGTGCTGTTGCATCAATACTTTCATCCAAACAAAGGAAAACATTTGTTCAGATTTTTAATCCGTTAGTAGTTGATTTGTAACGTCTTTGTTTAAAAGCAAAATTCAGTCTTTAACAGTGTTCCTACTAATAGGCAATTCTTAAATATGATTCATGATCAACTCCTTATCTGCTTGCTTGTTCTCATACTTCCGAGTGAAGATACCAGATAATCCTGTGAAGGGCGCTGCTATTGTTTCGCTACTGAACTGCTATTTGCACCATCTGGACGCACCCCCGTTGAAATCAATTTTAAGAACAGTGGAACACTTGGGAGAAACCCATGCCAGCGGGTGAGCAGAGGGACTCTCTTGGATTTTCCTGTTTTCCCCACATACCATCATCCATTTTCACATACAGGGTAAACTTTTGAGCTTAGAATTTCAGATACTCTTCCGTGTCATGCTAAAGACCTTGGCATGTCGCTCTGTGACGTGCATGTCAGTGATTCGCCATCCCTGCCATAGTGTATGTAAATTTCTATCTTGTATCAGACTTTATAGAAATATAGTTTGTTTTTCAGGGCATAACATCAACCATTGATCAACTTTTCAATCGTAAAATGAGATTGAAATTAATTCAAGCATATTTGTTGCCAATACGATTCCTAATTTAGTGAGTCAAAATGTTGGTGTTAATGAGATTATAGTCAAGGTCATGTATTTTTGTGTATGAGAGTATGTTTATGTATTTTAGAATCGCATTAGAGTAGCATATTCTGTATATAGAGAGTGATTTAGGGTAAATGATGTTGATTTCTTTTTTATTGCCAGTGATAAAAATTGTTTATTCACGATTGGGGATCATTTTTTATTTACTATTGGTGTGATGTTCAGGTGAATATATTTTTTCCCAGGTTCAACCTATATGACCGTGCACCTCTAAATACATTGCCAGCCGATCGAATTCCTAGGTTTTATGCAGCTTTGAAGTTGTTGGCTGGAGAGCTCTCAAATCCTAAAGCCATGTGGCATTTTAAACTGCTCCCCGGCACAGTCATGCTCGTCGATAACTGGCGAGTGTTACATGGTCGCAATGAATATACTGGCCGAAGGAAGATGACAGGATGTTACATTGGCCATGGAGACTTTGAGAGTACAGCTCGAATACTAGGTTTGCTTTGAAGTGATTATCCTTAAAAAAATTTCTTTTTGGAATTTTAAAAACTTTTTTAAAACACAAAAAGAAAAATCTCCTGCTGAAAAGTTTTAATATCAACAGTGGGAATACCAAATGTTTTAAATTATAAGCAAAATACTCAAAGGTTTATTTGAAAATCATGGAAATCCATTGTTTATTTAGTGTTGTAACATTAATAATAACTATCATACTGTTATATTCATATTATAAATTGTCCATCACTATATGTCAATTATTTGTTTTGCCTAAGGTGATATACTTATGGGAGTTTTGTAGCTTTTTTAGTATGTATTTTCTCTAATAATTTATATTGAATGATTTAGCTATTATGGAAAGAAAGAGTTGCATTCTTTGGAAGTTTCTTTCAAATTTTCAATAAAAGGTACCATAATAGCCAGTTTGACCTGGGTTATAATGACATTATCCTGATGAAGCTGGCTAACAGTCACATGAGGTAGTTTTGGACATTAACCAGCATGTGTATATGCACACTAAGCATGCAGCAGTTTTTTACTGTATTTTAGACTAAAGCTTTCTTGCTCTGAAAAGCTGCGCTATCAAAATGAATTTCAGGAAAAGAAAATCCTGTTACCTTCAAAACATATAATATGAAATTATAGCTCTGAACCATACAAGTGAAGACTTAGAACAGTAATGCTATTTCAGGAGTCAAGCTCTCATCATCAGTAGCTGATGTGTTCTTTTGTAAGTCCTCACTTAGCATTACTGGTCTTTTCTAAGTCTTCACTTATATGGTTTGCTGCTATAATTTCATGTAATCAGTTATCTTTGCCGCAGTCTCCCCTCCTATTTATTTTCAAAATATATGTAATATTGTTGACTATATCTCATATATACACACACTAGAACTTGCAAGTTTTGAAAATTATGTTGTTTCCAAGATGTTTCTTTGGGAGACATTAGACTCAAATTCACAAGGAAAGGAATTGTTTTGGTTTGCTCAATGAATAAATAAGAAAGTGGTTTTACATCATAAGCTTATCAGAATCACATCAGAGAAAAATTGGTACAGCATACATTGTGTTAACTCGATCATATCCATATGCTTCTGGTCCCGAGTATTGTTGCTGTTTACGTTATTGTATGGACAGTTTAGCAGTAGTGGAGCATGATATTCAGTATATTATGATGTTACTGGATGCTATGTAGTTATATGGATTATGTAATATTGCTTATAAGATTGAGGTCTTTAGTTGGATGAATTTTCATTGAAATCCTTGCTCACAATTTTAAGAGTAAATTGACATCTTCTGAAAATTGACAAGAATAAAGTATCCTTCATTGTTGCCTAATATGATTTTCTTTCAATAAGGTTTCTATTCTGCGTGATATCCTATTAAAGTATGAAATTTCCTTAGATTCTGCCTTGCCACTTAGCCACTAGAGCTGTGCACAAATGGCAAGATAAAATATGATTGTATTTGTGAGATTTCTTCAGCATTGCTGGAAAACTGAACAGATGAATAATAATTTTGAAAATTTTTGTAGAGAAAATATTTACCAAAAAGGTATTCTGAAATATACCTGCAATCCTTTTATGCAAGTAGCAAGAAGAATAGGACCATTCCTAAAAAATGAATAGCATGAAACTGTGATATGCATGAAAGTGGAAAAGTTTGTGATGCAGTCACAACATTTTATTACCACATAACCTACATGAAAACCCTCTGCATGTCAATAAGATAGTCACATTTGTGTAAAAATATGTACCTACTTTATAATTCCAATAATTGGCAGTTTAAAGTTTAACTTCCTACCTACAATTCTCATTAATAGAAATGCATAATGTCATTAAATTATCATCTTTCCATGGTTTTAGGTAGTTTACTCAAAGGCTTGACCAAAATTTCTCATTTAATCTGCCGTAACTAATCAACCTGTAAGTAGAAACCACAGTATAATTTGGAGCCCCTTCAGATACCGTTATTCCATTTTTCTAACATTTTCATATTCTTATTTTTAATTATTCTTATCTACCATACTCATATTTCAAATACAGTAAAACCCCGTATTTACGTTATTGGAATTTACGTTTTCCCGCTATTTACTACATTTTATATGGATCCCATCAATTTTCCTATGATTCCAATGTAAGTAAAACCCTGTATTTACGTTATTTCATTTTAAGATTTCGCGCTATTCGCCTCATTCTACGTTAGAATTTCCAATTTTTTTTTACAATTTACAATGCGATTTCCGACAGCTTTTAACGTTTTTCGACGTAGCTTTACAAAATATTCCGAGCTCTTTTGGGCGAAGATTTCGAAAACGGCGGCAGAGTAGGAACAGCGCCCCTAGAGGCAGATATATGAACTTTATTTTTTAAACAGCCTTCGCTTTAACAGATGCTATTCAGGAACAGCGTACTTAGAGACGGAAATATGTATGAACTCTTTTGGGTGAAAACTTCAAAACCTCATACGTAAATCACACTAGCATAGCATAAACAGCGCATCTAGCTACGGAAATACTATTTACTCTTTGAACCATGTATGAATATTATTGAAACGTTGTTCAAGTTTGGCGCTATCATGTTTTAACCCTTTTCACTCAAATTCTGCCCCTTGGCTCCCAGTTTGTAATTAAATTTAAGTTAATCTGTAATAATTTAAATGACCGTATTGTCCCGAATATATCGCGATGTTTTTTTTCCCAAAACATGAAGTTTTAAAAGTAATACTAGTGATTTTAAAAGATCGCAAAATCACCGTACATTCCGCACGTCTTAAGTGATACAAGATACTTGTTATATTGTAGACACAGGCGTACATGTTACAATGTACTTGAAAAGCGTCAGGCGAGATTAGATCGAGTTCAAACGGCGGCTGAACTCATTAGTCATTGAATTAAAGCTATCAGTGCGTCGGAGGATTTAGCGAGTTTTTACCCATTATTTTAACAATGGGTGACAAAAAGGATGCAGATGATGTTGAGAAAAAAGGTTCTTCCAAATCCCAGGTTGAATGAATCCGACGAAGTTATATGAATTATAAAATAGTCATAGCTCAAGATGCGGAAAAAACGAACAATATTCAAGCTTCGAAAAAGTATGATGTTCCTGAAGTAAATATACATACGTCTATATACAATTTTTCAGACAAATATAATGAAAACCCAAGCATACTAGCATTTTAATTTGGCACATATTTTATTATTATTATTGAAAGTGTGCTGGTTAAGTAAATGAATAAATAAACTTAGCTCTTTTAACACCGATTTTATTGTTAGTCTTACTGTAACAAATGAACGAGTTTAAAAGTAAAATCAGTTGAGCTATTTTACCTTTTCCCTCAATTTGCACTTTCCTGCAATTTACACTTTCCTGCAATTTACACTTCCCAGGTCCCTAGAAAAATGTAAATAAGGGGTTTTACTGTACTTTATACCTTTTTAATCTCAAGAGTATTGCTGATAGCATCCAATCTTGTTGTTTTTCGCTCTTATTTTCCCATGTTTATCGATGTATGTACTTGTCTATGTGAATGATTTGCTCACATCCTCTTTTAGAGGAGTTATCATAGCATTTTGTTGATATTTGTACACAGATGGCAGGCTGATTAATTGTATGAACAGTTTTCAAGTTTGTCTCATTAACAAACTATTATCACGACTTCTCTTTAGACCCCCTTTCATTTATATTTGATTCAAACAGTATTATATAAGACTTAAATATTTCTCATGGAACTAATGTGGAATTGATCATTTATATAGTTTTTTCCTGCATGGCACATAAAATGACAAAATAATTCCCTTATAGGCAATTAAAGAGCAAAATGTGTGTAACACAATGACATCGATTGTCACAAACATATATTTTGTTTTAGCACATTACATATAATGCATCTTTACATGTTTAAATTGGAGAATCACAATAACATGACATAAACAAAAAGGTGGGTATTAAAATAAATACTTATTCAGTCTTAGCTTGCTGACTAGACAACTTGTTCATATTATGGAAGAGAAGATTCTTCATCTTTATCTGATTACAATAAATTAAAATTCTTGGGAAGGTGAGCACTCTTGTTTAACATTTAGCGTAAGGAATTCTTCTTGCCCTCCTTGAAGCAATATCTCCAGTCCTCCATCCTGCTTTGGAGGTATATCCAGACCTTTATCTGGCTGAAACTGTGATTCACCTAGACTAGTTTTCATAGGAGGCAACTCAGTTACTTTACGGTGCAGATCTGACAACCTCTCTTTACTTCCCAGGGAAGAAAATTTGCTCATCCTCTTGCCATGCAAAACAGGCATCTCTGCTCTTGTACTTCGCAGAATAGAAAGCTCTATCTTGTGAAGTTCTTCTTTCCTCCTCTCCTCTGCAAGTAATGCTTGTTTTTTCATGTTCCATTCTTCGTCTTTCATCTTTTTCTCCATAAAATTCAATACTTTCTGGTGAGATATCTCTAATGTCATCATTTTCCTTTTGTGTTCCATCTCATCCTTCAACATCTGTTTCCTCAACTCCTGTTCCATTCTCAAATTTTGTGATTGGAATCTCTGCTCGATAATCTTCTCCTCCTGAAATTTTTCCTCCAACAAAAAGCTTCTCTTTGTATGCTCAATTCTGGCTTGTGACTCCCTCTCACTTTCACTGTACCTCATTGGTGATATGTCATCACAGTCTATTTCCAGATTTGAGCAGCTGTCATCATTTTCTGGCAAGACAAGAGGATATTTGAATGTAACAGTCATTGAAAACATTTATACAAATCAATCTATCTATAAAAATAAGATTTTACATGAACTTGGAAAAAGAAAATTACACAAATTTTGTCAGTAATATATTTTTGCCTCTTGTAGTCAATTATTATTATTATTTGCATTAATTTGCCATTTTTATTTCCTTTATCAAAATTTGAGCTGTGCCTAAAATGTTTAACAGGAACAAAACAAGAGGAACTTAAAGCTAGATTGGTTATGACTATAGATACATTAAGACAGCTTACTCACTCAAACCTGTCATTATGAGGGGTTGATTAATTTCATTCTCAGAATTGACATGTTCTTCACCATCAACCATTGTGTTATCCCATATATTTTGTGCAGGATAACTTATGTGAGGAAGAACTACATCCGGCTTATGAGTTGGATAAATATTAGACATGATGGATAGTGCCCCTTGTGAATCTCTCTTCTCTCTTTTCTCTTTAATGGTTTCCCAAAAGCTTAGAAGTTGATCAGGGGTGCGCTGTTACAAATAATTTGTTATTCTCTATTTGACATTTAGCTGTATAACTTACACATTAACATGTTGTGTACAGGAATTTCATCATTTCCATTTCCATTGCCATTGAAAAGAGAATTGCTCCATTTAAAATGTTAGCTTTTTTACTATTAATATTTTTTGATGGAATAAGGTATAGATCAGGTGTGTCCAACATGATCACCACTTGCTGCATGTGTTGAATTGAAGCTATTCATCAGCTATTTACTTGCTTCTAATTTCCTGGCCAATTCAAGAGCTTTTTTGAAAGAAAATACCATAGAATGATCTGATGCTTTCCTGGCGAATCGATGCGGTGAAGAGTTCCCGGGTTTCCAGCCAGGTGAATATGTTGTCAACCGACGTTTCGGAACCTTCCTCAAGTGCCATCTTCAGAGGTCTCCTGAGTGCCGTACCATTATTTCATCCTTGTATATATACTGACCGGGTATTGGAGGCTTGTTCCCCATTGGCTGTTGGGTCGGCCTATGGCATTCTGCGATTTTGGGGAGTGTGGGATTCCACACCTTGCTGAGTGGGAATCCCGTGTCCCTGTTAGTCAGTATATATACAAGGACGAAATAATGGTACGGCACTCAGGAGACCCCTGAAGATGGCACTTGAGGAAGGTGCCGAAACGTCGGTTGACAACATATTCACCTGGCTGGAAACCCAGGAACTCTTCACCACAGAAAATACCATATTTACCCAAATCCAAGACAAAGTTTTTCCAAATTTCAGCTTGGGAGAATTGAAAGTCATATTAAATTCAAGTACAAAGTAGGGTTATACATTTAATTGATGTTTTTACAATGAATGAAACATAAGATAAAATAATTGTATCTACTGAAATTTTTCATTGCAAACTTATGATTTGGATTTCAATTAATACTATTAATTTTAAATAATACATTTAATAATTTTTCTCAAACAAAAATAAAAAATTTCTAACAAACCATTTCAATGAATGAACAAACTATACCTATACTGAATATCTGAGTATGAAATATACAACAACAAAGGTACAACAGGTACAAATAGCAAAGGAAAGATATCAAAAGGAATTAGGCGTAGTTATGATGACAATCTTTTTCTCGCTCTGTCCATTCATTCAATTGTAAGCACGATAACTTCCACTTTTAGGCAAATATGGTACCTGTTCGCCACAGGTTTGGAGTTATTTGATCCTGTTGGACGCTGCTGGTATACTGAACAAGATGTGTGTAAAATAACAACTGCTGTGGTCTTGATGGAAAAAGCAAATTTTCATGATCTGTACACAACACGTTAAAGAAAAATCATCATTAAATTCTAAAAGTCGTTTAAGTTTAGGATTGTAAGAATCATTTCAACAATTACTTTTATTCCTATACTAGCTTCGTTAAAAGCAACTGCAAGACTTTCCCATGCTTTTCTTTTTTTATCGATCAGCTCTGGATCTGTAGGCTTGCAATCCACTATTTCTTGATATTCATTTACCAACTGACACAAAAGGTCTCTGTCTGCACCTGGAAAAAATATTTCTATTAATTTCAGAGATTGTAATTTACATGAACAACTGTGTATAGGCATATGCTCTTAACAAATTTCAAGTCTTCATTGGAAAGAATGTTCATTTTCAGTTTTTTTTTGTGCAACCATTATACAAAATTTTCTTTTGAACATGTAGGTAGAATGCTGCCACCAATGACTTATTTTTAAGCTTGTAATATGATGAATCATCAGTTTTATCTTAAATAATTTTTTTTTTGACTCTAGGGAATTTGGATTATTTTCAGCATAAGCAATGCCATGATGACACTACTTTTAAAAGAAAGAAAAAATATTTTACAATTGAGTTCAAAATTGATGTAACAGCTTTTCAAATTACTTGGTCATTCAGGAAACTCTTAAGCATTTGGGTATACACAGAAGAGTGGTGGCCTTAGAAATAGGCAAATGGGGAGACCACCTGGAGCCCCACACATTAGGGGGCCCAAAAATCGTTATGAGGTAAATTAGCATGGAAGTAGCTCAAATTCTTTTTTACAATAAATAGAAGTCATAATTCTCATACATTCATCGTAGCTTCACAAGTAGGGCAAAGTTAAATTTAAATCTGAAATACCTGACTTGCATTATAGTCTAAGGAGCCCCAAATGGCTCTTTTGCCCAGGACCACAATAACTCTAAGGCTACCACTGCACACAAATAATAAATTTTGAAATTGCAGACTAAGAACAATTAAACATGAAGAAAAATGACTACTATAAAATCAATGAACATGGAAAAGGAGAAAGGAATTATTGTATACTTTGGGAATATAGCTCTATTTTCTCTTACATCCTTTTCTATGCCTAAGCAATTATGAAGGAATACATTTTCGAAAGTCAAGAGACTACTCCATGTATTCATGTATCTAAGTAAATAACAGTGAGTAACATTTCTTTAGCTTCTCTATACCTTGAAAATAATTTTTTTTAACATTTTGAAATGAAAAAATTCTATTCAAAAAGTATCTGAACTAATATTGTCCAAGTATCATTTGATGAACATAGTCATAAATCTTTAGAATTGAAAAACCTTGTGGTTTACCTGTAGATATGAATTCCTTGTTACCTCAATGATTAATATTAAGTATTTATGCAGCTGACTTGCTAAAATACCACATTGCCCAGGCTAACTCAATATTTCATGTAAGCCAAATTAAGACCTTATGATTTCCTACAAGTTACTGATCGTTAGTGTTGCAAAATGAGCTTGGACTCCTTTAGACCTTTTTTCATTTATGACATTTTTTTGTTTTGTAGGTAACTGCGAAACTTGAGATACATAGTTTGCATTGAAACAATTTTTATTGCAGAGCTTTTGTGTTATATTAGTTTATTATAATTTTTTTGCATAGCTAATTCATATACAATGTTTTTGGTTTTTCCCAGTAGGGGCAGACACAAATTCTCTCCAGTTCCAACTCTTGAATACAAGAGAAAAACAAGGAATCTCCAGATTAATATCTGCAACTTAAGCAACCGCCCTTGAGCTTTATTGATGGACATGAAAAAAGCAAGAGACACTTTACACCATAGCCACTTGAATTCAAAACTATATGTCAGTAGAAATGATGGGTATATGTATTATGAATACATCCTTACCCTTTGTGAAGTCTGTCAAAATAGCTGCTTCAATGAAATGAGGCACAAGATTATTTACACATAATATTATGCCATTGCAGTCTTGGTGCATTTAGGTTCCTCAGGAGATAACTATGTTAACTGACTTACAGGAACTTGCTTTTATGGCTCTTTTCCTTACATACACCTATCCAAATAGTTTAAGCCATAGCTTGTTTCTCTGAGTATTTCTCTACCAGTCAATCAACAAGTATCCTTTAGGGAGCCACTTGACATCCTTGCCAACCATCTCCAAGACTTGAGGAAGATCAAAGCCTGGTTGAGCATGACAGTTATGTAACCAAATCCATCCCATGATTTTGCATAAGAATGTCTTCAATCAGGCTTTATTTGTGGGACTCCTACAATTATTTAGGATTGGCAGACCTACAAGAGGTCAGCAACATGGCAAACAAATTTCTCAAACTTGCAGATGGTAATCTCAGAAGCATCATGACATTGGTACATTTTCATAAAGCAAACCGCTTATTTGGCAGATCTCATGAAATGTTGCATATATCTGGACACTGACTGTTTCGAGGACCTAAACAAAAATGACCTCTGACAGTGTGAACTAAATGCTACAGGAAGAAACATTCAAAGTTCTTTGGATACACAGTATAGATTCGGACAAGCATTTTTTGTTCATATGCCATCAGGCCTAAGTACAGCAGCTCTCTGAACTTGGTACTTCAAAACTATTCTTGACTCATCGCAAGTGTAGTACTTGGGCAAATCATAATACAGAAGCATTTTTACGAAGTCATCCTGTTGACAGAAAAAAGGCAGTCAATGTAGTATTTGGCAATTTCTGAACTCTTTGATGCAGGTTTTCCATCATGAACTAGATGAACTGACCATTTTTCATGTGCATACTCAAATGCAAATTGGAAAATCCATGATTCCTTGACTACCTTATTGATGCTGATGTACCTAGCCATCTGGTTGCGCTCCACTTCATCAACCAATGTTCTTTTAACTAGTCAAACATTTCCTGCTCTTGATTACATATTTGCAGATGTATTTTATGGACTTAACTGAGTTGCAATTCTTAACATTGATGTGGGCTTCAAAGATCTGAGAAATAAATGGGCAGTATAACACAACTCGTTTGTTGTTGATTTCAACTTCTCAGTTAAAATTGGTTTTTCACTTTGATCTTGATTTTGGCACCATCATCTTCTGTTCTTATCTTTCTGTAGAGGATATACCAATCTTCTCAGGTTTGAGTTTCATCAAGATGATTTATCAGATATTTTTTATTAACTTTCTGACCTTCATGCAAAAAGTGCTGGGGTTGACATCACTGAAGGACCATGAATCATGTTTTCAACAATCATGTCAAAGCGATTGAGATCTTGTTAAGGATCCAATAGATCTGTACTGATAATGCTATACATTTGATTTGACCTATTTTATCTTTCAGCTATACCAAGATTTGCCATCCAATGGAGTATATCCAGTATCGAGTTGATCCAAATGCATGACTTGGTAATGGCATGCATGAGCTTTTTTCTGAACAGCCTTGGCTACAAATTGTGTTGTGTTTGCCTAGGCATCAGCTCTGCTTGGATCTCTGGTCACTGAAGATTGCAAGTGAATATCACAAACAGGCTGGGTCATCCATAATGTCTGATGTGTTACTTTCCTACATGTACTTGAATTTAGCATGGGCTCTCAGTAAAGGTGGATGGTAGAATCAGTAACTGGTCAAGGCATTGGCATTTTTGTCATTACCTACTGCATCTTTTGGGTGAATCGTACCGTTAACTTTCTTTTGGTTGAGTCATAAATACAATAGTTGCTTACTCTTAATATTGTTATACACTCCAATACCAAATTGATGGTACAAGCTGGCAGCATCACAAAATCTGACCTTTCTGACTTGCATCAACTTATACATAAAATTCATGGCAGACAGGCATTCTAGTCCTAGGATCATTCTGCATGATGAGGAAGAGGTAGCAGTCGTCTTCCTGCCAGAAGATAAAGAGGGTACTGCAAGGCATCACTGGACCTATGTCTCTGTCACTCTGCAACGTTATTTCTTTTCTGCAAGATAATCTCCTGCCTTTGAAATTCATTGCTCACAGTGAATGACCCATCTCATTTATCATACATGCATTGAATCATCTCTAATGCTACCTAATAGGGCTCTTGTCCTGCTAAAATTACCATCTTTTTCTCACCAAAAACAATCCTTTCAAGAACAGTCTTAAAACTTTGGATATAGCTGTTATGGTGATGAAGAATTGGCTGCACTTCCAAGATGATATCCTGACTTATGCCAGGAATGCTACAACATACTCTTCATTTGGAAGTGGTAGCAGAGATCCAACACAATGGTAGACTTGACCCTGAATCATAAGGTGGAAGTAAATCCTGGCTCGTATACTTCATATGTTGCACCAAAAGGTGTCATCTAAGTGCAGGTGTGCTATTTCTTGATCTGTTCCAGAAATCGCTTCAATCTGGGTGCTACCCCTAACAACTATAATTCTAGTGGCTCCAGAGGAAGTTGGAGTGGTGGTAGTCTCACTTTCCCAACAGAGCAGTACATGCCTGGTTGGTGTTTTTCCAGTCCACTTGAGAGCACCACAGTGTGATCAAACTTGGTTTGTTTATCCAATGTCACACTGAAGATGATTGTTGTAGTTGTTGGCTGGATTGTACCAAAATGCTTCACCTTCCTTGGGTGCCAGCATGCTGCCCTGGAGGCTGGTTGTCTTGCACGTTGATCCTCAACCTGAACCTGTGTCTGCTCTGAAGTCTCAGTTGCCCTGGAGGCCGCATGTCTTCCTCAAGTCAAACCTGTCTCTGTTCTAGTCTCAGCTGTCCCAGAAGTTGCCATTGTCTTTTCAGCTAAGGAAGGTGAAAAATATTTATTAAGAGAACTACATTTTTAGCAAGCATCCCTTGGAAGTTGGCTCTGTAAGTCACAATCGAAAATACCTTGGTAGCCCCAAATCACATCACTTTGACGAGTGCTTTTAAAATCATTCTGAGATTTTGAAGGGTCCAAGAAATCTACAAAAATAGGCTAAAAATGTCTGAAGATCAATTACAGGTATACCCCAATTTACATCAATTCGAAGTTACATTGCTGATAAATTAATATTAGTGTGTTGATTTACATTATTTTGACTCCAAGTTACGTCATTTGATGTCTAAGGCTCTTTCAAATTTTCGTGACCATCTTTCTGAAACTAGTATCTGATTAAAACACTAAATGAAAATCACATACTGCAAACTAACTACTGACTATAATATAACATCTAAATAAACAATGATCTTAAGCAGTGCTGTTTTCCATCACAAAAGGTGCCAGAAAGTGAAAGAGGTGAGTGGAGCAAAAATAGGAACTGAATGTAAATTGTCAGCAGAGTAATATGTGTAATTGTACAATATGAGTAAAATGTCATTGCATTGAAAATAAATTCATTTAATTTGTTGTTAAGTTATCCAAATTAGTATTTTTTCCATCAAAGGTTCTGGAATGGGATTCTGGCATAAAAAAGCACTGATCTTAAGTATAGGAAATAAAACAGATACTTAGACAAAATTCCACTATATTATTGAGAAATTTTTGTCAAAATATGTTTTATTTCCTTAAGATGGAATTCCCCAAAATTAAGGCTTGCTTAGTGAATTTGATCTTAAGTACATTGCATTTCTCCAAACTCAGGCCAATGCTCTCTATGTGATTCCTTAATATGTTGACTTGGAGGAGTTTTGTAACAAGGGAACCTAGCGAGTAGGCAGTATTATTTGAGTAAGAGGAGTTAAACAGTTGACTTTGTCCCCAGAATGGCAGCAGCCAAGAAATATGTCATCTTTTGATGGGGAAAAAACTGACTGCTTAAATTAAGAAACATGCAGTAATTTAAAATTTGATCCGGAAAATTGGACATTTGAATAATCAGAGTATGGATAATCCAAGAGTGTGTGTATTTTTGGCTAATCAACCTCTTGGATTATTATAGTGGATAATCCAAGTTCTACTGTATTAATATTTTGCCTTTCCCTATATAACGTATCTTGTTTACATCGGTTGCTACAAAGATATTTTTTTATTTACAGCAATTAAAAAATCCTCTTCTTCTTCCTAGCTCTAGCCTAACTTATACAATCTGTGATGTACTGTTTAAAAAATTTATTTAGATGGACAATATTTCTCACAAAAAAGTTGGTGAGAGCACATAATTACAATTTTTCTGTCACTAAAAGGAAAAATGTTTACTAGCTGAAAGAAACCATTGAATTATTTTATAAACTAGTATAAAAGCCCGTCAATATGATGGTAAGGAATATATTATTTATGGGGAACTTAAAAATGAATAATAACAGCTGTAATTATTGAGTAAGAGCCTGTATAAAATTTGCCAAAATAGAGATTCGGGAGAATTCTCATTCTTGTTTTCTCCAATGATGAGCCCCTTGTCAAAAATGAATTAATAATAACAAATATTATTATTATTAATATGGCTCCTCCACTTCTTAGCAGTTGCCATTTATTCCCAATCGCCACTGTTGCCTATCCTTCCACTGGCCATCTCTCAAATTGCACGTCCTCATCGCTTCTGTCATTCTTCCTCGCCAAGTGATGCGTGGGCGACCTCGTTTTTTCCATCCAGTCGAATACTTGCTTTGGCCACCTCTCCTGTGGCATTCTCTGTACGTTTCCATACCATTGAAGTGACTGACACTCCAAGCAGTCGAGAACAGTCTCCTCTGTCTCCATCTCTTGCCGGATGATATCATTCCTTACTTGTTGGAGTCGGGATACATGCATGCTGCGTCTCAAACCATCCATCTCTACAGCATTGATTTTCTTTCTTAACTTATCTGTGAGAGACCATCCCTCTCCTCCATATGTCAGTATGCTCTTTACAATGACTCGTAAGATAGTGTTTTTTGTTTTCTCGCTGACCTCCCTACTCCACAGCACCTCATTCAAAATCTTGATTGCCCTCTGAGCCCGATTTATTCTGTTCTTCACATCCTTCTTGCACGTCCCAGATTTGTGGATAATGGATCCAATGTATTTAAAGTGGTCAACTGCTTTTACCATCCCTGAGCTAAGCATGATATCATTATCTTTCCCCCCTAACCACCAGGTACTCTGTCTTCTGTAGATTTATATTGAGACTGGCTGCCCCAAATGCTTCTATTAGCTTGCAGAACATATATTCCACATCATCTTTGTCTTGTGCAATAAGTACCTGGTCATCTGCAAGAAGCAGAGAATGAATGGCCACTTATCTGACTGTATGCCCATTCCATTACATGATGAGTTTCACCTCCCTAGTACTCTTTGTAGGTAGATCTTGAATAGGGCGGGTGACATTCCACAGCCCTTCCTCAACCCCTCTGAAGTAAGGAACTCCACGGATAACCACTTCCCTTGTTTTACTGATGCTTGGCAACCCTGGGACATCCTCTGTACAAGCTATATTATGGACTCACTCACGTGTACTCACCTCATGGAGTCCATAGCTGACATATTGGAACTGAATCATTTGCTTTCTTGAGATCCACAAAAATCATATGAATCTCCGTGCCTTTTCCCATCATCTTCTCAGTAATATATTATCAAGGCAGGACTTGCCTGCAGTGAATCCCACCTGCTCCTCTAACATCCACGGCTCAATACATTTCTCCAATCTTGCCTTCAGTATTCTGCTCAGCAGCCTACTCATAGAAGCCATCCCACTAATACCTCTATAATTAGAGGGATCTTTTTCACTTCCTTTCTTATGTATCGGTGATATATATGGCAATGACCACTCCTCTGGTACATCATCTCCTTCCAATACCTGGTTGAATAATCTCGTGATGACTCTCACAATCCTTGGTCCACCATATTTCCACAATTCCATAAGCATTCTACCTGGGCCGGCTGCTTTTCCATTTTTAGAAGTCAGTAAGGCAGTCCTAACTTCCTTCTCCAATATTGGATCTTCCAACTCCCTTCGATTCTCCATAGCAGAGGAAAGCACTTCCTTAAATTCCTCTCTGTCCTCCGTAAGGAGGTTTTGAAAGTGTTGCTTCCATTTTTCTAAACGTATAATATTCCCTGGCTCTCAGCCCTTTGTGAGATCTTGGATTTTTCTAATAGTTCTCCATGCCTGCACATTCCTACTGTAACCAACAGTATGTTCAATACTATAGCACATCTTCTCTCAGGTATTTTCCTTACATCTCCTACTGAGACATTTGACCTGCCTCTTACATGTCAGGTAGGCACTCCGATCTTCATGTTTCTTAGAACTGAGCCACTTGTTATATGCCTCCTTTTTCCTCTTGATCGCCTCCTCGACTTCCCCTGCCATCCACTGCACCCGGTCATTGTTTCTTCTCCAGACCCAGAGCCTCCCTAGCTGCCGCATGCACACATTCCTTCAGATGGTCATATATCTGGCCTGCATTCCAGTCCTCAGCATCAAGCTTCTGATAGAGGCATCTTTTGTACAGTTCTCAAATACTCTCATCTTGTAGGAGGCATAACCTATATCGAGGATTATCCAGCTCCTTGTCTCCTTGTACAGTTCCTTGTCATCTTCTTGATCTCTCTGGAAAAGTCACCTTTGCTACTACTAGGTAGTGGTCAGTGCTACACTCCGCCCCCCTAAACACCTTAACATCTTAGGTCAAGCAGTGTCTCCTCCTAGCAATAACTAAGTATATTATTGACTGGAGGCCTCGCATGTGCTGTACCCATGTGTACTTGTGGATGTTTTTGTCGTCAAAAAAAAGCTCATTACTGCACACTCCTGAACTTGACATAGGTCTATCAGCCTATGGCCATTGTCATTCTCCACATCCTCACCATGAGGTCCAACTCTGCTATTTAGATCCCCTAACACTAAAAGTTCCTGGGTGGGGGGTGGGGGTGCAGGTTTCCATTATAGCACTTAGGTCCTCAAAGTACTCATCTTTTACTACCTGCGGTGAATCCTCTGTTGGGGCATAGATCCTGATAATGACTACTTCTGACCCATGTATTTCCAGAACCATCTTAATAATTCTTTCATTCACTTTTTCAAAGTTAGTTATTTCACCTTTCCATTTTTTCTTAATTAATATTGAAACTCCTGCTCTGTCTCTCTGCTTTATCTACACCACTCCACACATGACTATAGTCTCCTTTATCTTTACAGCCTTTTCCTTTCTTCTTTGTCTCTGTTAAAACAGCTACATTTAATTTTCTTTTAGTAGCTTCTTTCATCACTTCTTCTATTTTCCCTGTCAGGCTCTGTACATTCCATGTTCCAAAAAGCATAGTCCTTTTATGTAGCCAAAGTCAATGTATAGAATTCCGTCCAGTTTTATTCTGATTGGGAAATGTAGCAGGAGATTTTTCTGAGAAAGGGGTGCTGACCCTTTGCTCAACTCCCAATTTGGAGGACCAGGGTTGATCCTTCCCCTATAGGATTGCCTTCACCATGGCTACAAGGGTTCCTCTCCCCATTGGTCAGCATTTCCTCTAGCCCAAAAAGGATATAAATATAATAAATAAATAATAATATTCCCTCCCACCCTCTTGCCATCCCTCTCTCTCTTCCCTCTGCCTCTCTTTTCTCCCACCTCCTCCCCCTCTTATTCCCTCCTGTCCCAATCCATAGCTGTCCCTCTGTGTCTCCATCTCCCTCTTTATCTCTTTCCTCTCGTCCTTTTCTAATTCTATACTTCCCTTACTCTCTATGTACCTTCCATTTTATATCCCTTCCTTCCTATCTCCCTCCCCACATCCTCTCTCTTACTCTACATCTATATAGTCATTTAGATAAAGAAAAGAACCCAAAATAAATCCCAGTCCCATTAGGATTACATAATTTCATGAAAAATCCTACGATAATTTAAGGCAATCTATGCACTCATATATATTTCACATATGTGGGTTGAGACAGCAATTGATTCTGAAGTTTAACAATGATATGGTCAGCAAGGCAACATCCTGTTTAAAAGCCGATATGTGATTTAAATGTTTAATACAAGAGATTTCGAATGGTAGGTATAAAAAGATGAAGAGAATAAGAAACTTCATTAATTTTCCTAAAACATAATTTAAATTCGAAGATCATGTCAATTCTTTCTAATTTTAATTTCCAAAAGAATAAAAAGCCTGCACTTTAAAAAGTCGCTTTTTACATGTTAT
Source organism: Tanypteryx hageni (assembly GCA_028673005.1). Classification (NCBI taxonomy): domain Eukaryota; kingdom Metazoa; phylum Arthropoda; class Insecta; order Odonata; family Petaluridae; genus Tanypteryx; species Tanypteryx hageni. The sequence goes on from CM054115.1 coordinate 34,297,018, forward strand.
CTTATGGCAAATGGAAATCGCCCCCTGGAGTTGAACCGGTCTTTTATCATATTTTTTTCATTTAATTTTTATATCTGAATCAAACATTCCTGCAAAATTTCAACCTTCCACCTAATCAGGAAGTTTGTTAAAAATGCATTAAAAAGTGCCACTGATGACGTCAGTGTTATACACACACATCAAGGCTTTTATTATAGTAATGATGCTAAAAGATGGGCACTAGCAAGAAAAATTACGCACACATCTGATCCTTAACATATGTCACTCTAATCTTCATTCCTAATGGTTTAAATGAACTAATTTAGTTATGTGAACTCCATGGCTTTAAAACTCTCTTAGTACATAGGGACAATGAGAAAACTAACAAAAGATAGGTGATAATCTTAAACTAAGGTAATTAAGCATAGAATTCCACCTTCTCTGCTTTATGTCACTATCATTGACCACATTTAGAAATTCTGTGTTTAAGGCTTTTTTATGATTTCGTGACAGCTATTGTTGAGAGCCATAGAATCTTGCCATCAGGTATGAAGAAAAAAAAAGGTACATAATGAGAATTGTGATGGTTAATTAAGCACAGGTTTTAATTCAATAACATATAATGCAATGGCTTACCTCATTTACACTATTTTCATTAATTAACTTTAATGCTCATACAACAACTATCCAAGGGAGCTTTAGCACTTAAGCATTTTAACAGGGTAAAAAATAAGCTATTTTGGGTATTAAAAATATTAATAATACTAGTAGAGAGCCTGCAGTTCTATTGCAGGAAATTTTGAGAAATGTCAAAAAATATAATGAAGAACAAACAAAAAAGAAGAATCAAACATTGGGAGAGATTGGCAAAATGAGTAACAAATAAGAACCATAAAGACTAACAAAAATGATAAAAGCAATAACAAAGAGAAAAAGAATAGTCAAAAGTTGATCGAGTGTGACAAACCATTTAGTTACAATGCCTTACAACAAATAAATACATTTTCCTAGTTTTCTTCCTCTCCCTCTCTCCCTTCCTCTCATTCTCTCTCCCTTCCTCTCATTCTCTCTTCCTTCCTCCCAATCTCTTTCCCCCTCTCTTCCTCCCATTCTCTCTCCCTCTCTTCCTTCCTTTCTCTCTCCTCCTCTACCTTCCATTTTCTCTCCTCCTCTACCTTCCATTTTCTCTCCTCCTCTACCTTCCATTTTCTCTCTCTCTCTTCCATTCTCTCTCTTCCTCCCATTCTCTCTCTTCCTCCCATCGTCTCTCCCTCCCATTGTTTCTCCCTTCCTCCCATTGTCTCTCCCTCTCTCTTCCTCCCATTGTCTCTCCCTCTCTCTTCCTCCCATTCTCTACCTCTCTCTTCCTCCTATTCTCTCTCCCTTCCTCCCACTATCTCTCCCTCTATTCCTTCCTCCTATTCTCTCTCTCCCTTCCTTCTATTCTCTTTCCCTTCCTCTCTCTCCTTCCTCCCATTCTCTCCCTCTCTCTCCTTCCTCCCATTCTCTCCCTCTCTCTCCTTCCTCCCATTCTCTCTCCCTCTCTCTCCTTCCTCCCATTCTCTTTCCCTCTCTTCCTCCCATTCTCTCTCCCTCTTCCTCCCATTCCTCATCTCTCTCTTCCTTCCCTTTGCTAGACTTTTAATATTTGAAACTGAAGAAATATCTTTTTATGCCATCTCCTATTTACATGGATAATTAACTGACCTTGAATTCATATCAATGGCTTATGGTATTGAGATTGGCAACAAGATTGGTCACCATGGAAAGCAAAAGTTTTTCATTGAAAAAACTGGAGATTTTGTAGTTAAAAGCTCAATTTTGGAAAAATTCTATCAGTATTTGAAATTTCACCATAGGAAAATGAAACCATAATTACCTTTGTCCTTGAGTTCAAGTGCTGATTTTATACGTTGATATTTAGTAATTTTAATGTACAAATGAAAAATATTCTACATTCATCTCCATGTATTTAAATGAGGAAAATGAAATAAGAAAATATATTTTTAAATAAATTTGTCAAATGAGTCGGTTTAAAAACCAGCCTACCACCTTATACTTGTTATTGCGGTTAAAATGACACATTCCACTTGTCTCTATGTTATGTAGTTTCTGAGTTATAGATACATACTTATACTTGACCGGACACTGCCTCAGACACTAAATTATTTTTATATATAGTATGATAATTATGATTAACATGAGCAATACTCCTTGATGAGTACTCCAGTATCAACCAAAAATGATATATTTTCCTGTTAAATATCTTTTCATTCACAAAAAGATCTTGCTCAATTCCAAGAGTAACTGTATCATATTAAATGTTCATTATGCATATGGGTAAGATGAGATTGTGAAAAGATATGTAAACAACATCTAAAGTTAATTTACGATTATTTCAGACAGGGTTGCTGTTGAATAATAATCAATAATTTTTTCAAAGGACAACATTAACTTTTGCTGAAAGCCATTAATTCTTTAATTTTGATAATAATTAATAGACTTAATAAATCCTACATACTGTGGTCTCTCTCTCTAAATTATACCTACTCCTTTCTTCTATTGCTTCCTTACCACTCTAATTAAGCTCCTATCTTATCCCACTGATAATTAAAATTGCTCTTATTTTCATCTCAATCCTATTAATTTTATCCAGTCTACACTATACCCAGACCTCAAAAGCCTTCAATGTTGAAATCCTTTCCTCATACCATTTATTACTCACATACATACTTTATATCAGGAGTTGCCAAACTTTTCTGCCGGGTGATACAAATTGAATGTTGTGAACCCACAGGCAGGCCACAGAAGTAGCGAATGCTTCAGCGGGCAGCATCGAAAGATATCTGGAGATTCTGTGGTATCATATAAGCGAAAATCAAGTATAAACATTTTTAGCGCTGAAATTGCAATATTCTAAGTTTTTACCATAATTTCCGTAGACCGATTTGAAATTAGATGAGTTTTACATTTTATTATTAAGTTTTACAGGCCTCTTTTTCATCATAACTTTGCGGGCTGTATAAAATGTTCTTTAAGGCCATAGTTGGACAATCCCTGCTTTATATCAAAGTATTTATTAATCTCTTTTTAACACATAAACTTCCCACTGTACATCACTTCACATATACATACATCATCAATGAATTAGGAACGTTTCATTATAAAATGTTGGGAATAATTTTGAAATGCAAAAATTCTGCTATGACTGGGAATCGAACCCGGGTCTTCCACTTGCTGGGCAGATATTCTATCACTGAACAACCATAGCAGATTATTTTTCCCATTTCTGAACGTGGGTGTTTTTCTGCTATGGTAGTTCGGTGGTAGAATATCTACTCTGCAAGTGGAAGAACAGGGTTCGATCCCGGTCATAGCATAATGTTTTCATTTCAAAATTATTCCCAAAATTACAGTCTATGCCTATCTGCATAGTATCTTTAGATCATATTATTCCATCAATTTATAAAATGTGTTGTTTGTGAAGAGCCAAAGGTGAAATTCTAACTGCAATATATAAAATTTTACTATAACTTTAAATCCCTTTTGTCATGTTTTTATTTCATGTTTATTATTACTTACCTAATTTCATTTCATTTTGCCACCCCACATGGGGTCACAAAATATATCCATTCACTGTCAAATGACCCTGTATGTGATCAGTGTTATGGAGCACAGCAGAACCTTGATTATGTGCGAGGATTAACCAGTCGTTTTGGAGTGTTTGAATTTTTACTTTCTCCATATACAAAGTATTGTTTTCATGAAAAAATAGAATTCGACATTTTGATGATGTCTGTGGGTGTGCCTGTGTGTGTGACCGGAATTTTGTGGGTGCTCTTAACTCGAAAACTATTAATCAGGTCAACGTGAAATTTTATATTTGACATTTTTGTTAAAGGCAAAAGAACTGATTAGTTTTTGGTAAAAATCAGTCAACCGGAAGTGGGTGTTAACTCTTGTCACATGTTTTTTTTATATTTGCTTGAATATTTGATATACAGTTGAGGACCCCATATTCGGAATCCCAAAATTTGGAAAACCTAAAATCTGTAAGGTTTGCAGCTAAAGGACCGGAACAAAAAAGTTTTATTTCTGAGCAGCATATTATGTGGGTGTATAAAATACAAGAGGTTTTGCAAAAAATAAGCCCAAGTACACAAAACAATTAACTTTGCAAGACATGTTTTAAAAATTAAGGACTGTTCTGTTGACAAAGTGATGATTCTGGCTCTGTGTTCAACTTCAAGCAAAATGTATTCGCTTATAGAGAGAATTTTGTAATAGATATATAAAGTTATATTGAATAGTGGAAGGATCCTGAAACCAGTAAAATTTGTATTTTGTAAGAAGTTCTAAACAATGCCAGTCTTAATATATGTTTTAATTATATATTTGCATTTGTTATAATTTTTCCCACGGGACCCAAAATCCAGCAAATTCCAAAATTCAGAAAGCTTTTGGTCCCAAGCTATCTGGATAAGGGGTCCTGAACTGTATGTAAAAACATATTGGAATAAAAGTTGTAGGAAATTTAATTTTCTACAACATTTGTTTGAAACATTTTCCCAAATAATGCATTGTTAAAGAGATATCTTAAAAAGTAAATTTTTTAGCCAACACCACCAAACCACCTACTGGCGACTATTGTAAACACTTTACACTTAGTTACATCTTAGTAACGCTTTTTATTTTCTTAATTGTTGGAGCTTCCTGGCTATATCCAATATCAGAAGGCTATGATTTGAGTTTATTTCTGTTCTTTGTCAAGTCTTTAAATTTTCTCGCAGTTCCTTAAAATATTTATTATAATTTGGAATTTTTAGAAATATTACAGGTATGAAGAAAGTCATGTGGTGGCTACATCAGATTTTTCTGTTTATATGATAAATGAATGAGATATGGACTTAAATGATTTATTGAACAACCACAGATTTATCAGATCAATCAAACAAAAGCTGTTTCAGCAAAAGAAAGAAAGTCGACAAGACTTCATTTTCGAAAAATTTAACATAAACCAATTTACCGACCATTTTTATTTGAAATGAATTTTTCCTTATATTTTAAAGTTCTTAGAATTCAAGGACAATCTTAAATTCGGAACGATATTAAGTTACTCTATGGGCGAGTGACTGTTTTATTAACATTTACATAAAAATAAAAATCTCAACATAAAACGTTTAAGTTAATGCCCTTCATTTTCGTGCATTTCAACAGGCTTAATTAAAATTTTAAACGAGCACTCCCCACACCGACGTCTTTTCATAGATTGTACTTCAAGTGATACTGTCCTTCAACTGATGTCGGCTTCAATGTCGATATTTTCTAATAAAATTGCTTGAATTGTAGATCTAAATCACTGAAATTACCAAAGAATGCTAATTTGTATTCTTTAACATGATTTCACCAATACCTTTCCACGTACGCGGTTACTTATTCGATTGTACTGCATAGAGACGGGTCACATTTTTATTCAAAGATTAATGACAAATTACACAAATGCCAAAGCTTTATTTCCTCAAGGTTTGAAAACAATTTCGTTGCTTCTTTTTCATCTTGATATCGTATTTGGTTCGATTCTATCGTATACACCAGCGATCGGCGACCTGCGGATCCGGTGCCGCATATGGCTCCTTCATTATATACTTATGACTCCTTCATTACATACATGACTCGAGATGATAACCAAGCTCCCTAACCTTTATCGATCATGAAAAATACTTATTGCAATCATTCGAATCTTTTTTTTTTAAGTCGTAAAGGTTGTCACTGTGCGGCTCCCAAGTATTTTGAAATGAGACAAAAATGCCTTTTACTTAAAAAATTTCCAACCCTAGTAAGTATCTTCACCTTTTATTTACAAGATTCTACTGACATTGCTTTTAATCATGAAATCAGGTAATTGGTATTCCCTGCCTGGTTGTTAAAATATCCAAAATATAAATTGTTACAAATATGCAAATTTTAATAAGCACTCGGTAATGAGCTTTGAGATGAAAACCCTTCCCATTAAATTAATTTTACACGTTACTGCCTTACACTACTTTACCTTCTAAGTATTCTTCACTTAATTTTCTATATTTCCGTTCTGATTCTCCATATCCCTCGCGCTTTTTTCTTCCGGTTCCGGAAGAATCTAGTTTCTTTAACACGTGAGGATGAACACACTAGAAAGAAATTATTAATTAGTTCAACATTAACTTTGTACAATTAATGTTTGTAACGTATTCGTTATTACCTTCAAGTGCTTCCTTAAATTTGAGGAAGAAGTCCTGTTAGTACCGATTGTCTTCAATGCTGGTGTACACAACTTACACCGCACTCTAAAACAGGTATTTTTTCCAATTTTGTCAAATTCGGCCTTACTTAATTCGTAATAAGGTTTAAAATTGGCCCACGGTAGATAATTTTCGTTGTCGTTCATTTTGTTTGCTTATTAACACTTTAACAGGTAGTTTTATTGATCGAAGTACACCTGCGTAAATGAATGTAATTTGAAGGGAAAATCAATTCTTTAGCGGTCCACACCCTGTCACATCATTCATGGTATCGTATTTGGTTCGTTATTCGATATATATTCAACTACATATAAAAAAGAGATACATTGATGACACATTGAAAAAGTATCTTTTACGATACTTCGACAACCATTGAATTAAGAACCGAGAATGTATCTTCGATACCGTTAAGCGATACTTTCGACCATTGCGATAAGATACTGACAACAGAATGTACGATGTTGCCAAATTGTGTTATACCACAACAACAATTAAAATTTCTAAGGCCATAAGCTTATATTGTTAGTGTTTGTTCATTTCTTACGTCGTTTGTAAATTTTTCTAGTGAATAAGTAGGAGGAAAGCAGTCTGCTACTGAAATAATTCATTGCTTTCAATGTTTTAATTGTGTGTTGTTTCTTACAATTAGGCATAAAAAATAGGTAAGAGAACTTCGTCTTAGCGGCTGTGCTGTGATAATTTATTCTCATCAAAAGTCTACTTACTCTGCTGTGATGCTTTGTTGCCTGTTTTATCGTTGCAGTGAAATCAAGGGTGGAATAAGAACTTAACCTATAAATGGAAATTATTTCATATTTAAATATCTAATATATGTTTACCTTATTTAATCTATATAAAGTACGTGTATTCTTTTTTATGCTATTCTCTTACTTTTACAAAAACACAGTGGAACATGGATAGAAATAAAGTATTATTTATTAAAATTTTGCCTTTTTGGAATTCTATGATTTTCTTTTTAACCCTCTACTGGAGACGTGATTTTTTGTGACTTACGGAGATCTGGGGACGGCTTTATAAAATTAGTGAAAAATCTCATCGCATTTTATTTTATTGTGTGGACTTATTACATTTTTCTAGACAAACACTGTGATATATATATTTATTGTATTGTTCGGGATGATATTTCTTTTAAATATAAAACAAGTCCCAGGATAATTAAAATCATAAAAATTTAAGTAATTAGCCTTTATACATGAAATAAATTTTTAAATGGTATTTCTCCCTTAAGTGGCGGATTTGGAAATTTCCCGCGCCGAGGCCAAATTATTTTTCCGCCCCCTTTTTGCCACTTTTATCTTTAAAAATCGCTTATGTATATGATTTGTCTGCACATCCGTCCTTCTGCGAATCATAACTAATTCATCAAAAGTCGGCGTAATAATATTTTTTTAATTTCCGCCCAGAAATTTCGCCACTCCTAAGCCATTGCCTACTTTGGCCCTATTACAAATCCGCTACTGATTGTGAGTTTACTCCATCGTAGTTGTAATTTACGGCAATTGCTTAGATTTGTGCAATGAGGAATCATAATAGGCGAATAAAGCTATTACTATATTTAAAAAATTTTAGTTTTCCACAAACGAATTCCTTTTTTTAATTGAGACATTTATAGAACAAGTAATAGTTTTCCGAAATGTACTGAAAAACATCTTACTAGTGTAAAAAATGAAATTATTATACAAAACAAAAAGAATATCACAATAATAACTACCGGTAATTAACATTTTTAGATCACTTAGCTCTGTCTTGTTCATAAGTAACTCCTCTTACTGCTTCATCTAACAATAAATCCCAGTTGTCAAGGAAAAAAGCATGATTTAGTTGATGACTCATTGTTGAAAATCCTAGTTAAATTAAAAAAATTTGATGTGGCCACCACATGACTTTCTCCATATCTGTAATATTTCTAATAATTCCAAATAGGTTACATAATAATAAATATTATAAGAAACTGGGAAAATTTTTAGACTTTACAAAGACCGAAATAAACTCAAACCATAGCCTTCTGATATTGGATATAGCCAGGAAGCTCCAACAATTAAGAAAATAAAAAGCGTTACTAAGATGTAGCTAAGTGTAAAGTGTTTACAATAGTCGCCAGTAGGTGGTTTGGTGGTGTCGGCTAAAAAATTTTCTTTTTAAGATATCTCTTTAACAATGCATTATATGGAAAAATGTTTCAAACAAAGGTTGTAGAAAATTAAATTTCCTACAACTTTTATTCCAATACATCAAATATTAAAGCAAATATTTGAAAATAATGGATGTGGCAAGAGTTAACACCCACTTCCGGTTGACCGATTTTTACCAAAAACTAATCGGTTCTTGTGATATATATATAAAAATGATAAATATAATATTTCGCATTGACCTGATTAATAGTTTTTGAGTTAGAGCACCTACAAAAAAGCTATCACATACACAGACATCATCGAGAAAATGGTTAAAACATGTTCAGGAGACTTTGAAACGTGTATTTCCGTTGAAATCGGCCGAAGAAACAATCCCCTATACTACATATGGAGAAAATAAAAATAACGAAACAGAATACTTGGAGAAAAAATTTACACACAGAGATGAGGTCAAAACTGACCTCTGATGAAAAACACTTTATCTGCATGAGCTAGAGAGAAGCAATAATAATGTTTACCATGCATATGTCCTATAAACCTGAAATGAAGCAATTGAAAGTGATCATAGAGTACATTGTTGTCTAATACAGTGCAACCTCATTATAGCAAGAATTTATAAAATTCTGGTTCTAAAAAGTACTCAATGGTTAAAATAATCTTGAAGTGGATCTCCGAAGCTCTATGTACATGTATCATTATGCTGCACCAAGATTTAAAAGAAAATTAAAGCGTATAGGTTTTGAACTGATTGTAATTTTTTATTTTTATTTTGCAACCTAATCATATGAACACTTTAAGCTACCACACCCATAATAAAAATAAGCCTCATCATAACATACCTAAATGGGAGTCATGCCACTTGTAGTTACAACTTTCCTATGCATACGACATTCCACTGGTTTCGTCTCCTCAGATGAATGAAATCTAAGATGGTTGATTAACATGAAACGCTTAATATTTTATTTTTTCTGGTTGGCTGGGCCATGATGAGGGTCATCAGTGAATAAATGCAGGGGTGTAGTGAAGGCATTTACATCCCTCTAAATCATATTTGCTATAATTTGAATGGAAGCCCCAGAATATTTCGACTATGGGGGCTTTCTATTTTCCACTATGCTACTGAATAAATGTTATTGCAAATCAGATATCAAACAATATTATGTGGCACCATACATGTCATATGAACTAAGAGAATGTTGTGTATTTCCCAATCATTAAATCAGCTACCATTTACAAAGACACTCATTTCTGTGTTTTATTCAAAAGTTTTATATGGGAACTCCATTTTTTCTACACATAATTGAAACATTAACTTCCTTGTTTTCTTCAAATATATTTCTTGATAATACCTGACAAAGGATTTTGTGATAAGTATGTGAAAAATGTTGGTTGACTCATGATAAGTATATGCCGAAATGTATTTGCATATGGAAAATTTGTGGTTGACTTTTATGCTGCAATGTATGGTTATTATTTGTAGAACATTTCGAGTTTGACTTATTGTTAGATAAAATGCTCAAAACACTGCACATCACTTTCAAAATACACACAATGGCACAAGGAAGCACTACCAACTTGCACAACATTATAAATAAATGCGTATATAAAATATTAAGACAAATGTTAGATGAAAATTCATCAGATTCTTCAAAAACAAAAATGTAAGTCACAACATGTGCATAAATTTTTATTTAACTGTATAACATGCTGAGTTTCCAGGATTATTTCATGAAAGATGACAATCAGAAATAACTCTGGTTCCCACAAAAATAAGTAAAACATATTAGAAGTTGGAAACATTAATAAAATACATTATGATGCAAGATTTATGTACAGTCGCCATGGGAGAAATCACAAAGCATCACCAGAAGAATTGCTCAAAAATGATTCCACTTGCCACATAATAGTTCATATCACCATAAGATGAGTGGGATAAGAAAAAATTTCATTCCACATCTTCAGTAAACCTGTATATAAATAATGCAAAAGCATAATAACTCAATTCATTAATCTTAAAAAACATTTTTACAGTGACTGATGATGTTTATATAAGTCCAAGAAACTCGTCACTGTCAGATCAAAGGTCACTTCTTAGGAACACGTCTCCACTTCCCTCTCTTTCTCTTTCTCCATGCAGATCTTTTCTTTCCTCCTCGCATCAGCGATTTTCTCATTCGGTCTAAGGAAGCCTGCAAGTTGACAGCTCCACTCCGATGAGGAAACTGGTCACTGTAGTCGATAAGTGAATCCTTTTGTTGACTAATGGGTATGAAAGTTGCCAATGGAGGAGGCTTTGGTTTGAAGTCTCCTTCCTCTGGATCTTCAAAGTCATTATCACCATTGTCATCCATTTCTTCATCCACTTCCATTTTCAACCTCTGGCGACTTGCTGGACACAAGTTACAATTGCAAAGAATTTGTAATTAGAAAATTATCTATTAAAATGAGCATCAAATGTTTTTTTAAATTTACAGTAGTAACTTAATTCTTTTGGAATGGTAATTTTAAGATGGAATTTTATCATTTTGTCTATCAAGTGTACATTTTAGTCAGAATTTGTGAAAACAATTAATTTACATGATAAATTTAGTCTTGACTAAACACCAGGCACATCATCAGTTTTGCCTAAAAAGGAAATTTACAGCAAAATGTAAATTTTTTGGTCCACCGTGTGTTCCGGAGACTAGCACAGGTATAGAATTCAGTTAAATCTTAAGAATGAATCTAGTAATATAATTCAGTAACCAGAAAAGTAAAGATTACTTGCAAAAACTCATATTGTAAGGAACAATAAATTCCCAATCTACATCTTTTTAAACATAATTGGTGATTTAGATTGTTATTTAACATAAAAATCAAACCTCAAACAGACATGCTCGTCACAAATAAAAAGCCAAATGAAGATAAAATCAAATTTCATTGTAGAAAGTTTTGGATATGAAGAAACATCGAACACGTTTCATCTCTTCAATAAGAGTTTAATAATAATTGTTCCATACTTCCTTTCCGATGTTAGTCTTTTCTTCTTTCTTAAATGCCAAAAAAGAAAAATAATTTGTTATTACAAGTATTATAATTTTTAATCCAAAACTTTGACAATTTATAATTAAGTTCCAGAATTCTAGATTGTTTCCTTAACTAAAATGGCACAAACCATAACATTTTTTGGTTTCCTAAATATTGAATTAAAAATAAAGAATTCATGCAATCAAAATTGATTCAACGATCATAAGAACATAAGTTTTATTTTACACTCTTTATTTGTCTCTTTAATTTAAATTAGAAGCAAATCTACTTCAACATTACCATTAGTTTTCATGAATTATTATTATTTAAGTAAAAATAAAGCATTACTTTTCAAATTTCCATTGCTATTACTGTAATTTAAATAAAAGAAAACCAATGAATTAATTAAGATTTTCCTTTTATTAGATTTTGTATTCAATGCCAGCATAATTAAAAATCAATTAAGTTTTAAAGTGTGATTCAATTTGAAAGAATGGGAAAACTAGCAAGAGACTAATTTCTGAAGTACATTAAAATAGAATATATATAATTATATTTATTAATTAAACTATATATATATATATATATATATATATATATATATATATATATATATATATATATATATATGCTGTACTAAAAATGTTTTCAGAAAAAATGATGAACACTCTCAGTGTACGGACTACACAGTGATTGTAAATGCCAAACCCTAATTAGGCAACAATTATTCCTTTGCAGTATACTAAAAGATAATATTCCATCACCTATCCATCTGGCTTATAATAATGCTAAAAGTATAAGTCTGCAAATAATTGCCAAATAAATAGGCCCAATACTTGTGTGTTATAAATTGACTACAGTACTGTTTTAAATCCTATGAAAAGTCAAAACAACAGAAAACTTGAATATAGCTACATGTTAATAAAAATTATTCTACCTGAAAACTTGCCAATGCACAGGTTATTTTGATGTAGCATCATGGTTCCTAATGCTACTAAAAGTAAATAAAAGTAGTAGAGAACTTAAACTTTCCATTTAATATTATATGCCGAGTATATAAAAAATCACAAAAAATTATGCACTATTTAGAGTTGGAAAATAAATAGGCTAAAAAAATGAAAACTAGCCAACCTACCCGACATTGTAGTTTCTGGTTTTGTTTGAACACTCGTAAAACAACAATGAAACCTATTCATGCTCATACTTAGGTATCTACAGGTAAACGAAGGAGTTACCATGAGTTATAAATGAGAAAATAAAGACAGAAAAGAAAATCAAATGCAGGAAACAAAAATTATATCTTTTCCAAATATAATTCTCCTAACAAAAAAACGTTTTTTAACATACATACTATGATTCATCATGCATGGATCACAGACAAAAATGTGGTAGCCAATATCACAGCTGGTAATCAATCATGTCCAAATGAAATATGACCAAAAGAATGGAAGGTGAGACAAAATGACAATCTTCCTTACACGCAAGAACAACTAGTGTTTAGGTGGAATGCACAAACAGCTCACATTATTTCATTTACTTCAAACAAACAAAACTACATTAATAAATTTATGGCATGCAACCAACTGGATTTATTGAACCATATTTTCCATCATTAAAATTCTACCTACAAAACTAACAAATCAACAACAACTTAGACCTAGCCATTTTCTTTTTTTCTGCTCCCTCAATTGCAGATGATCTACATCTCCCACTTGAACCTTTTGCTTAAGATCACTTAATATAGTTTTCCCAGCTTTACATTAACCTAGCTTTAAGGAAAATGGCCATGATAATGCTCCCTAAAAAAATACAACATTTCTCACTCATTATATTAACTAAAATATACTAAATTACCATCACAAGTGATAATATGGAAAATATAAAGCTATATTTTTCTATACACACAATATATACTGGAATTTTTTCCAAAACTTTTGCAGATACAGGAGGTCTCTGAGTTTCAAACAGGTTGCATTCCAAAAGTTTCTTCGTAAGACTTTTGTTTGGAGATCAGAACCATTGACAAAATTTTATGAATGGTAGTTTTGCTTCAAAGCCTATTTCACCCACAATTAAGATGAAATATAGTACACTTGCAGTGAATGATAGCAGAAAACAATACTGTTGTAAATTCTAGCTTTGTCTTTGGTTATCGCCCCAATCATTGAACAAACAAGTAACTGATTAAGAGTGTAATGGACCAGTGTCACAGAACATTCCATGGAGGATGAACGAGACACTCCATTGCCACAAGTAGTTCCAGAAAGAGACAACCAGTTCATATGTGTAAATTGGCATCCATATCTCCGATTTAGTAAAATATTAATTATCTCAACTGTTTGTGGAATAATTCCATAATATGAAATGACAACACTGTAATTTTGCACTATAACATTATGGAGCTTTGTTCATAAGTATAAATGTTCCTAAGTCTGAGACCTCCTGTAATTACTAACTCAAATTAAGATGACATACCATATTTCTCGGCATATAAGACATACTTTTTTCTAGAAAGCTGACCCCCAAAATCAGCCTGCGTCTTATACGCTGAAGGTAAGATTATTACTGTCCTCAACACTGACACTAATGAACTCACTCATCGCCAAAATGGACTAATTTGCAGTCATTTGTCGCAAAAACAATAAAATATATATTACTAATAATTAATAGTGAAAATTTTGTTAATATATACAGTAATACCTTATGCAACGTGAATTTCGAGGATGCATTTTCATAATTACGCTGTAATACATGTCCGCTCACAGTGATTACAATTTCGGCACATTTGCGATGTTTTAGTTCCTAATAGCGCGATTAATGCCACGGAACAATAGAATTCACGTTGATGCCATAAATATCTTACACGTATCTAGGATAAATAATGTTGTGTATTGAGATCGCAATGGCTAAAAAAGTGAAAAGATATGCATACGCTATTAGTTATTAAAACACACAGAAACTAAGTGGCAACACGTCATTTCGGTCCACCTTCCACAAAAAAAAATTATTTGTGAATGGAGAAAATGAGGAAAAACTGAAGCTGATGAGATAAGAGAAACATAGTCTTCATAAGGTTAGTCTTAAATGGTCACAACTAGAGGAGGAAATGATGGATAATAGAACAGAAGAAGTTTGGTATTGCTGTATCGATCAAAATTGTTATGCATGAAGCAGAAAGAGTTGCAGAAGAAAAAGGAGTAGTTGAGCGTTTGTATCGTTATTACATATGCATTCCATTTATTATTTATCCCATTATATTAAAATATCATATTGAACTTAAGTTTATGTAAGCACTATTGGTAAAGGGTATCTATACGTGCCGCACACACTGATAGCTTTAATTAATACGACTGCCGAGTTCACGCAGGGCACATTTAGCTATACAAGTCTCGAAGCAATTATTTAAGTTATAGATTATCCCTATTTATTTTACTGATGAAGTTTATCTAAAACATTATACTTAACTATCATCACGCCATAATATTTTCTGTAAATGTTGCCGGATACGGACTTAATCACGGCTGGAAATGATACACAACCTGGCCATTCGTAAAAGCCTTGGTGAATCAAAATACTTTTTTCTCTGAAAAATCTTCTAAAAAACTGGGGCGCATCTCTATGCTGAGAAATATGGTAATTCAAATTAATTTGATTGTGCACCATCAATTCTACCTGCTCAGTAATGATGAGCATTAAAAATGTTCTCTAAAAATATCCACACTTTAAAGTGAAGCAATGATTTAGAGAGAGAAATTTGAATTTTTTATGATTCAAATTTTATGACTATTGAGAGCATCACTTTGCTAAGTGAACTAAAAATCAATATGCTCACTAATAAGATAGAATAAATAAAATTGAATTTCAAACTTTATCATGTCTTATCTCCCTCAGCATATCATTAAAAATTATAATTGATGGAACTGACTAATGCAATAAGAAATTTTACTATGTGTTTTGAAGAGGTAAAAGATGACAGCTAAGAAAATCCTGTAGCACAATTCCAGCTCACATATAA
Organism: Tanypteryx hageni; assembly: GCA_028673005.1. Taxonomy (NCBI): domain Eukaryota; kingdom Metazoa; phylum Arthropoda; class Insecta; order Odonata; family Petaluridae; genus Tanypteryx; species Tanypteryx hageni. The sequence continues at coordinate 34,312,449 of CM054115.1, forward strand.
GAGATCTATCAATTTGCCCGTTATAAATTAGAATTAAATAACAGCCATTAAGATAACCAATCTGAACATCAAGCTCTCCATTGAATGCATTAAATATAATAACTAAATCATGAAGCACTGATCTTAACAATTTTTGAAATCTCAGGATGTAAAATTCTGAAATAGGTATAAGAAAACTAGAGGCCTATTTCAATTCTGTTATTATTTAATTTGCAAAATTTCTTTATATACAGTTTAGTGTTATGGGGCTATTTCTTTTTATGCTTTTAATTAAATTTACAAAACTTATATCTATATACAATGCTGTTTGTGACAGTTTGTCATTGCTTAGGACCTGGTATAATTTGTATTTTTAAAGAATATTTGTCCAACTCTTGAACACCTGACATATAGTTGTCCATGTATAAAGGAAGGCTCATGCAGAAAATACCAACTTTGGCTAAGGTTTGGCCTTGCGATTTATTTATTGTCATGGCATAAGACAGTTTGATTGGGAATTGTCTGCGATGCATGTTAAAAGGAATTGCTGGATCATTTGACATATCAAATGTTATACATGGGAGAAAGTGAATGATTCCAGCCTTGGCACCAGTAATGACTTCCACCTTAATCACATTTGGTTGAAATCCACATACTATCATGCAAGTTCCATTGCAAAGCTCCTTTGATATTGACAAATTCCGTAAAAGCGTAACAAACATCCAATTTTCAAGTTTAAGGAATATGGTGGTAGACCAGTTGAATTCAAACTATTCAAAATTTCAACTGAGAAATTTACTGTGTCTTCCTCTCCACTATCATTTTTTACAACATCGATTGCATAGTAGGTTCTATGTTCCCCTTGTAGCCTAGACAGCACTTTTTTGTTGATTGTCCTAGAAAGTTTCATGTTTCATGAAAATCGGTCTATTGGTTCAAAAAGTTAATAGGGGGAGATGAACAGACAGACACAACAACAAAACTATAAGCCTATATCCATTCTGGAAAGTAGGCTAAAAAGTGAGGTCTGTAATGGGGTTCAAATTTTTTCCAAAACTGAGGCTTCAGAAATAGAGAGGAGGGACTATATTCGAACTAATATGGTACTATCGATACTTAAGTGAAGCTTCAATGTGTAAACTGTTAAACAGAGTGAATATGAAAGTTTATTTACTAACATTACTAACTATAAATTGTTGTTAGTAACCATGCCAACTCTGTAAACAAAATGACATTTCCCCTTGTGTAATATAATATAGATTTATGTGAAATTGAAATACCCAAAAATGTTTAAACTTTTCTTAACAAAGTTCACACCCAATACAACAACCTTTGCTTAAAAATACATTTATGAAATAATTCAGCATATAATGGTCAAATAATAAGGAAGCATAATAACCTAAGCACCCACATCTCATGTAGTTACAGATTAACTTCTGTAGCAGAATATCTGTGCATAGAAAATTTCACAGCATATCTGTTATAATCTTAACTAAATTACTTATCAAGCCATACTCTGCAACTACTCCTAGCATCTATCCTCTCAAGCCTACTTTCTTTAAGCTAAAGAACTGTATTATGAATCACTAAACCTAAGAATTGGCATAAACCTCCAAGTTCTTTCAGGAAACCATCACATAGAAAATTTTAGTCCCTAGGTAGCTTAATGCTACAAATCAAAACCATTTAAATTGATAATTAAGTACTTGAGTTAACTGATGTATTTAAAAGATTAGTGAAATGGAAAGGAAGATGCAAATATATTATTTGGAAGAGTTATTAGGATTAAAATTGGTCCGAAAAATACCAAGGACAGTTACTAAAAACAAATCTATGCGATGTTGTGATACATTCTACCATTTTGTAATATGCTGTCCTAGACCATGCACAAGATTGAAATCTAAACCAAAATTGCTCACTTTCTCAATTATAAAAATACTGAAATACATAAAAAACTTTATTAAAATGAATGATCTATAAAAGCATCTAAGATTTTTATAAAAAATAATTATATTTGGCATTGGTATGTTACAATCTCTTTGAATCTGAGCATTAAAAAATATATTACAATGACCTGAATCAAGAATTTTGTTTAAGATATTTCAATCTCAAAGTTTCATTAGATACTAGGGATTCTGCTCTTATGTGTGGAAACCCCATGCCTCACTCTGAGACAAATTCGCCCGCTGCCCATGCTTACACTCTGAATCCCCTCTTTTTGCATATGTTTAAGGTAGAAAATTATATCAAGCCCAATTTTCAAGTTTTTTCTCAGTAGATGACATTTCATGTCACACTCACTTCTTTACAAATAAGGGTTCACTTCTGGGAAATATGCTAATGCATATGTTCCCAAACAGTTTGCAACTGAATCTTTCAATAAACGAATGAGGAAAGAAGACATTCAGCATGAATGAAAAGCAAGTTTGGTGTCCCTGAGGGAGAAGTGGCTTATTTTAAAGGCTGTGCCAATTAGTCCATAGATTCTTCTGTAAAATGATCTCATTTGTGGCATGTGTTACTGTTAAAATATATCATGGTGTAAGGATAGTTGAAATGTGTTTACTGAAGAATGCATCAATTTCAGCATATATATTTATTATTAATTATTCACTCTGGGGTCTTGGATTCATCATGCCTTGATCGTCATTCACTTGCTCCCTTTTACTTCAGCTAGTAATTTCGCCTTTTCAGACTTGCACGACTGACTGCTTTCTTTAGTCTTTTGAAAGACAATGTATTCTACTTGTATCCTTATTGTTATCCCTCTTTTAGATAGGTAATGTGTAAGTTCTGTATTAAACAGCTTTGCATGCCTCACCCCTCCACCCCCTCCTCACCCCACCACCCCCTCCTCACCCCACCACTCTGCTAAACAAGTTTCTCATGCAATCAACACCCCTCCATCCTCTCCTCTCATTAATCATACTGTCAGCTCTTCCCTTTCAGTGTAATGTTGAAGCGTTAGGGAGGCAGAAAACTTTTTTAGTAGACAGATATCCTAATATTCTTAATTTTTTTAAATTATAAAATGTATTTATAGGCATGTGAATTTAAAAAATAAAAATGAAAAAGAAAAACAAAATAATAACATTGTTTGATTAAAAATCCTGATACCATTAAAGCAGAAATCTGACAAAATATATATGGTTAAACCATATTCATTTCAGTAAGAGGACATACTGGGTAATAAAAACAAAAAGTTACATTTATCTCTCACAAACAGGATGGGAATAAAATAATTAGATTTAATTTGAAAAATAAAAGGATTGTAAAAATTATAAGGGTAATTGATTAAACCATAAAAATGTATTTAAAACAAAAATTCACATACACGGGAAACTACTCTCCAAAAAGAAAAATGAAAACATCTAAATTGCATGCTAAAATTTGATCTTAATATTCTAAAATTTAAAAATAACTATTCAACAACAAGAAAACAATTCAGTCCTTCATATTATACTTTTGAATAGTTTGGTATGCAATGGCACAGGTTATCAGAATTTTGGCATAATTCATTGTATCACATCAAACAGAAAAATTATATGGAATCCTCAAAAAGAAATTAAATGACTTCACTGTGAGTCTGAGTAAAAACAAAACATTCTCTCTAGTGCTTTCGCCTCCTCCTAACTCGCTTCTTGGCCTTCACTTTCTTCCAACGCTCTTCATCCTCATCCCCCGTCTTCATAACACCCTTCTCTAAATTTTCAATTTCCAACAACATTCCCTTCCTCCCAGTGCTTCTTTCCTCACCTCCCGCTTGCTCAGCTATCGTTATTCCTCCTGACACATGACGCTGATCCTTGGCTAGCTGTGGCGCTATGGACACCTCCCCTTCTGATGACTCATCTTCTTCCTCTGGATTGCAACCTGAAGCATGGGCCTTTGGAGAGATGAGGAAAAGAATTAAATATGAGTGTTGTATCAGCTGAAAAATCCTTATATTTTAACAAGTCTATCAAGTCTACCACTTCACATATCTTGATAAATATTCAAGAAGTTAATGGTTTCAGGCATCACTTTGTTAAACTACCTCATGTCAATGAAGAGAAAAATTTATTTGATTTCACACAAGATATTTATTAATCTTCCATCAAATACCGGATCACCTTCTTAAATATCTATTTTAACAGAAAATGCCTCTCCCTGGGAGTCACCCTGAAGTACGTCAACATCACAACTAAGTCCTTTTCCTCAGCAGGGAAATATGCACTGGAGATGGGGAAGAAGTCATGAATCAAGGGAAAACTACACGAACAGTATGTAAAGAGAGACAGCATCCCCCACTGCCTCCTACTATTATATTCTGAACTTAGCCACAACCTTCACCAGATAGAATGGGAAATCCTCAATGACTCCATGAGACAACCAAGTAGTATGATTGCACTCAAAAAGCTGGATATCCTCAATAATAAATTCTCCATTCTAAAGAATGTAAGCTCCAAGCAGACTCCTCCCACCAAGTGAGAACAAACCATCCAACCATGTGTTCAGCAACAAAATTGTTAATTTATCCAATTTTATTTTCTCCCTCCCCCCTCCCACTGGAATAGAACCTAATATGCAAAGGACTCAAATATGTACCTAATCTACAAATCTTCAGCCAGAACCTTAAAATTCTCATCACAGATTGTGAGATCACCCTTTGTAAGGAAAATGTTTCATGAAAGCATGAGATCGGGCAGGACATTCCCTAATTTATGGATTCCTCCAACAACCATAAGTTCAATTCTGACCTCAAGGCCCACAACTTCATCAAATGTATTAACCAAAAAGAAAACCTTACAACCAAAATGCTGACAAAGGAAATGCCGTAGTTCTTCTCGAAAAGATGTATTTAAGCAAGTGTTACTGGTACGTTAAAAACAATATATATTATATATACAGTAAAACCTCCATATAACATAATTGGGGGGACTCAAAAAAAGGGATGTTCGTTGTAGGGAGGTCACGGAGGGTCGCATAAACACGGGCAGACCAGCTATGCGTCAAGCTTAACCCCTCAGACGGGCTAGATTTAAATACCACTTTAACGTACGGCCGGTAGGTATTTAATTGAAATAGCCGATTTTGATGTAGTTCATTATAAACATAACATTTTACCTAATAATTGGATTTATGTGAAAATTTCGGAATATCTAAGCTATAGTACATGTTATATAGGTAGCTTATTTTTTTACATAATTCTATTTCAATAAGTTGATGCATTATCGCATGAAGAAGTAATAACAGTTTATACCACACAAATGTGTAACTTTTAATCACGGCTTTTAGTGCTAGAATAGTTCCCATGGACTTACTTCAAATAACGCAGTCAAGGTCTCTGTAAATATTCAGCTTGCCACTTTGTTCTCCTTACAATGCAGTAGCTGAGAGTCTCTTCCCACTTTATCTCTTCCAAAAGACATTGTGGCACTCGAGAACTGTTTACAAATAATATCGCATGGATACAATTTATGAAAACGAGAGTGAATCATCGGTCTCCTATTCCTCTTCTTCTCATAGTGCCTTAGTGACCTTGACCACTACTAATTCCTATTGATTAAGAACACTCACCTTTTGTTCTGTATCTTTGATTGTATTGTTTCTGAATATGGGATTTTCTGATGAAAATTATCGACTTTCAAAAAATTATTGCCTTCCATAAAGAATGAGCTAATTTCTGAAAGTGATTTAGAGAGATAAATAAATTTTTAGTAACTGATAGAGATGAAAGGTGAAGAAATACAGCTAATCATTTTTACTCGTGTCAACCAGCAGGGTAGACTTAATATAGTTTTGCGTAACTAAAACGGTTAGAAAAATATTGTATTCAACGTCTTCATAAGGCCAAAACCTTTCTATATAATAATGTGAAAGCCAATCAATAAAAATTAAAAACATCTCTATATAGCACAGCGCATCCCAAACTTTTGAGCTCCGCGGACCACTGCAGCAACCCTTCAGGTCCTACGGACCACCTCATTTCTTACACAAATGTACTTACTGTAACTACATTTAAGAAAAGGGGTTAATTGGATACATAGTTTATTTCAAATGTATTACACAGGTTTCTGTCTGAGGGGCATCTGACTAGTTTTTGTTTTATTCCAAGAATTATTTTCAAAAATTGTAGGAGAAATTCGTGAAATACAAAATAGTTTTACAGTGGAAACCACTTAACACGAAAATGGATAACGCGAAATATCGGTTAACACGAAATGCAGGCTCAGTCCCTACCGGTGCCTATACATTTCAACGTATATTAGTTCGTTTTACGTGAAACGGTTAACAAGAAATTTCGGTTAACACGAAAAAAATTTTCGGTCCCCTGAAAATAAATCCATGTCAAATTCTTGGGATAACACGAAACGACCCACTCTTTTCTTAACATAGAAGTATGAATAATCTCACAACCACAGCTGTACCTCCTCCTTCCCCCTCTCTTTCAATAGGCATGGTCATCAGTAGACCTCAGAGAAACTCACGCGCCCCCGTTGAGATGGTTTCTACAGAGATTTCCTTGGCAGCAATAAACTAAATTCTGGGAACTACCATCTTCGAATGAAAGGAAGGATTTGGAGGTGCAGATTGTTATCTGTACTGTACCTTCACTTTTCCCGTCTTTCAATACGCTCAACTCCTAACCCCTTGCTCTCGACTCTAGACCCCTATGCAGAACAGTTCTACTCAGTTGATTCTGAATTTCCGTGAGGAACGGTTAGCTAATGTGAAACGAATCTGTGAGCGAAGTTCTTCTTTCTTTTACGGGATCGTTTTCAGTTGTGATTTTATATTTTTATAAAAGACCCACATAAAAATGGCTATTAAAGTGCGTAAGCAAAAAGCAATAGTGCTGAAAGTGTAAATACAGCTCCTACAAGCGGTTGATAACGGTGATAGAACCAAAACGGACATCTGCAAAGAGTTCGACATTCCCTTTTCAACTTTGTCAACAATTATAAAAATCGTGATAAAATAACATCTGTGTTTGAGAGAAGCATGTTTGAACCGGAACGGAAGCGTCTACGCACGGCAAAGCACGAGTATTTGGAAGCGGCGCTGATCATCTGGTTTAAGCAAGCAAGATCCCAGAATGCTCCAATTTCTGGTCCTGTTTTGATGGCGAAGGCTGACGCTTTGGGATCAGAATTGGGAATTGAATTCAAGTCTAGTCCTGGATGGTTGGAGCGGTTCAAGGTGAGGAATGGGATAATTTTTAAGAGTGTTTCCGGCGAGTCGGGAGACGTCTCCCGTGATATGACATCAGAGTGGGTAACTTCTACCTTGCTTAAATTATTAACAGACTTTGCGCCTAAGGACATTTTTAATGCTGACGAAACCGGAATTTATTTTCGCTGCCTCCCAGATAAAACTTTAGCTTTTAAAAATGAGCAGTGCTCTGGTGGAAAAAAATCTAAAGAGCGCATTATGGTAATGGTGGCTTTCAATTCAGACGGTTCTGAAAAAAATCCCGATGTTTGCTGTGGGTAAATTTCTGAATCCTCGCTGCTTCAAGAATGTAAAGAAGCTTCCCGTGGAATACACCGCAAATAAAAAAGCTTGGATGACGGGAAACATTTTTACAGACTGGGTTAGGGCATTGGATAAGTGCTTTTCACGCCAGAAGCGCAAAATAGCTTTAATTATCGACAACAGCCCTGCTCATCCAGAAGTGGAAAAGCTGAAATCAATTAAACTGATCTTTCTGCCGCCTAATACAACAAGCGTATTGCAGCCATGTGACCAGATTATTATAAAAAATCTAAAATGCCACTATCGGAAGTTATTACTCCAGAAATATTTATCTAGTATTGAATCAAATGAGGAAATTAAGCCCGTGACTCTTTTGGATTCCTTGCATTTGTTGTATGCCGCTTGGAGGTCAGTTACAACGAAAACAATAGAAAATTGTTTTCGCCACGCTGGATTTTCCTCTTTGCCATCAGCAGATAGGTTTTCTGGACAGGATGAAACTGAATTGGCTACGAAAATTAGGGTAAATACATCTACTAAAAGAGAAATGTGTGATATCTTCGGTTGCGTGTCGTCTGTAATGAGATTGACAACTGAAATCACGCTGGATGATTATATAGCAGTGGATGACCATATTGCCACTACACCACTTTTAACAGACAGTGACATTGTGGACATTGTTCAATAGTGCAACAAAAGAAAATGAAAATAGTAGTGAAAGTGGAGATGACTATGATGACGGAATGTTGTCAGTGCCAAGTGCTGCGGATATCCGTGGAATTCTAAAAAGTGTGCGTCGGTTAAAAAAAGATCATTATGAATGCTAGACTGAAAAAATTACGGAATTTTATGTTAAGAAGTAGACAATTGAACTACTTTAGCGACCTTGATACTTAATATTTGTACATTGTTTTTATGAAATTATTGAAATAAAATAATTTTTTATGTATATATGTAATGAATAAATTATAAGGTTTTCATTATTATAACTAATTACGCGATAAATGTCGGCTCACCGGGATAATCGGAAAATCCCCACAAAACCGTGGGAGGCGGAGGTAGGGGCAGGCTCTGCGTTTATCATGAGGACAAGTGGGAGGGAAAAATATGAGACTTTTCTGACTTTTTACGCCAAGATTCTTTCAACTTGAAAGTTGAGGCTATCCGAAGGCCCCCCATACTCTTCACGTAACCCTGCCAACAAGGCGTTCATACTGAGAGGAGGTTGTGGTCATTCATACCTTGCAACAGAAATGATATTTACGTTAGTTTAGTGCACTTATCTGGCTTAGGTAAACAGGAAATTTAAGATGTGTTCAGTAAAAATTTCTTGGAACACAAATACTACCTGATTTTTCATTCAGAGCATTTTGTTTCATATTTTTAATTTGTGCTCATTGAAAAAGAAAGGTTGCTTTACTTTTAAAAATAAAACCAAGATGATAATATATAAGATAAACACATATTTTTTAAATCAGCGGTATTCAACCTAAAGTATTCATATCCCTGGGGATACGCGAGATCTTTCAAAGAGATACGATATTAAGGATATCTAATGTACAAAAATAGTGAAGCAACATCTAATAATTATCTTATGCATAAAATATATGTAAATCATATAATTAGACATTACGTATATAGTTGTAGACTCTACCCAATAATAACCGAGATTGTTAACTTTAAAATATACCAGAGGAAACGAATTTCATCAAAAATATTTTAAGGGATACAAGGAATACCACCGCTTTAAACCTCTGGAAATTTCTTAGCATTTTTACAGACATCTAAACATTTTTACGGACCTTAGGAACACGTCCAATTTTTGGCAACCCTATTACCTACTGTAGCACAAAGTAACACTGTCAGACTCCATTCTCCCCTTTGTATCACAAAATATGTAAGCGGTCTCTAAGTCAGCTGTTTTGTAAATAGTGAGTATTGCAGCTCAGAAAGAGTAGATATTAAGATACCACTACACAGAAGCACTTTGTTCTGGGGTATCGATTTCGTTCATTCCCCATACTTTTCTTACAATATCACATCCATACACCTCATTCTAATTCTCCCAGTTAGAAAATTGTTATTCATTTAAGTGAAAACAGCCAGGGAGAACTTTACACAGCGATGGTAGTAGATTCGGATGAGCATTTTAAGCACGATAATAATCCAATGATTGCACTTTGCGATGGTGATAGCTTAAAGAGTAATCGGCAAGCATGATCCATTCTCTCATTCGGCTTCCCAACTAGGGATGGTGATTCAGCGGGAGTAGAGAGATAGGCGACGCTGTTTTTGCACCGAGACAATCCAGAGAGAGCCAATGTTTACAATTTGGTTTTCATCGAAATTTCGTTGTACGGAGGTGGATTAAATCCTGGGGACCAGGTTCAGCATTTGCTCTGCGGGAGTTTTGTAGTTATGGAGGTTCGTTATAGGGAGGCTTCTTTTATGCAATTTACATGTTCCGGGGTTGGGACCAAGATCAGAGTTCGTTATACGGAGGTTTACGTTATAGAGAGGTGAACACTCACCAATCGGACGACTTCAGGTTGGCGAGGCCCCGGGGATGTCGAAGCGACACACGTAAAAGAACACTAAAACACAGAAACATCTCAAACGTAGAAGCTTTTGGAGTTATTCCTTCATCAGCTACAGAGAGTGTTTCTGTGTTTTAGTGTTCTTTTACGTGTGTCGCTTCGACATCCCCGGGGCCTCGCCAACCTGAAGTCGTCCGATTGGTGAGTGTTCACTGGGTTTCCTCATCCCAACACCTTGTTGCCATCCATATATCCATTTTACCTTTCCTTTTCCATAAGCTGTTATATATACAGTAGAGGATCGTTTATCCGGAATTCTAAACAACGGAAACATCCAAACAACGGAATTATTCTAAAAGAATTTTATCACAGTCCATTTTTTCAGTAGCGCCAATTTAATACATAATTGAAGAATATTAGTTCCGAAAGCCACCACCACCGCTTGTTGCTTTCCAACCACGTGCGCGAGATGTGTTAAAGGTGTGTTTACAAGGTGTTAAAACTTTTTTGTTTTAAGTGGTAAACAGCAGTTTTGCAAATATTTTATTCATCCCGTCCCTCAACCGTAATAATGGAGAGAATACCCAAGAAGACACATCCAGAAGACGTTGGGACTGGAACAAGTGCCGGCAAGAGAAAAAGACAGAATCTCACTATCCAGCAAAAAGTGGAGGTTTTGAGAAAAATAGATCGCGGCATAAGTGTATCTCAATTTCGTCAGGAGTATGGTGTAGGACAATCTACAATATATGACATAAAGGCGCAGAAAGATAAAATTTTCCAATTTGTTGCGGAATCAGATTCAATGGCCGGTATCTCAAAAAGTAAAACTTTACGTGGTCCCAAGAGTAGTGACCTAGACAAAGTAGTGTATGAGTGGTTCTGCCAACGTAGGAGTGAAGGGATTCCTATTTCAGGTCCTATGATAATGGAGAAGGCAAAATCTTACCACGAACACCTAAAAATCGAAGGAGAATGTGATTATTCTACGGGATGGTTGCAGAAATTCAAAAATCACCATGGTATGCGGTATTTAAAAGTTTCCGGTGAAAAAACGTCAGCAAATTATGAAGCTGCGGAGGAATATGTTAATGATTTAGCAAAGTTGATGGAAGAACATGGACTTAGCACGGAGCAAATATACAATATGGACGAGACAGGTTTGTTTTGGCGTTGTCTCCCACGGCATACTTATGTTTGCATTGATGAAAAAGCAGCGTCGGGAGTAAAAGAGTCTAAGGAGAGACATACTGTAATGATGTGTTCCAATTCTGCCGGCACACACAAGTGCAAGCTCATGGTAATAGGAAAAAGTGCAAAACCTAGAGTCTTCAAAGGCATAAAGATTTTCCCCGTGATTTACTGTGCAAACAAACGTGCTTGGATCACTCAAGACATTTTTGGTGAGTGGTTTAATGGTCATTTTTTACCTGAGGTAAGGGATCATTCCAAGAAGGTTGGCTTACCTGAAAATGCAAAAATATTATTATTGTTGGACAACTGCCCTGCTCACCCTCCAGTAGAAACTCTTGTCAAGGAGAATGTTTTTGTGTCGTATTTATCCCCAAATTGTACGTCTCTCATCCAACCAATGGATCAAGGCATAATTAAAAATTTTAAATGCCATTATCGAAGTGAATTAATGAGAAAAATTGAAAATTTTGAGGGGTCTTTCAGCTACGAACGGTTCAAAAAGGATGTAACACTGAAGGACGCGGTGTGTTGTATTTCACATGCATGGAATAAAGTAACACCCTCAGTTTTAAAACGGTGTTGGCATAATATTTTGCCATAATCAAAATTTAATGAAGATTCCAGAGACACAGACGACTTTCTTGGATTTGATTTATCCGAACTTATTGATATTTTGTAGAATTTGTGCAATATACGAAGGGAATTAATGCTATCCCAGACCTAACCGATAATGAAATTGAGGGATGGATTGAATGTGATAAAAATGCTCCTATTTGTCAAACTTTTACTGACATTGAAATTATCGATGCTGTTATTGGCCCCATGTTAAATGAGAGTGAAGACAGCGAGGGCAGTGATGTGTTAGTTGACGAGGAGAAGAAAATGACTATGTCCGAGGCTATTGTATGTTGTGATAATCTTATCAAGTTCATGGAGCAAAGGTCCTTTACAACTGAGCAGGAGGTACTCTAGATGTACAGGCTGAAAGAAAAATTTGAAAAAGAAGGGCATAGCAAGTGCAAGCAGATGACACTGACAGATTTTTTTAAAAGAACCGTTTCATCATCCTCTCCTTCAGTTTCTGCAGATGCTGTTACCACAAATCCTACTGTTAAGTGATTCTCTACATCCCTATCTGCAGATCAACAAGGATTTCCAGGTAAATCAAATTTCAATTTTTATTTCTATATGCTTCTTTTTTGCGGTTTTTACGGAAATGAGTGGGGTTTAAAAATTGAGAATTTTCTTTCGAGAGTGTTAATAATGATTATTATATATATGTAGTATAAAATAGTTATTATTTTATGTACAAACGAGTAGACCGATCATTGTAAAATTGTTTTGGGGTGTTTATCGCATATTGATGAGCGAATTAGATTGGCTTACATCCAGATCGTGTGGGAGTACGCACACAGCATGGTATCCGAAGTGAAATCTATTTGCATGATAGTAAAATAATATTAACCAGTTATGTATGTCTACTTCAAATTATGTAATTACAAATATTTTTGTCAACTTACGTTGTAACAACAACATTATTTTTTTCCGTTTTCAGATATACCCAACTACGTCTTCCATTGCTGCAAAATTGACGACGATATTTAATACATACATTCTCAAATACATCGCATGAAAAGTTTGCATTAAATTAAAGATTTTCTAAAACATATACTCTTTTTAAACTCGTTTATTTCTTACCCTTCTTTAGTCCCGTATTACATATTATACATATTACGTGCTTAAACATCTTTTTTTTATGATTGTGCTCTTTTGTAGTTAAGCTATCTAAACAGCGGGAATATCGTTTATCCGGAGGAGGACAGGTCCCGGACATTCCGGATAAACGATCTTCTACTGTATGTATGTATATATATATATATATATATATATATATATATATATATATATATATATATATATATATATATATATATATATTATATACAGGGTGTCCGGTAACTCCCACATAATAAGCTTACCACGTGAACCCTTGCATTAATGAGTCGACAACATGTTTTGTTAAAGTGTCAGATGCTTCATTTCGTCAGAAATTGCACTTAAAAATGAAATGATCTGGTGTTTATGTTTTGCATGCGAAAGATTCGCAGTTCAAACCCATAATCCATGCCTTTTTTTGTAATGTGCATGTTATTACTGTTCCCTGCAAGTTCGTTTTATTTTTTTTAAAGGTTTATTGTTTTATTTTCAATTTTGTAATAATGTATTCTTTCTTTAGAAATAACATTAGGCCTACTCATAGTTTCTTTTTACCACGAGGGCCTCTACTGGTATCTTAAGGTAGTACAAACAGGTACTGACGGATACGACACACTAGCAGCTTGACCCTCGTTCAGACAACATGGAGTACACCTTCAATGAGTATGCAGACATGTACTTGATTTTTGGGAAGTGTCGATGTGTGGCACATAGAGCTGCGTGATTGTATGCAGAATGCTACCCACATCGGCAGCATCCAGACTGCAACGTATTTATACGACTGGACTGTCGATTTTGAGAAAAAGGATGTTTAGCTCCTCCTCCATGTGTCAATGGTGAGAGAATTCCTTACAGAAGAACACCAGAGAACGAGGAGCTTGTGCTACAAGACGTTCGAGAGAATCCTCGAACAGATCTGCCTGTTTCAACCGTTCATGAAATTCTTAAAGAGGAAAATTTTTTACCCGTTTCATTTCACAAGGGTGCAAAATTTAAAACCAGAAGATCATGGACACAGGGTGAGGTTCTGCGAGTGGTTGTTAGAACATCATCGTCAAGATCCTGAATTCATTGCATCTGTGCTCTGGAGCGACAAGAGCACATTTTCAAGGAAAAGAGTGTTCACTGTGCACAATGAACATTATTGGGCTCGTGCCAACCCTCACGTTGTTCACTTTTAAATTAATTTCCACCAACAACTTGTTCTCCGTCTTCGACCGATCGCCCTCACAAAGAAAAGCCAAAAACGAGCCAGCCTTAGCATCTATGATTCTCCTCACAAACCCACGGATAATTCAAGTGGTGCTGCGTCCCCTTTCTTGGAGGGATTTCTTATGATGTCAGCAACAGATTCCTTAAGGACTGGTTCAGGATATGTTTTTATAATAGGGCAAATCTGAACAACATCTTCAACCATTCTAAAGATGACGATGATAAAGAAGTGAAATTTAGAAATTGAAATGCAATGACTGCCGAGGTCTTTATATTGGGCAAACAAGGAGAAGCACTGAACTCAGAATGAAAGAACATATACAATGTCTCAAGAAAAACCAAGGTTTTTCCCACTTCGCCTTGCATCTAACAGAACACAACCATAAAAGCTATTTCTCCCCCACCATCTTCCATTTTGAGAAGAAGGGGGCAAGAATGAATTTCCTCGAACAAGTAGAAATTATGCTGCTGACCCCAAGGTGCAAGTCCTCAACAAGTTCGTTTTCCCCACCCATTCTCCCCTGCTGGGCTTACCACGCCTATCTAGAAAATCCCAACCCCCCTTCCTCCTCCTAACTCACCTCCCTTACTCTGCCAACTCCCCCACTCTCCATCCCCTTCCCCTACAAACCTTCCAATTGCTCCCTTACTCATTCGCTCTACAATGTGCTCTTCCTACTGGTTCAACCCAACCCTACCCCTCCTCGACTCCTAGACCTCCCTCCTTCTATCCCCCACAAATGTATGACTAAATTTTAAGTTTGCCAGTACACCTGATGATCTATGTGTGTGTGTATTTTTGGCTAATCAACCTCTTGGATCATTATAGCTGTAACTCCTTCCACACCAAACACAATCACAAGGGAGGAGGGAAACCCGGTGCCGGCAATAGCCTACTCTTAACGAAGAGCACCAAGGGGGCCAATGGCTTAACATCCTTTCCGAAGGATGGAACGGTGACTTTGCGTGGTCTCCTCAAACCACACAAATGAGGCCGAGCGACCTTGGAAAAATCCTACTTCTGCAGGATCCGTACCTGCTGCCCTTTCAAGCTATGTTTTTTAATAAATATCTTTTGTGGAATCACACCAAGTTTTCCCTTCATCGATAAATATTAGTTTGGAAATATTTTTTATAAAAGTAAACTAATTTAAATTTTATAAAATTGATCAACATGAATTTCCAGTCTCAAATATAATTACAGCATTCACTATGCCAAAGGTTATGACACAAATGTTACTTTAGAGCAGGAATTTGAAATTATAAAAAATAATTAACATAAATTTAATCAAAAAGGTGCATTTAATGAGTACTTAAGGCAAAACAACACTAGGACAAAAACAAAAGATCAATGAAAGAGGACTTCCAGATTATTTACTAAAGTGCAGTACATTCATGCCTCTTTTAGCAGAAAGGTTTTTGCTCTAAACAAACTGTTTATAACATATTACTTAACCCTTATCATCTGTGCATACATTTCAATGCACACCAAAGTTAGGAGCACACATTTAAATGTACACTTGCAGAGTCTGCTTATACAAATGCATAGGCACATGATATCGTCCAGATTCTGTGGAATGATCTGATGTCCTGAGATGTGATAATTTATACAAACATTAACATATACTATTTAAATATCCTAACTAAATTGGCTGTGAGACAGAGAGGTGAGAATTTAAATTCTTTACGATAAGGGTTAATAGAGATAAATTCACGAAAGCACACGGTTAGCTATATTTTTAAATTACCGTATTTACCCAAATCCAAGACAACCCCCTCTTGGCAGACTGTCAAAACAGAAAAAAGATTTTATTTACCAAATTTCTCACTAAATGTATTTGGTGTATATTTCGAACACACGTATTCAGTATAGATAAGTTGACCTTATTCCAACAAGATGAAAACAGGACATTTCCCATCATTTTTAATAAAAAAATGGGAAAATATGTTGCACGATTTTTATTAAAAGGGTGGTTTTTATCACTTTAATAAATGCATCATTTGAAAGAGCTTGAACCACTCAATAGATAGGAAAATTATGTGTATCTGGTTATATATACAAAAAAGAAAGGAAAAATACTTCATGTGTATATAAGAGCTCAGCAGAGGCATTCTTTATGAATTTTGCAATCAGGTCAAGAACAATTGAATACCCTTTTAATGCCAAAAAGTTCTCTTTTTGAAGAAAAAATTGTTCACCGTTATGTTAACCCTCATTATTGCATTTTCACTAAAAAACTTAATACTAATGGGAATGGAATTAACCATGGATTTTTTTATAATCTTTATTTATGGCTCTAGATTTTAATACAATAATAAACTAGGCATGAGATGTCGGTGATAATTGTTTCAGAATATTTTATTTCATATATTCTACAAGTAAATATTATTGCAAAGTGCTTACAATATGTAACAAATAATGGCAATCTTTATTTTTTTTCTCATTTCAATTTTATTGAGAAGTTGAGTGGTAAGTTTAAAGAAAGTAGATACAACTACAGAGACCAAAGCTCATTCAGAGCAAACAATGAAAAGATATGATCGCAAAACCTAATGCTGGCGAGTAAATTTGTTTCCTGCACAATCGAGTTGTAACCATGGCCTTATTCTAACTTTCCCAGACTGAAAAATGATGAATTACGATTTAGTAAGGTCAATGTTTCCGAGAATTGTACAATAGTAATTTTAGCTGTACTATCAGAAAATCTGAATTTTTATTGCGAAAGGCTTTAGAACGGGACAAAATGGCCTTTTTGTCCAAAACAATGGGATAGTCTGGAAAAGACCCTAAAACAGGACTGCCCCAGCGAAAACTGGATGTATGGTCACCCTAAGTATAGATATACTAGTTCAGTCATTAATTGAATGGTTTGTTACAAATTTTTGTTTGAGAAAAAATTAATTTAAAAAATATATTTTTAAAAATTAATACTATTAATTGAAATCCAGATCGTAAGTTTGCAACAAAAAAGTCCAGTAGATACAATTATTTTATCTTGTTTAATTTGTTAAAAGAAAAACCGATTAAATGTGTAACCATACTTCCCATGGTTTTACAACTCGTTGCGGTCAGTTTGTCGTACATCAATTCATCGCATGAGAAATTCATCAGGAGACAAATTGGAAGGCGAGACAACATGACTGGTGTACAGCAGGGGAGGACACTTTTCCACAGCAAAAACTTTCATTATTCATATTTTGATAATACTAGAATGAATCACAATTCTCTTTGTGAATTACGCAAGGTGAGACACATTGGATGGTGTATGGCAACTCAACAAGTGATTCCCCTGCCATACATCAGTCATGGTGTCTCGCCTTTCAATTTCTCTCATGATGAAGATGTCTTGTGACGAAATTGTTTCGTGGCGATGTCTCACGACGAATTGTCCTGCAACGAATTTGTAGTGATGAATTGATATGAGATGAGTTTGTCGTGCAATGCATTAATGCATGATGAGTTTGTGGTGTGACGAATTGATGCGCGATGAATTGACACGATGTAAAACTGAAGATGACCCTTGATTTTTGCAAGCTAAAATTTGGAAAAAACCTTGTCTTGGATTCAGGTAAATAAAAAATCTATAAATACACATGAATATCATTGAAAATGACGTTAGTTGGTGAGTATTTGCTTAATATTAATTATTATTACAAATAAAAATAACACATACAATGTTAAAGCATTTGCTGATTTGAGCACTATGAATATTTAAGCTGCATTCAAAATTTTGAAACCAACTGGATGGTCCACGCACATCAACTTCACTGGACTAGACACTTTTGCCATTGTAAACATTGCTCCAAGAGGACAATATTTATTTGTAAAAAATTCAAACCCTCTAAATGTTTTTAAATTTTTTTATGTAATAATTATATTGTTTTAGAATTAAAATTTGTTAATTTCCTTTTTTTTAATTAAAACCTATCCAAAAGCCAATTCATAAAATTAGTTAAACTAATATAAAGTGTATGCTAATGGGTCTATTATATGAACTATAAGATTCTGGAATGAAAAATTGTATTAGTTGAAATTTAGTTATTTGAAATTAATAATTTTTGCAATGCAAAAGTTTTCATGTAAGTTCGCAGTTTTTAAATATATGTTTGAAGGTGCTACAACAAAAATAATTGAATTTATAAATGTACTTTAAAGAAAAAACACTATAAAAGGCAATCTTATCTGCCCAGTGGCAACAAATGTTGCCATTAAAATAAACATACTTCTAGCCAAAAGAAAAATCTAAAACTTTTCTGTTATTTATGCCCTTTTGACAAAGATATAATACAAAAATTCCAAAAAATATAAAAAAAAGTTTTGGGCAGTAATGGGTTAATAATTCGTATTATCTATGACAAATTACCTCAATCTCTGACATTGGATAAACATGGTTACATATTGGACAAGCCACCGGCTCTGGCAGCACAACTGGGCTATCCTCCTGAGTAATAAGTTGCACTTCTTGCTGTAAAAATGAAGAATATGAAATGTGGACAAAAGTAATATTGAAATCCAAGATTTTGACAAAATATAATATGAAATGTAATTTTTTTACACTTAAATCAATTTCAATAAATTAGAAACTAATTAATCTAAAAAACTTCCATTTTTTAGGTAATCAACTCACTGATTCGATATTCAAAATTTAAGCTATGGTGTAATTCAAATTTTCCAGCCAACACCATAGTTTTTTTGTAATTGAATATTTGAAATAGTATACAATGAAATCTGAAATTCCTAAAAGTGATTTAAGAACAGTTTGCCTACTTCAATAATATAGCAAGGTAGTTTTTCCAACCAAGTGTTCCCAATTGGATGCTGTAAGCAAAGAATATTAAATTCAGTCTTCTGTGCATGTACTGATTTGAGCCCTGATGTTTTACGAAATCTTTAACCTTTTTCAATGTCTGAAAAAATAAATTTGCATGTGATGCTAAATAACTTAGTGCATTTAAAATTTGAAGAGTGCAATTACAGTAAGTTACAATGTAATAGTAAGTATGAAGGCATAGCTTTTGATTTTTTGCTAAGAAAACCCTTCCCCACCCCTATAAAGGCACAATATCGATCAGTGGCAGTAGCTAAGTTGCTAGTGAGAAGAATTAGAGAAATTACAAATAAAACAGTATACACCTCAGTACACGATGCAAACTGAAACAACACAAACTGAAAAATTATTATATATATACGTTCCTGCACTATAAGAAATCCCAATTAATATCATTTAATAAGCAAGAATAATAAATAATATTAGAAAAATAATAGAAATACAAATATTGACGTTAAAAACAGTCATATAATTATGAAAACGGTTTATTTTGTTTTTATCTTCAATCCACATAGACAGCAGTGATTCCATTTTGTCAATGAGAGCTCTTCGGGCACAAATTCGCCTTTACCATCTAGAAGAGTTAAATTTTTAAAAATCTGAATCTGTCAGCATCACCGTCATGAATGGCTTTCACTGTGGTCACAGGCAAACCAACCACATCCAACTTCACCTCAAGAGTAGCAATTTTCCTGATCTTTTTACCACTGGAAGCAGTACCACTTACTGTGCCTCTTCAACTCCTGTTTATGGGGAATTAAAACAATTAAATCTAGAAACTAAGCACTACATATGCATATAAATTCAGAGAAAAGATGCTGCAGTACAGTTCACAAATTTTAAAGTGGCAACATATACTGATAAAGGCACTGCACAGTAATATCACTGTACATGGCTAGGTAGACGCAGCGTAGCAACAAAGTTCTGTAGATGACACTGGATGACACAACAGCAAATTTTGGTGATCCAAACAAGGTTAACATCATCAATTATTTGCAAACAATGCAATAGCAAAAAGAGGCAAAATGAATCAACGCAAAGTGAGGTATGGGTGTACCATTGTTAATTCTTTCATTATATCAGAAAAATCATGTTGCTATTGAAAAATAAGCAATGAATGGGAATAAAGTTGGATGCGCAGGAAGAGAACTCAAAGTGAAAAACATGCCGACTTGAGGAGTAAAGTATAGGGCAAAACATGTTCCATTATCAAAACCTAGAGTAAAAGAAAAAGCCAAGAATGTTGCACTGAAGTTAGGCATAGACTTTATATATTAAAATGGGTGGTTGCAAAGATTCTAGCAACAACACAATACTGTACTACCAGGTGTAAATGCTGAAACGCATATGAAATAGCATGAGTAATATATTGATATAAAGTGAAGATGCAACTACAACAACCCAACCCAAATCCATCTTAACCCAGCAGTACATGCGCGGGGTGCTGTGGACAACCCAGGCTATAGTTTATGGCAGGGTTCCTTCCGCCTTATCTTTTATGACCCCTCCTTTTCAGTAGCTGGAATGGCACATTTGGAACCTATTCTGCTAAAAATTTTCAGCTTTCTGTAGCAATCCTTTGAGTTTGGACGTTTTTTCTAAGAGTGTTGCGCTGTGCATTATAGAAATCAGCGCTTTTTTCTTTGTGCAGATGTTCATATTTAATTCTGAAATTATTGTTACTATCTATAGAACTTTTATTTCACATAATTTGAGATTATGTATCTCTAACTAGTTTCTTCATTGATCGTCATCGTATAATGTGTTATTTCCCGTAATTGGAGATCGCATCTCAACAGTTTCTTCATTGACTCTTGTCTTAGGTTTGTAGTTTTTATTATTTCAGTGTTTGGTTTTTGTTTTGAAGTTACCAGTAGACTGTATCCGACTGATATTTGACAAAACTATTATAAATATTATAGTGAATTGCACGAATATTCAAATTGAAAAAGTAAAGCAACTCCAGCCATAGTCAATTGCAGCGCCAAAGTCAAGGGGAATATATTGCACTTTAGCCAAAATGTCAGAACAATTGTTGCATATAACAAAATAATTATAAAGAAAGAAACCATGAATTTGTTTACTTCTTAAAAAAGTCTGTAATTTCTTTCTGAATGGTCCAATAGAGCTGTGAAGAACCTGCCTATTGGTTGTTAGTCAGCTAATCATCCAATACAAATGCCTGGACAGAGATTTCACCAAGATCATTGGAGCATTGCAAGATGTTAAAAACCAAGCTCAGTAAATATCAAAAAATGTACATCGTGTTGTTTAAGGAATTTCTTTTTACAAACATCGTTATAATGATCGTATTTTTTCGTACCGGGATGAATCTTTATTGCACTAAACTGATATTTTTTTACAATGATATTCGTTAAAATTAAACATTTTTACATAATGTTATATAGTAAATTGGCAGGGGATGGAAAATAATTTCGTTTTACTGAATATTTCATTACTCCGGCATTCTTTACACCGACATTTTACTATATTAGTCATATCAAAAAAGACTTCTAAGATATGTTGTAGAATTAGTTCTTAACATGATTATATAACTCACAAAGAACACCTTTGCCTTGCATGCATGCAAATCTAAAGTGTGCATCTTTCTCCTCTAGTTAGAATTTACTGTTGGTGGCTTTCAATTGATTATGGCTGTTTTGTAGACAAAATGCGCAGTTGGTTTTCCAAAACTTATGGGAGTAAAATAGTATAGTAAATAATATAAAATTTCTGATAAAAATCTGCAAAAAAAAGAAGATATGCCATATTTTCATAAAATATAAAAGAAAATTAAATTTCAGCATAGAGATGGAGAAAAATTCAGGAATTGACCAAGAATCGAACAAAGATTTCCCATTTTCTCTGGCAGAGGCTTCAACCAATCAAGCCAGGGTTGCCTAACCTGAGGCTCAGGGGCCAGACTTGATTTTCTCTTATATGTTACCTCAGAATCTCCAGGTAACTTGTGATTTAACTTGAATTTAGCCTGTCGATGGACTGACAACTTCCAATGCAGCCCACTAAAGAATTTGTTACCACCAATGCGGCACACCATGCAGAAAAGGTTGCCCACCCCTGAACTAAGCTACCTAGCCGATATAACTCTCCAGTCTGGAATCAGGGTATTTCCAATGAGAAAGGGCTAACTGGGTGGTAAAATTCACAATGCTGAATGTCCTCAGAGAGGCACAGCATAATTATAATATGAGTTAAATAATATAATTGAGTCCCCATAGTTGCCACCCTAAATGATTGTAAAAATTAAGTGGTCATCACAAACAGAAAAATATATAGATTCAAAATAAAATTTACGATTCCTCACAAGTATTATGAATGCAAAACAAATACTACCATGAAAATAAAATGTGAGAGATACATCAACACTTAAATGTGTTATAAAATTTTCTTCTCGAGTTATAAGTTAGCTAGAGAATTTTGTTTGCGACCTTGGAAATATATAGCTGTACACTGACTTCACACTCACCTCCACATTTTCTTCTTCAGCATCTCTCATGAATTTCTCATTTACTTTCTTTGGCAGCCCCCCATCAGTTCGAGATCTGAGTAGTCTTGTATTCTCCGTAAGTTCCATTCTTTTTGTTGCTCTAGAAACTGAAGGCTTACAAACAGGCTCAACTGACAAATGCTCCGTTATTCTCCCATCATCATCTGGTGTTTCAACCCCATCAGACACAGATAATGCTACATCATCCTCACTTGGTTCCATAGGGAGATACACTGGAGAATTTCTAACATTTGTTTTGGTTCTCCTGTGGGTAATATTGCGCACTCTCTCGTCCACCAGTTCTTTATTGTCTTCATTTTTTCTTCCATTTTCCAAGGTTTTAACAACATCTTCTGCTTCTGAATCAATATCAAGCAGTTCCCACACTGGCTCAGCTTCCTTAGTATTATCTTTGGATTTTGGATTCGAGTTGATTGCAGCTGCACTGCTTGAGCTAGACTGAGTACTGTCCATATCATCAGCCCAAAGAGTCTGTGTACTTTTGGAAATTCTTGGGATGGGGCATGTCACTTTATCAAACAGCCTAATCTCCTTCAATGAAGGAGATTTACTTGTCGAACGAATTTCATCACTGGGAAGAATGCTTGAGCCAGACATTATTACTTTCATGGGTGATAAACACAATTGTGATCTTTGTGTTAGCTCTTCTTCAACAGAGGATGGGGATTTTGAGGAAGAACAAGGACTCAGGCAGCTTTCTTGTTTCATTTGAGATCTTGTCATGACCGTCCTATTTGAGGGATGTGCAACATTCGTTTCTGTATCTTCTTTCACTGATTTACTTTTCACGGTAGGTTTATCAGCAAAACATATTTTCCATAAGTTCCACTCATCATCAGAATCTGGTTCCTGAAAGCCAGGTGGCACTTTATACTTGCCCCTGTGCCTGCAAGAATGGCCGCAAACTTTTTCAGTCCCTTTGTCTGCCTCTTTTAAGCCCTGATTTTTAAGTTCATTTTTAAGTCGCATGAGATAATCATCAAACCTAGCACCAATCTGTTCTTTGGTCAGAGGTACAACTTCAATTTTCTTTTCATCCTCACTGCTAATCCATTCATCCACCTCACTGCCAGATCCAAAGGAACTTTTGAATTTTCTCCTAACCCTACGCCACCTGAGAATGAAAAGGTATTTTGGGAGATTAGATTGATAGAAATTTTTTTAAATTAATCTTTTTCGCAATAATAATTCAATGGTAAAATATACACAAAATGAAATAAGCCATGGCAAAAAATTATAACATTATTTTGATATAAAATTAAAACTTACCTTTTATTAGGCATTATCTCTTCCTGGGTTTCTGTTGAATCTTTTGTAAAATCTCTTTCTTCCACCTCTGATGCCTCTGAATATTTTAAATTCACCACATCTGACCATTTTTTTACCAGGCGACTCTTTTCCAATCTTCGCTTCTTCTCCCCTGGTGTCTTAACATCTGCAATCAAAAGATCGTCTTCTTCCTCTTCTCCTTTAAGTTTGACTTCCTTCATTCCCTCTTCTGTTGATGAGCTGTCACTATCGGCTTCCCTCCTCCTCTTCTCACAATTGGCCATCGATGAGCCCTGATTACGATCCGAATTTCCAGTCTGACTAGATAAACCACCTTCCCTTGCAACTGAAACACTTTTTGAAGGCTCACCTCTCTGTTTAGCTTCTATCGGCCACTGTGCCTCCCCCTTACAGTTAGACTTTGTCAACACATCATTTTCTTTGCCAGGACTCTCTTTGCATCTCTCTTTGTCCTTAGCATCTTCAACTTTTTGGTTTTTTCTACATTTTGTTAAGATCATAACCTCATCTTCGTCATGCTTTTCTAGAGAAAGATCTGAACTCCTGTCCAGCTCTTCAGCACCTACGATTTTTCCCTTGGCTGTATCTTGATGAGATATGCCTTCCTTTTTTATATGGTCCTTAGTCAAATTGGCTCCTTTATTTTGCATAACTTCCTCTGCCAGTTGAAGGAGACTTACATTAGATACTCTATGTGAGCGATTCTTCTGAGCAGATCCATAAATCTCCGAATGAAAAGGATTTGGATGTTTGACATCTCTCAAAGAGGATGGCCCATAGAAACGATCTTTTGTAGCCTTGACCACCCCTGCATTGCTCCCTTCAATTGGTTTCTGAGTGTCTAATTCATCAAGTGAAGATCTTGTATTGTCTGGTTTCTTAATTAATATCTCTAAGTCTGCCTTTTTTGTTTCTCCTCTTACCCTGTCCCCTCTCCTTTCACTTTGTTCCCGTCTCCTCTTTTGTTGCTCCCCTTGTTCTCTCCCACCCTCATCCTCTTTCTTTTTCATATTTTTCTCTCTTCTTTTATCTTCATCGTATTTCTCTTTTCCACTCCTGGTATTTGCTACCCTCACTCTATAATTATCTCTTTCAAATCCCTCTGATCTCTTCTCAACATCTCTCTTTCTTCTGCTGCCTTCTTTATCTCTCTTATTCCGTTGATACCCTTCTAACCTACTATCCCCATCCACCCTTAAGAATTCCCTATGGCCAATACATTGGCCATCTCTGTAATCTTGCACATTAACACCAACTTGCACCGCACTCGTTGACTCTGAATCATCAGTATTATTATCGAGCACTGTCTCCTTGGAGGTAGCTTTATCACTACATTTTTCATCCTCTTTAGGAATTAACATAACCTCCCATTGTTCCTCCTCAGTTCTCTGACTCATCTGCTCCTGCGCCATCCTTGTGGACTCCAGAACGACTGATGCTATGTCTCTCTTTTCCTGAAGTGTCATACCAGGTTCCAGAAGCCCAAGATCTAAACGATGATTAAAAATTAAATAAATGATTTGTTTTGATGACCATCATGACGAATGTTAAACTTCTAAAAATGTATGTTTTTTACATTTATTTTTGTTAATTAATAAATTCGTGTCTTAAGTGCCCAATTCAATAAACGTGGAATAATTTACCAAAAATATTTTCAGTATGCGACAGGAATATTTTTTAAATACAATTTTAAATAGCCGCTATGCTGAAAATATACCTTGTACTGAATATTTACAGCGTAGCGAAAACATTTGTGAAAATCTTTATTTGTGCGAAATTTACGTACATCGCTACTACTTCTTTACTTCAGCGAGTAAATAAGCAACATACCCAATAATTTGTCATCCAAAAACTTCTCTTCATCTCTAGGATTTAATTTCTTCCCATCCCACATAATTGTTCTTGAGTCTGACATTGTTGAATTATTTAATATTGACAAAACTAATTAATCAAGATGTTGCAATTTGCACAGTATTCATAGCAGGCACAGAGAATAATTCCATACAGAGCAATTCAATAATCTCGAAACACCTGCACCAAAGACCGCCATGTTTAACTGATAATAAAAACGAATATTGCAGCGTTTTTGTTTTATGTTGAAATGGCGCGAGTATTTCCTTTCCGGAAGATATTCAACAGTATATTAGTTTTCAATGACGTCGACAAAAGTTATGATTCAATATTTTGAAATTCTAGCGGCTACCTGTATTAAACCTTGCTTAATTATATATAGAACTACATATGTGCATATTTTCTGCCTCTTGGCAAATTTGCTACATTATTACAATAATTGTAATAATTATTATAATTGTTCATTCTTACCAGTTCACTTTTTATAAAGTATTTTTTCATACCATCGTTTTCAGCTACAAAATCCCTATTCTCACCAGTACTTCTCTACCTCCATCATAGCAATTTTGGTAGATGAGAGCCTCTTGCCTTTCAAAATTTGACTCATCAATCCAAAGGTGAAGCAAATTTTTGCATAAAAATTTTTCCCATATAAAAATATGTAAAATAAATATATTGAAAATAAAAAAGCGAATTAGCAAAAAGAATTTAGTATTACAGAAAGTACAAAAAGCTGTAAAGTCACATTTGGCACTTTTTAAATAGTTTTCCCAATTTTCAGTTTTGAGAGTAATCGAAAAAAAACTAAAAGGTAGTTTAAATATCACTTAAAGCAAATTATGATTTTAAAAAATTAATACCACAAAGTGAAAATACTTTCAGCAGTTCTCAGGTGTCTTTATATAGTGGCCCATGTTCATTATGCTCATTTGTCATCAGCATGCTATGTTTGCACACCAATCTCTTCTGCCTGTGGCTAATTACTCTAATTAAGCACTATTCTCCTATTATATTAAATTCTTCTATAATTGTTTTCTTCTCTGTCAGATTCCTTTAGCTCATGAATAATTCATATCTCAAAATCCACTAATCTGCTTCTATGTTCTTGTCTCATTGTTCCTGCCTCATGCTTATATGGTGTTCCAGTTCATATCA
Source organism: Tanypteryx hageni (assembly GCA_028673005.1). Classification (NCBI taxonomy): domain Eukaryota; kingdom Metazoa; phylum Arthropoda; class Insecta; order Odonata; family Petaluridae; genus Tanypteryx; species Tanypteryx hageni. Next base: position 34,339,199 of record CM054115.1, read on the forward strand.
AATTATGAATATGTTCATTGAGAATAAATGTCCTTAAGGGGTCATGAGAGTGTGTAATAATAATAATATTTATTATAAAATATATAATATGATATTTATTATATAAAATAATAAATAATCGTATAATGTACCTACTTTAAAATTTAACACCTTCTATATAAACAACACCAAGTTTAGCAAATGAATAAATAAATCTTCTCTCCAAATATAATTTATAAAGACAAAAAGAATAATAAGAGAATTTAGATGAGAGTTGAATTATATTTAAATATTTTATAAATTTTTATGAAAAATAACCTCACTTTAATAAAAAAATAATCAGTAAAATTATGCATAAGATACCTTAAAATTTTATGGTACGTCAAAAAGGTACAATCTTTGCAAGTTTGTTGAAGATCAAGACTATTGTTTCGATAACTTATTTTGATAATTTTCTCCTAACATAATATGGTATCAAATATAACCTTTAAATATTCTTAAAAGTAAGAATTACTTATAAAATATAAATGGTTATCAACTGATGAGACAAGTATGTTAAAATTACTTTGTATTATTTAAGGTAGTTAAAAGAAAAAAATCCCATTTTCTATGTGCTGGCAATCTCTTCCAGAATGTGCATTTGTTCTAAATTCTTAAATATTGCAGAAATGTTGAGATCTACTCCATAAAAGGTTCATTAATAAATTTTCTCTGATTAAATCAGCATGAAGCTATAGACAACTACTAAAATTATTACTTGACAGTTTTCTCACACTTTTATTCATTATGGGCTCTATTATAAACTCCAACCAAAGAGAATTCTTCTGAATTCAATGATTCTGCAATGTCTCATTCCTGTGTTGAACACCTAAGCCATGGTAACTGCATTACTTACACAAATAAGGGAAGAATTGCAGAGAAAATTGCATAAGGCACTTTTCCTTGCTTTAGGATTATGACATCATCATAAGATTACATTTTTGGTTGAGATTAACAGCCTTATAATATAGTCTATAAATTATTCATAACGAAATACAAGTATAATTTTTCCACAATACTACTACATTGTATACTACTTGTGTTTCATTATGAATAATATTAAACCCTTCCACGAAGCCACGCCTGATAAAGTAAATTTTTATCTATAAATTCCCATTAAAAGCATTGTATCAATGCTATGTAATAATATGTTTCTCATTTAAAAGCAGTGGACTTGTTGCCATTGTAGTTGATATTTCCCATTGTTAATACCAGAAAATAAAACAATTGTTCACTCTCTTTCGAATTCTGTTTTCCAAAAATATAAACCTGTCTTTCAACTGTGGAACCGTTCATGTGCCAAGTTCATATGTTAATTTAACTAATTTAAAAATGCAAAATTATAATGCCCTGACCCGATATCATGTTTCTCTTATTGGGTGTAAAAATGAAACGAAGGAGTTGGAAAAAGGCACTGATTACTCTGCAGCAGTTAAGCCTAGATTCACAAAATTTATACCTTGTATAGCCCTCATATAGATCAATCTATCCTGAATATTTGGCTTGTTCACATTTCAGTATTCCAGAGATATTGTCCGAGCAGATGGACAGGCAAACCAAAATTCATGTGATTTTTTTTTTAGAAAAAAAACACTAAAAGTCAGTCTCTATACTCAAAAACTGTATTTTTTAAATAAAAGGTTGTACTGGGTTATGAAACAATTACCTGTGTCCCCGAGAGAAACCACAACAGACGGGTAATTTTTACTATTATGTGGTTTTCTTCGAGCATTTGCATATATATAGCAAATTTAAGAAAACTATTTAAAAGGTGCTCTATCTTAGAGGTCTCAAATGCATATCGATAGAAGTAGTAATTGATTTTTTAATTGCGTCAATGGCTATGGTCATTTTTCACTGTCATCAACTGGAAATACACACAGAAAGGAGGACGGAAACCTGGTGCTGGCATTAGCCTACTCTTTACAAAAAGCAACAAGAGGGCCAAATGCTTAACGTCCCTTCCAAAGGCAGAACATTGACTTTATATGGTCTCCACAAACCACACAAACAGGGGGCTGGACATGGACCATGTCTGTGGGCCACATTCCATGTTACAGTTTTTCCCATCTGTCACACTTGCATATTATCTGTAAATTCACTCTCCCCTTCCACTAGGAACAGAGATCACTTCTACCTTTTGATAGACTCTTAAACCCATTCATTACAAAAATTCTAGATTTGGTGTTGTGGAGTGGGCTCAGGGGTGGATCAACCTACTAGGCATTCAGACAGACCCTGGTGGGCTGTTTGCATTTATGCTAAAAGTAGCAATATTTAAAATGTATTAAAAAATTTGTTAAAATACGTATTTACACTGTGGCATGGAAAGACAATGAAATAATGTTAATTCTTATGTGAATAATGTTTTGAATTTTGTTTGTGAGTATATATAAATATTTAAATAATTAGTAGTAATTGATTTTTTATGTGCATCGATGGCTAGGGTCATTTTGCACTGTCATCAACTGGACGTACACTCAGAAGGAGGAGGGAAACCCGGTGCTGGTATTAGCCTACTCTTAACGAAGAACACCAAGGGGGCCAACTGCTTAACGTCCCTTCTGAAGGATGGAATGCTGAATTTGCATGGTCTTCTCAAACTGCACAAACAGGGGCCTGGGCAACCTCGGAAAATATCCTACTTTGTGCAGGATTCATGCCCGCTGTCCTTTCAAGTAGCAGGCGAGTAGCAGCCAACGTCCTAACCACTACACCACCAGCATCCCCATATTTAAATAAAAATATCATATAACTATAACTATAAAACCTCCAGGCCGATATTCTCCCTCTATCCATCCTTGGGTGGGCTCCTCGGACAGGGATAAAAAACATGCTATGAGGGGGGAAAACATTCTTTTGCACACCAACTGTGTATGTTGTTATCAATTGAAATGTGCAATAAACTGTAGATATTTTTAAAGTGCTGATTTGATAAACTTCTTCATTTTCTTAGATTATCTGTAAGGTTTGTGTGAAATACTATATTAGAGATGAATTTGAGATTGATATAAAGTAATTACTTTGTAGGCTGCATAAAAGTCCCAAATGGGTCATGGATTTGAGACTGCTATCTTATTGATGAGTTAAAAGGGTAGTAGAATCAATATTTGGTTTTATTGGCCTGAGAGACAAAAAATAAAAAACATTGAGATTTAAGTCTACAATGCAAATGGAACGCTGGAGTTCTCCAGAACATATTTTAAAAAATTGCAGTTGGTTAATCTGTTAACAGACCAGATTTCAGATCAGCCAAAGCAGAACAAAACCGATTTCAGGTCAGTCAATGCAGGACAAAACCCTTTCCGATTTAAAAAAATCTTTGTAAAAGAAAATTTACTAGTCCGTTTACAAAGAGTATAAAAGTATAATTTTTCAGTTATAAATGTACCTACGCTTTGTTCCATTTCTCAGACATTTCCGCACCGCAAGAGAAAGAAACGAAGAATGAAACAAATCAAAAGGTATGAATTACTTCGGGGAATTGAGCACCAAACTTCACATTCCGATACACGCAGTCGACTAGCGATCCACATGCCGCTAGAAATCCGGGACTGTCTGGTCACTTAAGTCATATCATATACATAATTTACTGGTAAAATTTTTGAATAATCGATACATTTATCAACAGTATATCCAAAAGGGGGGCAATTTTGCGTCCCCTAAAGTTTTTTGGGGACAGCGGGACATGCTGCTCAAAATCGGGACTTTCACGTCCGTCGCGCCGAAATCGAGACGTTTGGTTACTTTATTAATCTGTCATGCATGCTTTTCTGGAATAAAAAAACATGATTGATTACTAATTTTTATGAATTAAATTTATTCCAATAAGCAATTTATTTATAAATTGATATATGATGGAATTTTTTTAGAAGTTTCGTTCATTCATAAATAGCGCTATTAACAATACTTTGGAGAGAACAAAATATAACGGTGTTAACAAAGTATGATAAAATTTCTAGCAACACTTATGTGAAATTAAAACGTAATTTGATGTTATTAGGGGTATGCAGCTTATAATTTTGAATATTTGGAAATTTTATTTTGTTCGATTTAGAGTTATTTACAATCCTTTCTAGAACTTTGAACTATCGCGATATGATGCTTTCAGATAAGGCGCCAGCCAGTCTCATTTGCTTCTCCTTGTGTTGACATTTGTGTATTCAGGAAATTAACTGATATTACTGTAGCAGGAATATTATCATAATGATAGCACTGCTCTTGTATGAAATGAATAAAATAATTAAAAAATAAATTTCTAACCATAAAAATACCTCAAGACTTTATGTTATAATGATGCATTTACTTTCTTTTCAAAGTCAATGGAAACATCTCTCGGCCTTTATAGGTACCTATAGTACTTTAGTTGGCGATTTTTGGTATTACATTTACTGAGCTAGAAATCTTGTTCCAGGCTTTCCTGTAAAGACTTTATGAATAACGACAGCCTTCAGAAACATTTACTCAACATTAGAAGTGCAATAAATTATTTTCGGCCATAAACACGATTAAAGAATTTTGAATTGTCTTTAGTATGTTATTCGATATATTCTATCGTTCCTACTTGCTCACTGTCTCACTGTCTACCTTTGTATCTTTGAGTTCGCGACGAGAGCTCGGAGGTTGCCAAGTTAACTGATGTAAATTTAAACATGGCAGCATCCTTATTAGAGAGAACGGATTGTGAGTGGCGAAATGACATTATGTGTCAATTACAAAATAGAGACAAAACCCAGTGTCATTGCTTTAAAGAACTAATAAAATTCCGTAAGTGGTTTTTTCTTTATTATTATATATGCAAATAGTAACAAATCATCTTTTATTTATCAAGAGATTCACTTATTTCTCTCCTGTTTTATCGGTATAAATACCTCTAATAACAGAAACTGACGATGGTAAACTACAAAAAATAATCTGACAAGCACATTTTTTAATGTTATGATTGAATATATAGCGTGCCATCAGACGGAAAATAAAGTATGACTTTTTAAAATTTAATAATTTTCTTTCAGATAATAGTATATTTGAAAGCTCCAACACATTAAGGGCTGAAAATTTACAACTTTCCATTCAAAATGAAAGACTTCGCTTAGAAAGTTTGGAAATTAGTCGAAGATCTACTCCACAAGATGGGAAAACCTCGGAAAGAATACAGGTTTTTATTTTTTTTTGTTATTTTGAAACGAACGCTTGACGTGGAATTTTCATAATAGATGCCTTTCGGATTTTTATAGCTTGTTGTCGATCATTTCATTTTATAATTTACAGACCTGTTGAAAATCCCGACTATCCAGTCGATCATCTTAAGTTTAATTAAAAGTTAAATTTCTTCTAAATTTCGTCCAATTACTATTAACCTCGTTACTGACGACTGCTTCCTGTCAATCTGATAGTTCATATATGTTCTGAATATTATTATTATCCGAATAAGGTCTTTAGAGTTCTTAAAATTCTCAAAATATTTTATCATAAAACTACTTGCAAGAAATGGATGTTATAATTCACAGCTGTTTGTTCTATATAAAATGTTATTGGAGTAATGTTTTTCATAATGTTTTATGTGATATTTACATTAACTACTCAGTTATTTATATTTTAAGTCTTTGTAGTATTCCAATTTTTTGCAGTATTTCTAAGTTCATGATAATTATCTAAACATATGTTGCCCAAATTTTTGTGCATGACTTGTGAATTAGGTCAAGGTGAGTGATGTTATCAGACCTTTAAATGTATAGGTCAACACTTTTGGATGATTAATTGGCACAACATGAAACTGTTTAGGCAGAATTTATTGAAATTCATTGTATTTTGGAATGTATTACTTGAAATCATTTCTCAAACTGTGCTATCATTAGATATGATTCATAAATTAATAATTAAAGCTTTTCTTGTAATTAAAATGCATGCTTTTGATGTCTTTGGTGTCTGAAAACAGATAGACATTGTAGGAATTATCCTCATTCATTGTGAGGATATAGCACAAGCAAAATTGTACACATATGTGTGACTGACTCTCGCTGGAAATAAGAAGTTTTTACTTTGATTTATTATGTATTCCATTTTGAACAAAGGGCTATATTGTCTTTAACAGTTCTACAATCATAATGCATCATGCACTTCACAGAAGTAACATTTATTTACCATGTTAGAATGATGAATTGACCTTTGCAAAATAATTGATAGGTATTTATATATGTGCATTTGTTTTGGAGTAACTCATTCTTAGATGAGTTTTTTGTGGATTTCATTTTGTATTAAGGTGATATTAATGTGAGAAGAATTTAAAAATCTCAAACTATGTTTGTCCTGAATCATTTATGGTAGATTTCCATTCAGTGACTTCTCAATTTTATATTGCCTTCTGAATGTAAGAAGCATTTAACATTAATGCATAATTTTCTGATAATATTAGTTCAATTAGATAAAAACACATATCAAAAACTTTGAAGCTCCTGAAGTAACCTGATTTGTTTTTAAGTCGCCAGCACCCTCTTATTCTTCCTAATTCTCAGAGTGTGATACATATTTTGACATTTTCAGTTAACTAAAACTTGGATATTTATATTGGCTTATCAAAATAATCTTTGAGTTTATTCTTAATTTTCTTGAATTTTTAGTGGAGTCTAATGCTCTTGTTATGCTGTCGTAAATATACATAGCTTGATTCTTTTCAATAGCCCAACCAACCTTTTTACATGGTGGGCCACATCAGTGGTTGCGAATCCTTCGGCGGGCAGCATTGGAAGTTGCCAATTCTTCAGCAGGCCAGATTTGAGTTTAAATCTGAAGCTACCTATATACTCCAACGTGCCATATATGTGAAATTCACTTTTAAATAAAGTTTATATGGTTAACATTTCAATATTAAAAGTTTTACTACCAAAATTTTCAGAAAAATGTCCAAATTTATATGTAACACTTTTTCAATTGCCTTTTCATCACTTATTCGCAGGCCACACAAAAACTCTTTGCGGGCCACATCCAGCCTGCGGGCCGTAGGTTGGACACCACTGGCGTAGACTAAATCCTTAAAATTTTATTCCTTGTTTTGTACTTGTTGATTGGTATGTTTTAGGCTTGTGATATTTAATGAAAGTAAATTGTTTCTTTCATCTTCAAAGATATTTTTCTATATTAAATGTTTTGCATTACTTGGACAAGTGCCCAGTGCAACCTTTATTTATCAGTAAGAAGAACTGATTTTTTAAAGTTAGTTGTGAATGAATAGTTTTTTCTCTTTGAGAATTGCTTAGCACTAATTACGATCATATAGAAATAATATAATGGTATTTTTTGATTCTAGGCTCTTGAACAGAAGCTACTTCATCAACAAGAGGAACTCACCGAACTTCATAGAAGGAAAGGGGAAAATGCTCAGCAGTTAATAGATCTTAACATTTGCCTTCAGGATAAAGAAAGGAAGTTAGCCATGAAAGAGACTAGGCAAGTTTGGCTTTGTTGTCATTTTTCAAAGTGTATTTGTCAAAGACTAAGAAACTTCCACCCTTTTATATTTAGCAATACATTTTTGTCACTCAATTTTCTTCTTTGTTCTTTCTTAGTAATTGACCATTTATGATTGATTAATTTAAAAGTAGGTTACTTTGCAGATCTCATATATGAATTTATTTGACTTGAGCTGGAATAATACTGTGATTTTACATTATAATATGAAAATCACAGTAGTTCATTTTCATTTCTTCAGCTTTTGTAGCAGATTTTTTTATGAATTCCTTATCAATGAGAAAATTTAAGTGGAATTTTTCTTAAATATTTGTGTTAACAGCATTGCTTACAAAATTTTAGAAGTATTCATAGGAGAGAAAAAGTTGATGAATAATGATTTTAATGGATTAAACAGTTACTCTTATCTGGTTATATTTTGTCTTTGGCTTAAGGTATCTCTGCTTGATCTCCCTTCAGATTACTATAATATGGATTTTTATAGCTTGGTGAATTTGTGAGTTGTCATACTCTTTTAATTTGGGGTTTTTAGCATGTTTTCTTTAAAAGAAGTGCTTATATGATCACTTTGTCTTTTATCAATCTATGAATTTTCCAGTGATTGGATTTTCCAAATAATTCATAGATCTTCTGCTAGGTGGCTCCAAAATCGGAAAATTCAAAATTTTGAAGTGATATTGTAGCCAAACTACTAAAGCTACAGGACTGAAGTTTTCACAGATAGGAAGGTCTGGTTAGAAAATACATTCCAAAAGTATGGGTTGTCACATTTCTAAAGGAGTATGCAAACCAAAGCCCTGAAAATTTTTAGAAAACACACTTCTTACTCTTACTCCAGCAAGACTATCGTACTTTGTTTATTATTGCTAAAACCATTGTAAAAATATCATTAATTTGAATTTAGGCTAATTTAGCACAAAATTATTTCATTTGTTTAAATGGATGTTAAACTATTTTTTAATTTTAAAGCTATCATTTGTTTTGAATTATTTTAAACAGTTTAGCTGAAAGTTCTCAAGTAATAGAAGCTTTGAATAGTCAGATTCATTCATTGAAAACAAATATAAGTGAGTTGGAGCGATTGAACCAAATGCTGAAGGATGAGCATCAAGCCTTGCAGCTGGCCTTTGCATCCCTTGAGGAGAAGTTAAGAAGAACACAAGTGAGTTAGGTTATGTATTATTAAGATTTTCTGGCATAAAACTATATGGTTGCTATTATGATATTTTGTTCAAGAGTACAGTAGAAGATTGTTTATCCAAAGATCCAGATAACAAAAACATCTACACAAGGAGAGAAATATGATCCTAAGGCAATGTTAAATTTTTGATTACTGATTTATTTTCTAATCAGTTGTAATTACCGTATCTGCCCGAATATAAGCCGATGTTTTTTGTCAATCTATCATGAAAAAATCATCCCTCAGCTTAAATGTGATTTCAAGAAAAAATTTGGGGTTAGGGTTAAGTCTCATAGTCACCCATAGATGGCAGCACGCCTCTCATTGCCTCCGTATTCAGATGATAGTGCTGTATTTTTCGTAAAGTAAATATTTGGCCTACGATGAATATTAATGAATAGATAATAAAGCTAGAATATTGAGTTTAGCATTACCCATGTTTGTTGCCATTGTTACCTGTTCTTTCGTTTCTAAATGCTATTGGATATTTTCTTTCGAATCTAAATGCTATTGGATATTTTCTTTCATTTCTAAATGCTATTGGATATTTTCTTTCATTTCTCACGGCTATTCGTATGTATCATTAAGAATAGTTAGCAATTTGTATTATTTATCATTATCCATTTAAAGAAGTTCCTATTAGTTTTACTTTGCTGTTGTAGTTAATGCTATAGCCAATGTAATGTTTATATGCATGTTAAAACCTCATTCATGGAATTACGTACATCCATTATGCAGACGATTACGCAAAATGCGATGATGGCTTTTGATACTCAGTTAGGGTAAACTTGTGTGTGTGAAGTTATATATGGTATACCTTATACGATATATCGATATGAACATGTATAATTATAAAATGCAATTTCTTAAGGCAATGTAAATGCTAATTTCATTGGAAATAGACTCGGATTAAAAATTATCTTTGCAAGGTCGCTATTACTTTATTTGACCTTGTGTGAAAATGAAGATGAATGAAACTATTGTAACTGAATGTGGAACATTATTCAACAACGCGAAATTATTAATTGGAGTAATATTTCAAATGTCAACAACTAAACCATTTCCAACTCTATTCATCGATCTCCAAAAATGTATTCTAGGCTGTGCATGCATGCCCGGCACACTTCAGCATAAAATCTACGAAATTTACTTTTTTGTCAAAAAATGTTGGAAATTTTTGTGGGGTTGGCTTATATTCGGGCAGATATGGTAATCAAACAATTGAAAATTATTTAAAGCATATGTCACTTGAGTTAAGTAGTTGTAATTTTTACGTTCCTTCCTTTGTCGTAAATTATCCATGTCTTTTCACTTAAATAATGCTTTGTGTGCACTAAAGAAAAATAAACATATTTACGTCAATTTCTTCATCCTATATAATCCAGTTCCTTCCATTTACTAAGTGCTGCATGCACATGAAAGGGAGTTAAACATATTTTTGTAATTGTAGCATGACGTATTTACTTCAGTGTATACAAAGATTGTTTTCATTGACAACAATTAATAAACCACGGAAAAAATTTCCTTACAAGGGGAGGGCCAGACATTGATGTCACAAACAGTGAAAATCTATTTGATAGAAGCCGAGAAAGTGTACTAATTTACAGATGAACAGAAGCTAATAGGCTCTTATGCTGGAAGTGAAACACCTAAAAATTCACTTTATTTTGTTGTTAATAGCATTTATTAGCGCTTTTCGTCATTGCTGAAAAGCGCTATTATCTTTGTGATGCCCGTCCATCCGTATGCATTTATCAGGAAAGAAGTGCCTTAACCAATTTCAACCAAATTTGGTAGTACATAGAATGTTCACCTAAATACATAACCAAAATGACATTTTGGATCAGATGGACTCAGTAGGGGTGCCATAACTGCAGAATAAAACATTTCAGTAATTATGAATTTGGAAGGAATTGGCCAAACTGTTTACAACAAAATTTTGTGTGAAGGAGATGTACAACATAAACAAATAAAATCAACATGTTTAGTGTAGATATAGAAAGTAGGGCTGCCAAAATAGAAGCAATTAAAAAATTCCTTTTTACACGTATTTATGTTGAACTGTCCACATCTATTTTGACCAAATTTAATATTTATAATTTTTATTTTTTATTTTTTTATTCATCAATAATTTCACATACAGCGTAATAGCCAATTTAAAGTGAAATACCAACAACATAACAATAAGGACGATCACAAACATCCATGCCCTAGGTGGAGAAAAACCCACCTAGGCAGGATTCAAACCCGCGACCTTCAGATTGGCAGGCGTACATACAATACCATATTAGCATATTTGAACTGGATCAGCCAAACAGGGATGCCACAATTACAAATTAAACTTTCAGTAATTATGGGTTTAGAAGGAATTGGCTCAATAGATTTCAAATAAATTTTCTATATAAGATTTGTACAACATTCCACAATGAAATCAAGATGTTTAAAGCAGAGCTAAAAAGTAGGGCTACCACAATAAAAGGTAAAGTAATACTCTGTTTTAGTAAATAATATAATAAAATCTCTATATTTTTTCTGAATTCAAAGTAAATACCATTATTATATATTATGTACAATGTACATCCCTACTTATTTTTTACACATCCTGATAAAAACTTTTTTTTTATGTGCTGTGTACAGCTTGAAGCATCCAATATCTGACAATATCTATTATCCAAAATGGTTCAAGTCATGACCATTTAGGATAAATGATCTTCTACTGTAATAATTTATTTTAGTTATTTTATAAAATATTTTCCTTCTTATTGTTTCAAAATATTTTTCGACTGAAATATTTATACCAAGACAAATTTTAGAATATGGAACTTGAACTTGAATTATTTAAAAAAATGAAGGTTTATTTTCTACTTTCTAAAATTAAAAAGCACTCATATAAGCATATTCTGCCTGTATGCAAATGTCAGATGCTTTACTATTTGCCGACCTTGGTAGAGAGATTGTTAACTCCTTAACTGGGGAGGAAAATTTTGTTATCCAGTCGGGTGTTGGGGAGATCTAATTTAGTGCCTACGTTAACAAAATCTTGGATATAGCATCTTTTAAACCATTAAAATCATGAGTCACATTCAAAAAATAAAAGAAATGTTTATAAATTTTTACTTTCTCCATATACAAAGTATAAAGAAAGTATTGTTTTTATGAAAAAAATCAAATTCGAGATTTCAGTGAAAATACATGTTTTAAGGTCCCCTGAACACGTTTTGACTATTTTCTCAATGATGTCTGTGTGTGTGTCTGTCTGTCTGTCAGTCTGTCTGTATGTGATCGATTTTTGTGGGAGCTCTTAACTCAAAAACTATTAATCAGGTCAACGCAAAATTTTATATTTAACATTTTTATAAAAGTTAGATCATCTGATTAGTTTTTGGTAAAAATTGGTCCACCAGAAGTGGGCGTTTATTCTTGTCACTTATCCGTTATTTTGAAATATTTGCTTTAATATTTGATAAATGTAAAAATGTATTGGAATAAAAGTTGTAGGAAATTTCATTTTCTACAAGCTTTGTTTGATACATTTTTCCATATAATGAATGCATTGTTTAAGAGATATCTTATATTTTTAGCTGCCACCACCATGCCACCTACCGAAGACTATTGTTAACAATTGACGCTTAGTTAGGTCTTAGTAATGCTCCTTTTTCTTTTCTTAATTGTCAACTGGAAGTAAATATTGACAACGATCCCAGAGCTAACAACATGTAATTTGCCATATAAATATGGAGAAAGTCATGTGTTGCCCACATCAGTTTATTTTTTGTTAAAACAATGGGGGACTGTCAAATATTGGGAATTACTGAAAATTTTATGAAGTTTTATTGTATGGCTATTGTTATAGGCAAATATAAAGTTTTTTCGTTAAATTTTTAACAGATATTTGTAAAAAAAAGCAATTTAAAAAGGATGAGTTAATGCCGAACCCGATCACATTTGATTGGTAGCCGAAGTTTGCCGAGTGTTTAGTGATGTCAGTGCATGCCACAAGCATGTTAGCTGATGCTAGCTGTGCTAGAAGCCATTGTGCCGATATAGAAGTAGAAGCTTGAAAGACATAATTCTGTTGTTTTCCTCTATATGCCGTCTTAGAAAAAATATTGGTAGAAGTGCTGCACCTTCCTGCATTTATTTCGCTTTATGTTTCGCAAAATGGCATCTGAAGGGTTTTGTGTAGCTAGATCTGATAATTTACCCAACTTTGATTCATACATGCTTTTGCGATACATTGGAAGTCGTAGGGAGCAATATTCAGATGTTGAAATGCATGAAGTGAAGGCGGATAGGTTTGTATTACATTTAATTGATAAAAAAAGTTCCATGTAGTGCTTTTATTTTCAGTTATTGTAGTAGTACTATTATTTCGACTGAAATGCAAAAGACATGTAAAAGACAGATTGAATAACATGAACAATGCTAGATAGTATTTTTTATTTATATTAAACTTTTGCTAACTGGTTTCAGTGAATAATCACCATCATCTGCCTTTACAGAATCATCAGGTCAAATATTGACAAATATTATGCAAAATTAATGTGAATAAACTTAGTTTCCGTGTGTCTTGTCTATAGGAAATATGGTGAAGTTTGTTGTTTTAAGTGTCTATCTGCCTTAGTTATTACCTACTTGTGAAAAGAAAAACTGTAGAAGTGTTTGTCATAACTGCATCTCTTTTGTGTATGTTGCGAATTTCATCGTTGCTTTTATGGATTTTTTCTCCCTTTGAGGTCAATGAGGAAAGACTATGTTAGTAATGCTGTTGGATTTGTTAAACTGAAGGGAGAAGGAAAAATTTGCATTGTTAAAGGCAAGATTTGCCCTGAACACAGAATAAGATAAAGAGGTTATGAAGTGAGTGTAGTTGTAGATGAAGAAGAACATTTAGTCAGGTCTGTGGAGTGTCATGACTGCCCTTATTTAGCAAAACATGGTCCTTCAAAATACCATGCTGTCGTGGATATTATGGGAACAAATTTATTAAAATACTTAAATTACAGAACTAACTTAATATGTAACATGTGTAAAAGTAGTTGCTTAAAAACTTGGTACTTAAATATATGCACTGCAACAGTAATTATTTGTTTAATAAACCCATAGCCCAACGATTTCCGTAAGTTTGATCTTATGTATTTAGAATAGGCATATTACATTATGGAGGTTTTGTTAAAATATATATGCTAATCTTTGAAACATAAAAATATAATTTACTCTTTCAACGTTCTCCAGAAATATATGCATCATGTCAATGCAATGCCGACATAAGTCATAAACTAAAATACGAAACAATAAAATTACGTACATACATATAACTAGTATTTAGATTAAAATGATCTTTGCAGACAAATGCAATTGTACATTCTGATATATCAGATGCGTATCTCCTCTTGGCTTTCAACCACAATATTCTCTGCTTCTTATTTCTTCCCAAGGAGCTTGTTAGCCTGAAGAACAATTTTCTCAGGGTTTTAATCGTTGTATTTAAGCACTGAGGTACCAGACAATACTTATAACCCTTCTTCAGTTTCATATTCTCCATTTTAGCTACAATATCAGGAAAAGCAACAGGATGAAGTATGTGCTTTAAGTACGGTCGTACGTTTAAACGAGTGGAATGCAATGACCTCATGTACCCCTTACTACTCTCTCTCCAACCAGGATGCCGTTTTCGTGAAGCATGGGATGGGACAAAGGGTGACCTTGCAGTCCTTGCACTGATAGATGGTTTCCTTTCGCACCTTGTGTGATAAACACACCACGCATCGTTTTTGGGCAAATTTCTTTGACGCTGAGGGAGAATTTAGTTCCAGGAAATGCCTACCAGTAAGTCTTATGGGAGTGTGCGTTGATGATTTCTTTTTTCTTCCTACTGGAGACTTATCTGTTGTAGAATCTCCATAATTTTTGAAGATGGAGTTGATAAGATCCAACCTAAACTGCAGATTTGTGTACTTTCCTCTATTTTTTCTGTAAATTACAAAAGAATTGAATATGCACAATTCAAGAAGATGACGGAAAATTTTTTGGTAATACTTCTTCATTCTCTTTCTTGCGGTACTGTATGTAATCATGTATTGATCAGATAGATCAACTCCACGCATAGCATCATTATAATGGATGCAAACATTCGGCTTCAGCTTTGTTCCACCTTTCCTGTCCTTGACACTTTTTATGCTGGTGTCATGAATGCTACTAAGCATACAAACCTCCCATTTATCTTTCCACTTCAATGCCATCAATTTCTTACGAAATGCTGCTGCAACTTCTCCTGGCTTCAGCGTCTTACTCATTACATTTTTAGGAAGCTCCTTGCGATTACGTCGGACTGTGCCAATAAATTGATTACAATTTTAGTTGGTTTTGTATAATTACTGAGATCGATTTCTTCAACTTCCGTTTTCAAGTCAGTATGATCATATTCCACACATATCCTGTTTTAGATTCACACAATTTGAAAGATTCCATTCTTAACCTGGATCTTTTTTTTGGAATGAAAACTTTCCAAGACAACCATCCCTTCCACAATAATAGATTTTCATCAATGGAAATCTCACCATCAGGTTCATAACTCCGAAATTTTTTTTCAGACGTTCGAGCAAAGGTTTTATTTTGTACAATTTTGCTGAGACCTGAACTAACCTATTGTATGCTTCATTGTCAGCAAAATGCAAAAATTTCAGCAGAAGAAAAAACAGTTTTTCAGTCATTACCTCATGAAAAATTGGTGTTTTCCATAATCTTTTCCATGAAAAATATCTACTAAATGTCGGTTTTTGTACAATTCTTTGCAGCAGGAGTATACCAAAAAATAATCTAAGTTCATCTTTATCAGTCTTCACCCAGTCTTTATCACGGCTTTTTCTCATTTTGCGAAGCAGACTTTTCTCATTAATTTTTTGCTTGGCGTATAAATTTGTCTGTGCAGTTACGTATTCCATTATTTCTTTGTCTAAAAAATGTTCAAATATTTTTAGTAGCTGTACATTATCAATCAGTCCTCCTTTAGGTCCAGGAACAAACTTTGCAGGAAAGCGAGATCTCTCTTCACCAATATCTACCCACTCAGTATCTTGAGTTGCAGAAATATCATCTCTGTCATCGCCATCTTCATCACTGCTTTCGCTTACTGATTCACTTTCAGGCGATTCTTTCTGAATTTCCCGTATTCGCCTGGTAAATGCAGTTGCTGTACCACTTGTTCCTGCTACATCACCAACAGATACACTTTCCTCTTCATTTTTGGAACTAGAGTCACTCGAGTATTTCTCCTCCTTGCTGAGTGCTAAAATTTCTTTTGTGCTATTTCTAATAAATTTCCCTTCCTTTTTGACATTGCAATGTAGGGTTCTAAATGCTAATTTATGAATAAAAACTGCAGAACAAACAAAAATGTATTTTAAGAATTTGCATTTTCACACAAAATATAACACTAGGAAAATTTTCAGAAATAATGCTAAAATAGTTTAAATAGGCAGAAAAAGTAAATAAAACTATCTACAGACACAAATAACTCCCGTAGAACACAATAAAAAATAAATAAAAATCCGAGAAAAAAAACGAAATTGTTTGAGAAAGCCGAAACACTGAACGGTTTCTTTTAAACACTAAAGAAAATCCTCCTTAAAACAGTAAGCGATTTTGAATACAATGTCTACACTTCTCAATGGAAAAATACAGACTAAGGGGTAAAGGGAATAAAGATAAGAATACACCGTTAGTGGATTACCCCCAATAGTCTCCATCTGCCACAGATGTAAAGGCATTTCAATTAGAAAACAAAGTGACCACGAAGTTAGCCATATCCACAGTAGATGGCAGAACCTGATAGACAAGCGCACAGAAAGATTCACATCGAGAAACGCTTTCCCCAACGTGGAATAGGTATTTATCTGAAGCGTGTCGACAGATGCTCTCTTCATACGGTGAGTGGCTAAGATGCGCGTCCACAGACGCTTACCCCACTTAAGAGGTTAACCCCTTAAGTGGGATAACCGACTATAGTCATGAGCTGAAGTCGCTTGCCTGGTTGGGAGCCCAACTATAGTCGCGTTTCAAAAAAATGCTTATTTTGCAGTGGGGAAAGCGATTTATGTCGCACATCCTTTCCATAGCTTAGTTTGTATCCTTCTGTCATCTACTGGACTTTTTAACTCCATGCTATCTATAAGAAACCCTGTAGAGACTCTTTCATATATATATATATATATATATATATATATATATATATATATATATATATGTGTGTGTGTGTGTGTGTGTGTTTTAAATATATTTATTACAAGTACATGTTTATATTACTTATTTATTACAAATTAGAGATACACACAAATTTTTAAAAAATTTTATAATTTTATCAAAACAATTTTTCCGTTGGGCATAAATAAGCATTGGGATTAGTAAAATCAACGTTTTAAATTCTGTTAAAGAATGGATTGGCTCCCCACCAGTTGAAAGTTAACGAAAAGTTTGTGCCCAGTTAAGAGGTTAACATACCTAGCTCCCTATGATATAGGTTTGTGTTCGAAATTTGCTGAGGGTATGGTTGTATGTGATCATTGTTGTTTATGAGATAGATAAGAATATAAATGAATGTATTTTTTCGGCAAAGCTTGGTATGGCAAGTCAGAATGGTATGTTCACGTGTTCATGAAAACTGCAATACATATACATAATGCTAAAGGTTGCTGTTACATTCCTTGTAGGCATTGTGTAATATATATGTACAACTTTTAACTCGAATGAAGCATGGTAATAAAGTACATAAGGAAGTGTATGTCAAAATAGCCAAACAAAATTAAATGAATAAAATTAATAACTATATGAAATTTCACCTGAGATGATTCTGAAGCTTGTTTTTGGAGGTTTGTATGAAAGACAAGAGGGCATATGGTGACATTGATCATACTGCATACTAATTTTACTTCAGAAATTATATTTTATTTGTGATATACTCATGTATAACACGCAGTTTGAAGACAACATTTTTAGGTCATAAAGTAGGGGTGCACGCTATACACAAGTAACACTTTCGTGCTGTTAAAATAAAAAAATTGAAGTGTACCTACCTCGCAGTAGATTCTTGCTTTTTGGGTGAATTGAGGGGAAAACCACACTAATTATCGATAATCCAGCTTATACAAATGAATGAAACATGTCAAACACCTAATCACTTCCTTACAATTGTATTTCCATCCTCTCCAAATATTCCACATTTCACTAGCTAATCAGCTGATTGCGGTAATCTTTCGCAAAATCACCAGGTAGACTTCCTGCAAAACAAATATTGAAAACAAAAACATATATTCAAATTGAAATAATTTTTTTAGTTAATGAATATGTTATATATAATTAACGATATAAGTAATCTAATACCCATAGAACTCATCTTCCTCATCATCTTCGGCATCAAATGACTATGCGAAGAAGGCGACTGCGATATGCAACGAAATTTAAGATTTTGTATTAAATACTGTCATTAACCCTCCAGTACTGGTGCGGTTTTTTCAAACACGAGTACTCTCGTGGGGTAGATTTTAATCCCACATGAATTACATTGAAGATGCATGCCAAATGTAGTTCATACGTCAACAGAAAATGACAAATATATATCTAACTTAACAGAAGCACAACAGATAGTTTTTAACAATATTTAATAATATTATTTTAAAATAAATATTGACAAAACTTAGTCAATATTTCTATAATGTCAAAAATAGCAAACATGTTTTTGGCATGTGAAAAAACAAAATGAAATTTCATGAAAAATAGTTAAATTACAATTACTTTCTAACATAAATATATAATAAATACATAATAGTTTATAAAATTACAATTGTAATAATTTTATTATTTTTCAAAAGAGTCCTCATTTTGCCAGATATTTCATACACGTCTATTTGTCTGAGAATTTTTTTCAGATGTCTCATACACAACCACAAATATAAATTAATTAATGTGAGACAATTAGTGTATAAAAATTTAATTATTTACTATCAATAATATTGCATATGGAGAGAGAAAGTGAAAAGAGCATAAGTTTTTTTCCTCACCACGGAAATTATACGTATCGGTTAAAATTTGTTGAGTGAGTAACAGAAACATGAAATAACTGTCAATTGTTGCATTAAAAACTAATTCACCAAAACAGCTATAATATTTTCCACATTAGGAGATATATCACAGATGTTCGTCTCAGATCGCCGTGCACCATCTAAGAAGAAAACGTCCTAACTCAAAAGCGGTCGACACAGTACTAGAAATTTTTGCCTAAAACATTCCACACATGTATCATTCCAGCTACTGAAACGGAGGAGACAGCGAAAAATGAACGTGAGGGAAACTATCATAAAATGTGAGGGGTGGGGTAGAAATCTACCCCACGTGTGTACCGAAGGGTTAAATATCCTTAGCCATTAAATATTCTGTAAGTACCTGTTACCTGTAGTTTGATAAATTTAAAATAAATTGATTTGTTTAAACTTCATTCAGCATTTGACCTTTAAGCCTCAAGCATTTTGCCTTGTAAGCAAATTTCAACTGCTTGGAATTTTTGGATTTAAAAAATTAATTTTTGGAGGTTTTTACGTAAAGTCGGATTTGCGTAAGTCGAGTCTTGCGTTACCTGGGATGGGTCTGTATTTATTTATGGTACTTTAGTTAATACCTAACATGACAATATAATTCTAAAATTTAGTTCTTATACCCCTCAAAATCTAGGGTGTGCGTTATACACAGGGTGTACGAAAAAGTCTGGAGTTTCTGGTAAAAATTATTGGTGTGCATTATACACGAGTGCGCGTTATACATGAGTATATATGATACTTTTGTAGAAGAATGGTGAACATTTGCTTACCTAACATTTGAACAAATTTTTGAGCTGAAAGATACATGATTTGACTGAAATAATGAATTCAGTTTCACAAGATTTTTGCCTATGTTTTTGGTTCATGAGTAAGGATCATTTTAAATTATTATATTTTTTGATTGCCGTAAGTGATATATAATATGCTCCATTGATGTTTTACCTCACTTCCCAAGGATGAAAATAGAGAATTAGTTGAGAGACTCATTTCTATCAAGTCAAGAGATGCTGATCGCATGAATGAGGAGCATGAAGGATTCGTCCGAAAAAGACAGCAGAAAATGCAACGTGAGCTTGAAGATGCAGCAAGAGAGGGTGGCAGTTCCAATCGGGGAAGTCATGGAAGTAACTACTCATCATCACCCGACCTGGGCTTTTTAGGCTGTAGTGTGCCTACAGGAGTTATTCTGAGATTTGTGAGTTTTTGATAAGTCATTTATTTTAAAGCCTTCTCAATTTCATTTTCATTGTATTTTGACATCTATCCATAGACAGACATGTCACCAAATTCTATGTAGTTTAAATTTTTTATATGCTTAGCCTTTAAACATCCAATTTGAATGCCTAATTGTGCCACTCTGTGTCAGGATTTGAATCGCTATTTAAAAGTCATTATATCTCCTCTCTATAATATATAAAACTTGTGTAGGAACCTCCTAGTTCTCCCATGCCTCATTCTAAGGTACTTCTAGAAGGGGGAGAGATCTGAAATTTGTCATACTGGTTGGTCATATGTCACAATCAATGGGAAAAATTGAGAATCCAAAAAGTTTGCTTTTTTAGAGGATCTTTTCGATCCCATTGTTCCATTTTAATACCCTTAAGAAAAGCGTGGGATTCAATGCAGAGTATTCTAAATATGCTTTTTTAAATTACTTAAAACTGAGATACGAACTTGGGATAAAAAAGTTTTGTAGATGAAAGAATTAAAGGTTTAATTTTTAAAGACAAAATTCAAATCCATGCTGAATTAGCGTAAAATTTTGTTTTTGCAAAAAAAGCATTTTTCTGAGGCACAACAATGAAAAATTCTAACTACCATAGCAGTGAGCTCAAGGCTTTTAAAAGGGAAATTGCAATCAAATTTAAGATTGCATTTGTTTGACGCTTTCAATAATAATTAAGGACGCTTTCAATAATATTTAAGGACATGACAAAGTATTATTGATTTTGATCTAATCAACTCACAACAAATGCTTTGATGCAGACCATTGACTAAATGTTCTTCTTACCATGTGGTTCGTTTTTCTCGATGCTCTTCAATTTTTGACACTCTTGACTTTTAACTCTTCTTTTCCATTCAGTCTTTGTTTGCATCATATCGGCATAATGGAGGAAAGAGGATAGGGAAAGAAAGAAGAGAAAGAGGGGGAGGGGGAGAGGGAGGGAGAGAATGAAGGGAAGTGGAAGTTTGGGAAAGTGGGAGGTTTGGTGGGAGGGATGGAGGGATATATGGAGATAGAAAGGGAGGAAGAGAAGGGGGTGAGAGAGGGAGGGAGTGGAAGGAAGGGAGGGAGAAGCACAAAAATAGGGCTAAATATAATTTTCTACCTTAAATATATGCAGAGCCCCTAGTATATTAATAAAAATACTCATCTCCTAAACTATCAACCAGAAAATATTCTGATAAAAAGCATTTTAAAGGAAAAGTAATCATAAATTGTCATGTAATGCTTTCAGTGTTTTTCCCTATACAATTAATAATTTCTTTATATTCAGAAAGTTGATTACTCATATTTCTAGAAATAATTCATCCTCCCTTTTTGTTGCTAATGTTTCCGATGCTTAAAAGTTTTGCATTTTATGCTGAATCACAAAACATGACTCCAAATGAAGTCCAACCTTGCACTTTTGTCAGTGATATTTTGTGTGATTTGAATTTCTTGTGCTTGCTATGATAACTTCTACCATATTTACTCATGCAACCCGCATCATTGTGTGTCATGCACACCCCTCTTTTTGGGCCAGTTCAGCGGAAAAAAAAATTAATTTGTGCTGGAATAAGTTGACATCTAGGATTTAAAAAAAGTTGGCCTCTTCACCGATTCTCCCTCTCTGAAACTAGATCCACTCAAGTTAAGCATCTTCTCCCTCCTACCTGTGTGTCACAATTTATTGGGTAATCTCTTTATGCTGATGCTAGCAGTAATCTCTTCCTTGGTAGTTGCCCCTCTTATGTTAAAGGACCATCAAATTGCTTTTTACTTGTTATCTTGTGAGAAACAGAAATATCCTAGAGTCGATCCCCGGATCTTTTTTCAGAGTGTTTATATCATCATTGACTAACCTGTGGTTAAAGCATCCCTGTCAAATTTCAATCTTCTACCTAGTTGGGATGTTTGTTTAAAACCCTTGAATACCATTCTCTCGAACTGTAAAGAGGGGAGATGATTGGAGGGGAGCGTGGAAACCATTTCTCTCATAAGCATTTATTTTTTACGAATTGGTGAATTTTATTCCTCCATCATACTAGAATCATCAACAGCGCTGACAAAACATGGCAGTATGTAAGCTCCCTCCCCTTCTGGGCAAAGTTACCAACTCTCATCTCTCTTCTTAGGCTTATGAAGCATGACAGAGGGATCTACAAAGGGACAGAGGCTTTTATAGTAGGATAGCTTTAGTAATGCACCAGATGACATTTCCAAACATACTCAATCCAGTCTAAGACCAGTCCATTGTCCATCCAATCATTTTCTTGCGACCTTACCTCAATACCGACTGGAAACATCTCTTTTTTGGGGAGGGTTTTTCACTTAAAAATGACATAAGGTGGAAGCTTCTTTCCATCCGCCAACACTGTCAACATAATGGTGCAGCATTGTTTTTCATAGCCACCACTTCACACTTGAATGGTTTTTGCTCCAATTTCATTCACTCTTGTTTCCGATGGCATCTCAAAGTACACTACTGTTTGGTCCGTGTTTCCAATTTGTCCAATTAAATAACGATGTTGTTGCCCTAAGCCCTAAAAATTTGCTTGATCGCATAGATACACATATACTTCGTAGAATTCTTTGTCTTCTGCAATTATCAACATAGATGCAAGCATTTTGCTGTGAATTAATTATCAATACTCGCAATTTATATGACCTTTTCAGAAATAAAAATAAAAACAATTATTGTAATTGTATAGTGGAAATGACAACAATTGTTTTTATTTCTATTATGTAATCTTTTCACAAAGTCAAGCCTTCCCAAGTGGGATCTGTTCGGAAATCTTCGGGTCCCTTTTTTTACCGACATTTTGGCAAAAAAGGTGTGTGGGGTACACGAGTAAATATGATATTTCTTTATCCCGATAATTTCATGCCATTATACAAGGATAAATAAAAAACACCACAAATACCAAAAACAAACTCGCAGTGAGACTTCACTCAGTGAAGAGCTTGTCAACTATGAGGCAATCAAGATCCCTTTGTATATGTGATTGAGAAATTCCCTCTCCTTTCTCACATTCTCTTTCTAATCCCTTTTGAAGAGGGCAAACACTACAATTTCCTTCTCACTTCAATTGGGTGAAGAAAAACTCTCCTTAGCTTTGTATAGAGAGGTGAACTGGGCAGAATTGAATTGTAAGCATTGTGACATCTTGCATCATAAATTTTTTTTTTCGATCCATAGGTTGCCTGTTTGCAAAATACTTCAACAGCAAGATATCTTACCATTACCTAGAGCAGGGGTGTCCAACCTTTTTATGTGGTGGGCTGCATTCATAGATGTGAATGCTTTGGCGGGTTGTGAGTGCCTCAGCAGGCTGGATGAGAATTTACATCGGAACTTACTCAGGAGATCGTATGTGATTTTTGAATGACAATAAAGAACCATTTTTTATCGTTAAAACTTAATGAGGCAAGGTTTTATGGCAACAAATGTAATTAAAATAAACAAAATTATCCGTATTTAATATCACACAAAATCTTCATCAAAGATTTGCGTGCTGCATAAAATGCTCTCATGGGCCGGAGGCAACCTGTGGGGGCCATAAATTGCACGCACCTGACCTAGAGAGTGTTGGATAAAGTTTGGAGTGACTTGGTGTATGTAAAAGTGTAGAGTAACCTAGCTTCGCCTCTACTGCAGCATGTGTAATGCAAAGAGTTTTAGAAGTGTGCTATTTGCTGGCACACAGTGTTTAACCCTCTGAGTGCTAACTGAAATAGCTAAAATTGATCTGAAAAGTGCCAAGCGGTTTAAGTGAAAAATACAGTGTTTTTAGAGAATATCTATTACATTGTTAATTTTCATCTAGAAGACCTGACATTTTACAATATACAGCAAACTTATTTTATAACTACTTAATATATTTCAATTAAATACTTAATCCACATTAATCCTCAGCAAATAGTTTTTGTAACTGATTGTTATAAAAAATATATTTGTTTGAAAACATTGTTTTTGAAGTTTTATACATAGCTAAATATAAAACTAATGACTATTATTTGAAAGAACATGAAATACTATTGATAAAAAAAGACTAAATTATGACACAATATTTTGAAAAATTAAAATATTGCAAAAAATGCGAAAGTTCAATATTATACAGAAATTACTTTCATAACATATACATATGACAATGGAAGATATTGATGAATAATACTTAAAAAACACAAATACAATGCATTAGGATACTCAATAATGGAATATATTTTAACATTTGTGCTTAGTTATGCATCTTGGGTGTAGTCCTTTATACAAACTGCCCTTGATCGTATTTTGTTTGTTGGCATTGAGCACTCTCTATATAAGCGCAATTTTCTTTGTGGAAGCTGCTTAACCATATAAATGAGAGGGACCTGGTGCATTATTCTCATCACTGACTTTTCCAATTTTGTTCTATTATTATTTTTGAATGGTAGCCCTTGAACATTGTATCACATAGAACTCTTTAGAGGTTGTTTATATTTTTTATCCACATCTTCAGCAGATTAGGGAAGTGAAATTGTGCATAAATCCTTTTTTGAAATATTTGAGCTATTTCCACAAATTCCAATAATAGGATGAAAATTTACAGTATGTTAGCAATGAGAGCTGGAGGAGTCTTTGTATTTGAAATATGGCCACTCTGGCTCATTATTATTAATTATTTGCTCGCAATTCCTTCTATCCAGTTTTTTTTGTTCAAAATATCACATACTATAGAGAGTGTAAATCCTCTACGATCACTCTTTGGCTATAATGCTGTTGAATCTGCTTCCTTACGACTCAGAATAATGACTCCTCCCGTCCGATACAGAAGAATGATTCACCCGCATAAGCTATGACCTCCACTCTTGAGAGATAAACAAACATGATGACAGGGCATTAAAACAGTGGGTAAACAAATACTGATCTTCCAGAGATAAATGAATTTAAAAGAGCCTGTAAATTACTGGAATTAAATCAGGGATGTGGAATTTAAAGGAACATTTAAATTGCTGATTACATTCATTATATTGCAATAACGTCATATTAAGCAGAAAAACATAGCTTGGACTCCATACAAACCTATAATCACACCATAAAGTCCTTGACACATTCGGGACGTCGTGCGCCACCGGTGGTACACGACGGCCACGACTGGGCGTGTACCACCGGTGGCGCACGACATCCCGAATGTGTTAAGGACAAGACCTTTTTGGGTTGTATCCCTTTGCAGTTTATACGGACAGCTGAATGACTGTCAGATAGCACGTACGGCTGTGGGGAATCGATTTTTTCGAAGTGTGTGCCAGTGATGGAGGACAGAGGCAATATTTTTTTTACTTAAGTTGTATGTAAAATCAGTATCTATAGCACATTGTTTTCAAAAGGAATTTATTTTTAATGCGATAAAAAGAATATTTACTTACATTTGTACAATAAGACAAAATACTACAGCAAGAAAATGAAATTATATCGTGAGAAATAAAAAACTTAAAATAAGTTTTGAATTTTTTAAGTTACGAAATTTAAAATTCATACTATTTTATAATATCAGAATATTTCATCATATAACATCAACTGCTATAATCGGATAATAATAATAGTATAATTACAGCCATAAAATTAAAATTAATTGTAAAATGTTTACACAACAGAAGGAAAAATTTTGACCATTATAAAAATATTAAAAATATTTTCTAATATAGAGTATAAAATATCACTATTGGAAATTAAAACATACATAGATGTTAGAATTGCAATGACTTAAATATTTTTACACAAAAATAGGAAGATACAGTCCTCCATAACAATATCAAAATATTTTGCAAAATAACAAAATAATATAAACATTAGACAGTAAAATAATGGTAAAAAATTTTAAAAAATGATGTCCCCAACAAAATTCTAATGCAGCTAAAGAAAACATAAAAATATCAAAATATTTTGCAAAACGGATAAAAAGTACAGCAATCAGAAAATGAAATTCTAATCCAAGTTCCACAAAAATAAAATATCTTACAAAATTTCAATGAATAAACACTAAAATATAAAGAAACATTAAAACTCACCAACATATTTTGCAAAATGTTAACATAGCAAATGGAATGTTAGTTTACCATTGGTAACTATCAAAATATTTTCCGAATAAAATGTAAAATCATAGTCATACAAGGTGAATACATCAGTTAAAAAAATAAACTACCTTAAATATTTTCACAAAGCTAGAAAAGGGCATTTATATAAAAATTCATTAACAATTATCTCTAATGATGAAAACAAAAATAAAATATTTCTTACGATATTTTTATACTGAAAAGGAAAGTGAAGGAAAATATTTAAAAAAAATCATTTCAATACATATATCATTATAAAATTAGAGTAAAAAATGGCAAAAATATAGAAGCCAAAGAAATCACTTTTAATTTCTTATTTGTGCTTTTCATTGAAGCATTCTAAACATATAGTCGGTTGTCCATCACAATCTTTACAAAAGGTGCAAACTCGTCTTGCTTTCACCCTAGCTACTTTTGCACCTTTATCCCTTTTTATTTTTTCATACCAAGACAAGCACCTTTTTCTTACTTCTCTTGCTTTCCCCTCATACATACCAATATGATGAATGGATTTGCTCTGTTTTCGTCTTCTGGATGGTCCTGGGACAGAAGGAATGTCACTGCTTCCAATATCTTCATTTTCACGATCTTCTAAAAGGCCATCTATAATTTTTTCTCGGAATTGCAGGATCTCCATGTATTTTATTTCTTGCCAATTGCTGTTGTACATCACCCAAGCATTCACAATACATGTACCCAGAATTATTTCGAATGCTACCTTTTTGTACCATTTAATTGTTCTTCAAAGGCATGTATAGTAAGCCGACATTTGGTCTGAAACATCAACTCCTTTTTTTGCCTTATTATATGCAATCACAGAAGGAGGCTTCTTTATAACTTCACCACTCCTATTTCTTTTTACGACTGGAATTAATAAGTCCAAATGATCAGGTTGGGTAGTTATCATGAGGACAGGTCTCTTATCGTGCCATTGTATTATTCTCACCCCGTTTTCATTTTCTAGGCCATAGACTTCCCCTTTCTTCAATTTTTTTCTGCACACTTCGACTGGATTACCACGCCGATTTTTACGTAATGTTCCACAAGTATAGGTTCCCCTCTTCAACAGAGCTTCACATAGTGGAATGCTTGTATAAAAACTATCTAAAAATATGGTTCTCCCTTCATCCAACAATCCATCCAATAGCTCCATCACAATTTCATGCGCATGTCCAGGTCCACCGCTGCTTGAATTTGGATTTTTTCCTGTATAGACTTTTAGATCATATGTGTATCCCTCCGGCGTACACAACTTATACAATTTCACTCCAAATTTATGCGACTTTCCTGGGATATATTGCCGAAACATGAGTCTTCCTCTCCAAGGCACCATTGATTCATCAATAACTACATCTTCACCTGGCATCAGCGTTGTTCGAAACCTGTCACAAATTAAATCTAATAAAGGTTTTAGTTTTGAAAGCCTATCTACGTTTGAAGAAGGGTCACTGTTGTCATGGAAATGAAAACATTTTAACAGAACATCAAAACGATCACGTTTCATAGTTTTTTGAATAAGTTCATTGCGGTACATCAGCTTATACGACCAATATAAGCGCATTTTTGGTAGAGGACAAATGCCCATGACAAGAAGAATAGCGATAAACTTTTTCACTTCATTTCTATTAGTGTCTTTCCATTGATGCATCAATGATCGATGGCCTAGCTGATGGGAACTTATAAACTGGTGAGCAAATCTATTTGTCTCTCGGACTATTAAGTCTAATACCTCATCATTCACAAACTTCTTGTATAAAGCTAAAGGATCTGAAGCATCAAAATTGCACTGTAAACCATCACGCTCACTATACAGAAAATGACGCTCAATATTAGAAAATGGTCCCCCACACCTCCGAGGCTCTGGCAGCAACTTCACTAGTGTCATCTTCTTCAGATGACATGATATTTTCACCTGTGTCTACCAATGAAGATGAAGAAGAACTATTCTCATCTGATTCAGAGGCTTTGTACGAATCCTCAGAATCCAAGAAATTTACTGATATTTCACTGTCAGAATCCATGGTGTAGCTAATGATAAGAAATTTTATGTTGCTCCAGAACTGTACGGAACTTTTCTTGTCTTACGATGTTACACGTTCAAAAATCTAAAGGGAACTGACGAGGAGGACTATTTTTATGGCAGAGAGGAAATAAAGTAGGAGACAGCAGGAAAATCACAAAGAATGAAGAAATTCGCTCAGATATGGCTTTACTGAGAAGAACCCTCCCCTTCTTATTTTCAAAAAGTATCGGAGGCGGCATACTGTAATAAACATAAAAATGGGGGCAACTAGGAGCAATTATTCTGAGAGGATAGGACATATGTCCCGTGTTGGCAAAACGCGTATAAAGGAGGGTTGTTCTTTGCTTCCAAGGTAATTTTCCCTTGCTGTAGGACACATGGCTCCAATCTCAACCCTCAGCAAAAAGGAGCCACCAAATATCATAAACCTCAACGAATTCATAAAGGCAATCCATTGCCATTACCAGCTGACTACGAGGAATGCATACAAACAAAAGAGTTCGGTGACACACTGACAAAAGAGAGAGGACATGGGGGTCGGGGAGAGGGGTTGAGGTGGGAAAAGGTTCCAGTGAATGACCTGGAGTGGATGGATTGACCCACCCCTCCACCGGGAAAGGGTGGAAAGAGGGATCTTAGGGTGGGCTAAGGAGAATACGGTTTATGGGTAAATGTAAAAGGGAGGGTGTTAAAAGAAAAACACTACAGACGGTTCACTGAATAGTGTGAGGTATTGGAAAAGAGAGAGGGGGGATTGGGTTATTCCCAAGGGGAGTTGAGGGGATGGGGAAAAAGGTTATTCCGGAGCTTTTGGGATGGAAAGGAGGGATTATCGCTTCGAAAAAAGAAATTCATTGGTTAAAATGCCATCCCAGCCTATTATCTTGATTATTTTGCGAACGCCCATTTTACTTCCTTTGTTGGCGAAATGAGGAATCTTGGGGGAAAATAAACTGATGTTCTGCTAGTCCAGAGTATTTTTTGGCAAAGTGAAAGGATAGATCCTTGTTCTTGAATTTTGTTTTGTGTTCTTCCACTCTTATATCTGCACTTCGCCCGCTCTGACATTCATAAGCTGCCCCACACTCATCACAGAAAATTTTTTAAATTCCAGATTTTTAGACGGTTTTATTTTGTCCTTAGCGTGGCTGAGTAATAAGTGAGCTTAACTGAGACACACAAAGGACAAAATAGAACCCTCTAAAGAACCAGGTGTTTATAAAAATGAAAATCAAACTAACGTAATGAAAATATTTATCATTTCAAATATAGTAAAAATTTTTATTTCCATTGAAATTTCTATTTCGATTTCCGCAATCTATTCATTCCCAGTACCAAAAAATGTAAACCTTGGAACTCATAAGATGCCTGTTTTTGTGAATTTTCGAGTTTTTGATAATAAAAAATACATGTATCACATGTAAACCTGTGAAATATAGAGAATACATTTCAGCCAAAAACAGCACACAACGAATTCGCACTGCTCCACATACTGACGACATGACAGATATGGAGTTATGTACTAGGCTCAAAATATTTGAATCAAAACAAATTAGGAACGTGTACGTTGTATTAAAAATAGACACTTTTTGCAATGGAATATTTGTTGTTTGTGCATATATCTAGTTTCATGAAAATCCATTGGGTAGATATCCAGATCGAACTTATATAAAAAAGTCCCCACATAAGCAACACTAATTTACCAATTCCATTGAAATTATGGCATCTCGAGAAAATATTGTAATTTATGCACCTGCAATTTTCATGAAAGTTGCTCGAAGCTGGGTTATACAAGCCGAGATTAAATTTTCGTGAGAAAGATTTGAATCCACTATATTGGCAGCACCGATTGATAAATTTGACTGAAACTTGTCTCTGAAATTAATGAATTTTAATTATATTTACACGAAATTTAGTGAAACTTGAACTGAAGGCAATATATAGCATTACAAATAAAAAAATTAAATCCTCTATGTTCGCAGAACTGATTCATAAATTCGATTGAAACTTCTGTTTCTGAAACTAATATATTTTACACCAAATTTCATGAACATCTGTTGCCAAGAAGCCAAAATATAACATTACAAAGAAATAAATTTAATCCTCTATGTTGGCAGCACTGCTTTATAAATTCAATTGAAACTTTCGTTTCTGAAACTAATATGTTTAACTTATATTCACTACAAATTTTGTACAAATCTGTTACATAGATGCAAAGATATAACATTACAAATAAAATAATTTAATCCTCTATGTTGGCATCACTGCCGTACAAATTCAATTCAAACTTCGTGTTTTGAAACATATTCATTATATTTATACGTATACCAAATTTTGTGAAAATACGTTTGGTAGAAGCAGAGATAAATCACGCGTACAGACAGACAGACATGGTGCATAACGGACAATAAGAGAAAAACATTCAACACCAACTTCATCCATCACCACTAGAATATTCCAAATCAAATGCAAAAACATAATATTTTATGCTCTATATGTCATAAAATAATTTTTAGGCATAAAAAATTGCAATTATCTAATGAAAATAGTTAATGCACACTTACAGCCAATAGGAATAATCATGAAAATACCTTACATCGCGAATGTGTTAAATTGCCTTTATATTAAAGTTAGCGCTAATAAACTAGGAGTCATTGTGAGCAACGCTGGCATTTTTAGCAGGTTTTCTGCGCATCGCTCAGAGCGATGTTTGCACTCTAAGGGTTAAAGGTTGAAAATTATTTTGCAGATATTATAAAAAGATCAAAAGACCTCCCTTAACTTTTAACTTAACTAAACCCCTTAACTGTTCAGAGAAATTTTTCTGGAAAAAAATATCTCGTATATTCTGTAAAATATGGTATATATTTTCCATTGGCTCCACCTTGGCATTTCACATAACTTTTTACTTTCTCCATACATAGTATAGGAGAAAGTACTGTATTTACGAAAAAAATCAAATTCAAGATTTTAACAGAAATACATGTTTTGAGGTCCCCCTGAGTGTGTTTTCACTTTTTTCTTGATGATATTTGTGTGTGAGTCTGTTTTCACTTTTTTCTTGATGATATTTGTGTGTGAGTCTGTGTGGTAGGAATTTTGTGAGCCCTCTAACTCAAAAACTGATAATCAAAGGAACACAAAACTTAATGTTTCAGATTTTTATTAATAACTCAGGGTCTGAAAAGATTTTAGCTGAAACTGGTCAACCCAAAGTGGAGGTTTACTCTAGTCATTTTGCCATTTTTTGCAAATATCTCCTATAGGACTTCATTTATGTAAATATTTATTATTATCAAAGTTAATAACTGACACGAAATGCAAATTCGTGAAGTTCAAATTCTATTTTCCCTTAAAATGTAATGTAATAATGGGAGAATGGTTCCCAGTCAACCAAAAAAATTCACTTTTTTTATCATAAACTAGCTGAAAGTACCCAGCATTGCTCAGGTTTTTAAGTAAAGACAAAAAATATTGAGGAAGATTTGAAAATAAAACCAAGTAATGAAACCAAGTAAATTTTTATTGTAATGCTTGATGTCGGGTCACTCGCTCCCCTGGCCACCAGTGCCATAAAAGAAGTAGCTGTTCCTACAGGGACAGCAGCTGACCCACCAATGTCGGTGTCCAACGGAAATGCGGGATAAAAGATTGGTACTACGGGAACCAAGCGTCAGCCACTTGGTTGATGGGATGGATTCGTAGTGGCTGTTGGTGTGCCTTTGGGCAAGCGGATGCTAGACCGCAACCCCCACCAGATGGGGAACAAAGACGGGAAGATTTGTTCAATTCCGGTAGTCTGTGCTGCCAGTGGGGTGCAGATATGCTGAGCCGGCATGTGGTCCTGCCTTCAATGGCTCTCGGAAGTGAGGTTAAACACACCGCAGCTGCGGTGGGAATATGGCCATAAGGCCGAGGTGTCTCGATAAAACCCAGGGGTCACCCCCACCAAGGGCAGCTAAGTGAAGTATTACTGTAATGCTTGATGGTATGCAATATTTCTTGTCTTCACATCTTTTGCAGAGATAAATACATTTTTCCCCACATCCTTTATCGACAATTTTGATGACTGTATTTTTTATCAAATAATCATAATAAACGATCCATGGAATAACTTTTAAAATACAGTTATTTCACTTGAATTGATTTCCAGTGGAAGAAACCGCATCATATTATGTGTTTACGAATCTCAAAAAAATTAAAACCTTTGGCAGGAGTTGCAAGCTCTAGGGATGCAATCAGTGGAAACACCTTTGAAGACATAGTCAAATTTAGCTTAAGAATACGTTATCCCATGCAAAGGCTGATTCTGTGGATCTAATTTGTCATGTGAATATTTTAAAGTGAAACCTGCGAAACAAAATGAGTTCCTGAACTTTGAAGTTGATTTTGGCAATAAAACATATAGATATTTAAAGGAGGAAGAAGTTAACGATTATATTTTGGTCTAAATTAAAGAATTGTTATAGAAGTTACGGCATAGGTGATCACCATTTTGAATCAACTGCTCCATTGTTTAATATATTCTGTCATTTATTTTAGAAGATTTAAGATAATTATTTTTAATAGTTAATAAAAATAAAAATTTTAACTTTTGTTTTTATTACTGAATCTCAAAAATATAAACGGTCTATTTGCAATTACAGGAACGAAGGATAAGTAGAAATACATTCTGCCAATAGATGTCAATATGGTATATGACTGATCTTTCTTAAATTAAACAAATGATTTAATAACTCAATAATCGACACTGCATTTTTTGGAAAAGGTTACATTTAGGTTTTAAATGCCATAAAATTCCTCATATTCTTCTTCAGAATAGGAGACATTACCTATTAAGGGTGAGAGATAGGTAAGCCAGCTATAATAGCAGGTGACCTCAACCTGCCACAGGTCAACTGGAGATAGGCGGACCTGCACAACTTTTAGTAAACAAGTTAATATGGGAGGGAGGCTTCACACAAGTAGTAGAATGCCCAACATGAGTAGGAAATGTAATTGATGTATATTTAGTCAAACCATGCAATTTGATTGCAGGCTACCAGATTCTTCATGGAATCAGTGACCACTCAGCGGTACAAATAAGCATAAATTGGTGCAATAATAAAGGAAGAGACCCAAATTATAGTATTGTTCATCAATATCAGAAGACTGATTTGGCGGGATTCCAGTGTTATTTGCGAGAAGAATATAAAGATTGGGTAAATAAAGTGGGATAACTTTAAAAATATTCTTCAAATAGTGGTTGATAGATTTGTACCAATAAAACATTTAAAACATCCCAAGTACTATAACAGGACCATCAAAAAATTAAAGAGATTGTTGCATACATTACATAAAAAGACATTTTGGTCAGTATTACTGCGATATGTACAAATAAATATCAAGAAAGTTAAACAATTCAGAAAGGAATGTGCAGAATGATTTCATGGACACATTATTAAGTGATAACAACGTGAGTAGTTTTTATCAGTACATCAAAAAATGTAAGAAAGAACAAGAAATACAGACATTAGTAAGATAAGACAGTGTTGTTGTGACAGAAAACGAAGAAAAAGCTGAAGAGCTGATTAAATTCTTTGCAAGCATATATATAAAACCTGAAGCAATCACAAACAAAAACAATACAGGAAACACCCTAAGTGATAGGACTTATTCTACATTCAATTTGGAATTTAAAGACATATATAAAAGGATCTTAAAAATTCAAAATATCGTATTGTCCCGAATATAATGCGATGTTTTTTCCCCAAAAAATGAAATTTAAAAGTAGCCCCCACGTTTTATTTGAGTACTAGTGATTTTTAAAGATCATAAAATTGTGTTTCGGAAAATCACCGTGCATTCCGCATGTCTATTTATGAGATACAAGATACTTGTTACATTGTAGACACATTACATTGTACTTGAAAAGCATCTGAGGCAAGAATAGATCGAGTTCAATCGGTGGCTGAACCCCTCAATAATTTATGCTATAAGTGTTTCAGCATATTCTTTGTAATTACCATAGCGAGTTTTTACCCATCCGTTATTTTAACAATGGGTGACAAAAAGGGTGTTGATCATGTTGAAAAAAAAGGTTCTTCCAAGTTCCAGGTTAACAGAGGAATCCGACGAAGTTAT
This sequence comes from Tanypteryx hageni, assembly GCA_028673005.1. Classification (NCBI taxonomy): domain Eukaryota; kingdom Metazoa; phylum Arthropoda; class Insecta; order Odonata; family Petaluridae; genus Tanypteryx; species Tanypteryx hageni. Next base: position 34,373,392 of record CM054115.1, read on the forward strand.
CACATGAATTTTAAAATAGTCGTAGCTAATTCGGTGTTGTTAAAATTCACCGGAAATGAGAAATCAAGGATATCTGTTATGCTTGCAGTCACGGCCGGCAGGCAAAAACTGACTCCCTATGTAATTTTAAATCGTAAAAGGATGCCAAAGGAAAAGTTACTGTCAGGTGTAATCTTTCACATGCAGGAGAATGGATGGATGATCGAGAAACTTGTGTTAGATTGGCTGAAGTTTATTTGGAGTCGCATTATATTCAAGGTTTAGTTTTTTCTTGAAAACTTTTCAAAAATCTTATGGTCACGTTATATTCAAAGTCGCTTTATATTCGGGATAATACGGTAACAAATCTTGTGGTCCAGACATTATACATGGGGAAGCTCTTAAAATTGGAGGGGTTGATATAGTGCCATATCTGCGGAGGATATTCATAATGATACTAAATATCAGTGATATACCAAACGATTGTAAAGCAGCGACTGTGATTCCAATACATAAGGGTGGCAATAGAATGTCACTAAATAATTATAGGCCAATCAGCTTAACAAGCATAGTGAGTAAACTATTGGAAAGGATTATAACGGACTGCATTAGGAGTTTTTGGAAAAAGGAAGAATGGTTAAGTGAATGCCAGCATGGTTTTAGAAAAGGATACTCTTGTGATACTCAGACGCTTGGACTCAGCCAAGACTTAATAGAACCTTTTGTCTCTGACTTTACAAAAGCTTTTGACGTTGTAAGTCATAAATTACTCCTAAAGAAAAGTAGGTGAAATAGGTTTTGACTCAAGAATATCGAAAAGGATCAGAGCTTTTCTCTGTGAATGAATGCAGAAGATTAAAATAGGAGTCAGCCCATCAAAAGTGATACAGATTACATCGGGAGTTCCTCAGGGAAGTGTGATGGGATCCCTATTATTTCTAATCTATATAAATGACATGCCGAAGAAACTTAACTCTAAAGTTCAAACACAGCTGGAATGTGCACTCTGCTCTGCTCCAGCCGAGTTTGGCAATAATCATCACCATAGCAACAAATCGAAAAGATGGCTTTCAAAACACTGAAACAAAAGTTTTTGAGTGAAATTCAAAAAGATATGATCAAAAATCAAAATTGTGTGATAAGAATAAGAATCTTCACTTTTTCCCCCTTAGAACAGTACAAATCTCACTCCAATATCGTAATTTAAAAATATTTTAAATGCAAAAGAAAAACTCCCTGCACGATGGATTTTAGATTAGCCATGTAAATCAAATGGGAGAACTCACCCGGAATCAAACTCGGGACCTGTAAATTCAGAATATAAATTATGGCCTGGAGGTAATCTCGGAGAGCACTAGCCATACACCAAGTTTCATGGAAATCAGTCCATTCATGGAGAAGATGTTAGGGGAACACACACACATGGACACCAAGGCGATCTCATAAGACTACTTTCAATTTTTGAGAAAGTAGGCTAAAAATTCGTAATAAAAAATGAAAACCTAACAAAACAAAATAACATTTCCTTAAATTATGTTCAAAATACAAAGATAATAGCAAATGAAAACCTTACATTCCAAAATTCTTTAAATTTTAAACTTAAGTTACATAATTGTTGGTGGTGAAGTTCAAACTGAACTACAAAATTATTAAGTCGAGTATATCATGTTTGTTTGCTTAAAACATGCTAATAATGAGCATTATAAATATAATATAATGATATAAAGTCCTTTTCTAGTGCGCCAAAGTTTAAACTGAACTTCGAAACAAAAACGTAGAGGGAGTTCATGCTTATTGGCATCGCAAACCCATGACACAAAATAGAAATGATATATTTAAGGGGTGTTTTTGACTCCAAACTCCAATTTTAAACACCCATAAGAAAAGCATTGAAAATTGTGCAGGGCTAAATAAAATAGTTTTTTTTATATTAAAAATTAAGTTACATAGTCGGGACATGCACCATACCATGAATGAAAGAATGAAGTTTATTTTTCTTGAAGACAAAATTCAGATCCATTCTGAATTTGCGTAAAAATTTGATTTTAATCATAAAACTATGAAATTTTTTTCGGTCTTCAACAATGAAAAAATATTAACTACCATAGCAATGACCCCAATGCCTTTAAATGGGAATTGATTTTCCATACTTCAAGAGCATTTATTTAATGTTTAGACTGCATTATAATCCATTTGATTTCAGTCAACGACATATATATGATGACGTGATAATTTTAAATTAATTTTGTTACCTGGATACATACTAAAAGGCACAGATGATGACACCATAATCATAACACACAATATATCCTAATTTTTACATAAATTTTACTGTAACATATAGGCTATTGTCTTAATGATAATTATAGTAATTGCTTAAAAAGGGCGATCTGAGCCATGAAACTTGAAATTCAATAACTTGGATGCGAGCCGATTGCCAGAGAATTAAGAAATTCCAGATAGATTCCTTAATTACAAGGAAAATGAAGACTATTATCTTATTTAAATGGGTAGTTCAAATGCTGTCGTGTTGGTTTATTTAGGAGTTAAGATCTTGGTGTATGGTGATTTTTTTTAAGTGCTTGCAAGCACTGACAATTTGTATTATTATATGACTAGAGAGCCTGAAAAATCTATCCCAGTCAGAGCCTGCTAGGAAAACTGTGGATCCCGGTTCAAAGTGCACATGGGGTCATATAGGCATCAAATATTTTTACTTTCTCCATATACAATATAGAAAAAAGTTTTACACCAAAATCCTGCTTTTGCATAGTACTGGCTCACCGAAAATGCTGGTTTTATGGAATAAAAAACACTAGGTGGTAGAATTTGAATTTAGCTCCCTATTGTTTCATAATTGGTCCCTATGCTGTGCTGGCACTTTAGCATAAAATATTTGTGCAATAACGTTGAATTCTGTTATGTACTGTAGTTTTTTAAGTTTATCATTTAAACAATCGTTACTTTTCAACGTTATTCATATTTTTGCGTATTTCACCACTATAATTATATGGGTACATTACTCAATACCAATTTTATAGAAAGTTCTGTTTTACAGAATTAATACGGTCCTAACCCACTCTGTAAAAATGAGATTTTGGTGTATTTTTGTGAAAAAAATTGAATTCGAGACTTGAATGGAAATACACATTATGATGTCCCCTGAGTACATTTTCACTATTTATTCAAATATATCCTTTAGGACTTTATTTATGTAAATATTTGTTATTATCAAAGGTGTAAACAATATACAGTAAAACCTTGATTATCCAATCCTCGTTTATCTGACTTTCGGTTTAGATGAGCTGCCTAACCATAGTCACAAAGCATATGTCGGTTGCATCCACCGAAAGGCAGTTCACGCTGAAGATCCTTGGGAGTTTGTTCACACGAGAGATCGCCCGACAGATGATTCACATGGGAGATCATTACTAATTATTTTATCTGGTAAAATAAAATTATGCTTAAATATTCATTAAATGCCTTCTAATCAGTAAATAAAACAAGTTTCATAGTTTACATGAGGTTTTTTTTAATCTAGAAGAAAATCTCCGGGAATTAACTTCTTATGAGGTGGCAACCCTACTGACAGTTGATTCTCTCGGGGGACGACTGATAATTTAATTTTAATATTTTTGTTAATAATATTTTACTATATTATTTTTTATTTTAAATTTCACTGTAAAAGGGCCTGAGCTGTATGTGAAATACTTAAATAAATACATAATATTCCTAAATGAATATTTTTTCCATTATTTACGAATTATCCAATGGTCCTTCCCCACATATAGGTCGGATAATTGAGATTTTAGTGTAATTTTCTACATGTTTTGTATGAACATTATTTCATAACACTGATGCTTAAAAGACATTTCGATTATTTGTCTTAGTTAGTTAAGTGCATCACTAAGTGATACCTTTGCTTCCGTTGCTATGATAAAATTTTATAACTGTTGATAGCAATATCAAGGCTAATTTTTATTACAATCAAAATTAGTCCAGTGCCACCTATCACCATATTTAAAAAAACAAATTATCTTTTAAATATTGACAATGATCCCAGTGCCGCCAATGGTAATTTTAATTGTGCATCATTATTTACTTATCCATAGCAACAAATGACAATATTGTTTACTTATTGCTTTTCAATGTGAAAAGTGATTCAAAGTATTTTTTGCTTTGAATATTATTCAATGTGTTTTACAATCATTCACGAGTGAAATTGCTGATAATTATTCTTGAGGATATCGAGAGCATCTTCTCATTACTGTTGCATTGATATTCATTACTATGTATGGAGAAAGTCATGTGCTGGACATACAAGATTTTTTTATATGCTACATTAACACTTTTGCATCTGTAATATGAGCAAATGATCTTATGCCTTTTTAGGTGTGGTTTACCAGCGAAGCGGTAGTAGCGAAATGCCCTATGAGCACATCGTCTCCGTCTGTCCACATCTTTAATCTCTGAAACTACTGGACAGATTTTAATTAAATTATCTATTAGTGATCCTTATTAAAATGTATCGACAAATTCTAATTTACAACTGCATCCATCAGTTAAAACTATCACTTTATATAAGTACTTAAATAAACATATACTCGTATCTTGTTAAATGGCTTCCATCAAGCAACAATTAAATACCATGTATTTCTCTCCCTAGCTCTTCTGTGATCTGTAAGGTATACATTGAAAAATTTATTCGGATAGAGGACATCATTTACCACATAAAAGTTTGTGGGACCACATAATTATGACTTATAGTTTTGGAGATAAAAATTCAAAAACTGCCCAATCTTTCCATACCGTTTTATATGGATTTCTCATAAAGAATGCCTTTGAAATCTCCGTGTACTCCATTTATGGTCTATACTTTTGCTACTTGTTATGAATTGGAGATATAACTCCTTCTGACCACTTCTCTGGTAATCCCTCTTCATCCCAGATGGTGCAGATGAGATCATGAATATACTGTTATAGTCTATTGCCTACCACTTTCATGAGATATGCTTTAACATCATCTGAGCCTGTTGATTTATTGTTCTTACAGGCTTTTATTGCAACCTCAATCTCCTAATAGCTTGGCAGTTCAATGTTTCCATTTATGGTTTTTCTACTTTAACCTTTAAACACCGGATTTATTTTGGGGTATTTTTGTTCATTTAATGAAAAATCACATATCTCATGAATTTTTGGTACTAAAATGATCAAATTAAAAGCATTTTATTGCAAAAATAATGAAGAATTGCATACTTCTATTTTGTAGTGGAAAGAAACGTCGAAAAAATATGAAAAATATACGTCTGTGAGCTATTGCATTTTGTGTGCCCATATGGGCACATTCTGCATTTCTCAACCAGGGGTCCACAGACCTAGGGGTCTGCGTGTTATCTTTCGAGTGTCTGTATGTTGGGTAGAACAAGAAATTTATTTTTATCTATAACTTGTTTGATCCTGTGCATAGCTCTGATTAATATTTAAAAGAAAAAATGAGACAATGAATGGAAAGTGTATGACCTTTTCATGGGGAGGGGTTCCGCAAAAATTGTGGGACTTCATAGTTTGAAAAACACTGATGTAGGTGTTTATGGATTTTATCAGACTTTTGTGCTCATCTCTCCAGAATTCCTTCCTCCTTGTTAATACCTCTCATTTTCTTTAGCATGCCATAAAACTGCCTACACTCTTTTCTGCCAGCATCTTCTTCCATCAATTTAATTTTCTGCTTTCATAGCCTTTTTATTTCAATGAATAACTCATATTTTCACTTTTTCTCCTAGTAAGTTTCAAGGTTATTTCTTTTAGTGGCTTGCTGTGTTTTTGTCATGATTTATTTCAAAGCAACATGAAATAAAATCTCTTTCATACAATATAATGTAACTTTGTTCTGCAAAATATAAACTATTGATGAATAACATCCAATAGTTTACTCTGCAATTTGTGTGTTAAACTGATTAAAGTATTTGATTAATATAATTTTACATTATAGGTGAAAACTAAGTACATCTAACAGTGCAAAATTTCCTTATATAACTCAGTGAGTTAATCTTACCATACTTTTGGTGTATTCTCACATTTTTCTTTTCTTTATAGCCTACATTTATTTCAATCAAAATACTTACAGTGGATGGTGTGAGTGTCTTATAGTTGTTTAGGATAATTTTTATGTTTGTTATCCAATGTATTGGTAAGCTGAAGTGTTCATATTTTAGGATGCCCATGATGGGGAAGTGAATGCTGTAAAATGGAGTCCTGTTGACCGATTATTAGCTACTGGTGGGGCTGACAGGAAGGTCAAACTTTGGGATATTTCCAAAGGTATGTTTACATAGCTAAAGAATGTTATTTATCTTAGGACCCAGACTTTAAAGCTATTATGTCCTAATTTATTGATAATTTTACCTGTTACATTATATACGTTAGAATGTATATGAAATTTTCTTTGCAAGTTGTAAGTTTTTAGTTTAGGCTCTTTGTGATAACAGACACTTCCCCAATCACATTCTATTTACTACATATATCCCATTCTACTCAAAGTTTAGATTCTTTCATCAGATGTACTCATATTAAAATGAATTTTTAAACAGCATGAGGGTTGCTGGCAAATCAATGTGACATGGTGTAATGGTCAACACAATTTACAACCTTGTCATCTATTTATCTTCTTTTTAAGCAAAGGATGTTTACTGACAGTTCAACAATTGCTTCATTTTAAGTAATGTCCTCTACCAGAAAATCTTAGAAGAAAGTGGCATTTTTGTGCTGAATTCTTTATTGTAGAACTCAAGATATTTTGTATTTGTTGTTCTCTCTGGAAAAACTCGTTTGTACAACAGAGGTCCTCAGCTGCTTTTCTGGTTTATATTACATTTCAAAATTCTGTGTTATTTTCTCAACACGTCATCATCATTCATATTAACTGTGCATATTTCTGAATTTCAAGAAGGAAGCACTCATTTTTTGTGCAGGTGAAAATATCTATTCTTTGGGATATGATTTCCATTTCCAGGGTTATTTGTTTTTTGAGAGTTATTTTGGTATAGTTTCTTAATTGGCTTCAAGGTGTGGAATAGATATTCAGTTTTACCTATGCATTGTCTTATATAACATTGACATTTGGTCAAATTCTTTTGTGTTATTTTATATTTGTTTGAGTGACTTTGAGATCTCCAGTAATCTTTCAGACAAATTTGACTGCTCTTTAAAAACATTTCTTTTATCTGCCAAAAATAAACATCTACATGCTAAAGCCTTTCATACCATCTCTGTGGATAGGAGGAAAAGAAGAAAAGAAATTTCCCTCTCTTTCTACACTCATTCCTGTTGAAAGCGATGCTGGAGGAAGAGGAGAACCAATGGAGGCACAAAAAAGTCTTCCCAACATGTATCAGGTGATGGTTGACAAAATTCTGTAATTTTCAGAGGCATCAGATCATTTATAAAGTAAAAACAAAATTATGGAAGATGCAAATTTTTAAAGTCATTGAATGAAATTATACCATGAAAAATTCTGTTTTTAGCTATTAGGCTATTTATTATAAAAACTTAAACAAAGATAAAACTTTTAAGTCACCTTATGCTGTTAATTATGTTATTCTATTGCATTTCTCTCCGTTTTTGTCTGTGGTGGTTGATTCTAAATGGCCGGGTATTTTCAGCTTTTAAATTGCAAAGTGTTTGTTGCTTTTGTCATTCCTTTATAATTTGCTTGAAAATTAAGAGAGTCAATATTAAAACTACTTTGTTTATTAAAAATAAATCTATAAGTCATATTCTCTTCTATAAACTCAAAAATGTATGTAAGTTCATGTTCTGGTTAAGTTTATGCCTTAAGCCTTTGTTATCTACATTTGCTTGTATTCATTTGAAGACTATGCAGAAATCTGGTTTCCAAGTTAAATAGTTTATCATTCGACAAATCCAAATCAACATTTGATTCTGCCCTCCAACATTTTCAAGGATTCTGCTTCCATTGACATGTTCAATGCTGAGGATGCACGGTGTGCATCCTACCAATGTCCTATTCAGGAGCGGAGGATGCACGGTGTGCATCCACAGGACTTTCTCTTCAGGGGCTGATGACAAACCACGCTCTACATTAAAATTTTATCTTACTGGTTATGGGCATCGATAATCTCCACGAATTTCTTTACAAATCCCTTCTTGCCATTAAGATTATTATTATCTTCATGTGTATACTATCCATTTTTAGGCGTTCTTTACCAGCAAAGCGGTAGTAACAACTCCTTATGGGCACGTATCGTCCGTCCGGCCGTCCATCTGTCATATCTTTTATCTCATAAACTGCTTGACGGATTTTAATTAAATTATAAGTAGGGGTGATCCTTATTAAAATTTATCACCCAATTGTGATTTTGAACAGCATCCATCAATTAGAACTTCCATTTTACATAATTATTTTAATAAACTTATACTCATCTCCTTAAATGGCATCTGGCAAACAACAATTAAAAATCCATATTTTTCTCTCCCTTGCTCTTATATGATCTGTAAGGTATAGATTAAAACATTTATTCAGTTATAGGGTAACAATTACTACAGAAAAGTTTGCAAGACCACATAATTATGACGTATTGTTTTGGAGTTAAAAATTCAAGAAAATCCCTAGCAAAACATCGCATATTTTGTATAAATTGATCGCTAAGATGATTCTGTCAGAAAACAACAATTAAAAATCCATATTTTTCTCTACCATGCTCTTATTTGATCTGTAATGTATAGATTAAAAATTTTATTTGACTAGAGGAGATCACTTACCACAAAAAAATTTGCGGGACCAACTTACATTTTCGGAGATAAAAACTGAAGAACTGTCCAGTCTTTTGATACCATTTCATGCGTATTTCCCATAAAGAATGTCTTTGAAATCTGTGTGTTCCATTTTGTTCATTTTGCATTTTCTTCTGCTCTCTAAATATTTTAACTCCATGCTAGTATGTAGTCTTCTTTGACTCTTCCAAATAAGTGAAAGGGAAAAATCTAAGAAATCATAAATTTAACAGCAAAATTTTGTAAATGTGTAACTACTGTAAACACTGTTTTTATAAATATGTAAATAATTTAATGTGTGTAAATATAAATTTTAATTGGAATATGACAAATATAACTAGATATTTGCAAAATAAATTATTGTTAATTATTTGTTATTTTTTAACATAAACATTAAAAAATATAACAAAAAAATCTAGAATTTATTATCATAACTGCAGTAGATTCCATCATGGAAACTTTTTGCAAACTGTGTTTTGTAGGTTAGTCTATAATCATAGGGGCGGTTTAAGTATGCCTATCGCCTGCTCCCAGGAAGGAATTGGAAAAATCGTCTCCATGCTGAACGTGTTAAATACTGTACATATTCCTTTCATAAATGACTTTGGTGCCCTCATTTACAATAAAAAGTAAAGATATTTGAGCAGTACTATAAATTTCAGTGAATTACATGATTGAAGTAGTTTTCCTGCAATAGAGGTAACCTAGGTAAGCAAAAATAATATTCTCATTTTTGAAGTCTTAAACATTCATTTACTACCATAGGGATTTGTTTTCCTAATCTTCCTTAAAAATAATGTTTGTCTTCAGAAAATTTTTATTCATGCTCATGACCAGTGTTGGATGATGAAATCAACATACAAAAGTTAAAACAAGAGAAAACACATACTTACAAACATTCGACTTACAAACTTTCAGAGATACAAACAAACATATGTCCAGTTGCCTATTCAGACCAAGAGTTGTAATTTCAACCGCCGCGCAATAGATGGTGGTGGTTGTACGAAGTCATTACCCTGCATTTCTGCCTGGGCTGCTGCCATTGTCTGTTGTTGTGTTGTCACTGTGTGGTTCACTACGACAATCTCTGTGCTTTTCTCGAGCATTATTAACCCCCATCATGTCTCAGAAGTGTAAGGGTGGTGAAAGTGTTTAGGATGGAAGTAAGAATAGGTGCACTATTACGATGGAAACTAAAGTGGACATTATAAAGTATATATACATCTGCAGAACATGAGAACCAGTGGCATCTATATCTACAGGAGATTATGCAACTTTTAAAGCCATTCCCTGTGTTTAGTGTGCATGCCGTACAACAAGTTTGGTATTGACAGGAGTAAAGTTTGACTTGTGAACAAATTGACTTATGAACAGACCTCCGAAACCTAACTCGTTCATAAGTCAAGGAGTGCCTGTATTGCCATGTGCTGTTTGCACACAAAGCCAGATGATATTACAAAGATTTAGTCCTAAATTTTTAATATTGCAATTCAATTGTTTTCTCATATGAGACCTGTATTCACAGACAGATGACATATATGCCCAAAAACTATATGAGTTGTTTGAACGCTCATGATACATTTATTTGTTGCTGTGATAAGTAGTTAATTTTGGTTATCAAAGAGTATTTTAAATTGAATTATCTGTCATCTTACCAAAATATTTTGTTCCTCAAGAAATACTGGTTTTAGTCAATATTAATTGTAGTTATTCTTGTGTGTTACATTTTTGCTAAGGTATTATTTTAACAAATTTGTGCTCTTTGGCAAATTTTCAAATTCAACTTTGTGCTTTATTTGAAATCCATTCTGTTTTTAAAAAAATATTTCTCTATTGGAGGTGCTTTTTCTATAAGAATCAATTTATTGCAATTAATACGACTTTCTTTTCCAAAATGTTAAAAGTATCTCTACTTATTTTCTCTACAGCCTGATTGATATTTATTCAGCAAACTCTTGCCATTTATGGTCTCTTCATTGGCAGTTTCGGCTATTTGCAGGTAGCAGCCTGTCTAAACATGTCTTCCCTTAAAAACCCATTGATTTGCTGATTGTGGGCAGAGTCATATTCTTTTGCTAAATTATGATGAAAGAAAACAGATTATAGTTTATGCTGTGCTTTATAGCAATGGTATAACCAGCTTTTTGTTTTATATAAAAAATTAATGAAAAGTGTGGTGATCATTGACTTTCTTATGAAAAAATATATACTATGTTGAAGCTTTGCGTCATTCAGGCAAAAAATCCTGTCTCCTAAGTGTTGCGTTCTTACCCTTGCCCCTGATGAACAACAATAAAATGTAATCTGATCTTTTTAATTACAAAAGCAACAGAATAAGTCTTGTATTGCATGTAAACACTTCACAAAACGCATGGGGATCCCTAACTATCCGATGAGTAATTATCATTCATTGATCCGTTAGCTCATTCAGTATGTCAACCCTTGAGAAGATGCACACACGCTTCTGAACGTGATGTATTTTTTAAAGTTTGCAGGGAATGATCATGTATTTTTACATCTTTTATTCTTTCTTATATATAGTATTTTTTGTGTGATGTAAACCTATCCCCCTTTTTATCATAAGCTCCTGGTATCAGCATTCACCATGTGTGACTGTCTCAGGAATATATCCCCTACAAATGATGTGGGTTTCCTGTATTATGAAATAGTCACCAGTTCAGTTATACATGTTATAATTTTAAGTTTGAGTGGTTGTACTACCTAGATGAAAATATAGAGTATTTTAATTTCAGATCACACATAGCAAATAGTTACTTGTTTACAAGGGCACTAATTCATTATAGCATTAATATTCAGGTGCCTTTCTTTAAGAAATATTGTATTTTTTGCCATTTTTCTGTGTGTCCCTCTGTATGCAAGTATGCTGTATTTGCTGCTGGGTGTAATTTGGTATTTTGGATTTTTTGCCACCTCTCCACCCCCTGGTACTGCCAGTCTCCCTACCATCCAATTTTTTAACTACATGCATGCAATAATAAATATGAGAATTTAATTTAAATAACAAATAATATATCCCTTACCGCCATATGGACGGGCTATTGAACTAGTTTAAATAGAATATTAAATGGCATATCTGGGTCATATCACTCGATGATGTCTGTCAATTTTCACTTTATTGAAATACATGATGAAAATGACATAGGTTATTTCACTGACTCAGGACTGCCATATCTCTGAAAATTGAATTTGAAAATTTTCCAGAATTGGAACTTAATAAAATTTGCTTTTGAGAAAAACGTAAGATCTTCACATGTTATCAGCATATCTGAATCCTCACCCATTTTTGGTTGCCACTTTAATGGAAAGTATAATTAAATTTCAAACCACAAATCTCTTGAAAGGAGCATACATAATTTGTGCTACACTTCCAGTGTGCTTTACTTCTACTTGGAGTATTTACATTATTGTCTTACTGTTGATATTAGCTAACAAGGGGAGACTACGTACATTGGGTCGTCGATTTCAACGAAACTTTTTGGGTGATAGAATACTTAAAATAAGATCTGTGTATTGGCTTTTGATTGAATGGGCCTTAGTTTCGGCAGAATATTTTTTTCTTTTAATCGTGTGTGTACATGTTTTTGGATGATAACTGTAGTAAACACAAGAAAAGAATTCATAAAGGTCTTCACACACTGGCGGTGGTGATTATGATCACCATACCCCACACTGGTGCAATCGCATTTGTTCAGTTGGCGGCCTCTGGAAATGCTTCATACTCGGTATTTGCACATATTATCGTCTTGTCCCAAAGCTTTTCCAATTTCGGCTCACACTTTGTCTCTCTTTCAGATGTTTTTGTATTCCGGGTGTGATAAGTCATACAGTATTTGGTGGGTTTTCACTATTTCAATGAATTCTTCAGTCATTGTCATCACAGAATTCAACAAGTACACAAATATCAACAAGTACTCAAGCACACAAACATCAACAAGTAATGACGTGATCAGGCAGACAAATATGACCGGTTGCATTTGCCTGCCACTGCATTGTAGATCATGGCAGTGACCACAATGTTGGCCGCATGGATCGCTGCAGTGTGAACACTTACATTGTTTCATCAGGTTATATCAGATCATCACCACTCCCGCGACCGCCAAAGTGGGCGCTTTGGTGTGCGGAGACCTTAAGGCTTTACAACTGTTTTAAAAAAATTGAATCAATTCTGTCGTAATTTTACCAGTTTGGAGTAGTAACTACAACGTTTAGGAACTCCTCGAACTGCCTCACAGTTCTGCTCACTTAAAGCCCAAACGTACCTCCAGGCTCTTGCATATAAAGAAACACTTTGGGTAGCAAATTTCCTGAGGCGGTGATCGTATACTGTGCCGTGTATGTGAATGCGTGATTTTGTTCCTGTCTCTGATATATCTCTGGACAACCTTTTTGCCTTGATGAGTCAAGGTTTGCTTCACATCAACTCTGTACTCACATCCAGTTTGGTCAATATTAATGAAGAAGTGTTGTGTAGTTGTTGTGTAGTTGTTGTGTAGTTGGGTATTATGCACTTTTTTTTGGAAAACCTGGGCAGCTTTTAAAGTTTCTTCCAAAGATGTTTCATCATTTGAAAATCATAGTTTGTAACTTTTCACTGTCAAATTCGGAATTCTTTCTTGAATTTTATTAGCCACGCAGTGAAGGTGAACCCCAGCAATGTATGTTGATAGGCTGCAGCTAACATCCACTGGATGTAACTTGGTCCTTCCTTTTCCTTGCTTTGCAAAATCTGTTGTATGTACAGTTTTTAATCATGTTATGTTTGTCCAAGCAAGTTTCTCCTTTCGCATTATCTTTACTCCACTGTGATACTTGTTCTTTGCATTTCAACAGCTGCGATCCTTGTTCCTGTAGCGTTAGATTTACAATTCACATTGAAATATCTACCAATACGCTCTTGTGCATCAATTTTAATGAAGTAAATAAATAATAATACAATGAATAAATAAAGAATAATATAATAAAGTTAATAAATAAATAACAATACAATAAATGAAAAATAATAAAGTGGATTAAAACAAAGAAAACTAGGTATGACATGGGATTTGAAACCGTGACAAAATATTTGGAAGTCAGTATGGTAACCACCCAGACAACCCACCTGCTCGACTTGGTCGGCCTATTATTGCATTTTATCCAGCCACAGTTAATCCTGCGAAAAGAAAAAAGATTCTCCAAAACTAAGGCCCATTCAATCAAAAGCTGATTCTTATTTTAAGTATTCTACCACCCAAAAAAGTTTTGTCGAAATCGATGACCCAAGGTACGTAGTCTCCCCTTGTAAGACAGTGTTCAGCAAGTTTTTCTAAATGGCAGGGGTTAGGGTTCATAGTCAGGAATGCTTTGGTTGCAATGTTAGGTGTTTACATCTGAAGTTGCCATTAAATAACTTTTGAAATGACTTACTAGACTTATATTTTATCTGTTTTGGACATTTGATTTACATCGACAAAAATAAAATCAGATCATCTGTTTGTACTTATTTTTCAAATGAGTGTAACAGGTTGATTTTAAAATTCTTGTTCTCATGTCAATGAGTGATTTGGATTGTATATTAACTCATAATATATGAGAAAATAGTTCATTTTGCAAAATATTATCATTCAATAAAAGTGATGTATATATTATAGAGTGGACACTGATGTCCACCACAGCCTAGAGTAGTCACCTCTGTCCCCAATTTTGAGTGGTCACAGCTGGGCAGACTTTTTCTGACTGTATAAAAAGTTGTTCCATTTTTCTGAATCATTAAAACTTATTTTTTATCGGTCTCCAACTTCTTTTGTTAAAAGTTACTGATCATTTATATTTTTTCCATTTATTCATTGGAGTAGCTAAACATTCTATGTTGGCATTTTCACCAAGTTCTGAATTACAAGAAGTGCTGACAGTTTCCTTGGCTTTGTATTTTGATTTATTGTATTGTACAGAGTAATTAAACATATTAATCCTGTTGTTTTTATAGATTATGACTAACCATTATTTCTGTAGCCTATTTATAACCATTCATGCATTTGAAAATAGATACCAGATTTTGGAAAATCAGTGTTGCAAAAAAATTTAAGTTTCAAAAATCAATCCTTGAGTGTAATCAGTATTGGTTGCATGGGATACTTTACAATGTAGTGACAGAGAAAAGTAGATTGGACACTAGTATCATAAGTAAGTATCAGAGTGGACACTGGTATCTGCCAAGGCAGTCAATCTGGGAAAAAGAAATCATTTCATAAATGTAATATTTTCCTGAACTACAAGACCCATAATCAAATGAAACAAAAACAGATAAATTAATGATTATTAGCTGGTGAAGCATTAGTTTGCTTTTGGAAGTTCTCCTATCAAGATGATGTGAATTAATTAATTTTGCCATAATTGGTTTTAATATAATAGTAGGTTAGCTATTTAGAAAATTTTAATTTCCATCAGTGAAGAATTGTGGTATCCATATGGGCTTTGCTACCAGAGGCAGTTTCAAGAGAACCACCAGCTATTTGACTGTGTTAGGAGCATAATCGTTGCTTTCTTTCCCATATCCTGTTGTGTAAATAAATGATTGCATCTAATGTCACTCATAGGCCATAATAAAATAATTCAGAGCATAAAATCTCATTTTTTTGGGGGAGTAAGGTATTCAGTTTTCTTTGTTGGTGTTGCTATCTCTCATGGTAATGGTTAAATGTTATTTTGTTGTCCAGTTTTTGCATCTAGTTTCTTTCATCTTTGTTATTTTATGAGCAGTGAAGTATTATACTTAAATGTGTTGATAATTAGGCCGAATCCATTGAATGTTTTCACTAAACTGCATTTTTTGAAAAGTAAACTCATTTTCCTTTAACTTTTGGCCTACTCAACTATTTTCCCTTAAAATGCCATTGGGTGGATAATAAGTGTTTGTTAATGTGATAATGCCTTCTTTTTATTTTGCTAAGGTGTTAGTGAGAGCAGAGGAATTCTAGTTGGGAGCAATGCGGCTGTGATGTCAGTAGACTTTGACTCAACAGGTACTCTCATTCTTGCATCGTCCAATGATTTTGCCAGTCGTGTTTGGACTGTTGCGGATCAGCGCCTTAGGGTAAGTTAACAGGATACTGCATGTTTTTTAAAGAAATAGATCAGTACAGTTAATCACCTTTAAGTGTATTAGACTGATTTTGCATCTATAATTATTTACATAAATGCTTCTCAAAAAATTCCACTTTATTTAAGGTAATTTTGTTGAATTTAATTTTAAGAATTTTTAGAAATATTTTCGGTTTTCAACAAAGAAAAATATTAACTACCATAGCAATGACTCCAATGCCTTTCAATGGGAATTGATTTTCCTTGCTTCAAGATTTAATGTTTTTAATGGGAATCAATGGACTATATTACATAATATTGTTAATGCCAACCAACTAGGTAAACATATGGTAACGTCTTAATCCTAACACAAAATATTCCATTAAAAAAATATTATTATTATTTTTATTGTGATATACCTATATTCATCATAAATAGCTTGCTCGGGAAATAATTACAGCTTATGCCTGTCTGCATAGGATCTTCGAATCGCTTCATTCCATCAATTTGTTGCTTGGCAATCTCACCATTTGAGAGGGAGGAGTTTTCTTCGATGTATCTCTTCGAGGACATCCGTTGGGGCAGTGTGATACTAGCTTGGCTAGTTCCGTCCCAACCAAGAAAACATCTGCGTTCAGAAACGGGAAACTTGATCTGCTACGATAGTTCAGTCCGCCCGGCAAGTGGAAGACCCGGGTTCGATTCCTGGTCATAGCAGACTTTTTTCTCGTTTCAAAATTATTCTTATCATTGATAAGCAATTTGTTAATTTGTATGATTTAATCATACTATTTAACATAGACTATGTCTGTCCATTTCTGAGAAGAGAGAACTTGACCAGTGGTTGAGAAGCACTGTTCTACACAGTAGTCACTTACTATAGTTTATCTATGTACCATATGTGCATTATTCATTTCAATACGATCATCAGCTCAAGAGATATGAGAGAACAAAAAATGGTCTACCCCAAAATATATATATATATATATATATATATATATATATATATATATATATATATATATACATACTAGTGTATTGGCCGTCATATGACTGGTGTCAATTACTATATGGTTGAAAAACCTGTCGTAAGACTGATAATCCTACTGAAACCATATCTTAAATAATTGTCACTCATTATTTTGGATAATCACAAAATTTAATTTATTTTTCTAGTGTAATTGCCCGTTGAAATTCAACAGGGAATTTAGAAATGAATAATAACAACTGTAATTATTGAGTAAGAGCTGGTATAAAATTTGGCAAAATAGAGATTTGGGAGAATTTCTTTCTCATTCTTGTTTTCTCCAATGGTGAGCCCCTTGTCAAAAATGAAGTAATAATAATAAATAAATAATAATAATCCCTCCCTCCATCTCGCCATCCCTCCCTCTATTGGTCTTCCTCCCTTTCTCTTTCCTTCCCTCTCTCTCTCTCTCTTTTGTCTCACCTCCCACGTCTCTCATTCCCCTCTTTCACAGTCCACAGCTCTCCCTCTTTTTCTCCATCTCCTTCTTTATCTCTTTCCTCCCATCCTTTTCTAATTCTATACCTCTCTTAATCTCTATGTACCTTCCATTCTATATCCATTTCTATATCCCTCTCTCTTACTCTACATCTATATATCGTATTAGTCCGAATATAGTCCATCCCTGAATATAGTCCCCCCCCCCCTATTTTTGAAGCCTCAGTTTTGGAAAAAAGTTTGAACTCCATTACAGACCTCACTTTTTAGCCTCCTTTCCAGAATGAAAAAAGGCTTATAGTTTTGTCGTTGTGTCTGTCTGTCCTTCCCCCCTATTAACTTTTGAACCAATTGACCGATTTTCGTGAAAATCATGGAAATCTCTTGCTATTGGGGTCGAGCTCCCAAGGATAGTTTTTGTTGCGAAGATTGAAGTCCCGGGTTCGATTCCAGGAACTATCCTTCCCATTTGATTTACATGGAAAATCTGAAATCTGTCATGCAGGGTAATTTTCTCTTGCACATTAAAATATCTTAGAATTGTAATATCGGAGCGAGTTTTGTACTATTCTCTGAGGAAAGGAATGAAGATTCTAATTTTTATCATAGAATTCTGCTTATCGATTGTATTTCGCATAAATACAAGCGATTTTGCAGTTTTTATCACTCATTACAAGAGCGTTGCCATAGCAACAACTATTGTTGGACTCAGATTTGGTATATTATAATAAGTGCTTGTGTTATTTTTGCAGCACAAATACGCGTGAAAAATTTAACATTCCGTTCGAATGTATTTGTAGTATTTTATAATGCTAAATAATGAAATTTTGGAACACAAAGAGCTACATATCCGCGATGACATTAAAGCTATTGAAGACAATATAAGTATTAAATTAATGATTAAATGGAAAGTAGACATCATAAGTTCTGTTTGGATCATCTTGTAATATTCTAAAGAACGAGTTTTAATATGTACGAGCATTTTAGTTACAGCTATCAATTTACAATGAAACAGTGACATCATGTTTTGTGTGTTATAGTTGCAGGTGTAATTTAAATATGTATGAAGTGTTACTGGGCTAAATTCGAAAAATTTGATTTATAAATGTTATTTAAATTCCATTTGTATCATTCAGATGCCGTTGACGTCTATATGAATACTTACTGTCGGCAGTGATATTTTTGTTTGCTAATTTTTTGGGTGCGAATATAGTCTCCCCCTTACTTTTCTTACTAATATTTTGGCCAAAAAGGGGGGACTATATTCGGAATAATATGGTAGTTGTTTAGATAAACAAAAGAATCCAAACTAAATCCCAGTCCCATTAGGATTATGTAATTTCGAAAAAAATCCTACGATAATTTAAGGCAATCTATGCACTCGTATATATTACATGTATGTGGTTTGAGGCAACAATCGATTCTCCAAGTTCAACAGTGATGTGTTCTGCAAGGTTACATCCCGTTTAAAAGCCGATATTTCCCCAAAATATGTGATTTAAATGTTTAATATAAGAGATTTTGAATGGAAGGTGGTAAAAGATGAATAGAATAAGAAACTTCATTAGTTTTCCTAAAACATAATTCAAATTCGAAGATCATACGTCAATTCTTTCTAATTTAAATTTCCAAAAGAATAAAAGCCTACACTTTAAAAAGTCACTTTTTATGTGTTATCTTACAGGAAATGGAAATAGCCCCCCTGGAGTCGAACCTAATCTTTTTTTGTATTTTTTTGTGGTTTAATTTTTATATCTGAATCAAACATTACTGCGAAATTTCGACCTTCCACCTAATTGGGAACTTTGTTAAAAACATGTTGAAAAGTGCCATTGATAATGTCAGCATTGGACACACACAGAGTAAGGCTTTTATTAATATATATATATACAGGGTGTTCCAGGAGGAAAGGTCAATATTCTGGGAGGTGATAGCATTGGTCATTCTAAGAAAAAAGTTCGTATGGACAAGTGTCCTATTCCAAACAGTTTCTGAGATCGAGTTATTTGAAAGTACAGTTGCAAAATTATTGATAAGAAAGAGATATTACATACTGTTGCTAATATTTATCATTCAAGTGAAAAATTTGTTACAGTTTATAATAAATTTTTGAAAATTTCACCATCAACATTAATGCACTTTTCAACTCATGTGAGAACATGGCGTGTTGCTTGTCTTGAGTTCATCTTGACGTTCCTTTACGTGGGCAATAGCACCCATTATGCGATCGAGCAGTTCGTCTCGTGTATCCACTTTTCTTGTGTACACTTCACTCTTCATCCAACCCCATAAACAAAAATCTAACGGAGTTAGGTCTGGAGATCTTGGTGGCCAGTGAATGGTACTGCCATGACCAATCCACCGATTAGGGAAAGTGTCATTTAGATGTTGCATCACAATTCGGGTATAATGAGGAAGGGCTCTGTCATGTTGAAAGTACATGGCAATCTGTGTAGCCAAAGGAACATTTTCGAAAATTTATTATAAACTGTAACAAAATTTTCACTTGAACAATAAATATTAGCAACAGTACCTAATATTTCTTTCTTATCAATAATTTTGCAACTGTACATTCAAATAGCTCTATCTCGGAAACTGTTTTGAATAGGACACTTGTCCATACGAACTTTTTTTCTTAGAATGATCGATACTATCACCTCCCAGAATATTGACCTTTCCTCCCGGGACACCCTGTATATGGAATGCATATAAAAGATTTTATAAAAATACCAGATGCACATTTTGGCTACAGAGCAGCTGTCTTCAGTCGTAATTCACCGAAAATAGATTTTAAAAGATAAATTCTAATATATTCGAGATCTAATATATAAAGAAGAGTATCTGTCTCTTTATCTGTCCTATATGCATTCAGACACTGCAAAAGCCAGCACAGCCAAATTTTGCATGGAATCCACTTTGACCCAAGTGAAGGTCAAGTTATGTTTGCATCAGATTCCAAGATCCTGAGTTCGATTCCAGGAGCTTTACTTTTTCCTATTAGAATATCATTTTCTCAGACATAGCAAGAGTCTGTGCTACCAAATTTTTGCATGGAATCCACTTTCATCCAGGGAAATGTCGAGGGCTATGTTTGCATCCGATTCCAAGGTCCCAAGTTCTATTCCAGGACATTTACTTTTTTACCATTACAAAAGCTTGGGAACCGTGAAACGCCTAAAAGAATAGACTTTTACATTCATTCTGTCGATTTTCGAAGAGTCATCATATTGATACCCAAATTTGTTTAGAACGGGAAAGTTTGACATTTTTTGAGGTGAATATCTTTGGCGCTCATGGCATCCACTGAATACTCCCATATTTGGTACAATTTTGTTAGTCTTTTTGTGCTGAAGGGCAATGGTGCATTCCTCTCTCTTTGAAGTACCAGGGTTTCAGTCCAGGTGCAATTTTCCTTCATTTATGGGTTTTGCATGTTAAAAATTCTCTGAATAAATTTTTTATCGGTATCTCACAGATCAAATTAAACCTAGGGAGAAGAAAATATAAATTTTCAATTTTATCAACAAAACAATCTTTTTGCCAATCAATGTAGACAACATAGATGATTGCAGATTTGGCACTTTCTTGAATTTCTATCTCCGTAAGTATAAGTTGTAAATATGTGCTCTCTCTGACTATTTTCTCCAAATATATTTTCTAATCTGTGCTTCACAGATCATGTAAGTGCTTGGGAGAGAAAAACATGGATTCATAGTTGTTGTCCATGCAAATAATCTTCATAGCCACCAATGTTAGCAATATAATGAACTTTCCCACCATATTCTAATAGATGAATAGAATGCTCTGTGATTGGACCTATTCACTTATGAAGGGAATAAATAAATAATAATAAAGAAAATAGAAAATGAATTATAGAAACACAGCATTCTT
Source organism: Tanypteryx hageni (assembly GCA_028673005.1). Lineage (NCBI taxonomy): Eukaryota > Metazoa > Arthropoda > Insecta > Odonata > Petaluridae > Tanypteryx > Tanypteryx hageni. The sequence continues at coordinate 34,394,597 of CM054115.1, forward strand.
TAAGTATATGAAAATAACCTGAGATGCATGGAGAACAATTGAGATGATGACTAAAATTCTAAGGGAAACGTATCTGATGGTTTATTGAGAGCAACATTGTAGTTCCGTGGCATTGATGGGGTTGTTAAGAAAACACAACATTTTTGTGTTCAAAACAAATGTATGGAAATTCTGTATTCCTGGTGAGAAGGAGGGGCAGCAGTTGAAATATTTGCAGAAGGGGTCTGAGAGTATTTTGTGACGCCCCAAGATAAGGTGACTTATAGGAAATCATAAGAATAAAGTTATCTATCCAGTTTTACAGAAATGACCTATTGAATTTACCTGGGCAATGCCTGATACCTAAGCTAGTAACATATAGTTTCTTAAAAATATATTAAACTTGAAAGTTGGTCAACTGAAAACTGTACATTATTGTTCTGAACCATTCAGTTTTAAATTCCATCCCTCTTACACCTATAAATATGAATGACTACACCTTGTTTTCAGAAAGTTTATTGAAATTATCAAATAACATAATTTGTGATTACATCTTTTTAATTGTATAGCAACCATTTTACCCTACCAAAACTGTATCAGTGGAGAATAGGACAAGCTTATTGCTGTTATGGCACTTAAGTGACAATCTTATCTTCATGAATCATCCCATGTGGCATGCTGAGTCATAATTATAGGCACAGCTGTCAAATAGGAGGATTTAATATTTATCAACTTCTTGTGAATTATCAAGAATTTTGTTTCTTTTTTTAAGTTACCTATGTACAAAAATCTTAAACAAAATTACCCTTGAAAAAGTAATTTGGAAAGGACATTTATTAGATGAATTAATTTTATGATATCTGAAAGAAAATTTGCATTTCTTTATGATTAAGGTTAATGTAACCTTTCTATTTCTCCATCTTGTGAGTGCTAATAACCTACTTTTATAGAAATCTCAGTACATATGATGATAAGAACTTCACTTGTGCCATATTGTATCTGATGCAGATGCTTCCAGATACTCCATATCTTTAGTTCATCCTGCCCTCCACTTATCACAATGATGGATTTTTCACTGGCATTCACTGGAAACTTTAGTTTCCAATAAAGTTATTATTTTCATTTCTGGTAGCACTCTCTCTTCAAACAGTCCTGTGTTTTTGCCATGAATGCTTTCTGGTCTTATCAAGTAATTTTAGTCTTGTTAGATTATTTATTCTTACATTTACGTTTTAGTTGTCACGTCTATTCACTGAATAAATTAAAAATTTATCTAATTACTTTTATTTTACTAAATTTTCTATGATTGACTTTTATTTGGTGCAGTTTTTGGGCAGAAAGGTGGTTTTCCCCTTTTCTCCATTTGAAATAGCTAGAGCGAATATTTTTGAAGAATCAATTTAAGTATTGAATCCATATACTCTTTTCTATTGAAAATGGGTATTTGTAACTCTTCAAAGGCACATATTTTACTTTCTGTCATTGTTTGATTTCTGCTCTGTATGAATCTAATTACATATAATATAGCTCAATTGACTCAATGCCTATGTTCGTTCAATATCACTTGTAGAGTCTTTCTCCACCAATCCTTTTTTGATATGTTTATGTATTAATATCTGGATGGGGAGTATAAGAAAAAGTAACTTTTTAACTGGATTACATTACGAAAGGAATGCCTTTTCTTCAAAATATTTTAAAAAGCTTTTCGTATGATCGAAACATTGCACAGCTAACGTTGTCATTATGCCACGATCGGAATTGTCATGGATAGATATTAAAACGCAATTTTTCTAGAGCGATTCACAACCACTCTAAAACAGCACCTCCTCGTCTTTCTTAAAGTCATTTGAAAGTAAGTTTCAGATGTCCTGGCATCACGTAATGTTAAATTTGACATTGAATTTTAGCGACATCAAGTCAGATCAACACATCCTCTTGCTTTGTCAGAGGATCACTTATGCAAAGGAATAAGTACATCCTTTCGTGTCAATGGGGAAGCCAGATTCAAGCGAAGGGAAAAACTCAGAACCGCTGCCTCCTCATTCCCCAGACGGTCTCCCCGTGGAACAGCACCTCTCTCGGTGGGACGTTCTGACTAAGCTTCTTCTCCTCCCTCTTGTCCTTGTTTCTCCGAAGGAGCGCCCATGCGACCATGATGGCCACCTGCGCCAGTATAAAAGCCGCCGATCCGAACGCAAGACCCTTCGAATTCACGCAGCTACTTCCTCCCGCGTCAGCTCCCTCGTCGATGCTCTCCCTCCTCTCTGGACCGAATCGGTCCGATATGCGGATCGATTGCACCAGCAACAGGTTATCCTCGCGTTGCGCGGGTTCCTCCGCGGACCTCTTCATCCTCCGCCCGAACAGGGAGTGCACGGCTAAGTGGAAAGCGTCTTTGAGTCCGTCCTGCATGGCCTCTTCCACCTCTTCTTCGAACACGTTCTGGAAAGCCCACTGCGCTTGGTCCGAGGCGTACTGCTCGGCGCTCTCGTCCACGCTCCTGCCGACCTCCGTCGTTTCCCTCCTCCTCCTCTTTCTGCCGTAGGAGTCGATGAATGCGCCGTTTCGGAGGTCGTCGTCTGGAGCGCCCAGTGTCTGCGGTTCGTTGTACCGCTGGCACTTGACTGGTTCGCAGGAAGGCATGCAAGGCGTGACCAGTGCTCTAAACTGAACGACTTCGGACGTCGGGAACTTGAAGGCGTCAAAGTCGGCAATGAGTACCTGCGGGAAGAATAATATTTTTATAAAGGACTCTCTCTTATTTTTGTTGGTTAATATGTTTGAGTCGATTATACAGTTTTGTTATCTGTAGAGACGATTCGTAGAAATTTAAAAAATAACAAAAAATTTGTATCGTTTGTTTATTGCTTTTATCAGAATTAACGACCGGAATGCAATGGACCACATTCAAATCGTCAGGGAGTCGGACTAAAGAGCGTGTTGCCTCTGTATGCGATTCATCGACTAAAAAAAAGCTTTCGACTGTCTGAACTTCTTCTGTGTTAAATGCATTGAGGGGAGTAGAAGAACCATACATACCGATCAAGAATATCTGTAATGATGCACATTGTCTGTTCAGCTTCATGAAGAATCAAGTGCTTTTAAGAGTGAAAGGGAATGAGACAATGAGATGCCATGTTTCATAAATTTTTCCCAGCAGCACTAGAGGAAGTGATCAAAGCGCAAGTCAGGGAAGAAAAAAGGTGTAAAGGTAAATGGAGAGCATGTGAGTCATCTGCGCTTTGCCGATGGCACCATGCTGTTTGCAGGAAGCCTAAAAAAGCTCTGTGGAAGAACTGAGGAAATGGAGAGGCCTAGCCGAAAAGCTGGACTTAAATGAATCTTAATATAACAAAGGTCATGCACAACAGCCGCTCTCAGCTGAAAATCTATCGCGTGCCTGTGGTTTTTCTACATATTCCATGTCATTAAAATCAATTTTATATCAATAATTATTTGACAATTCTACTCTTTGACAACCAGATGTTAACTGAAAACAAGCAAGCATCTCATTTATCAGTGATGCCCATTATCTAAGTTTTATGAAAATAATGGAATACCGCGGACCGGAAAATGATTGTCCGCGGGCCGGCAGTTGAAAACGCTGATGTAAAAATCCTTCACAAAGCCTGGGAAGATACTTATCAACGGAGCAGAACTCGAGGAAGTCACAGGCTACTTTTACTTGGGTCAACTTATCACTTCAGACGGATATCTCTTTGGAGAAATCATCGGGAGAGTGAAGGTGGCATGGAGTGAATTCGGAAGATATGCAAACATCTTTAAATCAAATATACCAGTCTTACTAAAGAGATGATTGTATGGCCAGTGTGTTCTGCCTCATCTGAATACGTATGTGAAACAAGGACTATGAATGTTAGTGAATTACAGCGCTTACAAACAACGCAGAGGTGTTTGGAGAGATATATCTTAGGCATCAGCTGAAAAGACCGCAAATAAACTACTTAGTAAGAAAGAAGACGGATCTGTGATCTGTGTAATTAGAGGCTTTAAAGCGGCAATTGGTCATATTGCTAGAAGTAATAACCGTTGGGCGTCTAGCGTCATAGAATGGATCCCAAGAAACATCAAGAGGTCGAAAAACAGATGGGATACAGAGATTGTGAAGTTCTTAGGGTCAACTTGGAGAAAGGAGGCAGTTGATACGGAGAACTGGTCTATATGATTATAAATAGCTGCTGCTTACATATATAGGATATATATGATATATCATATAAAACCTAAGGAATTTCTAGAAGTGCTACACAGACCTGAAATTTGGCATGAATATAGGTCATTGGGTGTATCCTCTGAAAAAATCCGAAATTCCAAGAAAATGTTATATTTAAGGGGTGTTTTGACCACAATTTCTAATTTTAAACACCCATAAGAATAGCATTGAAAATTGTGCAGGGTTATATAAAATAGTTTTTTTTATATTAAAAATTAAGTTACATAGTCGGGACATGCACCATACCATGAATGAAAGAATGAAGTTTATTTTTCTTGAAGACAAAATTCAGATCCATTCTGAATTTGCGTAAAAGTTTGATTTTAATCATAAAACTATCAAATTTTTTTCGGTCTTCAACAATTAAAAATATTAACTACCATAGCAATGACTCCAATGCCTTTCAATGGGAATTGATTTTTTATACTTCAAGAGTATTGATTTAATGTTTAGACTGCATTATAATCCATTTGATTTCAGTCAACGACATATATATGATGACGTGATAATTTTAAATTAATTTTGTTACCTGGATACGTACTAAAAGGCACAGATGATGACACCATAATCATAACACACAATATATCCTAATTTTTACATAAATTTTAGTGTAATATATAGGATATTGTCTTAATGATAATTATAGTAATTGCTTAAAAAGGGCGATCTGAGCCATGAAACTTGAAATTCAATAACTTGGATGCGAGCCGATTGCCAGAGAATTAAGAAATTCCTGATAGGTTCCTTAATTACGCGGAAAATGAAGACTATTATCTTATTTATATGGGCTCTGCGTAGTTCAAATGCTTTCGCGTTAGTTTATTTATGAATTTAGATCTTGGTGTTTAGTGTTTTTTTAAGCGCTTAATTCGTAAAATAAACTAAAACCCCATAAAATTTCCAATAAAATCGTGAATTTCATCTAAATAGTTAAATTTGGGCATTATGTACAAACTATCAACATCAATCCTTATTTTTAATGTTAAAATCGATGACGATAGTTCCAAAGGGAATAAATTTTCCTAAATAGCATTTTGACATCTCGCTTTTTAATGCATGTTCTGTTGCGCGGATAATTTTTAACTTTCATAACGCGTGGACAGATGTTAAATTTAGAGGTAGTTTTTCATAATTTCCTTTTGAGTCTCTCTTATAAGTTATATCCAGTCCACAAATTATTATTTATGAATTTTGTTCCTACATTACAAAATGCTATAGGAAACCGTCCCGGAGAGTAGCGATTTAAGCTATCTTTTCTTTCTTTGTATACATCTAGCCGATATATTGGTCCCGAGCTAATTTAAAACGGCGCAATCCATGAAATACATCCTAGCAAACAGAGTTAACACGTTACCTTGGGGGAGTGCGTGGATTTGCGTAGGGGTCCCATGATGAACTGGTCCGTCGGACAGCCTTCTTCATCGACGAGAACGATCTGTCCGCCGTCTCCACCGTCCATGGCCACGAGGTGCCTCACAAAAATCTCGAACGGGGAATCCTCCGGGATCTCGAACCTCAGCGACAGCGGGTCTCCCACCTGGGCGCTCGCCGCAGTCCCACCGCTCTCTCCCCATTCCTCCTCGCCCCTCTGCACGATCTTCATCTCCACGTCCGGAGATGTCACGACCACCTCTTCCGTGATGGCGGGGGCGAAATCCGACTGCAGGGTGCCGTCCTCCGCTTCCCACCCGTCCGCCGCACCGCCCCTCACCCTCAGGTCCACTTCGTTCGACACCGTCTTGTTGGTCAGGTCATACTGACACGTCACCGCGAGCCCCAAGTCGGCCGAGGTGACGATGAAGTCGTGGTGTTGGATGACGATTTCCGTCGTGTACTTTCCTACCATTCCGCCACCGAGTCCCGTCGACCTCGTCCTCCTGGAAAGCGAGTCTTTTCCGAGCTTGCGGCCGCTCCTCGCTCCCGACGCCCCGTCCCCGACTCTTGCCTCGCCCCGCCTCACTCCGCAGTCCACGTCGTCGTAAGGCAGTTCCAGTGAAAAGCGCATCACGGCAGCGACGTCCTCCGCGCACGATTTGGGGTTGCCTCGGGCGTATATCTTGCCTCCGAAAAGCCTGTCGGCGGCGACGCGCGCCACCATCCCCCTCGCCCCGCACTCCACGCTCACGTTGTAGCAGGCCGAGAGCTCCCACGTGCTCGCCTCCGGCACGGGGATGTAAGCCGAGGGCACGTGTGTGGCCGTTGAGGCGCTGAGGTGGGAGAGGCGGCAAACCCGCTCACCGGCCGAACCCCAGTCGTAAGAACGGCAGCGGAATGGCGCCGAGGCGCCGGACGACACCGACGATAGGCAGAGCTCGCGACACTCGTCAGGACTGCCCACGTCCCTGTATAAAGAAGGTTCGATGCCGTTACAGAGGATTTTTTTTAACCCGAGCCGTACCGTTCGGATTTCACTTGTATCTCGTTCCGAATCAATCGCGACTCGTGAATTAGCAACGTATCCGAAAAATGCACTTCATTAAAATTATTATATAAATCAGGGAGGAAATAAGAAGAAAATCATTCCTTACTTTATAAGAACTTGGTTTGATTACAAAAAAATTAAACTAATGCATTTTTAAGTAGAAATTGATTTTTCCGCAGTCTTCGGCTTAAAATGGAATTTTGCCAAAGCGAATTGCATTGCTTTGTATATATTAAAGCTCAGTTGAACGCTACGAAGAAGGTGCCGCTTCGTGGAATCTCATAATAAGAATAAGGGTCACTTATCCCTTATTCCGCTAGTGGATTTTTTAAAAAGGTTACTTTTCACGATTCTGCGAAGTCTCGCAAAGTTAAGGCATACACAGTTGAATGGTTGTTCTTATTCCATGGAATTACCAATTAATCTCTTTCTAAGTCTTCAACCGGGTGGTAATTAGCCTTTTTCCCCTTCTAATTGGAAAAGTACTGTCATGGTCTTGATGAGTCCGGACTTGAATTACGTGGCAAGTGTGGAGGAACTCCGTAGAGCGACCCTTCGCCACAAAGGCCTGGATCAAGTCGCCCTTCCACTTCAGCATTCGAAGGCAAAAAGAGGAAATCTGACGACTCACTCTCGCGAGCTGCGCTACGATGTCATGTGACTCGGCCACGAAGAACTGAGAGCCGTGCTTGCGAATCCGCCACGCGGCGCGTAATCTGGGAGTGAAAAAGTCATTGTCCGAAAATGCGAATCCTATTATTTTCGATGGCTCTATGAATAAGATTTTTGTGAAGTGTTTTGGAATGTTATTTATTTATCCTTTTTCGTAATTGGACGAAGCATTAACATCGACAGTATAAATTTAGTACTAAAACCCCCAAATTTGCGGAGGTTACGTTTTCGAAAACACCGCGAATTTGGAATCCGCGAAAGCGGAAGCAAAGGCCTTATGAGAAAATAGAGGTTAGGTACTCGGCTCTACATTATTTTGATGGAATAAAGCGATCCGAAGATCCCATGCAGACAGGCATTAAGCTGTAAAGTTGGTAATAATTTCGAAACGAGAAAAAAGTCTGCTATGACCGGGAATCAAAATTGTTCTGCTACGATAGTTAAGTGGTAATATATCCGCCTGGCAAGTGGAAGACCCGGGTTCGATTCCCGGTCAATGCAGACTTTTCTCTTTTCAAAATTATTTTCTCCATTATTTTGACAACAATAATTGATGAAATGGTAGGCTAAAGTGGTTTAGAACTAATATAATGTGTCACTTAAATCTGCCGTAGCCGCACAGCCAGTTTGCCGAGATAATTTCGCGTAAACCATGATTAGAAATGAATATACCGAAAAAATATTTATTGAATCACGTAAAAAGCAAAAAATGCATCCATGATGGTGAAGGTATTTTTCTACTTCTTTTACAAAATGCTTGTTAAACCATTCTATAAACAGCGCACTTGTAGCCCAGGCTTTTTGGTTAGCTCTTGAAAACACCGGCAGACCGTGTTTAATGTTTTTCTCCTTCAATGTCCTTCAATGCAGTCCCCCGAAGCGTTTGCACATAGGAGAAGGTAACTCGGTCTTTGGCTGCTTTAAACCCAAGACGACGCTGTCTCGTCTGCGTTGAATACATGCTGTCGACTGTATCCGCTATCTTCAATGTATTTTCACAGTCGTTCGGGAAAACTTTCTGCTGCTACATAATCCGCGGACGCCGATTCACCGATGGCAGAAGTAGTCGAAAAACCCGCGAAACTGCGAAGCACGCGAATTTGGAAGCCGCGAATTTGGGGGTTCTACTGTTCTTATCTTTTTTTAAGTCCCCTTAGTTTAAAATTTTCTTCCATAATTACCCTTATCTTTATCGTATATAGCTAGATCATATCAACGCTTCTCCTACTATTCCATGAAGACAAGGACAACATTTTTTTCTTTTTCATAATTTCGTAAATACTGAATAATCTGATTCATGGCTCACTCTGTTGACTACATACTCTATAAGCTTCACAATTTTTAACCCCACAGTTCAATAAGGTACCCCTCATTACCATCGATGTCTGTGTAGCATAAATACCAAGTTTAACCTTTACCGCCATTGTGATGGACATTCAAATATCAAAACTATTTTGTTGGATTCGCATGACATTGTTTATTAGTGGAATCTCCTGAAATGGAACGTGTATAGCTGGAATTCTCGATTACTCGAAGAAAATGTTTTTCCTTTTGTCATGTGTACTAGTTGAATTTAAAGCTTTATTACAGTGTGTCCTCGGTTTAACGTCGCTTCGATTAACGTCGATTAGACTTAACGTCGTTCAAAAATTACTACCCATATTCGGATTAACGTCGTCGATGATTCCTGTTAACGTCATCCTCACTCAGCGCTTAAATAAAGCACAAAAAAATATTGCGTAGCTGACTGACGCGCACATCTGTTGCCCAACGCTTCTCCAGTTGCTGCGGATCGCATTATTTGAGTGGGAAATGTGTTTTGGATTGACGTATTTTTATTAAATTTGCATTATTTGCATGGTGGCATTTTGTAGCAATGGGTCCAAATAGAAGTGGTAGTAATTGCCTTCTTCTCAAAGTCCCCCCAGTAGTCATAAAAACCGTCTTAATCTCCATGAACAAGTAGAGATGCATACGGGTTTCCCGTGGTACAGAAGTGCTTTTCGTGAAATTCACCGTAGTATAATCGTATACTAATGCATTTGCTTTGAAATCAGAAAATCGTTCTTTCCTAATCTTGTGGTATCCCTGCTTTTTAGATCCATTTTAAACATGTTCATTTCGTTTGCCATTCTATACTCGCCTTACAAACGAAGTTTCTTTGAAATCGGTTCAGCCAATACCTTCGAAGTTTGTAGTTACAGAAAAATTCTAACCTTGATATTGTGGTAGCCCTGTGTAGTCCACACGGTTGAAATATGCTGTTTTGGTTATTTATTTATATGAAGATTATATATACCATATTCGATTAAAATCAGTTTTCTAGAAATACGCGTAAAAGAATTATTATTTTACTTTTTACTGTGGTAGCTCTTCTCGTTAGCTCCGATTTATGCATCTTGATTTTATTGTGGTATGTTGTACAAATCTAATATACAAAATTTCATTGTCCGTTCAGCCAATTCCTTCCATATCCTTAATTACTGAAAGAATTTAAATTGTAATTGTGGCACCCCTGTTTAGCTGATTCGGTGTAAATATCTAATCTGGTTTTGCGTGTATGTGAACATTTTAAATATTAAATTTGGTTAAAATTGATGTGGACAATTCAACACAAATACTTGTAAATTTTTTTTATTACCTGTATTGTGACATCCCTGGTTTTGATATCTATGCTATGATTTTGTTTTTTTTTATGTTGCACACCTCCTTTATACACAATTTCGTTGAAATCGGTTCGGCTAATTTCTTCCAAATTTATAATTACCGAAAAGTTTAATTTTGCAATTATGGCACCCCTGCTTAGTCGATTCGGTCGAAATGTGCCATTTTGGTCATGTATTTATGTGAAAATTCTATGTACCAAATTTGGTCGAGATCGGTTTTGCCAATTCTTCCCTGATATATGCGTACGGACGGACATCACGAAGATAATAGTGCTTTTCAGCATTGACGAAAAGCACTAATAAAAACCTTAAAAGCTTCGTGAGCTGTGCAGAAAGGAAGATTTGCTGAGTGCCTTATTTATAAACTTGAATTTATTTTGAACTTTTGGGATAACTTGAGTTGAGCGCTTCCCTATTTTATTGCTGCTTATATCCAGTGTCGTCAATCCAGCTAATTCATAGCTAGTAATAGTGAATTTAGGTTCGATCTAGCGCCTAAAATAATACGATACTATAGCGACCATTTACAAAACTAGAAAATCGATTTATCAATCTAGCTAATTCTGGCTATCGGCTAAAATTACGGTATCTGCGTTCATACTAAACAAAATAATGAATAACGAAAATGAATATAACGTAAACAAGCAGAATATTCTTTTCATTTGTCTCTTACTCTTTATTTTGTTTTCTTTTTGCAATTTGAGAAATTAACTACAACAGTGGAAAAGTAGGGATTAATGAATCAGGAAATAAAGTTTTCGTCGGAAAGCACGAGTTACTTACTCTATTGTATGTCGACTATATTTCTATGGCTAAAATTTGCTGGAACAACATTGACCGAACATCATATTAGGAAAAGATTATGTCGTAAGATAACTGCCATATTTTCAAAAGTCCCAAAATTTTATTTTTGCCGCACGTTTCGCGTTAAACAAAAGTTACAAAACAATCTATATCCTAATGTAACAAGTTTTCTTACTCAGATGCAGAGAGCACTGTTGTTTATTCTCGAGCGAATTTCTAGCGACCACCAAGTAGTGATCTAGTGTCCAGCAAGTTGTGATCTAGCGGCTTACTGAAAAAAATAATTGGCAACACTGTTTGTATCAGCAGTGGTTCTACGGAGTAGTTATCCTTTTTTGGGCCTAATGAAACTTGCAGTTCAATAAAAACAACAAAATAAATGTTTTATTTACCTCTGTTATGGTAGATTTTAATTCATTATACAGTAACTGGTGCAAGGAATAATTTGTTTGTTGCATTTCGTTTCTGGCAATGTCAACTCATGAACACGCGTTTACAGAAGTGTTTGTTGCTCTCTATAAACTTTCAAGTAAAAACTCATCGTTCTCTATAGACCGTACGACTACATTTCGTCGGATTGGTGTTACGTACTTCTTTTTTCGTCTATCGTGAAATATAGCCTTTTCCGATTTTGGGCGCGTTGAAATGAGGTCATGTCGTACTATTTGTTTATTTTATGCCATTTCTATGTTAATAATAATTTTATGTTGGTTTATATATGTTCTGATACCATTCGTATCATAAGTAGTACCATAAAGCTCCATAAAATACAGTAAATAACGTCTTTTTGTGTTTTAAGAGGTTTTGAACGCAAGGTTTTGGAACCAATTATATTGTGTATAACATGGGTTCTTATGGGAAATATTGATTCATTTAAAGTCGTTTCGCTTTATGTCGGGATTTTCTGGAACGAATTAACGACGTTAATCTAAAACACACTGAACTTGAATTTTCTCTCGGTCGAGATGACGTTCGCATGAGCATACCAGTGGCCCTCACTTTCATTTTTCTGCGGTGCCGTGAGGAACACACATGCTACTCATTCACGTTACTGCTCAATTTTCACTTCATTTTGATGGCTCAGGGGAGAGAGAGGTGTTTCGAGACTTGATAGCAAGTCATCGTGTTCATCCGGTTCGAATGCGACGTAAAGCTATTTATGTGCATTCTTGTATAAATGTGTTGCAGGGGTTGCATAAGATTGAGGATACAAAACTTTAAGTGTTCCAACGTTACTTATCTATGGTTGCATACATTCTTATAGTACAGAACATGGAAGTTGCCCGATTATATTCTTTTTATAGTGGGAAACGTGCTAATGAACTTTTATAATAGCTTTTTCCGTTCTTTTGTGAGAATTTTAATTTTTAAAAGTTTAATTCGGTTATAGCGATATTCAAGAATGGTGTTTTAACCGAGTGACACTTGTGCGTTTTAGCATTGGTTTATGTTCCGTAAAGGGAGATTGCCTAAAGAGAATCACTTAACTGAAGTGAAGTGTCTGTGTTTCGCGCCATCTTTTTTTAGCAAATCGATTCTTATCCGAGTATAACCGTTTTCATGAATCGAATGAAACTTACATAGCTCCGGTAGACATGAAAACCTCTGAATAGCTATTGGAACTATAGAAATTGACAATTTGATTCCATCCGTATGATCATTTCGATAATTCCTCCTTGAATCTTAATCTTGAACCTAGAAAACTCTTTAGCTCTATAAAAATAGGTAATACACCACTCCCCGGCCATAACATGGCTTTGGGGGGAGGAGCTGCTACCCGTATTATAAGAAGACCCCGGTATAACCAAGGACACTATCATACAGGGTGTCCCACGGTTGATATGTAAAAGTATTTGTTGAATTTACACATCAAGGGGTGATCGTAGGTCAATGAATCTTGGCACACCCCTTGCCCTGGCAAGGGGTGTGTGCCAAGATTAATGTTAATTTTTGGGCAATTTTTGGAATTTGCGAAAGAAAAGTTGAAGTCGGAGGTTTTCGACCCCGCTAATTTCGAAAATGAAATCAAGTTTTAACCCCCGAACCACCCCTAAGGGGGGTAACCCGAGGGAAAAAAATAAAACGATGTTCATAAAAACATTTTCCTGGGGGTTTCGACTCCGCCGATGAAATGTTTTAACCTTCGAACCTCCCCTATGAGAAACTTTTTATAATATTCATAAGAATAACACCTGCTTATGCTTATTTAGGCTATAAAGCGGCCGTCTTCAGTGGTGATTCACCGATAATATATTCTATGTACATAGTTTTTTGTTTAAAAAAATTTCTTTAATTTTTACAAACAACAAAAAATATAAACAATATAAAGTCAGTACAAAAAACTACTTAATTTTAAAAAAATTGGTAGTTTTTTGTCGTTTTTTACTTTGGAACTTAAAAAACGACAGGACTTTCTTTTCAAAAAACGGGGAGGAAGGAAGACCCGCGGTATAACCGAATCCGCGGTATAACCGACGGCGTTATAACTGGGGAGCGGAGTAATAGAAGTGAATAATTTCTAAATTATTTATTATTGTATTTTTTATGCATAAATTAGTTATTATTGTATGCATATATTGTAGAAATGTTTAATTATATAATTTTAATCAATGTAGAAGTCTAAGTTTAATATTGTAGCAGTTGTCGCCACCTGGCTTTAGCCTACTTGCGACATTGAAGGCTAAATAAATAAATAATGAATATTTTAAGCTTTTCCGCGCGGTCTTATCCCTGGACCAGGGTAATTATATGTACCTTGGCACTAAACGAGATATCCGCAAACGAGATACGCTTCGTTAAGGAGAAATAGAGAGAAAGAGAATCTCCGTAGTCCTATAAATAAAGAGTTTTTCGTGGCATTCGACGCCGCGGTCGGCCATTCACCTGCCTCACCTGAGCACCGAATCCGCCGTCTTCAATAGAACTCCGGGAAGTGAGCGGAATTGGCACAGCCGAGAGGGTTCGTCCACGCACGCGTTCTCCATGTACTCCGCCCCCGGTTCCTTTGATCGCCTGAACGACGTGCGGATGTCCGATCCCAAAGTGGTGCGGTCCATCTCGAAGAGTACGCAGTCACCGGTCTGGTTGTTGTAGTTGGCAGACCTATGCAGAGAAATTTTCAGGGGTGTCTGAATGACGGACGTTTCGATCGCGAAATATAATTTAAACCACCGTTATTATAGCGAAGGGAGGTTGAAAAATTAAAGCTTTGATACTAGCTCATTACGGATGTAAATGTGAATGGCTAACGATATGTCTTCCGGTAAACACCTTCGGGATATATTTTTGGTATCTTTGGCGATAAAAACAAGCTACGCTTATGATGGCCATTTTGGCATCTTAGGCACATATTATTACTCTGTAATACTCCTGGCTAAATTGGCTTAAAAGCAATTATTTTAAATATTTGTGCTGTTTTAAAATGATTAACCTAATTTCGGGTGACTGATTGAAATAACTTCCGGGATGAAGTCGAAACGCGACGATCGTGAAAGTTTAGATTTCCTGAAATATGTAATATATGGGCATGAGAGTCATAAATTATCTAAAAGCATTAGAAAATGCAGCGTTATAATAGATCTCGAAAATAAATTCCGAGTTTCATTATGCAGCCCAGCGTATTGATCGTATCAACTAAATTATATAAGCAATTTCTTCTTAACCGTTATATGGCGGTAAGACATGCTCCATTCATCGGCCGCGAATCGCCCGAGTAAGAATCTAATTCGAATTTCAACTGCAAAGTAGTCGTCGTCAGGGGTGATTTAGCGATCGATGAATTTAAGAAGAATCACTACTTTGTCGTTGAAATGCGGATGTGGTTTACTCAACCGTTTGGCCGCACCCTCTACGTTTACGAATGCGCTTGGAATAAGTGGCCTTCCCCTCGATTTCCTCCTATAATAATCCAAGAGGTTGATTAACCAGAAATTTCATTCCTTTCTCGAGCTCCTCAAGAAGTATCTCCGTTAGAGATCGTCACCCTATTTAACGAAATTCAAAATGCTAGAAATTTTTTTAATGGTTACATTCTCATGTACTCGCTTAGGAAAAAAAATCAAAAATCGTGCGGAAACGGCAGGGAGGCATTCCTAAGGCGTTATTTTTCGCCCAAAAAACTAAGACGAATGCCGTAATCGCGTCCGAATTTTCACCGCCGCCGAGTCGATCGGCTAATATCTTCGGTCTCCGTTGACGCCCTATTATAAAGTACATGGAGGTTTGCCCGAGAGCGTGGATACCTGCACGGAACGCCGTTTTCGTTGTTCTGCTGCTCCAGGCAGAGAGCCAGGCACTCTTGGCGAGAAGACACGTGCACGGGTGGCCGTCCTTTGGCCGACTTTCCGGCTAGCTCGTAACCGAGAACCCTCTCCGATATCCAGGCCCTTTCGCAAGGAGGCCTCTCCTCCAGGCACATCTTCTGGGCGTAGATGGTGAAAACGGGGTAATCGGACTGCTGGAGCGAGTCTGCATCCGTGGAAGACAGCGTAGGATCGATCGGCGAGCGCGAAGGACGCGTGAAAAAGAAAAAAAAGAGGGAAAAAATCATCAACGGGAATCGTGACGCGTCGGTGGGATTTTCGTAAATTTCATGGTTTCATTGCCAACCCGTTCGAAAAAAAAATCATCGAATTACGCAAATTATTTTTTCGGCTGCTTGCGGAATCCATCCAATTTTTAATGAGGACATATATCGTTTGTCTTTTACTTATAGCTTTTCATTAGCGGGGTTGTTTTACTTTCTGCACGTTTTCAGAGTAAGTGTTGTGATCGTGACAACATTGGAATACTGGATTTTGAAGAATATGTACGTTTTAGATGCTCTTGAGTCCGAAAATGTTTTATTTTATATTCGATTTGTCTGTAGTTTGTTGTCTGTGCGCGGCTCTATGGACTAATAGATTTATCAGAATATAATGAAATCTTTGATTTATGTAGGGTGTCATCCGGAATACATGCTTTATTGCAGTGAATCACGTCAATGATCATAACAATTGGGGATTGTTTATTCTAGCTACTTGGGTAAAATGTTGACTAACTTAAATATTTTTTTATGGATTTTGGTTAAAATTCATCCAGATTTAGAGAGTGTCATAAACAATTATGCTATAATTATAATGTATATAGCGTCCGGTGACATTAAAAGATGTCGAGTTTTACGCCCCACTACCGCCATGTTCTCCTCACGCCAGCTGGTTGCTACTAGATAAATTGCAGAAAATATTTTACGCGCGACTGTATTTATTGATGTAATCAGTGACATTATTGCATGGATTAGAAGCTAACGGATGTGAACAAGTTTTTGCAGAATATATTGCGACGATTTTTTCTGAGCTTGAAGTTGAATTTTATAAGCGTACCCCAAGTCCCATTCTTACATTATACGCGGACCATGTTTTATTTCAGAGAAAGGCATCACAGACCACTTTGAATTGGTTTACAGGTTGCGTAGGCATAACTGAGGACGAAATTTGTATCACAGTATATAGATATATAATCAAGATAACTTGATCTTGATCTGTGTTCCAACCGCTAGGGCATGGGTGTTCCATCGATTTTATGTGGCGGGTCTAATTTCCAGTGGTGAGTGATAGGCGGACCGGATATGATATTTCGTGTGAAGTAGCTTGAGAGATTGTATGGAATCGTAAATCAGAAAAACAAGTCGGAACTGTTTTCATAGCGTTGAAATTTCTGCAGAGAGCGTCTTACGACTAATACGACTTGCTTGATTTAAATTTCACGTGTCGCTTTTTCTTTATGCATTCGATAACCGCATATAATGCTATCGGGAGCCGCGTGCAGGCCGTAGGTTTCACATCATCCCTACATCAGGCGAGCTCGTTTGTTCATTTTTGAAAGAGCGTATCTGATCTTGATTAATGGATGATTTTAGCTGAAAATAATTTGTTACGAAGACACAAAACACACCATGTTTAGAACCGTGCTTTAATATTATTTCAGTTAATAAGATAGGAAATGGTAGGTCCTCCTCATCACATCGGCATTTTGATGGCGGAAATAAAAGCAAGCTTTAAGGTGGAACATTTTAAGAGATTATACTGTCCTTTGGTCTGCTAATAAGCTTAAGTAACTAAAATATTCCCCCCCTTGGGCTTTTTGCTGTTCAATTTCCGCCGTCCTCTATAATTGGTGAATAGCAGGAGATAGTGTGCGCTACAAAAAATTCCCGAATCGCCGGCTCTTTCCCTTTCCACTTTCGATTATATCTTCCGACTTTTTTCCTTTTCGGAATCTGCCCTAACCGCTTTTTCTGCTTTTTCCTAATTACGTCTATCAAACATCTTCCTCGTTCTGCTTTGTCTATTCGTCGGTCATTTTCTCTCTTTTCCCATCAATGTTTTTTTTTTAATTTTAGGCCAAAACCCTCGAAATTCCGCGTATACGTGTGACATAACAGTATTTTAATAAATGTATACGTATATATATATCTTTTGGTGGTCGTCGGGAAAGAGATTTTTGCATTGATCGGACGCGTCATTTTGAGGGTTTTGAGGAAACGAAGGAATGCGCTTCTTTCGTCCCTTCCTCGTTCCTGAGACAAAAAAAACACTTCGAGTGTTATCCAAGAACATGTATAAAATAGCGAGTTTTTCTTCTATTACTAAATTTGGTAATATTTTTTGTTTTATTTCGCTAAGAAGATACTTTTTCTCGTTTCAAAATTATTCCCAACATTACAGCTTATGCCGGTCTGCATATGATCTTCAGATCGCTTTATTCCATCAATTTATTGCTTGGCAATCTCACCATTTGTGAGGGAGGAGTTTTCTTCGGTGTATCTCTTCGGGGACATCCGTTGGGGCAGTTTGATACTAGCTTGGCTAGTTCCGTCCCAACCAAGAAAACTTGCGCGTTCAGAAACGAGAAAATTGATCCGCTACGATAGTTTAGTGGTAGAATATCCGCCCGGCAAGTGGAAGACCCGGGTTCGATTCCCGGTCATAGCAGACTTTTTTCTCGTTTCAAAATTATTCCCAAGATTTTTCCCGTTGACTTAATTGACGAACTGGATTTTGATCACCTGTTACATGCATGAATTTAGCTTATTGTAAATTATTTTTAATGTTGTTATATCGCCACATATTCGGTCACTAGAAGCTAGTTTGTAAGTGGCATCAATGTGGAAATATACGTTTAAAATTTCAGTTTTTCATCTTTTATACCTTCGGAGATTTCAAAAAATAAATAAATTTTTAATGGACTTTTATCCGACCTTGTATATTTCTAAAAACTCAAATTTAAAGAAAAACAAAAGGCAGCAGTACAGAACTCTTAACTCCAAGTGTACTTGGTGCTCTTCGCAAAGAGTAGACTAATGCCGGCTCCGGGTTTCCCTTCTCCCTTCTGTGCGTGTGTCCGGTGTTGGAGGAATTTTGGCTATTATAATCCAAGAGGTTGATTTGCCAAAAATTCCATACCAACAAACAATCCATATACATCAAGTTTCAGCACTCCAGCATTAACGGTTTCGTCACAATTTCAATTTAATCAAGTGCACGGACAGACAGACACCGAAGTTAAACTACGAGCGCATTAAAAAACGCGCTAAAACGGCGCATTCGGTCGTAGTCGATTAGAATTTCGAGGTTCGTCGGGTGAAGGGATCGCAATATCCTCGATGCAGATATGGCATCGGTCGGGGAAACAGTTTTTTTTTTCATTTGGGTGCGACCACGGTTGTGACCTTTGCTGAGTGTTCGTGAGGTTTGATCTAGCATGACTTTTACAAATGATGGACCCGCGAAGACCCTTTAGGCCTCGCGTTGCGATCGGGCCTTTCCAAATTACGGTTCAATCCGCTAATGCGTGGAATCAGAGAAATTTTTGGTGCATGTACCTTGTCATTAAGGCTCGTCCCTTCTTGCGGCGAAAACGTTGTCGTGGTGTTCGTCCGTATGTCGTCCTCCCTAACGAATCTTCAATTCAGACCGGATTTGGCGTTAAAGGTCACGAAGGAAGGGCTTCGGGGAATTTCCACATCAATCGAAACTCGACAGTTCGGATGTAAAGGAGAAGAGAGAAAAAAATGAGGCTGTGGAAAATCCGATTTGTGGACGGATGTGTACGCTAATTGGTAAAAGATATTCCCTTCCTTTTGTTGATAGTTCGAATTATAGACGTTCGATTTACGTAGCTTTGAAAGTGTTTCTGCAATTTGTTGGAAACCAACCACTCGAAATATTCAAAGACTTGGTCCTTCATGCCTTGCAAGTTGTAAATGTGGTTTTTGTTGTAAGAAGCAGCTTTTGCAGTGCATTATGCTTTGAAGGGGCGAATTTTTCTCTGATTACGAATCTAATACTACAAGTGAGGGAAGAATCGCAGATGCAACGTATTTGTAGCAGCATGTATTTTTAGCGATTTTTTTTCCGATTACTTCCTAGCAGCTATTCCTAGATTCACCGGATGTTTACCATATCTACCAATCGTATAGACCAAACAACCCTGAAAATTTGGCTCATCCATGTTGAAGAACGTCAGAGATTTTGCCCGTACAATCAGACGGCCGAACGGACGGACAAACCGAATACATGAGCAAAAAAGCGCTAATAAAATGCAATTGCGTAGAAGGCTTGAGGTTTTTCTTGGGCGATATTCTGCGGACTAATTAGAGTTAGTTTTTAGGCGCATTTATTTTTCAATATAAGCGCCTATTAGCTTCATTCTGTCCGTCCGCACGCATGTTCGTTATCGGCTTCTCTGGAACGGATTTTATGAAATTTGGTATTAAGGACATGTGGCTAATGACAATCCAATCAAGGGTACCACTTTAAGGAAAACATAAAGCGAACTTTACTTCATATCTCGTAAAAATGGAATTTTACCGAAAAAGTCTTCAAATAAAATCTGTAGAGCTAGCTAAATAAAATATTTATTTTCCTATACATTTTCTCGTAGGAGAGTAGCCGTTATCAAGAAAATCAAACAAGAAAGTCGTAATTCGCTTTGAGCTTCAAGAATTCATACATGAATACCCAATTGTCAGCGAAAATTATCTTCGCTGTAATTGAAGTAAATTAGATATGCTATAATTAAGAAAATACGTTTAATTTCTTTAGGTGTGTATGCGGCATTTTGTAAGAGGAAGGAAATGGATTATATACGACGAAGAAAAGCACGTAAACGTAAATATTACAGCTACTTAACTCAAGTGAGGCATGTTTAAAATAATTTTCAATTGTTTGACTAATTTCCACTGATTGGAAAATGAATCGGTAAATAAACATGTAATATTTCTCTGGCATAATTTCTGATTTATTGTTTTCAGTATTTAGTCATTATCTTAAAATTATGTAAATACGTTTATTAAGCCATCAACTTAGGCAAGGAAGAGACATAATCGGGCCGTGGTTTTTTCTCTGTTTTATGGTGTGCGTTCGTTAAAATTATATCGTTTAGTTTCAAATACTCCATCGCACGAAACTCGGCTGTTTGTGATGCACTGTACACTTTTCTAACTTTTTATAGCAATACCAGCGATGTACCTTTTAAAATTGGTCGTGAGTAATATCAGTTATGAAATAACTTTCCTCGGTGGAAATATGACGGAAGTCATTTTGAAGCCTTTCCTCAGTCCTATTTTTAATCCATAATTCGTATTCACTTCTTTAGCTTTTCACTTTAAGTATAGCCTCGTCCGCAAATTATGCAGTGAGAAATGATTGCCGTTTTCTGTTTCTCATTTGCCTTGCTTCGTATGCGTATATATCAGATGTCGTATGACGTATAATACGAATGTAAATGCTTATGCGTTCCTTGCAAACCTTCCTCTAATTGGCTTTCCAAAGCCACTTGTTTAATACAGCAGTTTAATGTTTTTGTGTTTTTAATGATGCACTACAGGTGGTCATTAATTGGTGGCAGTGCGCTCATTGCATTATTTTTTATGTACGTAAATTAACATTCAGTGATATAGTGGCGGGGTGTAATATATTTATTAATTTGCGACCTTCTCTGTAATTCGCTCCCGCGTTTCACGAGTAAAAATGTACCTTCGTTATGCGAGTTGTATTTTTCGTCTTCTGTACTAGAAATCTCGTTTTAGATTGCTGTAGAAGGTATCGATTAAGTGTGCGTATCCTCGGGATCGTTCCTTTTAAACTCACCTAAAGGCCGATGACCCTGAACATGTCGCGCTCACCTTGGAATTCCAGTCCATTTTTATATCACCTTTTAGCGTGTGACTTATTTCATTGTCGGCCCGCCAAACATCGTCAAGTGCGCTATTTTTATGTAACTAGTTACTTCGATGCTAAACAGAGGGATCGCTTTAATATTTGGTTTCAGACCTTGTCCCCTTGCTTTCTCCTTAATCTCCGACGGCGTTTCCATTTACAATCCGTTAGGCGGAGGGGTTTTCCGTTACACGATTCCTTACGATCGCCAGGGAGGTTCAGGCCAGAAAAGGACCGCGCCTTGTTTGGGAGGTGGACGGGGCGGAACGGGACGATGCGTCCTTATACCATTGACATGCTGTTCGACATTCGCCCTTCGATGACCGAGACTCCGTCCACTCGCCTCATTTAATTCGTGAGTTTAGTTTCCGTCGGTTCCTGACTGTGGCGGCATTAGAGCAGACTTTTGAACTCGAAATACAACCTTGCAGTTTGACGGATTGGTATGTGGCAGGGAGTGCGATGCACCGAAAGGTTCTCGGTTGTGGGCTCGAATGCCTTACGATGACCCCTGATCGTTCCGGGGAAAAAGAACTAGGATATCGCTGTCCTGCAATCGATTTCGTGTTTTTTATCATCTTGGTCGTGTCTCCCGATATAGGCGGGAGGTTATGTTGTGCCTATAACTTTCTCAGCTAAACCCTCCGACGCTTTGCTTTGAATCATTTGTTTTGCGTTACAAGTTTTTCTGCGTTTTATAAGCTCCTACGGGAGCGACAGTAAGACTTCTCCTTGCTGAAGCTTTTGTTACGCTTCTAACTAGCTACCCGGATCATCGTTTTTAATCTATGCGAGGAGCAATTTTCCTAAAACGCATAAAGAATAAGAGTCGAGAAATTCCTATTTAGCAGATAGTATCGATTAAACGCTGACAAATTACAAACATGCGGAAGACTTTTTAAGATAAATCGCCAGAAATTACACCGACCATGTTTTTTCCATGATTCCATAACATGATTTTTGTCGGTATCTATATCCGAGTGTTTCATTTGAACAAATTTGTCGTAAATTTTACCGAAAGAAAAGCACTGAAATTTATTTTTTGGATGCATAATGCGCATTTATTCTGTTTTGACACCTAAGTTTTGTGCACTTCAATATAAATCATCCCAAGTTTCTCTAGACATTTCACGTGATTTATTGCTGAGGTTAGTATGGAAAAAGCAGTTCCATCGAAGTCGTCGCGGACGGGCTCTTAAATCTTTCCTAAAGTGATCATTTTTGGAAAAAACTAAAGCATTCGGCGATAGGAAGAGATGAACGTAATTATGGTAATTTGAAATCGTCGCGAGAGAGATGCCTTGGAAATCCAGACGTTCCTTCCGCGACGAACGATTTCCTGCGTCGGAAATAATGGCCGCGGACGAATAAACCGCGTTGTTCGGATTTCTTAGAAAATGCATAAAGGAATCCATCATACTCAGAAAAGCATTCCGCTACAAAAAAAAATATTCAAGCAGTCTGGCGAGTTTAAATGTACCAAGAGTGGACGCCACCATGGGAAAGTTCGCGTTTCCGCAGAGAGATAGAAGATAAACACTTCGCTAATGTCTCAACAGGTTCACGTTCCGAAGAAAAAATCTACCTCGAGCAATGTCAAGAGCGGCGTCTAAAAAGTGTCGAATTCTTGCGGAAGCTTGGAGCCGAAGCGTCCTTTTGCAAAGCGAAAGAAACGTGGGTCGATGCCTCAAAAATTTGGAAGCCACCTGCCGATAACTGTACCTCGAAAGAAGTTCATATTTTTCCAAAAAAGAAAGTTATCGGTGGAAAATTACTCTATCAGTCACGCCAGTATTTTTTACTTAGTCGGAGGCGTGGCCCATTAGCCGTTAAAACTACGAAAACCAGAAGCCAAAGGAACCTGCGGCAATATTTCTCTCAAGGATTTGAAAGGAAAATTTCTACTTTTTTCCTGATAAGAAGAAAGGGAAACGCCGTCCCCGAATGATAATCAAATAAATAAATGCCGATAGAAATTTGGGAATCGTTTAGTTCAGTAAATATAAGCAGGGGAAGTAAAGCCAAGGATTTATCCAGGTCAATACAATGGGGCCATAAATGCGACAAATGACAAAGGTAGTGGAGCGATATAGGGGCATCACTATTCGCGAACGCGGGGCCAGTTTTTGGCACGCGGGATCGGTGAGGCGTCAACCTGGCTCTGCGCCGGACTCTTTTATTTTCGTGTATTTGTATTAACCAGTTCTTTTCCAACAAGTAGATTTATACAAAGAAAAACGATTTATATGCGCTTTAAATTTCTATCGTCCTAGTCCAGAGAGTACGCTTATCACTATTTCTAGTTATACGCCTTGGGGAGGAAGCTGAATGATTTTGCACAGGGCCACGTCATAGGTCATACTTGAACGCGAGGCAGTCGTGGAAGCATTAAATCGCGAATCGATGCTTTGATCTAAAAAAAGGGGGGAATGTATTTATCATATATATGTTCTAGTGCCTTATGGGATAAACGGAGCCAATTGTGGGAATAATCCATAAATTCCTCGCGGTGTTTTTTCGTGTTCGTACATTCCGTGTGACGATTCGCACGGAGTACATGCTTGGAGAACATGCTTACGTACCTGGAAGTTCCTCATTCGTGCTCTTGTACTAAGAGGGAAAAATATCACAGTCGCGTAGAACGCGCACGATATCCACCCGTATGTTTTTGATAATTCATCCGTTTTCAAAGCGAGGACATCCGCCGTTCTCTCGCACACACAAACGGAGAAATCGTCGCAAATGGATTGGAATAACGGACCGCATCCTGTCTCGCCCTTTCGAGGACTCTTTTATGGTTCCGTCCTTTTTTTTAATCCTTGTCCGTAGGCCTTGTAATTGTATCATTTAAACTCGGCGAGGTAGTGTCGTCGAGATTAATTTACGAAAAATGTTTTCCCTGTACCCTCACTATGCGCGGTCAACAACATCCGGCAGCGACGTGGACTTGGCGTCGGGAAGAAGCTACGAAGAGTTATGCCAGCTATGCGTCGCGTTACTGGAAGGGGCGGATACTTAGGCCGACCGCCGTCCCTCGGTTCTAATTGCCAAGTTTATAGCTTTCACTTTAATTCGGATCGTCTGGCATGCATAAATACTGGAATCTAATTAGACTCGAGTTCTTTCCTTTCGCAAAATGCCGGCGATGAATATTTCCTCGCAAAGAGAACAAGATAGAAAAGACCCGCAAAAGCAGATTCCAAATACGCTATTTTAGAATGTTCTCGTAAATTTTTGGGATCTTCGACTCAATGCCACATTGTTTCAATAAAGAATTTCCACTGCATTTAATAAACATATATATCACAATAAATAAATAGAATTATTATTAATCCTTTCACAATACAAAAAAATTAACGTATATTCAAGATTCAGCAAACTTCAGATTTAGCGATCAAACTGCGTTATTATAACATAAAACTCTTTTTATTATAAACTTAAATGAAAAAAGAAACTTAAATTTCCATTAAAAAGTTTCGCCTGTTACAGCATCATCACCTGATGATGCTGTAACAAGCGAAATCGGTCGGTTAATAAACTTTTTAGTGGAAATTTACAAGTTTCTTTTTTCATTTAAATGGAATCTTTCCACAAAGTATAGCCTTCTCAAGTGGACTTTTTTATTATAAACTTAGCATTAAAGACAAAAAGTAAAACCATAAATCAACCAAAAGTAATATAAAACACCCCACCGTAGTTAAACAGTTGTAATATGATCTCTCTCCCTCTTCGAAAGTAAATTAAACATATTTACGCTTCGATTTTATTGTTGTGGCAAAGTAAAAAAAGGAAAACTACCATAGTAACGTATAGATATTAGGTCATGTCTATCATCAGCCGAAATTATCCTGAAAATCTTACCAGCTCTTCTCCTTGCTTCAAAATTTTGCGCACGGACGGAGGTAGTGAAAACATAAGCGATTTTTTTACAAAACAAGTGATAGATACGTCAATTAGTCGCGCAGCAATTTGTTGCGGGCAATTCGTCGCATGGCAAATTCGTCGCAAATTCAGGAGGAAATAGGAAATATTTTTCTGTTATTTTCAATGTCACGATTTGCATAGTGAAATTCTGAATCGCGCATTGGCAGTGAAATGTCCCACCGTCTATGATTCAGATAAATTTTCGTCCGACTTTGTTTTTCATTTGCTATAAAAATATCTGGCAATACTTTCTCGGTAAATACTCTTCTCACTTAAACATATAAGTTTTTTTCATTTCCATTCTTTCCCTTATAACATAGCTTTCTATGACTACTCTTCCAGTATTGCAACAGGGATAACCAAGTATAAACACGAAATTAAATACAAATGAAAGTGTTGCCCGGACCCTCCTTCAAGTCTCGCTCGGTTTTATTTAATTTTTAACAACAATGAATTGGTTTATATGTTCCTTTTAATGGTATGTGTAGCTTATGGAACACTTGCGAAAGCTACAGAAAAGTTTTCGTGTGATTTCAACGAATAGACTGCGAGATTTAGCCGTTCAAATATGAATGCGGCTGAAGAAATTCGGAAGTTTCGATGAAAACGAGGGAACTCTTATTCAACCATGCAACAACCGCAATTTTTCGGTTTAAAAAAGTATTTAGTTTATTTTCTTACTCATTTTGTTAATTTCCCATCCCTTGTTAGGAGTTTGAGTAATTATGCCAAAAACGACGAAAATCTGGATTTTGCAGAGTAGGCAACTCCTAGAATTAGCAGTATAGGGAAATAACATGGGATAACGATTCTCCTATAAGAACACGTAATGCGCGAAGTGAAACACAGAATAGTATTATCCCATTAAAATGCCAAGATTCTCCAAAATATGTTATTTGAACGTTAAATTTAGCGATTTCGAATATTTCAATTTTCACTATTAGAAAACTAATCTTTATACCTTTCTCCTTATAAATGCGCAAATCCCGCGTCGATATTTCAACTTATAGATATTTTAAAATTTTATCGAAAAAAGGCTTGTACACTACGTTTCAACTCTTCCTTAGTTACTCAAACAGAGAAGGGACGCTTCTGGATTCGAACCCGGGACTTTTTCGGGATTTTTTTTTCGTCATTGATTTTTAATGCGTGACTAAAGTATTACTGCCATACCTTAATTCGCATTCTGCTGCTAAATCTGATTAAACTTTTTCCCTAATTGGTTTAGAGGGGTAGTTACAGTGGGCACGCCTCATTAGATCTTTCCATCCGTGAAAATTTCATCGCTCTAGTTTCAGTAGTTCAGCTACAATACCATTTAAAAATTTTGAATTTTTCGATTTTGAAGCCCCCTAGCGGAAAATCTATTAACTACCGGGAAAATCTATCGTTGCAAAATTCATAGATAGATAAAGAGCTATGCAATTCAAAAAGATTTCTCCAAATATCTCTTAAAACAAAAAAATTGATTGTTTTTTAAAGAAAACGAGCTAGAAAGCACTAAAAAATAAACTTTTGCGCGGAGCAATCTCTGCGAGGTTGACGACGATCTTTGTTTCCTCGAAAAAAAAAATAGGGTCGTTTGAGGGATATATTCACCGTAAATGAGAGTCCACGAAGGCGAATACGCGGAGAAAAAAATACAAACTCGATTTCGAAGCGGCGCGTCATCGTCATCATCATCGTATTCCCCGAGTTATACCTGCTCCCCCTCCAGTTTGTTATTTTTCTTTTTCTGGATCGTTTATTATTCGGTTGAGTCACCGAAGGGTTTCATTTTCATCATTTGGAAAAGCTATTTGGTGTTCCTGCGTGAAATGAACCCGGCAATTATTGCGCGTACCCGCAAGAGTTTTATCATCCGGAGGCTAGCTCCAAAAGTTTTGTGCCGTATTTTATAGAGTTTATGAGGCAGTTTTTTTTCTGGAAAAGGTTCGCGTAAAATCGTCCCTCGTCTTGTAAGTTCCTTAATCCGTGAAATATGTGACGACTCGTGTCATATCACCATCGGTGATGACTACGGCAGCGGTGTTGAGAATTTTCCGAGCTTCTACAGGGAACGAACTTCGTGTCACTTGGATATTTCGACGCTTGTACTGCTGAGGGGGTAAACAAGTTTTTCCAGGATATTTTTTTGTATTTTCTTTCAATATTCTTTTCTATTTATTTCGTTCTACGCATTTGTTCCTTTCGTTTCTCCCGATCATGTTCTCATTTCTAAAGCTTTTTAGTTGACTGCAACAAATTCACAATTTTTACTCTCTCATATACGTAGCCAATGTATAGAAAAAGTACTGCAAATCGCGAAAAAAACTCGACTTCGAGATTTTGAAGGAAATACACGAAAAAAGTGGTATTCGCCATACTCTGTCTGTGCGTTGCTATAGAGCCCAAAAGCCTAAACGGTGTTACGAAATCGAATGATATCTCATATTCATTTATACTCGTACAATGATCCAGAATGGACTGTCGGAAAAGATGAAGTTCAGAAGTTCGTGAGCCGCATGACAGACATTCTGTATTCATAAATTTATGAACAGTAAAACTTAACCTGTATCCGAAGCAATGCAGATATAATGCATGCCTCATAGGCATCCACAACACGTCTCAAGTCACACTACGTCGTTGCATTCTGTAGTGAAAGGCTGATACGCCTCTGAATGGAGCCGCGGTTTGGCCACCCCTGGTGAAACCGAAATTATAGTTACAAAAATTCGTACATATTTAGTTGTGTCCACATAATAAGCGCCACTTCCGTTAAAACGTATAATACAAAAACGCGTAAAAAAACGCCAAAACAAATGGGCCGAGATTTTCGCGGTAAAACTTTGGCGGCGCCAGCGGAAGCGCACCAAAAAGTTTTTCCTCTCCCGAGTAATTTTTTCCCCTCTTCTCTCTCTCTCTCTCTCTTCGTGAACTTGTTCCAGTAAATTACGCGCGAAACAGTAAGTTTTTTTCACCACCGATCTGGAGCGCGGGGCGCTCAATTTATCGTTCTTAACGACCGCACGGAGATGGAATTAAAGAGGCGCTCGAAACCAAACCGAACAGGAGTCGCTCGAAAAATATTTCCAAAGAAAAAGAATGAGAGAAAGAAAAAAAAGAAGACGCCGTAACGGGTCGAAATTAAACGGGTCCGCGGAGGGAAGTGGCGGAGGCGGCATGAACGAAGGGCGATGGCGCGCATTCCCTCGCGTCCTCTTACCTGGGTGTTCGTCCGCGTCCGTGTCGAACAGCACGCACAGTCCCGTCTCGTAGTTGAGGGAGCGGCACGAGGAGTTGGTGGCGCACGCCTCTATGCACTCCCCGAGCACCAGCATCTCCACGAGCACCGCCATCTGCCTCCCCCTCGTTATCCCCCTCGCGGACAATCCCTCCTCCCCGTCCCCACGGAACATGCTGCCGGTCACTAGTTCGAACCCCATCGTGTCAGGGTCGCAGTCGAAGGCGCCTCCCGCTTCCTCCTCGTTCTCCCCGTCGTCGTACTCCTCGACTCCCTCCACATCCTCCCCGAGGAGATCCGCCTTGCCTCCTTTAGGTTCCGCCCCTTGGGCCGATAGCAGGGCTCCGAGCAGCAGTAGAAGAAAGGACATGTTACGCGGCGAGCTTCTCCTCCACGAGATCATCCCGAGTCGTTTTTGAAGACACTCCTTGCCTGGAAATGGAGAGTCGGCTTTAATCGGGCGTGTTGAAGCGGGAGTAAGGCGATGCAATGTCGTCGATTGGGTCACGTAAAGTGTGTGACGGCGTCGACTGGCACGTTCCGTCGTTTGCGCGAACGGAATCCTAAACGGTCTTATTAAGAACTTGAGGAGAACTTTATCTCTCGTTTGGCAAAATATGCTTAATATGCCAGGTTTTGTCTTTAAAGGGGTCCGGTAGCCATTACCCACACACCTGCAGTTCATTCCGGAGGGTGCGTGAATATGTAAAGAATTTGGCGCAAAGGTGCATTTCGTGATTTTTTTATCCATTTAGAATCTCTCTATCGTCTAAATTATTTAACCGGGCAACCAAATTTGAACGTCTTTAATGTAATAAATAAGAAGATAACTGATAGCTTGAAAATATAGCTCCGAACCGTACAAGTGAGTACTTGAGAGATGACCAGTAACGCTAAGGGAGGACTTAGAAGAGATTAGTAACCCTAAAAACGTATTTCGAGAGCCAAGCTCTCATCATCAGTAGCTTATGTTAAATGCTAGCATCAATTAAATGTCAACATCGGTTTTGCTCTAGAAATACGTATTTAGCGTTACTAGTCTCTTCTAACAATAAGTCCTTTAGCGTTACTGGTCTTTTCCCAAGTACTCACTTGTACGGTTCAGACCTATAATTTCAAGTTGTCAGTGTTTAATATAATTCACTCGAATCTTTTTTGTGTAAACTTGTTATTAAACAGGAATTCATTTATTTTTTAAACGTACTCCAACGGAAAACAAGTATCGTTGCGCCGATAGTTCATATTTATAAATGTGATATGAAACCGAACCGCCAGTTATCTCTATTAACCCACTGGCCAATGCTCTTTTCCTCCGTTGAGGTTTGGCTGTTGGAACGGCCGTTTTTTTTTAGCAATTAGACGTCATGTAAATTGCTCATGAATCCGTCTCTGTTGCGCAAAATTTCGATTGCTCGAATTTCTCCCCACGAATTGTTGAGTACTATGCACCCGTCTGCGGACGATAATAACATTTCGAGACGTCCGCTTTTTTTCAGAAAGGCGCCTCAAATTTCTCTAATGACCGTAATCTGGTCTATTATTCTGTATCTCCCGAGAGAATAAAAAACTCGGAGAAAGTTGAAATTATCTCCGCGCTTCCCGTCGTTCCTCGAATTCTCTCTCGAGAGTATTTGATTTCTGAAATATTCCAAATCATGAAGAATTATCGTTGGTATCATCGAATAAAAAAGAACTCGAGGTGTCTTCCGAAGAAGATGCGTGATGATGACTCCTGCACGTGAGGCAGTGGCATGTTGCCTAGGGACGGTGAAGATTGATCGTTTCTGCTTCGGCTTACCGAGGGGTTCGTGCGTTTTTTCCCACAAAAGCTGATGCATGTGCGAAAAGGGTGAAAAAGGCCATAGGATTGAATCATCGGCGATGGGTTTCGCGGTCTCGTTGTAACATTTAGCGCGATTGTTTTATTTTATCGGCATGATGGGCCAGTTTTTTCGACTCCGCGCGACGCTTTGATCAGACAAAAGATCTTGGATGTGCGTGTCCCGATTTGAATTAAGCGTCGTTTAAAAGCGTGGTCCGAAAGACCCGGTTTTGTTGCCAATCGAAAATCTCTTTTAGCGAAAGAAAGTTACGGCAGTGAAGTGCGCACCACTATTAAAAAGTTATTAGCTTCAATTTTTAGTGGTGTTGATTTTTAAAAATTCGTTTATTAGCTTAAATGTTCGAAAACACGCGAAGCGCTAACAGAAAAGCCCTCCTTAACTGACACGACGACTTAAACAACATGCTTTTGAATGTTTTTCGGCAGATTTTGACATTTTTTCATTAGAATGTGTTCATTTTCCTTCGACTAGGACGTTTGCGCTATTGTTAAAGGTTTGTACACCTGATATTTGTGAAACATCTTCCGCAATGATAAAAGCGATATAGTAATAGATGGATTATTCTCCACCTACGGCAATTCACAGACTGCTTTTTTAACGAGAATTAACTCTTCCTCAGGTTATTTATAGTTTGCCGAATCCATTCTGGCTTAAATGCACTTATCTTGAGTGAGATGCGGTTTCGTTATTCGCTTTTTTCCTTTGCTGGCTTGAAGGTGATTCGTCATGGATGTTTTTGAGTTTCCTATTCTAAAATATATTTTCCCTTAGTCACGTGCAGGCGCAAAATGTATAAATTCTTTTAAGGCCTCATTTACGAAAAGTCATTTTGGTTTCCCCGGTCCCGTAAAAATTTCCGTTACGGTAATGGCGGCGATATTTCAGGAGAGAACGAATGCAAAAAAATGTATTTCGAAATATTTATATTGAGACGTCGGGAAAATCACACGTTGTCTAGTTAGTTTTTCGGAGGTTCCGGAGGAGATTCATCCCTTTGAAAATTACGTTGCAAAATTGGAAACATCCACGTCTGTCTGTCCCGAGGCGTCTTATTTTTCGAAGTTTCGGCGAACTTTTTTTCCCCGTGTGGCTTCTATAAACGAGCTTCGTGAAGGATGTGTATTTCGAAGGCGGAGGCTCTCCGCTGAGAGTGAGAGTTATGTCTCAATACGTGTCTTGCGTTTGATGACCTATTGCAGATGAAATATGTACAGGTATCCCGCCATTCACAGCTTTTTCCGAGAAATATCATTAGTGTCGCAAAACTCTTGCACGGCCTTAGTAATTTTTTTATTTATAAGATCTTATGAAAGTCATAAATAACAGATCAATGATAGGGGTTGATGTGGATTTGAGGAACCCAGGACATTTCCTCGTATAAGGTAACTCTACCCAATATGGCCTAGCTAAGCTTTTTTAATTACCTTTTCCAAATGCTGAAAGTAAAACTAACATAATATATTCTTAGTTTATTTAAGTAAACAAAAAATGTTACAACTATAACACGTCTACATGGAATTACTGGCTAGCATTTTTGCAAAATCTTGCTGTTAGGCCATATTAGGAATATATGATCTCAATATGGCCTATTGGGTTATTGTTAAAAAATAAGAGAACCAGAATCTGAAATCAAGTACTTGTATCAAAATTCTAATTCTTGATTGCTCAAAAATGGTTACAATAAATTTTTGGTAGGGAAAAATAACTAAAAAATGAGAGAATAAAAGTCAAGATTCTAATTTTACACAGGTCAAATCGTAAAATCGTACCACCAAAGATTTAGGCTCATGAGATCAAAATTTAATTCAAATAAAGAAATGAACAACAAAATGAGATCTAAAAATCATTAAAAAAATTCATTGTCATTATTTAAGGATCGCAAAATGGGCAATATGAGCTACTTAGGCCATTATGGGGAGTCCTGGACTAGTAAAACATATTCCGTTGGAACCACATGATATCTCAATGAATTGCCAAACCAATTACACCACTAATAGTAGAGACAATTATCTTGTAGAATGCCTAAGGTCAAATTAATTAATTAACTTTTACCTATACAAACAGTGACTTAATCAACGTCTTGAAATTATATGCACGTAACCTCGAACGCTGGTCTCAAACAAAACACTCCAAATTCAGCCAACTTAGTGCGTCCAGCGGAATTCCATATAAACACAGTTGTTAGCAGTCTACCTATATACTGCAACCACCATCTATCAATTTTGTCACGAAGTGCGTTTGATATATATATATAACCTAAGGTACTTCTAGATATGCCACGGACCTGAAATTTGGCAAGATGATAGGTTATTAGATACAACCAACCAGAAAAATCGAAAATTTCAATTTTTTTAATTTTTAGTGGGGTATTTTTGATCCCAATGTTCCATTCCGATCATAAGAAAAACATGGAAATCTGGAAATCATACATTTGCATTTTTAAATTAGGTATAATTCAGATAAAAACTCAGAATGAAAACAGTTCTATAGCTAAAAGAATTAGGTTTCTTATTTTTGAAGACTAAATTCAAATCGGCGCCGAATTGATGAAGAAATGTTTTTAATCGGAAAAAAGCAGATGCTCAACAATAAAGAACTTCATCTACCATAGCAACCGGGACAATGCCTTTCAATGGGAATTGGAAATCCGTATCAAAATAGCATCGCTTTGATGCTTTTTCATAGGGAAGTTCTTATTGTCGCATTGTTTTCAACCAAAGACGTATACGTTTGACGTCATAATTTTAAAACGAGATCTGTGTTATAAAATAAAAGAACATTACACACACAAAGTCATACCAAAACCTCAATGACTCGAACGTCTACAGCTCGAGTTATTCATACGTCGAAATGTCTATCTTTTACGTTCGTATTCATATTCGAAAATAATGAAGGTCTAAAACTCTTAAGTTTCGGTAACTTGAACGTAAAACAATAAAATGTATGCAAAGACAGCAATATTTTGAATTTATAATTTATTGAAATTTTTATAAAAGTTCTATTTAAGGATTATTAAGTTTTTATAAAAATCTCAGTGGTTCCATTTGGCCGATAAGCTTTAATTATTGACGTGATCCTCGAGTTAAATAACATCGAATTCTGTTTTGAATTGTCCATTTTGAGTACAACCGATGCAATAACTTCAGATTTTCATACAGGTGAAGCAATTGAAAAAAATCAGCGTATTGGTCCTCTTCATCTCCGAAACTTTAATTTTTGAACATTAAGATACCGAGGAAATTGGATCTTTAAAGTGAAATCCATTTATCTATAACTTTTAATTTTTGAACGTTAAAATACTGAGGAAAGTGTAATTTTTTGAAAATTAAGCGAAATCCATGTTTGTATCACTTTTAATTTTCCATTAAGATACCGAGGCGTGTTATTTTTGTAATTAAGCGAAATCCATTTTTGTATCACTTTTAGGGACGTTAACTTCGAACGTAAAAGTTCGAACCTATTCGCAAGACTGGATTTTCCGCTTTTTATGCTTCACATGCGCCGCGAGATATGCCTGGTTAGGAGCGAAACCAATTACGCCGAACTCTAAAGTTATTACAATTATAATGATCACCATCGAGGAAGTGGTTCTTTATAGCTTTTTTGGGTGTAGAGTGGGAAGTCTTTCCGTCGACTCTAACTGTACTTCCTGTCAATTCCTCTAAATGTCGGCGGTCCTGGGTGGGTACCACTTTTGGCAAGGTCATCTACCGCCTTATTAGGAGGGTGCGACACGGTGACTGACTCATCGCCTTGGCGCTGGAATCGCCGACCCGAGACTTGGGAGATTCTTTTGAGATGAATAACGCTATTTATTCACTCATCCTCGCTGCTCTCATCCCATCCCGCTTGCGCAGCCATCCCTCCAAAGTAATTAAACTATCGTCGAGGATTACCTTGCCCTAATAATATTCGTTGGCGTAGGTCATCAACGACCGCCATGCGACGGATTCTGTCTAATCACTTACGCTGGCGCGCCTCGTCAACCAGAATGGAACCCTGAAAAAATGTGCCGTCTCACAGAATCTGACGGATAGAAAAAATATTCCGATCCAACCTAGAATTGATCCTGGGCCCTTCATTCATTTTCGGTAAGGAGCAGAATTTCTCTTATTTTCTCCGGAGGATTTTATAATCTGGTGTGTATGTGTGTGTGTATGTTTCCATGCGTATGAAGTTGAAATTCTTTACTTTCCGACTTTATCCATTAAATTTTTGATTACATTTATGCACACACAGTCCATTAACCTGTTATCTTCGTAATTTATTTCCTCTATTCTGCTTCCGTGAGAACGAACGAGATGGGCAGATGGGGATTATAAAAAATAGTTCCTTGGCTGACTTTTTTTATCGTTTCGTAGTCGGATTCAGAGTAGTTAGGCACGTCGTAGTCCACCGATTTAAAACGTTAGGAATGGATGTTTGGTTCATCTCGCTCGCCTCGTGCCAATTAGACCCGTTCGCGCGCACGTCATAATTACGCGTCGAAAAAAACAGCGAAGAACATCTACGGATGTGCGTACTGCAGGGGAGGGGATGCAATGCACCGAAATGTTTCTAAATAAAAAGCAAGGCTCAATATCGCTCTGTCCAACAATCGATCTCTCGAATTTCATCTTCGCGATCTTGCCTTCCGATACGAGCGATATGTTCGATTCTTATCCCGGTGCCTCCTTGCACAAAAGTCGATTACGCTCCCTTTTCTTCCGATTGCCAGTCACCCGGAGGCCGCGCAGGAAAGTGTTCGTCAGCTCGTAAAGCGGATTCCTGTGTCGGGTACTTAAGTCGGGCGGAGAAAAATAAAAAACATCCCTACTCGAGTTCAACAGAGCGGACGAAGGAACAATCGCGGAGACGTCTTCAAAGGACATTTCCCCCGCTCACACACACGCGTTAACTCCGACGCGCGCGTGTGTGTGTGACCTCCCTCTTACCTCTCCCGGAAGAGGCTAGGGAGGAGAATCCTGTTGCCGCGTCGTCGGCTGGGTTACCGCGCGCCGGGCGGCAGGTGCCCGCAGGTCGTCGACCCTCGCTGGTTTGGGTGCGAACGCCTCACGGTTGTGCGTGTGACGTCAGCGCAGGGTTTTATTTTTTCTGGAGAGGGGGATGGTAATGGGAGTGCGTGAGTGTGTGCTCGTGTGTGTGTGGGTTGTTGGAGGACGGGAATCCCGTGGGAGGTCGAGGGGTTTTGAATAGAAGGGGTATATGAGTATACACCTTCTCTTGGGCATCCCCGGGACAGGTCAATCGGTTTGCTCTAGGGTGGAAGTGAAAATTGGTGTTCCGTACTCTCGTGGCCATGAAATTTCGGAGGATGATTGCCCCCTTCGCGCGACACGGCTCTTTCGAATAATCCTTTGCCGATTAAATGGATATTTCGGACTGCTTAGTGGGTTAGAAAACCGTTCCTTATCGGTTGAAAGAAAATATGTGCGTGAAGCGTATTTTTGGTTGGGCTTATGCATTGCAGCAAATATTACATTTCGGCTGATTTAAATCGAGATTGGTGTTTTCTTTTTTCATTGGCGTTCGAATCCTCGGATCTGGGCAACCGTCAATCCCAAGAGGACGATAGTTCCCAAATGTTTTCTCCCAGTTGATCGTTCTAATTTGGAATTCTCTCCTAAGTGTATGTGTTCGAAACCTGTTGCGTCTCGTTTTTGCGCTGAAAATTCATGGGATTCGTTGCGGGATTATTGTGGAATGAAATTAGTTCAACCTCCCCCTGAATTTACAGTAATAAGCTGTTAAAATAAAAAATAATGCAAAAATTAGAGGGAGACGAATAAACTTTGATTTTGCTATTTCTTTTCTGGAGGCTTTAATAATCGAAATTAAGGAAATGCGTATTTCGTTTCAGTAAAATTATTCGAGGTAAAAAAGAGCATGGTTTCCAAAGGGACAGGGGAATTCAGGGAGAAGAAGGGGTAGAGGAGGCTTGTTTGGAGAAAATGTCAGCGTGGAAACAAAATCTGCTCACGCTGGTTTGTAAATTCATAGCCGATCTGTGATTGTCGGGACAGATAATCTCAATTAAAAAAATATTCCTCGAATTATGATGCGTTACAGATTTTTAGTGAATAGTGATTAAATCTTGTAGAAGAAATTATTCACGGAGCGTCATTTTAAATCGATTCTTGGCTTTTTAGATTACCACTGCCCTGTTAAAGTTAACGTCAATTATTATAGGATATCATATTATGGTAAGTAATTTTAACTCGTGTAGAGTGTTTTAATATCTTGCGCCTTTATAGGTAACGGATCTTTAGAGCGTGCTAATAGTAATCAGCATCAGAGAGGAGGAGGAATCTTCCTGAAAGGTTTCGAGGAATTTTCAAAAGACAAGTTGTTTTCATGAGATTTTGCTTGGTCATGCAATTTACTTCTCTTATTCATTCTTCCTTATTGAAACGTATGCGACATCGCATTTGCGTTGTTCGGTTAACCGTCTGGCATCTATGAAGCGTTAAAACGGCTTATGTTCGAGTTCATTTGTTCCTTGTAGGGACAATGTGGAGAGTTGTAACTGCAAATGCCGCATGCCAGAATTGATTGTAAATGATTACTTCAATAAAAATGTCTCGGTGATAATCTAAAATGTAATTTTATTGCAGAGGGAATGCGTCCAATTTATTGGAAGATTTTCTTTTGCTGCTAGCAGTTCTATTGTTAGTGTTCAACTATCGCTGAGGAATATGTAATAATAATGTCTTTCGGTTTGTAAGTCATCGTCATTGACCTGTCTAGAGCAGAATTAGTTTCTATTCTCAATTTAGAATACAAGAAAGTTTAGGGCGTTTGGTATAAATTACTTCGTCCATGCCGCCTTTTGCTGTTTGAGTTTTTCATTTACGTCCATCAGTAGATTTTAGGTCCAATTTAAAAAGTACCACTTCGTAAGTTTGATATTAATGATTACATTTTTGCCTCCTCATACTTTTGTTAGATTTTTCCAATTTATTTTATTTTAAGCACAAAAAGCCCGTCCCCTCGTTTGTAGCGCTATTTCTAAAGGAGGCTATTCAGTATAATCTCCGAATTTCCGCATGATGGTGCTGCTTTCCCTTTTTTTATTAATTGCCGCAAGTGGATGATAAAATAATTAAAGGAAAAGTTGATATTATTAGGAGTAAAAGACTAAAATTGTGATAAAAAAAAAACAAAATAATATAAGCCTGGAAATTTCAGTGCCTTTTTCAAGCGCACATGTTCGCTTTTAAGCGACGAGAGAAAGTGATGTGTAGTACTTTTGTAGTACTTTTTAAAATTATGGGAATTAAGATAACAAATTTAACGGAAAGTGACAGTGTTACGCTAAACTAAATATATCCATAGATAGCTTTTTAAAAGAAAACATTCCTATTATATTTTGAAGTTAAACATTAGACGTGATGCAATTTTAAGCATTTAGAGGGCATTGCACTTATTGTTAAAAGTTTAGTGCGAAGTGGCCATAAAAACTATCTTGATTGTTTGGGGATAAATAATTATTGAGCTTATATTAATAGTTTAATTTCGGATGAAACGAAATACACCGTCAAAACTTGTAATCGCATCGATTCATTTAAAAAATCTGATTTCCTAATTTGTCCACCTGCTACTGCATCAATGAGGTGGACCCATGTGCTTGGGTATTAAAGGAACGCTTTCTTAGATATAACTTGAATTATTATCATACCGTCCTTTATAATTCTGAAATATTCGGTTTACTTTTGACTGAAAATACTTTCCCGCATGTAATGAATGATTTCGGAGCTGTTGTGTAAGATGGGTTTTTTGGTCGCGGAATAAAAGTCGAGTGCGAAAAAAAATCTTCGATACAGTTACTAGAGCCGTGCTTTGTAACGTTGTGCTGTGATGATTTATGGCTTTGCATTGAACTCGGTATAGGAGCAAGTACGTTGAAATTCTAGACGTATATTTTCCGGTATTTTTTTCCCTGCCGCGATTAGACGCTCTAGCAGAGCGTGTCATTAGAGAGCGGGCGAGATGGAGAGACACGCGCCTATGTCGGCTCCCGCCTTGCCTATGTAAATATTTAAGTGTCATCTCCCTTAAATATGTACCGTAATCACGGGGTCGGCGTTGCGGGTTTTCAGAGCATATATTAAGACATTAAGGCGTTTCTCATTAGGAGTATAAAGCTTTAATATGTATCCCATGCTGGCCTTCGGATGAGGATTTGAAATGTGCTAAACTGCCAATCCGCACCGCCGACCTTTGGCCATTGACCTTAATGGCATACCTCGGCGGTTACGTCATGGAAATTTATATGACTGTTTGGAATATCGAAGTAAAAAAATATACGACATGATTATTTTTCGTTTTCTGAGTGAATTTTTTTTAATTTTGGTTTCGCGGTGATCTTAATCAGCCATTAAACGTACCGGTTTCGATTCTTGAATACCTCTCGCGTATTTTTTTCCGAGGAGCACACAATTTTGTGAAAACTTTAACACGCCAAGTCGGAGGACGCGATTTGTCCCGCTGATCCGCGTTATTTCGGCCTCGCACTGTATTCGGATTTATTTTGCTTTTCGTAAGGGAGGGTAATTTTAACCACCTCGCCATGAAAGCCCGCTGTGATTAATTTACACGGGTAGAGGTCTCTCTTAAAGAGTTTTTCTCTGCTTTCTTGGATGAGCGACGCGCGAGTCATTTTTTCTGCGCATCGCGATTTCTTCCGAGTTTCCCGGAAAACCAAGCCAAGTATATGTCTTCTCTCGGTTAGTGTTCGCAAACGAGATTTTATTCATTCTCAATCGCAATCAACTGAAAACCGGATTGCCGCTTTTTTCAAGCGCGGAGAGACAGTACTGTAATGACAGCTGCAAAAAAACCGGATGTGTCGCTTTCGGTAATTGTCTCCTCTGCGAAAGCGCTTTCTTTCGAACCGTGGCTCGGTGCCGATCAACTTTATCTCGATTGAATTGTCC
Source organism: Tanypteryx hageni (assembly GCA_028673005.1). NCBI lineage: Eukaryota > Metazoa > Arthropoda > Insecta > Odonata > Petaluridae > Tanypteryx > Tanypteryx hageni. The sequence goes on from CM054115.1 coordinate 34,433,497, forward strand.
TCAAGATCTTTTTAAGAGCTCGCATTATATCGCGTGCGTTATCGTTCTTTATTACGCCACGTCATAATTTCTCTTCGAATTCGCTCTAAACCTTATCTCGGCCTGTATCAATAACGTCCGTTGAATTGACCGAATTGTCAAAAGTTATTAAGTACTGTCGCTCAAAAGTTGTGCAGTAGATATTGCAGTTTTTCGGGTTGCTGTAGACTGATAAGTGACTGTTAATGCAGTAATTCTAAAAGGAACCTCAGCTTCTCGAACATCTTCCATGCTACATTATTTCTACGTTTAGATATGTTTCCCCAGTTTTTTTACATACTACGTAGGGTGAACTCGATCGCCTTATTTATCGCTTGAATTTTAAAGTAAGCTAGATTCGGGATGCCACCTCGGGACGCCACCTCGGGACTTGGAGATTCTAACACCTGAAAGGATATTATTGTTTACCAGCTGAGACCCGCGCAATTATTGCGCGGTTTTTCAATTACCTAATTAACGAACAAGTGATTATATAAAAATGAATTTTTATAACCACTTCTATATAGTTAATATCTTTATTTGCATGCAAATTATGATGCTAAAATTTTGCGATGTGAACCACCCAACTTATACGGCAAAAGTTTTAAAAGTTCCTTATATCACAAAAAGTCTCCAAGTCTAAGCTAAGTCTCAAAAGGTTAAGTTTTCAAGTTAATTTTCAATCAATTATTGTTCTTCGTGCGTGTTTTTTAGTGTAAGCTAAGCGCAAATGCACTGAAAACACGGAGGACAACAATGCCAGTAACCTTGGTAACCTCCTTTTGAAATGTGAAAAAATCGGGAAAAATTATACTACAAACTTTAATTTTGAGAGAATTCGAATTAGATAAATATAAATAAATATACGACAGGAATAAGAATCTATATCCTTTTCTGCGTAAAATGGTTCAAATTCTGCTATATCTCAATTCTGAGACAGTTTAAAATGTTTAAGTCTAAAGGTCTACACTTCGGATTCCAGCCGGTTACATGTTAACCGAATGGAAAAATGAAACGTGTCTGAAATCGAACCAACGAACTAGAGAAAAAAATGAACACCCGTTGCACCGTCACGGGAGTCCGTGCTTTCCAACTATACCATATTTAAAGTTTTTTTTTTCTTCTCTTATTACAAAAAAGGAACCGCACATACAAACAAGCAAACCCCGAAGATTGAAATTCAAATCCATGATCAATTTTTTTTAAGCCTCGAAAAATGTGGAGTTCTAATTGGCTGGACAGATTACAGCTTTATCACCTCTTTCGCTGTACTTCGGCTAGCATTCTTAAATAATTACATCCGGTCTATACGTCTGACGTCATAGTTTTATTTGTCGAATTATTATTCAAGCAAAAATAAATTTAAATAAAAAGTCGATGCATTTACTTCAGAATCGAAGAATGTGCGAATCAGTTACGTTCGTGAAACTAATTTATTCCACTATTCTAATGAAATTAGATTTTATTTTTTGAAGGTATTTGTCGTTGTTTGAAATTGTTAGTGTGTTACGGCGCATATGGCGCCAGCGAGTTTTGTGGAACTATAAAATTGCCAAGTGGTTTATTACCCGCCCAACCACCACTATCCGTACTTTATAATGAATGGATTTAAAATAAAAATATCATAGCACATTAAGAAAGATATCAGAAAACGTGCACACAAATCAAAGTATAAAAATAATGACGTCTGTTCCGGATAATCCATAAGTTCTAACTCGGACGACAGGGACATGCAATGAATAATCGGACTGCATGCGGTACCGCAGAAAATATGCTGTCTTAAGTGATCCTCTTGGTAGTTTATAAAGGACAGTGTCTTAAATAAAGCTTCATATAAAGCGATTTATATGTCACATCTATGAATTTAATGTAATTTACATCTGGGGTAAGATGGACGTAGAATTTTCCCGCACTATTATTGCTACTTTTAAAAAATCTGTGCAGCGTACCTTTCGCAAAATTTCTCATATTTGTATGCTACTACCTAAACTCAATGTTTACGCGCAGTTTTGACTCGTGGCAACAGTGCTGGGTTGCCGGGCGTAAAATGTACAATGTCATTGAACGCTACGTAATTATTTTGTTTAGAAATATAGCTCGTTTATCGTTCTTAATGTCAATTGTCTCTCCAACTCGACACATTTCAATTAAAATTCATGCAGCTATTTTTTAAGAAACTTATTTTTGTGAACATTTCGACAGGAATAAACTACGCTCAATCGTTGAGGGATATGTTTCGCTTCAACAAGGCTCCTGTTGCGGGCGACACCCTACATAAAAACGAGATTCCTTCAGATTCTGTGGAACCGTTTAGCCGCTAGAGCTGCGCACAGACGACAGGATGCAGGCGGATTCGCGCAAACAACTTTTTTGAACTCTGGGGACACCTAAAATAAGAATATTCATCAAAATTTCGAATTCGAATTTTTTTCACGACTCTACGTATGTACTTCATATGCGAGGACAAAATATTAAATCAACTCTGCGAACAATATTTCGTCAGCGTTTCTTCTTTTGGTTCTTTGCACGCATCCTTTCAGAACTCGAAATAAAAGCAGTCCTATTTTTTTTCGAGATTTTATTTTCCATCGTTTGCCGTCAGAAATTACGAATTGATGATTTGACTCCGACCGTAAACAAAAGGAATTTAGCTAGAAGAAACAAGCGCTAAATACGTATTTCGGCACTCGATTGCAGCTACTGATGGCTCTCGAAATACGTATTTAGCGTTTGTTTCTTCTAGCTGAATTCCTTTTGTTTACGGTCGGAGTCAGGTCATCAATTCATAGTTTTACTCGCCGTAGTCTCCTTTTCTATTTATCTTTAGAAATTATATTCTATTTCCTTTCTCAGACGCTACTCTTGGAAGCGTTCGAATGGAAAAGGAGGAGGAGAAGGAATCTGGAAGGCACGCCACGTCCAGTTCTATGCCAAGTGAACCTATCATCAAGTTACTATTCAAACGCTTAGCAGGTGGTAATCTGCACGATCGCTGCCACCGCGGGGCCTGAGCCCAGATTTTCTCCGTAACGGCCCCTCCGCCCTTCCTCTTCGCTCTTCAATTTGGTTTGCTTTACCTCGGAGACACTTTAATACCTTCTCTGGTAATAATCACTCATATTTCGAAATGCTTCCTCCTAGAACCGGCCGGAATTCAACCGTGGGCCATATAAAAATGAAAATTCACGGTTTCAGTTTCGTAATTGCTCTTGTATGTGTGGGTAGGTCGAGAAATGTATACGCGGTCGCGAAAACTTTGGCATCCCTCTTCTATTTCGTGAAAAAGTTCGAGAATCCGAGTTTTGAAGAACGTGCACGTTTATAAATTAAGAAAATGTGTCCAGTGACGTTACAACGTGTCGAGTCTTACATACACAGCCACCGCATAACATCAGCGGCTTTGTTGCTATCACTCAAATCGCTCGTCAGTAAGTTTTAACGTAATAAGTAATTGCGTGCATTAGAGGCGTACGAATATGGGAAAGCTTGTGCAATTTATGCCGATTTTTTCGAATTTGGGATCGCGGTTGGTAAGAAACTCGAAAATGGGGAGAGAAACAAAACAATGCATGTGTATCGGCGAACCGGTGAAGTAGTCTCAAAATGCATTCCTAACGCGAAAACCTTGCGGCGCTATAACGTTACGAACGATTCGTCGAACCGGAGGGCATTAATCCTCTTGGAGAGCTTCACTGCCGGCTGGACCAGGCCGGGCCATACTAAAAAAAGTTATGAGTGTTTCTGGACAGGAAAAATTGCACTTAGGAACCTGTTCGGCGCGTACCCTTATATAGCGTGGGAAATCGTTTCGAACGAAACTGCTTTAGGTCGTTGTATAAGATCTGTAAAAATAAAGGCGTCTTCTAACTTGTGTTTTCGAACGCGATGAAAATATCTTCCGCTTCATAGTAACCTTGGCATTGGCCCGCGCGTTTCCCAGCACATGGCGTTACGCTTTCGAAGAGTTTGGCGTGTCCTCCCTAAATTCACGCGGCGGAATAAAAAATAATGCGCCACCGATTTTTACTGAATTCGCGGAAGAGGGGCGAAACAGTAATGTTGCAAAAAGAACGATTGAATGACGCCGAAACCATCGCGGAAACGATATAATATTTATTCGCGCAAGTGAAGTGGCCGCGGGAAATGGCAAAACTTTGTCGAATCTCATCGTTAGAAGAATAACACTCGCGAAAGAATTGTTTCGTTCCCTCGGTACAGGTTTTGTTGCACGGCCAAATCGTCAGGCATATTTTTTGTGAAAAGACGTTTTCGCAGCGCGTTTTTCTTTTTTCCGTCTTTATCTCTCGCCGCTGTCTCTTTTTTCGAAACCAAATCGTCACCCTTTTGAGATCACATTAAGAGGCACTTGAAAACGTCGGGTATGGCGAAAAATTGTCGTAATTTAAGCGGAGAATTTTTCCGGCACCCGAAACGCCGGCACCTTTCGATGCTCGCTGGAATTCCCGTGCCGTGATTCGTCGTCAACAACCATTAAACAACTTGCCCGAGATAACTCGTGCACGTACCACATGCCTTCATTCCATAATAAAATGATTCCTCTGCATCACGCAATGCCTGGAATCTAATTTGCGATCAAGATTGCCGAAACGGGTGGGAAAAACAACCTGCGTTCTTCGGCTACGAAGCATCCCTCCTCAGTGGTGGTACGCTTTTGCCCAATTTTCAGGAAAGAACCCGAGCGATTCGGGAAGTGGCGGATCTTATGAAGTTGTAAATTTAATGGAATTTTGGATTTGTTAATGGTGTGGTAGTTTTTAGGCATACTTCGTCTCTTCGTTAGAATCTTTTTTTTTAAACAACCATCAACCACTGGTTTGTGGCCAAAACTCGCGTCTGGTTTTCCAAGCCGATTTGTAACATCTTCGGATTGTTCAATCGCACACGTAATAAAAAAATGTGTTTTCTTGAGGTGTCAAAAGCGCGTTAAAAAGTGAAATTACGGCGGACTTAGCCTTCCCCACCCCGCGGTTCAGCGACAGTCGTTAAAGATCCCTACCACAGTCGGCGGTGCCGCAAGAGCAGCCGCTGCGCGCAGGAGGGATGCGATGGATGGGTCGAACTCACGTCTCTTCGAGGTAGGCTCGAGATACCGGCTCGGGGCGTCGCGGTCTTCAGCGGCGGCGTAAAGTGCACGACGGCGCGTGCGGTCCTCTTGCTTCGGTCGCCTCTTTCCCACTGCCTCCGCCGCCACACTCGCCTACTCCTCCTCCCCCCTCACTCCTTCCTCCCCACTCCGCATATCCCTCTTCACCTGGAGGAGCAACAGCGTGAGGAGGGGGCGGGAGGAGGAGGAAGATGGCCGCCGCCGGTTTGAGAGAGGCGAGGAAGGATCCTCTAAGGTAAGGGGTTAATGCCATCGCTCGGCCGGCTAGGAGGTTGTCGATTGGAGGCGCGCGGGGGATGGGAGGGAGGGGAAATACGGCGGTCGAAGTGTCCGGATAGGCAGCGGCTGACCCTTGTCCGTCTGTCCGTGCTCTTGTCGCGGGGTTGTGCCTAACGGGATGCTCCCACACCTCCTCATCCTCCTCCCGTGTCGTCCTCTTCCTCCTCCCACTCTCGATTCCCAGGAGGCGGGGTTTGGTGCGGTGGGAGTGGGTTTCTTCGGCTGCTTTCCGAACCGTTTTTGCGATCATCGACAGCAATTTCACTTCCTGATTGATTCCGAGGACGTTGCTGAGGGCACGGTCGTCGAGTATACCTGTCGTAGGTGTTCGAGTCTGCCATCTTTCCGGCAGAAGGCCGAGGGGGGAAGGTCTGCATGTTTCGTTCGATCCTCGCATCCATCGCAAGGCGATGTTAACAGTATTCTGGTGGAATGCATAACCGTGCCATGCGATTTTGAGCGCCTTTGTCTTTATTTTTACTGAAGATTTTAAGTATGGTGTTTGGGAGTATACATTAGTTGATTTATCATTTTTAAATGAACAATATAAATTATAGGAACACTATATCGCATATACACATACACGCAGGCGCAGATTTAGTGGATGCGAGGCCCCTATGAGCTTATATATGGAGTTGAATTTCACGGCACAAATAAACGGTGTAAAGTGAAACAAGGTCTCCAAATGCCGTAATTTATTCTAAAATTAAAACTGCCTCAAAAAGAAGTAAGGAGGGGAAAATTGAAAAAGAGGAAGAAAAGATGACTCTCCCAATCAAACACTCACTCACTCAACCTGCCGTATAGTAAAAGAAATTATCATATAATTCCTAGTTATTAAACACTGTTACATTGTTTCGTATCCCGTAGTTATTGCTTGACTGCCTCGTCCACGCTTTCCCTTTCAATCACGTAAAGTAGAATCTAAGTTATGGAAGGACCATGTGCTTGAAAACAACGCTCTATGCGGTCGCCTTGATCGTCCGGCCCTATATTCGCCTCTGCGTACACATGCATACATACACTTATGCACATACATACATATATAAACACGTGGTCCATATGTCGTTCACTTATCTGAATTTCTGATATGGCATGATTGTATGCCAATGGGTATAACGAGAATGAAAATCCGAAATTCCAAAAAGAAATTATTGTTATTTTCTCCCGTTTTTGTGCACCATTTCTTTGCTCCTCTTGTCCACAATGAAGACAAGGAAGTCAATTAAGTACGTAATAAAATTGCACTTTCAAAGTAGTAAAAATTGAGATAAGAACTCGGGAGGAAGACGTAGATTAAAAAAAGGTTAATTTGTCGAACACAGTAGTCCAAATAAATTCTGAACAGGCTGAAAAATAGGTTTGAAATAGCAAAAAAAGGCTTCGTATTATCAATGAGAAATTTCAACAACAAATATAGCAAATAAGGTTCTGGTGTAGCTCAAGAGTCATTATTTCATTAGGCAGTGTTCCGCAGATGTGGGCGGAGTCATTTCAAAACATCTCTAACGATTATTGGAAAACGGTACTTTAATCGAAAAATCGTATCTGGGTTAGTATATTTACCTCAGTGCTCCTGTTTACCGTTTATAATTGCAGCCGCCTTAAATAGAAATCTGCTATCCTATAAAAATGGCGGTGTGTGTAATCGTGTTGAGCGTGCAATAATGTCACAGCTTAAATCGATTGGTATTAATGCCTGGAAAAGCTCGACTCGCGGTAAAAATGCTGCTTTTGCTAGTGGAGGGAGCTTGGCGGTTGATGGGCGTAAAAATCGATACATACATTATAATATCACTGGGTGCTGTATGCTTATTTTCGATGCGTATAATGTACCTAGTATTGTTTACGGCAGTAAGTTGTGTAGCTGGGCGAATTTTATTCAGAATCCATACTGCCGTTTTGGATTAAATCGACATTTTTCAAAAATAGACAAGAACGGACGTTATTGTTTATTTCAATAAGCCTATTACTTAGGGGGATAGCTAGAGTCTCTGAAACCGCTTAGATCCTAGAGCCGCGCACAGATTAGAGACAGGCGGAACTGATAAAGCCACTTATTCGGACTTGGAAGACACCTAAAATGTGCACATTCAAATTTTTACGATCGCAATACTTTATCTCTATGAGAAAACAAAGACACGATGGCTGTATTTTGAAAATCCCCCGAAAAATCTGTGAAGGGTTTTATTCATTAACTGTGTGCTTGTAGTTTCTATGTGCGTGTATATATATATATATATATATATATATATATATATATATATATATATATATATATATATACACATATATATACACACACACACGCAGTCGAATATTTATAAATCTAGCCTTGAGGAGGCAAAAATCGAGTTTTGGAAAATAGGATTTGTTGTGCACCGATATGCTTTCCTTCGATATATCGGAAGCTTTGGTTTAAAGCCTTATGGTTACGAAGTTTTGACATTATGTTTGTAATCATTTATGCCGTTTATACATGCTAACGTCAAAATTGAGTGTTTTTTTAAGGTTTACACAACGAAAGATATTTCATTAAATTGCCGGTTGAGCATTGATTTTTCGATGAAATTTTTATTTAATGATCTAATTTGATTCATTAGGCTATTCAGAGTTCATTTTTTTGGCCACGGCAATTACCTGGATGCATGTCAATAACGGTCTCATTACATCGGAGTCAAGCATAGTTTCATTTACTTTATTTTGGTGATGTTTACATTTGTAAATTAGCACCTGATTTAGGATGATAACAGTGTGGTGAGTAGGTCTTTTCGCGGGATTGTACCAGTTGACGGTCTGTTTGCTGTAGTGATTCATCGTTTCGTTCGGTATTGGCAATGGACACAACCCAACCCATACCAACTCCTTTGCAGCGGCCGTGAGCGATAAACCCAATTTTCACTTAAATGGCGAAATTAGTGCACAAAATCACAACTAATATTCTAAGCATGTTAATTTTGACTTTGGCGTGAGCTTAACGTATTTTCCTTACCATGAGATCTATAAAAATTATAAAGCTGTAAGGGAGGCGTTTTTCTTTATGTGAAACGAGATGATCCAAACGGAACTTATGATGCCTACTTTTCATTTAATAATTTATTTAATACTTATATTGGCGTTAATAGCTTTAAAATCACGGCGGATATGTTGCTCTTTGTTATACCAAATTTCATAATTTAGCGTTATAAAATATTAAAAATACACTCGAACCGAATACTAAATTGATCACGCGTATTTGTGTGGCAAAAATAACGCGTTTATATTCTACCGGAGGTCTTCGGACATCTAGGGGTCCGCGAGTTGAGTAGGACATGATGATTATTTTTATCTATAACTTGTTTGGCCCAGCACCGAGCTCTCATTTATGTTTCAAAGTGAAAATACGAGAAAATGAATGAGAGAGAGAGAGGGGGTCCGCAGAAATTGTGGGACTTCGTAGGGGGTCCTCGGCTCCAAAAATGTTGAGAAACACTACTAGGCTATACCGAATCCGAATTCAACAATAGCCGTTGCAATGGCAACACTCGTGATGAGTTATAAAAACTGCAACTACACCAGTATTTATGCGAAATTCAAAGAAATATGATCCGTGAGCAACATTCTACGATAAAATTAGAATGTCTATTCCTTTCCTCAGAAAATAGTACAAATCCCGCTCCGATATTACAAATCTAAGATATTTTAATGTGCAAGAGAAAATCACCCTGCACGATGGATTTCATATTTCCCCTGTAAATCAAATAAGAAGGATAGTTCCTGGAATCGAATCCGGGACTTCAATCTTCGCAACAAAAACTATCCTCGGGAGCTCGGCCCCAGTAGCATGAGATTTTCGTCAAGTTCCATGAATATCGATTTAGTGGTTCAATAGCTAATAAGGGGGAGGGTGCAGACAGACAGACAATGAAGAAATTATAAGCCAATTTTCATTCTGGAAAGTAGGCTAAAAATTTTCTTATGATGTTTGCCATATGAATTTTTCACTTTCTTGTACCACGATTTTTGGCTGCACCTAATGAGCAAGCGTATGTTTTTACGTTGAAGGTTTTTTTATGGCTTTACTTTCTCTCCTTTTTCTCGGGAGAGCAGAAGCATGCCCGTTTATGGTTTTCTGTTATATTTGATGAAAATATTACCTACCAGCATTTTGTTAACCGAAGCCAATTCCAAAGACCTTAAAACGGACAAGGAGACCAGATGCTGTCTTCTATGGAAATTTACCGATTGGTGACTCGAACACAGATATTTCTCGATCTTAGCCTTAATTTGAGGTCGCTAGTCCATTTTTTGATTTTTTTCAACGGAATAACTTATGCGGAATACCTGTATGACACATTAAGTTTCGCATTGTGCCGATGCGTCTCGAACTGGATACATTGGTAATTGCGAAGTTTTAAGTAATTAGCGTATTCGGTTTAACGCCCGAGTTCTAGTGATTGTAACTTGGACCGAAAGCTATCGTTTTTTCCGTTAAACTTCGAGTGTTGACGTGTTGGCCCCACCGTTACTCTCAATTTTATTTAAATTCATGCTTCAAAGAAGTGCGTGATCGTTTTTTGTATGTTCTACAATCCTTATTTGTTTCCAGTTGATAGATAATTGTCTATTTATCATTATTAAAAATTTATCGCTGACTTGTTCTTAAGTTTTCGTTCCGAAATTTCACTTTTTGTGTTAATTTTTTTAAAGGTCGATGCTGTCGCACAATACTACTAAATTCTTTAAAAAATTTGTTGTGTCCAGCACATGACATTCTTCATACAGAGTAATAAATATGGTTGCAATAGTGATTAAAATTTGCTCTCGACAACAGCGTCCTCAAAAATAACTATCGGCTATCCCTCTCGTGAATAATTTTTAAACACTTTATATAATACTAGTGTATTGCCCGTCATATGACGGGTGTATAATAATATTCCCTCCCTCCCTCTCACTGCCGCTCTCTCCCTCCCTCTCATTCCTTCCCTCTCTCTACCTCTCTCTCTCTCCCCCCCTCTCTCTCTCCCCCCCTCTCTCTCTCCCCTCTCTCTCTCTCTCTCCCTCTCTCTCCTCCCTCTCTCTCTCTCCCCCTCCCTCTCTCCCTCCCTCTCTTTTCTCCCACCTCCCCCCTTTCTCACTCCCTGCAGTCGAAATCCATAGTTCTCCCTCTTTCTCTCCCTCTCTCCCTCTTTATCTCTTTCCTCCCGTCCTTTTCTAATTCTATAACTCCCTTACTATCTATGTATGTACCTTCCATTATATATCCCTACCTTCCTATCTCCCTCCCCACATCCCCTTCTCTCTTACTTTACATCTATATAGCCGTTTAGATAAGCAAAATAATCCAAACTGAATTAGGAGTATGTAATTTCGTGAAAAATCCTACGATAATTTATGGCAATCTATGCACTTGTATGTATTGCACGTATGCGGGTTGAGTCAACTATTGATTCTTGAAGTTTAATAATAACGTGGTCGGCAAGGCAACGTCCCGTTTTAAAGCCGATATTTTCCAAAAATATGTGATTTAAATGTTTAATGTAAAAGACTTAGAATAGTAGGTGGAAAAAGATGAATAGAATAAGAAACTTCATTAGTTTTCCTAAAATATAGTTCAAATTCGAAGATCGTACGTCAATTTTTTCAATTTTAATTTCCAAAAGAATAATGCCCTTTAAAAAGTCGCTTTTTAAGTGTTATCTTACGGGAAATGAAATCGCCCGTCCTGGAGTTAAACCAGGATCTTTTTTCTTATTTATTTCGTCATTTAATTTTTATATCTGAATCAAACATTTCTGCAAATTTTCAACCTTCCACCTAACCGGGAAGTTTGCTAAAAACGCGTTAAAACGTGCCATTGATGACGCCATCATTAGACACAACTACATCTAGGCTTTTATTATAGTAATTCATGTTGAAAAAACAATAAGCAAACAATTGTTGCTGATTGCTATGGATAACAAAATTTTGATTGCCCTTGGCAGCGTTGGCCTCGCTGTCAACAATTTGAAAATTCTGTCATAGCAACGGATAATCGAAATATCTCTGAAACAGTGCGTGCTATGAATAAATGTTTCAAACAAAACTGGTAGAAAATTATACTTCTATAACTTTGATAATAACAAACATTTACATTAATGGAGCCCTATAGGAGATGTTTGGAAACAACGGAAAAATGACATGAGTATACCTCCATATCCATTTGATCAATTTCAGCTAAAAGCTCATCAGACCTTAAATTTGCATTAAAAATCTTGAATATAAGGTTCTGTGATGATCTGATTATTAGCTTTCGAGCTATAGCGCCCACAATTTCCTACCACACGCAGATGCACACGCACTACACAGCTCAATCAACCTTTCGTTATATCACACGACTGTTTCTTTCAGACCTACATGGACCCATGCATACGGTGGAATGTTTAGAGGGACATATTTAAACGATTAAAGTTATAATTTCTCCTTTAAAATCGTAAGCAGAGCATTGGCGTCGACCGTTCGCCAAGCGTTTCCGTGCCGAGATGTACTGGTAAGGCTCTAGAGCCCAAACTGCCAGTTCTTCTTCGATAAATTTCTAAACGTTCCTCTAATCCTTTCTAAATTATGTATGCATTGAGTTAATCTTTTTGCATCTCCCCACAATATTAATCATATCAAATTTGGTTAGGAATGAATGATTATATAGAAATACTTGACTTTCTTTTTTACTTTCTAATGCAGGCATGTCAAACTGGCGTCCCGCGGGCCGTACTTCGGTTCGATATCTAATTTTTGTCTCAAGTGAATCGTGTGGAATTTCTTATAGATGCTTCATTTTGGCGAAAATGAGGCGAATTTTTTTTCATAGTTACCGAATTACAATAGAACGCATTTTCTACATTAATGTTTTTAATTGCAAAAAATCTTCTTGCTAGTCTATCGTTCCAGCGTTGACCCTCATTGAACAAGTGCTGCCCTTCTCTAACATCCGTCACTATAATGCGGCCCAGACGCCTCTCGCGTTTAACATGTCTGGTCTAATGTAATGTATTGAAAAAATCGAGTTCGAGATTATGATGGGTATGCACGTTCCACTGATACCGATTCCGTTTGTCTGTAGTCTTTCTACTGTGTGCGGCTTTCCAGACTAAACGGTTCAACAGATTCTCATGAAATCTCGTTTTTATATGAGGTGTAGTCCGGCACAGAAGCAAAGGAGGGTAGTTTATTCTGGTCAGTTTTTATAGAATGTCGAGTTGCTTAAGAATTGCTTCATTGGTTTCAATCAAAATTAGTCCATTCGTAGAAATCGATGCCATAATCAATGTTACGCGAAATAAAACAATAATATCTCTGGTTTTAAACCCAGCCGCCGCAAAGCTGTCTGTTCATTAATTTAACCAGTGATGGTTGAATGGACTAGAAGCTTCCGGTATGATAATGTTAGTGACATGTTATGTTGCACCGATTTTTCAAGAGTTTTGGCGCCATCTGCTGGCAGAATTTGCAAACGCAGGGGTCGAAATGGATCCGATAAAATTTTGGAACACGTTTGCGCTTCCCCTACTCCGTTATCTTCCGCAGAAGAGAACCGAAAAAAATAAAACTCATCCGACGGATATTTTGCATCGCGACCGCGGAAGATCGAGAAGTCCCTCTTCGATAAGATTCGGAATCTCGCTCAACGCCAGTCCATCCCGTCGACGGAGACATAAATTTTCAACCGTTCGTTCCACTGACCACGATAGCTTCGATCGATCCCATTCCTAGCATCCCCAATTCACCGCCTGACATATTTTTTTCCTCGTCCATTCATCATTCGGAGTCAGTAAGGCAGCGAATCGCCTTTACCCTTCTCGTGCGGTACTCTCGTACGCTACGCTCATTTCAACACGCTATCTCCGGCGTGCACACCCATACCCATACTAACTTTGACCCAAAGTCTCCCCTCTCCCTCCCTCTCTCCCCTCTCTCCAGTCCTCTCTCCCCTCTCTCCATCCCTCTCTCCCTCCCTCTCGCCCTCCCTCCCATTACCCTCCCTCCTCTACCTCGGCCGTGGTGCGTGGCAGGTGGGTTGCGGTCCATATTTGCCATAGGTTACGTTCGCTTCTCTATTTACTGGTTTACCGGTCCGTCTAGTTTTTTTTAAAGCGCTTTCCATTTAAATAAAGAAAACGAGAAAATCGTCCTCGCTGCCGCTTCGTATGCCTGTCTTGTCCGTCCGTCCGTTAGGAGGTGGCGAGGAAGCGGAGGGAATAACTCACGCAGGAATAAGTGGAAATGTTCCGATCGCGGCTATTTTTTCCTGCGGGAAGCCGCGTCGTCGCGCCTCTAACCTGCACGACTGAAGACGGCAAAAGTCGATTCGCTTGCACGGGAATAAAAAAAATGATAATATAATATCGGAAGCATTGCGTGACTGGTATACAACCCGGATGGAAACCGTAGTCCGGCGTTTCTTTTTTCTTTAACAATATTCCTTTCGATCGGCATGCGTGTGATTGCGTGCTGGCATTCGGATGACGAATTCGATTCCGATTTTGGTCAAAGTTCAGCTTCGAAAATTATATTGGATATATACAATAAAGTTGACGCTATGTAAACGCTTCGAGTTTTACGTATTCCGCTCTGGGAAAACATTGCCTCTCAACCCGTTTGCTTGCAATTTTTCTCCAGAGATTTATTTTGGATATTCGAAAAATGGGCTCTGTCGATAAGGCACTATTAAGTGGCGAAGCGAAGGAAACTGTTTCTTTGAGTTTTCTTCATCCACCTTTTGAACCGCGACATGTGTTCCTTTGAAGTCTCCGAATTACGTGTGCATCACGTTGTTTTAGCGCAATCTTTAGCCTACTTTCCATAATGGAAATGGGCTTATAGTTTCGTCGTGGTGTCTGTCTCTGTCTCTCCGTCTATTTGTCTGTTTGTCCTCGCTATTAAGTTTTGAACCAATAGACCGATTTTCATGACACTTGGTTTTTGTCGCGAAGATAGAAGTCCGGGATTCGATTCCAGGAACTATCCTTCCTATTTGATTTACAGGGGAAATATGAAATCCATCGTGCAGGGTGATTTTCTCTTGCACATTAAAATATCTTAGATTTGTAACATCGGAGCGGGATTTGTACTATTCTCTGAGGAAAGGAATGGGCATTCTTATTTTTATAGTAGAATATTTCTTATGGGTTGTATTTCTTTGAATTTCGCGTAAATACTGGCGTTTTTTAAAGTTTTTATCACTCATTACGGGAGTGTTGTGATTGCAACCACTACTGTTGAACCCGAATTCGGTATAGTCTAGTGCAGAACCTTTTTTCATTGGAAGGCCAAATGTTACTTAACGGAGACCTCATCAGGCCGCACATTGCAATGCACGCTGCATACATTCACATTAATCAAAATTGAAATAATAAAGAGGCAAACACAATTTAATGGCTTTTTAATTTAACGAATACATATTTCAATTCTTCATATTTACTAATATTTTGAAAAACTTTGAAGGCTTTAACACAATATAATGACTTTTTAATCTAATGCAAAAAATTAAAATTTTTCATATTTGCTAGTGTATTAATAAACTTTAAAGAAGTTAAAACAAATAAAGGACATGTAAATAATATGTTGCATTCGATCACATTCATCAAAACAAGAAGGCAAACACAATTTAATGACTTTTTTGTGAACGTTTGTTGTGAGTTAAGAACTTGATATTTGGTTCCAGCATTGTTGTCTTTAGCTTCAATTGGTCTTCCAGGTGAGTGTTTGTCATCTGTGATTATCAGACACGTCTTGATTTGAGCCATGTGTGAAAATGTTGATTCACAACAATAGGTTGTGCCAAAACAAGAGAGTAAACGACGACCATATTGATGCAGTCGTGGGTATTCAACAGCATTCTTCCATATTTCAATGGGATCCTTTTTACTGTCGAATAGAGGCTTCAGAATGTTATCTTCTGAAAACTCATTCAACTCCATCTGCAAATCCTCAAGTGCATTCGAGACATCAACCAAATGTGGCTGAAAAGCTAACCTCAGTGTGGCATCATGTTTCTCAAAACCTTTAAATCTGTCATTGCATTCTTTAATCAAGGAGTCTAAAACACCTCTATATTCATTCATATTCCAATTTTGCAAGTTTTTATTCATATCTTGTTTATCAATTGCCTTTGCCAGTTCAGGAAAATGCTCGGCTGAAACAACTGATCTGGTAGGGCCAATTTTGGAAAAAATTCAACTTCTTCCGAAATGACTGAATTTGCTGTCACATTTCATCTATGGATTTTGTTTTACCTTGTAGAGAAGTATTCAAATGATTTTGTTTCGACATTAAATCACACAAAAATGCAACATTTCTGCAGAAATCTTTCTTCAAAAATTCTCAAGATTCATTCTGTTCTTTGAAAAAGCTCGTGACTTGTTTTCGCAAGGGTAAAAGATTTTCTAGTACTTGACCTTGTGACAACCAGCTCACTTAATGGTTTGGAAGATCTATACTAAATGTTTCATCGTCATATTGAAGCATGGTGCGAAACTGTCGATGCCGTGAAGCATTTGCTCTAATGTAGTTCACAATACCAATAACTAGACGTAATGTGTCATTTAAAGCAAGATTTGGCGCAAAGATTCTGTTGATGCAAAATACATACCTTTTGTTTGTTCTTTCTGTAACTTTCATGCTAAAATCATATGAGTTTGAGTATGTTTAGATAAGTATGCAAAAGGCCGCACTGAGTATCACAAAAGGCCGCCGGTTCCACACCCCTGGTCTATTACATACGTTATTTTTGCCGCACAAATACGCGTGTTCAATTTAATTTTTCGTTTGAATGTATTTCTAATATTTTATAACGCTAAATTATGAAATTTGGAAACACAAAGAGCAACATATCCGCGGTGATTTTAAAGCTATTAAAGACAATGTAAGTATTAAATGAATGATTAAATGGAAATTAGGCATCATAAGTTCCATATTGTTAATCTTGTTTAAAAATCCATGTATAGTTTTTCTGTGCACTTGTTTAAATTGAAATTGTGACGAAACCGTTAATGATAGAGTGATGAAACTTGAAGTGAAGATTTCTGTACTGCTGTCATTTGTTTTTCTTTAGATTTGAATTTTGAAAAATGTACATGGTCGGATAGGGGCTCATTTAAAATTAGTTTTTGAAAATATCTCCTAAGGTATAAAAGACGGAAAGCTGAAAGTTTGAGCGTACATACATTTTCCGCATTGATGCCTCTTTCAAAAGGGGTTTTGTGCCAGAATACAAGGCGGTATAACCACATAAAAACTAAGTTGAGCTAAATGTACGTATATATAATAGGTGATCAAATTCCAAAGTCTCCTCATTTCGTCAATTAGATTAATGGAAGAAATCTTCATAGCGAAGTGTTACTGGATTTAATAATAGAAGAAAAAATGCGGCAATTTTATCCATTTTCATGGATAATACTGTACTTGTTTTTAATTTTCTTTTGTATCGTTCGATTAAAATATATAAATGGCCGTTAATCAACTCCGTTTCTACAGAAGAGGTTTTATCTCGTATTTTTTAATGTTTGTGGGCCATTTATATATCATGTAACACAGGCGAGAAACTTTGATCTCGTTTTGCTGTATAACTTTCGAAGCTTCTTTTGGTGGACATTTTAAGATTTGTTGCCTTTAATTTCACGTTATGGCCTTACAAACTATTGCGGTTGACATGATTATACGTATTGTTATCGTGTCGTTACTTATTTTTATCCTTTAAGAATTCTTTGTTTTAGTGATAATAGATGTTCAGAAAGTTTTCCTAATTCTTATATTCCTTTTAGTGTTGATGTGAAAGAAAATATTGAGAATTATAATCATTTATGGAATCCAGCGTAAATAATAGTTATTCATAAACTTTTTAATGTCCCTGAATTGGCCGTTTCATTTCGCGTTTTTTATATCATGTCAATTTTTCTCGAATAATTTTTTCGTGCTGATGGTCGTTATTGCAATTAAACTGGATGATGCGCTTAATTTTCGGCAAGTCGTTACGTATGGAGAACATGTAATTGATAAATTAATTGCAGTGGAAATTGATATATTCTAAGCATTAAGCAGCAGTTTGCTGGAATTCGGTGTCAAAAACGACCAAGACAGGAAAACTTTTGATGAACAAACGGCGCTGTTTCTTTAGCCATGGGGAAGACAGCCATGTAGAAAAAGAGCGTCAATTGCTTAGGGCGTCCTGGTCAGCCGACATCTTCGTTTTGGACGAATTGTCCAGAGAAAGTTATGTAACAGTTTTTTTTTAACTGGCTCAATTTGAAAATTTAATGTACGAGAAATGTATGCGGCTGTCTTGTTTGCGGATGTGTATAAAGCGCACGAAGCATCAAATCCAAATGATCGCATCCCACTGCCGTGATTGGATCTCCGAAATGAAATTTTCGATCCATGCATTGCTTTGCAGTGGGCACGTCAAACTCGAAGAAGCATCAGGACCGCATTTAAGCAATGGACATCATCCGCATTAGGATTACAGTTGTTTAATGAGGGCCAGAGTTGGCAAAATAGGCTTCATCTAGAAAATTGGACGTCTGTTTTGCAACTAAAAGCAATTATTTAGAAAACGCATTCTTATTGCGCCTGAATAACTATGAAAAAATCTTATTTTGTCCTTTTAACAAAAATAAAGTATTTATATCAAATTTAGAACGATTTTTAAGAGACAAATTAGAATTTGTGCCGCTGTAAGGTACAGAATGGGGCGCTAGTTTGATATGCCTGCTTTACAGTTTCTGCTTCATTCTTTTCTTTCATCATCATCATGCTTCTGTCCGAAGACAGGTTTTAACTGAATCGCTGCCTCCATTTCTCTCTCTCCCTAGAAGCCTCTTTTATACCTCTATAAGTATTATATCCCTGCTTTATATTATCTAATATTCCTATTCTTTTTCTCCCTCTTCCTCTTCTTCCACTAATTTTTCCTTCTAAGATCGTCCTTTGTAAACACTGTCTTCTCAATATGTGCCCTATCCAATTTGCTTTTCTTTTCCTGATTGTTTTTATTAGCATCCTTTCTTCTTCCACTCTCTCTAATACTTCTTGATTTCTCTTCCTCTCTGTCCATTTCACTTTCATCATTCTCCTCCATACCCACATCTCAAAACTTTCTAAATATTTTTCCTCCTTTCTCCTTACCGTCCACGTCTCTGCACCATAAAGGGCTATGCTCCATATGTAGCATTTTGCTAATTTCTTCCTTGTTTCTAAATTTATTTTCTTGCTTGCGAGAAGCTCCTTCTTCTCGTTAAATGCTGCTTTTGCCATTGCAATCCTACTTCTGATGTCCTGTGTACTACTTCCATCCTGTGCTAAAATACTGCCGAGATATTTGAAACTACTTACTTGTTCCAATTTTTTGCCATTTACCATTATATTTAATTCTTTATGTTCCTTTGAAACCACCATGACTTTCGTTTTTTCTGTATTGATCTTCATTCCATATTGTTGGCCAACCTCAACTAGTCTGTCTGTCATCCTCTGAAGCTCTTTCTCGCCTTCTGCTATTAAGCCCTGATCATCTGCGTATTTAATGGTGGTAATACTTTCACCTCCTATCTTAAATCCTTTCTCTTCCATCAACGCTTCTTCTGTTATTGTTTCTGCATAAATATTAAATATCGCTGGTGAAATAGGACAGCCCTGCCTCACTCCCCTCCCTATTGAAGTACTTTCTGTTTCTTCTCCTTCAACCCTGACTCTAATCTTTTGATCAAAGTAAAGGTTTTTAAGCAGTCTTTTATCTTTCCAATCTATTCCTATTTTGTTTAAAATACCCAGCATTTTATCCCATTTCACTCGGTCAAAAGCTTTCTCCCAATCTACAAAACAAAAATACATACCTTTATTGACTTCTAGCGCTCTTTCTATCATCATCCTCATACATCCTATAGCATCTCTAGTCCCCCTTCCTCTTCTAAAACCAAACTGATTATCTTGCAGCTCCTTTTCTATTTTACATTCAATTCTTTTGGTTATTATTCTGGTTAGAACTTTAGCTGTATGAGAAATTAAACTAATAGTTCTGTAATCCTTACAACATTTTGCATTGTTCTTTTTCTCCAGTGGTACCATCACAACATCTAAAAAATCTTCAGGCCATATGCCAGTATCATATCATCTTTTCTTTAGTGATACAAAATTTCGTTTTTAAGTAGTATTACTCCAAGATTAAGGCAGAGAGTGAAGTCGTTATGGCAGCGCGTCGGAAAAAGAATAGCATTTCGGATAGGATTATTATTCCATGGGGAGCCCATTTCCTTTACGATGCACTTAGAATCAGGTAGAGTTTGTGAGTTTTTGTGGAACTGTAGAAATGCGTAGAGCAATATTTACCGAGTCATTTTGCGTCATTTCCTTTTTTCATTCGTATTAGTACGGCGAGCGAGGATTTTATTCATGAATTAATGTAATTGCCCAAAAATACACATGGCTAATGCGCATTAATCCAATTGAAGCTAAGATTATTTAAAATAGATTTTTGTTTCATCTTTTCATACGTATTTTGCAAAATACACCATTTCGTGGCTGCGCTAAATCCATTCTCCATATAGGATTATTCCGCAAAATTGAAATAAAATTTGCCTACGCCCTTTCCACAAATGATTCCCAATATTTTTTATATAATTAACACAATTTTATTATTTATATTTCGTGACCGATTAATCTATTGTCTCAGTCACCAAGTCGGAAATTTGTCGTTATGTCAACGCTGTTTGTCAACAGGCCTCCAAAATAGTTAAAAACGATGGACAAAGTTTTTATAACGAGTTTATTTTTATTTGAGGTTTTAACACATTTGATTTATCCATATATGTTTTTCTGAAAACGATCGTTATTGTACTTTCGATTACTTTACCAAAAGTTAACTCCCTAGCGTAAAACTCAGGCAGAGATTGACCATGTCATTACTGTTTGAAATTTTAAGTTGCTGTTATGACTTGGGCTGTGGACTACGTATGTTGAGAGTTTAGCATTCCAGGTGAATTTCTCAGGTGTTACCCGAAAAAATATTACCATTGAAGAGTATTAAGAAAACACGAAGAAAAGACCGCATCAAAAAGTGTATTGAAAAGCGGACAATTGATAGGACACGAAGATGACGGAAGAAGACTATCAAGAAGGCCAGGACTGCAGCCGTCTGGTATATTTAAGACAGTTGCGAGAAACTTCGGCTAACAATAAGAGGGAGGGAAGTAAGGGAGATGCAAAGCGGAGGGAGAGAGGAGGGAATAGGGAGGAAGTAGAATTGCGTTCGCGGATGCCCTCGTCCTGTGGAAAGGACGATTATTCCGATTTGTTTGCTGAACTAATTACTCGGTAACGGTGTTCAACTCGGCTACCGAATGTTTTAGGGCGTTATGATAATCGAGAGTGTGTCATTCTACCCCCTCTCCGCCGAACGAAAAAAAGGAAATTCGGACCCGCAGCATTTTTTTTAAAAAGCAGTTCCGTTCCGTATGAGGGACCGTTTTCCAAATTTCATCTTTTGGGGTTATCCGGGAGCCAGTTAAAGCACTAAAGATACGCGAGAGAGAAAGAAATAATGCGCGATAGCGTAAATTGAACGCGTAAAAATCGAACGAGGAAATGAAAAGTCGAGCGCTGTGCAGGAAAATGGGAGTCAGGCGCGGGAAAAGGCGAGGGGAAAAAGGCGGAGGTAATCGGTCAAAATTGGTGCATAGAGAAGTAAAGATTTTTTTTCTGTTCCCGCAGGAGGGAACGACCGAAAAACTTGGAGGGAAGAATTATGTTACAAAAGCGTAAAAAAGAGCGTTCCTATGAGGTGTGGAAAGTGTGGAGGAATAACCCTTTTATTCCAAGCCCAAGGGAAAAAAAGACGGAAAACACGCCGGTGAAAAAAAGGAAGAGCGACAAAGCGTAAAGGAATATTAAGGAAGAACGGATCCATAGGAGGAAGTGGAGAGAGGAGGATTTTCACGTATTTTCCCGTCGAAAACTGATGCGAGTGCGGAAAGGCGCACGGCGACGGCGCCCGCGAGCGACCGTTCGAAGTCGTCGAGTGCGTCTATTGGGATCGGCGAAGGCGCAAAGCTGGAATCGCCCCTTAGTATACGTAAAAAAATTCAAGAGGCGAGACATGCGGATTTTACGAATAATATATCGATCGAAAACTTTTAACATTCCATTTAGTGGGAATCATTACGCGGCCGGAGAAAAAAGTGAGCTCTTTATGACTAAATTTCGTCCCATTTGTTTCAAAGCTCGCAAGGTTTTTTGTGATCTGTATGTAAGCCAGCCTCGCGCGGGGTTTTGAAATTAATTTTTTTTTCGTAGAAATTGTTGCGTCGCATTCGTATTCATTAAGCGAAGACCCGTAAAAAATTCAATGTTCCGTGGGATTTTCTTATATTAGATCTCCAACAAAGCTTTATTCTCCTGATACTTCGTCAGTTGTTTTCAGCGAGAGGCGTTTTTGACCTACCTACCAATAAACCTTTCGTTGATCATCACGAACTCTCCTTTTTTTGGCTAAAATACTGGAAACAATCTTATCAAAAGTAGACGTCTTTTCGATGAATTTTCTCTTTTTAGAAATCGCCAGTAATGAAGAAAATGGACTTTAGGCAGCATATGGTCCGAACACTAATGTCAGCTTTTCAACATTAAATTTCAGGTTTCGCTTAAAACCCCCAACCGTTTAAATTATGATAATGCAATAAAGTGGCAATAGATTGAAGGTTCCTCGTCTAGGACGATTTATTTTGCGTGCAACAACGTAACTTTTACGCTTGAGTTGGATTGAAAGGAAAAAAAATGGGAAGGTCCTTCACGCTCCACGTTCTGACTTGCGCTGCCCATTTAAAGAACTGCTAAGGTAACCTATTTGATAAAATACCGTGAAATGTAATCCGGGAAAAACTTACTTTGCGGCAATTGTGAATTATTGCGAATTATTTCATTAAATAAAGATTTTTTCGAGGCAGTAGATACGCCCAGAATTCGTCAACTTTGCTTCACCGTTTGCTGGTTGCAAAGTAACAGGCACTTGGCGGGGAGAATTTGAGAAATTTCGTCGAGTTATTCCAGAAGCAGCGAAATTGTACTAGTTGTACTTACACGAGAAAAATAAGTCGGACTTCTAATAAACAAATCTTGGCGTCCTCCAAATCTCGTTGCATTACAAAGTAGAACAAGAGAAGAAAGAAACACGCATCATGCGTGAATACTTACATGACATAGGCGTTATTTACGATTTACGTAATCATGCCAAAAAAGGTAAATAATGGCTTAGAATAATGTGTAAGCTCTGCAGAACGATATCTCAGAAGTGTTACCAGAGAAATATCGAATATTTAATTTTACAGATTCATTTTCTAATTTTGCAATAAATAAAACGATAGATAATTCTTTAAAACATACTTCGCTTGAGTCATTAGTAGCAATGTAATCTTTACGTTCGCGTTCAATTCCTTCGTCGTGAATTATCCGTTTCTTTTCACTTGCAAACGCCGCGTGTATGCGTAAGCAAAATAAACGCATTTAGGTTCATTTCTTCGCCGTAGTTTATCCATTTCCTTTAATTTGCCGTCTACTGTATGAGCACGAAAATAAATTAAACATAATTATAGTAGATCGTGTTTACTTAAGTTGCTACGAAGATTGATTTCGTTTTCAACGATTAAAAAACCACGGAGATAATTTTCCTTCCAAGTGAATTACGACTTTCTTGTTTGATCTTCTTGAAAACGGATACTCCTTTGATAAAAATGCTTAGAGAAATAAATAATCTATTTGACTAGTTCTACAAATTTTTGTCGAAGGCTTTTTTGATACGACTAATATTTTGTGAGATATGACAGAAAGTTCATTGTTTGTTTCCAGGAAAGTGGTACCCCTGAATGGGTATTGTGTACCGTTTATATCAATTTCTTATTTTATTTTTCCTCAAGTTCTAAATGCCAAATTTCTTGAAAACCCGCCCAGTAATTTCGGAGACGAAACATACTGGCGGGCGGACATGACCTGACCGTAAGGCGTTAATTTTTTACTTTTTATAAAAACCGGCTACCTTGGGAGCTTGAGGTTGCCAGTTTTTAAGAATTTCCGGTTAATGAACCTCACACACACACACACACGCACACACACACATGACATCAGCCTTTTTCAATGGATTGACGGATGAAGGCCTCCCCCAGACTCCACCAGTTTTCCAATTCACTTTCCTCCGTCCTCCTAGTTGGCTCATAGAACTTCACAAGCTCTCTATTCCATCAATCTTCTGGTCTTCTTTTCGGTCTTTCGATTTTTCTTGGGATCCATCCGATTATAGTAAACATGCCAAGCTGATCCTCTTTTCTTGTGATATGATCCACTCACTTCCACTTTAGCGCCTTTACTTTCTTAACGTTCCTTTTGGGGTCTCCTCGTGTGATCACTAACATACGAGTACACCTCTCCTTGTCGCCTTGGGTTGTATTATAGGCATTGCACTATTCTGGCAGTCATAGTTCATGTTTTGCATTCGTAGGTCTTAACAGGCGAAACATACCGGTCATGTAATCTCCTCTTTAGAAAGACTTATATTTCATTTAAGATGTTTGTATTCCGTTCGAATGCACTGCCATCTTCATTCCTGATGATTTATCCAAAAAGCGATTCGTCATCCATAGTGATCAGTATTGAAAGACCCTCGCTGTAGAAAAGCGAAAGGTGAAAGGCCTAATGGGAGAGAACGTGAGATGTAAGCAGCAATAGATTCGGAAAATAGAAACAAGAGAATGCATGCGGCGATGATAATGGCCGAAATTTTAAAAGCAATCAGGAATAATTCTGAACTGAAGTGTGGTTGAAGAGTATATGAAGTAAGTCATGAGTTATTCGGTTCAAAGTTCGAAGTGGGGAGTCAATTTATATAATTACTAATCTGCCCGTTGCAGCTCTGCTTGCGGGAAACGAAAAAAATACAAAGAAAAGAAGAATCCAAGACAGAAAAAAGAAAACACAAGGAGAGACATGGATAATTTCTTACGAAAATGATTCGAGATAACTGTTCTTTGGTTTGCATCATCTTGTAATATAATTGCTTCGGCGAACAAAAATTAAAATAGTGTTTTTTTATATCTTACTGTGTAAAATTGGATTTTGATCGGTATCTCCCACGTTTATGGAGTTAAATGCGTTGATATATCTATAGTTTTCGATGGGCAATTACGCTAGTTTATATTCATAAATTGTTTTATTCGAAATATTATAAAAAAGTCTTCGTTATGACTAATTTGCATACCAGGACGAAAAAACTGTGGCATGATTTATGTCAGTAGGAGAGAAATTGAAAGAGCCACGGGAGCGTAAAAAAATCCTCCGAGAATTGGTTTATTGAATGTTTTATTCACTCACTAATGATTATTCTTCTTCTCCGCTTTCAAATTAAGACGAACAGAAAAGTGTTTTGTGGCGATAATTTACTCCTTGTTGTCGGAAGTTGAGCTGTTAGCGCCATGGGGATATTTTTTTGCGCTACTTTCATCACGACTTTTGAAAACGGTATGTAATTTCCGCTGCTTACATGCTTGGGCATTTCTGAAATAAGTGCCTCTTGAATTTTATAAACGGGCATAGTTTCCTGTTCAGTAATGAAGCTTCTTCGCTCACGTCCGTTATTGAAATCATCAGAAATGCTTATTAATTTATTCGTGGAGTCTTTCTTTTTCACATTATCATCTTCATCGCTGTTTTTTTGTTTAGGTTTCAACGCTATATCACGTATTTCGCCATAATTCAGTGAGGCGTCTTTGCCAACATTTAAAATGTCTGCTTTTCGGATGTTTCCTGTTTTCGGGCAGCCGGTTTTTGGGATTCGTACTTAGTATTTTATCGGGGAATCCGGTCGGCGATAAAAGCTGGAAGAGAGTTTTGTGCGATGAAGGTTGCGTCGTTTATAAAACGCGCGCGTAAGCGGCGATGGAGATCATGCGGATGCTGCGTCATCTTCCCCCTATTGATGAGGTCGTTGGTTCGAATCCTGCCTCGTATATGGCAGTTTGTTGTCACAATTATTGTTTACGAATGCAATGAAATTTGCCAGAGAGCTGTAAGTGGGCTATGTGTAATTAAATTCACGCATTATTCAACGGAGATCGTTGCCGCAGAGAATGCTTGACGCAGCAGTAACGACGCAAGCAGATTGAGCTTGATAGGGAAATGGGAAAGAAGAGCAAATCAATATTTCTTTACTGGGAGGTACCAAAACCATCGGACATTTGAGAAGTGCTCGTAACTAACGCGATAGCGTTTTTTTTAGGGTTGTTGGGTCGAAAATGCGATGTACGAGGAACAACGAATGAGGGAAGAATTGCAGAGGAAATTACATAAGGCGTTCTTTTCTTTTTTCACCAAAACCATCGTAAATAAATATTGTTGTATCCTGCCAAAAAGCAACAAAAATATTTAAGAATTAAAAAAAATTCTACTGTTAAAAATAGATTCCTCCGTGCTTGACTTTTGAAATCCGATGCGGTATCCATTACGCCAACGTTTCCTCTATAGATGCTTCTCTGCAAAAATCATGAATTATTTTCTAGTTATTAGCGAAGTTCTGACGTCGACACCGAATACTCCCTGGCAGCTGATACTAGATCCACTAAATTTTTACCATGTCTAAGTCTCATATAGACAGACATATTTCGAAAATTTGGCTTCTCCAAGTTGCAGCATTTCAGGGAAATTTTCCGTACATACTGACGGACGGAGTGACAAACCGAATACACAAGCGATTTTTTTGTAAAAAAAAGGGCGTGGAGACATATTCACATCAATAATTCGACACCATGTGATTTATGATGTTGTGGAAACAGAAACAGTCTGTTGATTGTAATTCTTTATACTGGTTGTGAAGTGGATGTTTTATTTCTATTCAAGCGGTAAAGATGCTCCGGCAAAATCGTCTATTGTTGGTTCGCCGACATCTCTGCCCAGAGTGACTCCTGAAATGGTGAAAACCTCATCAAAGGGATGACGTTCGAAAGGATTCCGTTCCCTTGACAACGTCCCGGAACAATAGTTCCGCTGAAAATGATTTTTAAAGAGGTAGGGACAAATATCTTCGCAATAAAAAATGATCATATCATATGCACATCGGTTAATATAAAACGCTCGTTAAGATTAAGCATATATTACAGTCTCCAACGAAAATGTAGGAGTGTATCGGTTATTATAACGACCTCATTACGAATATATATTATATGAATATTTAAGTCCCTTGATCGCCCACACAAACGGGCGGACTGACAGACACACCGAATACATGAGCGATTTTTTAGGGAAAAATGCTCATAAAAGGTTATGTTTGGAAAAGAAGTTCTCGGAGGCTAAGGGAAAGCTAACATTCATAAGAAAGAGCATCGAAATTAAAACGGCGAAGAGAGGTTAAGGAGAGGCGCGAGAGATAAAGCGAGAAGAAGGAACAAATGGCGAGGAGAAGGTGAAAGAGGGAAAAAATAGCAGCCCATTTAAACGAATTCTAAAAAGCTGCGGACAGCGTTCGCGGAATGTTGCATGTTGGAAACAGAGGGATGACCACAGAGAAGCCGGCTATCTGTTATTACGAGTCGGTTTTTTTCATTCCGTGGTAGAAGTCCGATTCTTCCTCGGTGGCGGAAATAACTATGGGAAATTTAAAATGCTTCGGAGAGATTTTGTTAAATAAATCACGAGTCGATGACCACGACCGGAAATTGCGGGATGACTACATTCGGCTTTCATTTTAGTTATGCTAGCCGGTTTTTTTAGGCTGGTTTCCGAAGGAGACATGGCCTTATAAAATGATCTTGTCTGTGTATCAGTCCGTCCCCCATTAACAACCTTTGCATCGATATATGTGGCGGTATAACTACATGAAAAATGAATTAAGATTAGCTAAATGTGCGCATATAACAGGTGATAAAATTCCAAATTATCCTTATTTCTCCAATTAGGTTAATGGGAGAACTCTTCATAGCGAAATAAAATGCATAATATATCGCTGAATTTAATAATAGAAGAAAAACGCGTTGATTTTATCCATGTTCGTGTTTAACACTCTACTTGTTTTAAGTATTAATGGGAATATAAGCGGAGGGCGTTGAGGCGAACCGGCCATCTGGATGTGCATACACGCAGGCGTTTGCATCGCCTCGCGTTGTTGTTGGATAGCTATTCTTCGATGGGACGCGTGCCTTATCGAAGGTCAACTGGACTAACGGGGTGGGATGCGGTACATCGGTGCAGCAGGTGCATTACTGTTCAACCCCTGATGCGCCCGTCTCGGGCAACTCTTACTCGCGGAGGTTTTCGAGGAAGCGAACGAAAAAAGGAAAGGTTTTCTTTCGCGAAGATGGCGCGCTACATTTTACGGAGAGGGATTCGTTTGCGTTATTTTTCCCCTCGTTTCTTTCGTCGTTCTCCTCCATTAATAGCTTAGCGTGCACCCTCTTGGTCGAATTACTTCCAAGTTTAGTGGAGAGTCGGAGTTGAAAGGAAAGTAATTACGCATTGCGGCATTGCTCCCGCTTGGAGTTTACCGGATATTTATCTAATTTCTTTCGAATTTTTGAGATTTTTGTAATTATATCGTGAGTTATTTCTTTTACATTATTGCTAACATTCTCTCATTGCTCTAACATGTAATGGTGGGTCTTGCGATGTGCACATCTTATATATCCATAAAACCCCTTAAAAAAGAATAATTTAGCTCGCCGTACGGTTGGTATGCAATTGATAATTTAGATAGCTCCAGTAGGCGTAAAATCGTTGGAGAAAACCTACGACGATTCACCAATGCTAGACCATAAACATTTAGATAACCTTGCTAAAGCAGGATTCTGGTTTGCCTCCCCTTTTGGGAAGGGTACCACCCGTACCGTTGAAATGTATCTCCTCAGAATATCTTCCCATCCGTGAAAACATCCCTCGTATAGCTTCGGCACTTTGGTTACAATGCCATTTCAAAGTTTTCAATTTTCCGACTTTAAAGCATCCTAACGGGAAATCTATGAACTACCTACCGGGAAAATACAATCATTGTAAAACTCATATATTGATAAGAGCTATCTAATTCAAAAATTAAATTTTCCAAATATCTCTTAAAACAAAAAAAGTTGATTGTCCACAGGCGGGCGGTCGGACAGAATAATCAGATTAGCACGTTTATTCTTATGAGAAAACGCGCTAAAAAGAGAATATATGTACCATCCACTAAATAATCACCCATCGTCGAACCACTGATAAGGACTGCTCTGCAGACGAAACCCACGCCCGGCTTTCCCAACCTTTTCTTACGGCTATCTGAGCCGCGTAAATAATTTACCCTATTATTTACCTTCGATCTAAAACTGCATTTTTATCTCGAAACTTTTCCGTTGGCGATTATCCATCGACTTTAGAAAGATGCGGCGGAAAAAACAAACGCTTTCCAAACAGCTACCTCGGGAACAACTCGCACTCTTAGAAGACCGCGCCCCTAAATCAAACATACGTTATGATGTACGCGTTAATACAGCGCGACGCTCGAGGGCATTTCCACTTTGATCGAGAGGCCAGGAGGAACTATTAACTCAGGTATTTAAAATAAAAACATTTTCACCGCTCAAACCTTATACCATGTTCTCACCCTCGACGCCGAGCATCCGCCTACCCTTCCCGCCAGGCGACTGCCTCTCCCCCCTCACTCCCTCCCTCCCACTCACTCTCTCCCTCCCACTCACTCCCACTCCCTGCCTCCCTCCCACTCCTCTCTCCCTCCCTCGACCTCCTCCTTCCTCCCACTCCCTCCCGCCCTCTCTTCCTCCCACTCCCTCCCTCGACCTCCTCCTTCCTCCCCACCCTCTCTCCCCGGCCGTCTCCCTCGCGGTCATTGACGCATCAAATTCTCCCCTTGCTGCTTCCTCTAGATTTCCCGTTGCCCGCCATATTCCGTGGGAATAAAGCTCTGCTCCACCGACATCACTATGAGAACGCTCCCACCCTTCCGTCCTCCTATCTCTCTCCCATTCCTACTCCCGTCTCCCATTCTTCTCTTTCTCCTTTTCTAACTCCCTCTCCTCCTCTCCCTCCCCCCTCTCTCCTCTCACTCTCTCCCTCTCTCCGGCGTATCCCATCCAAACACTTTCCGTCTCCTTCCGCTCCCATTCCTATCTTCTCCTCCTCCCTCCCCTCCTCCCTGTTATCCCTCCCCTCCTCCCTTTTATCCCTCTCCTCCTCCCTTTTATCCATCCCTTCCAACTCCCACGCCCCCCTCTCTCTCTCTCCTTTGTTTCCTTTAGTTTGGAGCTAAGGGGGAGAAGAGGAAGATGCTTAAGCATCACGTTTGGTTATTAGTTTTCCAAATGGGATGCGCGTGTCTAGGCTTGCACACCTTCTGAATTAATCAAAAAAGGTCACAATTTAAAAATTAATTTCTATAAACGATTTTTAGATAATATCTATAGCAGCGGTGGCCAAGCCTGCTTACCCTCAGAGCCACATATGATATTCTCCCTAAGTTTGAGAGCCGCAAGACACGCATTCTGCGCACAGATGTGTATGAACAGTAAACATAACTTCTATTCGATGCAATACAGAGAGACTGCATGCCCATTAAGCATCCCCAAAAGGTCTTACTCGCACAGCGTTATCGCATTCTGACGTGATAAGCCTTGATACGCCCTTGACTGTAAATGAATAAGAGCCGCACGTTAAGTTAAAAGACCCGTATGCGGCTCACGAGCCGCGGTTTGGCCACCCTTGATCTATAGTATATGTATTTTCCATATGGTGCAGATACGTACCTGGGAGATGTAACGCCTATGGCAAAATTTTAGGAAATTGCTGATATTATTTTTTCCTACATTTAAATGAGAATAGTAGCATTTTATTTGTCCCTCACGCTCGGCTGTGGCGCCGCTCTTAAAGATGCTTTATAAAAGAGCGGGAGAATCGAGAACTATTTACGACTGTAATGCCATTTTAACAAACTTTCCGAGTAGGTAAAAATTGAAATTTGGTAGGAATGTTTGATTCTTATAGTAAAATCCATTTACGAAAAAATCATCAAATAAGACCCCGGTTCGACTCCAGAAGATAATTTCTATTCCCCATAAGATAACACGTAAAAATCGATTTTTCGACGTAGAGGCTTTTACTCTTTTGAAATTAAAATTAGAAATAATTGACCTACTATCTTCGGACCTGGACCGTTTTATAGAAAAATAATTAGCGTTTCTTATTCATATTATCACGTTTTCTTACTATACAAAATCGCTCAAGTTCTAGGTTTAAATGATATTTATTGGTAAACTTGAAGCTTATTAACGATATGTGGCCTTGCCGACCGTGTCATTGCTAAACCTCGAGATTGTATTGCCGCCTTAATCCTTATACTATATGCGCAAGAAAAGCATGCTTTGAACGCTTTAATACAAGGGAGAGAAGGAGAGAGAAAGAAAGGAGAGAAACTGAGGGGAATGGGAGACAAAATTAAATGTTCCATAAATTAATAATAATTTCGGGCGTATAAGAACTGTATAGGGTAATGTATCTCTTTTTCATACAATTTCTATTCGCCCAAAACTATTTTCACTCTCTGGAACACTCACTTATGTGAATTTTATATTTATGTTTACTTTTTAGTGCATATAAAAGTTGGTTTCATTAATTTTTTAGTTCAATTTTAACTTAATACTTAATTCACGCACACAAAAGTTTTTCGCATCAAAAACGTAAAATCTTCGTGTTCAAAACAAATTTTCGCGTCAGATCGACGCGTATTTGAAAATTGACTTTAGGAAAATGATTTTTCACTCTATTAGGCGTTCTTCGGTTCAGGTCCCGAGGTCGCAAGGTTTTTTAAAAGTATTTTTAAAATGCAAATCAAAATTACGCTGCACCCATTCCCACGTTAATGAAATGGAGGAACGAAACGGTGCTGCAATAGAACTCGGGCCGTTATGTTACGCGGTGATTGTCCGAAATCCTCTCTTTAGGCATTAGTCTATTTAAATCTTAAAGAATGGTTAAAATAGAGTCAGCTGTTTTCGAGTTATTCGACATCTCATTCTGCGCCTTGCTCAATAGAGAATGCCGAGAATTTTTAGTATTTTGGAACGTAACGGGTGCCGCGATCAAATAGAACTTTTTAGCGTCGTTTTTCAGAAATATCCGCTTATGCGTTATTCTTGTCCTTCCGTCCCTCTGTCTGTCTGACTAACTCTTCCTAAACGAAAGCAAATAAGAGGCTTCCTTTTTTCGCCAACCGATTTTGTATTCCGTCTCGTTGTGCACGTTTTCTCGGTCCGTCTGTCTAATTTGTTTTGAAAATACCGCCATTTAATGTCTCCTTCGGCAGTTTTTCCTTACTTGTTTAATAAACGGACCAATACCGCTCTCTAATATGGAGATTATTAATGGTCGTTCCTCCCGTAGGCTGAACCGTCATGGCCACTTGCCCTCCGATTACATCTGAATAATATAAAACCTGTGAGTCAGCCGATGGGTGGGTGGCAAAGGGGTTCACCACGTTTCCCCAAAAAATGTACTTCAAATTCAATCTCATCCTATTGTGATCTATCTGATCGTTCTGGGAAGAAAAGAACCACGGTATCGCTGAACTGAATAATGAGTACATCATTATAAATAGCGGCTTCTTACATATATAGGATATACACACACACACACACACACACACACACACACACACACACACACACACACACACACACACACACACACACACACACACACACACACACACACACACACACACACACACACACACACACACACACACACACACACACACACACACACACACACACACACACACACACACACACACACACACACACACACACACACACACACACACACACACACACACACACACACACACACACACACACACACACACACACACACACACACACACACACACACACACACACACACACACACACACACACACACACACACACACACACACACACACACACACACACACACACACACACACACACACACACACACACACACACACACACACACACACACACACACACACACACACACACACACACACACACACACACACACACACACACACACACACACACACACACACACACACACACACACACACACACACACACACACACACACACACACACACACACACACACACACACACACACACACACACACACACACACACACACACACACACACACACACACACACACACACACACACACACACACACACACACACACACACACACACACACACACACACACACACACACACACACACACACACACACACACACACACACACACACACACACACACACACACACACACACACACACACACACACACACACACACACACACACACACACACACACACACACACACACACACACACACACACACACACACACACACACACACACACACACACACACACACACACACACACACACACACACACACACACACACACACACACACACACACACACACACACACACACACACACACACACACACACACACACACACACACACACACACACACACACACACACACACACACACACACACACACACACACACACACACACACACACACACACACACACACACACACACACACACACACACACACACACACACACACACACACACACACACACACACACACACACACACACACACACACACACACACACACACACACACACACACACACACACACACACACACACACACACACACACACACACACACACACACACACACACACACACACACACACACACACACACACACACACACACACAC
The DNA here is from genome assembly GCA_028673005.1 of Tanypteryx hageni. NCBI lineage: Eukaryota > Metazoa > Arthropoda > Insecta > Odonata > Petaluridae > Tanypteryx > Tanypteryx hageni. The sequence goes on from CM054115.1 coordinate 34,466,732, forward strand.
ACACACACACACACACACACACACACACACACACACACACACACACACACACACACACACACACACACACACACACACACACACACACACACACACACACACACACACACACACACACACACACACACACACACACACACACACACACACACACACACACACACACACACACACACACACACACACACACACACACACACACACACACACACACACACACACACACACACACACACACACACACACACACACACACACACACACACACACACACACACACACACACACACACACACACACACACACACACACACACACACACACACACACACACACACACACACACACACACACACACACACACACACACACACACACACACACACACACACACACACACACACACACACACACACACACACACACACACACACACACACACACACACACACACACACACACACACACACACACACACACACACACACACACACACACACACACACACACACACACACACACACACACACACACACACACACACACACACACACACACACACACACACACACACACACACACACACACACACACACACACACACACACACACACACACACACACACACACACACACACACACACACACACACACACACACACACACACACACACACACACACACACACACACACACACACACACACACACACACACACACACACACACACACACACACACACACACACACACACACACACACACACACACACACACACACACACACACACACACACACACACACACACACACACACACACACACACACACACACACACACACACACACACACACACACACACACACACACACACACACACACACACACACACACACACACACACACACACACACACACACACACACACACACACACACACACACACACACACACACACACACACACACACACACACACACACACACACACACACACACACACACACACACACACACACACACACACACACACACACACACACACACACACACACACACACACACACACACACACACACACACACACACACACACACACACACACACACACACACACACACACACACACACACACACACACACACACACACACACACACACACACACACACACACACACACACACACACACACACACACACACACACACACACACACACACACACACACACACACACACACACACACACACACACACACACACACACACACACACACACACACACACACACACACACACACACACACACACACACACACACACACACACACACACACACACACACACACACACACACACACACACACACACACACACACACACACACACACACACACACACACACACACACACACACACACACACACACACACACACACACACACACACACACACACACACACACACACACACACACACACACACACACACACACACACACACACACACACACACACACACACACACACACACACACACACACACACACACACACACACACACACACACACACACACACACACACACACACACACACACACACACACACACACACACACACACACACACACACACACACACACACACACACACACACACACACACACACACACACACACACACACACACACACACACACACACACACACACACACACACACACACACACACACACACACACACACACACACACACACACACACACACACACACACACACACACACACACACACACACACACACACACACACACACACACACACACACACACACACACACACACACACACACACACACACACACACACACACACACACACACACACACACACACACACACACACACACACACACACACACACACACACACACACACACACACACACACACACACACACACACACACACACACACACACACACACACACACACACACACACACACACACACACACACACACACACACACACACACACACACACACACACACACACACACACACACACACACACACACACACACACACACACACACACACACACACACACACACACACACACACACACACACACACACACACACACACACACACACACACACACACACACACACACACACACACACACACACACACACACACACACACACACACACACACACACACACACACACACACACACACACACACACACACACACACACACACACACACACACACACACACACACACACACACACACACACACACACACACACACACACACACACACACACACACACACACACACACACACACACACACACACACACACACACACACACACACACACACACACACACACACACACACACACACACACACACACACACACACACACACACACACACACACACACACACACACACACACACACACACACACACACACACACACACACACACACACACACACACACACACACACACACACACACACACACACACACACACACACACACACACACACACACACACACACACACACACACACACACACACACACACACACACACACACACACACACACACACACACACACACACACACACACACACACACACACACACACACACACACACACACACACACACACACACACACACACACACACACACACACACACACACACACACACACACACACACACACACACACACACACACACACACACACACACACACACACACACACACACACACACACACACACACACACACACACACACACACACACACACACACACACACACACACACACACACACACACACACACACACACACACACACACACACACACACACACACACACACACACACACACACACACACACACACACACACACACACACACACACACACACACACACACACACACACACACACACACACACACACACACACACACACACACACACACACACACACACACACACACACACACACACACACACACACACACACACACACACACACACACACACACACACACACACACACACACACACACACACACACACACACACACACACACACACACACACACACACACACACACACACACACACACACACACACACACACACACACACACACACACACACACACACACACACACACACACACACACACACACACACACACACACACACACACACACACACACACACACACACACACACACACACACACACACACACACACACACACACACACACACACACACACACACACACACACACACACACATATATATATATGGATGTCAACAAGGTGTTGGGAGTTCTCTCTCTGTAGCTGAAGAAGGAGTAATTCCGAAAGCTTTACGTTTGTGATGTTTCTGTGTTTTTGTGTTATTTTACGTGTGTCGCTTCGACATCCCCGGGGCCTCGCCAACCTGAAGTCGTCTGATTGGTGAGTGCTCACTGGGTTTCCTCATCCCAACACCTTGTTGACATCCATATATTCATTTTACCTTTCCTTTTCCGTAAGTTGTTATATATATATATATATATATATATATATATATATATATATATATATATATATATATATATATATATATCATATAAAACCTAGGGTACTTCTAGAAGTGCTACAGAGCTGAAATTTGGCATGAATATAGGGCAATGGCTACAACCTTTCGAAAACATTTCAGAAAACGTTATATTTAAGGGGTGTTTTTGACCCCAAAGTCCAATTTTAAACACCCATAAGAAAAGCATCGAAAACTGCAGGGCTATGTAAAATTGTTTTTAAAAATTGTTTAAAATTAAGATACAAAGTCGATATTTGCACCGTACCGTGAATGAAAGAGAGGTTTATTTTTTTTAAATACATAATTAAAATCCATGCTGAATTTGCGTAAAAATTTTATTTTAATCATAACATTATGACATTTTTTCGGTCTTCAACAATGAAAAATATGAACTACCATAGCAACGACTCCAATGCATTTCAATGAGAATTGATTTTCCATACTACAAGAGCATTAATTTACTGCTTATACTGCCTTATAGTCAATTAGATTTCAGCCAACGACGTATAAATATGTTGACGCGATAATTTTAAATTAATTTTTTTTATCGTGATACGTACTAAAAGGCACGGATGATGAAACCATAATCCTAACACACAAAATATCCTAATTTTTACATAAATTTTGGTGTAACATATAACCTATTGTCTTAATGATGATTATAGTTATTACTTAAAAAGGGCGATCTGAGCCATGAAACTTGAAATTGGAAAATTTGGACGCGAAGCCGATTGCCAGAGAATTTAGAAATTCCAGATAGATGCCGTAATTTCGCAGAAAATGAAAACTATTATCTTATATAAATGGGCTCTGTATGATTCAAATGCTGTATTTCGCAGAAAATGAAAACTATTATCTTATATAAATGGGCTCTGTATGATTCAAATGCTGTCGCGTTGGTTTATTGATGAGTTTGTATCTTGGTGTGTGGAGATTTTTTGAACGCTTGGAGTATGCAAGCACCAACAACTCGTATTAAAAACAAACGAAATTTCTTTGAAATCGGTTCAGCCAATACCTTCGAAATTTGTAATTACAGAAAAACTCTAACCTTGATATTGTGGTAGCCCTGTCTAGTCGACACGGTTGAAATATGCTGTTTTAGTTATCTATTTATATGAAGATATGCCATATTTGATCAGTTCTCTAGAAATACGCGTAAAAAATTATTATTTTACTTTTTACTGTGGCAGCCCTGCTCATTAGCTCCGATTTATACATTTTGATTTTATTTTGGTATGTTGTACAAATCTATTATACAAAATTTTATTGGAATCCGTTCTGCCAATTCTTTCCAAATCCTTAATTACTGAAAGAGTTTAATTTGTGATTGTGCCACCCCTGTTTAGCACTAATAACAGAACGGAGAGAATGAAAACAAAACCGAGTGTTGCGTCGTGCAAAGAGAAAAAATGTATCCATAGTTTCCGCCAATCGTTGGCATGTTTATAGGATTTGGCCGTCCAAGTCAGGTCAACGAATCTCGTTTTTAGCGGTTTACTGGTGCGGTTATAATTGCGTATTTACTTTCGTTTTTTAACTTTCTCGCGTACGATGTATACACAGAATGTATATATTGCCATCTTGAAAAAATCGACGAAAAACTAGCATGAATATTCACGTTAACAAGTGTTTTTTTGTGATTACTGGATTCTGTCTGCGCGCGGCTTTATGAGGTAAAGTGTTGGTAGAATCTGATGACATTTAGTATTGATATTGGTTAACATCAGGAATAATAGCATTATTGAAATTAGCCATATTCTTGTCGAGTTCAAAATCAAATGTTTTACTTACAAATGTCCGCATAGCTCTAGATGAAAATTCATACAGTCGTAGACTTAGATGTTATCAAGAGTGGCTCACAAGTAGTACATGGCGTCCAATGACGTTATAATGTGTGGAGTTTAACGTCCAGCCACCTCCGAGCTCTCCCCGTTATAAACAAGTAAGATATCCTTGCTAAAGCGGCAGGTGGAAGTACGTTTTTTAGAATTTTACAGGGTTCTGGTTTGCCTCCTCCTATGATGAGGGGCGAACCCGCACCTTTGGAATGTAGATCCTGATTAAAATTTTCCCATTCGTGAAAACTTCACTTCTCTAGTTTCAGTAGTTTGGCTACGATACTATTTCAAAATGTTCAATTTTTCGAACTTTGAACTAAATGGAAAATTCATAGATTGATAAGAGCTATCAAATTAAAAAAAATCTTTCCTGATATTTCCAGTAATTTGCCTACAATACCATTTTAAACTTTTTAATTTTCCGAATTCGAAGCTATCTAGCGGAAAATCTATGAACTACCGTGAAAGTTCAATCTGTGAAAACTTAATGTATTTTAAGAGCTATCTAATTCAAAAAGAATTTTCCAAATATATCTTAAAAGGAAAAAGCTGTTGTCCACAGACGGACGGACAGACATAGTGATCAAATCAGCACGTTTTTTCTTTTAAGAAAACGATAAAAAGCGGGTGCATTGTTACTACGAGTCGAAGCGCGTCTTAAGTTTAAGCCGTGACTTTATAGGCTAGAAGCCTACGGATATGAGAAAGTTTGCGCAAAGTATGTTGCTCCGATTTTTTCTCTGGGTAGGACGCCCCCAGAGTTCTGCATTCCCGCAACATTGAACTGAGTGAACGTAAACCTAGCCTCTTTATGTGTAGAAACAAGCCACTTCTCAGGCGTTCGCCGGAAATCTATTTTCCCGCTTAAAAGAAGGATACACTCGGAGTGATAAAATTACCTCGGACACTTAAGGAATGATATATTTGAATTCATCTTTAAACCCTTCGCGTTATTCTTCTCGAGCCGTTCTCGTGCCGACGGACGTTTCCTTGTTAGTTATTCGATATTTATCCCTTGACAGTTGCTATTTATGAATCCTCCCTCTCGCCGTGTTTCGCCTGTCTTTTCTTTTCCTCAAAAACTATTCCAGAGCCTTTTTTTAACGGTTCCCTTTTTGAAATTTCACCCAAATTATTTCTTGTCGTTGCCTTTTCAAATTCGAGACGCTGCGCAGAACTTGCTACATACTGCGCAATATATTACATCTACGTTGCCATCTCTGGTGCGTCAAGCGTATATTTATTCGAAAACTTACTCTCGTTGATTGAGTCCGGCATTAAATTGCTTCATTTGCCGTTCTTTAAGTCAACGTTTCGCTGTACAAAAAATGCCGTGAGTGCAAGTCAGATTTAATCGCCAAACCTATTACGTCGTATAAACTGCCTTTCGCTATCATAGGAATATATGAATTTGTGTTACTTTTATTTTGTGTGGCTTAAAGTTTTATTTAGTGCTAGTAATATCTGCTAGCGATTTTTCTACTAAATTCATTGACACTTTCATCCTTTTAATTCAGTTTTTTCGCAGCCTTTTTATCTCTTAAAGAATTTTATTCTTATATCATTCGTCGTCTCCCTTGAAGCATTATTATCCTCTGCAGCACGTTGTTCCTTTGTCTCGCCATTCCAGTACAAACAAGCGCGTACATCGCTGGAATTTTCCCACTCATTTTAATCGCTAATTAAAACCGGCGATGCCATTGAACTCTTGGCAGGAACTTGGACTTCGTTTCCCTTCCCGGATATATCCGGATGCCCTCCATGGGATTAGGTCTGCCGGAGTGAAGATTTAAGTCTGCGGCGACATTTTTTGTTCGGCTTAAGGGAGTGGTACCAGGTGGGGGGAGGGGTGAGTTAGATAGGGAGGGGGGTAGTAGTTGGGGGAGGGAGAGATGTAGGGAGACCGGGATGGAAGCCTTTCCATCATAAGAACATCTCTGTTCACTAGGAGGGAAATACCACATTACGCGTGACGGGTGCAGTCGTCATGAAAAAAACTGAATTCCCACAGTAGTTCACCGTCATCCCGAATCTTTTCGATGCCGTTTGAATGAGTTCTAAAGAGGAAGAAGAAGAGGTTATTTTTCTTCGTTACCGTCTTTAAAGCACGGTGTTCGAGTGAAGCGCTTGTCTTTTTTAATTAATACTTTCTCATCTGGGAAGTATATGGAGAAAGTGTTCGAGATTTTTATTCACGTTTATAGGTCATCAATTCCGAAAAACGTTTTTTGCAACTGTCTGTCTGAAGTCAGTGCACTGGCTAAACTGTTGGACATTGCCTGATGAAATCTCTTATTTATATGGTGAATCATCCGGAATAGACGCCTTTTAGAAATTAACACTATTGCGCAACAATGGGAGAAGTTGATTCTTGCCGATTTTCACGAAATATAATTTTACTAAAAAATGGCTGCTAATTGACTTTAATGTCGTAAATCATGGGTGAAGAACCTTTTCTTGATGACGGGCCGCATTGGTGGTAGCGAACCCTTCGTAGGGCCGCATTGGTCACTGCCAATGCTTCGGCGGGCCGGATTAGAGATTACGTAAATCGTAAATCACCTAGAGATTCTGCGATACCATACAAGTGAAAATCATTTCTGAATGCGGTTTTTAGGATTAAAGTTCAGTATTAAATATTTTATTATTATAATTTGAATTAAAAAATATTAATTTTTGTGTTCTAAACTTTACGGGTCTCTTGATCAACATAGCTTTGCGGGGCGGATTAAACGGTCTCGGGGGCCGCATGTGGCCCGCGGGTCTTAGGTTCCCCACCCATGACGTAAATAATGACACGTAAGTTATATTTGTCATAAAATGGGCTTTTAGATTTCAGTGACATTATAACACCGAGTTGTTCTCCCAGCTATCTAAGAGCTGTCCATAAAGTAACGTAAGCAGTGCTATTGTTGCGTGAAATAAAAGCAGACGTATATGAGAAAGTCGGCGAGGTGCATGTCGCGCCATTTTATTGTATATTTTTTAAATTTACGCCGATCGCTGTGTTTTCAGTGGAAAATTGGGGCGCACGTAATGTCGACCTAGGATACGTAACCGTTTTTCCATTATTACGGGATAGGATGGTGAGGTCCGTGGCCGACACCCGTCCGCGTCTGAGCTCCAGGAGGAATGGGGGGAGGGAATGGAGGAAGCGCGCGCGGAAGATTCGCTCCGTCACAGAATGTAGCAGAGTAGAGACCCGGTTCTGGCGTTTTAACCTACCTTTGAAAAACGAAATGCACCCAAGGGTCAAGCCGCGTCCCTTGCGCCGCTTCCAGAGAACGGAATGCCGCTGCCTGGTTATATCCCACGCATGCGGGGTGGGAGGTTGAGGAAAAGGGGGTTGGGGGGTTAGGCGCACGGTTGGAGAACGGCCACTGGAGAGGATTTGAACCGGAGCCCACCGTATGGAAATCCGCTAACCCGGCCATGCAGCCACCCCCTCCTCCCATCCCATTTGTCTTTCCGTGGCGTAATAATTCTTTATGCGGAGAGAGGTTTCTTTTCGTCGTGGTGCGTTATCTCGTTACCGTAAAGCCCATCTATGATGTTGGGCTTTTTCTGACGCTCGCTCCTTGTTTGCAATCAAAACGTCCTTCCTGGTTGCAGGTGGACGCGAGAGGTTGAGGGGTTTTTTAATCGCCACCTCTCCCAATTCAGTTCATTCTTTTGTGGCTCTCCTCCGCCTTTTCCCCAGCGGGTTTTTCCCACTTCTCCTTTTACCTTCATTTTCTGTCTCCCGCTGCTTCTTACATAGGATACAGGAGTATGTAGGACATGCGAGGATATAGGAGGGCATAGATGTTAAGGTATGTACTTATAGAAATTTGGCATGGTTGCATACAACCGACGGACAGAATCCGAAATTCCAAAAATGTTCTTTTTAAGATTTTTCTCCAACTCCATTGTTTCATTTCTACCTCCTCCCATGAGAAAACATGAAAATGGGCGCAGCGCTTTATAAAAATGCATTTTAAAGTGACTTGAAATTGAGATAAAAACCTCAGGTCATAAACAGCTGAAAGAATAAGGTTTATTTTTTTAAAGAATAAATTCAAACCCGTGCGAATTAGCGCAAAAATTAGTTTTTAATCGGAAAAATGGGGAATTTTTACCGTTTCTAACGATGATAACTATCATGGTGAGTGCAATGCTTTAAATTGGAATTCCTGATATATGTTATGTTGACTTGATGCTTTTTTATGAAAAAACAAATTATTATATTATGATACAGTTAAATTCAACGAACGACATAAACATATGATAACGTCATAATCCCAACATGAAATACCCGATTTATTATAAAAAAACGCATTGCTCCTTTTATTTGTTGGTATTAATCAGACACATCCGGCCCTCCTATAGCACGGAGGATGCGTTCTGAAAAAGTGCCGCGTAATGTGAATCCGTGTTATGTGAGCCTGGCTTTTCATAGTGAGTGGAGGGTTGCGTTCCATATCCCTTCCGACACCCTCCTCCAGTCCAAAAATTCCCAAAACCTCTCTCTGATGCACATGTATCCATCTACATATCTAGAGTGTAGTTTTCGATTGTCTAAGCTTATAAAGAAAGCACTCGGACCCTCTAACACGTCTCTTCCTCCCTCAGCAATCTGGAATCCCACATCCAAAGTCCGACGGAACAGCTTTAACGCGACCATAATCCGCGTTAACTGAATTTTTGGTATCATAAAAAGAAGCCGCGTTGTGGCTATTTCATGCCATAAAAACCCGTGTTACAGGAGGGCGATATTTATGTATTTTGCACTTTGAATATTTATTAAGTTCATATTAAATTCGCTAGCAAATAATAAGCGAGCGAAGTGAGCCGTCATACGAAGTCTGGCTCCGTAAAGGGTCAGGGGCAGAGACCCTTGTATAAACTTATAAGACATATAATTGGATAACGATAGGAAGAAGTAAATCCAGTGCACATTTGCTGTCAGACCGGTGGCTAAATAACTTAAGCTCGATTTATAATATACTTCTGCAATAAACCAAATCCCTAATCGGCTGACTACTTTGCGGGACAAAGGGTATTATTTCATATGTTGGTTTATTTAAAAACGTGTTGATTTTTAAAATTTTTAGCAGGCCATATGACTCAATCCTTTATATTTATTTTCAGACAATTCTCATCGAAATATGCCTGGAGTGCATAAAGGGCCGTTCACAAATTACATAGCTCGAAGGAGGAAGTGGCGGAGTGGGGGGCCAGACAAAAGCGTTAAGGGTTGTTGCGTGGAGGGAAGCGGGCATGCGTGACCCGACACTAAATGTTTACACGTTCCTGACCTCACCTGCGACCTTTTGGTCATAATTAAACAGCCAAATAAAAAAAAACTATTTAGAGAGGTGGTTCAAATTTTGTCAATTAATTTTGGAGGATATCGAAGCTTTAGTTGCCGAGTATTAAAGAGGGGAGGGATCGAAAAAGTTTAAAATCCAGGTGACGTAATTCGTAAAGGCTCCTCAATCACAAGGGTTAGAAAAAAGTAGATTTTTGCGGGGAAAAAAACGGCGAGGAAATCACATTCTTACTTTTGCTGCCATTTAGACGTCGTCGGTGGTAATTGCGCCATATTACTTGCGGAACTTGTATCATCTAATTCAGGGTTTGGCAACGTATGTCCCGCGGCCCTCATGAGGCCCCCAAGAACGCTTCCTGCTGTCCGAGAATCTGCGATTATTAGAAAGTGACTGGAAAATTTCAACGTAGGCAATTTCATATTGTTTCAATAAAGCAATGATCTCAAAACTTTTTCCGGTGAAGCTTTAAGGCTAGACTTGATTTTCGCTGCTACCAAAGAATTTCTATACAACTTCCGATGTAAACGCCGATGCTCCCGTAACTTCTAATGCGGCCCTCCGAAGCATTCGCGACTGCGAATGTGGCCCGCCATCCAGAAAAGTTTGCGACCTTTGATCTAATCGATGCGAGCCATCATCTGAGCTCGGTTATTGTTTGGAACATGACTACGAACATTAAAATCCCTCCTGGCATTTTATCATCAGTGGCTTTATAGTGTGTATTTTGACGCTCCAAGTACGTGGCTGAATTTGAATGTCTTTCATTTCATATTTTCCAAACTACTGGATGATTTATTTCCTGTGTGTGACCACCCCCCCCCACACACACACATACTTATATGGTACAATTTTTATTCCTCTTTTCTGATCTCTCTTTCTCCTTCGTACTTCTTTTTCCCTCGTTCCTCCGAGGGCGGGCAGAAGGCGTCACAGCGGGAGGGGACTTAACGGGTGATCCCTCCTCCGTTACTCGTTCTTAACGGAAGGCCTCCCCATCTCCTTTTTATCCCTCCCCTTGTGCCCTTGCGCTCTGGAATGCATTGCTCCCATATCTCCCAACGATTATCCCGTGGCCAAACGCTCTCTCTCTCGATAATCCCCTGAGCGCGCGTGTTGCTCGGGGTAATCGCCTAGGATGCGTTGGATGGTTTTTATTTCACTCTTCACTTTGAGAGTGTATTCATGATGTGAAGGGGACCGAGCCCTTTTGACAATTCGAGAGTTTTGATTGTATCCTGATACTTATTTTTCTCCCGATGGAAACTTTCGATATTTACTCCAAAAAATGTGGCTAATGATGTATTTTTTCCCAAGTGCGCAGAATTTCCACCGTGGAAGTAAGGCGCTGTTTTCGAAATGCATTTCTTATTTTTATCGAAAGATTTTGAAAGTATGGAAATATTTATATTTTACATCAGAAGAACCCGAGGATTATAACGGATTTATTACGCTGTGGGAAATCTCTCATCAATATGACGTCATTGTGACAACATTTTTGTTTTATGCCCGAGTGATAAAAAATCAAAGCGCTTGATAAGTTATATTATTTAAAATTGCTAAACGCTGAGTGACGAAGCATAGATGTACAGAACGTGGTCGTATTCAAAGATGGAATATTTAGTAATAGACATTCAAAGATTAAGGCTTATTAATTTATTGATGATATATTAATATATATTTCACTTCACTTTTCACTTGTGATCAGAACCGGGTCTAGATATTTTTGCGCCATATGCAAGATTGGAAAATTACTCCTCCCTCCTAATTAAATTATGAGGGGCACAATTTTTTTTACCTCTCAAAATAGTAGTTTATTTACAATTTTGAAGTAAAACAAAATATATTTTATTATATAAAACGTTACACTTAAAAGTTCAAATTGTAATTTTTCGCACCCCTAAGCGTGTTGCGCCCTAGGAGGGTGACTCACTCGCCCAATCCTTGTCCCGGCTCTGCTTGTGATGCGTGTTATCAATAGAATTCCGTATCGAAATTTTGGCCGACAGTATGAACGACGAAAATAATACACGTGTAATCGATGCCTTGTGCGACATTAGTATTTTGGGAACCAGTAGTTTCTTTATCCCTCGTCGTTTCATCATAAATGATCTAAAACCAAGCGGTTAAAGCGATCGTAATAACTTTCCAATAAAAGTTTAGAAAAATGAAGCGTAACAACTGCCATAAACGTCCGAGTGAGCGCAATGCCACTTCGCCCTTACAGAGTCGTCGAATTCGAGTTGAGATATGAATGCATTCGCTTCGCTGCCGAGCAGTGGCGTAGCGAGGGGGGAGCAGAAGGGGGAAGTTGCCCCCGAGCGCAGGGCTGAAGGGGCGCAAGCTCATGGACCGAGAATTAACGTTTCTGTTTATAAACAATAATAATATTATAATATATGCTGAATTAAAATGCTAGTATAGTATGCTTGGGTTTCTATCGCATTTCCCGCATTACATTTGTCTGGAAATTTGTACAAGGAGCAAAGGGAGGGGGGCGCATCTCTGTGATGCCACTGCCACTGCAGTCGAAGGCGTTCGTCTCTTATCTTTCGGGGACATATGCAAGGGGCACGGGATGACGCGGAAAAAGCGTAGCGCGACGCACCGGAAATTCGCTAGGAGCTCGGAGAAATTCTCGATCACTGACTGATTTCCTCGCCGTCGAGGGACCTTAATGCCGGCTCATTTTCCCCCTGCCTTTTTAACTGTACAAACGTGTTATTTTGCCTGAATTATCCCGTACCCGATCGGGGAAGAGTTGATGTAAGGCGAACCCGGAGCGGTGGTATTAATTCGCGCGAGCGATGGTCGATTGGTAGCCTGCGACGCAATTTCATTTGGCTTGCAACGGTTTCAAAAATATTATCTCATGTGGGATGGCAATTTCGCCTCCCTCGCTCTCCGCCTGGAAATGAGAGTTGCAGGCCGAAGGAGGGGGTGGGGGTGATTTACTCTCTCCGAGTTAACCTACCGTTGAGAAAATCACCCGTAATGTTTTAATGCCCGCCCCGCAATGTCAGGTACGCAGTCTTAATTATCTCGCCAATCGAGTTCGGGCCTCACGGCGAAGCCAGGCTATCGTAGCATAGCTTTGTTAATTTTCGTTTAAACGTGTTTAGCTCTCCCTTCCAGTGGGATTGCTCGTTTTTGCGTAGTATAAAAGCGCAGCGAGAAATTTTTCGCGACAATAAAAATAATTTTCAGCCCTATTAAGGTCTAATTTTCTTTTAATTGGATCGCGGCGCGCTTCCGGTACCCGGGCTGGCGGAAAATGAGGTGGCGCTCGTGAATAAGGGAATTGTCCATCACTGATCTACAGGATAGGAGGAGATTAGAGGCGAATGGAGGTGGGAGGGAAGGAATCGCGGGAGGAGGAGGAGCGGTGATATCGTAGCAGGGAATGGGAAGGAACAATAGGGAGGATGAAAGGAGAAGGCTGCGGCGCGATCAAAAGGATTTTAGTAGCATTTGTTTGTGTTGATACTATCCTCTCTTTTAGCGGACGCTTACTTTATAAAACAAGTTAGGGAAGAATTGCAAAGCAAATTACATAAGAGCTTTTTTTTCTTATTTTAAGATCACGACATCATAATATGATTACATCAGTGGAGGAACTAGGCCGGGGCACCCTGGGCAGTAACCCGGGACTTGGACCCTTGGTAGGGGCCCGTTCTGCTATCTACTTGTTAGTTTATAATTAGTAGCTAGTATGAAATAGCTTTGAGTATCATTACACGCATCATTTACACTTCTCCGGCGCAGTGCCGGCGCCGTGGCGTCCGGAAACAGAGTGCCCGTACCGTGCTTTCTGATATCGTCGGCAGGGCCGGCCAAATACTTTCGGGGACCTGGATGCAAGCAAGTTTTTGGGGTTCCCTACGTCAAAAAACCTGCCATTTTGTACACATCAATGTTACAGCTTAGAGAGAACATGTACTTATAATTATGAAGTAAATATAATGATAATTAATTTTATAAAAAGCAAATATTTGTTTAAAGATGTAAATATAGTATTTACACTCAACATTTTGGGGCCCCTAAAAATCAGAGGCCCGGATGCCTTGCATCCGCTGCACCCCCCACTTGACCGGCCCTGATCGTCGGCAACGATATTTTTCAAGTTTTCACGGTCAGTGTCACGGCACTGACACGGACAGTATTGTTGGCTACGGACCGGCAATGTGTGTGGCATACGCCAACGGCAATACGATCACTGTTCGGATACGGCACGGCTTATGCGCGGACGTGTAAATACACGTGTCGGCACTGGTACCACAGGGGCCCTTATTTGCCTTCAACGGTTTATCTAACTCAGTCATATGTAGCAACGAAACAATATTATTTCAAGGTTAAACATTAATCCATTAGGAACTTTTATAACAAGGTGACTCGTGACTGTGATTTGATTTTGATATGACGGCAACTTAAGTCTAGAAAATTATCGTCACCTGAACTTTCATTCCAAAATGATTCAATTTTGATATGATGCGATATTTAATTCGCACCAGTTTGAAAGATGTGTTGATGATTCGCTAGAAATGGGCCGGTTGCTAACCAAAGATCAAGTTCAGGCAAACAAAAATATTTGCAGAAATACGTTAACAAGTATTGCCAAAACGTAATTCTTTCACTTTAACGCTCTGTGAATGTAAGTTTGAACTCAGAGTTGCTGCGTCACTTCGCCAGCGCGTTGCCATCAACTTGGTATGAAGGGTTACATTAAGAACCATATGCCATCGGAAAGCAACTAAAGTTGCCCTCACGTCAAAATAACCGTATTTAATCATGTACCACGCGCATCCCTATTTTTGGGCCAGTTGGAGGGAAAAAATAAATTCGTGCCGGAATAAGTTGACATCTGAGATTTAAAAAAGTCGGCCTATTCACCGATTCCCCTTCTCTGAAACAAGGTCCGCACGTATACTTCGTAGAATTCTTCGTCTTTTGCGATTATAAACGTAGACGCAAGCGTGTTGCAGTGAATTTACTATCGACAATCGCAATTTATGTAACCTGTTCAGAAATCCTCATGTAAGACGCGCAGTCCCTTTTTCTTACCGAAATTTTGGGGGAAAAGTTGCGCGCGGTACACAAGTAATTACGGTAAATGATCGTCACCAGTCACCTTGGTATAAAATCCCCCTTAGAGTACCAGCGTCTATTAGATGGACTCTACATATATGCATCTGTTAAAAATCCGAACAGAAAGAAATCAATACAAAAAGTTAAACAGTCCAAAGTCATTGCAATCAGGATGGTTGGTCACTTAAGGAAGCCCGCTAAACTTTCTTGCCCCAGGGCCCGTTGCTTACTTGTTCCGCCACTGGATTACATCTTTGGTTGAGATCGACGGCCTCATAATATAGTCTATAAATTCCCTTTAAAATTATCGCATCAGTGCTATGTGATGTTCCCCATTTGAAAGCAGTGGACTTGTTGCCATGGCAGTTGATACATCCTATTGTTAAAAACAGAAAAATTTTCTCATTTTTAGCGCTTTTTAGGCGTTCTTTACCAGCGATGCGGCAATAGCGGAGCGCCTTATGGGCACGTCTGGTCCGTCCGTCGTAACTTTCATCTCCTAAACCGCTGGACGGATTTTATTTAATTAAGTATGAGTGATCGTTATTAAAATTTATCGCCGAATTGTGATTTTGAACTGAATCCGTCAATTATAACTTCACTTTACTCAATTACTTTAATAAAGTTATACTCGTATCTCGTTAAATGGCATCCGTCACGCAACAATGAAATACCAAACTTTTCTCTTCCTAACTCTTATGTGATCTGTAAGGTATAGATTAAAACATTTATTTGGATAGAGAACATCATTTACTACAAGAAAGTCCGCGAGGCCATATAATTACGAGTTATGGTTTCGGAGATACAAATTCGAGAAAATCCCGCAAATAACGTCGCATATTTTGTTTACATCGATCGCGAAGATGGTTCTCTCAGCAAACAACAATTAAAAATCCATATATTTCTCTCCCATTCTCTTATGTGATCTGTGAGGTATAGATTAAAAAATTTATTTGGATAGAGAACAGCATTTACTACAAGATTTTCCAGATCCAACACACGAGTTTTCCACATTATATTGGTCATGACTAAACATGCTAGAAAGCAGGAAGATTCAAATTTTACCTATGTTTGTCCTAAATTATTATTCCCAATAAAACATAAATGTTCATATTTATTTGAGATAGTCGAACGAAATATAATTATGTTTCGATTGATTCTGAATAATTGTGGCTACACAACAGTGTTTACCGTAAATACAAACTCACACTTTTTGCTCCATTATTGTATGATGATAATGCTTTTAAAGGGAATTTATAGACTATATTATGAGGCCGTCGATCTCAACCAAATATGTAATCTTATGAAAAATTTTAACACCTTATACACCAAAAAAAAGAAATGAATAAATAAATACTGGTGATAGTACACACAGAGACAGACAGAGGCAGAGACGGACAGACAGACAGACACACACCTACCTGATTTACGGAAAAGTAATTCTCTCCTGAGACCCAAGTATTATGCGTGCGAGTTTGTGGGAAAGTGATTCCGTGCCAGGGACTCAAGCGCATGCATAACCACACACACACAAAATCTGACAACTATATCAGTATTTATTTATAACCCTAAATGTACATTTCGACATCAGCAATGTCATCCTTAGTAGAAAAATTAGAGAATCCCTAATTCCAAGCTGCAGGATTCCAGAGATATTGCCCAAACAGACGGATGGATGGGCGGGCAGACAAACTGAATATATATGTGAATGGAACGGCAGAACATTTGAAGAAGCATACACATCGCATACGTGTTGCTTGTACTTTATTGGTTATATAGAATTTGAGCTTTGGAGTTTAAATTGACGTAGGTGGAAAATTTGCGCCTGCCCCTCCGATTATTTTGTTTCATTATGAATGTGATAGCATGTCTAGTAATGAAGATTTGTCTTTATGATTTTGACAATCCGATTTCTATAAAATTTCCATTGACAAATTACACATTCTTAATTTTTTATTGAATTACTTCCTTGATTGATTTGTATATGAATATAATGTGACTGAGTCATTTTTCATCTGTATCTTATATGTGAAGATGGCAAAAACACTGTTTCTCAATGTATTCATGCCAATGTCCTGCCCCTTTGGATCTCTCCTTTTAACCAGAGCCACTCAGTATTCAAAAAATCCCTTCCCATATTGATGATCACTCATAATGCATGGAAATGAGCTCTAACTAACATAGAGTATTTATTCAATGGCTCTTGGTAGAATTTATGGAGAATGAATATTGTAGGATTTCTGCAGAAATGCCCAATCAGGTTTTAAAGCATTAATTTTCTCATTTTAACTGCATGAAGGAACATATATGTGTAATTTTATTATGATTTGTTGCTATTCCAAACCTATAGCTTAAAAAATTTCTAAGAGATCTATACTGAAGGTATATATTGAAATGTGTATAAAGCAATTACTAATGATTCCAAAGAATAATGGTTTTATTAAAGGATGTTCATTTAATTGGAAAAGAAATATGTAGCAGTTGTTAAGTCTCTTCTGAGAAATACTTGGCGTTAAAAGGGTGGTCTTTGTTATATAGAATTGCGTTGGCTTTATTAATCACAAAATTTATTACTATCTTGGATGCTATATGCTAGCTAATCAATTATTATTTTCGCTCTCTTGTTTTTGTATGCATTGCAGCACACATTGACTGGCCACTGTGGAAAGGTACTTGCTGCTAAATTTCTAGGGGAGCCATCCAAGGTAGTGAGTGGGAGCCACGACCGGACTCTCAAGATATGGGACCTGAGGAGTAGAGCATGTGAGCATTCATCCATATTGATATACTCATGTTTTGTTGAATTTTCTCTTATGTTTTAATTATTCTTCCATTTGTCTGTCTTCCTGTGTAACATGCACAATGTGCAGAAAAAAATTGATGACCCTCAATTTTTCTTTCATTGATGATGATGTTATAAAGAGTGTATCAAGATAAGTGTTCCTCTCATTCTTGCAGAAATGGAAAAATGTTCACAGACTTTCGTTGATGTTAAGCAAAGGTTGGGATTTGTAGGGGGAGCGTTGAATTGGTGATTGACTGTGTATAATTTCTGTAATTGTTATGAAACCTTTAGGACCAAAATTTTATAGTTGGTATGACAGTGAAAATTTTTGCAATGGTGCTAATAAATTGAAGTTTTCTTAATACTTGTAGAATGCATACTTTGAAGACAAATAAGCAGGGTTCATCATATTTCACTCAAGTTCACCAGTTAAACAAAAATTTTGCTTCTCAGGTTGTGTAGTTTTTATTAAGGATAGAGAGTGGTGAACAAAGAATTAATGTACAGTAAAACCTCGATTAACCAGCCTATATGGGGTGGAGGGTCGGCCGGATAATCCGAGAATCCAGTTAATCTGGGGGAAAATCGATATTGACCATTTTAGTGGAAATGACACCAAAAATGTTCATTATTTTACGCTGAAACGATTATTTTATAATTACGATGACTTTATTGGCTAATTTACTAGTGTTACTTCAACATAACACATACATTTCATTCCTTTTCACATAAAATTCGCAATTTTTTACGTAAAAACTGCCAATTATTTGCCGCAGTCAACATTTTACTTTCTAACTCTCAGAAACATTCAACACAGCAATAGGGAAAATTATCAATTCAGCTATCAAAATATTCATTTTTGAGACAAAAGTCATCGTAAATATGAAACAAATTCAGAAATGTAACACATTTGCATTTTCCATGGTGCATGGTAGGAAGTCTCTCTCGAAGTCGCGGCTTACTTTTCTACAGCTATATATCCCAATATATCGATAATAAAACTCGCTCTTCGAAATTTAGTAAATGCAGATCGGGAGTGGTATGGCAACTACTTGTTGAGAGCCAAAACCCACGAAAGAGTCTGATGAGGTTATACCTTTTGAAGTTGATGGCTGAGGGTCCTCAAGATCTTGAGATATGCACTGGGGATGTGAATCAGGTGTAAAGAAGCTGTCAATTTTCATTTGCTTTGCACTACTCCATTGTTTCCGAATGATTAAGTCTCTAAATTCTCTCAAATGTTCGTAGTAAATTTCGAAAGCAGGATCAGAACTTGCGTTGACGAAATTAATCACAGAGTCTACAGAGAGTTTTTTGAAGCTTGTTCTTCGTGCTCGTCTTTGCCATCATCACTTGGATCTCCTAAATCAGGGCATGAAACACTTGTCACAACTTCCTCTTCTGTGAGGATGTGATACCCAGGGTCTCATTCGTTGGCATCTAGCCACTCCACCGCATCGTATATTGTAGCATTTTTTTTCCCTGCTAATAAAAAAACCCTTTGGTAGTCCTCCACTTCAATCCCTTGGAAGTCAATGTCTATGTCAGTGTCGAGTAAAAGTTTCTTCCACCCGTTCACGAGGGTTAGGCTTTTCATCACATCCCAAGCACTTGCCCAATTAAATATTGCTGACTTAATGGTGTAATTTTGTACGTTCTGCAATGACCTATGTCCTCGGGTATCCTCTTCAACATCATCATCGTTCTCCAGCACCACCATCACTTCATCCAAATATTTTCTCCTATAGAGTCTCTTGGTAGCCATTATAATGCCCTGATCCATTGGCTGTATTAAAGATGTTGTGTTTGCAGGAAGAGTAAGGCACTTGATTTCTCCGTCACTACTGGAGCAGTTTTTGATGCTGGGGTGAGAGGGAGCATTGTCCAGAAACAATAGAGCTTTGACATCACTGGGAGCAATCTTCATTTCTTCTATCTGAAATTTTCTAACTTCAGGTTCGAAGTGATGAAAAAACCAGTGATATCTTGGGTGAACCAAGCCTTTGAAGAGTTGTAGTAATGCACAAGAAGTTTGTTGATTGCATTTTTAAGAGCATGGGGGTGCTTAGATTTACCCACAACCACTGATTTTAGGCAATGACTGCCATCGGCATTCGCACAGAGAAGAGCTGAAATTCTTTCTTTTGACAGTTTTTGGCCAGGGGTTGACGACTGAGTATTTTCTGGCAATGACCTCCAGAAGAGTCCCGTTTCATCAGCATTGTAGAGCTGGCTAGGCTGAAGACCTGTACTATTAAGAATTCCCTTAACTATGACCTGAAGAGTTGACTCCGACTTTAGGCAAAGGATTTAGCTAGAAGAACCAAGCGCTAAATACATATTTCGAGAGCCAAGATCTCATCATCAGAAGCTCTGGAAGAAGAGTGGAATCTGTTGGGTTGCGTGAGGGAAATTGAACCATTGACGGTTGGCGAGAAAGTGAAGGTGGAAGGAAGGGGAGTGGGAGGAGGGGAAAGGGAAATCTTTAGACCATAAAGGGGGGAGTAAGGTACTGGGTCACGATCAATATTCATAACGGTTTGTTTGAATTTGTTAATAAAGAGACTCTCAAAGGCATCTAATTTGTTTTCTTCGCATATTGATTTTAACAGTGTTAGATTCTGTATAGTGATGGTGTGGTTGTTTTTTTTGTATATGGGCTGCTACACTCGAATTGTTTATCTTGTTGTGTCTGAAGTGTGCTAAGTGCTCTTTGAAGCGTGTTTCTAAATTACGTTTTGTCTGTCCTATATATATCGTATCACATGTCCCGCAAGCGATCTTGTAGATTCCTGATTTTTGTAAAGATGGTATTTTGTCTTTCGGGTTGTGAAGAAGGTTGGCGAGTTTATTGTTGTTGACATCAGTTTTTAAGTCGTGTTCTGAAAAAATGTTTCCGAGTCTGTTGGTGACACCTGGAGCAAAAGGTATTTTAATGTATTTTGGATTTTTGGTGTTAATGTTTGTGAGTGTTGTGTGATTTTTGACGTGGAGATGGTGTTTCTTTTTTCGTAATATATTCTCTACTATTTGGCTGTCATAACCGTTGAGTGTTGCGATGTTTTTTATGTGGGAAAGTTCTTTGCGAAAATCGGGTTTTGAAAGGGGTACCTGCAGTAAACGGTGAATCATGAAGTGAAATGGTGCTAACTTATGTGCAATGTGATAATGGGAATCATGTGGGATGTTTGTGTCCAAATGTGTGGGTTTCCGGTAAATGTTGAAAGTAAGTCGGTCATCATGTCTTTTTATGAGTAAATCGAGGAAAGGAAGTGTTTTGTCTTGTTCTTCCTCATATGTAAATTTGATGGAATCGTATTGTTCATTCAGTTTTCCAAAGAAGTCTGTGATGTTGCTTTTCGATGTGTCGAAGATTGCAAAAACGTCATCAACGTACCTTAACCATGTTTCGGGAAAATAAGTAAAAGTATCATTACATTGTTTTTCAAAGTTGTTCATGAAGAGGTTTGCTAGGAAGTGGGAAAGAGAGTTTCCCATGGTTGTGCCTTGGTTTTGTCGGTATATTTTGTTGTTGATTTGGAAGTAGTTCTGGTTCATGCAAAGGCGTGTTAGTTGTGCGTATTCCCTAACAGTTTCTTGTCTTAGGTTTTGTTTGGTGAGCCATGTTTCTAGAAATTTTAAGGTTTCTTCTATGGGGACACTTACAGTTCCCTTAACATTTGTCTAAATGGCTCATTGTCACTTAAAGCTTCACCTTGCATTTTTTTATTTCTAATCCCGTGTCTATTTCGGAAACGCCACAGCCAACCACTGCTTGCCTTAAAATTGGGCATGTTCAAATGATCAGCAAGTCTTACAGCTGCTGCTTGAATCTCAACACCACGAATGCATACACTGCAAGATTGCTGTTGTGCATACCACTTGTAGACTGTAGACCATGTTTTTATCACTTGGTAGTTTTAAAGTTTTGCGAATGGGCATGCCACTTTTTTCAGCGGCATCGAATTTATTCGTGAATTTCCTAATCCTTTCTTTGTCTCTCTTTATGTCATTCACCGTTGATTTTTCAATTCCATAAACCAAGGCAATGTTTGCAGCTGAAACCTTGGATTCTAGTAATTTATCCTTAATGCTGAGCACTGTATGCTTTCTTTTTGTTTTGACTTTCTTTGGAGGCATTGTGATCACTTGCCATGGTGTAAAACTACGCAACTATCGACACTGTTCAGCAACGTAATAATAAAACCACAACCGGTCACAATACACACACTCGCGAGGACAGAGGAGAAGAGCAGCCACACCATGAGCTCACTTTAAACGCAAGTCATCAATTTTATGGGTGATGGACTTCACCACCCTGAGGCAGCTACTCAGATCCTTAGCACGCTGTTTTTCCCTATCTAACATTGTCTCAAATTTCCAACTACCCTGCATGAGACTCTTTCTCCTTAACGAACTATGCAGTTTGGCAACAAGCCCATATCACCTCTCATCACCTGAGAGAGGATAAACAGCACCTCTCGATTCGAGTAATCACTTCATAGACTGTGAGCGTAAGCAATTTTGTAGCATTGAAACAACAAATCACAGTGGGCGTATTAATTTTTCCTGATATATTGTCATTTCTTCTCGGATGTCCCATTGCAACTCCAAATTAAATTGAGTAACATATATTTGATACCAACTTCATCAGATTTCATGCCTCCTTACTACTAATGCATGATATATCTTTATGAAAATTGTCTTACAGGAAGCTTTATTGACACAAATGTAGTCTAAAATTCTGTTAACATTTTTAAAAGTGACATATAACACCCCAAAGATAAAATGTGTAATGCCGTTTTTTTTTTTCAAATTTGCCGGAAAAAATAAGACAACGTTTATGAAAACGTCGTCTCGGTCAACCAGCCGGTTAAAGCGGGGACCGGTTAAGCGAGGACCGGTTAATCGAGGTTTTACTGGATCTCCGTAGACTATGAATTAGGGGAAACTCATTGATAATCCCAGAAATAAGCTAAGTGAGTTAGTTACTTGTTCTAATGGCAGTAAATATGTAAAATAATCATAATTTATAGATAAATGTATTTTATACACATTATTCTTATTCTGTAATGGAGTTGACATATGATCAAGTTGACTACATTTCTCTTGCAAATCAAAATTGGCAATTTTAGTGAAAGAAATTAATGAAAATCATTAAACTATATATCTTACATTAAAAACACTGAGTAGTTTTTTTTAGTTGCTAGGATAATTTTTTTAGACAATTTAATTTACCCCATGATAATTGTATCGTAGTTTGTCCTAGGAAAATATTTTGTCCAATATTCATTTTGTTATGCCATTCATTTTATGTATTTTCAAAAATAGTTGCATCAGGAAGTTATTATTTGTATTCACAAGTCCAATGTCTAATTTTCCTAAGAGTCTCATTCAACCTTTTTACCTTATTGACTTTCTTCAAAGTGTAATTGCAACCCTTTCAAGTTAAAAAAAAGTTTAAAAGTAAGGAATTTAAATGCATGCTAAAGAAACAAAGATCTCACTTCCTCACAATTCTCTTGGGCAGTAATTTTCTCTTCAATTTTATTTCTCCTTTATCAGGTATAGAGACAAAATTTGCTGGTTCAAGCTGTAATGATCTGGTTACCTGGGACGGCTCTGGCTCCTCCATCATCAGTGGCCATTTTGACAAGCGTATCCGATTCTGGGATGCCCGAATGGGAGGGGATGGCTCCTCCACAGCAGCCAATGATATCCTGCTGCAGGGCAAGATCACATCTCTCGACCTTTCTCGTGGTATGCATCTGACTTATAAGTACTTTGTTTTGAGGAAATGGAATTTATTGTAGCGTTAAGGGATGATTGTTTTAATAACTGATCATTGAATTGAATCCAAATGTAGGAAAGAGGTTACAATAGATAGTGTTTTATACTTGCTTTCTTTATGACAATTACGATTCACAGCTTCCTGAGTTTGCCTGTCTCTGATGTATGTGGCAATTTCTTCCAAAAAACTATTTCTATGTGAGAAAAACAAGTAACTGATAATAAAATAACATTAATTAGATGGTTTAAAGTGTTATCGGTATTTGTATTGAACGAATAGTGATCAAAGTTTCTCATTATTTTGTAAAGCAACAATAACCAGAACAACATTGGAAAAATAATAAGACTTATTGAAAGCTAAACATAAATTATAATGTATGTTATAATTATTAATAATAATTAATAACTATTGTGGGATGGTGTTGATGGTTTTTTTTATTTCATAACTTGCATATTTAATAAATGTTTTATGATGAAGTAGTAGAAATGAGGAAATGGAACCTAAAGCTCTTTACGGCCAAGATTTTCATCCAGGAAATGAGGAAAATAATTTCTGTAAATGTTATTTACAGGGTGTCCATTGAGATGAACTGTCTCATTCACATTACTCTCTCGTAATTCACAAAATAATTAAGATACAAAAACAATACGACCCTTTTAAAATGACACTGGTGCTGTCACAAGACAATTGAATATAATACAATGGTAACGTGACAGGCAAAATGCTTACAAATATATTGGAACCAGAATAATGCACAATAGAAATATACGATAGAAATACTCAATAGAAATGTCCACTTGAAGGGATAATAAACAATGCAAAAATGCAGTTAGATGGAGAGAGAAATCTTGTCAGCAGTATCGCCTTCCTTTGGCTTCCTCGCCAGCCCCTGTCGTCGGTTGTGCCTCTCCCGCACGGTATCTGCTCGAGCCTCTACTACCACTCATGATCATCCCTGTTCTCCTAGCCTCACAGCCTGGCCAGTGTGCTCTCCGACGTTGCCACCTTCAAACTCCCTTGGTTCGATTTCTTCTCGAGATGAGGACGTACTTCTCATAGAAGTTTATTGGTTAATTAGCACGATTCCAGCATTCCCTTCTGGGCTAATGTCTGTAGCCTATAAAAGTAGAAACTCAGGAAATAACGTGTGAATGCAGTCGTTCGTGCATTTGCTGGAGTTCGTGCTTTGCTAGAGCTCGGACATGAAAAACTGATGGAGGAGACAGAAAACTGTAGGAGGCTAAAATGCTGCACCATGAATAACATATAACACATCTCAAATTGCTATGATAACCTATCGGCTTGCATAACCGTCGAATTGATGGGGTCGTCTCCTTGTGCCTTGCCTTACTTAGCCATCGAATCAATGGGTTTGTGCAGCACTCTTTTATCTTCATACAGTGATGCTTATTATTTTCTTCTATCTGAACTACTGTCACTCCCGGTTTAACTCTTTATGTATTCTCGTTTACCGTTATGCAATTTACATGCATTGCCATCAACATTGTAACACTACGCAATGTACATTGGTATGTATCAGAACAGTATCGCATTCCTTCCAATCTTCTTTTTGTCTCAGTTTATGAATTGGTGTTGTTAGGCACTACATTTGTATTTTTACGTACACTTTATACATTGTAAATTATGTGAATTTTTACCAGAAAGTGGGGTTATCCTCATTTTATTCATGGCTGGTTGCAGCAGAGGTTTGAACAGAAAGGAAGTGGAAGAAATATTGCTAAACAGTGACAGTGACGGCAATTTTGACATAGACACAGAGTAGCAGAAGCAGGTGGGAGTGTGAACGCTGCAGTGTTGCACTTCATATGCTGGAGTGTTTCAAAATATACCTGACCCAAAAGGACTTCTAGGTAAGATACATACTTTTTATTAAAAAATACATAACCATGTGCTAATATGAAACATAATTTTCTATAAAAAATTGAGAAATCATGTTGATCAGATGCATTCATTTTTAATCATGTGCTATAAAAAAGAAAATTAAAAATATATTTCTATTTCAGCTGTTCCTTTAAAAACTCAAATTGGTAAGCGGATGGGTTAATATACCAATTGAACCAAATTTATAAGAAGAGCAGGGATCCTTGTGCTAACTATCAACAAATTAGTGCAGTTTTCTTTGTATGTTATATCCTTCATTTGTATACTGACGTTCCCCAATTTATGGAAAGGTTATGTTCCTGAAATCACTTCGTAAGTCTAAAAATCTGTAAGTCGGAAGTGCCTCTTATAGACTAAGTTCTTATGTACAGTACAGGCTATTTGTAATGGGCAGCGCTGCAGAAAATTTATAAGTAAAACTCTAAAAAATAATCCAAGATAAGCACAAGCGGAAGTCAAGATACATCCATGAGGTAATGTGGAATAATACTGAGGTGTCTCTTCTAATTCTGATGATTGGAATGTGCACAATGAGGGTAGTGCTTTCTTCCAAATGCGGTGCCAAGTAGTTCCGAAATACTGCTCACTTACATTATGCACTTATGGAATATTTCCGAGTCTTGAATTTTTTTAAATTCATGGGAATTAAATCCTTAAGTTGGAAATCCGTAAGACGGGCATCCTTTAGTTGGGGAGTGTCAGTAGTGTCTTACACAGAAATGACTTTTTCATGGATTCCCTGTTTATTTTAAATGTACATTTCTCTCTTTATTTGTATGGTTGACAAGACTAAATCACAACCTGAGAATTTTGGAAGAAAAGCTTTTCATACAAAAAAAAAGGAATTGTTATTTGCATTATGTAATCTTCAGTTATTATCACTTAATTACTGTATATGGCAGTGTATAGGTCAACCTTTATAGCTTTAAAAAAAATCTTTCCAAACGTAGGGTTGACCTATAAGTAACACTTTTTTACAACAAGAAGGGTGCCAGAATGCGAAAGAAGTGAGGGGAAAAAATAGGAACTGGCTGTCAGTGGAGGAATATATGTGATTGGACAATATGAGTAAACTGTTATTGCACTGCAAATTACTTCGTTTTATTGGTTTTACGTAGGTTTGAAATTTCGATTCGAGTCGTTTTATTTTAAAACTCGGCTCGGTTCGGGTTGAAATAAAAAGTTAGCAAATTTCGAAATATTAAAAAAATGTGGTATTTAAAAAATAATATGCCTACATGATCATTAAAAAATTATTTCACATGATTTATTAAGTTACACCTATTGATGTTGCATTCGAATTTAATCCTTTATCATTGGTTGATTTAGATCAGTGGTTTAAAACATTTTTCTATCAAGGGGCCAGAGTATTTATTTTTATGAGCCTGAGATCGGCTTCATTGATTATACCGATTCTGCCGGGCTTACTAGATAAAATTAACATACATTACGAAAATGCAAATTATGAGTTTTTATTAAGAATAAATTTAAGTAGATATAAAAACTTCAACCATAACAACAAATCTGTGCGATGTTTTTCAGAATATCGCATATTTTGTTTACATCAATCGCTAAGACGGTTCTCTCAGCAAACAACAATTAAAAATCCATAAATTTCTCCCCCTAGCTCTTATATGATCTATAAGATATAGATTTAAAAAAATATTTGAATATAGCACTTCATTTACCACAAAGAAGTCTGCAAGACCACATAATTACTATTTATAGTTTCAGAGAAAATAATTCGAGATAATCCCAAGAAAAACATCGAATTTATTGAGAATTTATAACAAACTCCTAAACCGTTGATTCGTACTGTTTAGGAGTTTGTTATAGAGTCTAATTTTTTTCGATAGTCCCCTTTCTCTCACATATTGCATGTTTTGTTTACATCGATCGCTAAAACAGTTCTCTCAGCAAGCATCAATTAAATACCATATTTTTCTCTTTCTAGCTCTTATATGATCTGTAAGTTATATATTTAAAAAATATTCGCATAGAGGACAATATTTGCCATAAAACACTGCACGACACCACGTATTTATGACTTTAATTTTGGGTATAAAAATTCAAGAATCTTTTGATGCTATTTTGTATGTATTTCCTATAAAGAACGCCTTTGAAATCTGTGTATTCCATTTATAGAGTATATTTTTCCATCTTGTTTATATTAATGCATTCCCAAATAAAATCATACTACAGTTTTATCAGTATGCTATAAAAATATTTTTATATTAAAAAATGTTGAGTATAATTTTTGTTTTCTTTTCCCGCTTCAACCACCAGTTTAACATCTCTTTGGTGAAATATGTATTAACCTGTAAAATTTATCATGTCTTTTATTTATTTCTTTAGTAACAAAATATAAAAATGTTGAACTCAAAAATGCTTTTAAAGTATCTAATATATAAATATGACTTCGTCGTCATCGTCGGTGAGTGGGAAAGCAGAAAAGTAATGATATTTTTAACAAACTTTCCGAGTAGCTAGAATATTGACATTTGGTGGGAATGTTCGATTCTTAAAGTAAAAGTCATTTACAAAAAAAATTTCCAAAATTGATCCGGGTTCGATTCCTGAGAATGATTTCCATTCCCCATAAAATAACATGGAAAAAATCGATATTTCGACCTGCAAGCTTATTTTCTTTTGCTTATTAAAATTTACATATTTGACCTTCGATCTCTGGACTAGGACTGCATTAAAGAAAAATGACAATACAGTCAAACTCTGCTATAACGAGCGCTACAGGACTGTTTAGTTTTGGTCGTTATAGCCGTTAAACTTATGATCCGTGAAGGCAAAAGCATGCATGCGTATGGTGAAATAAGACATAAGAAGTAAAAGTGAATATATAAACAGAAAGTTTATTTAGTAAATTTATGAAAAAACGTAAAAATGAGAATAAAATAGAAAATTTAAAGTAAACATTTGTACATATAAAATTTACTCACAGCTGCATCCTTAATCACTCCCATTTTTACAAAAATAACTTTGAATAGTAGCCTGTTTCATAGTTTTCACTTTGAAGTCTCTTAAGTTTCCTGTTATTACACTTAGTGCACTAAAAACAGCATCGGAAATGTCAATATTTAAAAAAAAATCATTTAATGTTTTCACGGCATCCTGAGCTTGAGAGTAAGTTTCGTCGGGATTGTGTCTTCAACACATTCAACATTGTCTTTATCACTGTCTGCTGTGCTTTGTACTGTCTCTATTATTTCACTCTCCGTAGGAATTCCACTGGTAATCAAATCATCATCAACATGAACAAAATTGTCAATGTCATTTACATGGTCAAAATTCGCAATTCCATTTTCTTTATGCCATTCTGATAGAGGTAGATCATCTTCATCAATGTTATGGTTATCAATCGAAAATTCTCCCGATATTAAACCAGACTTTCGAAAACAGTTTATTATCGTTGTAGGTGAAACATTGTCCCATGCATCTGTCATCAAATGAATTGCATCCAATACAGAGACGTTACCATCTAAACCTCTTTCCCTCCTTTCAATCAACTGTAGAACAAAAAATCGCTTGAAATGGCCTTTAAAACTTTTAATTATCCCCATGTCCATTGGCTGCAAAATAGAAGTCACATTTGGAGGCAAAAACACCAGTTTTACATTGTATAACTCCTGCATATGTGGGTGCACAGGACAGTTATCGACAAGGAGTAAAATGTTTCTATTTTTCCTCTGTAACTCGTTGTTCCACTGACTTACATATTGCTGAAAAATATTGGAAGTCATCCATGCCTTTTTATTAGCTGCATATTCAACGGGAAGCTTCTTTACATTATTGAAGCAACGCGGCTTTTGTGACTTACCAATAACAAAAAGTTTTTTTTTGTCACTCCCATTCATGTTTGCGCACATTAAAACTGTTAAACGATTCTTAGGTCTTTTGCCACCAACACATTTGTCACCTTTGAATTTAAACGTTGCATCAGGCATCATGTTGTAAAACAGTCCAGTTTCGTCGGCATTGTAGATGTCTTCTTCTCTGTAACCTTTTCGACACTCCTCCCAAACACTTTTCACCCATTCACTTGCCGTTTTTGAATCTGTTGACAGGGCCTCTCCACTGACTTGCACATAAACAATGTTATGCCGATTTTTAAAACGATTGAGCCACCCGTTATTGCATGTGAAGTTCTCATGTCCTAACTGTTATGCAAATTTATCTGCCTGTACCTTTAAAATGGGGCCGTTGATGGGGAAACCAGCATTTCTCTGCATCTTAAACCACTCCAGCAGTGCTTGATCAACAGTACCCAAGTCACACTTCCTCATTTTCTTGTTCGTTGTTAGGTTGTTCTCTAGTGCAGATAAAATCGCTTCTTTGTTTTTACATAAGGTTGAAACCGTAGAAGACGATAAATTAAATTTTTTACACATTTCAACATTTTTTTCACCACGTTCTAACTCTCGAATAATATCAACCTTTTCGCGAATAGACAGACACTTCCTTTTATGTACGGACATGTTACTCGTTCAAGGGCAAAATCTCAACTGATTTTTGTGATCAACATTACGAACTTTCTTTGCAAACTGTGAGCATACCAATTCCAGGAAGAGTTAATGAGGAGACGGATTAAACCTGGGATTTCCCATCTTTACGTGGGAAAGGGTGTTGGGTGCATTCTGCTGAGCGACGGGGCGGGTGCCATTGTACATGCCCTCAGCCCCTTACCCCCTTCCAAACACAACCTCCTGGCTGTAAAAGAGCTGGGGGTTGGGAGGAGAGGACAAAGGACCTCCGCGGGTGCCACTGTACCCGCAAGTTGGGAATTCTCGGTTTGGACAAAGGGATTATTTTTTAACAACAACGCCGCGGTCATTAACCTCCCCGGGGGATAGGGTGTAGAGGCTGGACTCGAGAACCCAAGGTGGGTCACTATGAGGATTGAAGGGGCTGACCGCTGCCGCGTTTGAGACAGTGAGAAGTGGTCAAAGTTTGCTCGATATATCCGTGAAGTGTGTTCGTTATATACGGGAAATATTTGTATGTAAATGCTCGTAAACTTATCTTGGAGGTAGCATTTGCTCACTATAGCCGTGACGTCGTTAAAACCGTGCTCGTTATAAACGAGTTTGACTGTAGTTTCTTATTCTTATCGTCTTTTATCACCTTCGAATCGAAATCGCTCACATTTAACATTTTAATATAATATTTTGACAAAATTTAGCATTTTTAAGGGGAAGTCGCCATGCCAACCGTTTGCATTGTTGAACTCAAAATCCTATTACTGTTGCATATGCTCCCGTTCCTTCTGGACCTCCATAGATCCTGCCGGCCTAATTCATATGTATCAGAGGTATCTCAGATTTGATTTTTACTTTCTCCATATGCATAGTATAGAGAAAGTATTGTTTTCATGAAAAAATTTGAATTCGAGATTTCAATGGAAATACATGTTTTGAGGTCTCCTGAACATGTTTTGACTATTTTTGCTATGATGTATGTCTGTATGTGATAGGATTTTTACTTTCTCCATATGTAGTATAGGGAAAAATATTGTTTTTATGAACATGAAAAAATGTGCAAAAGTTGAAATGATTGTGTTACCGTATGACACATAATTTTATTCGCCGAAGACGTCTGGCATAGCCCGGGCATCACCGGGTACTTTCAGCGAGTAATTAATAAAATCTAAACCTGCGATCTTCCTCATATTGTAGAAATAAATTTTTTTAAATCTTTGATCCATCTGGCTTAATTTTTCAATTCTAGGTGTTGTATTCTTTGTTATGAATCTATAAAAATTAAGAATAATTAAGGAAAAAATGAATGTAGTACTTTGTAAAGAATCCGCTTTAATAACTCACAGAAAGGACGTCCGGTTTCGATTAACATATAGTCATCATCAGGTCAAGAATAAGAACACTACAGCGTATATACAGGGAAATGGGCGAAGGGAGGGGAGGGAGGGAGAGGTGTGGAGAAAACATAGGGGAGGAAAGGAAGGGAGGCTTTTAAGCAGTAGTTTGGGAGGGTGTGGGGGGAGGGGGAAGAGGAAGGTTAGGGCGATTGTTTAGCAAGGGAAAAACCGAGGTAAGCAGCGGGTTGGGAAGAGATGTTCGTTAATGATGTTGTTAGGGTGGGTCTTCATGTGATAGGATTTCCATTTGTTCGAGTAGGTTGAGTCCATTTCACCCATTTCCTTATATATATATATATATATATATATATATATATATATATATATATATATATATATATATATATATATATATATGTTGTAGTGTCTGTGAGTTATTATATTGGATTCTTTACAAAGTACTACATTTTTTTTTACTGAATATGGAGTTCCACCATGTCAAGGCTGCATCCATTGATTTAAGAATAATTAATATTGAGGTAAAAAAGGCATTTCAAGCACTTTAATTCTACCTAACAAAATCATTAAATTTATCTTTAAACATAAGACTCGATCTCGACTCAAAACTCGAATTGTTCAACAATGTTTGACTTGAACTCGACTCATTGAAAATTTTATGTTTGCACATCCCTAGTTTTAAGTTATGCAAATTAGAATTTTTTGCAATAAAGGTTCCGGAATGGTGTTATGGTGCATTCCAGCAGAAAAAAGCCTTGCTTATAAGTATAATAATATGAACATTAAATTCCAAAAGAAAAATATCAAAGATGGTTGATCTAGCAGTATAGGTGATTGCCATATTTAAACATCTGATTTGATATTTATAATTTATTTAACAGACTTTCAGTTTAGAAGACAAAATAATTAATATAAATAATAACTGAAATATCATTAATAAAGTCAGACTCAACCTTATGGAATTTGCTCATTATGAGATATGTATAATAAAACAACTATGTCTCTTCCACACAATTTATTAAAATTATTGGTTTTGCTTTGACCTGAAGATGCTATGATTGTAGTGAAACCGGTCATTTTAATAAATTTTGTGGAAGAGACATAGTTGTTTTATTACATCTCATAATAACTGAAATCTTTCAAATTCAGTCTTTCATATGTTAATGAAAAAAATACGTTTTATATAATAAAAATGATCTATGTTCTGTAGAACAAGATTGGAAAGGTGTACTCCATGTCGGAGTATACAGAGTTTCCAAATGCATTCTTTGAGATTTCACAATGTTCGTAATATTTTTGCTCATATGAATATTTAACGTGAAGCTAGTCAGGTACAATGTAAAATATATGTAAGTTCTTATGTAAAGTTGTTGTTATTATTGTCCGATTTTAACCAAAATTGGAATCGGTCAACAGATTTTAGTAAAACTCCCCAATACTAAATTTCATCAAAATACATCCAGCGGTTCCCATGTTGAAACAATAATATTGTAAACATGTAGGTCTTCACGTAAAGTAGTCATAATTATTGTCCCATTTTAATTAAAATTGGAATTGTTCGACCAATTTTAGCAAAACTCCCCAATACCAAATTTCATCAATTTCATCCTGCGGTTCCCGAGTTGAAACAAAGGAGCATTGAATGTAGGTCTCTATGTAAAGGGGTCGTAATTGTAGTCCGATTTTAACCAAAATTGGAATCGGTCAACAAATGCCAACAAAACCACCAAATATCAAATTTCATCAAAATATGTCCTGTGGTTCCTGAGTTTTAACATGCAGACAGGTGGACGGAAACGACCTCCCCTAAATGCGTTCACTTCATGAAAATAATGCATAATAATACAAATGTAGCTCAATATTAATTTTTGTTTGATATTCTGCACTGGTGCAAACTGTGGCAGAGGACGCATGCATAGTTAAGAAAATCCCTATTTCCCATCCTGTGTCCAACCATCTCGATGGTGGACTGTGAACTCAGCCCTGGGACTGGATTTTGAAAACTGAATAAACAAAATTTCATGTGACAAGCTGCAGAACTTGCTCTTGGGCTTGCTCAAAGCACTAAAAATGATCGCCAAAAGAGGTTTCTTCCATCATCATCGAACAGAAACTGGGCAAGAAGTCTCGGAATCGAGAGAGTAAGTGTAAACATTGGACTTCATCTGCGGAGAGTGTTTACTGTTCTCAGTCCTCCAGAACTTGGCCTTAGGCAAGTCCCGTGTCCTGTTCTGAGGCATAGTGTAAACGCACCTTATCTCTGCCTTCGGCTCCTCTTTCAGTCACACTATTACACATCGTGTGAGTATAAGACAGATAGATTCAGGTATATTTGTTTATTATATAACATGGGTTCTTATGGGAAATATTGATTCATTTATCGTTATTTCACACTGTGTCACGATTTTATGAAACGAATTAAGGTCGTTATTCAAGGACACTGTATTGCTACTCTTGTCTTCTTGTGTTCTGTAGTTTTCATTGGAACAGTTTCTGCACCTTTTGAGCCAGCAGTTCAATAGCTGGGCATATCACAATTTCTAGATATTTCATCAATGTTGCCAGTGTGAGATAATGGCTACTTGTGTTTTTTATGCTTTCTGATAATGAATTGCTGGGAACTGGAAATTTTGGCATCAAGGTCTTTTGGTAATTTCTGACCGATTTTGGTCCCCTGCAACAACACGATATTTTTCCTATAAAAGTGACTCATCCAACTTTTGCCATGCTGATGATTTTCAAGAACCCATGCCCATAAATGTTTCTTAATATTAGGATAATGATTCTTGCCCATTCTCATGGCATGTTTGGTTTTCAGCATCTCCAGGACACCATGTCATGCAAACATGGTAATTTCTTACATTTTTTCAAAGAGAAATTTTCCACACATTTCCCAATCATCAAATCTAATAATCATTATTGAGATGCCCATTTTCCTCATTTATATGAAACTTTTGTGGGGATAGACTAGTTTTTTCTATAACTAATTCAGGTATTTATTTCCATATTTTTCAAAACTGATATCACATGAGAGCTCAACTTTTTCTGGAGAAAAATTTCATGAAAAGTATATGTTAAGCGACTTATCTATTCACTTATAGTGAATTTATGACTAAACCTCCATATCCGTGTCCAAAACACAGGGTTGACTTAAATGCTGCAATACATGGTATGTCATTCAATAAATTAAAACTTAATTTATTAACAAATGATCAAATAAATAATGAAATAATCTATGGTTTAATAACTATTTCTACTTGATAACACTTGCTTGTAGCACTTTGTTGGAAAATGTAATTTGAGCTCTTGTATTCAGACCTGTTGGGCATTTCTTTAGTAATCTTAATTGATTTCTTGCTTGCAGATGGTTATTACTTGCTAAGTTGTGTCAGAGATGATAGCCTGAAGCTTCTTGATCTTCGAATGAACCAGGTTATTGGATCATTTAGGCAAGTCAGAATATTTGCCGTACAGTCAATTTATTTAAAACTTTTTTTCATCTTAATTGTTCTTTAACTTTATTTTTAACCTTTCTACCTTCAGTGCTGATGGATTCAAGGTTGGCTGTGACTGGGCTAGGGCTACCTTTAGCCCAGATGGTAACTTTACATCTGTGGGTGGTTCTGATGGTTCTGTGTTTATATGGAGCATAGCAACTGGCAGATTAGTAGCTACGCTTAAGGATGTTGGTAGTTCCAGGATAGCGCACTTGAGGCAAGTCCTCTCCACAAGGAGGGTTCTAAAAATTATGTTAGTTCAGGTTTTTGGTCGTTTAAATTATAGTTTAAATTTTTTCTTTTCTATCATAAAGTACATTATATGAAAACTCTGGGTACCATAAATTTTTAAAAGACTAAATTTGAATATTTTGTAGTAATATTTTATGGAATATCAATCTTTTAGTCATTAAATTCCCCATTCAAAAAATATCTTTCTTGTTGCTTTTGTCATTTTTGCCATATGAAAGATTTGAATGACATAAGGTAGTTTTTAAAATCACTTTTGACGTGAGACTCTCAACAAGTGCAGTGAAACCCTATTTTACATTTCTCTGGGAGAAAAACTTTTTGTATACTAAATCAGGGCAAATATTAAATAGGGGTTACATACTATTACAGCAAGTAACTGCTAAATTTATTAGAGAGTAATCAGGGTGAAGGCACCATACATGGCAACTTTTTTTAAACATATCATAATATTTATATAATGCCGGAAAACATTAAATGTGGGACTCTTAAATCGGAGTTTTACTGTAGTTGTTGGTGGTATTTGACGATGAACCGCATGTTTTAATCTATTCATTGTGAAACTTGAATTTGATGCTCAGCATCTCCAAATTTTGAAGTTGATTGGTTTGGTAAACTTTTAGCTTTTAATTGAAATATTGTGTCATTGGAAATTGTTGGGTTTATTTTCTTTTTTGAAATTATACAATCAACAGTTCTTCATCAAGTCCTGCCTCTGCTGCTGTAACAGCAGTTTCGTGGCATCCTTTTGGCTCCTCATTGGTGAGTGTGGATCGTGCTAAACAAGCTACAGTATGGGGTGGTGATGGTGGACCTTCAATGTCCCATGCTGATGCCCTCTGACTGTGGTTCAAGGGAGAAACTGAAGCAGCCTACCTCTCAATGCAGGTGAGAGATGCCAAAGTTGCCATTGTTGTGGACTCCATTTCAGACGCTTTGAAAAAAAAACTATATACCATATATAGTAAACCTCCAAACAACGAAATTTTCGGGACCGAAAAAAAGGGATGTTCGTTGTAGGGAGGTTATGGAGTGTTGCATAAACACAGGGGCAAACCAGCCATGCACGGGTACGTCAGGCATAACCCCTCAGAGACAGGCTAGATTTAAATACCGCTCTACCATATGGCTGGCAGGTATTTAATTGAAGTGGCCGATTTTGATGTAGTTCATTATAAAACGTGTTTTACCTAATAATCGGATTGATGTGAAATTTTCAGAATATCTACACCATAGGACATGTAATATAACTTATTTTTTATATAATTCTATTTCATTAAGTTTATGTGTTATTGCATGAAAAAATAATAACAGTTTATGCCACAAATGTTTAACTCTTAATCACTGCTTTTAGTGCTAGAATAGTTCCCATTAACTTCGACTCCATTCAAATAACACAGGCGAGTGGTCTGTAAATATTTAGCTTGCAGTTTCATTCTCCTTTCAATGCAATAGCTGAGAGTCTCTTCCCACACTTACTCTTCCAAACATAGACGTTGTGGCACTCGAGAACTGTTTATGAATAACATTGCATTGTTACGATGTATGAAAACGAGAGTGAATCATCTCTAGCTGTCTCCTGTTCCCCTTCTTCTCATGGTGCCTTAGCGACCTTGACTACTACTAATTCCTATTGCTTGAGAATACTCACCTTTTGTTTTGTATCTTTGGATCTTATTCTTTCTGGAGATGGGATTTTCTGATGAAAATTATTGACTTTTAAAAAAATTATTTCCTTCCATAAAGAATGAGCTTATTTCTGAAACATTTAGAGACATAAATAAATTTTTAGTAACTGATAGAGATTAAAGATTAAGAAATACAGCAAATCATTTTTACTCGAGTCAACCAGTGGAGCAGACGTAATTTAGATTTGCATAACTAAAACGGTTAGAAAAATATTGTATTCAACATCTTCTTAAGGTTAAAACCTTTCTATATATTAATGTGATAGCCAATCAAAGAAAATTAAAGGCTTATCTCTATAGTATAGCAAATTAAAAGTAGCGTGGCATGAGTCCATACCACACACAGAGGCCAGCGATACTGTAAGAAACTGAGGTCCGTACCATGCACAGATCTGTGCTGAGGGGTTAATCATGGGGCTCATCTGATCAATATAATAATATGTAACGATTATTATGTTCATTATCATAATAGTGCATTCTATGACAACAATAATAGTCAATATTAATATCTTGCTACTAATAAAAGTGCAAGATGAGATAATGATTTTTATCTTAATATGCATTCGATTTATTTATGCACTCTGTCTGATAGGGGGAGTATTTGTAAACGAGAGCACATAAAATATCTCACGTTATTAATTCACCATAAAATGTATCGCACATATTACAATTTCTTGTGAAATATAGAACAAAATTTGTAGTGTGTATTGTATTCTTGGGAATACAGCTATTCTGTTTAGCTTTAATTAATTGCTGATTTCAGAAGTATTCTCACCGACATGACATGAATGTTGTTAATGTAAAATTAATCTGGGAACACCTGATTAGCAAAAACGATTATTATGCGTCCTATTGTTCATTCCATGTGGGTACAGAAAACAAGAGGGTAAGGCAAAATTAAATATTTTGAGTCAAAATACGTATGTCATACAGGACTGACTGATAAAATGTTACCAGTTAATCATTGACCAGCCCCACTAGAGAAAAATACGTTACGTAGATGCGATAAATGTCAGCTCACCGAGATACCAGGAAAATCCCTTCAAAGCAGTGGAAGGATGGAGGTAGAGGTAGGCTCTGCATTTTTCATGAGCACAAGTGGAACGGAAAAATATGAGACTTCTGACCAATGATACGCCAAGATTCTTTCAACTCGAAAGTTGTTGCTATCCGTTGGCCCCCACACTCTTCACATAACCCTGCCAGTGAGGCATTCATACTTAGAGGAGGTTTTGGTCATTCATACATTGCAACAGAAATGATATATACATTAGTTTAGCACACTTATCTGTCTTAGGGAAACAAGAAATTTTGGATGTGTTCAGTAAAAATTCTTGGAACACAAATACTAGCTGATTTTTCATTCAGAGCATTTTGTTTCATATTTTTAATTTGTGCTCATTGAAAAAGAAAGGTTGCTTTACTTTTATAAATATAACCAAAATGAGAATATATAAGATAAACATATATTTTTTAAATCAGCGGTATTCAACCTAAAGTATGCATATCCCTGGGGATACGCGAGATCTTTCAAAGAGATACGATATTAACCCATTCGTGGATAGTTGCGGTATAGATAAATGACCAAAAAATGCACATTCATATAATTGATAAATTTCTTCCTGGAAATATTTTATTACTACATATATAATTACTCATATAAGGTCTTTTTCTGCTTAAAAAAGTCATGACAGAAGTAGCCATCATGCTTCATCTGCTCTCATGAAAATGGATGGCAGCTGCTGTCATGTCCATTGTGAATGCATTAGCCATGATGGCCGCAGCTGTCTTGTCTGTGAATGGGTTAAGGATATCTAATGTAAAAAAAATAATGAAGCAACATTTAATAATTATCTTATACCTTGAATTATCTCATGCATAAAATATACGTAAATCATATAATTAGAAAGTACATATACATTTGTAGACTCGACTCAATAATAACCAAGTTTGTTAACTTTAAAATGTACCCGAGGACACAAATTGCGTCAAAAACATTTTAAAGGAATGCCAATTAAAAAGGTGGGCTGCTTTATACCTCTGGAAATTTCTTAGCATTTTAATGGCCATCTAAATATTTTTACGCACCTTAATGACACGTCCAATTTTTGCTCTTTTTTATGGATGTTTGGCAACCCTGTTACCTACTGTAGCACAAAGTAACACTGTCAGACTCCACCCTCCCCTTTGTATCATGAAATTTGTGAGCACTCACTAAGTCAGCGATTTCGTAAATTGAGTACAGCAGCCCAGAAAGAGTTGATATTAAGATACCGCTACACAGAAGCGATGTATCTAGCACTTTGCTCGGAGGTTTCAATTTCATTCATTCCCCATATTTTTTCTTACGATATCACATCCATACACCATTCTAATTCTTCCAGTTAAGATAATTGTTATTCATTTGAGTGACAACAGCCAGGAAGAACTTTACACATAGATCTGATGAGCGTTTTAAGTATGATAATAATCCAACGATTGCACTTTGCGATGCTGATAGCTGAAAGAGTAATCTGCGAGCATGATCCATTCTCTCATTCAGGCATTCCCAACTAGAGATGGTGATTTGGCGGGAGTGGGGAGATAGGCATGAGGCGTTAGGGCGATGCTGTTTTTGTGCCGAGATGATCCAGCAGCAACCAATGCTTACAATTTTGTTTTCATCGAAATTTCATTGCATGGAGGTGTATTAAATTTTGGGGACCAGGTTCAGCCTTCGCTCTATGGGAGTTTTGTAGTTATGGAGGTTCATTATAGGGAGGCTTTTTGTATGCATTTTACTTGTTCCTCTCAACAACTGAAATAACCAGAAGCAACAGTTTATAATCCGGTTCTTCGGTTCTTATCCTTATTTTAATAAAAGTCATGGAAAGATGCACACATCATGCGTGTATACATGTGAGGCAGAGGCATTCTTTACGTTTTATGCAATCATGTAAAAAAAGATAAATATCAATGGCTTAGTATAATGTCTACGAGCTGAAATGGCAGTAGTGATGCCAAGGAAATGTCGAATTGTTGATTCACCGACTAATTTCTTAATCAATTGTAATTAATAAAACAATCAACAATTATTTAAAACTTATCTCACTGTAATAATAGTAATGTAACCTTTATGTTCAAGTTCATTCCTTCATTGTAAATTACCCATTTCTTTTCACTTGCAAACGCTGTCCAAACATAAAAAAGTAGACGTATTTACATTCATTTCTTCGTTGTAGATTATCCATTTTCCTAATGTTGCATGTGCACAAAAGAAAATTAAATTAATTAGGTATTTACAGCAGTTATTGTATACATCAGTCATCATGAAGATTGTTTTTATTGACAACAATTAAAACACTTAAGTGAATTATGACTTTCTCGTTTGATTTTCTTGAAATCCTTCGATAAAAATGTAGTGAACAAAACATGAAAAGATCATCTTTTGTCACCTGTAAAGTGGCACTCCCGATTAGGTCATGTAAACTATTTATATAATTTTCTTAGTTTCTTTGCACCTATGTCCTAAATACCAAATTTCATCAACATCCGCCCAGTAGTTAATGAGATGAAACATGCAGACAGATGGACGGACATGATCTGAACATAAGGCGTTCTTTTTTTATTTATTGTAAAGAACTCCTAAAAATGATTGCATCTCGGAAGCAGAGGCTATCCAAAAAGCAACCACCTCATTCCACCATATTTTTCTGCAACGGCATTCGATTTTCGATGCATATATCGATGATGGAAATTGTTCATTAACTAAGACATAAAATAAATTTTTATACTGTGTTATCAGTTTCAAACGGGATGAACAAGTCTAAATTTCCTTTATTTCATGAGGGAAAAGAGCTTTGTAGCGCATACAAAAATCAGGACGACGAATCAGTTCACCGAACTATAGTTCCACAAAAATATCTTTCCAAAAATGAATGATGGGTTTCGAACTTCTGGTATTCAATATTTGGTTCGCGGCTGCATGATTTTATAAAGTAAAAATTCAAGCAATATTTTGAGTCAAATCCATCAGTTTGATGTGTTACTATAACTTATTAACAGAAATAAGTTTTATTTTGTTGTGTACTAATTTTGAATAGATACCCTAACAATAAAGCCATGTCGGATATTTGGAACAACTTCAGAATTGACAGTACAAATGACAAATATGCTATATGCAACTAATTGTATTTCCCATGGTGTATCAAATATCACTTCTAACCTAACAGAACTGAAACTGAGAACCGGGATCAGATTAATATATCCGGAACCAAGAACCGGAACTGGGAAAAAGTGGAACCATCCCATCCCTACATAGAACATAAAAAACATAGAATTGTTTCCAAATACTACAATTTTTATAAGTTCTTAAAATTCCACTCTTAATACAATTACCGTATTTGCCTGAATAGAAGCCAATCCCCCAAAATTTTGTAGATTTTATGCTGAAGTGCGCTGGACATGCATGCACGGCCTAGAATACATTATTCAAGATTGAAGAAAAGAGTGGGAAATGGTTTAGTTGTTGACATTTAAAAATATTACTCTAATTAATAATTTTGTGTTGTTGAATAATGTTCCATATTCAGTGACGATAATATCATTCATCTTCATTTTCACAAATGTAAAACTAATAGGAACTTCTTTTAACGGATAATGGAAAATAATACAAATTGCTAATTATTCTTAATGATACATAGGTATGCATAGCCCTGAGAAACGAAAGAATTTATCCAATAGCATTTAGAAATGAAAGAAAAGGTAACAACGGCAACAAAACATGGGTACTGCTAAATTCAATATTCTATCTTTATTATTTGTTCATTAATATTCATTTTAGGTCAAATATTTACTTTATGAAAAATATAGTACTATCATTTGGACGTGACTGCAATGATAGATGTGCTGCCATCTATGGGTGACTACGAGATAACCCTGACCTAAATTTTTTCTTTGACTCACATTTAAGCCGAGAGTATTTTTTCATGATAGATTTTAATTGATAGTAGCTCAATAACTTTGGCCAAAACTAACAAAAGTGGAATACTCCTTTAGCCAAAACAACTAGAGGGCTGCAAAAACCCAATGCATTTCGCCCACAAGGTGGGCATCGTCAGGGGTAGAACCTGTTTCAACAGTGACTGGAAGCCAACTGCCAGGTTGAAACGGAAAGTATTAAGAAGACGACCGAGAAACAAGCGAAACGCAGAAAGATTTTTCGGCGTGTGTGTCGTTTAAATCTGTCAATTTGTATAGATTTTGACAAAAAGCATCGACTTATATTCGGGCAGATACGGTATATACATAATATCCTTATTCTGTCCATCTGTTGGTCCATTGGTTGGTCCATCCACCGGAACGCTGCTTTGATTTATATTGAGTAAAATCTGAAGCTCGATCGTGATATTTTTGACGTGTTTTGACAAATTTCTCGACTAGGTAGAAGATTGAAATTTGCTAGGAATGTTTGATTCTTATAGTAAAAGCTATTTACGAAACAAAACATCTGCATGAATGGTCACCGGAATAGCGTTTCTTTCAGACGCCCCCTCCCAGTTGCATTACACGCCAATGCCCACAATGTCCACTTCAATAATTGCTACAATGTTAGGGTTATTCGCGTCTTACCCAATGACACTCCTGCCCCTTCTCTCACACTGGGAACTAGCTCATATCTTCTTGACTATTTCTCCCTGCCTGGCCTCAACCTCCGCTAACCCTATTAGACCCCTTACAATGTCTCCTCTGTT
The DNA here is from genome assembly GCA_028673005.1 of Tanypteryx hageni. NCBI lineage: Eukaryota > Metazoa > Arthropoda > Insecta > Odonata > Petaluridae > Tanypteryx > Tanypteryx hageni. Next base: position 34,510,088 of record CM054115.1, read on the forward strand.
ACATTGTAGCTATTTGCACTTTACCTTACCACACACTCTCCTTATTGGATATCTACCCTTCCTACTCCCCGTCTCCTCCAATCATCAACCTTCCCACATCACCCTGTCATTCCCTGCCCAGTGTGTCACTTTCAGTTACTCTATCTCCATTGCTGAAGAAGGGCATAGGCTCGATAAGCTTTCGTTTTTTCTGTGTGCATGTTTATTTACGTGTCTCTCTTTGGTGCCCCCAGCAGCCTGCCAACTTGGTCTTCCTTCAACACCTTGTTGCCACCCTCATCACTACCTTTTCTTTTCCTTAAGTTTATATATGTATATATACAGGGTGTCCTGTGACTTAATGTCATAACTTCGGGATCCTATTCCTTAAGTGATTTTGAGTAAAAAATGTCATATGAACATGGGTCCGATTCTCATTTGTTACAGAGCTACGGGCAATTGAAATTATCTTGTCCTTTGCTTTGTACAACTTAATGGCTGAAAAATGCATTGTTTAAATAATTATTCGTTTACATTAATTGTTGAAAAATGAACTATTTAAATAATCATTCATTTACATATATACTTAATCCATTGTTACAACAATTGTTCAAAATGACCGTTTCAGCTTGGATGCACAATCTGGCCCATTTGAGTAGGGAACGTGAAACAGCACGAAGAACTGCAGCGTTATTAACGTGCCTCGCAGCATCAAAAATTAGCTGAATAAGTTCTTCCTTCGTGCTCACTTTGGCTTCATACACAATGTTTTTCATTTTCTCCCAGACATGGAAATCCAACGGAGTGAGATCCGGAAACCTCGGTGGCCAATCCTGCGCACCGCCACGACCGATCCATTGGTTAGGGAACTTCTTGTTAAGATACAGCGTACCGTTCCTACTAAAATGGGGGGGGGTTCCCCATCATGCTGGTAGTACATCTGAAGTCGTGTTTGCAGAGAACTGTCTTCTAAGAGACCCAGCATTTCATTTTCCAAAACATCAGCATAAATGGCACCTGTCAGACGTGGCGGGAAGAAGTAAGGTCCAACCAGCTGGTTCCCAATGACACCATACCTCACGTTCACAGAAAAACGGAGTTGGAAGTAGCTTTCAACTGTTCAGTGAGAATTTTCGCGAGCCCATAAATGGTAGTTTCTCGTGTTGTTTATTCCATTACGAGTAAACTGTGCCTTGTCCGTGAACAAGATGTAACGGTTCAGGCGGGGGTGTACATTTAACCAATGGCAGAATTTCAACCGACTAGCCATATCCCTGGGTTGAAGATCCCGAACTTGCTGGATGTGGTATGGATAAAGTCCCTCATCGTGTAATGTTTGCCAGATTCTCATTCGCGAAACGTTGAGGCAGGCGGACATTCCTCGTGTACTACGACGTGGACTTCGCTGAACCATTTGAATAATGTTTTCCTCCTCATCCACATTAACTTGTACTGGTTGTTCAGCTCTCAAAGACACGGAAATGAGCCATTTTCTTGTAAATGTCGGTGAACTTGAATAAAAGTTCGTCGATCTGGTGTTCTTCTTTGTGGAAATCGTCGTCAATATTCGTAAACGGCAAATACGGAGTTTTCATCGCAAAACCTGTACACGAAGTACATATCCGCATACTCTTAATTTGAAAATGTAAACGGCATTATTAAAAGCTAATGATACCACACGTGTCACAGCACACTACACTGAACGCTAGCTTACGTTCTACTGACATGCTGCCTGCGAGCTTGCAAATTACGTCCACGTCTGTTGTGCAAGCGTTATGCTTCTCACTGTTGTAAGAATGGATTAAGTATCAATGTAAACGGATGATTAATTAAATAATATATTTTTCAACAATTAAAAATGTATACGAATAATTATTTAAACAATGAATTTTGTACAAATCAAAGGACGAGATAATTTTAATTGCCCGTAACTCGGTAACCAATGAGAATTGGACCCATGTTCATATGACATTTTTTACTCAAAATCACTTAAGGAATAGGATCCCGAAGTTATGACATAAAGTCACTGGACACCCTGTATATATATATATATATATATATATATATATATAAAAGTAGCACTGTAGGATGAAGTTATCTTGAGCAAGTTGGATATGTAATGGCATCCTGTTATGAATAACAGTTGTGATCGTGGCTATTGTCGTTTATTAATAGTTGCGAGTTATGCAAAGTGCTTTTTTTAATGCAGAGTATCTTTATAAAAATAACTAGTTGAATTTACTTTATGATATAATCAAATTTGTTGGTTGATTCTCCACGACTGACACAATTCTTGAATCGATTAAACACCACGTAAAAGGTGAGTTGGAATTTTCATTAAAGTATGCAAATGGTACAGTGTGAGACGGCATATAGTGGTACACAGTGAGACACTGTCTTACTGTGTATCACTTTGCCCACATTTTTTAAACTTGATGTTTTCAAATTCAATCAACATCTTTCAAATATTACAAGTAATCATGAACCATTATTCCGCATTCCTTTTGTGATGAGCATGATAATAATTATTAGTATTGCTAGTATTATCTAAAACTTTATCTTGAACATTGGTAGCGAAACCAAGTCATCTAGTGTTTACATTTGTTCCCAGATTTACCATGGTGAGACCCAAAGATAAACCAAGAAAAATTGGAAATATGGGAGAGTATCAAATGCAGGAAACAGTTACGTTAGTTATAAATGAGAAGTGTGAAGCAGCACATGAAAAAGGGTACCTTTTCAGACTGCATCGATATGTGAATAAAAAGAAAATGTCTCCAGCTACTGACATTAGGATGCAACCTGATTATTCTGTTTGCCAAATATTCACCAGTGAGCAGGAATGTGACCTTGCTGATTATGTTAATACTTGCAGTAAAATGTGTTATGGCTTTTCTATGATTGCTCTGCAATGACTGGCTTTTGAAATGGCAGAGAAAAATGACATCAAAACATCATTATCTTGGAAATCTTCTAGATGTGCTGGATTGGAATGAATGAGAGGTTTCCTGCATCGCAATAGTAATCTTAGCATCAGGAAACCTGAGGGTTGTTGTCTGACATGTCTATAGAAGTCTTGGATACGGCAAAGGAAACTGGAATCACCATGTGGACATTGCCTCCTCACTGCAGCCATAAGCTGTAGTCACTGGATTTGACAGTGTTTGGCCCACTAAAAGCATAGTACAATACAGCTGCTGATTCCTGGATGTTGAGAAATCCCGGTATAACAATGACTATATACCAGGTTGCAGAATGTGTTGGAGAAGCATTTATAAGGGCAATGACACCAGCCAATATTACGGCGGGCTTTAAAAGAGCAGGTATTTTCCCTTTTGATGCTCATATATTCCAAGATTCGGATTCCCTGACATCTGCTGTAACAGATCGTCCACAAGAGGACCAGTTGTCTGATTGTGCTGCTGCAAATTTTGAAGAAGATACAGAACTAACCACAGAACCATATATTTCACCAAAGGTTTTTCGTGGCTTCCCTAAGTCTCTTCCCAGAAAGAAGAAAAGTGGTGGACGACCAAAAGGGAGGAGCACTATTCTGACTGACACTCCAGAGAAAGATGTCATCAAAGAAAAGGCAGAGAGGAAGGATATGTGAAAGGAAAATGGCAAAGGCCAAAAAAATATAGCTCTAGAATTATTTAAAAAACCGAAGAAAATTGAGTTATCTGAAAGTGAAGATGCTGACCCATTAGACTTGAATGATGAATCAGACAGTGAGGAGTCATTTCCTGGATATTCGGATATTCGTAAATTGAGTCTTGCATAACCTGGAGAGGGTCAGTATTTATTTATTTACGGTACTTTAGTTAATACCTAACATGACAATATAATTCTAAAATTTTGTTCTTTTACCCCTCAAAATCTAGGGTGCGTGTTATGCACAGGGTATACAATAAAGTCAGGATTTTTGGCAAAAAGTATGGGTGCACGTTATATACAAGAGCGTATTATACATGAGTATACATGGTAATTATTAACCCCTCAGCACAGCAGGATTTAACCCTTAGAGTTCCAAGGAGCGCTATCACGCTCCTTGCAACTCTCGCCTAAAGTGCCAAGAGCACGATCGCACCCCTTCATCAGGCTCTCATATATGTGCTGGTAGTTCACGGTCTTTCGACAGATGGTATCTTACGACAGTCTGCCTATGATAAGGAAAGAGTATAGTTTCAGAGCCTGCTGATAGTTTTCATCTCATTAGTTTTGTTTTGATTTTATGCATTTATGAACTTGACCTAGTTTTTGCAACCCATAATAATTAAAAGGCGTCAACCTCAAGGGAAGTGTTTGATAATTATGAAGTTATAGTGGATTATATAAATACTCTTGGTGATGATGATGATTTCGTTGATTCTGGCAAACTCCCACAAGTTGTGAACCTCGTTTCATAATTTCAGATGCAGAAAGCAACAATAATGACATTATTGTCCGTCATAGACATCGTATTGCAGTTCTAACTGAAAGTTCAGATAGTGAAAGTGTTGTTGACAATGAGGAATGTGATAATGACATCTATAATAATGAACAAATTGTAGTATATAAAGAAATGCAAGCATACCATTACACACCATTCCTGCCCTTTCCTTTATTCCTTGAAACACCTTGTCCAAAACATGCCCCATGCCATGATGCCAAACCTATTCAATATTTCTACCTGTTTTTCACTCTTTCCCTTTGGAATCTAATAGTAAAATAAACTATAAGATATGCAAATCAGTTTCTTGGCTCACGACAGCAAATATCACCCAATGCTCGAGTTAGTCAGTAGAGGCCTGTTACTGTCACAGAAATGAAAGCATTTGTGGCAGTACTATTGGAAATGGGAATTATTTATTTGTTCACACTTTGCTTAATAAATATGTTTTATCTTTTCTTAACTGATCCAGAACTATTATTTTTACTTTCTCCATAAGTAGTATAGGGGAAAGTATTCTTTTCATGAAAAAAATCGATTTCGAGATATCAATGGAAATACACGTTTTGAGGTCCCTAGAACACGTTTTGACTATTTTCTCGATGATGTTTGTGTGTATGTGATAGGAATTTTGTGGGTGTACTTCACTCAAAAACTAGTAATCAGATAAGTGTGAAATTTTATATTTTACATTTTTATTTAAGGAACAATTGCTGATTATTTTTTGGTTAAAATTGGTCAACCAGATATGGGTGTTTACTTTTGTCACTTATCAGCTTCTTTCAAGTACTGTATTTCATATTTATCTGAATCTATGTTGACCCCACCTCCTTTTAGCAATGTGACAAAACAGAAAAAAGATTTTATGACAGCATTTCTCAATGACTATTTGGTGTATATTTTGAAAATGCATATTCAGCATAGGAAGAATAGTTCGTTCATCAATTGAAATGGTTTGTTTCAAATTTTTGTTTGAAAAAAAAATTTTAATGGATTTTTAATATTAATTAATATTAATAATATTAATTGAATTCCGGATCTTAAGATTGCAATAAAAATTTTTTAGTAGATACAATTCTTTTATCTTATGTTTCATTTGTTTAAGAACATTGATTAAATGCATAACTTTACTTCTTACTTACAACATGTCACAGTCAGTTCGTCGCATCTCAATTCATTGTATGAAAAATCTGTTGTGCATCAATTCATCTCTAGACATATTCATTGTGAGACAAATTGAAAAGTGAGACACTATGACTGGTGGACAGCAGTGGAGGACACTTTTCCAAAAGAAAAAGTTTCTTTATATTTCGATAATACTAGAATGAATCGCAATTCTCTTTGCAAATTACGCAAGACACATTGGATGGTATATGGCAAGGGGTGACTCCCAACCGAACAAGTGTATCCCCCTGCCGTACACCAGTCATGGTGTCTCGCCTTAAAACTTGTCTTGCGACGAATATGTCTCTCGACGAATGTCTCACGACAAATGTCTCATGATGAAATTGTCACACGACAAATTTGTCTAGCAATGAATTGATGCACGATGAGTTTGTCGTGCGATGTATTGATGCACAACAAGTTTGTCATGTGACGAATTGATGCCCCAAGAATTGAAGTGCTATCAATAGACCACGATGGATATGATAGTATATGACTTTGTACTCAAATTTAAGACGACCCCCGATTTTCGCAAGCTGAAATTTGGAAAAAAAACTCGTCTTGGATTCGGGTAAATATGGTATTTGCTCTAATACTTGATCAATGTAAAACATTTCTAGAATAAAAGTTGTAAGAAATTTTCTACAACTTTTGTTCAAAAAATTTTCACATATAATGCATTGTGTAAGAGATATTTAAAAACAATACTTTTAGCTACCACCACCTCACCACATTCAGGCAACTTTTGTAAACACTCTTGTTTATGCTTAGTTATGCCTTATTAATCCTCCTTTTTATTCTTAATTGTTGGAGCTTCGTGGCTATATCCAATATCAGAAGGCTACAGTAAATGTTTATGTCTGTCCTTTGTATGGTCTTTGAATTTTTCTCGCTATTACTTAAAATATTTATTATCATTTAACCTATTTGGAATTTTTAGAAATATTACAGGTTTGGAGAAAGTCATGTGGTGGTCACATCAGATTTTTTACTTGTTTTGATTTGTGATAGAAAGCATATATATGAACAAAATAAAATAGTTAACTCAAACTTAATTTTTTTAATGAAGAGCAAGGGATAGAGGATTCAAAGACAAAATGTAAACAGAAGATGAAGATTACCTCAAAAACCTGTCTAAAAACCTACCAGGTAGCAAGAATATGCTATAGCATAGAATAATACCCTCAGAAAAGTAAATAAAACTTAGTTGAATGTTAATTAAGATCCTTTGAAAGATGCCTACTCCTCAGATTTTTGTTTGAACACACTGGCCTGATGAGGTCATGCTATTTAGGATGCAAAATGGCACTGTTGGGTGTTAAAAGGTTAATATCTATTCATTGCCTGATGTAAACCATAGTTTTCTTATTTAAGGAGCCACAATTAATTTGGTTTTTTCTTGTTATTCAGGTCATTTAGGGAAAAACCCCATTTTTATCTTTTAATTTTCAAGATTAATTTATTGAAATTAAGGTACTCGTTAATACTGTAAAAAAGTGTTAATTTTAGGTGTAGGTCATTAACTTGCAATTCTAAACTATTCCTTTTGTCATTAAATAATTAATTTCACATTTTTACAGTATTAAGAAGTCATTAAATTTCAATATTTATATGAAATAGTGTCCTTTCCGTATCTATCTACTGTCCTTGCAAAAAGTCTAGACAACCGAGTTTGAGACCATATTTCTCAAAAACAACTGCAATGATTTTAATGGGGTGAAAAGTAGCGGGTAGAGAATTTATTGCTACGTTAATTGATGCACATCATAAATTTTTAGTGTATGTTTAAATATTTAATATTGGGCTGTATTTGAAGAAAAACATGGTTTTTAGACCTGAAAATCTGATAAGACCAATTTGAATGTTTACATCTCAGAGACCCTACATTGTATCAACTTGCAATTATACTAGTACTTACCTAAAACTATTAGAAATAAGTATCTGGAAGCGTTATTTTATAACTGCAACGTTAATACTTCATTTTGTTACATTTCTAAAATTCGGCTATCTTCGTGAATTCTGGGCTGTTTTAAAGTTAGAGGTATCATTGTCACTGAACAAATGCCTATATTACTACATATTATGTAAAAAATAATATCAGAAAATTACTTCCAAAATGATACCGATTTTTATTTCACCTTCATTCTACCTCTGCCTCTGGCTTAGCAAAACTGGCGGGAGAGAGAAGGAAAGTAGCAATTGCAGTGTGCACTGTTGCCACTTCTTCTACATTAGTGAGTCATTTACATGACCGGGCATGCAACGAATGTGGAGTGTGTGCTCTCTCCTGCCATTTTACTACACCAGACGTAGCTATTAGGCGAAGGTAGAATGAAGATGAAATAAAAATCGGTGTCATTTTGGGAAGTAATTTTCTGATATTATATTTTACATTATAGTAATATAGGCATTTGTCCGGTGGAACCTCTAACTCTGAAAACAACCCAGGAATGACAAAGATAGCCGAATTTCAAAAATGTAACAAAATGAAGTATTAATGTTGCAGTTATAAAATAATGCTTCCAGTTACTTATTTCTAATAGTTTTAGGTAAGTGCTATTAAAATTGCAAGTTGATACATTGTAAGGTTTCTGAGATGTAAACATTCAAATTGGTCTTATCGGATTTCCAGGTCTAAAAACCATGTTTTTCTTCAAATACAGCCCAATATAAAATATTTAAACTAGCTAAAAATTTAAGATGCTCATCAGTTAACGTAGAAATAAATTCTCTACCCACTACTTTTCACCCCATTAAAAATGTAGTGGTTGTTTTCAAGATATATGGTCTCAAACTCGGATGTCTAGACTTTTTGCAAGGACAGTAGTATTCTTCATATTTGCTATAGTTTTTGTATTGAGTCATATTTTGGCTTTTTTATGTTATCTGAAATGTAACATGTGAAAAATATTTATTTCTGTTGATTTGAATGAATGATAAATACATTTAATTATTTTCAGGTTCAACGATAATTCATATAACCTGTTGAATAATCTGCCATGAATTTATCAAATTGTGAATGCTGGAAGAAAGTGAAAGCGTACAGTTTTCCCACAACAGTAATGCTGGAATAATGAGCAAATGGAATTTTCTAGTTACGGTATGAAGCAGTGTCATCAAAGTTGAAGTGAACAAACAAATAGGCAGTGAGAAGTGTTGATAAATGAATAATGCTTACCTTTTATTATATTTCCGACCATGGGAATATTTGCATTTTAGTTATCGGGTAACCTTGGAATTGATGTGTGGAAATATTGGACGATCCTATGGAATATAATGTGCCAAGTTTTGCAGGGGAAGGCAAGATATTTTCATGCTGTGTTGAAATTTGCTTGGAATACTTGATACGCCATTTTTTAAGAAGAAAGACTCCAAGAGGGTATGTTTGTAAGTGAATATGAACGTTTTGAATTAATTTATCAAAAGCGAATTATTTATATACAATTCTTTATAAAATATACAATTACACTTACTGAAATGGAATTTTAATTGTTGTATCTCTCCTTTTCTAATATTTAATTATTTTTATGGAATATTTTTCATAACGACCCCTATTATTGTTGTTATAGACTTTGCTGGTTATTTTTACTCAATTGTAAAATGTCAGTGTTGTTTTTTTACATTTGTATGATAAAAGTAATGTTGTAAATTTGCTGCCAGAAGTGAATATTGAAAATGCTTATCTATCAAACAAAATATTTCATATATGATAAATTCAGTCATAAAATCATATAATTTTATGCTTGGTAGATCCTACAAAAAGTGTTTCTGCAACTTGGAGCATAAAGAGTGATTATACCCTTTCAGATTATTTTCTTTGTGTAAGTGTAGTTAATCACATTTACAGATGGGGAAGGAGTAATGAAAAATATTTGAAAAAACCTTATATTTATCATTGTTTCAAAGAAATCTCTCCAGCCAGGACTGTAGGGACATATTAAATACCCTATGGTGATCATGATGCATGAAAATGCTGATGTACCTAATTTTTGTGGCCTTGAATTGATGTTAGAAATATATCAAAAGCCTGTGGTGCATTGCAAAGTGCAGGCAGAAGAATCGGAGTAGAGTTGTTGCCAAATTATCTGCTTGAATCATATGTGCAAGACTGAATGGTTTTGGTTCTGTATTCGGAATTTTATTTGTGTTTTATTTCACCTCCAGTTTGTTTTAAAGATGAACTCTATGCTTTTATTTGCCTGTATTGGTAATAGCTGCATTTACCAACCAATCTGACACATATAATGCATCATATAAATTATATTGCTTGTTGTCTACCAAAAGTGAATGATGAGAATGCAAATAAAATCACCAGTTATTCGTATTTTCCATAATTTAGCAATTCTTTACACAGATTATGGTAAAATTTAATCTCTTATGCAATAATAGCAACATAATTATTATCATTCTCATCAAGGTATATAATCACTGTCTTTCCATTGCCACAAGTAACTGTTGATATCTTTTTAACTATACTCATCAGTGCTCCAGCAAATAATTATTAGATGATACCTTTTTAAAGGCATGAATATGTCTGTGCAGTTTGGAACAACTATTATGCATTGTACTGTACTGTTTTAATCCTGAATTACTAACTATCATACCGTATTTACCCGAATCCAAGACGAGGTTTTTTTCCAAATTTCAGCTTGCGAAAATTGGGGGTCGTCTTAAATTTGGGTATAAAGTAGGGTTATGCATTTATTCGAGGTTTTTTTTAACATATGAAACATAAGATAAAATAATTATATCTACTGAAACTTTTCATTGAAAACTTACCACCCAGATTTAAATTAATACAGTATTATTATTTTTAAATTAATTTTTTTAAAGGATTTTTTTTTTCTCAAACAAAAGTTTGTAAAAAACATTTTAAATGAATAAATGAACTACACCTATACTGAATTCATATGTTTAAAATATATGCCAAAAACGTAAAAATGACGTGTTATTTAATGAAGTAGAGATCTATTGAATTTTATTTTTGATTGATGATGTTCAGTGAATAATTATTACACGGAATAATTTTTAAATGAGAAAAAAGTCTGCTATGACCGGGAATCGAACCTGGGCCTTCCACTTGCCAGGCGGATTTCTACCACTGAACTATCGTAGCAGATCAATTTTCTCGTTTCTGAATGTGGATGTTGATCTGCTATGATAGTTCAGTGGTAGAATGTCCACCCGGCAAGTGGAAGACCCGGGTTCAATTCCCAGTCATAGCAGACTTTTTTCTCGTTTCAAAATGATTCCTAACTTTACAGCTTATGCCTGTCTGCATAGGATCTTCAGGTCACGTTATTCCATCAATTATTACACAAACGATTCCCAAAAGCGAACTTAACTTTCCTTGTCTATTGGTGAATATCATTTCACAGATATCAAAACAAATGATGGCATAAATATTTGGGATTTCCCCATTCAACAGTTTTATGCCATTAATTCTTTAATTGTGATTTTTTCTTACATTCCTTTTAAATATGTCACTCTCAACTTTAAAATGGCTGATCATGTAGAGGCAAGGTAATGCTGATGAAACTCCAGTTTTCTTTGACAATTCATTATACTGTCAATGAAGAAGGTGCAAAAGCTGTGATAATAAAAATGACGTAACGAAAAAACACAAGTTACAGTAATGTTGACTGTTTCAGCAGATGGATCAAAATTACCACCATATGTTATCCTAAAACAAAAAATAATGCCCAAGGAACAAATGGATGCTGGAATAATAGTTAGATGCCATGAAAATGGATCGATGTCAAAAAAGGGTATATGAGAGATTGATTACACGTTGTCTGGAATAGAAGACCAGGAGCACTATTAAGAAAAAGAGGGATGCTTGTACCAGATGCATTCAAAGGGCACACAACTTCTGAAGTTAAAGATTCAATTAATGCAATGAATATTGACCTTGTAATAATACCTGGAGGAATGACATCTCAGCTTCAAGTTTTTGATGTTTCTGTCAACTAGCCATTTAAAGATAATTTAAAGGGTGAGTGATTACTGAGTAGAGATCATCCTATAACACCAAAAGGAAACAAAAAAAACTACTATTTCAATGCTCTGCCAATGGATCAAGGCATCATGGCAACAGATAGATACAGAGGTAAATATTTATGAGTGCATTTAAGAAGTGCTGCTTATCCAATGCCATGGATGGAAGTGAAGATGACGTTTTGTGGGAGTCTACGGACAAAGTTTGGAGTGATAAAGATAGTGAGAGTGAGGACAATGATGAAGAGAGCATATGACATGCAAGATATTATGGGAACCAATAAAAATTTTTACTAGTTTTGTGGAATTTTTAATTTTGGCAGAAATCATATGTAATTAGATTCAAGGTCATCTTGAATTCATGTAAATATGGTAATTTTGACACTGTTGGAAACACTTCTTTTATTTCATAATTGCACATCAATGATATGATAATAAGAGTTCTAGTAGTTTCCTATAACATTGAGTTCCATTGGTGTGTGTACTAGTGTACATCCTGAAGTAAGTTGTCTAAATGAAAACCGCAGCCCATCATAAAAGGTTTGTATTTATTTTCCTATTTTTACTTGAGGCAGTAGGATTTGAATTTGATTTCATTAAAACCTATAATTATTTTTTTCTTGCTTTTATTGGCATTTTTAATTCTTGACAGTATTTCTATTATATTTCATTGTTATTCAAGAATTTAATGAACTTCATTTGTTTTTTTTAGATGGACAAACAGCATGAGTACATTTTGAAAATTTTGTAAGAGGATGATTAGGATGGGTGCTAACCTGGCTGTGAGACAGAAGATGACTTGGAAATCAAAATTGTTTATAACAGCAATGCTGACTACTTTCCCTCCCTTACAAGCAGATGCACAGATCTTGAGGATGATTTATGCAGCAGCAGTAAGAGATAATATGTACCTACAGAGCAAGAGAAAGTGAGAGAAAAACCTTTCACTTTCATGATAGATCGTGCATTTACAGGCAATGCCAGCATTATTATTCCAACTGAAACTTCTCAGAAGGGAACAAATTCTCACCACTAGAGTACTGTTTGGATAAAATCAGCTAATCAAACTTCTGCAAGAAATATCATTTGTTTTGTATAAGGCCTTAAGACAGCAGCAAAGGAAGCCAAAAGTCCTCTTAAAGAATTTTAATTGTTTTTTAATTGACACAATTTATGACCAAATCATGGCTCACACTCATAGTGAAATTGAAAGAAAAAGTGAGCCTTATAAAATTTTAAAAACTACCACTTCTACATGTGATGAAAAAGAAATAGAAGAACTTCTAGGTCCTTTTGTTGCTCTCTGTTTCTCTAAAAGATAACCACCTGACATCCAGGAAGTTTTCGACTCAGAAATCTCACAACATAGGTACAAATCAGCTAAGAGTTCCGAAAGATTTGAATTTTAAAAAATAAGTTCTCTTAGGTTTGGTGGTATAGACCTGAATTGAAAGAAAAAATCGGACAAATTTACTGCTATTCAAAATATCTAGGATGAGTTTATAAACAACTACAAAAGCAATTACTAGCTTGAATCTTATATGAACATGGACGAGATGTTACTAGGTTTCAGGGGCAGATGTCCAATTCGGACGTCTATCCCAAACAAGCCATCCATATTTGGAATAAAAATTATTATTGCATATGTTACTTGAACAAAATATGTTTGATTCTATGCTACATTTAGGTAAAACCATAAATGCAGGATGGCTGTTGGCAGATCACTTTGTAATGGAGCTTAGAGTCTATCTAGGGTTTCAATCATAATTTTACCATGGATAGTGGCTTACTTTGGTTCTGTTGCTCAATGAACTTCCTGAAGCTCCTTATAAATTAGCAGTGGTAGGAATTTTACGAAGCAGCAAAAAGGAAATTCCCCCTTCATTTTCACGTGATCATAAAAGAAAAACTGGCACTTCAATATTTTGCTCACTACCTCCCTAAACCACAATAGCTAAACCAAACAACACAGGTTTGTTATTATCCATCATGCACAGCAATGCTGCAGTTTACCCAAAATCAAGCAAAACCAAAATAATTGAGTACTTGCAACTCAACTAAGGAGGCAGTTGACACATTTGACCAAATGTGTTCCAATATGCTAGGCAGCTGAAAAACCAGGAAATGGCATATGTGAACTTTTTATGGAATTGTAAACACAGCTTATTTTAATACCAAGGTTATATATTGACAGAATGCAACTTCATCAACAAAAACCCCTAGACGAGAGTTCATCATGCCGGCCTTGGTAGAGGAGTGGTTAGCATATCTAGCTCATATCCTGCCAAGGGCACGGTCGTATTTGTTCATCTTTCTTAATGTTATTACACTCATTGTAAAAGGCTGTAAATGGCTGTTTATGAGATGGTATAAAATAAATAAATAAAATACTCTTAACATGATTTTGTGAAACAGTGACTTCACCGTAAAAAGGAAGAGAATACTCACACTCATGCTGCAAGTTGCTGATAAACACTCGCAGGACCTAAGTCAAAAGGAGACATGCACACGCAGAAACATACAAAATCTAGTCGCACAGTAAACTCAAACCAATAATTAAAACTAGACACTGATATTTCGACAGCTCAGCTGTCATCTTCAGTAGTGTGGGATGTAGGGAGGGAGAAGGGGGTATATATACAAGGAGTGACCGTTGGGGAGAGGGAGAAAAAAGTGAAAGGATTTGGAACAGTTAAGTGAGTAACCGAAAAAGGGGAGAGTGGGGGATAGGACCTAAGTCGTTGTTCATAACCATGTTTTTGTTTTTATGTATGTATATGCTTTCGTATGCATCGAGTTTATTGTATTGATCGACTGATTTGAGTAAGGATAGGTTTTCTGTGGTGATCGGATGATGAGTGTCAAAAATATGAGTTGCAATGTTTGATTTGTTTATTCTGTTGTTTTTGTAGTGTGCTATGTGTTCTTTAAACTGGGTTTCCAGTTTGCATCTAGATTGTACTATGTAAATTGTGTAATGCACAGTTTTTAATAAATGTAAGTTCTATGTAAAAATCTGTTTTCGATAGAGGTATATTTAGTAGTCTGTGAATCATGGAGTGGAAGGGAACCAATTTATGTGAGATATGGTGGTGAGAGTCCATATGAATATATGTGTTGGTGTGTGTGGGTTTTCTATAAATGTTGAATTGCAGTTTGTTATGAGCAGATCTAAGAAAGGTAAAGATTTATTGTTTTCTATTTTGTGTGTAAATTTTATCGTGGAGAATTGTTGGTTGAGGCATTTATGAAATTAGGGATGCTTTCTTTTACTGTGTCAAAGATTGCAAAAATGTCATCTATGGAACAGAGCCAAGTTTTTGGAAAATATGGGAAGGAAGATTTACAAGACTTCTCAAAATTAGTCATGAAGAGATCGGCTATAAAAGGAGAAAGGGAGTTACTCATAGTGGTAACATCTTTTTGCTGATAGGTGTTGTTGATTTTCAAGAAGCTTTGTTGCATGCACAGTGAGGTTAAACGAACGTATTCTTCTGTTGCTTCCTTAGGAGTATTCTTTTCTAATAACCATGCCTGTAGGAATTCTATGGTTTCTTTGTTAGATACACTTGTGAATAAGGAAGTGATTCGAAGGAAACGAAGATTTCATTATCTGCAAGTGCTGTGTTTTTTATTCTGTTGATGAAATCTTTTGTGTTTTTATGCTAGAGTCACAATCTAGTTGTATTTGTTTGAATTGATTGTTTAGCCATTGAGATATTTTTTATGTAGAAGAGTTGATCCCTGAAACTATGTGTCTCATAGGTATGCCTGATTTGTGTAATTTTGGAAGGCAGTACATCCTGGGGACAGCCAGATAGGAGATATTTAATTGAAGATTGAGTCGTTTATCTATTAAAGTGGGGCATACTTACAGAGTACTTTTTGTTTTAGTTATCATTTTGTTCAAAGGGTTTTTTGGCGTTTTTGTGTAGGGGCCTTCTTGGAGAAGTTGATCCACTTTTTGGTAATATTGATTCTTGTCCATTATAACAACAGTATTTCCTTTGTTGGCTTTAATGTAAAAACAATTTTTGGAATTTAATGATTTCACGACTTGATATTGATAGTGGATCAACTTCTCCAAGAAGGCTCCTACTCAAAAACACCAAAAAAACCCTCTGTACCAAATGTTAACCATGCGTGAATTTTTCAAATTTCAAAGCGAATTGTGACTTTCTTTAATTTTCTTGATAACGGGTACTCCCACGATAAAAATGTATTTGGCATGGAATATTCTATTAGGCTTAATTTGAAGACTTTTTCGGTATGGCTGATATCTAACGAATATGGAGAAAAGTTCGTTTTTTGTTTTCAGTCAAGTTGCAACCCCTGATTGAGTTGTGTGAACCATTTATGTCATTTTATCATTGCTTTTGCCCAGGAGTTCTAAATGCCAAATTTCTTTAAAATGCCCAGTAATTTCGGAGACGAAACATACGGGCAGATGGACATGACCTGGCTGGAAGGCGTTAATTTTTTACTTTTTGTAAAAAACCGGCTACCTTGGGAGTTTGAGGTTGCCAGTTTTTAAAATTTTCCGGTTTATGAACCACACACACATATCATCAACCTTTTTCAATGGATCGATGGATGAAGGCCTCCCCCAGACCACCAGTTTTCCCTATCACTTTCCTCCGTCCTCCAAGTTGACTTTAAGAACTTCAAAAGCTCTATTCCATCTGTCTTCTGGTCTTCTTTTCGGTCTCCTGATGTTTCTCGGGATACATTCGATGATTCTAGCAGTCCTAAGCTTCTTCTTGTGATATGATCCGCCCACTTCCACTTAACTCTCCTAATTACTTCTCCCACCCTCGTCTTATTTCTTACCCAGTCGTTCTTTTAGGGGTCTCTTCGTGTGGTCACTAACATATGAGTACAACTCTCCTTGTCGCTTTGCGTTGTTTCTGTATTCTGGCATTTATAGTCCATGTTTCGCATCCGTAGGTCTTTTACGAGATGAGAGGAAAAGTTCGTTTTTTGTTTCCAGTCAAGTGGCACCTCTGATTGAGTTATGTGAACCATTTATGGCATTTTCTTATTGCCTTTTACCTGGGGTCCTAAATATCAAATTTCATAAAAATCCGTTCTGTAGAAGCCGGGAACAAACATGCGTACGGACGGACGGACACAACGAAGCTAATAGGCGCTCACGTTGAAAACGGAAGCGTGCCTAAAAATATTTCTTTTATTATTTATAAGAATTTGGAATCCCGTCTGGTACAAGGCTCAACGCAGTAACATCCGAAAACGAGTCTAAGATAAGCGAGAAAGACCCACTCGAGATGCGATGCAAAACGCCCGGAATAAGCGACACCCAAATCGACGTTTAGAAATATGTATAATGAAAATTTTAACCGAAGCCAAGCAAAAATCGCACGAATCGCGTGCTCCTCGGATGGCTGTGGAGGGATAAAGAAAATGGCTACTGCCTAAAATAATCAGGCCGTGAGCTCACCCTAGAATATTCGGTTAGTAACAAGTAATACAAGAGATAGGTCGCAAATTAAGGAGAGCAAGTTTGGTTTTTATATTTTTGTGCGTCTGGCATTCTCAGCGTACGTAGATTCTTCCGGGCCGCGTAATGATAAGGGTCCTCGAAACGTGGATATTCATCAAAATATCGAATTTGATTTTCTTTCTCGCGTTCACAAAACTTGGTACATATACGGAAAAGTAAAAATCAGCATATTCGAGCCCGGGTGTCCGCCAGAATTCCCGTTCAGGTGTCCGGCACTGGCCCCTTCTCCTCACCCCTCACGACCCCGCACCCGTCATCCCCCCTCTCTCTCCCCTTTCCTCCATACCTCTCTCCCACCTCTCTTCTCCCTCTCTCCCCTCCTCTCTCTCCTCCCTCACGACCTTGCTTCCCTCTTGGTGCATTTTTATCGCATCGCGTTTCGAACAAGTTCATTTTATTTTACCGGAGAGCGTCCCTCTCTCGGGAACAGCTTGGGAGATGGGCGGAGGGCGATTAACGGATAGGATACGCGCCCTTTGCTGGTTGTTTGCGCGACCTCGTAATCCCCAAATCGACGAAGCAGCGGTAAAACGAAGCCCTTAATGCAGTGTTTTTCAACCTTTTTTGAGTGGCGGAAACGTTGGAATGGAGAAAAAGTTGGCGGAACACTTACGTACATACGCATATATATTTACCATGGCTGTGGGAATGCGCATGCGTACTGTAGCAGGTTAGAAGTTGTAACCTGCTACTTTGTGCTTCCCCGATAGATGGACTTTCGATGTGAGGGCAAAATTAAAATACTTTTTAATTTTAAATTCATTAAGAAATCTAAATTTATAGGAAATTATTTTTGGTGGAGTATTTCGCGGAACACTTAGGCAGTGCCAGGGGAACGAACAACAGTGTTCCGCGGAAAACCGGTTGAAAAACACTGCCTTAATGTATCCGGCGTGGGATGAAGGCGGTCCGCGCGAAAGAATAAGAGAGGCAAAATGGCGCACTTTTGAATTGGTATGGGGGGTGCCGGCGGTGTGGTTAGGACGCTGGCTGCTACTCGCCTGCTGCTTGAGAAGGTAGCGGGTACGAATCCTGCGCAAGTAGGATTTTTCCAAGGTCGCCCGGCCCAGTTTGTGTGGTTTGAGGAGACCGCGCAAATTCAGCTGTTCCGTCCTTCGGAAGGGACGTTAAGCTGTTGGCCCCCCTGGTGTTCTTCGTAAGAGCAGGCGAATGCCGGCACCGGGTTTCTCTCCTCCCTTCCCCGGTTATTCATTGCACTACCTCTAGGATACCCACTGTGCGTAGGACAGAGGCGAATCGGCTAGTCATTTGGCTTTGCTTTGTTGAGGAATCTCCTTCATCCATTGGGAATGATGCCCCACCGCAATATTAATTACATTTCGATATTGCATATGTGGCTTTTCCAAATTTACAGTAATTAGATGGACCAATGACCCCATGCGGTGTCGTAAAATTTGACCGTTTAACTCTTATAGCGATAAATGAAAATTTAACTCCTTGACTCTAAAGTTAAGGAGTTAAATTCTCATTTATCATCAATTTCCCCGTAGTCTCCACTTTTACCTATCCAACTCTTATAGCGGTGGGACAGGTATGCCGTGGTTCCGTTATGCTCACCCTCGGCGCAGGAATTATGTCTACTGATTACTCGTTGACGTCCGTTTTGATTCCGTCTTCATTTTGGTGCAAATGCACCTTTATAGCGCTCTTTTTTTGACAAAAACTAAAGCTAAGCAGGGTCGGTCTCAGGCGTGTGCGACGTGTGCCACCGCAATCGAGCGGAGGCTTCTGAGGGGCGGCCTTCGGGCAGCTACTAGATGTCTTCCACTTATAAACGTCCTTAAGTTTGTGTTATAAAGCTAAATAATACTAAGTATAGAGAATAATTGAATATGACAGCATTTCGGAACACATTTAATCAAAATAGCCGACTCGCATGACGAATCGCGTTCATGGTTAATGTAGAAGTAGGGATGGCAAAAATATACCTCGCACGCCCATGTAAAAAGCTTAAAGACCGGTTCTGATGCTAGGATCCCACGTCAGCGCGAGATTTTCCTCTCCGTTTACGAGGGGACAAATCTCGATGATGAAGGGGGAAGAAATATGTATCGGCATAAGGGTGAGCCACAATTGGAATGTTTGGGGATAATAACTTCGGAAGGGTGGAACAATCGCTCCGAGCGTTCGGGATCGACCCGAGGCATCGGCGAGCCAGGGTTCCGCCCGAGACGCCAGTGTCATTGGAACGCTTTCTAACATCTTGACAACATTGGAAAAAGGATAAATTTGGCAATCGCTCGATATCGCGGAACGTTTTATAATCGCGCTTGCTTTTGCTTTGTCTGCCCGTCTTTTCAATCAATTAAATTAAAGGTAACGGTAAAGAGATAGAAGACAGAAATTTACAGGGTGTATGTGAATATAAATAAAGGTGGAGACTATTGTGAAATTGATGTTAAAATTAAAATTTAATTCCTTAACCGTAAGATTCAAAATTTAGACACAGTGAGAAAGAAAATAAGGAAAGAGGAGAAAAACAGCAAAAAGGAGGGTGAGAGAACAATACATGGAAATAAAAAATACAAACGTGTTTAGGGGTTGTTACTCCTCGCCAGAGACCTGATGTCACTCATTACATTTCCCTCAGATTTATAGATTCTGTGTGTCTTCGAGTGCGTGACTGCTTCGTCTGATAGGCCCATGTCGTTGCCGAAAGGAACAGAAACCTACTGACAACCTATGTTTTTCTAAGAGAAATGTAGCTATAAGGCGGAGGCAAAATGAAGATGAAATAAAAATCGGTATCATTTTGGGAAGTAATATTCTGAATTTCTTTTTTACACATTAGTAATATAGGCATTTGTCCGGTGACAACGGTCTCTCTAAATTTGAAAACAACAAAGGAAAGACGAAGATAGCCGGATTTCAGAAATGTAACAAAATCGGATATTAATGTTTTAGTTATAAAACAACGCTTCCAGATACTTGTTTCTGATAGTTTTAGGTCAGTGATATTAAAATTGCAAGTTGAGATATTGTAGCGTTTCTGAGTTGTAAACATTCAAATTGGTCTTATCGGATTTCCTGGGCTAAAAACCGTGTTTTTCTTCAAACGCTGCCCAATATATAATATGTAATCAGAAACTAAAAATTTAAGGTGTACATCAATTAACGTAGAAATAAACTCTCTATTCGCTACTTTTCATCCCATTAAAATGGTTTTGGTTGTTTTCGAGATACACCGCCTCAAACTCGGGTATCTAGCAGTGGCGGCCGGTGGTTGTTTCAACTGGTAGGGCCAACATATGTTTTAAAAAACCTAAAATTATAATACAAAAATAGTATTTTATTTTTTACCATTCGGCGATCTTTCTTGTTATAAAATAAATCTAACTTTTCTGTAAAGCCGCTGTGTTCACCGAGGGGTAGGCAGGGAACCAATAAAGCCAATCTCACACCAATAATTTTATTGCATTTTTCTTCATGTACCACCCATTGACGACGGCCTCTTTTCCGCTACCCTTTCCTCTCACTTCTCGCTACTCAGGAATGCTTAGTTGACTTCTCACACTAATGCGCTGCCGGGCGGCTGCGCCACCCGAGCTGACACTTCCTCCTTGCTCTCTGGGGGAGGGGTTATGGAATGTTATTCTAAGCTGTCCTGAGTCTCACATCCTGTGGGTCTAGAGGAGGCTGTTGGCCATCTTACACTATGTTATTTACAAAAGTTTTTTCATACGATAGCATTCCTAAAGCACTTAGTCTTTCTTCTTTCATACTATTCCTAAGAAAAGTTTATTCTTTTCATCATTGAAAAACACCGTTCTGCTTCTGATGTCGACATTGGTATCGTGATCAACACTTATAAAAGCTTTTTTGTCTCTTGATATGTTTCACACAAATCATCGCCCAAAATTAGCGACGGAAATGGTATCGCACCAGAAACTGCTCTCAATTCCTCTCTTTCGTAAAAAAAACTTAAAAGTTCATTCTTTAGTCTCTTTTTTTTTTTCAAAAAAGGATACTTTTCAATTATTTCACTGAGATACGTGCCAGGGAATTTTTTGCTGTAATTATCAAATTCTTCGACCACAAATAGATTCGTAGCCACGAGGTGTCCAATAAATTGAATTCTATCTTTTATTTCTGTGATTATGGTGTCACAAACTTTACCTTTTCTCTTCCTGCAGGCAGATTCGCTGTCAGTGGTCCGCGGTCTTTTTGGTCGAGCTCCTCCCTCTTCATTTTCTAACTCGACTTTAATCTGTTCGGTAATCACATCAACTTGGTTTCTGACTGTCTGTGAGCTATTCTCGAAATACGGCATCGTTTGCTGTACTTAAACTAGATCGGTGATTCGTTTTTGAACCCGACTAAAAATTATCTCTGCGCGAGGTATTATCAGGTTAAAAAGCGTTAACCAAAAGACAAAGTTATTTTCTTTCAGTTTAAGTTTACATGCACCTGCTTGTGTTATAGTAGACTGCAACTTTATGTCATCAATGTTTTCAGTAATTTCCATAAACGTTATGAGTTATTTCATATATTCATAAACAGTGCTGACTCCACGAGAATGGAAATTCCATCTGATTTGTGATACCCGGGGCAATCTTCTTTGTGCAACGTCATCCAACACTTTTGTTCTTTGGGGCGAATTAGAAAAAAATGAACAGGTTCCAGACAAATGTGCAAAAGATTACTGGTTTGGCGGTTGATGGACGCTGCGTTAGACATAATGAGATTCAGCTGGTGGGCGTAACAGGCTGTTGTTTTAAAATAATCTGCGATTGCACGAGCATCATATCCGTCAGGATTAACGAAATTCCAGAACCTTTCTACAGGTTTTCCGCCTAAAATGTAACGTAATACAATGACTAACTGAAATTGACATTACACGTCGGCAGTTTTATCGGCTATCAATGCTACATAATCTGTTTTTTAATTTATTTGTGAACTTCTTCGTGGTATACTTCTAACATGCATTTCAGCAACTCATTCTGTATAATTTTAGACGTACCTTTAAACACAGCTATTTGACTAAGGAACTTTTAAATCTTTATCTAACTCAAAACTAAACTGGATTAACTCACGAAAAACTTTCTTATTTTGTGACTCATGCTATTCATCATGCCCTCTCATTGCTAATTCTAATGCCCCATAAAAACGTGTACAATTTATAATCAAATTTAATAATACGTACCTATTTTTATCTACTTGTTCGTTGTTTAAATATAGCTAGCCGATACTGTAAGTTAAACTGACTTTGAAAATTTGTTTTGCCCAGCAACGATAAACTCAAAACATTGTTCATATGTTGTTTAGAAATGTGTACCAATTCCGAAATCCCGTCCCTCGACCAGCTGACATCTCCTTGGAAAATATCACAAGGAAAACAAAAAAACGCATTTTTTCATCACACCCTCACAGCCAATTGTTCTTCTAATAAATATCGGCATTAAATTTACGACACCTTTCCTGTTTGTTGGCTCACTGTTGCTTTTTAATTAAATTCAAATTAGGGAGGGGTCTTGCCACTCGTTTTATTTCGAGTTTATCATCGTAAGATAACGATGAAAACGGCTTTTTTAATGAAGCACTTATCGTATTCATTGCGGATAATTAAAACATTCACGCTCACCAATTCTACACCGAGCTGCTAGCTTGCAGGCCGGCCGAGCCAAACTGAACTTGGCCCCAACGGTCGATATACTCAAGCGCGGGAGAGGATACAGTAAAGTAGAGGTCTGCACGGGCCGGAAATTTTGGGCTCGAGCCCGGCCCGGCCAATTCAATATACGGCCCGAGCCCGAAAGACTAATATTTTTTGAGCCCGTTCTAAGCCCGACTTTCTTCGAATATAATTCGTTTAGATATTGTATGCAACATTACATTAAGTGATTATGGATAACCGATATCATCTACTTATGTATTTCCTCCAAATAAACCTATACATATTATTCGATATTAATTATGACATGTTCTTTCTTCAACTCATACGTACTTTCATTCCTTCCCTCCCTCTTATCCGTTGCTTTTTATTTTAAAATTTACATTTTCTCTTATTTTATATAAAAATAATCAATAAAAATTTTATTATTTACTCACCAAAATGAAAATTATGCCCCTCTTGTAGCAAACAACTTCGAGTTTTACTGCATGTTATTGTGCAGAAACAAAATCGACTCAACACTGTCGCTACTTAGGCAAATTCGGCGCTCGTTCATAATCCATCCAGCAGCACTGAAATTCCTTTCGCTGGTTGAACTTGTGGCCGGTATTGATAGAACTTGCTTCGCCACTTTCGACAACCACGGAAACTTTTTCTCGAATTGTCCACCTAACTAACACATTATTAACATTCAATTGGGTCGCGCTATATCTCATATACTCGTAGAGTTCATCGTCTTTTTCTACAACTGGTTTATCTTCAAATTTGGTGAAGTCCAGTATCTTTGACTTTTTGGCAGGAATACTATAATTTGAACCGCATGCTACTCCACATTGGGGTGATCCGTCAGTTGTGGTAAACCTCTCACTGATATTTGGATGCTCTCTCAATTGAGAACAGCACCTTAATAGAAACTTTAACTATAGTATAAAATTTTAAACGAATTTTCATATCTGGAAGGCGATATATAATGGCCGTTTCATACAAATGCACACACTAGAAAATATTAGAAACAAGATGATATCGTAGAACCTTTGCTTAGCACGTCCAAAGAGTGTGGTGGCCGTTTTGCCACTGAGTAAGTAGTTTCCAAAAAAGGGAAAGAGTCCTATCAAAGGAGAAATCAAACAGAGGTAGGGAACTCTTCTAATTTTACGACAAAGTTGTAACATGTACATACAATGTGCACCGCCGGAAGTAGGTCGTAAGCTTTGAGACAAAATGGGACGTTCCTTCCTCTTTTTATAGACCTTTGCATTTCTGTGCAAAGGTTTTATGTTTTTCAATTCGTCAAAGTTGTTTTTAAGTCATGTTTTAGGGTTGAAGGTTTTTTCGTTTTTTTTTCAAAGAATTTATGACTAAGTAGTCACAGGAGGGTAAAATTATGGTCGGAATATGGTCAGAAAGAATTACTTCCGCCCTTCCAGCTCTCGGACAATTTCTGGAAAGATGAGAGTGAAAATCTCTAAAACGGATGTCCGTGACGAAATGAAGGGACGAAGTAATGGTCAGTAAAATGTTGGGTCAAGGCCCGAATTTAACCCAAAGTGAAGCTCCAGCCCGAAACATTCATTGATTGTCAGGCCCGGCCCGAAAGTCGGGCCGGGCCTTCGGCCAGTCCGAGCCCTTGCAGACCTCTACAGTAAAGCATGCAGTGCGCATGCGTTCCACTTCTTGCGACCGAGGCAGCTAGGCGGTGGCCCTGCGATGCCCGTTGGAGTGGGGGAACTCGCCGCCCACTCTTCCCGTAAATTCTCTTACCGACCGGTGTATTGTGCTGCTTCACGACAAATTAAACTTATTAAAGACTCAAAAATGAAATCAATCTGTTCAAAAAGAATTATTTATAGCGCTTTTTTCTTTCTGTGAATTTTGGCAGGGCCATGGCCCTATGCCAGCGGCTCGGGTATGCGTATCATACGCAGCGTATGATTTCAAAACACTTTCCTGACTAGAAGGAACTCCTAATGCTACAAAAACAACAAAACCACGGATTGTGTTAATGAGTGTTTTTATGTGTGCAGTAAACCCTTGCCGTGAGCGAGGTTTACGTTCTTCGGATACTTCACGAGCGGCAGGCCTTGATTAAATGGAAAATAAGGGGCTTATGGACCGAGAATGAAGTCTTATTTTCTGTTTAGGGATAACTTTTTGTATTTAATCATAAAAACAAATATGGTTAATTATCGCAGTATCCTTCTATAATACAATTAAGGCCATTTCTATCCCTTTTGACGCTTGGGAATCCGTTAGTTTTGCAGCTGGAATCAAAAACTAAAACTTGGCATTGTTATTCCAGAAATTCAAATATGCGTCATAAATCAGAAGTAATTAATATTTAAATATTTCCAGTAAGGATAATTATATTTCGTCAAAATTCAAAACCTAAAAGTTTCATTTTAACATCGGTTAGAATAGATATATGAACATGGCACTGGGGCAGATTTTCATAAGTTCTGGATGACATCTTTTTCCTATATGGACAAACCGCGGCATGCAAACCACATGCGGCTCTTTTAAATTGTCATTCAGAGGTGTATCAACGTTTTCACTGCAAAACACAATGATGTAGTGTGACTGGAGACGTTATGGGGATGCCTAAGGGACATGGATTATGTCTGAATTGCTTATTTTACTATTCATAAATTTATGAGCACAGAATGTGTCATGCGGCTCTCCAACTTTTAAAGGTGATCGTATGCGGCCCCGAGGGTAAGTAAGTTTGGCCACCCCTGCTATATATATATATATATATATATATATATATATATATATATATATATATATATATATATATATATATATATATATATATAACCCAGTCTCATCCGAGTTGAAAGCTCAAATTCCTTCTCTTCTACGACGAAAATATTCATAATATGTGTTGTGGTTTTATAAGGATACCTAAAGAAATGTGCCTTTGAATTAATGAATCAATTTTTTACCATTTTTATACCAGTCGCCACAGATTTTAAAATTAGATCTCGATTCGATATCCTTGAAATCTGCGTTGCATACAGCAAAGATAGTTCGAAATAAATTAATCGTAAACAATCAAAACCGCGAACGGCAAGGATTTACTTAATTAGTAGATCTATTTTGACAGAGCGAGCTCATTTTAAGACTAATAAAAAACCCTAAATTTGTAATTAATCTAATCATTATCTTTCAAAAATCGCAAAAAACCTCTAAAATTGTCATAAAAATAGCTCGAATTCGACTATTCTTATAAGAAAAAGCACTCGTACTGACTCTTTAAATTTGAAGTTTTAAGCAAAAATTATAGAAATTTGAAGTAAAAACATTAAGATTTATTAATTTGTATATTGATAATTAAATCGTCTCTAATATTCGTTATTGATAGTGGACATCGATTTCGTCAATTCGGTTCAATTGTCTGTATTTAATTCAATCTTATTATGCGTCAGAAAAACTGGCTTGTGTAGCGAATAAGCACTTGCTGAAGCAGACCTTGCTTGCGCATTATCTAACACTAACTCAATTGTTGTGTTTTCTTGAACATTTTAAACTATTACTTTAAAATTATTTGTGATGATAAAAGTCGTTTGCGACTCCATTTAAAAAGATTTAAATTTATTATGCTTTATATTTGAATTCTTTAAACATTTTCAAACAACTTCATATTTTGCACTTTATAAAATTTATTATAAAATGTTTTTTCTTATAAATGGACCAACTACTAGCTACGCTGAATGAAGATCAATATTCATACGAGCTAAAGAAGTTAAATGAATTAGAAATCGATAAACCTTATAAAGCTTCAAATTTTCAAATCATAAAAACAAAATTCGGAGAAAAAAATCAGTGATTTTAGATGATGAATTTAAAAGTTTTCTTGCCTGATATATATACTAAAAAAGTAAAAAAATTGAACTGGAAAACATTAAATTCTAAACCAATAAATTTACTTAAAAGGACTTAAAGAAATAAAAGATAAAAAATGCATAATATCGACTTTAAATAAATCGCTTAAATCTTAATGATTTTATTTTAAATTTCTATAATTTTTGCTTAAATCTTAAATTTTATATATATATATATATATATATATATATATATATATATATATATATATATATATATATATATATATGGATGTCAACAAGGTGTTGGGATGAGGATCAGTTCTCTCTCTGTAGCTGAAGAAGGAGTAGTTCCGAAAGCTTTACGTTTGTGATGTTTCTGTGTTTTTGTGTTATTTTACGTGTGTCGCTTCGACATCCCCGGGGCCTCGCCAACCTGAAGTCGTCTGATTGGTGAGTGCTCACTGGGTTTCCTCATCCCAACACCTTGTTGACATCCATATATTCATTTTACCTTTCCTTTTCCGTAAGTTGTTATATATATATATATATATATATATATATATATATATATATATATATATATATATATAGTCGAATTTCAGCTATTTTTATTACAATTTTAGAGCTGTTTTTAGCGATATTTGAAAGAAAATTATTAGATTAATTACAAATTTAGGGTTTTTTATTAGTCTTAAAATGAGCTCGCTCTCTCAAACTACATCTACTTTAATTAATTGTATTTCATTTTGTTCCCTTATTTGTAACATAGTATGTCTTGTGTGCTGTAATAGTATGTATTATTTGGGTTACAAAATGTTTCACAAAATATCCGCCACGAATATAACCCCTACTTTCATCATTATGTCGTTGGGTAAATAGATTTTGCTCTAAGTTGTTTCGTTATGCGTCGCAGTTTTCAACATTGCATGCCCTAAGCATTTTGTTGAAAATAAAAAGCATGCGATTAAAAATGCTGTTTAACTGAGAACAAATCATACAATTTCTAGTTATGAAGCAACGCTACATCATTTGCTGAACCGGAGTGCGGAGCGCGCGTTCGAGGCAACTTGGTGATTATAGGACGTTTTTGGCGCAACTGATCCACGTTTCCGTCTCATCGGGGAAATTGCCATATCCTCTCAACTGGTATTCTTCAGAAATCTTTCCCGTACGCACTCCTTCGCGAATGAGGAGAGCGAGAGACGCCATTTGCTGAGGAGAAGGAGTGTTCGAGCCATTCGTCAGATGAATCAAATTGAAATCGGGATCCATTCGCACATCCCAACCGATGCCTTCGTATATCAGACCGTCACCTGCAGATTGGAAGTTGCCGAAAATGTCGCCGTAATTTCGCATGTCTTTTTCTTGCATCTTTTGAACCGCAAGGACGCAATCTTGATGGGCGGAACATCCCGCATTCCTTTGGTAAATGTATAATTTTTTCACCGGGTGGACAAAGGTGTTAAGTACTTTGGTCGATTCCCGCGCCTTCCATTCCTTCCTCGAAACGATTTTCAATCGATGATGATGATTACCCGTGAAGTTAAGATCTGTTGAAAGAGTAAAACGATGTACAATTAGTGGTGGAATGTTTTCAACGCGCAAAAACATTCACAAGTAGATAATTTTGCATCCACATGATCCTTTTAGTGCTACTTTTTAGTTGATTAATTGCTATGCATCGTGCTGAAAGCACCTCATCAAACAGCATGGTAGATATATCCATACCAGTATAATTGTCCGTGAAAAATATCTATCACTGAAGGGTTATGTGAATTTAAAAAATCAACTGATTATGCAATTTTGCAACGGCGATATAAATATCAATCAAAATTATAATTCTTATATGATTTGTCTTATAGTGTTCGAAACTCAAGAAATAGCAATTCACGCCATATTTTATGTACTTAGATAATTAATAAGTGTATCCTCCTATGTAATTTGGATTACTGTCTTCTCAAACTAGGAACAATTAGGTTACCAAGAAAACGAACAAATTTTGATTGAAAAAACTTGAAATTTCATGGTTAAAAGCTCAATTTTGATAATTCGGTATGTATTTGAAAATTTATGGTAAGAAAATGAGACTTCATTCTATTTCCCGTTCCTAGGTTTAAATACCAAATTCGTGAGATTAATATAAATAATTTACATGCCCATTATAATTATAGTATACCCACTACCATGTTATTTAAATGGAGGAGAATAAAAAAAAATATTTTTTAAATTAAAATTTTAAATAAAATCGCTTTAAAAAAACTATCACACCACTTTATTCTTTCTTGTAGTTAAAATGACACCTCCCCCTTGTTTCTACGTTGTTTAGGTGTTGAGTTATAGAATCACAAACATACATACAAACACTTGATTTGAATCTTGTGGGTTATATATTATTTAAAAAATTCAACTGATCTTTACCTTTATAGCACCACCACTTTCTTACAAACCTAACAACCAAAATAAAATAAAAAATAAACCATCCCGATGGAGAGTGTAAGTGTGAACGTGGAGGAATTGTTTCGCAAACCCCCCTTCCCCTTAAACTCCCGCATTGAGGTTTTGTTGCAGTCCATAAAGGGGTTTGCCGCTCCCTTAAACCCTCGCTTCCCCCTGGTTTGGGTTAAGTGGTTGGGGGTTGGATTCGTTCTATTTCCTCCCCCGTGTTGGATTAAGTGGTAGACAACAATGCAGTAACAAAATTAGATATAAGCGAAGGAAATTCTCCAAAGCCAGTCAAACTGATAAAACCCGGTTAAAAAGCCGGATAAAAACAGATGAACCCGGATAAAAACCCAATACGTATTTCGGCTACAAAGTATCCATGCAGGGGTTAAAAAATGGGGGGAAGGGGGACTTGAGAGAGGGCGACCGAAACCAAGACCAGTGGCACGCTCTCAAGTGGATGTCCAGGTCTGTGTCTGTGTATTTATACCTGGTTGGTGGGCAGGGGGGGGGAGAAGAAAAAGGGGGGGGACCTAGATGACCTAGGTGATGGGAGAAAAAGGGGGGGAGGTCAGTTTAAAAAGAACGCTGTTTATTACCCCTAACTCGTTATTCATCAGGGTGTGTCTGTATTTATGAATGTGTAAGATTTCTGTTGCGTCGAGTTTGGTATTTGGGACTTGTTTAAGCAGTTTGAGGTTATTTGTGTCTAATGGGTGGTTATATTCCAAAATGTGTTTCGCGACGGCCGATTTTTCAAAGCGTCCATGTCTGTAGTGCGCTAAATGTTCTTTGAATCTGATGGAGATATTTCTTTTCGTTTGGCCAATGTAAGACATGTCGCATGTGGGGCACAACACTTGATATATGCCGGATTTTTCTAATGTGGGTATTTTGTCTTTAGGGTTCCCTAATAAATTTTTAATGTTATTTGTGTTGTGAAACGTTAGTGTATAATTTGCGTTATGAAAAATTTTTGTTAGCCCTTTGTTTAGGGTTGGATGGAAGGGGAGTGAAATAAATTTTTTCTTCCTATCGTCACTTAGAGCAAGCGTAGTACTTGTCTTCTTGTCTAATGTTTTGGATTGCTTGTTAATAATGTTGTCTATCAATTCGTGTGTGTACCCGTTTTCTAGGGCCGCGTTTTTAATATATTTTACTTCTTTGTCGAAACGTTTTTTATTTAGCGGTGTCGTCAATAGTCTGTGTACCATATGGTTGAAAGCCGCGGTCTTTTGTTTGTAAGGGTGATTGGAGTCTTTCTTAATATAATTGTTGGTATGGGTCGGTTTCCTGTACACGTCAAATTCTAATCGTCCATTATTATTAATGATCAAAATGTCAAGAAAAGGTAAAGACTTATTTGCTTCGATTTCAAAGGTGAAGTTTATAGAGTTGTGAAATGAGTTGAGTTCTTGGACGAAGGTGTTAATGTTATCGAGTTTTGTGTCAAAAATGGCAAAAATGTCATCAACGTACCTGCACCATGTGTTGGGGAAATAGTTTAGCGTATTTTTACAGCGTTGCTCAAAAGAATAAAGAAAAATATTTGCTATAAGTGGTGAGAGAGGATTGCCCATTGATGTTCCATTAATTTGTTTATAGAACTTATTGTTAAAAACGAAGTAATTTTGTTCCATGCATAAGTTTGTCAATGTGAGAATTTCTAGAATTTTGTTTTCCTCAACTTGTTTACTTAGTAGCCAGTCCTGGAGGTTTTCGAGCGCGACGTCAATGGGAACGCTCGGGAAGAGTTAGTTGTTCTACGTCAAATGACACCAGTATTTCATCTTTGTGTTAACCAACATAAAATTCAAACCAAACTCAGAGGCATAAATTCGAGAATTAAATCTCTTCAGAAGCTTAGTCCTACCGGATCTCCAGATAGGATTAATTTCGTTAAAAATATTTCCAACGTTCACTTCACCCATGACGGTGAAGGTTCTTATTTGGCAAATTGTTCATGTTCCGTTCAATGGCGATTTTACTAGCGGTTCTTATATACTGTTTGGTCGTGTCGTTACTATCCTTTATACCACATTCTATATCAATAATCAGATCGTCAATTGGTGGTTTTTTGTATGGAAGACAATGTTTAAGGACTTTGTTGAGCAATCTGATCTCGTCATGGGTGAAGTTAAACCCTCGCTTCCCCCTGGTTTGGGTTAAGTGGTTGGGGGTTGGATTCGTTCTATTTCCTCCCTCCGTGTTGGATTAAGTGGTAGACAACAATGCAGTAACAAAATTAGGTATAAATATGCAACAATTGTATAACCCACAAGATCCCTTTATTTTATAGCTATAGAAGATGAAATATAACTTACGGATAATGGTTGTTGTAGCATTATTTTACATAAAACCTTGAGAAAACTCTTTAATAACGGTTTTGATACAACATAAGCGTACAAATAGTTCAGTTGCGGGACAAGGCTTCTATCTCCTGAGAAGTTTTATTGTATTACACATATTAGGTTTTAGGTACCACGTTTTTCTTCATCAGATATTACGTTTACCGTATAAAAATTAATTGCCAACTAAAAATCCGCTTGAACAGACTTCTCAACATTAGTAGAATTTTTCAAAAAATTATGTTTATCATGTGTGTATTTATTATATTTATTGTATCTTTCGAGACCAAACAGTATTTTCAGCTTTTCTTTGACCAAAAAGAGTAAGGCTAACCCATCTGTAAAAAAGTTAATGATCGAAAAATAATTTTTTGTAGCCTTTTAACTTATTTTCGAGAACTTTTAAAAATACGTAGTTCGTGGTTAAACTGACAAGACCAAATAAAATCAGTATGAAAAGAAAGATGAGAAAATTTTTGGATTAAATTGAAATTTGTAAAAGTGGATCTTTCTTAAAAAACCATAGATCTAAAAAAGATCTGAATTCAAAAAGAGAATGTTCTCTTCAAAAGAGATCTCTGGCTGCCTCACGTTTATGTAACGTACTTCGGGGTTATACGTAGCAACTAGGTGACGATATCATGAAGTGAAACTTGCTCGTATTGTTCTATAAATCAACGCTGCAAGTATTGAATCGCGAGACAATGACTATATTCAGATGAATTGTTTTTCTTTTCTTCGACGAAAGAAAACTTATTGTATTGTTTGGACTCGGATTTTCACACGTTTTTAATCTTGCTTTATCAGCCACCCTCATGTCCTCACTACGTAAATAAAATAATATCACAAAGTAATTAATTTGAGTAATACTCACAATGTGTAGCAATATTTTCACATGCATTGTGCTGTTGAAATTGTTGAAAATACAGTATTTTACAAAGAAACATTTTTATATAGCATTTAACATGAAGCTCAGAATATTAAACATTCAAAACCACTTATACGTTTTGTACCTTTAAATCTCTCACTTGGGTCTGGAACTATTATTGCCTTGCCTTGCGATTCTTCTTGAATCTGACATACCGCATGGTGTTGTGGACCATCTACACTGCCTTCGTAGGCGTTATCTGGAAGTCAATGCCCGTAAACTAATAAATAGCTTCAATTACAACAAATGATTAACATTTATGCTAGTTACAATGCATCAGAACGGAGATTAATGAATGAAGCACATTAGCGCCATCCTCGTTCAACGCCATTAGCAGGCTTTATGGCGGAAAATTTAAGTAAGTAATTGTTTGTTGCCAAGGTGATTGTGGGACAAGGAAAAAAATAAAGGAATAATCAACCAAGAAATTTAACAAAAAGTAGAAATATCATACCAGCAACATATCCACGTAAATGAATGCGCTTCATATTTCCGTAATCTGTGATATTTTGGAATACATATAGGTTCCAATTTTTAGTGGAATTGCAGGAGGACCTCTCCATGTGGTATGTGATGTTCCATTTGTCGTCATCTTCTTTCCTTCCGAACAACGACAGTTGGAATATTCCTCTTCCGCAATGGACGGGAGATTCTTCACGCAGGGATAGAGAAAAAGATAGAGAATATATCACGAATAGCGCGACCACAGTCTTCAACATTGCGACACTTTGTTCTTAACTTGGAAAATATTTGCTCCAGTTGATATGCATTATATTGCTTTAGACTCGTTATATACATACTTCTAGACACGGGGTTGCTATCGTACTCGTGGGTCAAATGTTAAAGGTCATGAGCTTTAACTTTCACTGTTTCCCGGGCTATTAAGACAACGGATCATCCTATATTGAAAATGATCCATTTCATTTTGACAATGGTTAATGATATATTGACAATGACCCATTCTATTTTGACAGCGGTTCATTTAATTTTGACAATGCATCATTTAATTTTGACAATTTCCCATATTATTTTGACAATATTGTGTGATGTCCCTTTTATTGTGAATTGCATTACAAAGTTACATTTCAATTTATTTGACCT
Source organism: Tanypteryx hageni (assembly GCA_028673005.1). NCBI lineage: Eukaryota > Metazoa > Arthropoda > Insecta > Odonata > Petaluridae > Tanypteryx > Tanypteryx hageni. The sequence continues at coordinate 34,543,459 of CM054115.1, forward strand.
TTTCCGAAAACAATGTAAACTTAAAATTATTAATGATTTATTACATTATACGTATATTAAATAACTCGGTAAGAATACTAGAATGTAGAATTTTAATATAAAACTGACCATGAATACAAGTCAGAAATACATTTTTCTAGAACTACATGAAAATAGATACATATACATGCATGGACCCAGGACAAAATGCCCCCGGACAAAATGCCCCAAACGCAAAGTAGGACAAAATGTTCCCACGCACCGAAATAAACATTAATTTTTCCCTCTCAGATGTTGATATACTGTTCAAAATCAGTCAAATGATTAATTATTACGACTTTAACAATTCTCGATATTATTTTGTTCTGAAAAGGTAAATCAGTAACATTATCCTCCATATAGACGTTTTTACATATAACGTGTTTTAACAAACATCCCGACTAAGAAGTAATTTGAAATTTCGTAGACACTATACTAAGCCAGTAATATTTTCTTTTTTGGCATGATTACATAAATCGTAAAGAACTCCTCCGCCTCGCATGTATGCACGCATGATGTGTCCATTTTTCCACTCTTCTATAATTACTCCATACGTAATAAAGGGGAAAGTATTGTCTTCATGAAAAAAATCGATTTTGAGATTTCAACTGAAATACAAGTTCTGAGGTCCCCTGAACACGTTTTTAACCATTTTCTAGATGTGTTTGTGTGTATGTGATAGAAATATTTTGGGTGCTGAAACTCAAAAATTATTAATCTTGTCGACGCGAAATTTCATATTTGATATTTTTGTTAAAGAGACAAGAGTTGATTAGTTTTTGTTAAAAATCGGTGAACCTGAAATGTGTGTTTACTCTTGTCACATTCGATTTTACTTTCATATATACGTAGTATATTGAGAAAGTATTGTAATCGAGAAAAAATCGACTTCGAGATTTTGATGTAAATACACGTTTTAGGTGTCCCCGAGACCATAAAAGTTGTTTTCGCCATACCGTCTGTCTGTTTGCGGTTCTAGGGCGCAAATGCGTCCATAAAATCGAATGATATCTCGTATTTATGCAATATATATTATATTTTGCAGACCCTTTTTTGATAAAAATGATATTGCAGAAAAATAAAATGTAGTTTTATTCTTGGCGATTTTTAGAAAATTTTGATTTACTCAAAAATGTCTTCAGAGAATTTGATTAAAATCAATCGAATAGTAGAGCCTGATGTCAAAAATAGTACCACGCAGCCATTTATCTCTTAAATCACTATATGGTGTCCAGTGGCATTAAAATGTACGCTAACCTACCTACCTTACCTAAGCCCTATGACGGCACGCCTCTGTCACGATCCACTCAAAATCTTTTTCAAGTCTAAACTGTTACACTAAATCCAATATCTCATATTTGTGGATAATATCATTTTTAATAGACACTCTGAAGAGATGAATGATATTCCGCAACAATTAAGTGTACTTTATTCTTGTATCTTTTAAAGCAAAATTCGATTTACTCAAAAATGGATTTTGATTAAAACCCGTTAAATCGTACAGCCTGATGTCACAAATAATACTAACTAAGCCATATGTCCCGAAAAATTACTAAATATTGACCAGTGGCATTAAAATATACGCTAAACTACGGTTACTTTTAATTTATAAGCGTTTTACTTTTATAAACGTACCCAGTCGACCAAACGTATATACGTATATGAGAAAGTTTGTGCAATGTATATTGCGCCCTTTATTTTGAAATAATCGCTTTAATATTAGATGATGAGAGAGGCGGTGGTGGTTGTGGTGATAATCACCACCACAACTACCACGATCTCCACCACCATCACCATGATCACCACTACCACGCATTCTCCGTATATTCCACGTCAAAGACCGACGTAGGAAGTCGGTTAAGCTGACGAAATGCACGAGATTGTAATGCGGTATACGCGTGGTGATGGTGCGAGGCAGAGGCGTTCTTTACGATTTATGTAATCAAGTCATAAAAGAAAATATTACTGGCTTAGTATAGTGTCTACGAACTGAAACTCCAGTAGTGATGCCAAGGAAATGTCGATTTTTTTATTGACCGACTAATTTCTTAATCAATTGTAATTAATAATAAATTGCCCATTTCTTTTCATTTACGAAAGTTGTGTATACGTAAAGAAAATAGACGTATTTATGTTCATTTTTTCGTCACAGATAATCCATTTCTCTTCATTTTCCAAATGTTGCGTGCTCACGAAAAAATGAGTACTATCAAGTGGTACCCGCAAAAACCTTTGCGAAGTCAGTCATAAATCTGCATGTTTACCCGAGCTGTCACACATAGTTCAGAAATTGATTCATCTCGCAATTACTTACGACCTGTGAAAATGAGGTTCACTTAATAACGAAGTGAAACGAAATTATGATGGCTGCAAGAACAATTTAACTCAAGTAATTATAAAAAAGATATACCGCATTACAATTAGGGATTGCAATACAGGTAACCCGGTTTACCGGTAAATGGCGCAAAAATCCCTTACTAAATTTACCGTTACTTGGGTATTTTCTACCGGTAATTCGGTAAAAGAACGTATTTAATGTATGTTTTAATAATTTTACCTGTTGATTATATTTGTAAAATGTATTTTTAAATAGATCTAAACATCTAAATAATATTTTATTATATTCAATAAAGAGATGAAAAAGATATTAAAATTGATTAGGCACACTTTAACATACTAAAATAAAATATTTAAAAAATCATTGCACGTCATACTTTTATTAATATGAACAAAAATTTATTTACACACCTTATTTATTTAGAACTATTTCATTTTTACCTTGCTGCATTTTAACAGATAGTAATTAAATCTTAATAATAAAAGAAGGTATCTGTCTGTCTGTGGCAGTCATAGCTCTTCAGAAAATAAACGTAGGGGCTTCAAAATTTGGCAGCGGCTTTAGATTGATCTTGAGAGTTGCAGTGCCAAAAATAATTCAAATCGGCCCACGGAGGCCCGAGGGTCCCCATTGTTGGTCCAAATGCCGTTTTTTTAAAAGCAACCAAATGACCGATTCTGATGAATTCTCCATTAACATCAATGTTTTTATAAGACACATTATCGAGTCTAAAATGGATAAAATCGGTATACGGGGTCAAGGATCGTAATGTAAGGGCCGATCCAAATTTCACGATTTCGAGGGCTCCCCATGGAACGGTCGGTCCAAATTTCGGCGATGTCCGTCTGCCTGTACGCATATATCACGGAAGATCTGGATGAACCGATTTCAACCAAATTAGGTAGATACATAGAATATTCACATAAATACATGACCAAAATGACATGTTTGGACCGGATCGACCAAGCAGGGGTGCCACAATTGCATAATAAAATTTTCTGTAGTTATGCTTTTGGAAGGAATTGGCCTACACGAATTCAAGCAAATTTGGTATATAGAATTTTCTCACAAATTCATCGCCAAAATACCATACTTCGACCCGATTAACTTAGTATGGGTGCCACAATTGCAAAGTTAAACATTTCGGTAATTGTGAATTTGATAGAAATTGGCCGACCGATTTCAACGAAATTTTGCATGAATAAGTTGTGCAAAATAAAAAAAAATTAGGATAGATATACAAAGCAAAGTTACCAAATTAATAGTAATAAAAATGTTCTTTTTACAAGTGTTTGTGTTGAACTGTCCCAATCGATTTTAACCAAATTATAATATTTATTATGTACATTACGGAATTTTTAATAAAACCAGCAAATCCACAATAACGAAGATAATCGTGGAGGTAGTTGAACGCGTTTCTAATGAAAAGGAAACAATACAATTAAGTCAACTGAAGTCATTGATTCCGATTCCGTGAACGTTACAACTTCAGTTCCATCGACATTGGCTGCGTTGTCGATGAAGGAAAAACTTCAAATTGGCGATAAAGAAAAAACTGATGTAGCCTATTAAGATCTAACTCAAAAACAAAAAAAAAACACGAAAGGCCTAACACATGTCGCGAGAAAGGAATTGGCGTATTTTCAAGAAGAATAATTAAGAGGAAAATATTTTTAAATGGCTTTCGATTTCGTAATGACTGTTCGACCAACGAGTGTGGAATCACAAAGAGCGTTTTCTACGGCAGGGTTGATATGCACAAAAATCGGGTCGCAGTTAGGAAAGCAAAGTCTGGATAAATTATGTTTTCTGCGAGCCTATTTTAACAACCAAAGAGACAAAAAATAAAAAAGAATCAGCGGCAATAACTATTATTTTAAAATAATATTTTAGAGTTTATTTCATGTTTATAATCAAAGGTTTATTTACGATATTTGTTTAAAGTTTATGTTGTGTTTTCCTTAAAGTACTTATCCTTAGAGTTTATAATCGAAGGATTATTTTCGATTTTTGCTTAAAGTTTATGTTGTGTTTTCCTTAAAGTATTATTTGTGTTATAACCCTCCCAACGAAGTCTCAGTTCGCCTCATGCGAGAGTAAAATAATCTTTATGTACGACATATTCAAATTCTGATGTTATCTTATAATAAATTTTATGCTAAGTCTGATTGAACTTTTTCCCTAATTGGTTTAGAGGGGTAGTTGCAGCGGACACGCGCTGGATTCCTGCGAAATCTCAATCATCTACATAAAGGGGAAGTTTGTTAAAACACGTATAAAAAGAGTCATTCATAAAGTGACAAGAGGAATGTCTTTTATTAACGTCCTGATCAGAGAAGATACGAATATATTCCCATACACTAAATATGGTGTATCGCAGGATTAATGAAGAAAAGGATTTTCTATTTCCTCAATGATTCCTGAATTTGCGACGAATTTTCCATGCGACGAATTTGCCAAGCAACGAATTTGCCTTGCGACGAAATTGCCATGTGACGAATTTGCCTTGCGACCAAATTGTCATGCGACGAATTTGTCTTGCGACGAATTTGTCTTACGACGAATTAGCCATTCGACGAATTTGACACGCGACGAATTGCTCACGACGAATTGGCGGGACACCGTTTGCTTCTGCCATCCCCCAACAACCCCTCACTTGGACAAAAACAAAAAGTCCAAACCAGGACTAATGCAGACTGGCTTCCAAAAGTTGACGTTCCGAATTGATTACTTACTCATATTGACAATAATGTTTCAGTATGTGTTAGTCATTCAAAGAAATTCTCATACCATAAATACCACTTGTAGTTCATATTTTAGCAATGAGAGAGAAAATTGGAAAACAGAGCATTATCAGGTTTAAAATACTAAAACAATGTCAAATCTCTTTCTGACATATTTTCCATGTATGTTTTTTACTTTCTCCATATACGTAGTATAGGGGAAAGTATTGTATTCATGAAAAAATCGACTTCGAGATTTCAACGGAAATACACGTTTTGAGGTCCCCTGAACACGTTTTGACCATTTTCTCGATGATGTCTGTATGTGTATGTGATAGCTATTTGTGGGTGCTTTAACTCAAAAAATATTAATCAGGTCAACGGTAAATTTTATATTTAAAATTTTTATAAAAGTCACAAGAACAGATTAGTTTTTGATAAAAATCTGTCAACCGGAAGTGGGTGTTTACTCTTGTCACATCCGATATTTTGAAATATTTGCTTTAATATTTGATAAATGTAAAAATGCACTTGAATAAAAGTTGTAGGAAATTTTATTTCCTACAAACTTTGTTTGATACATTTTCCCATATAATGCATTGTTTAAGAGATATCTTATATTTTTAGCTGACCCCACCATGGCACCTACCGACGGGTATTGCTAACAATTGACGCTTAGTTACGTCTTAGTAACGCTCCTTTTGCTTTTCTTAATTGTTGGAGATTTGTGGCTATATCCAATATTAGAAGGCTATGGTCTGAGTTTATTTCTGTTCTTTGTAAAGTCAAAATTTTCTCGCTGTTTCTTAAAATATTTATTATGTAACCTATTTGTAATTTTTAGAAATATTACAGATATGGAGAAAGTCATGTGGTGGCACATGAGATTTTTTAATAAACGAATTTAAAAAATGTTACTGTTTATACGACAATATGTCTGGATCAACTGTCCATTGCTGAAGAGTAGTCTAGTGAAAAAGAAAATAACCCAGTAGCTCGGTAATACACGGTGCCCGGATGATAGATATCCAAAGAGAAAAATTCATATCTCGAAAAATGTTTCTTATATGCATGTTCAGTTTGCATCATTACAAAGGAAAACCCTTCAAGTTTTTTTTCCATACCCCACTCACGCGCCAGCTCATGTTCTTTAGCAGGCCGAGTAGCAATGCTGAGCAATGGCGACACCGCTGTAGAAGGTTGCGTGTGTTTTGTGGTTTGCTGAGTTGAAGTCTGTGACGGTTGTTCAGCGTCGTTTTAGAAGTGAATGTGGACGTCAACCCCCAACACAAAAAAGTATCCGGTTTTGGGACAACAGACTGAGGACTACAGGGAGTTTGTTACGTGAAAAAGCTCCTGGTAAACCATGGACCTCTGAAGAAGATGTGGATCGCATCAGAAAGTCCTTCCAGCGGAGTCCGCATAAATCAATTCATGCTGCAAGTTCTCAGCTACGAATTCCACGTTCGACTGTACACGATGTTCTGCATAAACGCCTCCGTCTAAGAGCATTCAAGATTCAACTGCTTCGTGCGTTGAAACCGAATGACCGAGACGCACGCACAAACTTCGCTGTAGACATGCTGGAGAGAATTGACTCTACACCTGATTTCCTCCGCAAAGTGTGCGCCTCAGATGAGGCGACCTTTCATGTCAGTGGAGTTGTGAATAGGCACAATTGCAGGATTAGAGGAAGTGCAAATCCACATGTCACTTGTGAACTGGAGATAGACAGTGCCAAAGGGAACATGTGGTGCGACTTAATGCACGATAGGGTGATCGGACCCTTCTTCTTTTTGGAACCACCCGTGACCGGGGCCTCGTACCTTTAATCTTTGCCAAATAAAATATAGCCCGGAGATGGCCCCTGGAAGCACGGGCCGCATACCAAGCTTCATGAAAATCGGACCATTGCACAGTGGGACCAATTCCGAAAAAGGTGGCCAAAACTCAAAAGTGTAAAGAAAACAATCCTTTGCAATGAGAAGATGTTCCTATTTATGATGAGAAGACATAATCATTATAAAAACAATAAGAAATGGTCATATTTTATCAATATTTCATTTTAAGTCCAAAAAAAATGACCTTTTTCTTAATCGCTCTCATCACTGCTGCCCATATCAGCTTTGGTTGTGGAAGGGTGTGAATTGGAGTGCATTGAATCTGTCCTATTAATTTCGGGAGAAAGTAGAAGGCGCAAAACATCAGGGGAGAATGTCCCGTTGGTCAAAATGGCTCACGTCTCATGGATGAAATAATTGGATCGGACGATACCAGCAACCTTTGTAGAACATCTTGGTTAGTGGTTGACCTAAAACCGGTAGAAATAAATAAAGGTAAATATATTAAGGAAAATGATGATGTTGAAGGAAAGTTGCGTATAAGAAAGTTTAACAGAAATTTTATCATAATTATCATTATATTCATCTGACGGAAAAGTTATTTTTAAATTACAGATACACTTTCTTGTGTAGTGTTCTCTGTATTTTTTTAAGTCCTTGTGGCGAGTTTCCTGTGCCTCCTCAGAAAGTTGTCCAATAGGAAGAATTGCAGAAGATATTATTTCTGAGCCATGGACTAGTATTTTGTGAACTGAAGCTGGCATGTATTACCAGGGGTAGAGAGAAAAAAAAGATGTGCAGTTTCATGGGCGTGCTCGCCAAATGTCTCCGTGTTTATTTCATACCGACTAGAAAGTGTCCGCAGAATGACTCCAAAGCGAACAATGAGTGTCTCATCAATCCCGGTAATTAATGAGGTCGTTGTTGGGTCCTGAAAGAAATGATGAGCTGTGTTTCCCCCGTTCGTCGTCCCACTCCCTCCTGGTTTTGGGAGATCCACTAACAATCCCATTTTATTTTTGAACTTCTCCTAAATGAGATCCTTCTAGGCATGAACTTTCGTTTTATCTGCTTCACCTCGAACCTGCCACTTCTTGATTCCTAGGCGGTAGGCCACGTGGAGCAGGCATTCGAAAAACCTTATCCAGGCATGAAGTGGGGATAGTCCAAAATTAAAGGCTTCAATATCTACTTCCCGTTTAGTCACCTCCTGAATATCGTTCATTTGTTTGCATATGTAGCAAGTTTGTAAAGATTTTCCTGTAATTGCACTGCAGACTTTTCCATCAACCTTAGTAAAAACTAACTTATGGGTAACATGGATGCTTTTCCAACACTAGTTTTGGCAGCAGAGGGTACTAAGCACCTGATCTGACACTCAATGTAGTTCTTTTCTTCTACAGTTACAATAGCGGACTCTTTTTTGAGCTGAAGGTGAATGGGATGGCAAAATCTAGAAGAGGAAGGTCTGGCGTTCTTCCAAACTACTATATTATTACCAGAACTTGGGTGCTCAAAGGACATCTACAATGGGACAATCAAAGTCACAAATAGATCACTATCACTATAACGGTCCTCAGAAAACTTTTGCTTGTATGCAGATTGCCCACTGCTTCCATCAAACGCCCACTTACTTATCAGCATCAGGTTAGTTGGTTCATTTAGTTCAGTAACTGGCAGTGCAGTAATTACTGGATCTTGTAACGTAATAAGATGTTCAGCAGTGTGATTCAGTAAAGCTTGAAGCTTTATTTACGCACAGGTTTCCGTTACCACGATCGATTCTCTTTGAGGATAGCACCTTTTTTTTAGCTTCCCTTACGCTTTTGTAAGAGTGATGAAGGTCTGCATTCCTCTCTTTGGCTTGAGATCTAATCATCTAATACTGATCTCTTGACAGCTTTGCTTCCAGTAGCAAAGACAGAGCATCGTCTTCAGAATAGCACACTCGAGGTGAACTGATTTAACACATTCAAGTCTATGCCCGTACGTGATATGGGTGACGTCATTATTCCGCGGCGACTATACCCATATCCCTTACGTAGTTCAGTTTAGCAGCTGTCATCTTCAACAATGTTAACAATTTTTGTAAGCAGTTGGTAATGGAGGCTCTGATGGAAGCGTTACTCGCAAACCTGCGAAAACACGTTCAGTTGCGGATAATCTCGGTGTACTGTTAGTGCATCATGGAGTTTAAAAACAATTGGGGAAAATATGTGCAGCCAAATTTTTCTCCCCCTTCATTTGCATGAGTTAAGGAAATAAATATTCCAAAAAAATCAGCCGGGACTCGTCGGGAACTTTATATATGTCCATAGATGTGATTCATGCATAAGTTTTTTTCTACATTTCGCATTAAGATATAAAATGGGAAAAATTTCACATTTTCATGATTATAAAAGAAAAATATTTTGCACATCGTATACTAGATACATCAGAGTGCCTACTAAATCGTGCTGAAGAGCTGCCATCTTTTTCTCGTAAAATATTTGAGCTATGAAAATTTCCACCTAACAATGTCAAAAAATTTGCAATAAACCGGAGAGATCACATTCAAAGTTTGCGTGCTTATAAAGGAATAACTATGACAACAATTTTGATGAGAAATGTTTTAAATGATAGTATGATCATTTGTTATTCATTATACAAAGCTTTTTACAGAGCTTTTGGAGTTTGAAAAAATGACTTTTGGCCAGCTTTTTTGGATTTGGTCCCACTGTGCATTGGTGCAAAAGTTGTTAGTAGGGGACACACACACAGAGACAGGACCATTTCATAAGGCTATGTCGCTGTTTCCTTTGGAAACCAGCCTAAAAACAAATTCATGGGCCTGCTTACGCTATCATCACGATGCAAGACTGACTGTTAAATAACAATGGGGAATTATAATAGTACGTTCAAACGATCGCCCAAGACGCGGAATAATCTTTATTAACTCCGGTCAATACGCAAGAATACGTCGTATTTTATAAAATAATAAACCCTGAAGGCTCAAGTGACGTCACCGACTGACATAACAATCACGTAGAGAGGATGTTAAAATTCAGTCAGCCGCGAAAGCGACGCCGCTCAAATTGTTGGAATACTTTTGAAAATGAGTGTACATAACATATGGTACAATATTTTTTACCATTGGCATTTTGTCACTGATATAAAATCAATATTAACAATGTTGTGACCAAACGTTTATATGTAAAAGCTAAGATGGTGATGATTGATGAGGATGTGAAACCCACTGATGATGTGAGATGTGAATGAGGCTCACCCAGCCCTAATCTGGTGGTGGGGTTGCACCTTAGAGATATTTAAGAATTATACAAAAATACACACAACTAATGTTTTAACGTGATACTCTCTCAACATAGTGTATTAGTAAATGAAATTTATATTGCACCAAGCGCATTTAATTCTAAATATGCATTGAATCCCCCGAAGAGACATTGTAGGAATCGATTAAGTAGTAGCTACCGTCATACTGAATGAATACATTTAATAATATTGACACAACTATTTATAACGACATCGCTAGTTTCAATGTAACAACCATCAGGTGCAGAGGCGTAGCGAGGGGGGGGGGGCAGATGCCCCCTGGCGCAGGGCATAAGGGGCGCAAACTCATCGACCGATTTTTATCGGTGAATGCAGATCCACTAGGAGGTCGCGGAGTGATGTAATATCCTAGCGCAAGGGTCGGCAATACACGGCCCGCGGACCAGATGCGGCCCCTGAGAGCGCTTTATGCGGCCTGCGAAGCCATAATGAAAAGGTGATCGGTACAATGTAACAGAAAATTTTGTATTTTTGCAGTAAAAATTTTGTCTCAAAACCTTATCTGATAAATATTTAACGCTGTTAAATTATTTAGATATGAATTTTACTAATATGAGACCACAGAATCTCTGGAAAACTTCGGATGTAGACACTACTCCGGCCCGCCGAAGTACTCGTGACTTTCATTGCGGCCCTCAGAAGTATTCACATTACAAATGTGGCCCGCCATGCACAACAAGTTGCCTACCCTTGTCCTAGAGATGCGCGAGTCATCAATATTGACATTATTTATGTCCGAGTATCAAAAGTTCCTAATACTGATTTTGTGGCTTCTTTTAGTTCACTAGGCCTTTATATTTAAAAAATACTTTAAACTAGTCAATATATTTGATTAGATCAGAATATATTTTTTATAGAATTTTGTTTTATTTGGAGCATTAACAATATCACTATAAGTTTTCCGATCAATTGTATTTACCCGTTCTGTTTACGCGTTTTCGCATATGCGCGATATTATTTTTACCACCATTTTTCGATGTACGCGTCATATATTCGCATTGACGCGATTCGTTATGCGCACAGCGTGTACCATCAATATATTTTATTATTTATTAAACATTTCGTAGATTCTTGCCCGTTAATCGTCCGTGCAGTGATGGCATTCATTGCATCGTACGGAAGAGCAGGATTTCCCGAGTGTTCCTACGGTGGTATATAGAACCTCTCTTTTCTTGTAAGTGGGTACCCCTCTTTGAGCAAACAACGCACTTGGACCCACTATTTTTTCCCTGAAGTGGGGTTTTCTTCTAGAAAGTGACCCACTGTTAGCGGTCATCAACTGTATGAGTGAAAACCCTCGCAAAAATATTCATTGAGATGGGCGAGTAGAATATATTTGTATAGGAATGTTCACTGATCGAAGGAGCTTCGAGACGTCTGTGATTTATGGCAGAAACTCAAAGCTCAAAAAATTAAGGAATTGTAAGAGGATGCTGCACAGGACGCCATATATAATCGTACACGCTTGAGGGGTTGTAACGCTCATCAAATCAAATTTATAGACGTTTCTAAGTAGAATACCACTGCTCAGGAAGGTAAACAACGCCTATTACCTACATCATTTTTAATGGGAAAAAATATTTTCGATTTACGCGGAGGCACGGCCCACATTGGTGGCAAAATTACTTACCAAACCATTCAAGAGAGAGAGAGAAAGAGTATGTTTGCTGCTTGCTTGAGTTTCCCAGAGCCACCTTAATGGGGTAACGAAGCAGAGAATTGCCAAAGGACGCCGACACGCTAAATTGAATTCAGAAGACCCCGTAAACCTCTCCCCCCTGGAACTTGGTGACAAGAAAATAGGTCATATGGCCCGGCTGGGGATATAACTCCCCCCCTAGGGGCGCTAAGATGAAGCCTTCCCCGGGCGCTGAAGACCCTAGCTACGCCACTGATCAAGTGTTAGGCTTAGGTAGGTATTTAAAACTGTTTGAGAAGAATTTTACATCGCACAGATCACTGAAGTTTAATTCACCAGTAATAATTAAATAAATAGATACAGATAAATTAATAAGTAGGATATTTAAACTAAAGAATACCTGTTCTACCACAATATAAGGAAAAATAATTTTCTGATTTCAAAGCAAATATATTAGTATACGATTATACTACGGCGAATTCGATGAAAAGCACCACCGGATACCCGTGTACACCCCTACTTGTTTTATTATTGAACTAGAGTTTTAGTAATGTCAAACTTCGAAACACGAAATTAATATTGATATTGCCTGAATTTTGTCTTATGCCGTATTTCGGTGATCGTAGATGTACCGAATTCAAATCCTATAACAATTACTCCAAATAATAAGAGAATAATTCATGTGTACTTTTTCATTGAATTTTAAAGTATCTTAAAATGAAAATACGAAGTCGGGACTTTGGCGTGAAATTGCATAAATAATTGAAGTTTAGTTTTATTATAGTCGAAATAAATATCGCATCTAATTAGGCTTGCAAATTGACAAAATAACCCAAAAAATATTGGAATTTTTTATTAACATTAAGGTAACGGGACAGAGTATTGACTTTTAATCAGATGTGCGGCGAGTTTTATAAGTATCGATCAAGCAGATATTATATGACATGTGTGTTTATCTTTATATTTATGCAACGAATTATTTAAATCAGTTCGTTCTGGGATACATCGAGAGAAATCCATCAGCTTGTCCCCACTCTCTATCGATGAAAAAAGTCGAATTTGTTCATATCACAAAAGTTTGCTAGCAGGGATATCTTGCACGTGGGCGCCAAACAGCTTAGGCGGGACCCTGGGTCACGCGGTATTCTTGTGGCAAATTTTGTCCTCTATCCGAATAATTTTTAAAATCTATAATGAACATCATATAAGAGCTTGGGAGAGAAAAATATAGATTTCTAATTGTTGATTGCCTATAGAACCGTTTTAGAAATCGATGTAAACAATTATGCGATGCTATCTTTAAGATTTTCTCGAATTTTTACCTCGGAAACTATAAGTCGTAATTATGTGGTCTTTGTGGTAAATGTTGTCCTCTATCCGAAAAATGTTTTAGTCTACACCTCACATATCATATAAGAGCTAGGGAGAGAGAAATATAAATATTAACAGCGTAAAGAATGAGGTTTTTAAAGCGAAGGTAACAGCCCGCATTGACGTGTGATACATCAAATTATACGTCTCGACCTGCAGATTTGCAGGAAAATGGTAAAATTGAAATCGGCCAAACCGTTAGCAAGATATTGAGTTTTTTTTGTGACCGGCTAAGATCTGCTGGACGTAGTTGTAGTGGTTTTTGTTAAGGTGGCGCTGCTAGCGGACATTAGACGCTGTAGGAAATAACGTGGCGTTCGTAGCGGACATTAGTAGAAGGAAATAAACCTTGAAGTCGCTGACCTTAATCGTAATGTGGCAGAAGGCTATCGACGGGCAACTGCTAGTATGGGTTTTAAAAGTGTTATTTGGCGAAAGAACCGTCTTAGCGACCGATGTAAACAAAATATTCGATTTTATGTTAGAGATTTTTTCGAATTTTTATCTATTATTATTTTATCTATAATTACTATAAATAATAATTATGTGGTCTCGCGGACATTTTGTGGCAAATGTTGTCCTCGATCAGAATAAAGCTTTTAATTGATAACTTACGGATCATATAAGAACTTGGGAAAAAAGGGCATATAATTGTTGCTTGACGGATGCCATTTAACGAGATAAGAGTATAAGTTTATTTAAGTGCTTCTATAAAGTGGAAGTTCTAATTGACGGATGAAGTTAAAAATCACGACTGGACGATACATTTTAATAAGGATCACTCGTATACTTAATTTAATTAACATCCGTAAAGCTGTTTAGGATATGTAAATTTCGCCTATAAGGCGTTCCGCTACTATCACTTTGCTGGTAAAAATAATGTGCGAAAGATATCCTCAGGATTATCAAATACTTCATCCTTTATCTCATTATCAGAAAAAGGTTTTTTTGTCTATGGCGAACAGCTTTTAATTTTATTTTGTCTTCTTTAATATACGAATCATGTGCAATTTATTTTGCTACTTATGTGTTTGCTAAAATTCTCTTTCGCTATACGACGTCAATAACTCTTTAACACTGTTCGTCGATGTGTCGATGGGTTCTATGTTGGATTGAAAGGATTGCATAACTTAGTTAATGGATTTTTTCTATTCAATATATTGTATAAAATAAAAATGGAAAATATAAACCCCCAACTTTCTATGTCTTAAAGGTTCTGATCTCACTTCTTGCTATATAGCAGCGCTTCCCAAACTTTTCTTTTCGCGTACCAGCAAAAACGTGGCACAATTTCTTCGTACCACATAGTAAGTATGAACCTAAAAAATTTTCTTTAATAACGAAAGAAGCATTTACAAAATAATATAAGGTAGGCAGATAAAATATGTGGTACTGAAAAATTAATTATTTTCTCGCATTTACCATACTTAAAATTCAAAGAAAATCAGTCAATGTGATGGATGAGCTTGGATATATGTAGATAGCATTTTAATATTTGTTTCAATGTTAGTTAACTTCCAGCGAAGGTCTGGTCGAGGTTCATTCTTGTTCGATTTTTGTTTTTAATTACCAAGATAGTAGAAAACCCCAGATTAACAAAGAAAGTCGTGCAGAATGGGATTAGAATTTTCAACGCTATGTCAGAAAGAGTGGGATATTCAGCTGGTCTTTTTCCTTCACGTTCATATTTTCAGGAATGGAATTAATTTAAACAAACGAGTTTCTCGCCTAATTCAGTCCAGAATAATTTTGTTTAAAATAGCAACGTGAAAACGCAAACAGATAACGATACTTCGGCAGTTGACTGTGAGCCATGAGCGGCGCAGCGGACGCGTCCGGACGGTGCGGGCAATAGTCCGTCCCTCTTTTGGGTCACTCGTTATGCGGTTCCATGGGTGAGTGCTGACACTAAACTCGCGTACCATTGGCAGAATCTTCGCGTACCACTGGTGGTACGCGTACCATAGTTTGGGAATCGCTGCTGTATAGCATAATTTCCAGACAACTTCATCAATGCATCTCTTATTTGTTTGTATTGAAACTGAAAAACTAATAGCGTCGATTCCTGTTTTCCTCCTCGTCGTTGATAGGGCTTTTGGCATAAACTTATAAAATTGCAAATAATTTATCATAGGCTTACAGATACAGGAAATAATGCATGCGTTTTATTGCTCCAAGGAATGTTACTGTATCGACGGAAGATCGAGGAATTAGTTGATACCAAGTTGAGTGAATTACAGCCAGAAGGAAAGAATGCAGACAATGAGTTTAAATTTAGTATATGGCGCTGTAAATCTGAATGTATACCTTTCATGTTCATTCCCCTGAGGGAGAATGGGTGGGGGAATGGGAAAGAGAGTGTGAATAGGAGAGAGGGAGAAAGGAAGGAGAATGGAAGGGAGAGAGGAGAATGGGAGAGAGCTATGGAGGATAATGAGATGTGGAAAGTGAGGATAATGGGCTGGGAAAAGTGAGGAGAATGGGAGGGAGTAAATGAGAGAGAGGATGGTAGGGGAAGGGTGGGAGAATGAAAGGAAGGAGAAGAGGAGAATTGGAGGGAGAGAGGAAGGAGAATAGGAGGGAGAAAGGGAGAGAGGAAAAGAGAATAGGATAACGGGAATTATTATATCTAAATAGCTATTAATCATTCAATTTTATTCTTTTAGACCTACCTTAGATGGATTACAACTGAACGCGGCTGCATTGTAACCGAAATGCGCATCTAGTTTTTCATATCCTTTTGTCGCCTGAGATATACGTTTTTTTCGATCTTTATTTTTAAGTGCTAATTCTTGAATTCAAGAAAGAGGTTGACATGACATAGATCGAACCAAATCCATTCATAGTGAAGAGTACCTACTATCTTTATAATATATATTACATTGTGCAAAGTAAAATTGAAACAAAATTGATAATGCATCAATGTATTTTTTACTGATTTTGTTAACTTTCCACAGTAAAATACAAATATATTACATAAATAATTATAAAATACTTAAATTAAAATTAACAAAAACACCAGGAATAACACGCAAAAAACATTTAAATCATTGTTGCATGTGAGGGACAAGTGGAACTGTCCATGAAACCAGTTAATATAAATCCGATCCAACTGAATTAAATAAACATACAGAGAAATTTATACCAAAAACATTGAAATGAGAAAATGTGAAATTTACAATGATACTCATGCATATTTCATCACGCTGAACCATTTTTTACTGATTTCGGTCACTCTTTTTGCACCCTCGACTGTAAAATTTGGAGAAATCTTTTCCATCTTGATTGCTTGGGCGATGAGTAAGCCAAACGAATGCAGTTGCTGAGGGGAAGGAGGTTTGTCTTCATCAATGTAATAAAATAAATCGAAACAATCACCATAACGCCTATCCCAGCCTCTTCCTTCATAAACAAGTCCGTCTCCACCAGAGTAAAAGTTATATACAATATCGCCATCATATGGGATATCAGTGTTTTGACTCTTCATCAGCGCAAGCTTGCACATGCTAATATTAAAGCAAGGCGATTCGTTAAAAGAGATATATACCTTAACCAACGGTTTGTCCCAGACGGGGATTTCTTCTGTTGGCTGCCGAGCGTTCCACTCTTGGCGAGATACAATCTGCAACTCCTGATCTTGAATGACGTTGAACCATTTATTACTCTCGACCGACACTCTCGAATCCCCAACAATCACGAAATTTGGAGAAATCTTTCCCAACTTGATTCCTTGGGCGATGAGTAAGCAAAATGACTGCAGTTGCTGAGGGGAAGGAGCATTCTCTCCATCAAGGAAATATATTAAACTGAAATTACCACCTATACGCCTTTCCCAGCCAAGTCCCTCGTACACAAATCCGTCTTCACCAGAATAGAAATTATAAGGAATATCTCCATGAGATGGAAAGTGATCGTCTTGCTCCTTCAGCATCGCAAGCTTGCATATCCTATTGTTTAAGCAGAGTGTATCTGTATAATCGACAAATATCCTATCAACCGGTTCGACCCAGGCGCCGATTCCTCTTCTTGGCCTGCGTGCTCTCCACCCCTTTCGAGAAATGATCTGCAGTTCCAGTGCCTCGGTAATATTTTCACCTGTTGATTAGGAAGAAGAACAAGATTAATTTCAGTTTCATTATTAACCTATTACAATCCAAAAAAGTCTACTGAAATATTCAAAGAAAGGAAATATTTTAATTTGATCCAAATTTGAGAAAATACGCGGTTTGAAGAATAATATCTATGTAAATAATATAAACTGAAAAGGGGCAATCTCACCAACTTCCTATTAAGTGTCCTCAGAGATTGAAAGAGGTTAGTCTTCATTTTATTCTATCTATATTATCATACACTATCATAAAATCACTATAGACGTTGATTCAAAGTAATTCTAATTAATAGTCAACAGATTCGAAATCGGTTTAAGTTTAGAACAATTTATTTGACGGATTCGTCTCCGCAAGCATTAAATAATTTATCCTTGGGAGAATTTACCGGCTTCATTACCTTTGCATTTTATTCCTAAGTCGCCGTAACTATGATCTTTTGAGAGAGACCTTTGAGAAATATCGGTAACCACAACGTGGGTCGGAATATAACCGCTCGTCATATTCACATTTTCTGAAAGATAAAAGAAATAAAATGTAAATTTCGAGGCTATCCATGCAAATAAATGCACACCGTAGTTATTCGGGAAATAATCGTATAAAAGATTTATTGATTACTTATGTGAGAAATTAAAATTACTTTTAAAGGTTTCCTTTCAAACGAAGTAGAATGAGACAAGTGTGAAACAAAGATATCAAGTATGATATCGTGTGTTTTATTATTTTGAATGATGAGGATCGAAATCAATAAAGGAGTGACTTGTATCACATAATGGATGCGGATAATGACACACTTTATATGACAGCATGTTAACAATTACTACTAATTACTACTCTAAAAAGCTTACAATGTGGTCAGGATTCTTTACGTTGCATTTAGAATGCATTTCAAACAAAGAAGCAAGAAAGCCAAATGTTAGGTAATATTTTCAGAGTACTTCACCTGTGAAGAATCCCCTCATGTGAATATGCCGCATCCCTCCTATATCCGTAACGTTCTGTTGTATGATCAACTTCCAATTGTCTGTTGCGTTGCAGGAGGAGCTGTCTAGGTGATACGAAGTGTTCCACTTCATATCTTCCCTTCTCCTTACGAACAGGGACAATTTGAAATCGCCCCTTCCGCATATCTCTGGAGATTGGTCAGCCACGCAAAAGGAGGGAGAGATGAAGAGTATGATGAAGTAACTCAGAATGATATTCTGCATCTTGCCGGCGAGTTATGTTCGTCCAATTGACTCTCAAGAGATGACTGCCGCTGTTGTGTGCCAAAGAGTCCCGACTCGAACCCTTATATACGCATTCGAATAAAATAAAATTCAGTACAGGTCACCAGAATGTCGAAGGTCGTGATTTTTCATCCTCTGGCCTCTCTCGTGATTTTTTGTTCGTTCAAAGATAAAATACGGCATGTCATATTTATCAAAGCTGTTAATTATTTCATTTTAATTTTGAAAGACCCCAGTAGCAAAAGTAAATTATCGTCGTGATAACTGATGCGTGAGGCGTGACTAATTTTCATTAAATTAGGCCTTCCATTGCATCGTTAATTATCTTACACCTTAATTGTACGCGTAATGCAATTACTGATTCTTACTATCATTATTATTTGTTTTATGTCAACAGTTACCATTTCTATTTTTTCTAGTACAGTAGTTTCAAATTTTACTAAACAAAATACTTATTTCAATATTTATTAGGTCAAATATATGAATTATTAGTCGTTTTAGCTCTGTAGTTTTCTCATTCGCATAAAAGTACATATTTCAAGTTGTAGAATTAATCTTATCCACTTATCAAATATTTTGTAGACGTGTGAATAAGGCAACTGCGTAAAAATAATATTTCCTCTTCATACAGCCAGAAATCCTAGATTTCATGTAGCAATGCCATACAACAGCGCTTCTCAATCTTTTTTTATTGTCGTATCCCTTTCAATTTAAACAAAACTTCGGTTGAATCTATTAACAAATATTTTGTTTACATCAATCGCTAAGACGGTTCTCTCAGCAAACAACAATTAAAAATCCATAAATTTCTCCCCCTAGCTCTTATATGATCTATAAGATATGGATTTAAAAAAAATATTTGAATATAGCACTTCATTTACCACAAAGAAGTCTGCAAGACCACATAATTACGATTTATAGTTTCAGAGAAAATAATTCGAGATAATCCCAAGAAAAACATCGAATTTATTGAGAATTTATAACAAACTCCTAAACCGTTGATTCGTACTGTTTAGGAGTTTGTTATAGAGTCTAATTTTTTTCGATAGTCCCCTTTCTCTCACATATTGCATGTTTTGTTTACATCGATCGCTAAAACAGTTCTCTCAGCAAGCATCAATTAAATACCATATTTTTCTCTTTCTAGCTCTTATATGATCTGTAAGTTATATATTTAAAAAATATTCGCATAGAGGACAATATTTGCCATAAAACACTGCACGACACCACATATTTATGACTTTAATTTTGGGTACAAAAATTCAAGAATCTTTTGATGCTATTTTGTATGTATTTCCTATAAAGAACGCCTTTGAAATCTGTGTATTCCATTTATAGAGTATATTTTTCCATCTTGTGTATATTAATGCATTCCCAAATAAAATCATACTACAGTTTTATCAGTATGCTATAAAAATATTTTTATATTAAAAAATGTTGAGTATAATTTTTGTTTTCTTTTCCCGCTTCAACCACCAGTTTAACATCTCTTTGGTGAAATATGTATTAACCTGTAAAATTTATCATGTCTTTTATTTATTTCTTTAGTAACAAAATATAAAAATGTTGAACTCAAAAATGCTTTTAAAGTATCTAATATATAAATATGACTTCGTCGTCATCGTCGGTGAGTGGGAAAGCAGAAAAGTAATGATATTTTTAACAAACTTTCCGAGTAGCTAGAATATTGACATTTGGTGGGAATGTTCGATTCTTAAAGTAAAAGTCATTTACAAAAAAAATTTCCAAAATTGATCCGGGTTCGATTCCTGAGAATGATTTCCATTCCCCATAAAATAACATGGAAAAAATCGATATTTCGACCTGCAAGCTTATTTTCTTTTGCTTATTAAAATTTACATATTTGACCTTCGATCTCTGGACTAGGACTGCATTAAAGAAAAATGACAATACAGTCAAACTCTGCTATAACGAGCGCTACAGGACTGTTTAGT
Source organism: Tanypteryx hageni (assembly GCA_028673005.1). Lineage (NCBI taxonomy): Eukaryota > Metazoa > Arthropoda > Insecta > Odonata > Petaluridae > Tanypteryx > Tanypteryx hageni. The sequence continues at coordinate 34,564,009 of CM054115.1, forward strand.
TTTGGTCGTTATAGCCGTTAAACTTATGATCCGTGAAGGCAAAAGCATGCATGCGTATGGTGAAATAAGACATAAGAAGTAAAAGTGAATATATAAACAGAAAGTTTATTTAGTAAATTTATGAAAAAACGTAAAAATGAGAATAAAATAGAAAATTTAAAGTAAACATTTGTACATATAAAATTTACTCACAGCTGCATCCTTAATCACTCCCATTTTTACAAAAATAACTTTGAATAGTAGCCTGTTTCATAGTTTTCACTTTGAAGTCTCTTAAGTTTCCTGTTATTACACTTAGTGCACTAAAAACAGCATCGGAAATGTCAATATTTAAAAAAAAATCATTTAATGTTTTCACGGCATCCTGAGCTTGAGAGTAAGTTTCGTCGGGATTGTGTCTTCAACACATTCAACATTGTCTTTATCACTGTCTGCTGTGCTTTGTACTGTCTCTATTATTTCACTCTCCGTAGGAATTCCACTGGTAATCAAATCATCATCAACATGAACAAAATTGTCAATGTCATTTACATGGTCAAAATTCGCAATTCCATTTTCTTTATGCCATTCTGATAGAGGTAGATCATCTTCATCAATGTTATGGTTATCAATCGAAAATTCTCCCGATATTAAACCAGACTTTCGAAAACAGTTTATTATCGTTGTAGGTGAAACATTGTCCCATGCATCTGTCATCAAATGAATTGCATCCAATACAGAGACGTTACCATCTAAACCTCTTTCCCTCCTTTCAATCAACTGTAGAACAAAAAATCGCTTGAAATGGCCTTTAAAACTTTTAATTATCCTCATGTCCATTGGCTGCAAAATAGAAGTCACATTTGGAGGCAAAAACACCAGTTTTACATTGTATAACTCCTGCATATGTGGGTGCACAGGACAGTTATCGACAAGGAGTAAAATGTTTCTATTTTTCCTCCGTAACTCGTTGTTCCGCTGACTTACATATTGCTGAAAAATATTGGAAGTCATCCATGCCTTTTTATTAGCTGCATATTCAACGGGAAGCTTCTTTACATTATTGAAGCAACGCGGCTTTTGTGACTTACCAATAACAAAAAGTTTTTTTTTGTCACTCCCATTCATGTTTGCGCACATTAAAACTGTTAAACGATTCTTAGGTCTTTTGCCACCAACACATTTGTCACCTTTGAATTTAAACGTTGCATCAGGCATCATGTTGTAAAACAGTCCAGTTTCGTCGGCATTGTAGATGTCTTCTTCTCTGTAACCTTTTCGACACTCCTCCCAAACACTTTTCACCCATTCACTTGCCGTTTTTGAATCTGTTGACAGGGCCTCTCCACTGACTTGCACATAAACAATGTTATGCCGATTTTTAAAACGATCGAGCCACCCGTTATTGCATGTGAAGTTCTTATGTCCTAACTGTTATGCAAATTTATCTGCCTGTACCTTTAAAATGGGGCCGTTGATGGGGAAACCAGCATTTCTCTGCATCTTAAACCACTCCAGCAGTGCTTGATCAACAGTACCCAAGTCACACTTCCTCATTTTCTTGTTCGTTGTTAGGTTGTTCTCTAGTGCAGATAAAATCGCTTCTTTGTTTTTACATAAGGTTGAAACCGTAGAAGACGATAAATTAAATTTTTTACACATTTCAACATTTTTTTCACCACGTTCTATCTCTCGAATAATATCAACCTTTTCGCGAATAGACAGACACTTCCTTTTATGTACGGACATGTTACTCGTTCAAGGGCAAAATCTCAACTGATTTTTGTGATCAACATTACGAACTTTCTTTGCAAACTGTGAGCATACCAATTCCAGGAAGAGTTAATGAGGAGACGGATTAAACCTGGGATTTCCCATCTTTACGTGGGAAAGGGTGTTGGGTGCATTCTGCTGAGCGACGGGGCGGGTGCCATTGCACATGCCCTCAGCCCCTTACCCCCTTCCAAACACAACCTCCTGGCTGTAAATGAGCTGGGGGTTGGGAGGAGAGGACAAAGGACCTCCGCGGGTGCCACTGTACCCGCAAGTTGGGAATTCTCGGTTTGGACAAAGGGATTATTTTTTAACAACAACGCCGCGGTCATTAACCTCCCCGGGGGATAGGGTGTAGAGGCTGGACTCGAGAACCCAAGGTGGGTCACTATGAGGATTGAAGGGGCTGACCGCTGCCGCGTTTGAGACAGTGAGAAGTGGTCAAAGTTTGCTCGATATATCCGTGAAGTGTGTTCGTTATATACGGGAAATATTTGTATGTAAATGCTCGTAAACTTATCTTGGAGGTAGCATTTGCTCACTATAGCCGTGACGTCGTTAAAACCGTGCTCGTTATAAACGAGTTTGACTGTAGTTTCTTATTCTTATTGTCTTTTATCACCTTCGAATCGAAATCGCTCACATTTAACATTTTAATATAATATTTTGACAAAATTTAGCATTTTTAAGGGGAAGTCGCCTTGCCAACCGTTTGCATTGTTGAACTCAAAATCCTATTACTGTTGCATATGCTCCCGTTCCTTCTGGACCTCCATAGATCCTGCCGGCCTAATTCATATGTATCAGAGGTATCTCAGAATTGATTTTTACTTTCTCCATATGCATAGTATAGAGAAAGTATTGTTTTCATGAAAAAATTTGAATTCGAGATTTCAATGGAAATACATGTTTTGAGGTCTCCTGAACATGTTTTGACTATTTTTGCTATGATGTATGTCTGTTTGTCTGTATGTGATAGGATTTTTACTTTCTCCATATGTAGTATAGGGAAAAATATTGTTTTTATGAACATGAAAAAATGTGCAAAAGTTGAAATGATTGTGTTACCGTATGACACATATAATTTTATTCGCCGAAGACGTCTGGCATATACCGGGCATCACCGGGTACTTTCAGCTAGTAATTAATAAAATCTAAACCTGCGATCTTCCTCATATTGTAGAAATAAATTTTTTAAAATCTTTGATCCATCTGACTTAATTTTTCAATTCTAGGTGTTGTATTCTTTGTTATGAATCTATAAAAATTAAGAATAATTAAGGAAAAAATTAATATAGTACTTTGTAAAGAATCTGCTTTAATAACTCACAGAAAGGACGTCCGGTTTCGATTAACACATAGTCATCATCAGGTCAAGAATAAGAACACTACAGCGTATATACAGGGAAATGGGCGAAGGGAGGGGAGGGAGGGAGAGGTGTGGAGAAAACATAGGGGAGGAAAGGAAGGGAGGCTTTTAAGCAGTAGTTTGGGAGGGTGTGGGGGGAGGGGGAAGAGGAAGGTTAGGGCGATTGTTTAGCAAGGGAAAAACCTAGGTAAGCAGAGGGTTGGGAAGAGATGTTCGTTAATGATGTCGTTAGGGTGGGTCTTCATGTGATAGGATTTCCATTTGTTCGAGTAGATTGAGTCCATTTCACCCATTTCCTTATATATATATATATATATATATATATATATATATATATATATATATATATATATATATATATATATGTTGTAGTGTCTGTGAGTTATTATATTGGATTCTTTACAAAGTACTACATTTTTTTTACTGAATATGGAGTTCCACCATGTCAAGGCTGCATCCATTGATTTAAGAATAATTAATATTGAGGTAAAAAAGGCATTTCAAGCACTTTAATTCTACCTAACAAAATCATTAAATTTATCTTTAAACATAAGACTCGATCTCGACTCAAAACTCGAATTGTTCAACAATGTTTGACTTGAACTCGACTCATTGAAAATTTTATGTTTGCACATCCCTAGTTTTAAGTTATGCAAATTAGAATTTTTTGCAATAAAGGTTCCGGAATGGTGTTATGGTGCATTCCAGCAGAAAAAAGCCTTGCTTATAAGTATAATAATATGAACATTAAATTCCAAAAGAAAAATATCAAAGATGGTTGATCTAGCAGTATAGGTGATTGCCATATTTAAACATCTGATTTGATATTTATAATTTATTTAACAGACTTTCAGTTTAGAAGACAAAATAATTAATATAAACAATAACTGAAATATCATTAATAAAGTCAGAATCAACCTTATGGAATTTGCTCATTATGAGATATGTATAATAAAACAACTATGTCTCTTCCACACAATTTATTAAAATTATTGGTTTTGCTTTGACCTGAAGATGCTATGATTGTAGTGAAACCGGTCATTTTAATAAATTTTGTGGAAGAGACATAGTTGTTTTATTACATCTCATAATAACTGAAATCTTTCAAATTCAATCTTTCATATGTTAATGAAAAAAATACTTTTTATATAATAAAAATGATCTATGTTCTGTAGAACAAGATTGGAAAGGTGCACTCCATGTCGGAGTATACAGAGTTTCCAAATGCATTCTTTGAGATTTCACAATGTTCGTAATATTTTTGCTCATATGAATATTTAACGTGAAGCTAGTCAGGTACAATGTAAAATATATGTAAGTTCTTATGTAAAGTTGTTGTTATTATTGTCCGATTTTAACCAAAATTGGAATCGGTCAACAAATTTTAGTAAAACTCCCCAATACTAAATTTCATCAAAATACATCCAGCGGTTCCCATGTTGAAACAATAATATTGTAAACATGTAGGTCTTCACGTAAAGTAGTCATAATTATTGTCCCATTTTAACTAAAATTGGAATTGTTCGACCAATTTTAGCAAAACTCCCCAATACCAAATTTCATCAATTTCATCCTGCGGTTCCCGAGTTGAAACAAAGGAGCATTGAATGTAGGTCTCTATGTAAAGGGGTCGTAATTGTAGTCCGATTTTAACCAAAATTGGAATCGGTCAACAAATGCCAACAAAACCACCAAATATCAAATTTCATCAAAATATGTCCTGTGGTTCCTGAGTTTTAACATGCAGACAGGTGGACGGAAACGACCTCCCCTAAATGCGTTCACTTCATGAAAATAATGCATAATAATACAAATGTAGCTCAATATTAATTTTTGTTTGATATTCTGCACTGGTGCAAACTGTGGCAGAGGACGCATGCATAGTTAAGAAAATCCCTATTTCCCATCCTGTGTCCAACCATCTCGATGGTGGACTGTGAACTCAGCCCTGGGACTGGATTTTGAAAACTGAATAAACAAAATTTCATGTGACAAGCTGCAGAACTTGCTCTTGGGCTTGCTCCCAGCACTAAAAATGATCGCCAAAAGAGGTTTCTTCCATCATCATCGAACAGAAACTGGGCAAGAAGTCTCGGAATCGAGAGAGTAAGTGTAAACATTGGACTTCATCTGTGGAGAGTGTTTACTGTTCTCAGTCCTCCAGAACTTGGCCTTAGGCAAGTCCCGTGTCCTGTTCTGAGGCATAGTGTAAACGCACCTTATCTCTGCCTTCGCCTCCTCTTTCAGTCACACTATTACACATCGTGTGAGTATAAGACGGATAGATTCAGGTATATTTGTATATTATATAACATGGGTTCTTATGGGAAATATTGATTCATTTATCGTTATTTCATACTGTGTCACGATTTTATGAAACGAATTAAGGTTGTTATTCAAGGACACTGTATTGCTACTCTTGTCTTCTTGTGTTCTGTAGTTTTCATTGGAACAGTTTCTGCACCTTTTGAGCCAGCAGTTCAATAGCTGGGCATATCACAATTTCTAGATATTTCATCAATGTTGCCAGTGTGAGATAATGGCTACTTGTGTTTTTTATGCTTTCTGATAATGAATTGCTGGGAACTGGAAATTTTGGCATCAAGGTCTTTTGGTAATTTCTGACTGATTTTGGTCCCCTGCAACAACACGATATTTTTCCTATAAAAGTGACTCATCCAACTTTTGCCATGCTGATGATTTTCAAGAACCCATGCCCATAAATGTTTCTTAATATTAGGATAATGATTCTTGCCCATTCTCATGGCATGTTTGGTTTTCAGCATCTCCAGGACACCATGTCATGCAAACATGGTAATTTCTTACATTTTTTCAAAGAGAAATTTTCCACACATTTCCCAATCATCAAATCTAACAATCATTATTGAGATGCCCATTTTCCTCATTTATATGAAACTTTTGTGGGGATAGACTAGTTTTTTTTATAACTAATTCAGGTATTTATTTCCATATTTTTCAAAACTGATATCACATGAGAGCTCAACTTTTTCTGGAGAAAAATTTCATGAAAAGTATATGTTAAGCGACTTATCTATTCACTTATAGTGAATTTATGACTAAACCTCCATTTCCGTGTCCAAAACACAGGGTTGACTTAAATGCTGCAATACATGGTATGTCATTCAATAAATTAAAACTTAATTTATTAACAAATGATCAAATAAATAATGAAATAATCTATGGTTTAATAACTATTTCTACTTGATAACACTTGCTTGTAGCACTTTGTTGGAAAATGTAATTTGAGCTCTTGTATTCAGACCTGTTGGGCATTTCTTTAGTAATCTTAATTGATTTCTTGCTTGCAGATGGTTATTACTTGCTAAGTTGTGTCAGAGATGATAGCCTGAAGCTTCTTGATCTTCGAATGAACCAGGTTATTGGATCATTTAGGCAAGTCAGAATATTTGCCGTACAGTCAATTTATTTAAAACTTTTTTTCATCTTAATTGTTCTTTAACTTTATTTTTAACCTTTCTACCTTCAGTGCTGATGGATTCAAGGTTGGCTGTGACTGGGCTAGGGCTACCTTTAGCCCAGATGGTAACTTTACATCTGTGGGTGGTTCTGATGGTTCTGTGTTTATATGGAGCATAGCAACTGGCAGATTAGTAGCTACGCTTAAGGATGTTGGTAGTTCCAGGATAGCGCACTTGAGGCAAGTCCTCTCCACAAGGAGGGTTCTAAAAATTATGTTAGTTCAGGTTTTTGGTCATTTAAATTATAGTTTAAATTTTTTCTTTTCTATCATAAAGTACATTATATGAAAACTCTGGGTACCATAAATTTTTAAAAGACTAAATTTGAATATTTTGTAGTAATATTTTATGGAATATCAATCTTTTAGTCATTAAATTCCCCATTCAAAAAATATCTTACTTGTTGCTTTTGCCATTTTTGCCATATGAAAGATTTGAATGACATAAGGTAGTTTTTAAAATCACTTTTGACGTGAGACTTTCAACAAGTGCAGTGAAACCCTATTTTACATTTCTCTGGGAGAAAAACTTTTTGTATACTAAATCAGGGCAAATATTAAATAGGGGTTACATACTATTACAGCAAGTAACTGCTAAATTTATTAGAGAGTAATCAGGGTGAAGGCACCATACATGGCAACTTTTTTTAAACATATCATAATATTTATATAATGCCGGAAAACATTAAATGTGGGACTCTTAAATCGGAGTTTTACTGTAGTTGTTGGTGGTATTTGACGATGAACCGCATGTTTTAATCTATTCATTGTGAAACTTGAATTTGATGCTCAGCATCTCCAAATTTTGAAGTTGATTGGTTTGGTAAACTTTTAGCTTTTAATTGAAATGTTGTGTCATTGGAAATTGTTGGGTTTATTTTCTTTTTTGAAATTATACAATCAACAGTTCTTCATCAAGTCCTGCCTCTGCTGCTGTAACAGCAGTTTCGTGGCATCCTTTTGGCTCCTCATTGGTGAGTGTGGATCGTGCTAAACAAGCTACAGTATGTGGTGGTGATGGTGGACCTTCAATGTCCCATGCTGATGCCCTCTGACTGTGGTTCAAGGGAGAAACTGAAGCAGCCTACCTCTCAATGCAGGTGAGAGATGCCAAAGTTGCCATTGTTGTGGACTCCATTTCAGACGCTTTGAAAAAAAAATATCTCACATTATTAATTCACCATAAAATGTATCGCACATATTACAATTTCTCGTGAAATATAGAACAAAATTTGTAGTGTGTATTGTATTCTCGGGAATACAGCTATTCTGTTTAGCTTTAATTAATTGCTGATTTCAGAAGTATTCTCGCTGACATGACATGAATGTTGTTAATGTAAAATTAATCTGGGAACACCTGATTAGCAAAAAATAGCAAAAACGATTATTATGCGTCCTATTGTTCATTCCATGTGGGTACAGAAAACAAGAGGGTAAGGCAAAATTAAATATTTTGAGTCAAAATACGTATGTCATACAGGACTGACTGATAAAATGTTACCAGTTAATCATTGACCAGCCCCACTAGAGAAAAATACATTACGTAGATGCGATAAATGTCAGCTCACCGAGATACCAGGAAAATCCCTTCAAAGCAGTGGAAGGATGGAGGTAGAGGTAGGCTCTGCATTTTTCATGAGCACAAGTGGAACGGAAAAATATGAGACTTCTGACCAATGACACGCCAAGATTCTTTCAACTCGAAAGTTGTTGCTATCCGATGGCCCCCACACTTCACATAACCCTGCCAGTGAGGCATTCATACTTAGAGGAGGTTTTGGTCATTCATACATTGCAACAGAACTGATATATACGTTAGTTTAGCACACTTATCTGTCTTAGGGAAACAAGAAATTTTGGATGTGTTCAGTAAAAATTCTTGGAACACAAATACTAGCTGATTTTTCATTCAGAGCATTTTGTTTCATATTTTTAATTTGTGCTCATTGAAAAAGAAAGGTTGCTTTACTTTTATAAATATAACCAAAATGAGAATATATAAGATAAACATATATTTTTTAAATCAGCGGTATTCAACCTAAAGTATGCATATCCCTGGGGATACGCGAGATCTTTCAAAGAGATACGATATTAACCCATTCGTGGATAGTTGCGGTATAGATAAATGACCAAAAAATGCACATTCATATAATTGATAAATTTCTTCCTGGAAATATTTTATTACTACATATATAATTACTCATATAAGGTCTTTTTCTGCTTAAAAAAGTCATGACAGAAGTAGCCATCATGCTTCATCTGCTCTCTTGAAAATGGATGGCAGCTGCTGTCATGTCCATTGTGAATGCATTAGCCATGATGGCCGCAGCTGTCTTGTCTGTGAATGGGTTAAGGATATTTAATGTAAAAAAAATAATGAAGCAACATTTAATAATTATCTTATACCTTGAATTATCTCATGCATAAAATATACGTAAATCATATAATTAGAAAGTACATATACATTTGTAGACTCGACTCAATAATAACCAAGTTTGTTAACTTTAAAATGTACCCGAGGACACAAATTGCATCAAAAACATTTTAAAGGAATGCCAATTAAAAAGGTGGGCTGCTTTATACCTCTGGAAATTTCTTAGCATTTTAATGGCCATCTAAATATTTTTACGCACCTTACGGACACGTCCAATTTTTGCTCTTTTTTATGGATGTTTGGCAACCCTGTTACCTACTGTAGCACAAAGTAACACTTTCAGACTCCACCCTCCTCTTTGTATCATGAAATTTGTGAGCACTCACTAAGTCAGCGATTTCGTAAATTGAGTACAGCAGCCCAGAAAGAGTTGATATTAAGATACCGCTACACAGAAGCGATGTATCTAGCACTTTGCTCGGAGGTTTCAATTTCATTCATTCCCTATATTTTTTCTTACGATATCACATCCATACACCATTCTAATTCTTCCAGTTAAGATAATTGTTATTCATTTGAGTGACAACAGCCAGGAAGAACTTTACACATAGATCTGATGAGCGTTTTAAGTATGATAATAATCCAACGATTGCACTTTGCGATGCTGATAGCTGAAAGAGTAATCTGCGGGCATGATCCATTCTCTCATTCAGGCATTCCCAACTAGAGATGGTGATTTGGCGGGAGTGGGGAGATAGGCATGAGGCGTTAGGGCGATGCTGTTTTTGTGCCGAGATGATCCAGCTACAACCAATGCTTACAATTTTGTTTTCATCGAAATTTCATTGCATGGAGGTGTATTAAATTTTGGGGACCAGGTTCAGCCTTCGCTCTATGGGAGTTTTGTAGTTATGGAGGTTCATTATAGGGAGGCTTTTTGTATGCATTTTACTTGTTCCTCTCAAGAACTGAAATAACCAGAAGCAACAGTTTATAATCCGGTTCTTCGGTTCTTATCCTTATTTTAATAAAAGTCATGGAAAGATGCACACATCATGCATGTATACACGCAAGGCAGAGGCATTCTTTATGATTTATACAATCATGTCACAAAAGATAAATATCAATGGCTTAGTATAATGTCTACGAGCTGAAATGTCAGTAGTGATGCCAAGAAAATGTCGAATTGTTGATTCACCGACTAATTTCTTAATCAATTGTAATTAATTAAACAATCAACAATTATTTAAAACTTATCTCACTGGAATAATAGTAATGTAACCTTTATGTTCAAGTTCATTCCTTCATTGTAAATTACCCATTTCTTTTCACTTGCAAACGCTGTCCAAACATAAAAAAGTAGACGTATTTACATTCATTTCTTCATTGTAGATTATCCATTTTCCTAATGTTGCATGTTCACAAAAGAAAATTAAATTAATTAGGTATTTACAGCAGTTATTGTATACATCAGTCATCATGAAGATTGTTTTTATTGACAACAATTAAAACACTTAAGTGAATTATGACTTTCTTGTTTGATTTTCTTGAAATCCTTCGATAAAAATGTAGTGAACAAAACATGAAAAGATCATCTTTCGTCACCTGTAAAGTGGCACTCCCGATTAGGTCATGTAAACTATTTATATAATTTTCTTAGTTTCTTTGCACCTATGTCCTAAATACCAAATTTCATCAACATCCGCCCAGTAGTTAATGAGATAAAACATGCAGACAGATGGACGGACATGATCTGAACATAAGGCATTCTTTTTTTATTTATTGTAAAGAACTCCTAAAAATGATTGCGTCTCGGAAGCAGAGGCTATCCAAAAAGCAACCACCTCATTCCACCATATTTTTCTGCAACGGCATTCGATTTTCGATGCATATATCGATGATGGAAATTGTTCATTAACTAAGACATAAAATAAATTTTTATACTGTGTTATCAGTTTCAAACGGGATGAGCAAGTCTAAATTTCCTTTATTTCATGAGGGAAAAGAGCTTTGTAGCGAATACAAAAATCAGGACGACGAATCAGTTCACCAAACTATAGTTCCACAAAAATATCTTTCCAAAAATGAATGATGGGTTTCGAACTTCTGGTATTCAATATTTGGTTCGCGGCTGCATGATTTTATAAAGTAAAAATTCAAGCAATATTTTGAGTCAAATCCATCAGTTTGATGTGTTACTATAACTTATTAACAGAAATAAGTTTTATTTTGTTGTGTACTAATTTTGAATAGATACCCTAACAATAAAGCCATGTCGGATATTTGGAACAACTTCAGAATTGACAGTACAAATGACAAATATGCTATATGCAACTAATTGTATTTCCCATGGTGTATCAAATATCACTTCTAACCTAACAGAACTGAAACTGAGAACCGGGATCAGATTAATATATCCGGAACCAAGAACCGGAACTGGGAAAAAGTGGAACCATCCCATCCCTACATAGAACATAAAAAACATAGAATTGTTTCCAAATACTACAATTTTTATAAGTTCTTAAAATTCCACTCTTAATACAATTACCGTATTTGCCTGAATAGAAGCCAATCCCCCAAAATTTTGTAGATTTTATGCTGAAGTGCGCTGGACATGCATGCACGGCCTAGAATACATTATTCAAGATTGAAGAAAAGAGTGGGAAATGGTTTAGTTGTTGACATTTAAAAATATTACTCTAATTAATAATTTTGTGTTGTTGAATAATGTTCCATATTCAGTGACGATAATATCATTCATCTTCATTTTCACAAATGTAAAACTAATAGGAACTTCTTTTAACGGATAATGGAAAATAATACAAATTGCTAATTATTCTTAATGATACATAGGTATGCATAGCCCTGAGAAACGAAAGAAATTATCCAATAGCATTTAGAAATGAAAGAAAAGGTAACAACGGCAACAAAACATGGGTACTGCTAAATACAATATTCTATCTTTATTATTTGTTCATTAATATTCATTTTAGGTCAAATATTTACTTTATGAAAAATATAGTACTATCATTTGGACGTGACTGCAATGATAGATGTGCTGCCATCTATGGGTGACTACGAGATAACCCTGACCTAAATTTTTTCTTTGACTCACATTTAAGCCGAGAGTATTTTTTCATGATAGATTTTAATTGATAGTAGCTCAATAACTTTGGCCAAAACTAACAAAAGTGGAATACTCCTTTTGCCAAAACAACTAGAGGGCTGCAAAAACCCAATGCATTTCGCCCACAAGGTGGGCATCGTCAGGGGTAGAACCTGTTTCAACAGTGACTGGAAGCCAACTGCCAGGTTGAAACGGAAAGTATTAAGAAGACGACCGAGAAACAAGCGAAACGCAGAAAGATTTTTCGGCGTGTGTGTCGTTTAAATCTGTCAATTTGTATAGATTTTGACAAAAAGCATCGACTTATATTCGGGCAGATACGGTATATACATAATATCCTTATTCTGTCCATCTGTTGGTCCATTGGTTGGTCCATCCACCGGAACGCTGCTTTGATTTATATTGAATAAAATCTGAAGCTCGATCGTGATATTTTTGACGTGTTTTGACAAATTTCTCGACTAGGTAGAAGATTGAAATTTGCTAGGAATGTTTGATTCTTATAGTAAAAGCTATTTACGAAACAAAACATCTGCATGAATGGTCACCGGAATAGCGTTTCTTTCAGACGCCCCCTCCCAGTTGCATTACACGCCAATGCCCACAATGTCCACTTCAATAATTGCTACAATGTTAGGGTTATTCGCGTCTTACCCAATGACACTCCTGCCCCTTCTCTGACACTGGGAACTAGCTCATATCTTCTTGACTATTTCTCCCTGCCTGGCCTCAACCTCCGCTAACCCTATTAGACCCCTTACAATGTCTCCTCTGTTACATTGTAGCTATTTGCACTTTACCTTACCACACACTCTCCTTATTGGATATCTACCCTTCCTACTCCCCGTCTCCTCCAATCATCAACCTTCCCACATCACCCTGTCATTCCCTGCCCAGTGTGTCACTTTCAGTTACTCTATCTCCATTGCTGAAGAAGGGCATAGGCCCGATAAGCTTTCGTTTTTTCTGTGTGCATGTTTATTTACGTGTCTCTCTTTGGTGCCCCCAGCAGCCTGCCAACTTGGTCTTCCTTCAACACCTTGTTGCCACCCTCATCACTACCTTTTCTTTTCCTTAAGTTTATATATGTATATATACAGGGTGTCCTGTGACTTAATGTCATAACTTCGGGATCCTATTCCTTAAGTGATTTTGAGTAAAAAATGTCATATGAACATGGGTCCGATTCTCATTTGTTACAGAGCTACGGGCAATTGAAATTATCTTGTCCTTTGCTTTGTACAACTTAATGGCTGAAAAATGCATTGTTTAAATAATTATTCGTTTACATTAATTGTTGAAAAATGAACTATTTAAATAATCATTCATTTACATATATACTTAATCCATTGTTACAACAATTGTTCAAAATGACCGTTTCAGCTTGGATGCACAATCTGGCCCATTTGAGTAGGGAACGTGAAACAGCACGAAGAACTGCAGCGTTATTAACGTGCCTCGCAGCATCAAAAATTAGCTGAATAAGTTCTTCCTTCGTGCTCACTTTGGCTTCATACACAATGTTTTTCATTTTCTCCCAGACATGGAAATCCAACGGAGTGAGATCCGGAAACCTCGGTGGCCAATCCTGCGCACCGCCACGACCGATCCATTGGTTAGGGAACTTCTTGTTAAGATACAGCGTACCGTTCCTACTAAAATGGGGGGGGTTCCCCATCATGCTGGTAGTACATCTGAAGTCGTGTTTGCAGAGAACTGTCTTCTAAGAGACCCGGCATTTCATTTTCCAAAACATCAGCATAAATGGCACCTGTCAGACGTGGCGGGAAGAAGTAAGGTCCAACCAGCTGGTTCCCAATGACACCATACCACACGTTCACAGAAAAACGGAGTTGGAAGTAGCTTTCAACTGTTCAGTGAGAATTTTCGCGAGCCCATAAATGGTAGTTTCTCGTGTTGTTTATTCCATTACGAGTAAACTGTGCCTTGTCCGTGAACAAGATGTAACGGTTCAGGCGGGGGTGTACATTTAACCAATGGCAGAATTTCAACCGACTAGCCATATCCCTGGGTTGAAGATCCCAAACTTGCTGGATGTGGTATGGATAAAGTCCCTCATCGTGTAATGTTTGCCAGATTCTCATTCGCGAAACGTTGAGGCAGGCGGACATTCCTCGTGTACTACGACGTGGACTTCGCTGAACCATTTGAATAATGTTTTCCTCCTCATCCACATTAACTTGTACTGGTTGTTCAGCTCTCAAAGACACGGAAATGAGCCATTTTCTTGTAAATGTCGGTGAACTTGAATAAAAGTTCGTCTATCTGGTGTTCTTCTTTGTGGAAATCGTCGTCAATATTCGTAAACGGCAAATACGGAGTTTTCATCGCAAAACCTGTACACGAAGTACATATCCGCATACTCTTAATTTGAAAATGTAAACGGCATTATTAAAAGCTAATGATACCACACGTGTCACAGCACACTACACTGAACGCTAGCTTACGTTCTACTGACATGCTGCCTGCGAGCTTGCAAATTACGTCCACGTCTGTTGTGCAAGCGTTATGCTTCTCACTGTTGTAAGAATGGATTAAGTATCAATGTAAACGGATGATTAATTAAATAATATATTTGCGAGTTATGCAAAGTGCTTTTTTTAATGCAGAGTATCTTTATAAAAATAACTAGTTGAATTTACTTTATGATATAATCAAATTTGTTGGTTGATTCTCCACGACTGACACAATTCTTGAATCGATTAAACACCACGTAAAAGGTGAGTTGGAATTTTCATTAAAGTATGCAAATGGTACAGTGTGAGACGGCATATAGTGGTACACAGTGAGACACTGTCTTACTGTGTATCACTTTGCCCACATTTTTTAAACTTGATGTTTTCAAATTCAATCAACATCTTTCAAATATTACAAGTAATCATGAACCATTATTCCGCATTCCTTTTGTGATGAGCATGATAATAATTATTAGTATTGCTAGTATTATCTAAAACTTTATCTTGAACATTGGTAGCGAAACCAAGTCATCTAGTGTTTACATTTGTTCCCAGATTTACCATGGTGAGACCCAAAGATAAACCAAGAAAAATTGGAAATATGGGAGAGTATCAAATGCAGGAAACAGTTACGTTAGTTATAAATGAGAAGTGTGAAGCAGCACATGAAAAAGGGTACCTTTTCAGACTGCATCGATATGTGAATAAAAAGAAAATGTCTCCAGCTACTGACATTAGGATGCAACCTGATTATTCTGTTTGCCAAATATTCAACAGTGAGCAGGAATGTGACCTTGCTGATTATGTTAATACTTGCAGTAAAATGTGTTATGGCTTTTCTATGATTGCTCTGCAATGACTGGCTTTTGAAATGGCAGAGAAAAATGACATCAAAACATCATTATCTTGGAAATCTTCTAGATGTGCTGGATTGGAATGAATGAGAGGTTTCCTGCATCGCAATAGTAATCTTAGCATCAGGAAACCTGAGGGTTGTTGTCTGACATGTCTATAGAAGTCTTGGATACGGCAAAGGAAACTGGAATCACCATGTGGACATTGCCTCCACACTGCAGCCATAAGCTGTAGTCACTGGATTTGACAGTGTTTGGCCCACTAAAAGCATAGTACAATACAGCTGCTGATTCCTGGATGTTGAGAAATCCCGGTATAACAATGACTATATACCAGGTTGCAGAATGTGTTGGAGAAGCATTTATAAGGGCAATGACACCAGCCAATATTACGGCGGGCTTTAAAAGAGCAGGTATTTTCCCTTTTGATGCTCATAGTATATATATATGCTGATAGTTTTCATCTCATTAGTTTTGTTTTGATTTTATGCATTTATGAACTTGACCTAGTTTTTGCAACCCATAATAATTAAAAGGCGTCAACCTCAAGGGAAGTGTTTGATAATTATGAAGTTATAGTGGATTATATAAATACTCTTGGTGATGATGATGATTTCGTTGATTCTGGCAAACTCCCACAAGTTGTGAACCTCGTTTCATAATTTCAGATGCAGAAAGCAACAATAATGACATTATTGTCCGTCATAGACATCGTATTGCAGTTCTAACTGAAAGTTCAGATAGTGAAAGTGTTGTTGACAATGAGGAATGTGATAATGACATCTATAATAATGAACAAATTGTAGTATATAAAGAAATGCAAGCATACCATTACACACCATTCCTGCCCTTTCCTTTATTCCTTGAAACACCTTGTCCAAAACATGCCCCATGCCATGATGCCAAACCTATTCAATATTTCTACCTGTTTTTCACTCTTTCCCTTTGGAATCTAATAGTAAAATAAACTATAAGATATGCAAATCAGTTTCTTGGCTCACGACAGCAAATATCACCCAATGCTCGAGTTAGTCAGTAGAGGCCTGTTACTGTCACAGAAATGAAAGCATTTGTGGCAGTACTATTGGAAATGGGAATTATTTATTTGTTCACACTTTGCTTAATAAATATGTTTTATCTTTTCTTAACTGATCCAGAACTATTATTTTTACTTTCTCCATAAGTAGTATAGGGGAAAGTATTCTTTTCAAGAAAAAAATCGATTTCGAGATATCAATGGAAATACACGTTTTGAGGTCCCTAGAACACGTTTTGACTATTTTCTCGATGATGTTTGTGTGTATGTGATAGGAATTTTGTGGGTGTACTTCACTCAAAAACTAGTAATCAGATAAGTGTGAAATTTTATATTTTACATTTTTATTTAAGGAACAATTGCTGATTATTTTTTGGTTAAAATTGGTCAACCAGATATGGGTGTTTACTTTTGTCACTTATCAGCTTCTTTCAAGTACTGTATTTCATATTTATCTGAATCTATGTTGACCCCACCTCCTTTTAGCAATGTGACAAAACAGAAAAAAGATTTTATGACAGCATTTCTCAATGATTATTTGGTGTATATTTTGAAAATGCATATTCAGCATAGGAAGAATAGTTCGTTCATCAATTGAAATGGTTTGTTTCAAATTTTTGTTTGAAAAAAAAATTTTAATGGATTTTTAATATTAATTAATATTAATAATATTAATTGAATTCCGGATCTTAAGATTGCAATAAAAATTTTTTAGTAGATACAATTCTTTTATCTTATGTTTCATTTGTTTAAGAACATTGATTAAATGCATAACTTTACTTCTTACTTACAACATGTCACAGTCAGTTCGTCGCATCTCAATTCATTGTATGAAAAATCTGTTGTGCATCAATTCATCTCTAGACATATTCATTGTGAGACAAATTGAAAAGTGAGACACTATGACTGGTGGACAGCAGTGGAGGACACTTTTCCAAAAGA
The DNA here is from genome assembly GCA_028673005.1 of Tanypteryx hageni. NCBI lineage: Eukaryota > Metazoa > Arthropoda > Insecta > Odonata > Petaluridae > Tanypteryx > Tanypteryx hageni. The sequence continues at coordinate 34,581,439 of CM054115.1, forward strand.
AAAAGTTTCTTTATATTTCGATAATACTAGAATGAATCGCAATTCTCTTTGCAAATTACGCAAGACACATTGGATGGTATATGGCAAGGGGTGACTCCCAACCGAACAAGTGTATCCCCCTGCCGTACACCAGTCATGGTGTCTCGCCTTAAAACTTGTCTTGCGACGAATATGTCTCTCGACGAATGTCTCACGACAAATGTCTCATGATGAAATTGTCACACGACAAATTTGTCTAGCAATGAATTGATGCACGATGAGTTTGTCGTGCGATGTATTGATGCACAACAAGTTTGTCATGTGACGAATTGATGCCCCAAGAATTGAAGTGCTATCAATAGACCACGATGGATATGATAGTATATGACTTTGTACTCAAATTTAAGACGACCCCCGATTTTCGCAAGCTGAAATTTGGAAAAAAAACTCGTCTTGGATTCGGGTAAATATGGTATTTGCTCTAATACTTGATCAATGTAAAACATTTCTAGAATAAAAGTTGTAAGAAATTTTCTACAACTTTTGTTCAAAAAATTTTCACATATAATGCATTGTGTAAGAGATATTTAAAAACAATACTTTTAGCTACCACCACCTCACCACATTCAGGCAACTTTTGTAAACACTCTTGTTTATGCTTAGTTATGCCTTATTAATCCTCCTTTTTATTCTTAATTGTTGGAGCTTCGTGGCTATATCCAATATCAGAAGGCTACAGTAAATGTTTATGTCTGTCCTTTGTATGGTCTTTGAATTTTTCTCGCTATTACTTAAAATATTTATTATCATTTAACCTATTTGGAATTTTTAGAAATATTACAGGTTTGGAGAAAGTCATGTGGTGGTCACATCAGATTTTTTACTTGTTTTGATTTGTGATAGAAAGCATATATATGAACAAAATAAAATAGTTAACTCAAACTTAATTTTTTTAATGAAGAGCAAGGGATAGAGGATCCAAAGACAAAATGTAAACAGAAGATGAAGATTACCTCAAAAACCTGTCTAAAAACCTACCAGGTAGCAAGAATATGCTATAGCATAGAATAATACCCTCAGAAAAGTAAATAAAACTTAGTTGAATGTTAATTAAGATCCTTTGAAAGATGCCTACTCCTCAGATTTTTGTTTGAACACACTGGCCTGATGAGGTCATGCTATTTAGGATGCAAAATGGCACTGTTGGGTGTTAAAAGGTTAATATCTATTCATTGCCTGATGTAAACCATAGTTTTCTTATTTAAGGAGCCACAATTAATTTGGTTTTTTCTTGTTATTCAGGTCATTTAGGGAAAAACCCCATTTTTATCTTTTAATTTTCAAGATTAATTTTTTCAGTAGCATTATAGTAATATTATTGAAACTTTAAGTTAAAATTAAACATTATTATGAGAAATTTAAAAAATAACTGTTTTGTAAGTTTAAAAACTTAAACCTGCCTAGTATATTGAAATTAAGGTACTCGTTAATACTGTAAAAAAGTGTTAATTTTAGGTGTAGGTCATTAACTTGCAATTCTAAACTATTCCTTTTGTCATTAAATAATTAATTTCACATTTTTACAGTATTAAGAAGTCATTAAATTTCAATATTTATATGAAATAGTGTCCTTTCCGTATCTATCTACTGTCCTTGCAAAAAGTCTAGACAACCGAGTTTGAGACCATATTTCTCAAAAACAACTGCAATGATTTTAATGGGGTGAAAAGTAGCGGGTAGAGAATTTATTGCTACGTTAATTGATGCACATCATAAATTTTTAGTGTATGTTTAAATATTTAATATTGGGCTGTATTTGAAGAAAAACATGGTTTTTAGACCTGAAAATCTGATAAGACCAATTTGAATGTTTACATCTCAGAGACCCTACATTGTATCAACTTGCAATTATACTAGTACTTACCTAAAACTATTAGAAATAAGTATCTGGAAGCGTTATTTTATAACTGCAACGTTAATACTTCATTTTGTTACATTTCTAAAATTCGGCTATCTTCGTGAATTCTGGGCTGTTTTAAAGTTAGAGGTATCATTGTCACTGAACAAATGCCTATATTACTACATATTATGTAAAAAATAATATCAGAAAATTACTTCCAAAATGATACCGATTTTTATTTCACCTTCATTCTACCTCTGCCTCTGGCTTAGCAAAACTGGCGGGAGAGAGAAGGAAAGTAGCAATTGCAGTGTGCACTGTTGCCACTTCTTCTACATTAGTGAGTCATTTACATGACCGGGCATGCAACGAATGTGGAGTGTGTGCTCTCTCCTGCCATTTTACTACACCAGACGTAGCTATTAGGCGAAGGTAGAATGAAGATGAAATAAAAATCGGTGTCATTTTGGGAAGTAATTTTCTGATATTATTTTTTACATTATAGTAATATAGGCATTTGTCCGGTGGAACCTCTAACTCTGAAAACAACCCAGGAATGACAAAGATAGCCGAATTTCAAAAATGTAACAAAATGAAGTATTAATGTTGCAGTTATAAAATAATGCTTCCAGATACTTATTTCTAATAGTTTTAGGTAAGTGCTATTAAAATTGCAAGTTGATACATTGTAAGGTTTCTGAGATGTAAACATTCAAATTGGTCTTATCGGATTTCCAGGTCTAAAAACCATGTTTTTCTTCAAATACAGCCCAATATAAAATATTTAAACTAGCTAAAAATTTAAGATGCTCATCAGTTAACGTAGAAATAAATTCTCTACCCACTACTTTTCACCCCATTAAAAATGTAGTGGTTGTTTTCAAGATATATGGTCTCAAACTCGGATGTCTAGACTTTTTGCAAGGACAGTAGTATTCTTCATATTTGCTATAGTTTTTGTATTGAGTCATATTTTGGCTTTTTTATGTTATCTGAAATGTAACATGTGAAAAATATTTATTTCTGTTGATTTGAATGAATGATAAATACATTTAATTATTTTCAGGTTCAACGATAATTCATATAACCTGTTGAATAATCTGCCATGAATTTATCAAATTGTGAATGCTGGAAGAAAGTGAAAGCGTACAGTTTTCCCACAACAGTAATGCTGGAATAATGAGCAAATGGAATTTTCTAGTTACGGTATGAAGCAGTGTCATCAAAGTTGAAGTGAACAAACAAATAGGCAGTGAGAAGTGTTGATAAATGAATAATGCTTACCTTTTATTATATTTCCGACCATGGGAATATTTGCATTTTAGTTATCGGGTAACCTTGGAATTGATGTGTGGAAATATTGGACGATCCTATGGAATATAATGTGCCAAGTTTTGCAGGGGAAGGCAAGATATTTTCATGCTGTGTTGAAATTTGCTTGGAATACTTGATACGCCATTTTTTAAGAAGAAAGACTCCAAGAGGGTATGTTTGTAAGTGAATATGAACGTTTTGAATTAATTTATCAAAAGCGAATTATTTATATACAATTCTTTATAAAATATACAATTACACTTACTGAAATGGAATTTTAATTGTTGTATCTCTCCTTTTCTAATATTTAATTATTTTTATGGAATATTTTTCATAACGACCCCTATTATTGTTGTTATAGACTTTGCTGGTTATTTTTACTCAATTGTAAAATGTCAGTGTTGTTTTTTTACATTTGTATGATAAAAGTAATGTTGTAAATTTGCTGCCAGAAGTGAATATTGAAAATGCTTATCTATCAAACAAAATATTTCATATATGATAAATTCAGTCATAAAATCATATAATTTTATGCTTGGTAGATCCTACAAAAAGTGTTTCTGCAACTTGGAGCATAAAGAGTGATTATACCCTTTCAGATTATTTTCTTTGTGTAAGTGTAGTTAATCACATTTACAGATGGGGAAGGAGTAATGAAAAATATTTGAAAAAACCTTATATTTATCATTGTTTCAAAGAAATCTCTCCAGCCAGGACTGTAGGGACATATTAAATACCCTATGGTGATCATGATGCATGAAAATGCTGATGTACCTAATTTTTGTGGCCTTGAATTGATGTTAGAAATATATCAAAAGCCTGTGGTGCATTGCAAAGTGCAGGCAGAAGAATCGGAGTAGAGTTGTTGCCAAATTATCTGCTTGAATCATATGTGCAAGACTGAATGGTTTTGGTTCTGTATTCGGAATTTTATTTGTGTTTTATTTCACCTCCAGTTTGTTTTAAAGATGAACTCTATGCTTTTATTTGCCTGTATTGGTAATAGCTGCATTTACCAACCAATCTGACACATATAATGCATCATATAAATTATATTGCTTGTTGTCTACCAAAAGTGAATGATGAGAATGCAAATAAAATCACCAGTTATTCGTATTTTCCATAATTTAGCAATTCTTTACACAGATTATGGTAAAATTTAATCTCTTATGCAATAATAGCAACATAATTATTATCATTCTCATCAAGGTATATAATCACTGTCTTTCCATTGCCACAAGTAACTGTTGATATCTTTTTAACTATACTCATCAGTGCTCCAGCAAATAATTATTAGATGATACCTTTTTAAAGGCATGAATATGTCTGTGCAGTTTGGAACAACTATTATGCATTGTACTGTACTGTTTTAATCCTGAATTACTAACTATCATACCGTATTTACCCGAATCCAAGACGAGGTTTTTTTCCAAATTTCAGCTTGCGAAAATTGGGGGTCGTCTTAAATTTGGGTATAAAGTAGGGTTATGCATTTATTCGAGGTTTTTTTTAACATATGAAACATAAGATAAAATAATTATATCTACTGAAACTTTTCATTGAAAACTTACCACCCAGATTTAAATTAATACAGTATTATTATTTTTAAATTAATTTTTTTAAAGGATTTTTTTTTTCTCAAACAAAAGTTTGTAAAAAACATTTTAAATGAATAAATGAACTACACCTATACTGAATTCATATGTTTAAAATATATGCCAAAAACGTAAAAATGACGTGTTATTTAATGAAGTAGAGATCTATTGAATTTTATTTTTGATTGATGATGTTCAGTGAATAATTATTACACGGAATAATTTTTAAATGAGAAAAAAGTCTGCTATGACCGGGAATCGAACCTGGGCCTTCCACTTGCCAGGCGGATTTCTACCACTGAACTATCGTAGCAGATCAATTTTCTCGTTTCTGAATGTGGATGTTGATCTGCTATGATAGTTCAGTGGTAGAATGTCCACCCGGCAAGTGGAAGACCCGGGTTCAATTCCCAGTCATAGCAGACTTTTTTCTCGTTTCAAAATGATTCCTAACTTTACAGCTTATGCCTGTCTGCATAGGATCTTCAGGTCACGTTATTCCATCAATTATTACACAAACGATTCCCAAAAGCGAACTTAACTTTCCTTGTCTATTGGTGAATATCATTTCACAGATATCAAAACAAATGATGGCATAAATATTTGGGATTTCCCCATTCAACAGTTTTATGCCATTAATTCTTTAATTGTGATTTTTTCTTACATTCCTTTTAAATATGTCACTCTCAACTTTAAAATGGCTGATCATGTAGAGGCAAGGTAATGCTGATGAAACTCCAGTTTTCTTTGACAATTCATTATACTGTCAATGAAGAAGGTGCAAAAGCTGTGATAATAAAAATGACGTAACGAAAAAACACAAGTTACAGTAATGTTGACTGTTTCAGCAGATGGATCAAAATTACCACCATATGTTATCCTAAAACAAAAAATAATGCCCAAGGAACAAATGGATGCTGGAATAATAGTTAGATGCCATGAAAATGGATCGATGTCAAAAAAGGGTATATGAGAGATTGATTACACGTTGTCTGGAATAGAAGACCAGGAGCACTATTAAGAAAAAGAGGGATGCTTGTACCAGATGCATTCAAAGGGCACACAACTTCTGAAGTTAAAGATTCAATTAATGCAATGAATATTGACCTTGTAATAATACCTGGAGGAATGACATCTCAGCTTCAAGTTTTTGATGTTTCTGTCAACTAGCCATTTAAAGATAATTTAAAGGGTGAGTGATTACTGAGTAGAGATCATCCTATAACACCAAAAGGAAACAAAAAAAACTACTATTTCAATGCTCTGCCAATGGATCAAGGCATCATGGCAACAGATAGATACAGAGGTAAATATTTATGAGTGCATTTAAGAAGTGCTGCTTATCCAATGCCATGGATGGAAGTGAAGATGACGTTTTGTGGGAGTCTACGGACAAAGTTTGGAGTGATAAAGATAGTGAGAGTGAGGACAATGATGAAGAGAGCATATGACATGCAAGATATTATGGGAACCAATAAAAATTTTTACTAGTTTTGTGGAATTTTTAATTTTGGCAGAAATCATATGTAATTAGATTCAAGGTCATCTTGAATTCATGTAAATATGGTAATTTTGACACTGTTGGAAACACTTCTTTTATTTCATAATTGCACATCAATGATATGATAATAAGAGTTCTAGTAGTTTCCTATAACATTGAGTTCCATTGGTGTGTGTACTAGTGTACATCCTGAAGTAAGTTGTCTAAATGAAAACCGCAGCCCATCATAAAAGGTTTGTATTTATTTTCCTATTTTTACTTGAGGCAGTAGGATTTGAATTTGATTTCATTAAAACCTATAATTATTTTTTTCTTGCTTTTATTGGCATTTTTAATTCTTGACAGTATTTCTATTATATTTCATTGTTATTCAAGAATTTAATGAACTTCATTTGTTTTTTTTAGATGGACAAACAGCATGAGTACATTTTGAAAATTTTGTAAGAGGATGATTAGGATGGGTGCTAACCTGGCTGTGAGACAGAAGATGACTTGGAAATCAAAATTGTTTATAACAGCAATGCTGACTACTTTCCCTCCCTTACAAGCAGATGCACAGATCTTGAGGATGATTTATGCAGCAGCAGTAAGAGATAATATGTACCTACAGAGCAAGAGAAAGTGAGAGAAAAACCTTTCACTTTCATGATAGATCGTGCATTTACAGGCAATGCCAGCATTATTATTCCAACTGAAACTTCTCAGAAGGGAACAAATTCTCACCACTAGAGTACTGTTTGGATAAAATCAGCTAATCAAACTTCTGCAAGAAATATCATTTGTTTTGTATAAGGCCTTAAGACAGCAGCAAAGGAAGCCAAAAGTCCTCTTAAAGAATTTTAATTGTTTTTTAATTGACACAATTTATGACCAAATCATGGCTCACACTCATAGTGAAATTGAAAGAAAAAGTGAGCCTTATAAAATTTTAAAAACTACCACTTCTACATGTGATGAAAAAGAAATAGAAGAACTTCTAGGTCCTTTTGTTGCTCTCTGTTTCTCTAAAAGATAACCACCTGACATCCAGGAAGTTTTCGACTCAGAAATCTCACAACATAGGTACAAATCAGCTAAGAGTTCCGAAAGATTTGAATTTTAAAAAATAAGTTCTCTTAGGTTTGGTGGTATAGACCTGAATTGAAAGAAAAAATCGGACAAATTTACTGCTATTCAAAATATCTAGGATGAGTTTATAAACAACTACAAAAGCAATTACTAGCTTGAATCTTATATGAACATGGACGAGATGTTACTAGGTTTCAGGGGCAGATGTCCAATTCGGACGTCTATCCCAAACAAGCCATCCATATTTGGAATAAAAATTATTATTGCATATGTTACTTGAACAAAATATGTTTGATTCTATGCTACATTTAGGTAAAACCATAAATGCAGGATGGCTGTTGGCAGATCACTTTGTAATGGAGCTTAGAGTCTATCTAGGGTTTCAATCATAATTTTACCATGGATAGTGGCTTACTTTGGTTCTGTTGCTCAATGAACTTCCTGAAGCTCCTTATAAATTAGCAGTGGTAGGAATTTTACGAAGCAGCAAAAAGGAAATTCCCCCTTCATTTTCACGTGATCATAAAAGAAAAACTGGCACTTCAATATTTTGCTCACTACCTCCCTAAACCACAATAGCTAAACCAAACAACACAGGTTTGTTATTATCCATCATGCACAGCAATGCTGCAGTTTACCCAAAATCAAGCAAAACCAAAATAATTGAGTACTTGCAACTCAACTAAGGAGGCAGTTGACACATTTGACCAAATGTGTTCCAATATGCTAGGCAGCTGAAAAACCAGGAAATGGCATATGTGAACTTTTTATGGAATTGTAAACACAGCTTATTTTAATACCAAGGTTATATATTGACAGAATGCAACTTCATCAACAAAAACCCCTAGACGAGAGTTCATCATGCCGGCCTTGGTAGAGGAGTGGTTAGCATATCTAGCTCATATCCTGCCAAGGGCACGGTCGTATTTGTTCATCTTTCTTAATGTTATTACACTCATTGTAAAAGGCTGTAAATGGCTGTTTATGAGATGGTATAAAATAAATAAATAAAATACTCTTAACATGATTTTGTGAAACAGTGACTTCACCGTAAAAAGGAAGAGAATACTCACACTCATGCTGCAAGTTGCTGATAAACACTCGCAGGACCTAAGTCAAAAGGAGACATGCACACGCAGAAACATACAAAATCTAGTCGCACAGTAAACTCAAACCAATAATTAAAACTAGACACTGATATTTCGACAGCTCAGCTGTCATCTTCAGTAGTGTGGGATGTAGGGAGGGAGAAGGGGGTATATATACAAGGAGTGACCGTTGGGGAGAGGGAGAAAAAAGTGAAAGGATTTGGAACAGTTAAGTGAGTAACCGAAAAAGGGGAGAGTGGGGGATAGGACCTAAGTCGTTGTTCATAACCATGTTTTTGTTTTTATGTATGTATATGCTTTCGTATGCATCGAGTTTATTGTATTGATCGACTGATTTGAGTAAGGATAGGTTTTCTGTGGTGATCGGATGATGAGTGTCAAAAATATGAGTTGCAATGTTTGATTTGTTTATTCTGTTGTTTTTGTAGTGTGCTATGTGTTCTTTAAACTGGGTTTCCAGTTTGCATCTAGATTGTACTATGTAAATTGTGTAATGCACAGTTTTTAATAAATGTAAGTTCTATGTAAAAATCTGTTTTCGATAGAGGTATATTTAGTAGTCTGTGAATCATGGAGTGGAAGGGAACCAATTTATGTGAGATATGGTGGTGAGAGTCCATATGAATATATGTGTTGGTGTGTGTGGGTTTTCTATAAATGTTGAATTGCAGTTTGTTATGAGCAGATCTAAGAAAGGTAAAGATTTATTGTTTTCTATTTTGTGTGTAAATTTTATCGTGGAGAATTGTTGGTTGAGGCATTTATGAAATTAGGGATGCTTTCTTTTACTGTGTCAAAGATTGCAAAAATGTCATCTATGGAACAGAGCCAAGTTTTTGGAAAATATGGGAAGGAAGATTTACAAGACTTCTCAAAATTAGTCATGAAGAGATCGGCTATAAAAGGAGAAAGGGAGTTACTCATAGTGGTAACATCTTTTTGCTGATAGGTGTTGTTGATTTTCAAGAAGCTTTGTTGCATGCACAGTGAGGTTAAACGAACGTATTCTTCTGTTGCTTCCTTAGGAGTATTCTTTTCTAATAACCATGCCTGTAGGAATTCTATGGTTTCTTTGTTAGATACACTTGTGAATAAGGAAGTGATTCGAAGGAAACGAAGATTTCATTATCTGCAAGTGCTGTGTTTTTTATTCTGTTGATGAAATCTTTTGTGTTTTTATGCTAGAGTCACAATCTAGTTGTATTTGTTTGAATTGATTGTTTAGCCATTGAGATATTTTTTATGTAGAAGAGTTGATCCCTGAAACTATGTGTCTCATAGGTATGCCTGATTTGTGTAATTTTGGAAGGCAGTACATCCTGGGGACAGCCAGATAGGAGATATTTAATTGAAGATTGAGTCGTTTATCTATTAAAGTGGGGCATACTTACAGAGTACTTTTTGTTTTAGTTATCATTTTGTTCAAAGGGTTTTTTGGCGTTTTTGTGTAGGGGCCTTCTTGGAGAAGTTGATCCACTTTTTGGTAATATTGATTCTTGTCCATTATAACAACAGTATTTCCTTTGTTGGCTTTAATGTAAAAACAATTTTTGGAATTTAATGATTTCACGACTTGATATTGATAGTGGATCAACTTCTCCAAGAAGGCTCCTACTCAAAAACACCAAAAAAACCCTCTGTACCAAATGTTAACCATGCGTGAATTTTTCAAATTTCAAAGCGAATTGTGACTTTCTTTAATTTTCTTGATAACGGGTACTCCCACGATAAAAATGTATTTGGCATGGAATATTCTATTAGGCTTAATTTGAAGACTTTTTCGGTATGGCTGATATCTAACGAATATGGAGAAAAGTTCGTTTTTTGTTTTCAGTCAAGTTGCAACCCCTGATTGAGTTGTGTGAACCATTTATGTCATTTTATCATTGCTTTTGCCCAGGAGTTCTAAATGCCAAATTTCTTTAAAATGCCCAGTAATTTCGGAGACGAAACATACGGGCAGATGGACATGACCTGGCTGGAAGGCGTTAATTTTTTACTTTTTGTAAAAAACCGGCTACCTTGGGAGTTTGAGGTTGCCAGTTTTTAAAATTTTCCGGTTTATGAACCACACACACATATCATCAACCTTTTTCAATGGATCGATGGATGAAGGCCTCCCCCAGACCACCAGTTTTCCCTATCACTTTCCTCCGTCCTCCAAGTTGACTTTAAGAACTTCAAAAGCTCTATTCCATCTGTCTTCTGGTCTTCTTTTCGGTCTCCTGATGTTTCTCGGGATACATTCGATGATTCTAGCAGTCCTAAGCTTCTTCTTGTGATATGATCCGCCCACTTCCACTTAACTCTCCTAATTACTTCTCCCACCCTCGTCTTATTTCTTACCCAGTCGTTCTTTTAGGGGTCTCTTCGTGTGGTCACTAACATATGAGTACAACTCTCCTTGTCGCTTTGCGTTGTTTCTGTATTCTGGCATTTATAGTCCATGTTTCGCATCCGTAGGTCTTTTACGAGATGAGAGGAAAAGTTCGTTTTTTGTTTCCAGTCAAGTGGCACCTCTGATTGAGTTATGTGAACCATTTATGGCATTTTCTTATTGCCTTTTACCTGGGGTCCTAAATATCAAATTTCATAAAAATCCGTTCTGTAGAAGCCGGGAACAAACATGCGTACGGACGGACGGACACAACGAAGCTAATAGGCGCTCACGTTGAAAACGGAAGCGTGCCTAAAAATATTTCTTTTATTATTTATAAGAATTTGGAATCCCGTCTGGTACAAGGCTCAACGCAGTAACATCCGAAAACGAGTCTAAGATAAGCGAGAAAGACCCACTCGAGATGCGATGCAAAACGCCCGGAATAAGCGACACCCAAATCGACGTTTAGAAATATGTATAATGAAAATTTTAACCGAAGCCAAGCAAAAATCGCACGAATCGCGTGCTCCTCGGATGGCTGTGGAGGGATAAAGAAAATGGCTACTGCCTAAAATAATCAGGCCGTGAGCTCACCCTAGAATATTCGGTTAGTAACAAGTAATACAAGAGATAGGTCGCAAATTAAGGAGAGCAAGTTTGGTTTTTATATTTTTGTGCGTCTGGCATTCTCAGCGTACGTAGATTCTTCCGGGCCGCGTAATGATAAGGGTCCTCGAAACGTGGATATTCATCAAAATATCGAATTTGATTTTCTTTCTCGCGTTCACAAAACTTGGTACATATACGGAAAAGTAAAAATCAGCATATTCGAGCCCGGGTGTCCGCCAGAATTCCCGTTCAGGTGTCCGGCACTGGCCCCTTCTCCTCACCCCTCACGACCCCGCACCCGTCATCCCCCCTCTCTCTCCCCTTTCCTCCATACCTCTCTCCCACCTCTCTTCTCCCTCTCTCCCCTCCTCTCTCTCCTCCCTCACGACCTTGCTTCCCTCTTGGTGCATTTTTATCGCATCGCGTTTCGAACAAGTTCATTTTATTTTACCGGAGAGCGTCCCTCTCTCGGGAACAGCTTGGGAGATGGGCGGAGGGCGATTAACGGATAGGATACGCGCCCTTTGCTGGTTGTTTGCGCGACCTCGTAATCCCCAAATCGACGAAGCAGCGGTAAAACGAAGCCCTTAATGCAGTGTTTTTCAACCTTTTTTGAGTGGCGGAAACGTTGGAATGGAGAAAAAGTTGGCGGAACACTTACGTACATACGCATATATATTTACCATGGCTGTGGGAATGCGCATGCGTACTGTAGCAGGTTAGAAGTTGTAACCTGCTACTTTGTGCTTCCCCGATAGATGGACTTTCGATGTGAGGGCAAAATTAAAATACTTTTTAATTTTAAATTCATTAAGAAATCTAAATTTATAGGAAATTATTTTTGGTGGAGTATTTCGCGGAACACTTAGGCAGTGCCAGGGGAACGAACAACAGTGTTCCGCGGAAAACCGGTTGAAAAACACTGCCTTAATGTATCCGGCGTGGGATGAAGGCGGTCCGCGCGAAAGAATAAGAGAGGCAAAATGGCGCACTTTTGAATTGGTATGGGGGGTGCCGGCGGTGTGGTTAGGACGCTGGCTGCTACTCGCCTGCTGCTTGAGAAGGTAGCGGGTACGAATCCTGCGCAAGTAGGATTTTTCCAAGGTCGCCCGGCCCAGTTTGTGTGGTTTGAGGAGACCGCGCAAATTCAGCTGTTCCGTCCTTCGGAAGGGACGTTAAGCTGTTGGCCCCCCTGGTGTTCTTCGTAAGAGCAGGCGAATGCCGGCACTGGGTTTCTCTCCTCCCTTCCCCGGTTATTCATTGCACTACCTCTAGGATACCCACTGTGCGTAGGACAGAGGCGAATCGGCTAGTCATTTGGCTTTGCTTTGTTGAGGAATCTCCTTCATCCATTGGGAATGATGCCCCACCGCAATATTAATTACATTTCGATATTGCATATGTGGCTTTTCCAAATTTACAGTAATTAGATGGACCAATGACCCCATGCGGTGTCGTAAAATTTGACCGTTTAACTCTTATAGCGATAAATGAAAATTTAACTCCTTGACTCTAAAGTTAAGGAGTTAAATTCTCATTTATCATCAATTTCCCCGTAGTCTCCACTTTTACCTATCCAACTCTTATAGCGGTGGGACAGGTATGCCGTGGTTCCGTTATGCTCACCCTCGGCGCAGGAATTATGTCTACTGATTACTCGTTGACGTCCGTTTTGATTCCGTCTTCATTTTGGTGCAAATGCACCTTTATAGCGCTCTTTTTTTGACAAAAACTAAAGCTAAGCAGGGTCGGTCTCAGGCGTGTGCGACGTGTGCCACCGCAATCGAGCGGAGGCTTCTGAGGGGCGGCCTTCGGGCAGCTACTAGATGTCTTCCACTTATAAACGTCCTTAAGTTTGTGTTATAAAGCTAAATAATACTAAGTATAGAGAATAATTGAATATGACAGCATTTCGGAACACATTTAATCAAAATAGCCGACTCGCATGACGAATCGCGTTCATGGTTAATGTAGAAGTAGGGATGGCAAAAATATACCTCGCACGCCCATGTAAAAAGCTTAAAGACCGGTTCTGATGCTAGGATCCCACGTCAGCGCGAGATTTTCCTCTCCGTTTACGAGGGGACAAATCTCGATGATGAAGGGGGAAGAAATATGTATCGGCATAAGGGTGAGCCACAATTGGAATGTTTGGGGATAATAACTTCGGAAGGGTGGAACAATCGCTCCGAGCGTTCGGGATCGACCCGAGGCATCGGCGAGCCAGGGTTCCGCCCGAGACGCCAGTGTCATTGGAACGCTTTCTAACATCTTGACAACATTGGAAAAAGGATAAATTTGGCAATCGCTCGATATCGCGGAACGTTTTATAATCGCGCTTGCTTTTGCTTTGTCTGCCCGTCTTTTCAATCAATTAAATTAAAGGTAACGGTAAAGAGATAGAAGACAGAAATTTACAGGGTGTATGTGAATATAAATAAAGGTGGAGACTATTGTGAAATTGATGTTAAAATTAAAATTTAATTCCTTAACCGTAAGATTCAAAATTTAGACACAGTGAGAAAGAAAATAAGGAAAGAGGAGAAAAACAGCAAAAAGGAGGGTGAGAGAACAATACATGGAAATAAAAAATACAAACGTGTTTAGGGGTTGTTACTCCTCGCCAGAGACCTGATGTCACTCATTACATTTCCCTCAGATTTATAGATTCTGTGTGTCTTCGAGTGCGTGACTGCTTCGTCTGATAGGCCCATGTCGTTGCCGAAAGGAACAGAAACCTACTGACAACCTATGTTTTTCTAAGAGAAATGTAGCTATAAGGCGGAGGCAAAATGAAGATGAAATAAAAATCGGTATCATTTTGGGAAGTAATATTCTGAATTTCTTTTTTACACATTAGTAATATAGGCATTTGTCCGGTGACAACGGTCTCTCTAAATTTGAAAACAACAAAGGAAAGACGAAGATAGCCGGATTTCAGAAATGTAACAAAATCGGATATTAATGTTTTAGTTATAAAACAACGCTTCCAGATACTTGTTTCTGATAGTTTTAGGTCAGTGATATTAAAATTGCAAGTTGAGATATTGTAGCGTTTCTGAGTTGTAAACATTCAAATTGGTCTTATCGGATTTCCTGGGCTAAAAACCGTGTTTTTCTTCAAACGCTGCCCAATATATAATATGTAATCAGAAACTAAAAATTTAAGGTGTACATCAATTAACGTAGAAATAAACTCTCTATTCGCTACTTTTCATCCCATTAAAATGGTTTTGGTTGTTTTCGAGATACACCGCCTCAAACTCGGGTATCTAGCAGTGGCGGCCGGTGGTTGTTTCAACTGGTAGGGCCAACATATGTTTTAAAAAACCTAAAATTATAATACAAAAATAGTATTTTATTTTTTACCATTCGGCGATCTTTCTTGTTATAAAATAAATCTAACTTTTCTGTAAAGCCGCTGTGTTCACCGAGGGGTAGGCAGGGAACCAATAAAGCCAATCTCACACCAATAATTTTATTGCATTTTTCTTCATGTACCACCCATTGACGACGGCCTCTTTTCCGCTACCCTTTCCTCTCACTTCTCGCTACTCAGGAATGCTTAGTTGACTTCTCACACTAATGCGCTGCCGGGCGGCTGCGCCACCCGAGCTGACACTTCCTCCTTGCTCTCTGGGGGAGGGGTTATGGAATGTTATTCTAAGCTGTCCTGAGTCTCACATCCTGTGGGTCTAGAGGAGGCTGTTGGCCATCTTACACTATGTTATTTACAAAAGTTTTTTCATACGATAGCATTCCTAAAGCACTTAGTCTTTCTTCTTTCATACTATTCCTAAGAAAAGTTTATTCTTTTCATCATTGAAAAACACCGTTCTGCTTCTGATGTCGACATTGGTATCGTGATCAACACTTATAAAAGCTTTTTTGTCTCTTGATATGTTTCACACAAATCATCGCCCAAAATTAGCGACGGAAATGGTATCGCACCAGAAACTGCTCTCAATTCCTCTCTTTCGTAAAAAAAACTTAAAAGTTCATTCTTTAGTCTCTTTTTTTTTTTCAAAAAAGGATACTTTTCAATTATTTCACTGAGATACGTGCCAGGGAATTTTTTGCTGTAATTATCAAATTCTTCGACCACAAATAGATTCGTAGCCACGAGGTGTCCAATAAATTGAATTCTATCTTTTATTTCTGTGATTATGGTGTCACAAACTTTACCTTTTCTCTTCCTGCAGGCAGATTCGCTGTCAGTGGTCCGCGGTCTTTTTGGTCGAGCTTCTCCCTCTTCATTTTCTAACTCGACTTTAATCTGTTCGGTAATCACATCAACTTGGTTTCTGACTGTCTGTGAGCTATTCTCGAAATACGGCATCGTTTGCTGTACTTAAACTAGATCGGTGATTCGTTTTTGAACCCGACTAAAAATTATCTCTGCGCGAGGTATTATCAGGTTAAAAAGCGTTAACCAAAAGACAAAGTTATTTTCTTTCAGTTTAAGTTTACATGCACCTGCTTGTGTTATAGTAGACTGCAACTTTATGTCATCAATGTTTTCAGTAATTTCCATAAACGTTATGAGTTATTTCATATATTCATAAACAGTGCTGACTCCACGAGAATGGAAATTCCATCTGATTTGTGATACCCGGGGCAATCTTCTTTGTGCAACGTCATCCAACACTTTTGTTCTTTGGGGCGAATTAGAAAAAAATGAACAGGTTCCAGACAAATGTGCAAAAGATTACTGGTTTGGCGGTTGATGGACGCTGCGTTAGACATAATGAGATTCAGCTGGTGGGCGTAACAGGCTGTTGTTTTAAAATAATCTGCGATTGCACGAGCATCATATCCGTCAGGATTAACGAAATTCCAGAACCTTTCTACAGGTTTTCCGCCTAAAATGTAACGTAATACAATGACTAACTGAAATTGACATTACACGTCGGCAGTTTTATCGGCTATCAATGCTACATAATCTGTTTTTTAATTTATTTGTGAACTTCTTCGTGGTATACTTCTAACATGCATTTCAGCAACTCATTCTGTATAATTTTAGACGTACCTTTAAACACAGCTATTTGACTAAGGAACTTTTAAATCTTTATCTAACTCAAAACTAAACTGGATTAACTCACGAAAAACTTTCTTATTTTGTGACTCATGCTATTCATCATGCCCTCTCATTGCTAATTCTAATGCCCCATAAAAACGTGTACAATTTATAATCAAATTTAATAATACGTACCTATTTTTATCTACTTGTTCGTTGTTTAAATATAGCTAGCCGATACTGTAAGTTAAACTGACTTTGAAAATTTGTTTTGCCCAGCAACGATAAACTCAAAACATTGTTCATATGTTGTTTAGAAATGTGTACCAATTCCGAAATCCCGTCCCTCGACCAGCTGACATCTCCTTGGAAAATATCACAAGGAAAACAAAAAAACGCATTTTTTCATCACACCCTCACAGCCAATTGTTCTTCTAATAAATATCGGCATTAAATTTACGACACCTTTCCTGTTTGTTGGCTCACTGTTGCTTTTTAATTAAATTCAAATTAGGGAGGGGTCTTGCCACTCGTTTTATTTCGAGTTTATCATCGTAAGATAACGATGAAAACGGCTTTTTTAATGAAGCACTTATCGTATTCATTGCGGATAATTAAAACATTCACGCTCACCAATTCTACACCGAGCTGCTAGCTTGCAGGCCGGCCGAGCCAAACTGAACTTGGCCCCAACGGTCGATATACTCAAGCGCGGGAGAGGATACAGTAAAGTAGAGGTCTGCACGGGCCGGAAATTTTGGGCTCGAGCCCGGCCCGGCCAATTCAATATACGGCCCGAGCCCGAAAGACTAATATTTTTTGAGCCCGTTCTAAGCCCGACTTTCTTCGAATATAATTCGTTTAGATATTGTATGCAACATTACATTAAGTGATTATGGATAACCGATATCATCTACTTATGTATTTCCTCCAAATAAACCTATACATATTATTCGATATTAATTATGATATGTTCTTTCTTCAACTCATACGTACTTTCATTCCTTCCCTCCCTCTTATCCGTTGCTTTTTATTTTAAAATTTACATTTTCTCTTATTTTATATAAAAATAATCAATAAAAATTTTATTATTTACTCACCAAAATGAAAATTATGCCCCTCTTGTAGCAAACAACTTCGATTTTTACTGCATGTTATTGTGCAGAAACAAAATCGACTCAACACTGTCGCTACTTAGGCAAATTCGGCGCTCGTTCATAATCCATCCAGCAGCACTGAAATTCCTTTCGCTGGTTGAACTTGTGGCCGGTATTGATAGAACTTGCTTCGCCACTTTCGACAACCACGGAAACTTTTTCTCGAATTGTCCACCTAACTAACACATTATTAACATTCAATTGGGTCGCGCTATATCTCATATACTCGTAGAGTTCATCGTCTTTTTCTACAACTGGTTTATCTTCAAATTTGGTGAAGTCCAGTATCTTTGACTTTTTGGCAGGAATACTATAATTTGAACCGCATGCTACTCCACATTGGGGTGATCCGTCAGTTGTGGTAAACCTCTCACTGATATTTGGATGCTCTCTTAATTGAGAACAGCACCTTAATAGAAACTTTAACTATAGTATAAAATTTTAAACGAATTTTCATATCTGGAAGGCGATATATAATGGCCGTTTCATACAAATGCACACACTAGAAAATATTAGAAACAAGATGATATCGTAGAACCTTTGCTTAGCACGTCCAAAGAGTGTGGTGGCCGTTTTGCCACTGAGTAAGTAGTTTCCAAAAAAGGGAAAGAGTCCTATCAAAGGAGAAATCAAACAGAGGTAGGGAACTCTTCTAATTTTACGACAAAGTTGTAACATGTACATACAATGTGCACCGCCGGAAGTAGGTCGTAAGCTTTGAGACAAAATGGGACGTTCCTTCCTCTTTTTATAGACCTTTGCATTTCTGTGCAAAGGTTTTATGTTTTTCAATTCGTCAAAGTTGTTTTTAAGTCATGTTTTAGGGTTGAAGGTTTTTTCGTTTTTTTTTTCAAAGAATTTATGACTAAGTAGTCACAGGAGGGTAAAATTATGGTCGGAATATGGTCAGAAAGAATTACTTCCGCCCTTCCAGCTCTCGGACAATTTCTGGAAAGATGAGAGTGAAAATCTCTAAAACGGATGTCCGTGACGAAATGAAGGGACGAAGTAATGGTCAGTAAAAAGTTGGGTCAAGGCCCGAAATTAACCCAAAGTGAAGCTCCAGCCCGAAACATTCATTGACTGTCAGGCCCGGCCCGAAAGTCGGGCCGGGCCTTCGGCCAGTCCGAGCCCTTGCAGACCTCTACAGTAAAGCATGCAGTGCGCATGCGTTCCACTTCTTGCGACCGAGGCAGCTAGGCGGTGGCCCTGCGATGCCCGTTGGAGTGGGGGAACTCGCCGCCCACTCTTCCCGTAAATTCTCTTACCGACCGGTGTATTGTGCTGCTTCACGACAAATTAAACTTATTAAAGACTCAAAAATGAAATCAATCTGTTCAAAAAGAATTATTTATAGCGCTTTTTTCTTTCTGTGAATTTTGGCAGGGCCATGGCCCTATGCCAGCGGCTCGGGTATGCGTATCATACGCAGCGTATGATTTCAAAACACTTTCCTGACTAGAAGGAACTCCTAATGCTACAAAAACAACAAAACCACGGATTGTGTTAATGAGTGTTTTTATGTGTGCAGTAAACCCTTGCCGTGAGCGAGGTTTACGTTCTTCGGATACTTCACGAGCGGCAGGCCTTGATTAAATGGAAAATAAGGGGCTTATGGACCGAGAATGAAGTCTTATTTTCTGTTTAGGGATAACTTTTTGTATTTAATCATAAAAACAAATATGGTTAATTATCGCAGTATCCTTCTATAATACAATTAAGGCCATTTCTATCCATTTTGACGCTTGGGAATCCGTTAGTTTTGCAGCTGGAATCAAAAACTAAAACTTGGCATTGTTATTCCAGAAATTCAAATATGCGTCATAAATCAGAAGTAATTAATATTTAAATATTTCCAGTAAGGATAATTATATTTCGTCAAAATTCAAAACCTAAAAGTTTCATTTTAACATCGGTTAGAATAGATATATGAACATGGCACTGGGGCAGATTTTCATAAGTTCTGGATGACATCTTTTTCCTATATGGACAAACCGCGGCATGCAAACCACATGCGGCTCTTTTAAATTGTCATTCAGAGGTGTATCAACGTTTTCACTGCAAAACACAATGATGTAGTGTGACTGGAGACGTTATGGGGATGCCTAAGGGACATGGATTATGTCTGAATTGCTTATTTTACTATTCATAAATTTATGAGCACAGAATGTGTCATGCGGCTCTCCAACTTTTAAAGGTGATCGTATGCGGCCCCGAGGGTAAGTAAGTTTGGCCACCCCTGCTATATATATATATATAACCCAGTCTCATCCGAGTTGAAAGCTCAAATTCCTTCTCTTCTACGACGAAAATATTCATAATATGTGTTGTGGTTTTATAAGGATACCTAAAGAAATGTGCCTTTGAATTAATGAATCGATTTTTTACCATTTTTATACCAGTCGCCACAGATTTTAAAATTAGATCTCGATTCGATATCCTTGGAATCTGCGTTGCATACAGCAAAGATAGTTCGAAATAAATTAATCGTAAACAATCAAAACCGCGAACGGCAAGGATTTACTTAATTAGTAGATCTATTTTGACAGAGCGAGCTCATTTTAAGACTAATAAAAAACCCTAAATTTGTAATTAATCTAATCATTATCTTTCAAAAATCGCAAAAAACCTCTAAAATTGTCATAAAAATAGCTCGAATTCGACTATTCTTATAAGAAAAAGCACTCGTACTGACTCTTTAAATTTGAAGTTTTAAGCAAAAATTATAGAAATTTGAAGTAAAAACATTAAGATTTATTAATTTGTATATTGATAATTAAATCGTCTCTAATATTCGTTATTGATAGTGGACATCGATTTCGTCAATTCGGTTCAATTGTCTGTATTTAATTCAATCTTATTATGCGTCAGAAAAGCTGGCTTGTGTAGCGAATAAGCACTTGCTGAAGCAGACCTTGCTTGCGCATTATCTAACACTAACTCAATTGTTGTGTTTTCTTGAACATTTTAAACTATTACTTTAAAATTATTTGTGATGATAAAAGTCGTTTGCGACTCCATTTAAAAAGATTTAAATTTATTATGCTTTATATTTGAATTCTTTAAACATTTTCAAACAACTTCATATTTTGCACTTTATAAAATTTATTATAAAATGTTTTTTCTTATAAATGGACCAACTACTAGCTACGCTGAATGAAGATCAATATTCATACGAGCTAAAGAAGTTAAATGAATTAGAAATCGATAAACCTTATAAAGCTTCAAATTTTCAAATCATAAAAACAAAATTCGGAGAAAAAAATCAGTGATTTTAGATGATGAATTTAAAAGTTTTCTTGCCTGATAGATATACTAAAAAAGTAAAAAAATTGAACTGGAAAACATTAAATTCTAAACCAATAAATTTACTTAAAAGGACTTAAAGAAATAAAAGATAAAAAATGCATAATATCGACTTTAAATAAATCGCTTAAATCTTAATGATTTTATTTTAAATTTCTATAATTTTTGCTTAAATCTTAAATTTTATATATATATATATATATATGGATGTCAACAAGGTGTTGGGATGAGGATCAGTTCTCTCTCTGTAGCTGAAGAAGGAGTAGTTCCGAAAGCTTTACGTTTGTGATGTTTCTGTGTTTTTGTGTTATTTTACGTGTGTCGCTTCGACATCCCCGGGGCCTCGCCAACCTGAAGTCGTCTGATTGGTGAGTGCTCACTGGGTTTCCTCATCCCAACACCTTGTTGACATCCATATATTCATTTTACCTTTCCTTTTCCGTAAGTTGTTATATATATATATATATATATATATATATATATATATATATATATATATATATATATATATATAGTCGAATTTCAGCTATTTTTATTACAATTTTAGAGCTGTTTTTAGCGATATTTTAAAGAAAATTATTAGATTAATTACAAATTTAGGGTTTTTTATTAGTCTTAAAATGAGCTCGCTCTCTCAAACTACATCTACTTTAATTAATTGTATTTCATTTTGTTCCCTTATTTGTAACATAGTATGTCTTGTGTGCTGTAATAGTATGTATTATTTGGGTTACAAAATGTTTCACAAAATATCCGCCACGAATATAACCCCTACTTTCATCATTATGTCGTTGGGTAAATAGATTTTGCTCTAAGTTGTTTCGTTATGCGTCGCAGTTTTCAACATTGCATGCCCTAAGCATTTTGTTGAAAATAAAAAGCATGCGATTAAAAATGCTGTTTAACTGAGAACAAATCATACAATTTCTAGTTATGAAGCAACGCTACATCATTTGCTGAACCGGAGTGCGGAGCGCGCGTTCGAGGCAACTTGGTGATTATAGGACGTTTTTGGCCCAACTGATCCACGTTTCCGTCTCATCGGGGAAATTGCCATATCCTCTCAACTGGTATTCTTCAGAAATCTTTCCCGTACGCACTCCTTCGCGAATGAGGAGAGCGAGAGACGCCATTTGCTGAGGAGAAGGAGTGTTCGAGCCATTCGTCAGATGAATCAAATTGAAATCGGGATCCATTCGCACATCCCAACCGATGCCTTCGTATATCAGACCGTCACCTGCAGATTGGAAGTTGCCGAAAATGTCGCCGTAATTTCGCATGTCTTTTTCTTGCATCTTTTGAACCGCAAGGACGCAATCTTGATGGGCGGAACATCCCGCATTCCTTTGGTAAATGTATAATTTTTTCACCGGGTGGACAAAGGTGTTAAGTACTTTGGTCGATTCCCGCGCCTTCCATTCCTTCCTCGAAACGATTTTCAATCGATGATGATGATTACCCGTGAAGTTAAGATCTGTTGAAAGAGTAAAACGATGTACAATTAGTGGTGGAATGTTTTCAACGCGCAAAAACATTCACAAGTAGATAATTTTGCATCCACATGATCCTTTTATTGCTACTTTTTAGTTGATTAATTGCTATGCATCGTGCTGAAAGCACCTCATCAAACAGCATGGTAGATATATCCATACCAGTATAATTGTCCGTGAAAAATATGTATCACTGAAGGGTTATGTGAATTTAAAAAATCAACTGATTATGCAATTTTGCAACGGCGATATAAATATCAATCAAAATTATAATTCTTATATGATTTGTCTTATAGTGTTCGAAACTCAAGAAATAGCAATTCACGCCATATTTTATGTACTTAGATAATTAATAAGTGTATCCTCCTATGTAATTTGGATTACTGTCTTCTCAAACTAGGAACAATTAGGTTACCAAGAAAACGAACAAATTTTGATTGAAAAAACTTGAAATTTCATGGTTAAAAGCTCAATTTTGATAATTCGGTATGTATTTGAAAATTTATGTTAAGAAAATGAGACTTCATTCTATTTCCCGTTCCTAGGTTTAAATACCAAATTCGTGAGATTAATATAAATAATTTACATGCCCATTATAATTATAGTATACCCACTACCATGTTATTTAAATGGAGGAGAATAAAAAAAAAATATTTTTTAAATTAAAATTTTAAATAAAATCGCTTTAAAAAAACTATCACACCACTTTATTCTTTCTTGTAGTTAAAATGACACCTCCCCCTTGTTTCTACGTTGTTTAGGTGTTGAGTTATAGAATCACAAACATACATACAAACACTTGATTTGAATCTTGTGGGTTATATATTATTTAAAAAATTCAACTGATCTTTACCTTTATAGCACCACCACTTTCTTACAAACCTAACAACCAAAATAAAAAAAAAATAAACCATCCCGATGGAGAGTGTAAGTGTGAACGTGGAGGAATTGTTTCGCAAACCCCCCTTCCCCTTAAACTCCCGCATTGAGGTTTTGTTGCAGTCCATAAAGGGGTTTGCCGCTCCCTTAAACCCTCGCTTCCCCCTGGTTTGGGTTAAGTGGTTGGGGGTTGGATTCGTTCTATTTCCTCCCCCCGTGTTGGATTAAGTGGTAGACAACAATGCAGTAACAAAATTAGATATAAGCGAAGGAAATTCTCCAAAGCCAGTCAAACTGATAAAACCCGGTTAAAAGGCCGGATAAAAACAGATGAACCCGGATAAAAACCCAATACGTATTTCGGCTACAAAGTAACCATGCAGGGGTTAAAAAATGGGGGGAAGGGGGACTTGAGAGAGGGCGACCGAAACCAAGACCAGTGGCACGCTCTCAAGTGGATGTCCAGGGCTGTGTCTGTGTATTTATACCTGGTTGGTGGGCAGGGGGGGGGGGGAGAAGAAAAAGGGGGGAGATCTAGGTGATGGGAGAAAAAGGGGGGGAGGTCAGTTTAAAAAGAACGCTGTTTATTACCCCTAACTCGTTATTCATCAGGGTGTGTCTGTATTTATGAATGTGTAAGCTTTCTGTTGCGTCGAGTTTGGTATTTGGGACTTGTTTAAGCAGTTTGAGGTTATTTGTGTCCAATGGGTGGTTATATTCCAAAATGTGTTTCGCGACGGCCGATTTTTCAAAGCGTCCATGTCTGTAGTGCGCTAAATGTTCTTTGAATCTGATGGAGATATTTCTTTTCGTTTGGCCAATGTAAGACATGTCGCATGTGGGGCACAACACTTGATATATGCCGGATTTTTCTAATGTGGGTATTTTGTCTTTAGGGTTCCCTAATAAATTTTTAATGTTATTTGTGTTGTGAAACGTTAGTGTATAATTTGCGTTATGAAAAATTTTTGTTAGCCCTTTGTTTAGGGTTGGATGGAAGGGGAGTGAAATAAATTTTTTCTTCCTATCGTCACTTAGAGCAAGCGTAGTACTTGTCTTCTTGTCTAATGTTTTGGATTGCTTGTTAATAATGTTGTCTATCAATTCGTGTGTGTACCCGTTTTCTAGGGCCGCGTTTTTAATATATTTTACTTCTTTGTCGAAACGTTTTTTATTTAGCGGTGTCGTCAATAGTCTGTGTACCATATGGTTGAAAGCCGCGGTCTTTTGTTTGTAAGGGTGATTGGAGTCTTTCTTAATATAATTGTTGGTATGGGTCGGTTTCCTGTACACGTCAAATTCTAATCGTCCATTATTATTAATGATCAAAATGTCAAGAAAAGGTAAAGACTTATTTGCTTCGATTTCAAAGGTGAAGTTTATAGAGTTGTGAAATGAGTTGAGTTCTTGGACGAAGGTGTTAATGTTATAGAGTTTTGTGTCAAAAATGGCAAAAATGTCATCAACGTACCTGCACCATGTGTTGGGGAAATAGTTTAGCGTATTTTTACAGCGTTGCTCAAAAGAATAAAGAAAAATATTTGCTATAAGTGGTGAGAGTGGATTGCCCATTGATGTTCCATTAATTTGTTTATAGAACTTATTGTTAAAAACGAAGTAATTTTGTTCCATGCATAAGTTTGTCAATGTGAGAATTTCTAGAATTTTGTTTTCCTCAACTTGTTTACTTAGTAGCCAGTCCTGGAGGTTTTCGAGCGCGACGTCAATGGGAACGCTCGGGAAGAGTTAGTTGTTCTACGTCAAATGACACCAGTATTTCATCTTTGTGTTAACCAACATAAAATTCAAACCAAACTCAGAGGCATAAATTCGAAAATTAAATCTCTTCAGAAGCTTAGTCCTACCGGGTCTCCAGATAGGATTAATTTCGTTAAAAATATTTCCAACGTTCACTTCACCCATGACGGTGAAGGTTCTTATTTGGCAAATTGTTCATGTTCCGTTCAATGGCGATTTTACTAGCGGTTCTTATATACTGTTTGGTCGTGTCGTTACTATCCTTTATACCACATTCTATATCAATAATCAGATCGTCAATTGGTGGTTTTTTGTATGCAAGACAATGTTTAAGGACTTTGTTGAGCAATCTGATCTCGTCATGGGTGAAGTGAACGTATACCAACAATTATATTAAGAAAGACTCCAATCACCCTTACAAACAAAAGACCGCGGCTTTCAACCATATGGTACACAGACTATTGACGACACCGCTAAATAAAAAACGTTTCGACAAAGAAGTAAAATATATTAAAAACGCGGCCCTAGAAAACGGGTACACAAACGAATTGATAGACAACATTATTAACAAGCAATCCAAAACATTAGACAAGAAGACAAGTACTACGCTTGCTCTAAGTGACGATAGGAAGAAAAAATTTATTTCACTCCCCTTCCATCCAACCCTAAACAAAGGGCTAACAAAAATTTTTCATAACGCAAATTATACACTAACGTTTCACAACACAAATAACATTAAAAATTTATTAGGGAACCCTAAAGACAAAATACCCACATTAGAAAAATCCGGCATATATCAAGTGTTGTGCCCCACATGCGACATGTCTTACATTGGCCAAACGAAAAGAAATATCTCCATCAGATTCAAAGAACATTTAGCGCACTACAGACATGGACGCTTTGAAAAATCGGCCG
Organism: Tanypteryx hageni; assembly: GCA_028673005.1. Lineage (NCBI taxonomy): Eukaryota > Metazoa > Arthropoda > Insecta > Odonata > Petaluridae > Tanypteryx > Tanypteryx hageni. The sequence goes on from CM054115.1 coordinate 34,607,416, forward strand.
TCGCGAAACACATTTTGGAATATAACCACCCATTGGACACAAATAACCTCAAACTGCTTAAACAAGTCCCAAATACCAAACTCGACGCAACAGAAATCTTACACATTCATAAATACAGACACACCCTGATGAATAACGAGTTAGGGGTAATAAACAGCGTTCTTTTTAAACTGACCTCCCCCCCTTTTTCTCCCATCACCTAGGTCATCTAGGTCCCCCCCCCTTTTTCTTCTCCCCCCCCCTGCCCACCAACCAGGTATAAATACACAGACACAGCCCTGGACATCCACTTGAGAGCGTGCCACTGGTCTTGGTTTCGGTCGCCCTCTCTCAAGTCCCCCTTCCCCCCATTTTTTAACCCCTGCATGGTTACTTTGTATTGGGTTTTTATCCGGGTTTATCTGTTTTTATCCGGCCTTTTAACCGGGTTTTATCAGTTTGACTGGCTTTGGAGATTTTCCTTCGCTTACATTTTATATATTTGCCAGTGTAGCTCGCTCTCTTTTACTTAAAAAATTAGATATAAATATGCAACAATTGTATAACCCACATGATCCCTTTATTTTATAGCTATAGAAGATGAAATATAACTTACGGATAATGGTTGTTGTAGCATTATTTTACATAAAACCTTGAGAAAACTCTTTAATAACGGTTTTGATACAACATAAGCGTACAAATAGTTCAGTTGCGGGACAAGGCTTCTATCTCCTGAGAAGTTTTATTGTATTACACATATTAGGTTTTAGGTACCACGTTTTTCTTCATCAGATATTACGTTTACCGTATCAAAATTAATTGCCAACTAAAAATCCGCTTGAACAGACTTCTCAACATTAGTAGAATTTTTCAAAAAATTATGTTTATCATGTGTGTATTTATTATATTTATTGTATCTTTCGAGACCAAACAGTATTTTCAGCTTTTCTTTGACTAAAAAGAGTAAGGCTAACCCATCTGTAAAAAAGTTAATGATCGAAAAATAATTTTTTGTAGCCTTTTAACTTATTTTCGAGAACTTTTAAAAATACGTAGTTCGTGGTTAAACTGACAAGACCAAATAAAATCAATATGAAAAGAAAGATGAGAAAATTTTTGGATTAAATTGAAATTTGTAAAAGTGGATCTTTCTTAAAAAACCATAGATCTAAAAAAGATCTGAATTCAAAAAGAGAATGTTCTCTTCAAAAGAGATCTCTGGCTGCCTCACGTTTATGTAACGTACTTCGGGGTTATACGTAGCAACTAGGTGACGATATCATGAAGTGAAACTTGCTCGTATTGTTCTATAAATCAACGCTGCAAGTATTGAATCGCGAGACAATGACTATATTCAGATGAATTGTTTTTCTTTTCTTCGACGAAAGAAAACTTATTGTATTGTTTGGACTCGGATTTTCACACGTTTTTAATCTTGCTTTATCAGCCACCCTCATGTCCTCACTACGTAAATAAAATAATATCACAAAGTAATTAATTTGAGTAATACTCACAATGTGTAGCAATATTTTCACATGCATTGTGCTGTTGAAATTGTTGAAAATACAGTATTTTACAAAGAAACATTTTTATATAGCATTTAACATGAAGCTCAGAATATTAAACATTCAAAACCACTTATACGTTTTGTACCTTTAAATCTCTCACTTGGGTCTGGAACTATTATTGCCTTGCCTTGCGATACTTCTTGAATCTGACATACCGCATGGTGTTGTGGACCATCTACACTGCCTTCGTAGGCGTTATCTGGAAGTCAATGCCCGTAAACTAATAAATAGCTTCAATTACAACAAATGATTAACATTTATGCTAGTTACAATGCATCAGAACGGAGATTAATGAATGAAGCACATTAGCGCCATCCTCGTTCAACGCCATTAGCAGGCTTTATGGCGGAAAATTTAAGTAAGTAATTGTTTGTTGCCAAGGTGATTGTGGGACAAGGAAAAAAATAAAGGAATAATCAACCAAGAAATTTAACAAAAAGTAGAAATATCATACCAGCAACATATCCACGTAAATGAATGCGCTTCATATTTCCGTAATCTGTGATATTTTGGAATACATATAGGTTCCAATTTTTAGTGGAATTGCAGGAGGACCTCTCCATGTGGTATGTGATGTTCCATTTGTCGTCATCTTCTTTCCTTCCGAACAACGACATTTGGAATATTCCTCTTCCGCAATGGACGGGAGATTCTTCACGCAGGGATAGAGAAAAAGATAGAGAATATATCACGAATAGCGCGACCACAGTCTTCAACATTGCGACACTTTGTTCTTAACTTGGAAAATATTTGCTCCAGTTGATATGCATTATATTGCTTTAGACTCGTTATATACATACTTCTAGATACGGGGTTGCTATCGTACTCGTGGGTCAAATGTTAAAGGTCATGAGCTTTAACTTCCACTGTTTCCCGGGCTATTAAGACAACGGATCATCCTATATTGAAAATGATCCATTTCATTTTGACAATGGTTAATGATATATTGACAATGACCCATTCTATTTTGACAGCGGTTCATTTAATTTTGACAATGCATCATTTAATTTTGACAATTTCCCATATTATTTTGACAATATTGTGTGATGTCCCTTTTATTGTGAATTGCATTACAAAGTTACATTTCAATTTATTTGACCTTTTCCGAAAACAATGTAAACTTAAAATTATTAATGATTTATTACATTATACGTATATTAAATAACTCGGTAAGAATACTAGAATGTAGAATTTTAATATAAAACTGACCATGAATACAAGTCAGAAATACATTTTTCTAGAACTACATGAAAATAGATACATATATACATGCATGGACCCAGGACAAAATGCCCCCGGACAAAATGCCCCAAACGCAAAGTAGGACAAAATGTTCCCACGCACCGAAATAAACATTAATTTTTCCCTCTCAGATGTTGATATACTGTTCAAAATCAGTCAAATGATTAATTATTACGCCTTTAACAATTCTCGATATTATTTTGTTCTGAAAAGGTAAATCAGTAACATTATCCTCCATATAGACGTTTTTACATATAACGTGTTTTAACAAACATCCCGACTAAGAAGTAATTTGAAATTTCGTAGACACTATACTAAGCCAGTAATATTTTCTTTTTTGGCATGATTACATAAATCGTAAAGAACTCCTCCGCCTCGCATGTATGCACGCATGATGTGTCCATTTTTCCACTCTTCTATAATTACTCCATACGTAATAAAGGGGAAAGTATTGTCTTCATGAAAAAAATCGATTTTGAGATTTCAACTGAAATACAAGTTCTGAGGTCCCCTGAACACGTTTTTAACCATTTTCTAGATGTGTTTGTGTGTATGTGATAGAAATATTTTGGGTGCTGAAACTCAAAAATTATTAATCTTGTCGACGCGAAATTTCATATTTGATATTTTTGTTAAAGAGACAAGAGTTGATTAGTTTTTGTTAAAAATCGGTGAACCTGAAATGTGTGTTTACTCTTGTCACATTCGATTTTACTTTCATATATACGTAGTATATTGAGAAAGTATTGTAATCGAGAAAAAATCGACTTCGAGATTTTGATGTAAATACACGTTTTAGGTGTCCCCGAGACCATAAAAGTTGTTTTCGCCATACCGTCTGTCTGTTTGCGGTTCTAGGGCGCAAATGCGTCCATAAAATCGAATGATATCTCGTATTTATGCAATATATATTATATTTTGCAGACCCTTTTTTGATAAAAATGATATTGCAGAAAAATAAAATGTAGTTTTATTCTTGGCGATTTTTAGAAAATTTTGATTTACTCAAAAATGTCTTCAGAGAATTTGATTAAAATCAATCGAATAGTAGAGCCTGATGTCAAAAATAGTACCACGCAGCCATTTATCTCTTAAATCACTATATGGTGTCCAGTGGCATTAAAATGTACGCTAACCTACCTACCTTACCTAAGCCCTATGACGGCACGCCTCTGTCACGATCCACTCAAAATCTTTTTCAAGTCTAAACTGTTACACTAAATCCAATATCTCATATTTGTGGATAATATCATTTTTAATAGACACTCTGAAGAGATGAATGATATTCCGCAACAATTAAGTGTACTTTATTCTTGTATCTTTTAAAGCAAAATTCGATTTACTCAAAAATGGATTTTGATTAAAACCCGTTAAATCGTACAGCCTGATGTCACAAATAATACTAACTAAGCCATATGTCCCGAAAAATTACTAAATATTGACCAGTGGCATTAAAATATACGCTAAACTACGGTTACTTTTAATTTATAAGCGTTTTACTTTTATAAACGTACCCAGTCGACCAAACGTATACACGTATATGAGAAAGTTTGTGCAATGTATATTGCGCCCTTTATTTTGAAATAATCGCTTTAATATTAGATGATGAGAGAGGCGGTGGTGGTTGTGGTGATAATCACCACCACAACTACCACGATCTCCACCACCATCACCATGATCACCACTACCACGCATTCTCCGTATATTCCACGTCAAAGACCGACGTAGGAAGTCGGTTAAGCTGACGAAATGCACGAGATTGTAATGCGGTATACGCGTGGTGATGGTGCGAGGCAGAGGCGTTCTTTACGATTTATGTAATCAAGTCATAAAAGAAAATATTACTGGCTTAGTATAGTGTCTACGAACTGAAACTCCAGTAGTGATGCCAAGGAAATGTCGATTTTTTTATTGACCGACTAATTTCTTAATCAATTGTAATTAATAATAAATTGCCCATTTCTTTTCATTTACGAAAGTTGTGTATACGTAAAGAAAATAGACGTATTTATGTTCATTTTTTCGTCACAGATAATCCATTTCTCTTCATTTTCCAAATGTTGCGTGCTCACGAAAAAATGAGTACTATCAAGTGGTACCCGCAAAAACCTTTGCGAAGTCAGTCATAAATCTGCATGTTTACCCGAGCTGTCACACATAGTTCAGAAATTGATTCATCTCGCAATTACTTACGACCTGTGAAAATGAGGTTCACTTAATAACGAAGTGAAACGAAATTATGATGGCTGCAAGAACAATTTAACTCAAATAATTATAAAAAAGATATACCGCATTACAATTAGGGATTGCAATACAGGTAATCCGGTTTACCGGTAAATGGCGCAAAAATCCCTTACTAAATTTACCGTTACTTGGGTATTTTCTACCGGTAATTCGGTAAAAGAACGTATTTAATGTATGTTTTAATAATTTTACCTGTTGATTATATTTGTAAAATGTATTTTTAAATAGATCTAAACATCTAAATAATATTTTATTATATTCAATAAAGAGATGAAAAAGATATTAAAATTGATTAGGCACACTTTAACATACTAAAATAAAATATTTAAAAAATCATTGCACGTCATACTTTTATTAATATGAACAAAAATTTATTTACACACCTTATTTATTTAGAACTATTTTATTTTTACCTTGCTGCATTTTAACAGATAGTAATTAAATCTTAATAATAAAAGAAGGTATCTGTCTGTCTGTGGCAGTCATAGCTCTTCAGAAAATAAACGTAGGGGCTTCAAAATTTGGCAGCGGCTTTAGATTGATCTTGAGAGTTGCAGTGCCAAAAATAATTCAAATCGGCCCACGGAGACCCGAGGGTCCCCATTGTTGGTCCAAATGCCGTTTTTTTAAAAGCAACAAAATGACCGATTCTGATGAATTCTCCATTAACATCAATGTTTTTATAAGACACATTATCGAGTCTAAAATGGATAAAATCGGTATACGGGGTCAAGGATCGTAATGTAAGGGCCGATCCAAATTTCACGATTTCGAGGGCTCCCCATGGAACGGTCGGTCCAAATTTTGGCGATGTCCGTCTGCCTGTACGCATATATCACGGAAGATCTGGATGAACCGATTTCAACCAAATTAGGTAGATACATAGAATATTCACATAAATACATGACCAAAATGACATGTTTGGACCGGATCGACCAAGCAGGGGTGCCACAATTGCATAATAAAATTTTCTGTAGTTATGCTTTTGGAAGGAATTGGCCTACACGAATTCAAGCAAATTTGGTATATAGAATTTTCTCACAAATTCATCGCCAAAATACCATACTTCGACCCGATTAACTTAGTATGGGTGCCACAATTGCAAAGTTAAACATTTCGGTAATTGTGAATTTGATAGAAATTGGCCGACCGATTTCAACGAAATTTTGCATGAATAAGTTGTGCAAAATAAAAAAAAATTAGGATAGATATACAAAGCAAAGTTACCAAATTAATAGTAATAAAAATTTTCTTTTTACAAGTGTTTGTGTTGAACTGTCCCAATCGATTTTAACCAAATTATAATATTTATTATGTACATTACGGAATTTTTAATAAAACCAGCAAATCCACAATAACGAAGATAATCGTGGAGGTAGTTGAACGCGTTTCTAATGAAAAGGAAACAATACAATTAAGTCAACTGAAGTCATTGATTCCGATTCCGTGAACGTTACAACTTCAGTTCCATCGACATTGGCTGCGTTGTCGATGAAGGAAAAACTTCAAATTGGCGATAAAGAAAAAACTGATGTAGCCTATTAAGATCTAACTCAAAAACAAAAAAAAAACACGAAAGGCCTAACACATGTCGCGAGAAAGGAAATGGCGTATTTTCAAGAAGAATAATTAAGAGGAAAATATTTTTAAATGGCTTTCGATTTCGTAATGACTGTTCGACCAACGAGTGTGGAATCACAAAGAGCGTTTTGTACGGCAGGGTTGATATGCACAAAAATCGGGTCGCAGTTAGGAAAGCAAAGTCTGGATAAATTATGTTTTCTGCGAGCCTATTTTAACAACCAAAGAGACAAAAAATAAAAAAGAATCAGCGGCAATAACTATTATTTTAAAATAATATTTTAGAGTTTATTTCATGTTTATAATCAAAGGTTTATTTACGATATTTGTTTAAAGTTTATGTTGTGTTTTCCTTAAAGTACTTATCCTTAGAGTTTATAATCGAAGGATTATTTTCGATTTTTGCTTAAAGTTTATGTTGTGTTTTCCTTAAAGTATTATTTGTGTTATAACCCTCCCAACGAAGTCTCAGTTCGCCTCATGCGAGAGTAAAATAATCTTTATGTACGACATATTCAAATTCTGATGTTATCTTATAATAAATTTTATGCTAAGTCTGATTGAACTTTTTCCGTAATTGGTTTAGAGGGGTAGTTGCAGCGGACACGCGCTGGATTCCTGCGAAATCTCAATCATCTACATAAAGGGGAAGTTTGTTAAAACACGTATAAAAAGAGTCATTCATAAAGTGACAAGAGGAATGTCTTTTATTAACGTCCTGATCAGAGAAGATACGAATATATTCCCATACACTAAATATGGTGTATCGCAGGATTAATGAAGAAAAGGATTTTCTATTTCCTCAATGATTCCTGAATTTGCGACGAATTTTCCATGCGACGAATTTGCCAAGCAACGAATTTGCCTTGCGACGAAATTGCCATGTGACGAATTTGCCTTGCGACCAAATTGTCATGCGACGAATTTGTCTTACGACGAATTTGCCATGCGACGAATTTGACACGCGACGAATTGCTCACGACGAATTGGCGGGACACCGTTTGCTTCTGCCATCCCCCAACAACCCCTCACTTGGACAAAAACAAAAAGTCCAAACCAGGACTAATGCAGACTGGCTTCCAAAAGTTGACGTTCCGAATTGATTACTTACTCATATTGACAATAATGTTTCAGTATGTGTTAGTCATTCAAAGAAATTCTCATACCATAAATACCACTTGTAGTTCATATTTTAGCAATGAGAGAGAAAATTGGAAAACAGAGCATTATCAGGTTTAAAATACTAAAACAATGTCAAATCTCTTTCTGACATATTTTCCATGTATGTTTTTTACTTTCTCCATATACGTAGTATAGGGGAAAGTATTGTATTCATGAAAAAATCGACTTCGAGATTTCAACGGAAATACACGTTTTGAGGTCCCCTGAACACGTTTTGACCATTTTCTCGATGATGTCTGTATGTGTATGTGATAGCTATTTGTGGGTGCTTTAACTCAAAAAATATTAATCAGGTCAACGGTAAATTTTATATTTAAAATTTTTATAAAAGTCACAAGAACAGATTAGTTTTTGATAAAAATCTGTCAACCGGAAGTGGGTGTTTACTCTTGTCACATCCGATATTTTGAAATATTTGCTTTAATATTTGATAAATGTAAAAATGCACTTGAATAAAAGTTGTAGGAAATTTTATTTCCTACAAACTTTGTTTGATACATTTTCCCATATAATGCATTGTTTAAGAGATATCTTATATTTTTAGCTGACCCCACCATGGCACCTACCGACGGGTATTGCTAACAATTGACGCTTAGTTACGTCTTAGTAACGCTCCTTTTGCTTTTCTTAATTGTTGGAGATTTGTGGCTATATCCAATATTAGAAGGCTATGGTCTGAGTTTATTTCTGTTCTTTGTAAAGTCAAAATTTTCTCGCTGTTTCTTAAAATATTTATTATGTAACCTATTTGTAATTTTTAGAAATATTACAGATATGGAGAAAGTCATGTGGTGGCACATGAGATTTTTTAATAAACGAATTTAAAAAATGTTACTGTTTATACGACAATATGTCTGGATCAACTGTCCATTGCTGAAGAGTAGTCTAGTGAAAAAGAAAATAACCCAGTAGCTCGGTAATACACGGTGCCCGGATGATAGATATCCAAAGAGAAAAATTCATATCTCGAAAAATGTTTCTTATATGCATGTTCAGTTTGCATCATTACAAAGGAAAACCCTTCAAGTTTTTTTTCCATACCCCACTCACGCGCCAGCTCATGTTCTTTAGCAGGCCGAGTAGCAATGCTGAGCAATGGCGACACCGCTGTAGAAGGTTGCGTGTGTTTTGTGGTTTGCTGAGTTGAAGTCTGTGACGGTTGTTCAGCGTCGTTTTAGAAGTGAATGTGGACGTCAACCCCCAACACAAAAAAGTATCCGGTTTTGGGACAACAGACTGAGGACTACAGGGAGTTTGTTACGTGAAAAAGCTCCTGGTAAACCATGGACCTCTGAAGAAGATGTGGATCGCATCAGAAAGTCCTTCCAGCGGAGTCCGCATAAATCAATTCATGCTGCAAGTTCTCAGCTACGAATTCCACGTTCGACTGTACACGATGTTCTGCATAAACGCCTCCGTCTAAGAGCATTCAAGATTCAACTGCTTCGTGCGTTGAAACCGAATGACCGAGACGCACGCACAAACTTCGCTGTAGACATGCTGGAGAGAATTGACTCTACACCTGATTTCCTCCGCAAAGTGTGCGCCTCAGATGAGGCGACCTTTCATGTCAGTGGAGTTGTGAATAGGCACAATTGCAGGATTAGAGGAAGTGCAAATCCACATGTCACTTGTGAACTGGAGATAGACAGTGCCAAAGGGAACATGTGGTGCGACTTAATGCACGATAGGGTGATCGGACCCTTCTTCTTTTTGGAACCACCCGTGACCGGGGCCTCGTACCTTTAATCTTTGCCAAATAAAATATAGCCCGGAGATGGCCCCTGGAAGCACGGGCCGCATACCAAGCTTCATGAAAATCGGACCATTGCACAGTGGGACCAATTCCGAAAAAGGTGGCCAAAACTCAAAAGTGTAAAGAAAACAATCCTTTGCAATGAGAAGATGTTCCTATTTATGATGAGAAGACATAATCATTATAAAAACAATAAGAAATGGTCATATTTTATCAATATTTCATTTTAAGTCCAAAAAAAATGACCTTTTTCTTAATCGCTCTCATCACTGCTGCCCATATCAGCTTTGGTTGTGGAAGGGTGTGAATTGGAGTGCATTGAATCTGTCCTATTAATTTCGGGAGAAAGTAGAAGGCGCAAAACATCAGGGGAGAATGTCCCGTTGGTCAAAATGGCTCACGTCTCATGGATGAAATAATTGGATCGGACGATACCAGCAACCTTTGTAGAACATCTTGGTTAGTGGTTGACATAAAACCGGTAGAAATAAATAAAGGTAAATATATTAAGGAAAATGATGATGTTGAAGGAAAGTTGCGTATAAGAAAGTTTAACAGAAATTTTATCATAATTATCATTATATTCATCTGACGGAAAAGTTATTTTTAAATTACAGATACACTTTCTTGTGTAGTGTTCTCTGTATTTTTTTAAGTCCTTGTGGCGAGTTTCCTGTGCCTCCTCAGAAAGTTGTCCAATAGGAAGAATTGCAGAAGATATTATTTCTGAGCCATGGACTAGTATTTTGTGAACTGAAGCTGGCATGTATTACCAGGGGTAGAGAGAAAAAAAAGATGTGCAGTTTCATGGGCGTGCTCGCCAAATGTCTCCGTGTTTATTTCATACCGACTAGAAAGTGTCCGCAGAATGACTCCAAAGCGAACAATGAGTGTCTCATCAATCCCGGTAATTAATGAGGTCGTTGTTGGGTCCTGAAAGAAATGATGAGCTGTGTTTCCCCCGTTCGTCGTCCCACTCCCTCCTGGTTTTGGGAGATCCACTAACAATCCCATTTTATTTTTGAACTTCTCCTAAATGAGATCCTTCTAGGCATGAACTTTCGTTTTATCTGCTTCACCTCGAACCTGCCACTTCTTGATTCCTAGGCGGTAGGCCACGTGGAGCAGGCATTCGAAAAACCTTATCCAGGCATGAAGTGGGGATAGTCCAAAATTAAAGGCTTCAATATCTACTTCCCGTTTAGTCACCTCCTGAATATCGTTCATTTGTTTGCATATGTAGCAAGTTTGTAAAGATTTTCCTGTAATTGCACTGCAGACTTTTCCATCAACCTTAGTAAAAACTAACTTATGGGTAACATGGATGCTTTTCCAACACTAGTTTTGGCAGCAGAGGGTACTAAGCACCTGATCTGACACTCAATGTAGTTCTTTTCTTCTACAGTTACAATAGCGGACTCTTTTTTGAGCTGAAGGTGAATGGGATGGCAAAATCTAGAAGAGGAAGGTCTGGCGTTCTTCCAAACTACTATATTATTACCAGAACTTGGGTGCTCAAAGGACATCTACAATGGGACAATCAAAGTCACAAATAGATCACTATCACTATAACGGTCCTCAGAAAACTTTTGCTTGTATGCAGATTGCCCACTGCTTCCATCAAACGCCCACTTACTTATCAGCATCAGGTTAGTTGGTTCATTTAGTTCAGTAACTGGCAGTGCAGTAATTACTGGATCTTGTAACGTAATAAGATGTTCAGCAGTGTGATTCAGTAAAGCTTGAAGGTTTATTTACGCACAGGTTTCCGTTACCACGATCGATTCTCTTTGAGGATAGCACCTTTTTTTTAGCTTCCCTTACGCTTTTGTAAGAGTGATGAAGGTCTGCATTCCTCTCTTTGGCTTGAGATCTAATCATCTAATACTGATCTCTTGACAGCTTTGCTTCCAGTAGCAAAGACAGAGCATCGTCTTCAGAATAGCACACTCGAGGTGAACTGATTTAACACATTCAAGTCTATGCCCGTACGTGATATGGGTGACGTCATTATTCCGCGGCGACTATACCCATATCCCTTACGTAGTTCAGTTTAGCAGCTGTCATCTTCAACAATGTTAACAATTTTTGTAAGCAGTTGGTAATGGAGGCTCTGATGGAAGCGTTACTCGCAAACCTGCGAAAACACGTTCAGTTGCGGATAATCTCGGTGTACTGTTAGTGCATCATGGAGTTTAAAAACAATTGGGGAAAATATGTGCAGCCAAATTTTTCTCCCCCTTCATTTGCATGAGTTAAGGAAATAAATATTCCAAAAAAATCAGCCGGGACTCGTCGGGAACTTTATATATGTCCATAGATGTGATTCATGCATAAGTTTTTTTCTACATTTCGCATTAAGATATAAAATGGGAAAAATTTCACATTTTCATGATTATAAAAGAAAAATATTTTGCACATCGTATACTAGATACATCAGAGTGCCTACTAAATCGTGCTGAAGAGCTGCCATCTTTTTCTCGTAAAATATTTGAGCTATGAAAATTTCCACCTAACAATGTCAAAAAATTTGCAATAAACCGGAGAGATCACATTCAAAGTTTGCGTGCTTATAAAGGAATAACTATGACAACAATTTTGATGAGAAATGTTTTAAATGATAGTATGATCATTTGTTATTCATTATACAAAGCTTTTTACAGAGCTTTTGGAGTTTGAAAAAATTACTTTTGGCCAGCTTTTTTGGATTTGGTCCCACTGTGCATTGGTGCAAAAGTTGTTAGTAGGGGACACACACACAGAGACAGGACCATTTCATAAGGCTATGTCGCTGTTTCCTTTGGAAACCAGCCTAAAAACAAATTCATGGGCCTGCTTACGCTATCATCACGATGCAAGACTGACTGTTAAATAACAATGGGGAATTATAATAGTACGTTCAAACGATCGCCCAAGACGCGGAATAATCTTTATTAACTCCGGTCAATACGCAAGAATACGTCGTATTTTATAAAATAATAAACCCTGAAGGCTCAAGTGACGTCACCGACTGACATAACAATCACGTAGAGAGGATGTTAAAATTCAGTCAGCCGCGAAAGCGACGCCGCTCAAATTGTTGGAATACTTTTGAAAATGAGTGTACATAACATATGGTACAATATTTTTTACCATTGGCATTTTGTCACTGATATAAAATCAATATTAACAATGTTGTGACCAAACGTTTATATGTAAAAGCTAAGATGGTGATGATTGATGAGGATGTGAAACCCACTGATGATGTGAGATGTGAATGAGGCTCACCCAGCCCTAATCTGGTGGTGGGGTTGCACCTTAGAGATATTTAAGAATTATACAAAAATACACACAACTAATGTTTTAACGTGATACTCTCTCAACATAGTGTATTAGTAAATGAAATTTATATTGCACCAAGCGCATTTAATTCTAAATATGCATTGAATCCCCCGAAGAGACATTGTAGGAATCGATTAAGTAGTAGCTACCGTCATACTGAATGAATACATTTAATAGTATTGACACAACTATTTATAACGACATCGCTAGTTTCAATGTAACAACCATCAGGTGCAGAGGCGTAGCGAGGGGGGGGGGGGGGCAGATGCCCCCTGGCGCAGGGCATAAGGGGCGCAAACTCATCGACCGATTTTTATCGGTGAATGCAGATCCACTAGGAGGTCGCGGAGTGATGTAATATCCTAGCGCAAGGGTCGGCAATACACGGCCCGCGGACCAGATGCGGCCCCTGAGAGCGCTTTATGCGGCCTGCGAAGCCATAATGAAAAGGTGATCGGTACAATGTAACAGAAAATTTTGTATTTTTGCAGTAAAAATTTTGTCTCAAAACCTTATCTGATAAATATTTAACGCTGTTAAATTATTTAGATATGAATTTTACTAATATGAGACCACAGAATCTCTGGAAAACTTCGGATGTAGACACTACTCCGGCCCGCCGAAGTACTCGTGACTTTCATTGCGGCCCTCAGAAGTATTCACATTACAAATGTGGCCCGCCATGCACAACAAGTTGCCTACCCTTGTCCTAGAGATGCGCGAGTCATCAATATTGACATTATTTATGTCCGAGTATCAAAAGTTCCTAATACTGATTTTGTGGCTTCTTTTAGTTCACTAGGCCTTTATATTTAAAAAATACTTTAAACTAGTCAATATATTTGATTAGATCAGAATATATTTTTTTATAGAATTTTGTTTTATTTGGAGCATTAACAATATCACTATAAGTTTTCCGATCAATTGTATTTACCCGTTCTGTTTACGCGTTTTCGCATATGCGCGATATTATTTTTACCACCATTTTTCGATGTACGCGTCATATATTCGCATTGACGCGATTCGTTATGCGCACAGTGTGTACCATCAATATATTTTATTATTTATTAAACATTTCGTAGATTCTTGCCCGTTAATCGTCCGTGCAGTGATGGCATTCATTGCATCGTACGGAAGAGCAGGATTTCCCGAGTGTTCCTACGGTGGTATATAGAACCTCTCTTTTCTTGTAAGTGGGTACCCCTCTTTGAGCAAACAACGCACTTGGACCCACTATTTTTTCCCTGAAGTGGGGTTTTCTTCTAGAAAGTGACCCACTGTTAGCGGTCATCAACTGTATGAGTGAAAACCCTCGCAAAAATATTCATTGAGATGGGCGAGTAGAATATATTTGTATAGGAATGTTCACTGATCGAAGGAGCTTCGAGACGTCTGTGATTTATGGCAGAAACTCAAAGCTCAAAAAATTAAGGAATTGTAAGAGGATGCTGCACAGGACGCCATATATAATCGTACACGCTTGAGGGGTTGTAACGCTCATCAAATCAAATTTATAGACGTTTCTAAGTAGAATACCACTGCTCAGGAAGGTAAACAACGCCTATTACCTACATCATTTTTAATGGGAAAAAATATTTTCGATTTACGCGGAGGCACGGCCCACATTGGTGGTAAAATTACTTACCAAACCATTCAAGAGAGAGAGAGAAAGAGTATGTTTGCTGCTTGCTTGAGTTTCCCAGAGCCACCTTAATGGGGTAACGAAACAGAGAATTGCCAAAGGACGCCGACACGCTAAATTGAATTCAGAAGACCCCGTAAACCTCTCCCCCCTGGAACTTGGTGACAAGAAAATAGGTCATATGGTCCGGCTGGGGATATAACTCCCCCCCTAGGGGCGCTAAGACGAAGCCTTCCCCGGGCGCTGAAGACCCTAGCTACGCCACTGATCAAGTGTTAGGCTTAGGTAGGTATTTAAAACTGTTTGAGAAGAATTTTACATCGCACAGATCACTGAAGTTAAATTCACCAGTAATAATTAAATAAATAGATACAGATAAAATAATAAGTAGGATATTTAAACTAAAGAATACCTGTTCTTACCTATTTTCACGTTTATGTCGTCTCTTCTCCGGCATGCTCGAATCCATCTTTCTTGAATTGACTTTTCTTGTGAAAATCGAAAAATCTTACTCTACTAATTTCAAGAGGTAGGTCACAAATATCTTTAAGGGTGGATTTCAGAAGTAAGATTTGATATTTGGTATGGTATGTATTATTAAAATGTGAGGAAAGAGTAAATTGTTTTGGTAGGAACGCGAGTTTGATGATTGTTCTTAACAGTTTTTAAAAATACTTTGATAAAATTCAATAAATAAAATCAAACGCAATGAATGTATTAGTTATATTAAATAACTGGAAAATCAATCAAGATATTTTATGACCAAAAACAAAATAAGATACTATTGCCATGTATATTTGAAATACGATCGGAAAATCGATAAAATCTAGTAAATTTATATTCTTTTTAATGGAAAATTTCAGGTATAATGTTAATCATTAGTTTAATTTTTCGCGCATCTTAGTCTTGCCATTTTTGTTTTATAGTTACATTTATATTAATTTATTTATGCATTTATCTAGACTATTTCTCTATTAAAGCATCATTTTCAGTGCTTTTCTTCATTGCTGAAAAGCAGTATTATCTTCGTGATGTCCGTCCGTCCGTACGCATATATCAGGGAAGAATTGGCTGAACCGATTACAACAAAATTTGGCATATAAAATATTCACATAAATTAATGGCCAAAATGGCATATTTGGACCTGATCGACTGAGCAGGGGTACCACAATTGCTAAGTTTCACTTTTCGGTAATAATGAATTTGGAAGGAATTGGCCCAATCGACTTCAACGAAATTTTTTATAAAGTAGACGTAAAACATCAAGAAGTTTAGTATAAATATAGAAAGCAGGGCTGCCACAATACGAAGAAATAAAAAAATTCTTATTACATGTATTTGTGTTGAACTGTCAACATCAATTTTAACCAAGTTTAATACTTATAATAAACACATATACAAAACCATATTAGCATATTTAAACCAAAACAGCCAAACAGGAGTGCCACAATTACAAATTAAGCTCTTTCGGTAATTAAGGATTTGGAAGGAATTGGCTGAACCGATTTCAATTAAATTTCGTATATAAGATTTGTATAACATACCATAATGAAATCAAGATGTTAAAAGCGGAACTAAAGAGCAGGCCTACCACAGTAAAAATTTAAATACTATTTCTTTTACACATATTTCTAGAGAACTTACCTAATGGATTTTAACCAAATATAGTATATTTAATCTTCATATAAATAATTAACCAAAATATTATATTTCAACCGGGTCGACTAAACACAATATCAAGGTTAGAATTTTTCTGTAACTTAGAATTTCGAAGGTATTGGTTGTAAGGATGTCAAAGAAATTTCGTTTGTAGGGCGTGTGTAGAAAGGGAAAACGAGATGAATATGTTTAGAACGTATAAAAAAGCAGGACTACCACAATATAAGGAAAAATAATTTTCTGATTTCAAAGCAAATATATTAGTATACGATTATACTACGGCGAATTCGATGAAAAGCACCACCGGATACCCGTGTACACCCCTACTTGTTTTATTATTAAACTAGAGTTTTAGTAATGTCAAACTTCGAAACACGAAATTAATATTGATATTGCCTGAATTTTGTCTTATGCCGTATTTCGGTGATCGTAGATGTACCGAATTCAAATCCTATAACAATTACTCCAAATAATAAGAGAATAATTCATGTGTACTTTTTCATTGAATTTTAAAGTATCTTAAAATGAAAATACGAAGTCGGGACTTTGGCGTGAAATTGCATAAATAATTGAAGTTTAGTTTTATTATAGTCGAAATAAATATCGCATCTAATTAGGCTTGCAAATTGACAAAATAACCCAAAAAATATTGGAATTTTTTATTAACATTAAGGTAACGGGACAGAGTATTGACTTTTAATCAGATGTGCGGCGAGTTTTATAAGTATCGATCAAGCAGATATTATATGACATGTGTGTTTATCTTTATATTTATGCAACGAATTATTTAAATCAGTTCGTTCTGGGATACATCGAGAGAAATCCATCAGCTTGTCCCCACTCTCTATCGATGAAAAAAGTCGAATTTGTTCATATCACAAAAGTTTGCTAGCAGGGATATCTTGCACGCGGTCGCCAAACAGCTTAGGCGGGACCCTGGGTCACGCGGAATTCTTGTGGCAAATTTTGTCCTCTATCCGAATAATTTTTTAAATCTATAATGAACATCATATAAGAGCTTGGGAGAGAAAAATATAGATTTCTAATTGTTGATTGCCTATAGAACCGTTTTAGAAATCGATGTAAACAATTATGCGATGCTATCTTTAAGATTTTCTCGAATTTTTACCTCGGAAACTATAAGTCGTAATTATGTGGTCTTTGTGGTAAATGTTGTCCTCTATCCGAAAAATGTTTTAGTCTACACCTCACATATCATATAAGAGCTAGGGAGAGAGAAATATAAATATTAACAGCGTAAAGAATGAGGTTTTTAAAGCGAAGGTAACAGCCCGCATTGACGTGTGATACATCAAATTATACGTCTCGACCTGCAGATTTGCAGGAAAATGGTAAAATTGAAATCGGCCAAACCGTTAGCAAGATATTGAGTTTTTTTTGTGACCGGCTAAGATCTGCTGGACGTAGTTGTAGTGGTTTTTGTTAAGGTGGCGCTGCTAGCGGACATTAGACTCTGTAGGAAATAACGTGGCGTTCGTAGCGGACATTAGTAGAAGGAAATAAACCTTGAAGTCGCTGACCTTAATCGTAATGTGGCAGAAGGCTATCGACGGGCAACTGCTAGTATGGGTTTTAAAAGTGTTATTTGGCGAAAGAACCGTCTTAGCGACCGATGTAAACAAAATATTCGATTTTATGTTAGAGATTTTTTCGAATTTTTATCTATTATTGTTTTATCTATAATTACTATAAATAATAATTATGTGGTCTCGCGGACATTTTGTGGCAAATGTTGTCCTCGATCAGAATAAAGCTTTTAATTGATAACTTACGGATCATATAAGAACTTGGGAAAAAAGGGCATATAATTGTTGCTTGACGGATGCCATTTAACGAGATAAGAGTATAAGTTTATTTAAGTGCTTCTATAAAGTGGAAGTTCTAATTGACGGATGAAGTTAAAAATCACGACTGGACGATACATTTTAATAAGGATCACTCGTATACTTAATTTAATTAACATCCGTAAAGCTGTTTAGGATATGTAAATTTCGCCTATAAGGCGTTCCGCTACTATCACTTTGCTGGTAAAAATAATGTGCGAAAGATATCCTCAGGATTATCAAATACTTCATCCTTTATCTCATTATCAGAAAAAGGTTTTTTTGTCTATGGCGAACAGCTTTTAATTTTATTTTGTCTTCTTTAATATACGAATCATGTGCAATTTATTTTGCTACTTATGTGTTTGCTAAAATTCTCTTTCGCTATACGACGTCAATAACTCTTTAACACTGTTCGTCGATGTGTCGATGGGTTCTATGTTGGATTGAAAGGATTGCATAACTTAGTTAAAGGATTTTTTCTATTCAATATATTGTATAAAATAAAAATGGAAAATATAAACCCCCAACTTTCTATGTCTTAAAGGTTCTGATCTCACTTCTTGCTATATAGCAGCGCTTCCCAAACTTTTCTTTTCGCGTACCAGCAAAAACGTGGCACAATTTCTTCGTACCACATAGTAAGTATGAACCTAAAAAATTTTCTTTAATAACGAAAGAAGCATTTACAAAATAATATAAGGTAGGCAGATAAAATATGTGGTACTGAAAAATTAATTATTTTCTCGCATTTACCATACTTAAAATTCAAAGAAAATCAGTCAATGTGATGGATGAGCTTGGATATATGTAGATAGCATTTTAATATTTGTTTCAATGTTAGTTAACTTCCAGCGAAGGTCTGGTCGAGGTTCATTCTTGTTCGATTTTTGTTTTTAATTACCAAGATAGTAGAAAACCCCAGATTAACAAAGAAAGTCGTGCAGAATGGGATTAGAATTTTCAACGCTATGTCAGAAAGAGTGGGATATTCAGCTGGTCTTTTTCCTTCACGTTCATATTTTCAGGAATGGAATTAATTTAAACAAACGAGTTTCTCGCCTAATTCAGTCCAGAATAATTTTGTTTAAAATAGCAACGTGAAAACGCAAACAGATAACGATACTTCGGCAGTTGACTGTGAGCCATGAGCGGCGCAGCGGACGCGTCCGGACGGTGCGGGCAATAGTCCGTCCCTCTTTTGGGTCACTCGTTATGCGGTTCCATGGGTGAGTGCTGACACTAAACTCGCGTACCATTGGCAGAATCTTCGCGTACCACTGGTGGTACGCGTACCATAGTTTGGGAATCGCTGCTGTATAGCATAATTTCCAGACAACTTCATCAATGCATCTCTTATTTGTTTGTATTGAAACTGAAAAACTAATAGCGTCGATTCCTGTTTTCCACCTCGTCGTTGATAGGGCTTTTGGCATAAACTTATAAAATTGCAAATAATTTAACATAGGCTTACAGATACAGGAAATAATGCATGCGTTTTATTGCTCCAAGGAATGTTACTGTATCGACGGAAGATTGAGGAATTAGTTGATACCAAGTTGAGTGAATTACAGCCAGAAGGAAAGAATGCAGACAATGAGTTTAAATTTAGTATATGGCGCTGTAAATCTGAATGTATACCTTTCATGTTCATTCCCCTGAGGGAGAATGGGTGGGGGAATGGGAAAGAGAGTGTGAATAGGAGAGAGGGAGAAAGGAAGGAGAATGGAAGGGAGAGAGGAGAATGGGAGAGAGCTATGGAGGATAATGAGATGTGGAAAGTGAGGATAATGGGCTGGGAAAAGTGAGGAGAATGGGAGGGAGTAAATGAGAGAGAGGATGGTAGGGGAAGGGTGGGAGAATGAAAGGAAGGAGAAGAGGATAATTGGAGGGAGAGAGGAAGGAGAATAGGAGGGAGAAAGGGAGAGAGGAAAAGAGAATAGGATAACGGGAATTATTATATCTAAATAGCTATTAATCATTCAATTTTATTCTTTTAGACCTACCTTAGATGGATTACAACTGAACGCGGCTGCATTGTAACCGAAATGCGCATCTAGTTTTTCATATCCTTTTGTCGCCTGAGATATACGTTTTTTTCGATCTTGATTTTTGTGCTAATTCTTGAATTCAAGAAAGAGGTTGACATGACATAGATCGAACCAAATCCATTCATAGTGAAGAGTACCTACTATCTTTATAATATATATTACATTGTGCAAAGTAAAATTGAAACAAAATTGATAATGCATCAATGTATTTTTTACTGATTTTGTTAACTTTAAAATACAAATATATTACATAAATAATTATAAAATACTTAAATTAAAATTAACAAAAACACCAGGAATAACACGCAAAAAACATTTAAATCATTGTTGCATGTGAGGGACAAGTGGAACTGTCCATGAAACCAGTTAATATAAATCCGATCCAACTGAATTAAATAAACATACAGAGAAATTTATACCAAAAACATTGAAATGAGAAAATGTGAAATTTACAATGATACTCATGCATATTTCATCACGCTGAACCATTTTTTACTGATTTCGGTCACTCTTTTTGCACCCTCGACTGTAAAATTTGGAGAAATCTTTTCCATCTTGATTGCTTGGGCGATGAGTAAGCCAAACGAATGCAGTTGCTGAGGGGAAGGAGGTTTGTCTTCATCAATGTAATAAACTAAATTGAAACAATCATCATAACGCCTATCCCAGCCTCTTCCTTCATAAACAAGTCCGTCTCCACCAGAGTAAAAGTTATATACAATATCGCCATCATATGGGATATCAGTGTTTTGACTCTTCATCAGCGCAAGCTTGCACATGCTAATATTAAAGCAAGGCGATTCGTTAAAAGCGATATATACCTTAACCAACGGTTTGTCCCAGACGGGGATTTCTTCTGTTGGCTGCCGAGCGTTCCACTCTTGGCGAGATACAATCTGCAACTCCTGATCTTGAATGGCGTTGAACCATTTATTACTCTCGACCGACACTCTCGAATCCCCAACAATCACGAAATTTGGAGAAATCTTTCCCAACTTGATTCCTTGGGCGATGAGTAAGCAAAATGACTGCAGTTGCTGAGGGGAAGGAGCATTCTCTCCACCAAGGAAATATATTAAACTGAAATTACCACCTATACGCCTTTCCCAGCCAAGTCCCTCGTACACAAATCCGTCTTCACCAGAATAGAAATTATAAGGAATATCTCCATGAGATGGAAAGTGATCGTCTTGCTCCTTCAGCATCGCAAGCTTGCATATCCTATTGTTTAAGCAGAGTGTATCTGTATAATCGACAAATATCCTATCAACCGGTTCGACCCAGGCGCCGATTCCTCTTCTTGGCCTGCGTGCTCTCCACCCCTTTCGAGAAATGATCTGCAGTTCCAGTGCCTCGGTAATATTTTCACCTGTTGATTAGGAAGAAGAACAAGATTAATTTCAGTTTCATTATTAACCTATTACAATCCAAAAAAGTCTACTGAAATATTCAAAGAAAGGAAATATTTTAATTTGATCCAAATTTGAGAAAATACGCGGTTTGAAGAATAATATCTATGTAAATAATATAAACTGAAAAGGGGCAATCTCACCAACTTCCTATTAAGTGTCCTCAGAGATTGAAAGAGGTTAGTCTTCATTTTATTCTATCTATATTATCATACACTATCATAAAATCACTATAGACGTTGATTCAAAGTAATTCTAATTAATAGTCAACAGATTCGAAATCGGTTTAAGTTTAGAACAATTTATTTGACGGATTCGTCTCCGCAAGCATTAAATAATTTATCCTTGGGAGAATTTACCGGCTTCATTACCTTTGCATTTTATTCCTAAGTCGCCGTAACTATGATCTTTTGAGAGAGACCTTTGAGAAATATCGGTAACCACAACGTGGGTCGGAATATAACCGCTCGTCATATTCACATTTTCTGAAAGATAAAAGAAATAAAATGTAAATTTCGAGGCTATCCATGCAAATAAATGCACACCGTAGTTATTCGGGAAATAATCGTATAAAAGATTTATTGATTACTTATGTGAGAAATTAAAATTACTTTTAAAGGTTTCCTTTCAAACGAAGTAGAATGAGACAAGTGTGAAACAAAGATATCAAGTATGATATCGTGTGTTTTATTATTTTGAATGATGAGGATCGAAATCAATAAAGGAGTGACTTGTATCACATAATGGATGCGGATAATGACACACTTTATATGACAGCATGTTAACAATTACTACTAATTACTACTCTAAAAAGCTTACAATGTGGTCAGGATTCTTTACGTTGCATTTAGAATGCATTTCAAACAAAGAAGCAAGAAAGCCAAATGTTAGGTAATATTTTCAGAGTACTTCACCTGTGAAGAATCCCCTCATGTGAATATGCCGCATCCCTCCTATATCCGTAACGTTCTGTTGTATGATCAACTTCCAATTGTCTGTTGCGTTGCAGGAGGAGCTGTCTAGGTGATACGAAGTGTTCCACTTCATATCTTCCCTTCTCCTTACGAACAGGGACAATTTGAAATCGCCCCTTCCGCATATCTCTGGAGATTGGTCAGCCACGCAAAAGGAGGGAGAGATGAAGAGTATGATGAAGTAACTCAGAATGATATTCTGCATCTTGCCGGCGAGTTATGTTCGTCCAATTGACTCTCAAGAGATGACTGCCGCTGTTGTGTGCCAAAGAGTCCCGACTCGAACCCTTATATACGCATTCGAATAAAATAAAATTCAGTACAGGTCACCAGAATGTCGAAGGTCGTGATTTTTCATCCTCTGGCCTCTCTCGTGATTTTTTGTTCGTTCAAAGATAAAATACGGCATGTCATATTTATCAAAGCTGTTAATTATTTCATTTTAATTTTGAAAGACCCCAGTAGCAAAAGTAAATTATCGTCGTGATAACTGATGCGTGAGGGGTGACTAATTTTCATTAAATTAGGCCTTCCATTGCATCGTTAATTATCTTACACCTTAATTGTACGCGTAATGCAATTACTGATTCTTACTATCATTATTATTTGTTTTATGTCAACAGTTACCATTTCTATTTTTTCTAGTACAGTAGTTTCAAATTTTACTAAACAAAATACTTATTTCAATATTTATTAGGTCAAATATATGAATTATTAGTCGTTTTAGCTCTGTAGTTTTCTCATTCGCATAAAAGTACATATTTCAAGTTGTAGAATTAATCTTATCCACTTATCAAATATTTTGTAGACGTGTGAATAAGGCAACTGCGTAAAAATAATATTTCCTCTTCATACAGCCAGAAATCCTAGATTTCATGTAGCAATGCCATACAACAGCGCTTCTCAATCTTTTTTTATTGTCGTATCCCTTTCAATTTAAACAAAACTTCGGTTGAATCTATTAACAAATATTTTGTTTACATCAATCGCTAAGACGGTTCTCTCAGCAAACAACAATTAAAAATCCATAAATTTCTCCCCCTAGCTCTTATATGATCTATAAGATATGGATTTAAAAAAAATATTTGAATATAGCACTTCATTTACCACAAAGAAGTCTGCAAGACCACATAATTACGATTTATAGTTTCAGAGAAAATAATTCGAGATAATCCCAAGAAAAACATCGAATTTATTGAGAATTTATAACAAACTCCTAAACCGTTGATTCGTACTGTTTAGGAGTTTGTTATAGAGTCTAATTTTTTTCGATAGTCCCCTTTCTCTCACATATTGCATGTTTTGTTTACATCGATCGCTAAAACAGTTCTCTCAGCAAGCATCAATTAAATACCATATTTTTCTCTTTCTAGCTCTTATATGATCTGTAAGTTATATATTTAAAAAATATTCGCATAGAGGACAATATTTGCCATAAAACACTGCACGACACCACATATTTATGACTTTAATTTTGGGTATAAAAATTCAAGAATCTTTTGATGCTATTTTGTATGTATTTCCTATAAAGAACGCCTTTGAAATCTGTGTATTCCATTTATAGAGTATATTTTTCCATCTTGTTTATATTAATGCATTCCCAAATAAAATCATACTACAGTTTTATCAGTATGCTATAAAAATATTTTTATATTAAAAAATGTTGAGTATAATTTTTGTTTTCTTTTCCCGCTTCAACCACCAGTTTAACATCTCTTTGGTGAAATATGTATTAACCTGTAAAATTTATCATGTCTTTTATTTATTTCTTTAGTAACAAAAGATAAAAATGTTGAACTCAAAAATGCTTTTAAAGTATCTAATATATAAATATGACTTCGTCGTCATCGTCGGTGAGTGGGAAAGCAGAAAAGTAATGATATTTTTAACAAACTTTCCGAGTAGCTAGAATATTGACATTTGGTGGGAATGTTCGATTCTTAAAGTAAAAGTCATTTACAAAAAAAATTTCCAAAATTGATCCGGGTTCGATTCCTGAGAATGATTTCCATTCCCCATAAAATAACATGGAAAAAATCGATATTTCGACCTGCAAGCTTATTTTCTTTTGCTTATTAAAATTTACATATTTGACCTTCGATCTCTGGACTAGGACTGCATTAAAGAAAAATGACAATACAGTCAAACTCTGCTATAACGAGCGCTACAGGACTGTTTAGTTTTGGTCGTTATAGCCGTTAAACTTATGATCCGTGAAGGCAAAAGCATGCATGCGTATGGTGAAATAAGACATAAGAAGTAAAAGTGAATATATAAACAGAAAGTTTATTTAGTAAATTTATGAAAAAACGTAAAAATGAGAATAAAATAGAAAATTTAAAGTAAACATTTGTACATATAAAATTTACTCACAGCTGCATCCTTAATCACTCCCATTTTTACAAAAATAACTTTGAATAGTAGCCTGTTTCATAGTTTTCACTTTGAAGTCTCTTAAGTTTCCTGTTATTACACTTAGTGCACTAAAAACAGCATCGGAAATGTCAATATTTAAAAAAAAATCATTTAATGTTTTCACGGCATCCTGAGCTTGAGAGTAAGTTTCGTCGGGATTGTGTCTTCAACACATTCAACATTGTCTTTATCACTGTCTGCTGTGCTTTGTACTGTCTCTATTATTTCACTCTCCGTAGGAATTCCACTGGTAATCAAATCATCATCAACATGAACAAAATTGTCAATGTCATTTACATGGTCAAAATTCGCAATTCCATTTTCTTTATGCCATTCTGATAGAGGTAGATCATCTTCATCAATGTTATGGTTATCAATCGAAAATTCTCCCGATATTAAACCAGACTTTCGAAAACAGTTTATTATCGTTGTAGGTGAAACATTGTCCCATGCATCTGTCATCAAATGAATTGCATCCAATACAGAGACGTTACCATCTAAACCTCTTTCCCTCCTTTCAATCAACTGTAGAACAAAAAATCGCTTGAAATGGCCTTTAAAACTTTTAATTATCCCCATGTCCATTGGCTGCAAAATAGAAGTCACATTTGGAGGCAAAAACACCAGTTTTACATTGTATAACTCCTGCATATGTGGGTGCACAGGACAGTTATCGACAAGGAGTAAAATGTTTCTATTTTTCCTCCGTAACTCGTTGTTCCACTGACTTACGTATTGCTGAAAAATATTGGAAGTCATCCATGCCTTTTTATTAGCTGCATATTCAACGGGAAGCTTCTTTACATTATTGAAGCAACGCGGCTTTTGTGACTTACCAATAACAAAAAGTTTTTTTTTGTCACTCCCATTCATGTTTGCGCACATTAAAACTGTTAAACGATTCTTAGGTCTTTTGCCACCAACACATTTGTCACCTTTGAATTTAAACGTTGCATCAGGCATCATGTTGTAAAACAGTCCAGTTTCGTCGGCATTGTAGATGTCTTCTTCTCTGTAACCTTTTCGACACTCCTCCCAAACACTTTTCACCCATTCACTTGCCGTTTTTGAATCTGTTGACAGGGCCTCTCCACTGACTTGCACATAAACAATGTTATGCCGATTTTTAAAACGATCGAGCCACCCGTTATTGCATGTGAAGTTCTCATGTCCTAACTGTTATGCAAATTTATCTGCCTGTACCTTTAAAATGGGGCCGTTGATGGGGAAACCAGCATTTCTCTGCATCTTAAACCACTCCAGCAGTGCTTGATCAACAGTACCCAAGTCACACTTCCTCATTTTCTTGTTCGTTGTTAGGTTGTTCTCTAGTGCAGATAAAATCGCTTCTTTGTTTTTACATAAGGTTGAAACCGTAGAAGACGATAAATTAAATTTTTTACACACTTCAACATTTTTTTCACCACGTGCTAACTCTCGAATAATATCAACCTTTTCGCGAATAGACAGACACTTCCTTTTATGTACGGACATGTTACTCGTTCAAGGGCAAAATCTCAACTGATTTTTGTGATCAACATTACGAACTTTCTTTGCAAACTGTGAGCATACCAATTCCAGGAAGAGTTAATGAGGAGACGGATTAAACCTGGGATTTCCCATCTTTACGTGGGAAAGGGTGTTGGGTGCATTCTGCTGAGCGACGGGGCGGGTGCCATTGCACATGCCCTCAGCCCCTTACTCCCTTCCAAACACAACCTCCTGGCTGTAAATGAGCTGGGGGTTGGGAGGAGAGGACAAAGGACCTCCGCGGGTGCCACTGTACCCGCAAGTTGGGAATTCTCGGTTTGGACAAAGGGATTATTTTTTAACAACAACGCCGCGGTCATTAACCTCCCCGGGGGATAGGGTGTAGAGGCTGGACTCGAGAACCCAAGGTGGGTCACTATGAGGATTGAAGGGGCTGACCGCTGCCGCGTTTGAGACAGTGAGAAGTGGTCAAAGTTTGCTCGATATATCCGTGAAGTGTGTTCGTTATATACGGGAAATATTTGTATGTAAATGCTCGTAAACTTATCTTGGAGGTAGCATTTGCTCACTATAGCCGTGACGTCGTTAAAACCGTGCTCGTTATAAACGAGTTTGACTGTAGTTTCTTATTCTTATTGTCTTTTATCACCTTCGAATCGAAATCGCTCACATTTAACATTTTAATATAATATTTTGACAAAATTTAGCATTTTTAAGGGGAAGTCGCCTTGCCAACCGTTTGCATTGTTGAACTCAAAATCCTATTACTGTTGCATATGCTCCCGTTCCTTCTGGACCTCCATAGATCCTGCCGGCCTAATTCATATGTATCAGAGGTATCTCAGAATTGATTTTTACTTTCTCCATATGCATAGTATAGAGAAAGTATTGTTTTCATGAAAAAATTTGAATTCGAGATTTCAATGGAAATACATGTTTTGAGGTCTCCTGAACATGTTTTGACTATTTTTGCTATGATGTATGTCTGTTTGTCTGTATGTGATAGGATTTTTACTTTCTCCATATGTAGTTTAGGGAAAAATATTGTTTTTATGAACATGAAAAAATGTGCAAAAGTTGAAATGATTGTGTTACCGTATGACACACATAATTTTATTCGCCGAAGACGTCTGGCATATACCGGGCATCACCGGGTACTTTCAGCTAGTAATTAATAAAATCTAAACCTGCGATCTTCCTCATATTGTAGAAATAAATTTTTTAAAATCTTTGATCCATCTGACTTAATTTTTCAATTCTAGGTGTTGTATTCTTTGTTATGAATCTATAAAAATTAAGAATAATTAAGGAAAAAATTAATATAGTACTTTGTAAAGAATCTGCTTTAATAACTCACAGAAAGGACGTCCGGTTTCGATTAACACATAGTCATCATCAGGTCAAGAATAAGAACACTACAGCGTATATACAGGGAAATGGGCGAAGGGAGGGGAGGGAGGGAGAGGTGTGGAGAAAACATAGGGGAGGAAAGGAAGGGAGGCTTTTAAGCAGTAGTTTGGGAGGGTGTGGGGGGAGGGGGAAGAGGAAGGTTAGGGCGATTGTTTAGCAAGGGAAAAACCGAGGTAAGCAGCGGGTTGGGAAGAGATGTTCGTTAATGATGTCGTTAGGGTGGGTCTTCATGTGATAGGATTTCCATTTGTTTGAGTAGATTGAGTCCATTTCACCCATTTCCTTATATATATATATATATATATATATATATATATATATATATATATATATATATATATATATATATGTTGTAGTGTCTGTGAGTTATTATATTGGATTCTTTACAAAGTACTACATTTTTTTTACTGAATATGGAGTTCCACCATGTCAAGGCTGCATCCATTGATTTAAGAATAATTAATATTGAGGTAAAAAAGGCATTTCAAGCACTTTAATTCTACCTAACAAAATCATTAAATTTATCTTTAAACATAAGACTCGATCTCGACTCAAAACTCGAATTGTTCAACAATGTTTGACTTGAACTCGACTCATTGAAAATTTTATGTTTGCACATCCCTAGTTTTAAGTTATGCAAATTAGAATTTTTTGCAATAAAGGTTCCGGAATGGTGTTATGGTGCATTCCAGCAGAAAAAAGCCTTGCTTATAAGTATAATAATATGAACATTAAATTCCAAAAGAAAAATATCAAAGATGGTTGATCTAGCAGTATAGGTGATTGCCATATTTAAACATCTGATTTGATATTTATAATTTATTTAACAGACTTTCAGTTTAGAAGACAAAATAATTAATATAAACAATAACTGAAATATCATTAATAAAGTCAGAATCAACCTTATGGAATTTGCTCATTATGAGATATGTATAATAAAACAACTATGTCTCTTCCACACAATTTATTAAAATTATTGGTTTTGCTTTGACCTGAAGATGCTATGATTGTAGTGAAACCGGTCATTTTAATAAATTTTGTGGAAGAGACATAGTTGTTTTATTACATCTCATAATAACTGAAATCTTTCAAATTCAATCTTTCATATGTTAATGAAAAAAATACGTTTTATATAATAAAAATGATCTATGTTCTGTAGAACAAGATTGGAAAGGTGCACTCCATGTCGGAGTATACAGAGTTTCCAAATGCATTTTTTGAGATTTCACAATGTTCGTAATATTTTTGCTCATATGAATATTTAACGTGAAGCTAGTCAGGTACAATGTAAAATATATGTAAGTTCTTATGTAAAGTTGTTGTTATTATTGTCCGATTTTAACCAAAATTGGAATCGGTCAACAAATTTTAGTAAAACTCCCCAATACTAAATTTCATCAAAATACATCCAGCGGTTCCCATGTTGAAACAATAATATTGTAAACATGTAGGTCTTCACGTAAAGTAGTCATAATTATTGTCCCATTTTAATTAAAATTGGAATTGTTCGACCAATTTTAGCAAAACTCCCCAATACCAAATTTCATCAATTTCATCCTGCGGTTCCCGAGTTGAAACAAAGGAGCATTGAATGTAGGTCTCTATGTAAAGGGGTCGTAATTGTAGTCCGATTTTAACCAAAATTGGAATCGGTCAACAAATGCCAACAAAACCACCAAATATCAAATTTCATCAAAATATGTCCTGTGGTTCCTGAGTTTTAACATGCAGACAGGTGGACGGAAACGACCTCCCCTAAATGCGTTCACTTCATGAAAATAATGCATAATAATACAAATGTAGCTCAATATTAATTTTTGTTTGATATTCTGCACTGGTGCAAACTGTGGCAGAGGACGCATGCATAGTTAAGAAAATCCCTATTTCCCATCCTGTGTCCAACCATCTCGATGGTGGACTGTGAACTCAGCCCTGGGACTGGATTTTGAAAACTGAATAAACAAAATTTCATGTGACAAGCTGCAGAACTTGCTCTTGGGCTTGCTCCCAGCACTAAAAATGATCGCCAAAAGAGGTTTCTTCCATCATCATCGAACAGAAACTGGGCAAGAAGTCTCGGAATCGAGAGAGTAAGTGTAAACATTGGACTTCATCTGCGGAGAGTGTTTACTGTTCTCAGTCCTCCAGAACTTGGCCTTAGGCAAGTCCCATGTCCTGTTCTGAGGCATAGTGTAAACGCACCTTATCTCTGCCTTCGGCTCCTCTTTCAGTCACACTATTACACATCGTGTGAGTATAAGACGGATAGATTCAGGTATATTTGTATATTATATAACATGGGTTCTTATGGGAAATATTGATTCATTTATCGTTATTTCATACTGTGTCACGATTTTATGAAACGAATTAAGGTTGTTATTCAAGGACACTGTATTGCTACTCTTGTCTTCTTGTGTTCTGTAGTTTTCATTGGAACAGTTTCTGCACCTTTTGAGCCAGCAGTTCAATAGCTGGGCATATCACAATTTCTAGATATTTCATCAATGTTGCCAGTGTGAGATAATGGCTACTTGTGTTTTTTATGCTTTCTGATAATGAATTGCTGGGAACTGGAAATTTTGGCATCAAGGTCTTTTGGTAATTTCTGACTGATTTTGGTCCCCTGCAACAACACGATATTTTTCCTATAAAAGTGACTCATCCAACTTTTGCCATGCTGATGATTTTCAAGAACCCATGCCCATAAATGTTTCTTAATATTAGGATAATGATTCTTGCCCATTCTCATGGCATGTTTGGTTTTCAGCATCTCCAGGACACCATGTCATGCAAACATGGTAATTTCTTACATTTTTTCAAAGAGAAATTTTCCACACATTTCCCAATCATCAAATCTAATAATCATTATTGAGATGCCCATTTTCCTCATTTATATGAAACTTTTGTGGGGATAGACTAGTTTTTTCTATAACTAATTCAGGTATTTATTTCCATATTTTTCAAAACTGATATCACATGAGAGCTCAACTTTTTCTGGAGAAAAATTTCATGAAAAGTATATGTTAAGCGACTTATCTATTCACTTATAGTGAATTTATGACTAAACCTCCATTTCCGTGTCCAAAACACAGGGTTGACTTAAATGCTGCAATACATGGTATGTCATTCAATAAATTAAAACTTAATTTATTAACAAATGATCAAATAAATAATGAAATAATCTATGGTTTAATAACTATTTCTACTTGATAACACTTGCTTGTAGCACTTTGTTGGAAAATGTAATTTGAGCTCTTGTATTCAGACCTGTTGGGCATTTCTTTAGTAATCTTAATTGATTTCTTGCTTGCAGATGGTTATTACTTGCTAAGTTGTGTCAGAGATGATATCCTGAAGCTTCTTGATCTTCGAATGAACCAGGTTATTGGATCATTTAGGCAAGTCAGAATATTTGCCGTACAGTCAATTTATTTAAAACTTTTTTTCATCTTAATTGTTCTTTAACTTTATTTTTAACCTTTCTACCTTCAGTGCTGATGGATTCAAGGTTGGCTGTGACTGGGCTAGGGCTACCTTTAGCCCAGATGGTAACTTTACATCTGTGGGTGGTTCTGATGGTTCTGTGTTTATATGGAGCATAGCAACTGGCAGATTAGTAGCTACGCTTAAGGATGTTGGTAGTTCCAGGATAGCGCACTTGAGGCAAGTCCTCTCCACAAGGAGGGTTCTAAAAATTATGTTAGTTCAGGTTTTTGGTCGTTTAAATTATAGTTTAAATTTTTTCTTTTCTATCATAAAGTACATTATATGAAAACTCTGGGTACCATAAATTTTTAAAAGACTAAATTTGAATATTTTGTAGTAATATTTTATGGAATATCAATCTTTTAGTCATTAAATTCCCCATTCAAAAAATATCTTTCTTGTTGCTTTTGTCATTTTTGCCATATGAAAGATTTGAATGACATAAGGTAGTTTTTAAAATCACTTTTGACGTGAGACTCTCAACAAGTGCAGTGAAACCCTATTTTACATTTCTCTGGGAGAAAAACTTTTTGTATACTAAATCAGGGCAAATATTAAATAGGGGTTACATACTATTACAGCAATTAACTGCTAAATTTATTAGAGAGTAATCAGGGTGAAGGCACCATACATGGCAACTTTTTTTAAACATATCATAATATTTATATAATGCCGGAAAACATTAAATGTGGGACTCTTAAATCGGAGTTTTACTGTAGTTGTTGGTGGTATTTGACGATGAACCGCATGTTTTAATCTATTCATTGTGAAACTTGAATTTGATGCTCAGCATCTCCAAATTTTGAAGTTGATTGGTTTGGTAAACTTTTAGCTTTTAATTGAAATGTTGTGTCATTGGAAATTGTTGGGTTTATTTTCTTTTTTGAAATTATACAATCAACAGTTCTTCATCAAGTCCTGCCTCTGCTGCTGTAACAGCAGTTTCGTGGCATCCTTTTGGCTCCTCATTGGTGAGTGTGGATCGTGCTAAACAAGCTACAGTATGTGGTGGTGATGGTGGACCTTCAATGTCCCATGCTGATGCCCTCTGACTGTGGTTCAAGGGAGAAACTGAAGCAGCCTACCTCTCAATGCAGGTGAGAGATGCCAAAGTTGCCATTGTTGTGGACTCCATTTCAGACGCTTTGAAAAAAAAATATCTCACATTATTAATTCACCATAAAATGTATCGCACATATTACAATTTCTCGTGAAATATAGAACAAAATTTGTAGTGTGTATTGTATTCTCGGGAATACAGCTATTCTGTTTAGCTTTAATTAATTGCTGATTTCAGAAGTATTCTCGCTGACATGACATGAATGTTGTTAATGTAAAATTAATCTGGGAACACCTGATTAGCAAAAAATAGCAAAAACGATTATTATGCGTCCTATTGTTCATTCCATGTGGGTACAGAAAACAAGAGGGTAAGGCAAAATTAAATATTTTGAGTCAAAATACGTATGTCATACAGGACTGACTGATAAAATGTTACCAGTTAATCATTGACCAGCCCCACTAGAGAAAAATACATTACGTAGATGCGATAAATGTCAGCTCACCGAGATACCAGGAAAATCCCTTCAAAGCAGTGGAAGGATGGAGGTAGAGGTAGGCTCTGCATTTTTCATGAGCACAAGTGGAACGGAAAAATATGAGACTTCTGACCAATGACACGCCAAGATTCTTTCAACTCGAAAGTTGTTGCTATCCGATGGCCCCCACACTTCACATAACCCTGCCAGTGAGGCATTCATACTTAGAGGAGGTTTTGGTCATTCATACATTGCAACAGAACTGATATATACGTTAGTTTAGCACACTTATCTGTCTTAGGGAAACAAGAAATTTTGGATGTGTTCAGTAAAAATTCTTGGAACACAAATACTAGCTGATTTTTCATTCAGAGCATTTTGTTTCATATTTTTAATTTGTGCTCATTGAAAAAGAAAGGTTGCTTTACTTTTATAAATATAACCAAAATGAGAATATATAAGATAAACATATATTTTTTAAATCAGCGGTATTCAACCTAAAGTATGCATATCCCTGGGGATACGCGAGATCTTTCAAAGAGATACGATATTAACCCATTCGTGGATAGTTGCGGTATAGATAAATGACCAAAAAATGCACATTCATATAATTGATAAATTTCTTCCTGGAAATATTTTATTACTACATATATAATTACTCATATAAGGTCTTTTTCTGCTTAAAAAAGTCATGACAGAAGTAGCCATCATGCTTCATCTGCTCTCTTGAAAATGGATGGCAGCTGCTGTCATGTCCATTGTGAATGCATTAGCCATGATGGCCGCAGCTGTCTTGTCTGTGAATGGGTTAAGGATATTTAATGTAAAAAAAATAATGAAGCAACATTTAATAATTATCTTATACCTTGAATTATCTCATGCATAAAATATACGTAAATCATATAATTAGAAAGTACATATACATTTGTAGACTCGACTCAATAATAACCAAGTTTGTTAACTTTAAAATGTACCTTATACCTTGAATTATCTCATGCATAAAATATACGTAAATCATATAATTAGAAAGTACATATACATTTGTAGACTCGACTCAATAATAACCAAGTTTGTTAACTTTAAAATGTACCCGAGGACACAAATTGCATTAAAAACATTTTAAAGGAATGCCAATTAAAAAGGTGGGCTGCTTTATACCTCTGGAAATTTCTTAGCATTTTAATGGCCATCTAAATATTTTTACGCACCTTACGGACACGTCCAATTTTTGCTCTTTTTTATGGATGTTTGGCAACCCTGTTACCTACTGTAGCACAAAGTAACACTGTCAGACTCCACCCTCCTCTTTGTATCATGAAATTTGTGAGCACTCACTAAGTCAGCGATTTCGTAAATTGAGTACAGCAGCCCAGAAAGAGTTGATATTAAGATACCGCTACACAGAAGCGATGTATCTAGCACTTTGCTCGGAGGTTTCAATTTCATTCATTCCCTATATTTTTTCTTACGATATCACATCCATACACCATTCTAATTCTTCCAGTTAAGATAATTGTTATTCATTTGAGTGACAACAGCCAGGAAGAACTTTACACATAGATCTGATGAGCGTTTTAAGTATGATAATAATCCAACGATTGCACTTTGCGATGCTGATAGCTGAAAGAGTAATCTGCGGGCATGATCCATTCTCTCATTCAGGCATTCCCAACTAGAGATGGTGATTTGGCGGGAGTGGGGAGATAGGCATGAGGCGTTAGGGCGATGCTGTTTTTGTGCCGAGATGATCCAGCAGCAACCAATGCTTACAATTTTGTTTTCATCGAAATTTCATTGCATGGAGGTGTATTAAATTTTGGGGACCAGGTTCAGCCTTCGCTCTATGGGAGTTTTGTAGTTATGGAGGTTCATTATAGGGAGGCTTTTTGTATGCATTTTACTTGTTCCTCTCAAGAACTGAAATAACCAGAAGCAACAGTTTATAATCCGGTTCTTCGGTTCTTATCCTTATTTTAATAAAAGTCATGGAAAGATGCACACATCATGCGTGTATACACGCAAGGCAGAGGCATTCTTTACGTTTTATGCAATCATGTAAAAAAAGATAAATATGAATGGCTTAGTATAATGTCTACGAGCTGAAATGGCAGTAGTGATGCCAAGGAAATGACGAATTGTTGATTCACCGACTAATTTCTTAATCAATTGTAATTAATAAAACAATCAACAATTATTTAAAACTTATCTCACTGTAATAATAGTAATGTAACCTTTATGTTCAAGTTCATTCCTTCATTGTAAATTACCCATTTCTTTTCACTTGCAAACGCTGTCCAAACATAAAAAAGTAGACGTATTTACATTCATTTCTTCGTTGTAGATTATCCATTTTCCTAATGTTGCATGTGCACAAAAGAAAATTAAATTAATTAGGTATTTACAGCAGTTATTGTATACATCAGTCATCATGAAGATTGTTTTTATTGACAACAATTAAAACACTTAAGTGAATTATGACTTTCTCGTTTGATTTTCTTGAAATCCTTCGATAAAAATGTAGTGAACAAAACATGAAAAGATCATCTTTTGTCACCTGTAAAGTGGCACTCCCGATTAGGTCATGTAAACTATTTATATAATTTTCTTAGTTTCTTTGCACCTATGTCCTAAATACCAAATTTCATCAACATCCGCCCAGTAGTTAATGAGATGAAACATGCAGACAGATGGACGGACATGATCTGAACATAAGGCGTTCTTTTTTTATTTATTGTAAAGAACTCCTAAAAATGATTGCATCTCGGAAGCAGAGGCTATCCAAAAAGCGACCACCTCATTCCACCATATTTTTCTGCAACGGCATTCGATTTTCGATGCATATATCGATGATGGAAATTGTTCATTAACTAAGACATAAAATAAATTTTTATACTGTGTTATCAGTTTCAAACGGGATGAGCAAGTCTAAATTTCCTTTATTTCATGAGGGAAAAGAGCTTTGTAGCGAATACAAAAATCAGGACGACGAATCAGTTCACCGAACTATAGTTCCACAAAAATATCTTTTCAAAAATGAATGATGGGTTTCGAACTTCTGGTATTCAATATTTGGTTCGCGGCTGCATGATTTTATAAAGTAAAAATTCAAGCAATATTTTGAGTCAAATCCATCAGTTTGATGTGTTACTATAACTTATTAACAGAAATAAGTTTTATTTTGGTGTGTACTAATTTTGAATAGATACCCTAACAATAAAGCCATGTCGGATATTTGGAACAACTTCAGAATTGACAGTACAAATGACAAATATGCTATATGCAACTAATTGTATTTCCCATGGTGTATCAAATATCACTTCTAACCTAACAGAACTGAAACTGAGAACCGGGATCAGATTAATATATCCGGAACCAAGAACCGGAACTGGGAAAAAGTGGAACCATCCCATCCCTACATAGAACATAAAAAACATAGAATTGTTTCCAAATACTACAATTTTTATAAGTTCTTAAAATTCCACTCTTAATACAATTACCGTATTTGCCTGAATAGAAGCCAATCCCCCAAAATTTTGTAGATTTTATGCTGAAGTGCGCTGGACATGCATGCACGGCCTAGAATACATTATTCAAGATTGAAGAAAAGAGTGGGAAATGGTTTAGTTGTTGACATTTAAAAATATTACTCTAATTAATAATTTTGTGTTGTTGAATAATGTTCCATATTCAGTGACGATAATATCATTCATCTTCATTTTCACAAATGTAAAACTAATAGGAACTTCTTTTAACGGATAATGGAAAATAATACAAATTGCTAATTATTCTTAATGATACATAGGTATGCATAGCCCTGAGAAACGAAAGAATTTATCCAATAGCATTTAGAAATGAAAGAAAAGGTAACAATGGCAACAAAACATGGGTACTGCTAAATTCAATATTCTATCTTTATTATTTGTTCATTAATATTCATTTTAGGTCAAATATTTACTTTATGAAAAATATAGTACTATCATTTGGACGTGACTGCAATGATAGATGTGCTGCCATCTATGGGTGACTATGAGATAACCCTGACCTAAATTTTTTCTTTGACTCACATTTAAGCCGAGAGTATTTTTTCATGATAGATTTTAATTGATAGTAGCTCAATAACTTTGGCCAAAACTAACAAAAGTGGAATACTCCTTTAGCCAAAACAACTAGAGGGCTGCAAAAACCCAATGCATTTCGCCCACAAGGTGGGCATCGTCAGGGGTAGAACCTGTTTCAACAGTGACTGGAAGCCAACTGCCAGGTTGAAACGGAAAGTATTAAGAAGACGACCGAGAAACAAGCGAAACGCAGAAAGATTTTTCGGCGTGTGTGTCGTTTAAATCTGTCAATTTGTATAGATTTTGACAAAAAGCATCGACTTATATTCGGGCAGATACGGTATATACATAATATCCTTATTCTGTCCATCTGTTGGTCCATTGGTTGGTCCATCCACCGGAACGCTGCTTTGATTTATATTGAGTAAAATCTGAAGCTCGATCGTGATATTTTTGACGTGTTTTGACAAATTTCTCGACTAGGTAGAAGATTGAAATTTGCTAGGAATGTTTGATTCTTATAGTAAAAGCTATTTACGAAACAAAACATCTGCATGCATGGTCACCGGAATAGCGTTTCTTTCAGACGCCCCCTCCCAGTTGCATTACACGCCAATGCCCACAATGTCCACTTCAATAATTGCTACAATGTTAGGGTTATTCGCGTCTTACCCAATGACACTCCTGCCCCTTCTCTGACACTGGGAACTAGCTCATATCTTCTTGACTATTTCTCCCTGCCTGGCCTCAACCTCCGCTAACCCTATTAGCCCCCTTACAATGTCTCCTCTGTTACATTGTAGCTATTTGCACTTTACCTTACC
Organism: Tanypteryx hageni; assembly: GCA_028673005.1. Classification (NCBI taxonomy): domain Eukaryota; kingdom Metazoa; phylum Arthropoda; class Insecta; order Odonata; family Petaluridae; genus Tanypteryx; species Tanypteryx hageni. The sequence goes on from CM054115.1 coordinate 34,645,090, forward strand.
ACACACTCTCCTTATTGGATATCTACCCTTCCTACTCCCCGTCTCCTCCAATCATCAACCTTCCCACATCACCCTGTCATTCCCTGCCCAGTGTGTCACTTTCAGTTACTCTATCTCCATTGCTGAAGAAGGGCATAGGCCCGATAAGCTTTCGTTTTTTCTGTGTGCATGTTTATTTACGTGTCTCTCTTTGGTGCCCCCAGCAGCCTGCCAACTTGGTCTTCCTTCAACACCTTGTTGCCACCCTCATCACTACCTTTTCTTTTCCTTAAGTTTATATATGTATATATACAGGGTGTCCTGTGACTTAATGTCATAACTTCGGGATCCTATTCCTTAAGTGATTTTGAGTAAAAAATGTCATATGAACATGGGTCCGATTCTCATTTGTTACAGAGCTACAGGCAATTGAAATTATCTTGTCCTTTGCTTTGTACAACTTAATGGCTGAAAAATGCATTGTTTAAATAATTATTCGTTTACATTAATTGTTGAAAAATGAACTATTTAAATAATCATTCATTTACATATATACTTAATCCATTGTTACAACAATTGTTCAAAATGACAGTTTCAGCTTGGATGCACAATCTGGCCCATTTGAGTAGGGAACGTGAAACAGCACGAAGAACTGCAGCGTTATTAACGTGCCTCGCAGCATCAAAAATTAGCTGAATAAGTTCTTCCTTCGTGCTCACTTTGGCTTCATACACAATGTTTTTCATTTTCTCCCAGACATGGAAATCCAACGGAGTGAGATCCGGAAACCTCGGTGGCCAATCCTGCGCACCGCCACGACCGATCCATTGGTTAGGGAACTTCTTGTTAAGATACAGCGTACCGTTCCTACTAAAATGGGGGGGGTTCCCCATCATGCTGGTAGTACATCTGAAGTCGTGTTTGCAGAGAACTGTCTTCTAAGAGACCCGGCATTTCATTTTCCAAAACATCAGCATAAATGGCACCTGTCAGACGTGGCGGGAAGAAGTAAGGTCCAACCAGCTGGTTCCCAATGACACCATACCACACGTTCACAGAAAAACGGAGTTGGAAGTAGCTTTCAACTGTTCAGTGAGAATTTTCGCGAGCCCATAAATGGTAGTTTCTCGTGTTGTTTATTCCATTACGAGTAAACTGTGCCTTGTCCGTGAACAAGATGTAACGGTTCAGGCGGGGGTGTACATTTAACCAATGGCAGAATTTCAACCGACTAGCCATATCCCTGGGTTGAAGATCCCGAACTTGCTGGATGTGGTATGGATAAAGTCCCTCATCGTGTAATGTTTGCCAGATTCTCATTCGCGAAACGTTGAGGCAGGCGGACATTCCTCGTGTACTACGACGTGGACTTCGCTGAACCATTTGAATAATGTTTTCCTCCTCATCCACATTAACTTGTACTGGTTGTTCAGCTCTCAAAGACACGGAAATGAGCCATTTTCTTGTAAATGTCGGTGAACTTGAATAAAAGTTCGTCGATCTGGTGTTCTTCTTTGTGGAAATCGTCGTCAATATTCGTAAACGGCAAATACGGAGTTTTCATCGCAAAACCTGTACACGAAGTACATATCCGCATACTCTTAATTTGAAAATGTAAACGGCATTATTAAAAGCTAATGATACCACACGTGTCACAGCACACTACACTGAACGCTAGCTTACGTTCTACTGACATGCTGCCTGCGAGCTTGCAAATTACGTCCACGTCTGTTGTGCAAGCGTTATGCTTCTCACTGTTGTAAGAATGGATTAAGTATCAATGTAAACGGATGATTAATTAAATAATATATTTTTCAACAATTAAAAATGTATACGAATAATTATTTAAACAATGAATTTTGTACAAATCAAAGGACGAGATAATTTTAATTGCCCGTAACTCGGTAACCAATGAGAATTGGACCCATGTTCATATGACATTTTTTACTCAAAATCACTTAAGGAATAGGATCCCGAAGTTATGACATAAAGTCACTGGACACCCTGTATATATATATATATATATAAAAGTAGCACTGTAGGATGAAGTTATCTTGAGCAAGTTGGATATGTAATGGCATCCTGTTATGAATAACAGTTGTGATCGTGGCTATTGTCGTTTATTAATAGTTGCGAGTTATGCAAAGTGCTTTTTTTAATGCAGAGTATCTTTATAAAAATAACTAGTTGAATTTACTTTATGATATAATCAAATTTGTTGGTTGATTCTCCACGACTGACACAATTCTTGAATCGATTAAACACCACGTAAAAGGTGAGTTGGAATTTTCATTAAAGTATGCAAATGGTACAGTGTGAGACGGCATATAGTGGTACACAGTGAGACACTGTCTTACTGTGTATCACTTTGCCCACATTTTTTAAACTTGATGTTTTCAAATTCAATCAACATCTTTCAAATATTACAAGTAATCATGAACCATTATTCCGCATTCCTTTTGTGATGAGCATGATAATAATTATTAGTATTGCTAGTATTATCTAAAACTTTATCTTGAACATTGGTAGCGAAACCAAGTCATCTAGTGTTTACATTTGTTCCCAGATTTACCATGGTGAGACCCAAAGATAAACCAAGAAAAATTGAAAATATGGGAGAGTATCAAATGCAGGAAACAGTTACGTTAGTTATAAATGAGAAGTGTGAAGCAGCACATGAAAAAGGGTACCTTTTCAGACTGCATCGATATGTGAATAAAAAGAAAATGTCTCCAGCTACTGACATTAGGATGCAACCTGATTATTCTGTTTGCCAAATATTCAACAGTGAGCAGGAATGTGACCTTGCTGATTATGTTAATACTTGCAGTAAAATGTGTTATGGCTTTTCTATGATTGCTCTGCAATGACTGGCTTTTGAAATGGCAGAGAAAAATGACATCAAAACATCATTATCTTGGAAATCTTCTAGATGTGCTGGATTGGAATGAATGAGAGGTTTCCTGCATCGCAATAGTAATCTTAGCATCAGGAAACCTGAGGGTTGTTGTCTGACATGTCTATAGAAGTCTTGGATACGGCAAAGGAAACTGGAATCACCATGTGGACATTGCCTCCTCACTGCAGCCATAAGCTGTAGTCACTGGATTTGACAGTGTTTGGCCCACTAAAAGCATAGTACAATACAGCTGCTGATTCCTGGATGTTGAGAAATCCCGGTATAACAATGACTATATACCAGGTTGCAGAATGTGTTGGAGAAGCATTTATAAGGGCAATGACACCAGCCAATATTACGGCGGGCTTTAAAAGAGCAGGTATTTTCCCTTTTGATGCTCATATATTCCAAGATTCGGATTCCCTGACATCTGCTGTAACAGATCGTCCACAAGAGGACCAGTTGTCTGATTGTGCTGCTGCAAATTTTGAAGAAGATACAGAACTAACCACAGAACCATATATTTCACCAAAGGTTTTTCGTGGCTTCCCTAAGTCTCTTCCCAGAAAGAAGAAAAGTGGTGGACGACCAAAAGGGAGGAGCACTATTCTGACTGACACTCCAGAGAAAGATGTCATCAAAGAAAAGGCAGAGAGGAAGGATATGTGAAAGGAAAATGGCAAAGGCCAAAAAAATATAGCTCTAGAATTATTTAAAAAACCGAAGAAAATTGAGTTATCTGAAAGTGAAGATGCTGACCCATTAGACTTGAATGATGAATCAGACAGTGAGGAGTCATTTCCTGGATATTCGGATATTCGTAAATTGAGTCTTGCGTAACCTGGAGAGGGTCAGTATTTATTTATTTACGGTACTTTAGTTAATACCTAACATGACAATATAATTCTAAAATTTTGTTCTTTTACCCCTCAAAATCTAGGGTGCGTGTTATGCACAGGGTATACAATAAAGTCAGGATTTTTGGCAAAAAGTATGGGTGCACGTTATATACAAGAGCGTATTATACATGAGTATACATGGTAATTATTAACCCCTCAGCACAGCAGGATTTAACCCTTAGAGTTCCAAGGAGCGCTATCACGCTCCTTGCAACTCTCGCCTAAAGTGCCAAGAGCACGATCGCACCCCTTCATCAGGCTCTCATATATGTGCTGGTAGTTCACGGTCTCTCGACAGATGGTATCTTACGACAGTCTGCCTATGATAAGGAAAGAGTATAGTTTCAGAGCCTGCTGATAGTTTTCATCTCATTAGTTTTGTTTTGATTTTATGCATTTATGAACTTGACCTAGTTTTTGCAACCCATAATAATTAAAAGGCGTCAACCTCAAGGGAAGTGTTTGATAATTATGAAGTTATAGTGGATTATATAAATACTCTTGGTGATGATGATGATTTTGTTGATTCTGGCAAACTCCCACAAGTTGTGAACCTCGTTTCATAATTTCAGATGCAGAAAGCAACAATAATGACATTATTGTCCGTCATAGACATCGTATTGCAGTTCTAACTGAAAGTTCAGATAGTGAAAGTGTTGTTGACAATGAGGAATGTGATAATGACATCTATAATAATGAACAAATTGTAGTATATAAAGAAATGCAAGCATACCATTACACACCATTCCTGCCCTTTCCTTTATTCCTTGAAACACCTTGTCCAAAACATGCCCCATGCCATGATGCCAAACCTATTCAATATTTCTACCTGTTTTTCACTCTTTCCCTTTGGAATCTAATAGTAAAATAAACTATAAGATATGCAAATCAGTTTCTTGGCTCACGACAGCAAATATCACCCAATGCTCGAGTTAGTCAGTAGAGGCCTGTTACTGTCACAGAAATGAAAGCATTTGTGGCAGTACTATTGGAAATGGGAATTATTTATTTGTTCACACTTTGCTTAATAAATATGTTTTATCTTTTCTTAACTGATCCAGAACTATTATTTTTACTTTCTCCATAAGTAGTATAGGGGAAAGTATTCTTTTCAAGAAAAAAATCGATTTCGAGATATCAATGGAAATACACGTTTTGAGGTCCCTAGAACACGTTTTGACTATTTTCTCGATGATGTTTGTGTGTATGTGATAGGAATTTTGTGGGTGTACTTCACTCAAAAACTAGTAATCAGATAAGTGTGAAATTTTATATTTTACATTTTTATTTAAGGAACAATTGCTGATTATTTTTTGGTTAAAATTGGTCAACCAGATATGGGTGTTTACTTTTGTCACTTATCAGCTTCTTTCAAGTACTGTATTTCATATTTATCTGAATCTATGTTGACCCCACCTCCTTTTAGCAATGTGACAAAACAGAAAAAAGATTTTATGACAGCATTTCTCAATGACTATTTGGTGTATATTTTGAAAATGCATATTCAGCATAGGAAGAATAGTTCGTTCATCAATTGAAATGGTTTGTTTCAAATTTTTGTTTGAAAAAAAATTTTAATGGATTTTTAATATTAATTAATATTAATAATATTAATTGAATTCCGGATCTTAAGATTGCAATAAAAATTTTTTAGTAGATACAATTCTTTTATCTTATGTTTCATTTGTTTAAGAACATTGATTAAATGCATAACTTTACTTCTTACTTACAACATGTCACAGTCAGTTCGTCGCATCTCAATTCATTGTATGAAAAATCTGTTGTGCATCAATTCATCTCTAGACATATTCATTGTGAGACAAATTGAAAAGTGAGACACTATGACTGGTGGACAGCAGTGGAGGACACTTTTCCAAAAGAAAAAGTTTCTTTATATTTCGATAATACTAGAATGAATCGCAATTCTCTTTGCAAATTACGCAAGACACATTGGATGGTATATGGCAAGGGGTGACTCCCAACCGAACAAGTGTATCCCCCTGCCGTACACCAGTCATGGTGTCTCGCCTTAAAACTTGTCTTGCGACGAATATGTCTCTCGACGAATGTCTCACGACAAATGTCTCATGATGAAATTGTCACACGACAAATTTGTCTAGCAATGAATTGATGCACGATGAGTTTGTCGTGCGATGTATTGATGCACAACAAGTTTGTCATGTGACGAATTGATGCCCCAAGAATTGAAGTGCTATCAATAGACCACGATGGATATGATAGTATATGACTTTGTACTCAAATTTAAGACGACCCCCGATTTTCGCAAGCTGAAATTTGGAAAAAAAACTCGTCTTGGATTCGGGTAAATATGGTATTTGCTCTAATACTTGATCAATGTAAAACATTTCTAGAATAAAAGTTGTAAGAAATTTTCTACAACTTTTGTTCAAAAAATTTTCACATATAATGCATTGTGTAAGAGATATTTAAAAACAATACTTTTAGCTACCACCACCTCACCACATTCAGGCAACTTTTGTAAACACTCTTGTTTATGCTTAGTTATGCCTTATTAATCCTCCTTTTTATTCTTAATTGTTGGAGCTTCGTGGCTATATCCAATATCAGAAGGCTACAGTAAATGTTTATGTCTGTCCTTTGTATGGTCTTTGAATTTTTCTCGCTATTACTTAAAATATTTATTATCATTTAACCTATTTGGAATTTTTAGAAATATTACAGGTTTGGAGAAAGTCATGTGGTGGTCACATCAGATTTTTTACTTGTTTTGATTTGTGATAGAAAGCATATATATGAACAAAATAAAATAGTTAACTCAAACTAATTTTTTTAATGAAGAGCAAGGGATAGAGGATCCAAAGACAAAATGTAAACAGAAGATGAAGATTACCTCAAAAACCTGTCTAAAAACCTACCAGGTAGCAAGAATATGCTATAGCATAGAATAATACCCTCAGAAAAGTAAATAAAACTTAGTTGAATGTTAATTAAGATCCTTTGAAAGATGCCTACTCCTCAGATTTTTGTTTGAACACACTGGCCTGATGAGGTCATGCTATTTAGGATGCAAAATGGCACTGTTGGGTGTTAAAAGGTTAATATCTATTCATTGCCTGATGTAAACCATAGTTTTCTTATTTAAGGAGCCACAATTAATTTGGTTTTTTCTTGTTATTCAGGTCATTTAGGGAAAAACCCCATTTTTATCTTTTAATTTTCAAGATTAATTTTTTCAGTAGCATTATAGTAATATTATTGAAACTTTAAGTTAAAATTAAACATTATTATGAGAAATTTAAAAAATAACTGTTTTGTAAGTTTAAAAACTTAAACCTGCCTAGTATATTGAAATTAAGGTACTCGTTAATACTGTAAAAAAGTGTTAATTTTAGGTGTAGGTCATTAACTTGCAATTCTAAACTATTCCTTTTGTCATTAAATAATTAATTTCACATTTTTACAGTATTAAGAAGTCATTAAATTTCAATATTTATATGAAATAGTGTCCTTTCCGTATCTATCTACTGTCCTTGCAAAAAGTCTAGACAACCGAGTTTGAGACCATATTTCTCAAAAACAACTGCAATGATTTTAATGGGGTGAAAAGTAGCGGGTAGAGAATTTATTGCTACGTTAATTGATGCACATCATAAATTTTTAGTGTATGTTTAAATATTTAATATTGGGCTGTATTTGAAGAAAAACATGGTTTTTAGACCTGAAAATCTGATAAGACCAATTTGAATGTTTACATCTCAGAGACCCTACATTGTATCAACTTGCAATTATACTAGTACTTACCTAAAACTATTAGAAATAAGTATCTGGAAGCGTTATTTTATAACTGCAACGTTAATACTTCATTTTGTTACATTTCTAAAATTCGGCTATCTTCGTGAATTCTGGGCTGTTTTAAAGTTAGAGGTATCATTGTCACTGAACAAATGCCTATATTACTACATATTATGTAAAAAATAATATCAGAAAATTACTTCCAAAATGATACCGATTTTTATTTCACCTTCATTCTACCTCTGCCTCTGGCTTAGCAAAACTGGCGGGAGAGAGAAGGAAAGTAGCAATTGCAGTGTGCACTGTTGCCACTTCTTCTACATTAGTGAGTCATTTACATGACCGGGCATGCAACGAATGTGGAGTGTGTGCTCTCTCCTGCCATTTTACTACACCAGACGTAGCTATTAGGCGAAGGTAGAATGAAGATGAAATAAAAATCGGTGTCATTTTGGGAAGTAATTTTCTGATATTATTTTTTACATTATAGTAATATAGGCATTTGTCCGGTGGAACCTCTAACTCTGAAAACAACCCAGGAATGACAAAGATAGCCGAATTTCAAAAATGTAACAAAATGAAGTATTAATGTTGCAGTTATAAAATAATGCTTCCAGATACTTATTTCTAATAGTTTTAGGTAAGTGCTATTAAAATTGCAAGTTGATACATTGTAAGGTTTCTGAGATGTAAACATTCAAATTGGTCTTATCGGATTTCCAGGTCTAAAAACCATGTTTTTCTTCAAATACAGCCCAATATAAAATATTTAAACTAGCTAAAAATTTAAGATGCTCATCAGTTAACGTAGAAATAAATTTTCTACCCACTACTTTTCACCCCATTAAAAATGTAGTGGTTGTTTTCAAGATATATGGTCTCAAACTCGGATGTCTAGACTTTTTGCAAGGACAGTAGTATTCTTCATATTTGCTATAGTTTTTGTATTGAGTCATATTTTGGCTTTTTTATGTTATCTGAAATGTAACATGTGAAAAATATTTATTTCTGTTGATTTGAATGAATGATAAATACATTTAATTATTTTCAGGTTCAACGATAATTCATATAACCTGTTGAATAATCTGCCATGAATTTATCAAATTGTGAATGCTGGAAGAAAGTGAAAGCGTACAGTTTTCCCACAACAGTAATGCTGGAATAATGAGCAAATGGAATTTTCTAGTTACGGTATGAAGCAGTGTCATCAAAGTTGAAGTGAACAAACAAATAGGCAGTGAGAAGTGTTGATAAATGAATAATGCTTACCTTTTATTATATTTCCGACCATGGGAATATTTGCATTTTAGTTATCGGGTAACCTTGGAATTGATGTGTGGAAATATTGGACGATCCTATGGAATATAATGTGCCAAGTTTTGCAGGGGAAGGCAAGATATTTTCATGCTGTGTTGAAATTTGCTTGGAATACTTGATACGCCATTTTTTAAGAAGAAAGACTCCAAGAGGGTATGTTTGTAAGTGAATATGAACGTTTTGAATTAATTTATCAAAAGCGAATTATTTATATACAATTCTTTATAAAATATACAATTACACTTACTGAAATGGAATTTTAATTGTTGTATCTCTCCTTTTCTAATATTTAATTATTTTTATGGAATATTTTTCATAACGACCCCTATTATTGTTGTTATAGACTTTGCTGGTTATTTTTACTCAATTGTAAAATGTCAGTGTTGTTTTTTTACATTTGTATGATAAAAGTAATGTTGTAAATTTGCTGCCAGAAGTGAATATTGAAAATGCTTATCTATCAAACAAAATATTTCATATATGATAAATTCAGTCATAAAATCATATAATTTTATGCTTGGTAGATCCTACAAAAAGTGTTTCTGCAACTTGGAGCATAAAGAGTGATTATACCCTTTCAGATTATTTTCTTTGTGTAAGTGTAGTTAATCACATTTACAGATGGGGAAGGAGTAATGAAAAATATTTGAAAAAACCTTATATTTATCATTGTTTCAAAGAAATCTCTCCAGCCAGGACTGTAGGGACATATTAAATACCCTATGGTGATCATGATGCATGAAAATGCTGATGTACCTAATTTTTGTGGCCTTGAATTGATGTTAGAAATATATCAAAAGCCTGTGGTGCATTGCAAAGTGCAGGCAGAAGAATCGGAGTAGAGTTGTTGCCAAATTATCTGCTTGAATCATATGTGCAAGACTGAATGGTTTTGGTTCTGTATTCGGAATTTTATTTGTGTTTTATTTCACCTCCAGTTTGTTTTAAAGATGAACTCTATGCTTTTATTTGCCTGTATTGGTAATAGCTGCATTTACCAACCAATCTGACACATATAATGCATCATATAAATTATATTGCTTGTTGTCTACCAAAAGTGAATGATGAGAATGCAAATAAAATCACCAGTTATTCGTATTTTCCATAATTTAGCAATTCTTTACACAGATTATGGTAAAATTTAATCTCTTATGCAATAATAGCAACATAATTATTATCATTCTCATCAAGGTATATAATCACTGTCTTTCCATTGCCACAAGTAACTGTTGATATCTTTTTAACTATACTCATCAGTGCTCCAGCAAATAATTATTAGATGATACCTTTTTAAAGGCATGAATATGTCTGTGCAGTTTGGAACAACTATTATGCATTGTACTGTACTGTTTTAATCCTGAATTACTAACTATCATACCGTATTTACCCGAATCCAAGACGAGGTTTTTTTCCAAATTTCAGCTTGCGAAAATTGGGGGTCGTCTTAAATTTGGGTATAAAGTAGGGTTATGCATTTATTCGAGGTTTTTTTTAACATATGAAACATAAGATAAAATAATTATATCTACTGAAACTTTTCATTGAAAACTTACCACCCAGATTTAAATTAATACAGTATTATTATTTTTAAATTAATTTTTTTTAAAGGATTTTTTTTTTCTCAAACAAAAGTTTGTAAAAAACATTTTAAATGAATAAATGAACTACACCTATACTGAATTCATATGTTTAAAATATATGCCAAATACGTAAAAATGACGTGTTATTTAATGAAGTAGAGATCTATTGAATTTTATTTTTGATTGATGATGTTCAGTGAATAATTATTACACGGAATAATTTTTAAATGAGAAAAAAGTCTGCTATGACCGGGAATCGAACCTGGGCCTTCCACTTGCCAGGCGGATTTCTACCACTGAACTATCGTAGCAGATCAATTTTCTCGTTTCTGAATGTGGATGTTGATCTGCTATGATAGTTCAGTGGTAGAATGTCCACCCGGCAAGTGGAAGACCCGGGTTCAATTCCCAGTCATAGCAGACTTTTTTCTCGTTTCAAAATGATTCCTAACTTTACAGCTTATGCCTGTCTGCATAGGATCTTCAGGTCACTTTATTCCATCAATTATTACACAAACGATTCCCAAAAGCGAACTTAACTTTCCTTGTCTATTGGTGAATATCATTTCACAGATATCAAAACAAATGATGGCATAAATATTTGGGATTTCCCCATTCAACAGTTTTATGCCATTAATTCTTTAATTGTGATTTTTTCTTACATTCCTTTTAAATATGTCACTCTCAACTTTAAAATGGCTGATCATGTAGAGGCAAGGTAATGCTGATGAAACTCCAGTTTTCTTTGACAATTCATTATACTGTCAATGAAGAAGGTGCAAAAGCTGTGATAATAAAAATGACGTAACGAAAAAACACAAGTTACAGTAATGTTGACTGTTTCAGCAGATGGATCAAAATTACCACCATATGTTATCCTAAAACAAAAAATAATGCCCAAGGAACAAATGGATGCTGGAATAATAGTTAGATGCCATGAAAATGGATCGATGTCAAAAAAGGGTATATGAGAGATTGATTACACGTTGTCTGGAATAGAAGACCAGGAGCACTATTAAGAAAAAGAGGGATGCTTGTACCAGATGCATTCAAAGGGCACACAACTTCTGAAGTTAAAGATTCAATTAATGCAATGAATATTGACCTTGTAATAATACCTGGAGGAATGACATCTCAGCTTCAAGTTTTTGATGTTTCTGTCAACTAGCCATTTAAAGATAATTTAAAGGGTGAGTGATTACTGAGTAGAGATCATCCTATAACACCAAAAGGAAACAAAAAAAACTACTATTTCAATGCTCTGCCAATGGATCAAGGCATCATGGCAACAGATAGATACAGAGGTAAATATTTATGAGTGCATTTAAGAAGTGCTGCTTATCCAATGCCATGGATGGAAGTGAAGATGATGTTTTGTGGGAGTCTACGGACAAAGTTTGGAGTGATAAAGATAGTGAGAGTGAGGACAATGATGAAGAGAGCATATGACATGCAAGATATTATGGGAACCAATAAAAATTTTTACTAGTTTTGTGGAATTTTTAATTTTGGCAGAAATCATATGTAATTAGATTCAAGGTCATCTTGAATTCATGTAAATATGGTAATTTTGACACTGTTGGAAACACTTCTTTTATTTCATAATTGCACATCAATGATATGATAATAAGAGTTCTAGTAGTTTCCTATAACATTGAGTTCCATTGGTGTGTGTACTAGTGTACATCCTGAAGTAAGTTGTCTAAATGAAAACCGCAGCCCATCATAAAAGGTTTGTATTTATTTTCCTATTTTTACTTGAGGCAGTAGGATTTGAATTTGATTTCATTAAAACCTATAATTATATTTTCCTTGCTTTTATTGGCATTTTTAATTCTTGACAGTATTTCTATTATATTTCATTGTTATTCAAGAATTTAATGAACTTCATTTGTTTTTTTAGATGGACAAACAGCATGAGTACATTTTGAAAATTTTGTAAGAGGATGATTAGGATGGGTGCTAACCTGGCTGTGAGACAGAAGATGACTTGGAAATCAAAATTGTTTATAACAGCAATGCTGACTACTTTCCCTCCCTTACAAGCAGATGCACAGATCTTGAGGATGATTTATGCAGCAGCAGTAAGAGATAATATGTACCTACAGAGCAAGAGAAAGTGAGAGAAAAACCTTTCACTTTCATGATAGATCATGCATTTACAGGCAATGCCAGCATTATTATTCCAACTGAAACTTCTCAGAAGGGAACAAATTCTCACCACTAGAGTACTGTTTGGATAAAATCAGCTAATCAAACTTCTGCAAGAAATATCATTTGTTTTGTATAAGGCCTTAAGACAGCAGCAAAGGAAGCCAAAAGTCCTCTTAAAGAATTTTAATTGTTTTTTAATTGACACAATTTATGACCAAATCATGGCTCACACTCATAGTGAAATTGAAAGAAAAAGTGAGCCTTATAAAATTTTAAAAACTACCACTTCTACATGTGATGAAAAAGAAATAGAAGAACTTCTAGGTCCTTTTGTTGCTCTCTGTTTCTCTAAAAGATAACCACCTGACATCCAGGAAGTTTTCGACTCAGAAATCTCACAACATAGGTACAAATCAGCTAAGAGTTCCGAAAGATTTGAATTTTAAAAAATAAGTTCTCTTAGGTTTGGTGGTATAGACCTGAATTGAAAGAAAAAATCGGACAAATTTACTGCTATTCAAAATATCTAGGATGAGTTTATAAACAACTACAAAAGCAATTACTAGCTTGAATCTTATATGAACATGGACGAGATGTTACTAGGTTTCAGGGGCAGATGTCCAATTCGGACGTCTATCCCAAACAAGCCATCCATATTTGGAATAAAAATTATTATTGCATATGTTACTTGAACAAAATATGTTTGATTCTATGCTACATTTAGGTAAAACCATAAATGCAGGATGGCTGTTGGCAGATCACTTTGTAATGGAGCTTAGAGTCTATCTAGGGTTTCAATCATAATTTTACCATGGATAGTGGCTTACTTTGGTTCTGTTGCTCAATGAACTTCCTGAAGCTCCTTATAAATTAGCAGTGGTAGGAATTTTACGAAGCAGCAAAAAGGAAATTCCCCCTTCATTTTCACGTGATCATAAAAGAAAAACTGGCACTTCAATATTTTGCTCACTACCTCCCTAAACCACAATAGCTAAACCAAACAACACAGGTTTGTTATTATCCATCATGCACAGCAATGCTGCAGTTTACCCAAAATCAAGCAAAACCAAAATAATTGAGTACTTGCAACTCAACTAAGGAGGCAGTTGACACATTTGACCAAATGTGTTCCAATATGCTAGGCAGCTGAAAAACCAGGAAATGGCATATGTGAACTTTTTATGGAATTGTAAACACAGCTTATTTTAATACCAAGGTTATATATTGACAGAATGCAACTTCATCAACAAAAACCCCTAGACGAGAGTTCATCATGCCGGCCTTGGTAGAGGAGTGGTTAGCATATCTAGCTCATATCCTGCCAAGGGCACGGTCGTATTTGTTCATCTTTCTTAATGTTATTACACTCATTGTCAAAGGCTGTAAATGGCTGTTTATGAGATGGTATAAAATAAATAAATAAAATACTCTTAACATGATTTTGTGAAACAGTGACTTCACCGTAAAAAGGAAGAGAATACTCACACTCATGCTGCAAGTTGCTGATAAACACTCGCAGGACCTAAGTCAAAAGGAGACATGCACACGCAGAAACATACAAAATCTAGTCGCACAGTAAACTCAAACCAATAATTAAAACTAGACACTGATATTTCGACAGCTCAGCTGTCATCTTCAGTAGTGTGGGATGTAGGGAGGGAGAAGGGGTTATATATACAAGGAGTGACCGTTGGGGAGAGGGAGAAAAAAGTGAAAGGATTTGGAACAGTTAAGTGAGTAACCGAAAAAGGGGAGAGTGGGGGATAGGACCTAAGTCGTTGTTCATAACCATGTTTTTGTTTTTATGTATGTATATGCTTTCGTATGCATCGAGTTTATTGTATTGATCGACTGATTTGAGTAAGGATAGGTTTTCTGTGGTGATAGGATGATGAGTGTCAAAAATATGAGTTGCAATGTTTGATTTGTTTATTCTGTTGTTTTTGTAGTGTGCTATGTGTTCTTTAAACTGGGTTCCCAGTTTGCATCTAGATTGTACTATGTAAATTGTGTAATGCACAGTTTTTAATAAATGTAAGTTCTATGTAAAAATCTGTTTTCGATAGAGGTATATTTAGTAGTCTGTGAATCATGGAGTGGAAGGGAACCAATTTATGTGAGATATGGTGGTGAGAGTCCATATGAATATATGTGTTGGTGTGTGTGGGTTTTCTATAAATGTTGAATTGCAGTTTGTTATGAGCAGATCTAAGAAAGGTAAAGATTTATTGTTTTCTATTTTGTGTGTAAATTTTATCGTGGAGAATTGTTGGTTGAGGCATTTATGAAATTAGGGATGCTTTCTTTTACTGTGTCAAAGATTGCAAAAATGTCATCTATGGAACAGAGCCAAGTTTTTGGAAAATATGGGAAGGAAGATTTACAAGACTTCTCAAAATTAGTCATGAAGAGATCGGCTATAAAAGGAGAAAGGGAGTTACTCATAGTGGTAACATCTTTTTGCTGATAGGTGTTGTTGATTTTCAAGAAGCTTTGTTGCATGCACAGTGAGGTTAAACGAACGTATTCTTCTGTTGCTTCCTTAGGAGTATTCTTTTCTAATAACCATGCCTGTAGGAATTCTATGGTTTCTTTGTTAGATACACTTGTGAATAAGGAAGTGATTCGAAGGAAACGAAGATTTCATTATCTGCAAGTGCTGTGTTTTTTATTCTGTTGATGAAATCTTTTGTGTTTTTATGCTAGAGTCACAATCTAGTTGTATTTGTTTGAATTGATTGTTTAGCCATTGAGATATTTTTTATGTAGAAGAGTTGATCCCTGAAACTATGTGTCTCATAGGTATGCCTGATTTGTGTAATTTTGGAAGGCAGTACATCCTGGGGACAGCCAGATAGGAGATATTTAATTGAAGATTGAGTCGTTTGTCTATTAAAGTGGGGCATACTTACAGAGTACTTTTTGTTTTAGTTATCATTTTGTTCAAAGGGTTTTTTGGCGTTTTTGTGTAGGGGCCTTCTTGGAGAAGTTGATCCACTTTTTGGTAATATTGATTCTTGTCCATTATAACAACAGTATTTCCTTTGTTGGCTTTAATGTAAAAACAATTTTTGGAATTTAATGATTTCACGACTTGATATTGATAGTGGATCAACTTCTCCAAGAAGGCTCCTACTCAAAAACACCAAAAAAACCCTCTGTACCAAATGTTAACCATGCGTGAATTTTTCAAATTTCAAAGCGAATTGTGACTTTCTTTAATTTTCTTGATAACGGGTACTCCCACGATAAAAATGTATTTGGCATGGAATATTCTATTAGGCTTAATTTGAAGACTTTTTCGGTATGGCTGATATCTAACGAATATGGAGAAAAGTTCGTTTTTTGTTTTCAGTCAAGTTGCACCCCCTGATTGAGTTGTGTGAACCATTTATGTCATTTTATCATTGCTTTTGCCCAGGAGTTCTAAATGCCAAATTTCTTTAAAATGCCCAGTAATTTCGGAGACGAAACATACGGGCAGATGGACATGACCTGGCTGGAAGGCGTTAATTTTTTACTTTTTGTAAAAAACCGGCTACCTTGGGAGTTTGAGGTTGCCAGTTTTTAAAATTTTCCGGTTTATGAACCACACACACATATCATCAACCTTTTTCAATGGATCGATGGATGAAGGCCTCCCCCAGACCACCAGTTTTCCCTATCACTTTCCTCCGTCCTCCAAGTTGACTTTAAGAACTTCAAAAGCTCTATTCCATCTGTCTTCTGGTCTTCTTTTCGGTCTCCTGATGTTTCTCGGGATACATTCGATGATTCTAGCAGTCCTAAGCTTCTTCTTGTGATATGATCCGCCCACTTCCACTTAACTCTCCTAATTACTTCTCCCACCCTCGTCTTATTTCTTACCCAGTCGTTCTTTTAGGGGTCTCTTCGTGTGGTCACTAACATATGAGTACAACTCTCCTTGTCGCTTTGCGTTGTTTCTGTATTCTGGCATTTATAGTCCATGTTTCGCATCCGTAGGTCTTTTACGAGATGAGAGGAAAAGTTCGTTTTTTGTTTCCAGTCAAGTGGCACCTCTGATTGAGTTATGTGAACCATTTATGGCATTTTCTTATTGCCTTTTACCTGGGGTCCTAAATATCAAATTTCATAAAAATCCGTTCTGTAGAAGCCGGGAACAAACATGCGTACGGACGGACGGACACAACGAAGCTAATAGGCGCTCACGTTGAAAACGGAAGCGTGCCTAAAAATATTTCTTTTATTATTTATAAGAATTTGGAATCCCGTCTGGTACAAGGCTCAACGCAGTAACATCCGAAAACGAGTCTAAGATAAGCGAGAAAGACCCACTCGAGATGCGATGCAAAACGCCCGGAATAAGCGACACCCAAATCGACGTTTAGAAATATGTATAATGAAAATTTTAACCGAAGCCAAGCAAAAATCGCACGAATCGCGTGCTCCTCGGATGGCTGTGGAGGGATAAAGAAAATGGCTACTGCCTAAAATAATCAGGCCGTGAGCTCACCCTAGAATATTCGGTTAGTAACAAGTAATACAAGAGATAGGTCGCAAATTAAGGAGAGCAAGTTTGGTTTTTATATTTTTGTGCGTCTGGCATTCTCAGCGTACGTAGATTCTTCCGGGCCGCGTAATGATAAGGGTCCTCGAAACGTGGATATTCATCAAAATATCGAATTTGATTTTCTTTCTCGCGTTCACAAAACTTGGTACATATACGGAAAAGTAAAAATCAGCATATTCGAGCCCGGGTGTCCGCCAGAATTCCCGTTCAGGTGTCCGGCACTGGCCCCTTCTCCTCACCCCTCACGACCCCGCACCCGTCATCCCCCCTCTCTCTCCCCTTTCCTCCATACCTCTCTCCCACCTCTCTTCTCCCTCTCTCCCCTCCTCTCTCTCCTCCCTCACGACCTTGCTTCCCTCTTGGTGCATTTTTATCGCATCGCGTTTCGAACAAGTTCATTTTATTTTACCGGAGAGCGTCCCTCTCTCGGGAACAGCTTGGGAGATGGGCGGAGGGCGATTAACGGATAGGATACGCGCCCTTTGCTGGTTGTTTGCGCGACCTCGTAATCCCCAAATCGACGAAGCAGCGGTAAAACGAAGCCCTTAATGCAGTGTTTTTCAACCTTTTTTGAGTGGCGGAAACGTTGGAATGGAGAAAAAGTTGGCGGAACACTTACGTACATACGCATATATATTTACCATGGCTGTGGGAATGCGCATGCGTACTGTAGCAGGTTAGAAGTTGTAACCTGCTACTTTGTGCTTCCCCGATAGATGGACTTTCGATGTGAGGGCAAAATTAAAATACTTTTTAATTTTAAATTCATTAAGAAATCTAAATTTATAGGAAATTATTTTTGGTGGAGTATTTCGCGGAACACTTAGGCAGTGCCAGGGGAACGAACAACAGTGTTCCGCGGAAAACCGGTTGAAAAACACTGCCTTAATGTATCCGGCGTGGGATGAAGGCGGTCCGCGCGAAAGAATAAGAGAGGCAAAATGGCGCACTTTTGAATTGGTATGGGGGGTGCCGGCGGTGTGGTTAGGACGCTGGCTGCTACTCGCCTGCTGCTTGAGAAGGTAGCGGGTACGAATCCTGCGCAAGTAGGATTTTTCCAAGGTCGCCCGGCCCAGTTTGTGTGGTTTGAGGAGACCGCGCAAATTCAGCTGTTCCGTCCTTCGGAAGGGACGTTAAGCTGTTGGCCCCCCTGGTGTTCTTCGTAAGAGCAGGCGAATGCCGGCACCGGGTTTCTCTCCTCCCTTCCCCGGTTATTCATTGCACTACCTCTAGGATACCCACTGTGCGTAGGACAGAGGCGAATCGGCTAGTCATTTGGCTTTGCTTTGTTGAGGAATCTCCTTCATCCATTGGGAATGATGCCCCACCGCAATATTAATTACATTTCGATATTGCATATGTGACTTTTCCAAATTTACAGTAATTAGATGGACCAATGACCCCAAGCGGTGTCGTAAAATTTGACCGTTTAACTCTTATAGCGATAAATGAAAATTTAACTCCTTGACTCTAAAGTTAAGGAGTTAAATTCTCATTTATCATCAATTTCCCCGTAGTCTCCACTTTTACCTATCCAACTCTTATAGCGGTGGGACAGGTATGCCGTGGTTCCGTTATGCTCACCCTCGGCGCAGGAATTATGTCTACTGATTACTCGTTGACGTCCGTTTTGATTCCGTCTTCATTTTGGTGCAAATGCACCTTTATAGCGCTCTTTTTTTGACAAAAACTAAAGCTAAGCAGGGTCGGTCTCAGGCGTGTGCGACGTGTGCCACCGCAATCGAGCGGAGGCTTCTGAGGGGCGGCCTTCGGGCAGCTACTAGATGTCTTCCACTTATAAACGTCCTTAAGTTTGTGTTATAAAGCTAAATAATACTAAGTATAGAGAATAATTGAATATGACAGCATTTCGGAACACATTTAATCAAAATAGCCGACTCGCATGACGAATCGCGTTCATGGTTAATGTAGAAGTAGGGATGGCAAAAATATACCTCGCACGCCCATGTAAAAAGCTTAAAGACCGGTTCTGATGCTAGGATCCCACGTCAGCGCGAGATTTTCCTCTCCGTTTACGAGGGGACAAATCTCGATGATGAAGGGGGAAGAAATATGTATCGGCATAAGGGTGAGCCACAATTGGAATGTTTGGGGATAATAACTTCGGAAGGGTGGAACAATCGCTCCGAGCGTTCGGGATCGACCCGAGGCATCGGCGAGCCAGGGTTCCGCCCGAGACGCCAGTGTCATTGGAACGCTTTCTAACATCTTGACAACATTGGAAAAAGGATAAATTTGGCAATCGCTCGATATCGCGGAACGTTTTATAATCGCGCTTGCTTTTGCTTTGTCTGCCCGTCTTTTCAATCAATTAAATTAAAGGTAACGGTAAAGAGATAGAAGACAGAAATTTACAGGGTGTATGTGAATATAAATAAAGGTGGAGACTATTGTGAAATTGATGTTAAAATTAAAATTTAATTCCTTAACCGTAAGATTCAAAATTTAGACACAGTGAGAAAGAAAATAAGGAAAGAGGAGAAAAACAGCAAAAAGGAGGGTGAGAGAACAATACATGGAAATAAAAAATACAAACGTGTTTAGGGGTTGTTACTCCTCGCCAGAGACCTGATGTCACTCATTACATTTCCCTCAGATTTATAGATTCTGTGTGTCTTCGAGTGCGTGACTGCTTCGTCTGATAGGCCCATGTCGTTGCCGAAAGGAACAGAAACCTACTGACAACCTATGTTTTTCTAAGAGAAATGTAGCTATAAGGCGGAGGCAAAATGAAGATGAAATAAAAATCGGTATCATTTTGGGAAGTAATATTCTGAATTTCTTTTTTACACATTAGTAATATAGGCATTTGTCCGGTGACAACGGTCTCTCTAAATTTGAAAACAACAAAGGAAAGACGAAGATAGCCGGATTTCAGAAATGTAACAAAATCGGATATTAACGTTTTAGTTATAAAACAACGCTTCCAGATACTTGTTTCTGATAGTTTTAGGTCAGTGATATTAAAATTGCAAGTTGAGATATTGTAGCGTTTCTGAGTTGTAAACATTCAAATTGGTCTTATCGGATTTCCTGGGCTAAAAACCGTGTTTTTCTTCAAACGCTGCCCAATATATAATATGTAATCAGAAACTAAAAATTTAAGGTGTACATCAATTAACGTAGAAATAAACTCTCTATTCGCTACTTTTCATCCCATTAAAATGGTTTTGGTTGTTTTCGAGATACACCGCCTCATACTCGGGTATCTAGCAGTGGCGGCCGGTGGTTGTTTCAACTGGTAGGGCCAACATATGTTTTAAAAAACCTAAAATTATAATACAAAAATAGTATTTTATTTTTTACTTAGCGAAAAATGTACAGTAGTGAGTAGATGAAAAAAGTGTCTTACAGTTAAAATTAGCGTTGAACAAAGTCCATTCGGCGATCTTTCTTGTTATAAAATAAATCTAACTTTTCTGTAAAGCCGCTGTGTTCACCGAGGGGTAGGCAGGGAACCAATAAAGCCAATCTCACACCAATAATTTTATTGCATTTTTCTTCATGTACCACCCATTGACGACGGCCTCTTTTCCGCTACCTTTTCCTCTCACTTCTCGCTACTCAGGAATGCTTAGTTGACTTCTCACACTAATGCGCTGCCGGGCGGCTGCGCCACCCGAGCTGACACTTCCTCCTTGCTCTCTGGGGGAGGGGTTATGGAATGTTATTCTAAGCTGTCCTGAGTCTCACATCCTGTGGGTCTAGAGGAGGCTGTTGGCCATCTTACACTATGTTATTTACAAAAGTTTTTTCATACGATAGCATTCCTAAAGCACTTAGTCTTTCTTCTTTCATACTATTCCTAAGAAAAGTTTATTCTTTTCATCATTGAAAAACACCGTTCTGCTTCTGATGTCGACATTGGTATCGTGATCAACACTTATAAAAGCTTTTTTGTCTCTTGATATGTTTCACACAAATCATCGCCCAAAATTAGCGACAGAAATGGTATCGCACCAGAAACTGCTCTCAATTCCTCTCTTTCGTAAAAAAACTTAAAAGTTCATTCTTTAGTCTCTTTTTTTTTTCAAAAAAGGATACTTTTCAATTATTTCACTGAGATACGTGCCAGGGAATTTTTTGCTGTAATTATCAAATTCTTCGACCACAAATAGATTCGTAGCCACGAGGTGTCCAATAAATTGAATTCTATCTTTTATTTCTGTGATTATGGTGTCACAAACTTTACCTTTTCTCTTCCTGCAGGCAGATTCGCTGTCAGTGGTCCGCGGTCTTTTTGGTCGAGCTTCTCCCTCTTCATTTTCTAACTCGACTTTAATCTGTTCGGTAATCACATCAACTTGGTTTCTGACTGTCTGTGAGCTATTCTCGAAATACGGCATCGTTTGCTGTACTTAAACTAGATCGGTGATTCGTTTTTGAACCCGACTAAAAATTATCTCTGCGCGAGGTATTATCAGGTTAAAAAGCGTTAACCAAAAGACAAAGTTATTTTCTTTCAGTTTAAGTTTACATGCACCTGCTTGTGTTATAGTAGACTGCAACTTTATGTCATCAATGTTTTCAGTAATTTCCATAAACGTTATGAGTTATTTCATATATTCATAAACAGTGCTGACTCCACGAGAATGGAAATTCCATCTGATTTGTGATACCCGGGGCAATCTTCTTTGTGCAACGTCATCCAACACTTTTGTTCTTTGGGGCGAATTAGAAAAAAATGAACAGGTTCCAGACAAATGTGCAAAAGATTACTGGTTTGGCGGTTGATGGACGCTGCGTTAGACATAATGAGATTCAGCTGGTGGGCGTAACAGGCTGTTGTTTTAAAATAATCTGCGATTGCACGAGCATCATATCCGTCAGGATTAACGAAATTCCAGAACCTTTCTACAGGTTTTCCGCCTAAAATGTAACGTAATACAATGACTAACTGAAATTGACATTACACGTCGGCAGTTTTATCGGCTATCAATGCTACATAATCTGTTTTTTAATTTATTTGTGAACTTCTTCGTGGTATACTTCTAACATGCATTTCAGCAACTCATTCTGTATAATTTTAGACGTACCTTTAAACACAGCTATTTGACTAAGGAACTTTTAAATCTTTATCTAACTCAAAACTAAACTGGATTAACTCACGAAAAACTTTCTTATTTTGTGACTCATGCTATTCATCATGCCCTCTCATTGCTAATTCTAATGCCCCATAAAAACGTGTACAATTTATAATCAAATTTAATAATACGTACCTATTTTTATCTACTTGTTCGTTGTTTAAATATAGCTAGCCGATACTGTAAGTTAAACTGACTTTGAAAATTTGTTTTTCCCAGCAACGATAAACTCAAAACATTGTTCATATGTTGTTTAGAAATGTGTACCAAGTCCGAAATCCCGTCCCTCGACCAGCTGACATCTCCTTGGAAAATATCACAAGGAAAACAAAAAAAACGCATTTTTTCATCACACCCTCACAGCCAATTGTTCTTCTAATAAATATCGGCATTAAATTTACGACACCTTTCCTGTTTGTTGGCTCACTGTTGCTTTTTAATTAAATTCAAATTAGGGAGGGGTCTTGCCACTCGTTTTATTTCGAGTTTATCATCGTAAGATAACGATGAAAACGGCTTTTTTAATGAAGCACTTATCGTATTCATTGCGGATAATTAAAACATTCACGCTCACCAATTCTACACCGAGCTGCTAGCTTGCAGGCCGGCCGAGCCAAACTGAACTTGGCCCCAACGGTCGATATACTCAAGCGCGGGAGAGGATACAGTAAAGTAGAGGTCTGCACGGGCCGGAAATTTTGGGCTCGAGCCCGGCCCGGCCAATTCAATATACGGCCCGAGCCCGAAAGACTAATATTTTTTGAGCCCGTTCTAAGCCCGACTTTCTTCGAATATAATTCGTTTAGATATTGTATGCAACATTACATTAAGTGATTATGGATAACCGATATCATCTACTTATGTATTTCCTCCAAATAAACCTATACATATTATTCGATATTAATTATGATATGTTCTTTCTTCAACTCATACGTACTTTCATTCCTTCCCTCCCTCTTATCCGTTGCTTTTTATTTTAAAATTTACATTTTCTCTTATTTTATATAAAAATAATCAATAAAAATTTTATTATTTACTCACCAAAATGAAAATTATGCCCCTCTTGTAGCAAACAACTTCGATTTTTACTGCATGTTATTGTGCAGAAACAAAATCGACTCAACACTGTCGCTACTTAGGCAAATTCGGCGCTCGTTCATAATCCATCCAGCAGCACTGAAATTCCTTTCGCTGGTTGAACTTGTGGCCGGTATTGATAGAACTTGCTTCGCCACTTTCGACAACCACGGAAACTTTTTCTCGAATTGTCCACCTAACTAACACATTATTAACATTCAATTGGGTCGCGCTATATCTCATATACTCGTAGAGTTCATCGTCTTTTTCTACAACTGGTTTATCTTCAAATTTGGTGAAGTCCAGTATCTTTGACTTTTTGGCAGGAATACTATAATTTGAACCGCATGCTACTCCACATTGGGGTGATCCGTCAGTTGTGGTAAACCTCTCACTGATATTTGGATGCTCTCTTAATTGAGAACAGCACCTTAATAGAAACTTTAACTATAGTATAAAATTTTAAACGAATTTTCATATCTGGAAGGCGATATATAATGGCCGTTTCATACAAATGCACACACTAGAAAATATTAGAAACAAGATGATATCGTAGAACCTTTGCTTAGCACGTCCAAAGAGTGTGGTGGCCGTTTTGCCACTGAGTAAGTAGTTTCCAAAAAAGGGAAAGAGTCCTATCAAAGGAGAAATCAAACAGAGGTAGGGAACTCTTCTAATTTTACGACAAAGTTGTAACATGTACATACAATGTGCACCGCCGGAAGTAGGTCGTAAGCTTTGAGACAAAATGGGACGTTCCTTCCTCTTTTTATAGACCTTTGCATTTCTGTGCAAAGGTTTTATGTTTTTCAATTCGTCAAAGTTGTTTTTAAGTCATGTTTTAGGGTTGAAGGTTTTTTCGTTTTTTTTTTCAAAGAATTTATGACTAAGTAGTCACAGGAGGGTAAAATTATGGTCGGAATATGGTCAGAAAGAATTACTTCCGCCCTTCCAGCTCTCGGACAATTTCTGGAAAGATGAGAGTGAAAATCTCTAAAACGGATGTCCGTGACGAAATGAAGGGACGAAGTAATGGTCAGTAAAATGTTGGGTCAAGGCCCGAATTTAACCCAAAGTGAAGCTCCAGCCCGAAACATTCATTGATTGTCAGGCCCGGCCCGAAAGTCGGGCCGGGCCTTCGGCCAGTCCGAGCCCTTGCAGACCTCTACAGTAAAGCATGCAGTGCGCATGCGTTCCACTTCTTGCGACCGAGGCAGCTAGGCGGTGGCCCTGCGATGCCCGTTGGAGTGGGGGAACTCGCCGCCCACTCTTCCCGTAAATTCTCTTACCGACCGGTGTATTGTGCTGCTTCACGACAAATTAAACTTATTAAAGACTCAAAAATGAAATCAATCTGTTCAAAAAGAATTATTTATAGCGCTTTTTTCTTTCTGTGAATTTTGGCAGGGCCATGGCCCTATGCCAGCGGCTCGGGTATGCGTATCATACGCAGCGTATGATTTCAAAACACTTTCCTGACTAGAAGGAACTCCTAATGCTACAAAAACAACAAAACCACGGATTGTGTTAATGAGTGTTTTTATGTGTGCAGTAAACCCTTGCCGTGAGCGAGGTTTACGTTCTTCGGATACTTCACGAGCGGCAGGCCTTGATTAAATGGAAAATAAGGGGCTTATGGACCGAGAATGAAGTCTTATTTTCTGTTTAGGGATAACTTTTTGTATTTAATCATAAAAACAAATATGGTTAATTATCGCAGTATCCTTCTATAATACAATTAAGGCCATTTCTATCCCTTTTGACGCTTGGGAATCCGTTAGTTTTGCAGCTGGAATCAAAAACTAAAACTTGGCATTGTTATTCCAGAAATTCAAATATGCGTCATAAATCAGAAGTAATTAATATTTAAATATTTCCAGTAAGGATAATTATATTTCGTCAAAATTCAAAACCTAAAAGTTTCATTTTAACATCGGTTAGAATAGATATATGAACATGGCACTGGGGCAGATTTTCATAAGTTCTGGATGACATCTTTTTCCTATATGGACAAACCGCGGCATGCAAACCACATGCGGCTCTTTTAAATTGTCATTCAGAGGTGTATCAACGTTTTCACTGCAAAACACAATGATGTAGTGTGACTGGAGACGTTATGGGGATGCCTAAGGGACATGGATTATGTCTGAATTGCTTATTTTACTATTCATAAATTTATGAGCACAGAATGTGTCATGCGGCTCTCCAACTTTTAAAGGTGATCGTATGCGGCCCCGAGGGTAAGTAAGTTTGGCCACCCCTGCTATATATATATATATATATATATATATATATATATATATATATATATATATATATATAACCCAGTCTCATCCGAGTTGAAAGCTCAAATTCCTTCTCTTCTACGACGAAAATATTCATAATATGTGTTGTGGTTTTATAAGGATACCTAAAGAAATGTGCCTTTGAATTAATGAATCAATTTTTTACCATTTTTATACCAGTCGCCACAGATTTTAAAATTAGATCTCGATTCGATATCCTTGGAATCTGCGTTGCATACAGCAAAGATAGTTCGAAATAAATTAATCGTAAACAATCAAAACCGCGAACGGCAAGGATTTACTTAATTAGTAGATCTATTTTGACAGAGCGAGCTCATTTTAAGACTAATAAAAAACCCTAAATTTGTAATTAATCTAATCATTATCTTTCAAAAATCGCAAAAAACCTCTAAAATTGTCATAAAAATAGCTCGAATTCGACTATTCTTATAAGAAAAAGCACTCGTACTGACTCTTTAAATTTGAAGTTTTAAGCAAAAATTATAGAAATTTGAAGTAAAAACATTAAGATTTATTAATTTGTATATTGATAATTAAATCGTCTCTAATATTCGTTATTGATAGTGGACATCGATTTCGTCAATTCGGTTCAATTGTCTGTATTTAATTCAA
This sequence comes from Tanypteryx hageni, assembly GCA_028673005.1. Classification (NCBI taxonomy): domain Eukaryota; kingdom Metazoa; phylum Arthropoda; class Insecta; order Odonata; family Petaluridae; genus Tanypteryx; species Tanypteryx hageni. Next base: position 34,671,344 of record CM054115.1, read on the forward strand.
TCTTATTATGCGTCAGAAAAGCTGGCTTGTGTAGCGAATAAGCACTTGCTGAAGCAGACCTTGCTTGCGCATTATCTAACACTAACTCAATTGTTGTGTTTTCTTGAACATTTTAAACTATTACTTTAAAATTATTTGTGATGATAAAAGTCGTTTGCGACTCCATTTAAAAAGATTTAAATTTATTATGCTTTATATTTGAATTCTTTAAACATTTTCAAACAACTTCATATTTTGCACTTTATAAAATTTATTATAAAATGTTTTTTCTTATAAATGGACCAACTACTAGCTACGCTGAATGAAGATCAATATTCATACGAGCTAAAGAAGTTAAATGAATTAGAAATCGATAAACCTTATAAAGCTTCAAATTTTCAAATCATAAAAACAAAATTCGGAGAAAAAAATCAGTGATTTTAGATGATGAATTTAAAAGTTTTCTTGCCTGATAGATATACTAAAAAAGTAAAAAAATTGAACTGGAAAACATTAAATTCTAAACCAATAAATTTACTTAAAAGGACTTAAAGAAATAAAAGATAAAAAATGCATAATATCGACTTTAAATAAACCGCTTAAATCTTAATGATTTTATTTTAAATTTCTATAATTTTTGCTTAAATCTTAAATTTTATATATATATATATATATATATATATATATATATATATATATATATATATATATATATATATATATATATATATATGGATGTCAACAAGGTGTTGGGATGAGGATCAGTTCTCTCTCTGTAGCTGAAGAAGGAGTAGTTCCGAAAGCTTTACGTTTGTGATGTTTCTGTGTTTTTGTGTTATTTTACGTGTGTCGCTTCGACATCCCCGGGGCCTCGCCAACCTGAAGTCGTCTGATTGGTGAGTGCTCACTGGGTTTCCTCATCCCAACACCTTGTTGACATCCATATATTCATTTTACCTTTCCTTTTCCGTAAGTTGTTATATATATATATATATATATATATATATATATATATATATATATATAGTCGAATTTCAGCTATTTTTATTACAATTTTAGAGCTGTTTTTAGCGATATTTGAAAGAAAATTATTAGATTAATTACAAATTTAGGGTTTTTTATTAGTCTTAAAATGAGCTCGCTCTCTCAAACTACATCTACTTTAATTAATTGTATTTCATTTTGTTCCCTTATTTGTAACATAGTATGTCTTGTGTGCTGTAATAGTATGTATTATTTGGGTTACAAAATGTTTCACAAAATATCCGCCACGAATATAACCCCTACTTTCATCATTATGTCGTTGGGTAAATAGATTTTGCTCTAAGTTGTTTCGTTATGCGTCGCAGTTTTCAACATTGCATGCCCTAAGCATTTTGTTGAAAATAAAAAGCATGCGATTAAAAATGCTGTTTAACTGAGAACAAATCATACAATTTCTAGTTATGAAGCAACGCTACATCATTTGCTGAACCGGAGTGCGGAGCGCGCGTTCGAGGCAACTTGGTGATTATAGGACGTTTTTGGCCCAACTGATCCACGTTTCCGTCTCATCGGGGAAATTGCCATATCCTCTCAACTGGTATTCTTCAGAAATCTTTCCCGTACGCACTCCTTCGCGAATGAGGAGAGCGAGAGACGCCATTTGCTGAGGAGAAGGAGTGTTCGAGCCATTCGTCAGATGAATCAAATTGAAATCGGGATCCATTCGCACATCCCAACCGATGCCTTCGTATATCAGACCGTCACCTGCAGATTGGAAGTTGCCGAAAATGTCGCCGTAATTTCGCATGTCTTTTTCTTGCATCTTTTGAACCGCAAGGACGCAATCTTGATGGGCGGAACATCCCGCATTCCTTTGGTAAATGTATAATTTTTTCACCGGGTGGACAAAGGTGTTAAGTACTTTGGTCGATTCCCGCGCCTTCCATTCCTTCCTCGAAACGATTTTCAATCGATGATGATGATTACCCGTGAAGTTAAGATCTGTTGAAAGAGTAAAACGATGTACAATTAGTGGTGGAATGTTTTCAACGCGCAAAAACATTCACAAGTAGATAATTTTGCATCCACATGATCCTTTTATTGCTACTTTTTAGTTGATTAATTGCTATGCATCGTGCTGAAAGCACCTCATCAAACAGCATGGTAGATATATCCATACCAGTATAATTGTCCGTGAAAAATGTGTATCACTGAAGGGTTATGTGAATTTAAAAAATCAACTGATTATGCAATTTTGCAACGGCGATATAAATATCAATCAAAATTATAATTCTTATATGATTTGTCTTATAGTGTTCGAAACTCAAGAAATAGCAATTCACGCCATATTTTATGTACTTAGATAATTAATAAGTGTATCCTCCTATGTAATTTGGATTACTGTCTTCTCAAACTAGGAACAATTAGGTTACCAAGAAAACGAACAAATTTTGATTGAAAAAACTTGAAATTTCATGGTTAAAAGCTCAATTTTGATAATTCGGTATGTATTTGAAAATTTATGGTAAGAAAATGAGACTTCATTCTATTTCCCGTTCCTAGGTTTAAATACCAAATTCGTGAGATTAATATAAATAATTTACATGCCCATTATAATTATAGTATACCCACTACCATGTTATTTAAATGGAGGAGAATAAAAAAAAAATATTTTTTAAATTAAAATTTTAAATAAAATCGCTTTAAAAAAACTATCACACCACTTTATTCTTTCTTGTAGTTAAAATGACACCTCCCCCTTGTTTCTACGTTGTTTAGGTGTTGAGTTATAGAATCACAAACATACATACAAACACTTGATTTGAATCTTGTGGGTTATATATTATTTAAAATATTCAACTGATCTTTACCTTTATAGCACCACCACTTTCTTACAAACCTAACAACCAAAATAAAAAAAAATAAACCATCCCGATGGAGAGTGTAAGTGTGAACGTGGAGGAATTGTTTCGCAAACCCCCCTTCCCCTTAAACTCCCGCATTGAGGTTTTGTTGCAGTCCATAAAGGGGTTTGCCGCTCCCTTAAACCCTCGCTTCCCCCTGGTTTGGGTTAAGTGGTTGGGGGTTGGATTCGTTCTATTTCCTCCCCCCGTGTTGGATTAAGTGGTAGACAACAATGCAGTAACAAAATTAGATATAAGCGAAGGAAATTCTCCAAAGCCAGTCAAACTGATAAAACCCGGTTAAAAGGCCGGATAAAAACAGATGAACCCGGATAAAAACCCAATACGTATTTCGGCTACAAAGTAACCATGCAGTGGTTAAAAAATGGGGGGAAGGGGGACTTGAGAGAGGGCGACCGAAACCAAGACCAGTGGCACGCTCTCAAGTGGATGTCCAGGGCTGTGTCTGTGTATTTATACCTGGTTGGTGGGCAGGGGGGGGGGGATAAGAAAAAGGGGGGAGATCTAGGTGATGGGAGAAAAAGGGGGGGAGGTCAGTTTAAAAAGAACGCTGTTTATTACCCCTAACTCGTTATTCATCAGGGTGTGTCTGTATTTATGAATGTGTAAGCTTTCTGTTGCGTCGAGTTTGGTATTTGGGACTTGTTTAAGCAGTTTGAGGTTATTTGTGTCCAATGGGTGGTTATATTCCAAAATGTGTTTCGCGACGGCCGATTTTTCAAAGCGTCCATGTCTGTAGTGCGCTAAATGTTCTTTGAATCTGATGGAGATATTTCTTTTCGTTTGGCCAATGTAAGACATGTCGCATGTGGGGCACAACACTTGATATATGCCGGATTTTTCTAATGTGGGTATTTTGTCTTTAGGGTTCCCTAATAAATTTTTAATGTTATTTGTGTTGTGAAACGTTAGTGTATAATTTGCGTTATGAAAAATTTTTGTTAGCCCTTTGTTTAGGGTTGGATGGAAGGGGAGTGAAATAAATTTTTTCTTCCTATCGTCACTTAGAGCAAGCGTAGTACTTGTCTTCTTGTCTAATGTTTTGGATTGCTTGTTAATAATGTTGTCTATCAATTCGTGTGTGTACCCGTTTTCTAGGGCCGCGTTTTTAATATATTTTACTTCTTTGTCGAAACGTTTTTTATTTAGCGGTGTCGTCAATAGTCTGTGTACCATATGGTTGAAAGCCGCGATCAGAATATATTTTTTTATAGAATTTTGTTTTATTTGGAGCATTAACAATATCACTATAAGTTTTCCGATCAATTGTATTTACCCGTTCTGTTTACGCGTTTTCGCATATGCGCGATATTATTTTTACCACCATTTTTCGATGTACGCGTCATATATTCGCATTGACGCGATTCGTTATGCGCACAGCGTGTACCATCAATATATTTTATTATTTATTAAACATTTCGTAGATTCTTGCCCGTTAATCGTCCGTGCAGTGATGGCATTCATTGCATCGTACGGAAGAGCAGAATTTCCCGAGTGTTCCTACGGTGGTATATAGAACCTCTCTTTTCTTGTAAGTGGGTACCCCTCTTTGAGCAAACAACGCACTTGGACCCACTATTTTTTCCCTGAAGTGGGGTTTTCTTCTAGAAAGTGACCCACTGTTAGCGGTCATCAACTGTATGAGTGAAAACCCTCGCAAAAATATTCATTGAGATGGGCGAGTAGAATATATTTGTATAGGAATGTTCACTGATCGAAGGAGCTTCGAGACGTCTGTGATTTATGGCAGAAACTCAAAGCTCAAAAAATTAAGGAATTGTAAGAGGATGCTGCACAGGACGCCATCAGAGGCGTATATTCAGGGTGTGCTAGGTGTGCAGTGCACACCCACGGATTCGCAATGTCACAGATATTATATTTTTGCATTTATTCCTGTTCAAGACTCCCCTAATCGTTTTCTGGCTTCGCGTGATTCCTAAAATCAAATCCAATATACAATGTTTCATGAAGAGAAGTTTCGGCGCGTAAACATTGTATCACATTCACGTTAATAGCCCGGGTGTGCGGTAAGAAATACGGACAGCTTTGAGCCCTTTAAACACACTTACAGATGGCGCAGCGGGTCAAATTTTAGCCTCCTTGTGGTTTTAAACCGTCCAGAAGGCGTGGCAGGGTGTGCGCTGAGGCAACAGCACCCAGAAGTAGTTAGCGGTTGTGATTGGCTATTGTGTGAAGCAATCCAATTCAACGTTGTTACTTGTCATGAGATGCTGTTTTTGTTTTCTGAGTTTCGTGTTTTGCGTGCGTGGGGTAAAGTGTGAACCGACGTGTTTATGACACCGATTTAGGCAAGTTTTTAACATATATTTATAATTTTTTAGATATAATTTATAACTTTTTGCCCATATTTACAATGGTAAACAGTGTTAACGATGTACTGAATGCCCCGTTTTCTGCCAGAGCTTTTGCGGATTGTATGAACATAGTCGAAGAAGGTAAGCCTCGTACTCTTCCAAATTTACTGTGCAAGCACAAAGATGCAAGAACTGAGTACATGAGACATTTCTCTGTTTCACAATACGATACAGTAGAATGGTTAACTGGATGTGAAGTGCGGTCAAGACTTTTTTGTTGGCCTTGTTTATTATTCTCCAAAGAGAAAGGTGTTTGGAATAAGCACGGGTATTCCGATCTTAATCATTTAGCTGCAGCAATGCAAAAACATGAGCGCTCCCAACCACATGTTCAGTTTAAATCTTAAGATGTTTGGAAAACAAAGAATTGACACTCTCATTGACAGCCAAAGGAAAATTGAAATTAGTCGTCATAATGATCAGGTAAAGAAAAATAGAGACATTTTAAAAAGATTAGTTGATGCTGTATGTTACTTGGCTAAGCAAGAGCTTCCTTTGAGAGGTCATGATGAGTCTGAAGATTCAGCCAACCGAAGGAATTATATAGAATTTTTAAATGTGCTCCGTGAGTATGATCCTCTTTTAGACAGTCATTTAAAGGCATCGACTGTATTTCGAGGAACTTCTCCCACAGTACAAAATGATATCATTAACGCTATATCTGATGTGGTTAAAGATGCTATAAAGAAAGAAATTTCTTCCGCTACATTTGTGGCCATTCTTCTGGATGAAACTTCTGATATAATGTCGAAATCGCAGCTATCAACTGTTTTCCGTTTTGTCCATAATGGGCAAACACACGAAAGGTTTATCGGATTTACAGACGTAAGTGATGGTAGAACGTCTAGTGGTCTTTTTAAACATGTTGTAAACAGAGTTGAGGAATTTAATATTAAGGACAAGTTGGTCGGCCAAACTTATGATGGTGCCTGTGTAATGAGTGGACATATTAATGGGTTGCAGAGTAAAGTTATCGAGGCCTATCCTTTAGCAATATTTACGCATTGCTACGCTCACGTTTTGAACTTAGTTCTGAAGCAAAGCCTCTCGAATATCAAGGAATGTAGATTGTTTTTCCAAACTATCAGTGGATTGGCAGCATATTTTTCTAAATCATCGAAAAGAGTAAATGCTTTGCAAGATTTTGTTGCTAAAAAATTACCCTCCGTCGCACCAACCAGATGGAATTTTACTTCCCGTTTATCAAACACGGTAAAACGCCACAGAAGTCAACTTATTGAATTTTTTTAACATACTGTGGAGAATTCTGGGGATTGGGACGTGAATGCTGTAATCAAAGCTCGTGTTTTTTTTGTATTCTTGCAAGATTTTCAAACAATTTTTTTGCTAGAATTTTTTTCTGTTCTGTTTGGCTATACTGATGTTTTGAATAATATATTGCAAACATCATCCTATGACATATTTTACTGTTGTAAAAAGGTGCATGATACTATGAAACAGCTTAGGAATGACAAGGAACATGGATTTGATGATATTTGGGCTTCTGCAAAGGAAAAGCATGCGGTTGAGGAGTCGAAGCCTTAAAGACGAAAAGGATCTATAGAAGAGGAGAAGAGCGCGTAGGTACCTTCGATTATACCAGAGAATAGTCGACTGCTTGTGCCTGGAGATGGAAGAAAGATACTCTTCACTTTCGAAACTTGAGTTTTTTTTTAACTCCTTTGTAGCGAAAGATATGATCAGTATGCGAAAACTTTTCCTGGTGGTATTTTAGAAAAATGAAAGGATTTCTACGGACCAGTTTTTGACTATGTTCGCCTGAAAAATGAACTAAAAGTGCTCTTTTCTTCTGATGAATTTGCGAGGAAACCAGTGCATCACCTATTAAAACTCATGCAAGAAAATCAGCTTCAGGTTGCATTCAAGAAGAGTTATGAATTAGCGGAACTTATCATGATGATTCCGAGTTCTACTGCTGCAGTCGAGCGTTCTTTTTCGGCTATGAAGAGAATACATACGTGTTATAGAGGAACACAAACGCAGGAAAGGTTATGCGGCCTAAGTTCACTCGTCATTGAAAAGACATTGCTGGTGGAACTGAAGAAAAGACCTTCATTTTATGATGATGTGCTAACACAATTCCTAAGGCAAAACAGGAGATTGAAACTGGTGTATAAATTAGTAAGTAAAATGAGTTTTTTAAGCCTTTCTTTGATTCAGTCCGGAAAATAATATTTTCCCAAGTGATTACTTTTTCAGATTTCTGTGCGTATTATATGGTTGTACATATTTAAAAATCGTAACAAAATACAAATAATTCGGGCCTCACTCTAGTATTTGCCAATGATATCCTAATCTTCTCACAACGAAGCGTTAACCCTTCTCACATAAACGGCGCGCGATGCATAGCTAAAGTCTATTTGACGGGGAACCTTTGCGTTGTCCATAATTATGGATTGTATAGTTAAAATTATATCAGTTAGTAAATTAAAGTATTCAAAATTATTCTACGATTAATTGTATTAGACCAATTAAGAAGAGCGCTGCTGCGCTATGCTCTCTTAAAACTTCCACACGTCGATAAAAATGCAATCGTACGTTCAAATTAACACGTGAATTTTGTAGCCCGGGTTGCATAACCCCCCCTCCCCAATAAAAGCACACCCAACCTAAATGGGCACGCGACGCCACTGGACGCCATATATAATCGTACACGCTTGAGGGGTTGTAACGCTCATCAAATCAAATTTATAGACGTTTCTAAGTAGAACACCACTGCTCAGGAAGGTAAACAACGCCTATTACCTACATCATTTTTAATGGGAAAAAATATTTTCGATTTACGCGGAGGCACGGCCCACATTGGTGGTAAAATTACTTACCAAACCATTCAAGAGAGAGAGAGAAAGAGTATGTTTGCTGCTTGCTTGAGTTTCCCAGAGCCACCTTAATGGGGTAACGAAGCAGAGAATTGCCAAAGGACGCCGACACGCTAAATTGAATTCAGAAGACCCCGTAAACCTCTCCCCCCTGGAACTTGGTGACAAGAAAATAGGTCATATGGTCCGGCTGGGGATATAACTCCCCCCCCTAGGGGCGCTAAGATGAAGCCTTCCCCGGGCGCTGAAGACCCTAGCTACGCCACTGATCAAGTGTTAGGCTTAGGTAGGTATTTAAAACTGTTTGAGAAGAATTTTACATCGCACAGATCACTGAAGTTTAATTCACCAGTAATAATTAAATAAATAGATACAGATAAAATAATAAGTAGGATATTTAAACTAAAGAATACCTGTTCTTACCTATTTTCACGTTTATGTCGTCTCTTCTCCGGCATGCTCGAATCCATCTTTCTTGAAGTGACTTTTCTTGTGAAAATCGAAAAAATCTTACTCTACTAAGTTCAAGAGGTAGGTCACAAATATCTTTAAGGGTGGATTTCAGAAGTAAGATTTGATATTTGGTATGGTATGTATTATTAAAATGTGAGGAAAGAGTAAATTGTTTTGGTAGGAACGCGAGTTTGATGATTGTTCTTAACAGTTTTTAAAAATACTTTGATAAAATTCAATAAATAAAATCAAACGCAATGAATGTATTAGTTATATTAAATAACTGGAAAATCAATCAAGATATTTTATGACCAAAAACAAAATAAGATACTATTGCCATGTATATTTGAAATACGATCGGAAAATCGATAAAATCTAGTAAATTTATATTCTTTTTAATGGAAAATTTCAGGTATAATGTTAATCATTAGTTTAATTTTTCGCGCATCTTAGTCTTGCCATTTTTGTTTTATAGTTACATTTATATTAATTTATTTATGCATTTATCTAGACTATTTCTCTATTAAAGCATCATTTTCAGTGCTTTTCTTCATTGCTGAAAAGCAGTATTATCTTCGTGATGTCCGTCCGTCCGTACGCATATATCAGGGAAGAATTGGCTGAACCGATTACAACCAAATTTGGCATATAAAATATTCACATAAATTAATGGCCAAAATGGCATATTTGGACCTGATCGACTGAGCAGGGGTACCACAATTGCTAAGTTTCACTTTTCGGTAATAATGAATTTGGAAGGAGTTGGCCCAATCGACTTCAACGAAATTTTTTATAAAGTAGACGTAAAACATCAAGAAGTTTAGTATAAATATAGAAAGCAGGGCTGCCACAATACGAAGAAATAAAAAAATTCTTATTACATGTATTTGTGTTGAACTGTCAACATCAATTTTAACCAAGTTTAATACTTATAATAAACACATATACAAAACCATATTAGCATATTTAAACCAAAACAGCCAAACAGGAGTGCCACAATTACAAATTAAGCTCTTTCGGTAATTAAGGATTTAGAAGGAATTGGCTGAACCGATTTCAATTAAATTTCGTATATAAGATTTGTATAACATACCATAATGAAATCAAGATGTTAAAAGCGGAACTAAAGAGCAGGCCTACCACAGTAAAAATTTAAATACTATTTCTTTTACACATATTTCTAGAGAACTTACCTAATGGATTTTAACCAAATATAGTATATTTAATCTTCATATAAATAATTAACCAAAATATTATATTTCAACCGGGTCGACTAAACACAATATCAAGGTTAGAATTTTTCTGTAACTTAGAATTTCGAAGGTATTGGTTGTAAGGATGTCAAAGAAATTTCGTTTGTAGGGCGTGTGTAGAAAGGGAAAACGAGATGAATATGTTTAGAACGTATAAAAAAGCAGGACTACCACAATATAAGGAAAAATAATTTTCTGATTTCAAAGCAAATATATTAGTATACGATTATACTACGGCGAATTCGATGAAAAGCACCACCGGATACCCGTGTACACCCCTACTTGTTTTATTATTAAACTAGAGTTTTAGTAATGTCAAACTTCGAAACACGAAATTAATATTGATATTGCCTGAATTTTGTCTTATGCCGTATTTCGGTGATCGTAGATGTACCGAATTCAAATCCTATAACAATTACTCCAAATAATAAGAGAATAATTCATGTGTACTTTTTCATTGAATTTTAAAGTATCTTAAAATGAAAATACGAAGTCGGGACTTTGGCGTGAAATTGCATAAATAATTGAAGTTTAGTTTTATTATAGTCGAAATAAATATCGCATCTAATTAGGCTTGCAAATTGACAAAATAACCCAAAAAATATTGGAATTTTTTATTAACATTAAGGTAACGGGACAGAGTATTGACTTTTAATCAGATGTGCGGCGAGTTTTATAAGTATCGATCAAGCAGATATTATATGACATGTGTGTTTATCTTTATATTTATGCAACGAATTATTTAAATCAGTTCGTTCTGGGATACATCGAGAGAAATCCATCAGCTTGTCCCCACTCTCTATCGATGAAAAAAGTCGAATTTGTTCATATCACAAAAGTTTGCTAGCAGGGATATCTTGCACGTGGGCGCCAAACAGCTTAGGCGGGACCCTGGGTCACGCGGAATTTTTGTGGCAAATGTTGTCCTCGATCAGAATAAAGCTTTTAATTGATAACTTACGGATCATATAAGAACTTGGGAAAAAAGGGCATATAATTGTTGCTTGACGGATGCCATTTAACGAGATAAGAGTATAAGTTTATTTAAATGCTTCTATAAAGTGGAAGTTCTACTTGACGGATGAAGTTAAAAATCACGACTGGACGATACATTTTAATAAGGATCACTCGTATACTTAATTTAATTAACATCCGTAAAGCTGTTTAGGATATGTAAATTTCGCCTATAAGGCGTTCCGCTACTATCACTCTGCTGGTAAAAATAATGTGCGAAAGATATCCTCAGGATTATCAAATACTTCATCCTTTATCTCATTATCAGAAAAAGGTTTTTTTGTCTATGGCGAACAGCTTTTAATTTTATTTTGTCTTCTTTAATATACGAATCATGTGCAATTTATTTTGCTACTTATGTGGTTGCTAAAATTCTCTTTCGCTATACGACGTCAATAACTCTTTAACACTGTTCGTCGATGTGTCGATGGGTTCTATGTTGGATTGAAAGGATTGCATAACTTAGTTAAAGGATTTTTTCTATTCAATATATTGTATCAAATAAAAATGGAAAATATAAACCCCCAACTTTCTATGTCTTAAAGGTTCTGATCTCACTTCTTGCTCTATAGCAGCGCTTCCCAAACTTTTCTTTTCGCGTACCAGCGAAAACGTGGCACAATTTCTTCGTACCACATAGTAAGTATGAACCTAAAAAATTTTCTTTAATAACGAAAGAGGCATTTACAAAATAATATAAGGTAGGCAGATAAAATATGTGGTACTGAAAAATTAATTATTTTCTCGCATTTACCATACTTAAAATTCAAAGAAAATCAGTCAATGTGATGGATGAGCTTGGATATATGTAGATAGCATTTTAATATTTGTTTCAATGTTAGTTAACTTCCAGCGAAGGTCTGGTCGAGGTTCATTCTTGTTCGATTTTTGTTTTTAATTACCAATATAGTAGAAAACCCCAGATTAACAAAGAAAGTCGTGCAGAATGGGATTAGAATTTTCAACCCTATGTCAGAAAGAGTGGGATGTTCAGCTGGTCTTTTTCCTTCACGTTCATATTTTCAGGAATGGAATTAATTTAAACAAACGAGTTTCTCGCCTAATTCAGTCCAGAATAATTTTGTTTAAAATAGCAACGTGAAAACGCAAACAGATAACGATACTTCGGCAGTTGACTGTGAGCCATGAGCGGCGCAGCGGACGCGTCTGGACGGTGCGGGCAATAGTCCGTCCCTCTTTTGGGTCACTCGTTATGCGGTTCCATGGGTGAGTGCTGACACTAAACTCGCGTACCATTGGCAGAATCTTCGCGTACCACTGGTGGTACGCGTACCATAGTTTGGGAATCGCTGGTGTATAGCATAATTTCCAGACAACTTCATCAATGCATCTCTTATTTGTTTGTATTGAAACTGAAAAACTAATAGCGTCGATTCCTGTTTTCCTCCTCGTCGTTGATAGGGCTTTTGGCATAAACTTATAAAATTGCAAATAATTTATCATAGGCTTACAGATACAGGAAATAATGCATGCGATTTATTGCTCCAAGGAATGTTACTGTATCGACGGAAGATCGAGGAATTAGTTGATACCAAGTTGAGTGAATTACAGCCAGAAGGAAAGAATGCAGACAATGAGTTTAAATTTAGTATATGGCGCTGTAAATCTGAATGTATACCTTTCATGTTCATTCCCCTGAGGGAGAATGGGTGGGGGAATGGGAAAGAGAGTGTGAATAGGAGAGAGGGAGAAAGGAAGGAGAATGGAAGGGAGAGAGGAGAATGGGAGAGAGCTATGGAGGATAATGAGATGTGGAAAGTGAGGATAATGGGCTGGGAAAAGTGAGGAGAATGGGAGGGAGTAAATGAGAGAGAGGATGGTAGGGGAAGGGTGGGAGAATGAAAGGAAGGAGAAGAGGATAATTGGAGGGAGAGAGGAAGGAGAATAGGAGGGAGAAAGGGAGAGAGGAAAAGAGAATAGGATAACGGGAATTATTATATCTAAATAGCTATTAATCATTCAATTTTATTCTTTTAGACCTACCTTAGATGCATTACAACTGAACGCGGCTGCATTGTAACCGAAATGCGCATCTAGTTTTTCATAGCCTTTTGTCGCCAGAGATATACGTTTTTTTCGATCTTTATTTTTAAGTGCTAATTCTTGAATTCAAGAAAGAGGTTGACATGACATAGATCGAACCAAATCCATTCATAGTGAAGAGTACCTACTATCTTTATAATATATATTACATTGTGCAAAGTAAAATTGAAACAAAATTGATAATGCATCAATGTATTTTTAATTGATTTTGTTAACTTTCCACAGTAAAATACAAATATATTACATAAATAATTATAAAATACTTAAATTAAAATTAACAAAAACACCAGGAATAACACGCAAAAAACATTTAAATCATTGTTGCATGTGAGGGACAAGTGGAACTGTCCATGAAACCAGTTAATATAAATCCGATCCAACTGAATTAAATAAACATACAGAAAATTTATACCAAAAACATTGAAATGAGAAAATGTGAAATTTACAATGATACTCATGCATATTTCATCACGCTGAACCATTTTTTACTGATTTCGGTCACTCTTTTTGCACCCTCGACTGTAAAATTTGGAGAAATCTTTTCCATCTTGATTGCTTGGGCGATGAGTAAGCCAAACGAATGCAGTTGCTGAGGGGAAGGAGGTTTGTCTTCATCAATGTAATAAACTAAATTGAAACAATCATCATAACGCCTATCCCAGCCTCTTCCTTCATAAACAAGTCCGTCTCCACCAGAGTAAAAGTTATATACAATATCGCCATCATATGGGATATCAGTGTTTTGACTCTTCATCAGCGCAAGCTTGCACATGCTAATATTAAAGCAAGGCGATTCGTTAAAAGCGATATATACCTTAACCAACGGTTTGTCCCAGACGGGGATTTCTTCTGTTGGCTGACGAGCGTTCCACTCTTGGCGAGATACAATCTGCAACTCCTGATCTTGAATGGCGTTGAACCATTTATTACTCTCGACCGACACTCTCGAATCCCCAACAATCACGAAATTTGGAGAAATCTTTCCCAACTTGATTCCTTGGGCGATGAGTAAGCAAAATGACTGCAGTTGCTGAGGGGAAGGAGCATTCTCTCCATCAAGGAAATATATTAAACTGAAATTACCACCTATACGCCTTTCCCAGCCAAGTCCCTCGTACACAAATCCGTCTTCACCAGAATAGAAATTATAAGGAATATCTCCATGAGATGGAAAGTGATCGTCTTGCTCCTTCAGCATCGCAAGCTTGCATATCCTATTGTTTAAGCAGAGTGTATCTGTATAATCGACAAATATCCTATCAACCGGTTCGACCCAGGCGCCGATTCCTCTTCTTGGCCTGCGTGCTCTCCACCCCTTTCGAGAAATGATCTGCAGTTCCAGTGCCTCGGTAATATTTTCACCTGTTGATTAGGAAGAAGAACAAGATTAATTTCAGTTTCATTATTAACCTATTACAATCCAAAAAAGTCTACTGAAATATTCAAAGAAAGGAAATATTTTAATTTGATCCAAATTTGAGAAAATACGCGGTTTGAAGAATAATATCTATGTAAATAATATAAACTGAAAAGGGGCAATCTCACCAACTTCCTATTAAGTGTCCTCAGAGATTGAAAGAGGTTAGTCTTCATTTTATTCTATCTATATTATCATACACTATCATAAAATCACTATAGACGTTGATTCAAAGTAATTCTAATTAATAGTCAACAGATTCGAAATCGGTTTAAGTTTAGAACAATTTATTTGACGGATTCGTCTCCGCAAGCATTAAATAATTTATCCTTGGGAGAATTTACCGGCTTCATTACCTTTGCATTTTATTCCTAAGTCGCCGTAACTATGATCTTTTGAGAGAGACCTTTGAGAAATATCGGTAACTACAACGTGGGTCGGAATATAACCGCTCGTCATATTCACATTTTCTGAAAGATAAAAGAAATAAAATGTAAATTTCGAGGCTATCCATGCAAATAAATGCACACCGTAGTTATTCGGGAAATAATCGTATAAAAGATTTATTGATTACTTATGTGAGAAATTAAAATTACTTTTAAAGGTTTCCTTTCAAACGAAGTAGAATGAGACAAGTGTGAAACAAAGATATCAAGTATGATATCGTGTGTTTTATTATTTTGAATGATGAGGATCGAAATCAATAAAGGAGTGACTTGTATCACATAATGGATGCGGATAATGACACACTTTATATGACAGCATGTTAACAATTACTACTAATTACTACTCTAAAAAGCTTACAATGTGGTCAGGATTCTTTACGTTGCATTTAGAATGCATTTCAAACAAAGAAGCAAGAAAGCCAAATGTTAGGTAATATTTTCAGAGTACTTCACCTGTGAAGAATCCCCTCATGTGAATATGCCGCATCCCTCCTATATCCGTAACGTTCTGTTGTATGATCAACTTCCAATTGTCTGTTGCGTTGCAGGAGGAGCTGTCTAGGTGATACGAAGTGTTCCACTTCATATCTTCCCTTCTCCTTACGAACAGGGACAATTTGAAATCGCCCCTTCCGCATATCTCTGGAGATTGGTCAGCCACGCAAAAGGAGGGAGAGATGAAGAGTATGATGAAGTAACTCAGAATGATATTCTGCATCTTGCCGGCGAGTTATGTTCGTCCAATTGACTCTCAAGAGATGACTGCCGCTGTTGTGTGCCAAAGAGTCCCGACTCGAACCCTTATATACGCATTCGAATAAAATAAAATTCAGTACAGGTCACCAGAATGTCGAAGGTCGTGATTTTTCATCCTCTGGCCTCTCTCGTGATTTTTTGTTCGTTCAAAGATAAAATACGGCATGTCATATTTATCAAAGCTGTTAATTATTTCATTTTAATTTTGAAAGACCCCAGTAGCAAAAGTAAATTATCGTCGTGATAACTGATGCGTGAGGGGTGACTAATTTTCATTAAATTAGGCCTTCCATTGCATCGTTAATTATCTTACACCTTAATTGTACGCGTAATGCAATTACTGATTCTTACTATCATTATTATTTGTTTTATGTCAACAGTTACCATTTCTATTTTTTCTAGTACAGTAGTTTCAAATTTTACTAAACAAAATACTTATTTCAATATTTATTAGGTCAAATATATGAATTATTAGTCGTTTTAGCTCTGTAGTTTTCTCATTCGCATAAAAGTACATATTTCAAGTTGTAGAATTAATCTTATCCACTTATCAAATATTTTGTAGACGTGTGAATAAGGCAACTGCGTAAAAATAATATTTCCTCTTCATACAGCCAGAAATCCTAGATTTCATGTAGCAATGCCATACAACAGCGCTTCTCAATCTTTTTTTATTGTCGTATCCCTTTCAATTTAAACAAAACTTCGGTTGAATCTATTAACAAATATTCTTTCAAACGCTGAGAAAATAATCGCCAACTATTACATTTTATGCTGAGTCGGTGATGTTGGTGCACACAATTCACTGGCACTAATTAAACTCACAACATTAGTGCGAAATAGAAAATTCTTATTATTCTATAATTTTATATCATCCATTATAAAAATAGACAGCCCTCAGTTCTACCGAGTGAAATTTTGAAAAAAGTTAAAAATGATTTATGGCTACATTTTTGAATTATGAAAAATAAACTCAGCTCTTCATCCTATTCTCTCTCGCTCCCTGAAATTTCTCTGATGGAATGATTTATTTCTTGATGCAAGAGTTGCTAAATCTTCTTCGGAATGTCCAGTCATACAAGTGTGCTGGGCACTAAAATTCAGACCAGCTCAGTCACGAAATGATTCACAATGTATTTTCGACCCTTGAAGTCTTTCATAATCTTCTTATTTTTACCCCGTTTCATTTTTCAAACGCGCTTATGTTTTCACTCTGTCTGTTCGTTTGTGCCTCCAATTGAATTAAAATAGCAATTAAACGGTAATAGATTTAAAACTGAACTTTACAGGGTTATGATTACGGTGGCCGGACGTCCCGGTTTCGCCGGGAGAATCCCAGATTTTAGATATTGTCCCGGCGTCCCGTCCGGTTTAGTATTTGTCCCGGTTAAAAATTCTTTTTATTTCATAAATATCGAATGAATAAATCTCATTCCACCAGTTATATGTTATTACATAT
Organism: Tanypteryx hageni; assembly: GCA_028673005.1. Classification (NCBI taxonomy): domain Eukaryota; kingdom Metazoa; phylum Arthropoda; class Insecta; order Odonata; family Petaluridae; genus Tanypteryx; species Tanypteryx hageni. The sequence goes on from CM054115.1 coordinate 34,688,309, forward strand.
GCTATCCATTTATTAGGAATTAAAACCTCAACTTTCAATGAAATTCAAATAAGTACAATCCGTCACGGGTGCCTATAGGTGCTAGGTGTGCAGTGCACTTCGACAGCCGAGTGCACAGGGCACATTTAGCTATAGGAGCTGCCAAGCAATTATTTATGTTTTAGAATAGGACCGTCCAACTTCTTTGATGCGGCGGGCCAAATATGCCGAAAGCCACTAACTGGTGGTCCGGACTGGAGTTGGGGAGGGGAAATGGGGTATAGGATAAATTTTACCTTTTATTTATTCTATTTTTATTCGAATATAGAAATTATACATTCTAAACTGTGTTCAAAAAATACCTTATGACAAATATTATTCCTTTTGATGAGAATATTGTGGATGCATTGCTGCTTCTGCAAGTTTATTTATATCTATAATGATCTCTGGCGATATATTGACACGGGAATAGAATTCGATAACCGGGAATGAAATTAGTGACTATGGAAATAAAAATCGGGACTATGGGAATGACAATAGGGAGTACGGTAATTACATTCATGAGTACGGGGCTTACATTCGAGAGTACGAGAGTAGTACGAGTACAGTAGGGAGTGCGGTAATACCATTCGGGATTTTCGGAATGGAGTTCGGGACTACGGTATGACATTCTGTTTCGGGAATGATATTAGAAATCGGGAATAAAATCGGACTCGGGGAATAAAAAACGGATTTCGGTAATCAAATCGGACGCCGGTAAAAATCGGACTGGAAAAAATAGGACTCGGAAATATTTGGTATACGGAAAATAAATCGGGACTCGTGAAGAAGATTCGTGACTTGGGAATATAATACGGGACTTGGGATTAAGATTCTTGATTTGGGAATAAAATTTGAGATTAGGGACCACCCTATTGACGTTTGAGACTACGGGAATAACATTCGTGAGTACGGGACTGACACATGGGAATTACAATCGAACTTAGGAATAAAGTTCGAACTAGAGAATAAATAGAGAAATAGAAAAAGAATTCGGATTCGGGAATGATTTCGGACAAGGGAATGTAATTCGCTACGCAAGAATAATATTCAAGTGGCGCGAATGAAAATTCGTCATGCGGGAATGACGTTCTGGAAGCGGGAATGAAATTCGTAACTATGGGAGTAGAGGGATTTTGTTCCTTCTGGCACAGCCGCCATCTTGGATTGCGTCATATCCGATTGTCGGCCATCTTGGATGACGTCATATCACGTGATGGCGGCCATTTTGGATGACGTTATATCACGTGACGGTGGCCATTTTGGATGACGTCATATCACGTGACGGCGGTCATTTTGGATGACGTCATATCACGTGACATTCGACGTTGTCAGATTGAAATCGATGTATCGAAACAAGAGACGATCGTGATGCGTTTGTGGGTGATTCCGACGTTGTCATATTTCAATCGATGTATCGAAACAAGAGATGATCGTGATGCGTAGCGATTACAGCATCACCGTTCGGGTTAAGTTGGAACTACGTTATCTAGGCTCGTTCTTTCCGAGGACAATAAGAGATCACAATAGGAAATTTCGAATTGCGTTAGACAATCTTTAGGTAGGATTTCGTGCATTGCACCCCCTGCCACCCACCAACTTGGTGAATTGCAGGGTAACTTGAAGATGTAGATGTAGATGTAAATCGAATCGGCGTCTCATGTGGTGGTGAGTGAGCTTTTTAGTATTTCATTACGAAGCAAACGATGGAGCCGTCAACATTAAAGGAACGTCTCATCCAGAACAGGGCAATCTTTCAAAAAAAGCAGAATATGCAAAAATTTAAGAACAAGGCAATCTTTCAGAACAAGGTAAATTCCATAATTTCATTCGATTTCAATAGAATAAAGTTTATAGAATATCTTTTTTCTATTTTTTTATAGATAGAATAAAGTTTTAAGAACTTCTAATCATACATAAAGTTGGAAACGCTATTCGAACCTATGAGAAATGTGGTTGGAGAAGAATGCCGTATGAAGATCTTCAATATGTGCCTTTTAAACGCATTAAAACAGAGCTTCCAAGCGATTTACATGAAATATCTGTAAGATTTCCTCAAATACAACGTTTGGAAGAATGGTACCAAAGAAAATTATATCAACTATGTCTAGAACACTATAATAAAGGAACTATTCGAGTTGACGGACCTCCTTCTATAAGAAAACATTGTCGCAAGTGTACTGAGATGTAAACTTTTTATCATAATAAACCTGTTGAAAATCTGTTCAAAATTCTTTTATTTTAAACCTCTCCTCTCCATAACTTATTATTAGCGTCAACAGATGACGACTCTGTGGAAAAATAATTAAAATGGTTGGTACGGCTAAAACAAATGAAGAACAAAAAGCGAATCGTTGAAGATTTGAATGTCTTATGAAACTATTCTATTTGAGAAACTCAATTTATACAATAACGGTATCCGTTACATCATCTAAATCGGGGAGATGGAGTGGAATAAAAGTAAATTTACGAGATAGACAGAGCGCCATCCTTTTTATTAAAATCAACCTTACATCAGTTTGTACATTGTAACTGTTTAACTCTTCCTCAGTGATGGCTGTAGAGTATCTTTTGGGGAGGAATACTTTCCTCCTCCATATTCCTCCCCCCTGCTTCATGATGATAGCCACCAATGCAGATCCATAGCGGGTCGACATCCTTTCTAAAGAAGCAATCGGGTAGTTGTATGCCTCCTGAAGTTCTTCTGGCTTTATAAATATTATAACCGTATCGCCGCTTAACATTGACAGTTTAGATCGGAGAGATTCCATCTGAAAAAAATCGGATAGGGAAAATGTAAATAGATGAAAAATGTAATTTTAACATAGTGGAATTATTAAAATAATAACTTACTGCGGCTGATTGTGCGTCACGACACCGACAAATGGTGCACTGGCAGGGCGAACAGGAAGGTGAAACCGGAGGTGAAGATGGTGGTGGGGATGTAGGCGAATATGATGGTGAAAGCAGAGGTGAAGATGGTGTCGAGGACGAAGGCGAATATGCTGGTGAAGCTAAAGATGATGGGGTATAAGCATAAGGACACTGTGCGTCCTGCTCCCAACATACACCACACTGGCAGAAGATTTTGTTATGGCAGCACAGGACATGTGTGAAACAAACAACTGATACCATTCCGTCCATTTCACAGCAGTTATATACTGGAGGAGAATGAAGGGGGGTGTATTTATTAGAAGGTCTAGCAATGTTTTTTATGAAGCGTCCACAAACCAGTCTCAAACCAGTCTTGGTTGCACCTGCTCGAATAATTGGCGATTTGAGAGACGTCGTTAAGTCGAAAGTCTGGAATTTTTTTATGAGGTATTCTCAAACCGGTCTTGGTCGCACCTGCTCTAAGATTCGAAGAAGGCCTGGGAATGTTTTTATGAGACATTCTCAAACCGGTCTTGACTGCAGCTGTGGAGGTAATTGACGATTCGAGAGACGTTGTTAAGAGGCGAAGAAGGCTTGGGAATGTTTTTATGAGATATCCCCAAGCCAGTCTTGGTTACACCTGCTCGAATAATTGGTGATTCGAGAGACGTCGTTAGAAGAGTTGATAAAAGGTTCAAAGCAGGCTCAGTTGCAGCTGTTGAAAAAATCAGTATTTCGAGAGATCTCGCCATTTATTTTTTTCCACCCCTTCTTCGCAGATGACGTCAAAAGTGTATACGAGTACCACTCCCTACACATTTTCCTTATAAAGTCTGAGTTGGGAGTGTTCGAAGGTAGTTTGGAAATAGCTGCCTCCTGAGACGTTAGAAATCCATCACGCAATGGAGATTTTTTGTAATGTTTGCTACGCTTATTACAACCCCCGCTACCAAGCCGCCCACGAGATGTCGGATGTTCACCATCGCCACGCAATCCGGCAGGATGGGGGAGAGAGGCAGCCTATAATTGAAATAGCCTCAGCAGTCCGAAACCGGTTGAAAACCTATTGGGTGATTGGATATGAAGTGTATAAAGATCTAGTATTATTTCTCGATTCCATCAAAGACATTTCCACAAAGATCAGAGAACATTTAGATAACACAGCTCTCAAAATTAATATTTTATTAAAATCAAAATTTGTAAAAGAGGAGGAAGCCGACGAAAGGTGGTTCAAAACTAGAAATGTCAGAGTGTTCCAGACGGATGACGTAAATGAAATTTTAGACGGTCTTTTCGGAAAATTATTGAAGAAAAAATCTGAACATCAAGCTAAAGGATCAGGTTGGTCTTTGAGTGAGATTCTCGGTCTCGAACTGAGAATCAATAAATACACTCCTTTGAGGGGGTCCACTTTCATTGAGTTACCACCAAAAATAAGAAATACTAAATCAATTGTTAATATAGTTAATTCGGACGTTTTTTGTTTTAAATACGCCATCTGGGCTAAAAACATTATTCGAAATCCTCAACGCGTTTCAAAATATCGCACTGAGGAGTTTCATCAGGGGTATCGATGGGGTTGCATCGATTATCCTGTTGAAGTTTCTCAGATTCCGAAATTTGAAAAGTTTAATAACATTTCGATTAATGTTTTCGGTCTTGATGCGGAAAATAATGTGTACCCGCACGTTTACTTGAATGCAATGATAAAAGGGTCAGTGGCGTATCTAGAAATTAGTAAAGGAGAGGATTTTAAAATACATAACTCAATTTTAAAAAGTTAAACATCAAGTACGCCAATAAAAACTGAACAAATTCAAAGTGAAAGATACGAGGTGCGCATTACTACAGTAAATTGTTACATCTTTTGCCGATTTCATGAAAACGGCCAGAGTTTACGTCTTCGCCAGCAGTGAGTACATGGGAACATAGCGCTAACCTGTTCAAATAACATTTACTCGTGATTCAAGTGATAAAATTTTGTATCGCTGTTTTAAATAAATTAAGTGAGGTAATCGCAGAATGGAAGCTTAACTGGAGTAAAACAAATTTGATTCACGAGAGAGGGGATTTAATGCACAAGCCTCCCCCCTGGATACTACACTGTAGATTTCTATTGGCAGCATTGGAGACGCTATCAACAATTAAAAAACCTTATCACAAATAATGCTTTCACCTAGAGACATTCCAAGTAGCGAACATAAATTCAGACGAATAAGAGAATTATCACTGAAACAATCCACTCTATGAAAAATACTATAAACAATAATTGTAGAAAATTATAGGTAATGTCTGCAACTATGATAATGACAAGAGGAAACCTTTACTACCGGTTGAACATTTTCAGCCAAAACTTTATCATACCTTGAATTACTAATAAAAATATTAAATATAGGTAATGTTTGTACTGACCTAATAACTAATTTTTATTATATTTATGTTCAAAAGCAAAGGGAATATACTGCCTCAATTTCCCTTCTCACGACGCCCATGGACTTAAATTTTAAAATTTAAAATAACTATGTATATTTTCACAGTATAGAAAATCATAATATCGTAGTCCAAGTGGGAGGAGGGGTTCGGACGCGCTGGACCCATTCTCTCCCCCGTGAGTGTCCCACTGGATTCCTCTGTATCGAGACAGTGGGGAGTAGCATGCAGAGGATACGGGGAAGAAGATAAAATTCTTCCAGTGCATACCTTTGCATCTATCGTCAGGACCAGTGCTCTTTCCAGCAAGAGAACCACTGGCGGATGGATTCATCTTTTCTGAAATTGTGATGAAAAGTACGATTCCATAAACAGACAACCAGATTCATTGCTGATATATATATATATATATGAGAAAATACTAAATTCTGTCAATCTCAAGTTTCTCATATGTAGATCAAATGACATTTTCATTAATGTTTCAATAGTAACGATTCAATAATAGAATGGGTTTAATATATTAAAAAAATATCTAGTAGTTTTATATGTAAAATTTTCACTCTTTACATTTATAGCCATTATTTGCTGTAAGAAATTAAGATCGTTTTAATGAAATCAGCGATAGGTTAGAGATAATACTATAGTACCAGTATAATGTCCATGGAGTTGTATGTGCTGCAAAATTTCAGATTGGATGATATTTTGGTCCAGAAATGGGTTCCAGTGTCTCGTATATTTGCAGGAAGTTCTTTTGAAGTCGTAGGTGGTATTCCACTGGCCGCCATCTTCCTTGCGACCGAACAAAGACAGTCTGAACGTTCCTCTTCCGCAGCGGTCCGTTGAATATTCAGTCGCACATAATGAAACAGAGAGGACGCAGATTACGAAGAAGTAGAACTTGACGTTTCCCATTGGGAAGAGCATGTCTGAAACGGCCTGCGATTTACGGCTGCCAGAACTGGTGTGAATGGAGTTTCATATCCAACAGTAGATATATAAAACGAATAGTGCCGTCGATGTCGAAAGAGTCGATAATTAATCGTCTATGCGATTAAAAAAATCCAGAAAAATGATTAATAACGATGAAATAAAACACAAAAGAGATTTCTGGATTCATAAATATTTTCAATTTACTTTTTTATATATTTCCTTAGCTTGCATATATCTTTGATACCACCCAAATCACGTCATCGACCATAATGGAGTCAAATGTTACTGACCCTACTGCTCTAGGAAACTAGCAGTTTAATCCTATCACTGGGAAAAATATTTGAAGGTCCATCTTCAATTTTCTTCAATCCAGAATACGACTTTTTAGTTTAATAATTTTGAATATAATTCGAAAGATGAGAGACACGGGCAAACACCATTATAAGAGAATAGAGTGCAGAGAGGATTCATTGTAGAATATCACTGAAATAATCCCTCCGTGGTCTAGATTTGAGTCATATGCAAACCAAAATAATTAGTTATTATGATTAAATGAGAAGTTAATGTAGAAAAATAGATACGAAATTAAAACAATAAAGTATGTCGGGCGCACAGATGTCCCTTGACGTATGTGTCCTTATGCACAGCAACATAGACTTCCTAGATCCGAAATAACACATGCACACGCACTCGCACAATTGCATTGTATATTCTAGAAATTTTTTGTAGTTATCCGCATGGGGAAGGACTCAAAACCGATTCCTTTATTATGTTTACCACTGTCTGTCATCCACCATCTCAAGTAAGAGGAGTCGAAAGGCAGCACCATAATACACTTGAATCTCTCAATAGTCAATGAGCGTGGAAGTGAGATTTCTGAAGGGAAAAATTGCAAACTAATGCCGTGAGGTATCAACATCCGCCCTGTGATTTCGCTAGGAGAAACATACGGACGGAGGAGACGTGGCCATAAGGCTACTATCGCTTCGCTGGTGAAGAAAAGGGTTCCTCTAATATCAGGTTTATCTGTTAGTAAAAATCTTGAAGTGACCGGTAAAGACCGGTTAACCAGTATTTTAACTTTCTCCCTATGTAGTATAGGGGAAAGTATTGTTTTCATGAAAAAATCGACTTCGAGATTTAAACGGAAATACACGTTTTGAGGTCCCCTGAACACGTTTTGACCATTTTCTCGATGATGTGTGATAGCTTTTTTGTGGGTGCTCTAACTCAAAAACTATTAATCAGGTCAACGGGAAATTTTATATTTAACATTTTTATAAAAGTCAGAAGAACTGATTAGTTTTTGGTAAAATTCGGTCAAACGGAAGTGGGTGTTTACACTTGTCACTTATCCGCTATTTTGAAATATTTGCTTTAATATTTGGTAAATGTAAAAATGTACTGGAAAAAAGTTGTAGGAGATTTAATTTTCTGCAAGCTTTGTTTCAAACATTTTTCCATATAATTCATTGTTTAATAGATATCTTATATTTTTAGCTGCCACCATCACGCCACCTACCGACGGCTATTGTTAATTGACGCTTAGTTGTCTTAGTAACACTCCTTTTTCTTTTCTTAATTGTTGGAGCTTTATGGCTATATCCAATATCAGAAGGCTATGATTTGAGTTTATTTCTGTTCTTTGTGAAGTCTTAAATTTTCTCGCAGTTTCTTAAATATTTATTATTATATAACCTATTTGGAATTTTTAAAAATATAACAGATGTGGAGAAAGTCATGTGGTGGCCACATCAAATTTTTTAATTTGTTATACCTAAATCTATATTTTAAGAAAAAAAAACAGAAAATAAATTTTATTTAATATAAAGTAAATAAAGTATGTACAATTTAAGCCTTAAGTTAATGCATTTTAAAGTTTTATGGTTTGAAAAAGTAATTTTTGAAAACTAATGCATTTAAAGAATTGTCGTTTAGGTTAGGTCGAATTTTTGTGACAAAATTCGCAGCAATAGAAAGACATGTTTGCTCTCAGTAGATGTTGTTTACATTTTTTAGAGTGCGTCATAGAGGAGCTGTAGATTTTTTATATATTCGCCCGTGAACTCAAATAAATTAAACTCCCTCAACAGCGTTTTAGAATTATTCTTCTTTCCGTTCAACAACATCCACTGTCATTTATGTGATTGCCATATATAGCTCCTCTTTCAATGAAACAGCTAGACTACTGCTCACTTGGGATGGCTGGGATTCATTATCACTTTCTCTTCTGCTAGAGCAGTTAGTTTTCATTTTTTTAAAAATAGTCCCAATAAAAACTTTTCCACAGTAGACCATGGCAGTTTTTGATATAATTTGAAAAAGGTTATAGCAATCCTGTATTTGCGCAATAATAATTGATGGGTTTTGGAGATATTTGACAAATGAAGCCATGCTTTTCTGTCTTCTTTCTTCTAAGCGGAACTTCATTTGTGACAGTTATTCGGAGCTTATGTATGTTTTAAGTCGTCCAGTTCGTCGAACAACAAGAAAGGAAAGATGCACACATCATGCGTGCATACAAGCGAGGCAGAGGCGTTCTTTACGATTTATGCAATCATGCCAAAATTGATAAATATTAATGGCTTAGTATAATGGGTCGAGTGAATAAAAAGTAATCAAATGCTTATGCTTAAGATTTCTATAATTTTTTAAGCGAATGCTTGATTTGAGGTGAATAAAAAATAGCATTTGCTTTTGTAAGAAAGAATAGGCATTTGCTTATTTTTATGATTTTTATTATGCATTTGCTTAAAATTGTGTGAATAAAACCAAGCTTTTGCTTAATGCTTTAAGGATATGCTTATATTTTTAAGTGAGGTAAAGGGCTTGCTAAGATATTTTGAAGTACTCTATTTTCATGATAATTGATCCTAAATATAAATTGATTTGGCAGAGTTTATAGTGACACGAAAAGTTAAAAAACACTATAAAATACGAGTTTCAACAACAATGTGAAGTTTATTTAAAATCTGTTTCGTGGAGAATAACATTAGACCATTTCCTGCAATAAATGCTTGTACTATTCGTTTTATGTTTAACTAATTGAATAAAAATGCACCCATGATTTTTGATACTATCGAATTCAGTTATAAAAGGAATAGTTAAAAAAAATTAATTAATTAACATTTAAAAAAATATTACCCAATATATTTTGCTAGTTTCACATTCAACTAATACTTTAAATGTAAACAGAAATAAGTGAGGGAAGAATTGTTAAGTGCTTTTTTCGTAAAATTTAAACATTTGCTTAAAACTGATTGTGAGTAGCAAATGCGTATAAGCTAAAGCAAACTTTTATTCACACGAAATGAAGCAAATGCTTTTAGCATTTGCTTATGCTTTTAGCAAATGCTTTTGCTTTTACTGTTTGCTTTAATCATTTCTTTAATTTTTATTCACTCGACCCAATGTCCAAGTCCAATGTCAAGTTCCTCTTCTTTTTCGTCATCTTTTGTGTTAACTCATTAGGCAGGTTTCCATCTCCGGGCTATTTATTTATTTATTTATTTGAATAAAATCCAAAAACAGCCACTATTGGGCCTATTACAATGGACTTATAAACAAAAAATAAGTTACTAGAAAGAGAAATCAACACAAACAACAACAAAAGGGAATAAATGCGTATAATATTAACAATTGAAAACAAACTGCTAATTATTGGAAAGAGAAAAGGACAGTGGTAAAGAGAGCAACTAGTCGCACCCATGGGAGAGACAAAAGAGGATGAGAGAAAGAGTAAATATTAGGATTTGGCAATTAAGGAGCGAAAAGACGAGGGAGGTGAGAATATATCGAGAGAAGGATAAAGGACACTTAAGGAATTGTAGGTGTGTGGAATACGGTGGAACATTGAGCGCTGTGACACAGAAAGTCGGAATTTAGGTAGGTGCAGTATATTGTAGCTGCGAGTAGGACGTTGAGGAACGCGGAGTGAGAAGCATGGCAGCAGGTCATTGGACCTAAAGTTACCATTCACTACTGAATGTAAGAAATTAAGGTCGTTCACTTTTCGCCGGAAAGAGAGGGAGAAGATCCCAAGTGAGGATAATATATGCTCACGGGTTGAATTACGGAGGATGGGGACACGATTACGAATTACTGAGAGCAAGAAATTGAGAGGGCGTTCAAGAAGCTTGAGGTTAGAGGACGAGGCCGAATTCCACACAGGTGAACAATAATCAAGTATAGGAATTATGCAACCAGAGAAGAAGCATTTAAGAGCAAACGAGTCCTTCAATTCAGTGAATCTGTACAGCAGCCCGACGAGGGACATGGCTTTGGATGTAGTGCTTTTTATGTGTGCAGAAAAAGTTAGTTTTGGATCGAAAACCACTCCAAGGTCATATTGGGATGATACTGCAGGTATGGATTGATTAGAAAGGAATGGTTTTGGTGCGAATGGTGAAGGTTAAGGTGGAGGATTTATTAGGGTTAACTTTCATTTTCCAAAGAGTGCACCACTCTGAAACAGCATTAAGAGCGCTTTGGATAGACTGACTGTCCGCGGTGCTATCAATTCTCTTAAAGACCTTGCAATCTTTAGCAAATAGCAGTATGTCGCACTGATTAGGAAGTGCCACATCAACAACGTCATCAATAAAAAGAGAAAAAAGAAGGGGGCCGAAAACACTACTCTGAGGAACACTGGAAGTGACAGGAACAGATGGGGATAAATGTCCATCTATTGAGAGCGAAAGGAAAGGAAATCAGTGAGAAGGGAAAGAAGGGGTTCATATATGTTATAGCGATTTTTAAGTTTGTGTATAAGAAGTAAGTGGTCCACTGTATCGAAAGCTTTGGAGAAATTGACGTAACACAAGTCAAGTTGGGAAGAAAGTTCAAAGACCGTGGTGATGTGATGATGATGGATGAAAAGATTCGTAAGACAGGAACTACCAGGAAGGTAGCCATGCTGATGTGACGAAATGAAGGGGAGGGTAAAATATAGCAGGCGGTTGAGAACGATTCGTTCGAAGATGGTGGAGAGAGTAGGGAGAATAGAGATAGATCGGAAATTCTCGACGCAAGCCCTGTTACCCTTTTTCAGGACGGGTGTTACATTTGCATGCTTCCACTGTGGAGGAAAATAACCAGTGGAGAAGCACCTGTTAAACAGAATGGCGATTGGAGTCGTTATGGTATCCACTGTACGCCGGAGGAAGAGGGGGTCAATGTTATCGTTGCCGGTGCCTTTGCTAGAGGGCAGGGAGGAGAGTAGGTTGCGGACCTCACGTGAAGAGGTCGAGATGGCCGAAAGAGAAAGGGAGCAGATGGGCTTCAATGGAGGGAGGACGGTTGGGAGGGAAGGAAGGGAAAAGTTAGAGAAGTAGGAATTGAAAAGTGAAGGTCTATCACTGTTAAAGCTCACTACACCATTTGAGTTAACAGAATTAGGAATCCTGGTCGTCTTTCTTCTCTGGTTGATTAGGGTCCAGAATCTTTTGCTGTTGGAGCGCATGTCGGTGGAAATCGAAGCAATGAAGTTCGAGTGGTCCCACCTTAGGAGTTGTCTGCAGCGACGCCGGAGATTCGAGAATGAAGCCCGGGTGTGGATATTAGGGTGGACTTTCATGAGTTTCCAAGCCGCAAGTTTGTTATGGAGACTAAGGGCTGTCTCGGCAGACATCCATAGAGGCCTCTTCCGAGAAGCCTTACGGGTGGGGACAAAATCGTCAATCGCGCTGTAGGGGGTGCCGGTGGTGTAGTGGTTAGGACGCTGGCTGCTAAGCGCCCGATGCTTGAAAAAGTCATCGGGAACGAATCCTGCGCGAGTAGGATTTTTCTCAAGGTCACCCGGCCCCCTGTTTGCGTAGTTTGAGGAGACCGCGCAAATTTAGCTGTTCCGTCCTTCGGAAGGGACGTTAAGCTGTTGGCCCTCCTGGTGTTTTTCGCAAGAGCAGGCAAATGCCGACACCGGGTTTCCCTCCTCCCTCACCGGCTATTCATTGCACTACCTTTAAGATACCCATTTGTGCTGTAAGAGAGGCGAATTGACTGGGCATTCAAACAACAAAACAATTTGTTTGTTAGTAAGTGATTTGTATTGTTGCACTCGCTAGTATTTGTGGAGTTGACCTCCACCCAGAGGATTTCACATTCAGATTCTAGATCAGACCGACGCTTTGCGCATAAGGATAGTCTTTACATGGCTTTTGAAGTGAACGGACGTGCCTTTCACTTGCTCCTGCGAGCTCCTACGTAGCCTCGAGCGACTAGAGTAGCTGTAGCGTTAGAGTAGCTGTAGTGTTAAGTAGAACTAACAATTTACTTTATTCTATTGTTATCTTTCGGTAATTTTATTTAACATTCGTTTAAGTTGTGTAATTAGTTTTGTTATAACATCCACGTCTTAGTTTTTATTTTCTCTACCTTAGTAGTTAATTCTTAAGCCTCGTAGTTACTTGTTAGAAATTTCATTCTCCCCTTTAGAAATTAATATTTATATCATAGTATTATTGTGCATTAGCATATTCTCGTTACATTTGTAAGGGTGTTTTATTTTTACGCTCCATAGTATTTATATTTTTCGTTGTTGTGTACTATCATCTCCTGTGCGTGATCTAACCTTGTTTGTGTTCCTTCCAAGGCTTTCGGGATTCTACCGCGTGTTATTTCTTCTAGTGACGACTGTTTCGCCTCCATTCCAGGTGGCATCTTCAGGTCTGATCGTACGCCAGATGTCATGATCTTCCAACCTGAGGCTGACCACGTCGCATTTACAGATAAGCTGCTAATTGCGAGACTACTCTTAAAAACTAGCTTAGCGCACTTCGATAGCCCATAAATGGGCATATATCCCTCCCTACAAGCGAGGACGCTTGTTCGAAAGGAGGGCATCCTGCACATCAAGGCTGGCAATGGGCCGCTTGTAACGATCCCACCACCTAGCCCTGATGTAGCCTAGCATTCGCACCTCTTCGTGCGTAGATAATGCTGCCTTACAGTAGAATTCCTTAGACATCCTCGGCAAGAGGATGTCCAGGGGTTCCACGTTTCCGTCTAAATGCATCCGGTCGACATGGTCGTATCTACCACGAACAAGTATCAACCGGAGTGCATTATTCTGCACTACCTGCAGGCTGTATAGGGTAGTCTTGGACACTCCAGACCAGACCGGACCTGCATAGGTGATGATGGGCCTCACGCAGCTCAGGTAGATGCGTCTCTTAGTGTAGGCCGTCAAGACATCCGGGCGCAGAATCGGACGGATTCTTGATAACGCCCCGAGTGCCTTGCGGCGGACACTCTCAACCTGAGACTTCCAGAGAATCTTCCGGTCCAGCACAACTCCCAGGTATATGACCTCTGTGCTCCAGGGGACGACCGTCCACATCACCGACAGGTCGACTCCAGGCGGCGCTCCCATTCCAGGATGGAAGACGACGGCCCTGGTTTTGGCGGGATTAACCGCAATACACCATCGACGATACCAGGAGGACAGATCGTTGACGGCGCATTGTAACCTCTCCACAGCCGCGTACTTCTTGCTGGAACGCGACAGGAGCGCCGCGTCGTCAGCGTACAGGGCAAGACTGGTGTTCCACCCAAAATCCCTAGGGGGATCCTGGGTGAAGATGTTGAAGAGTATCGGCCCCAAGACGCATCCCTGCGGAACGCCGGCGCAGATGCGTCGCAGTTCCGATCCGACCCGGAGTCAAAACACCTGGAACGTCCTGCCCTGTAAGTACGACTCAATAATTCGCACCATCCAAGCTGGGAACTGAAGTCGAGCCATCTTCAACAGGAGTGCTGGATGCCACACGCGGTCGAAGACCTTCGAGATGTCGAAGAAAGCCCCCGCGACCGCGTGGTTCCTGTTGAAGGCCCGGCTTTCTCTTCTGGAGACCTCGCGACGTAGTCCCCTTGAATCATCAGGGGGTCGCGCCGCTGGGTTACGCATAGCCTCCTGCAGGTCTTCCAGATGGACTGATCCTCCAGGGAAAGCGTGGAGAGATGTAACTCCATTGATCGTTCGCAGAAATACGGCCGTTATTTATACCCACGTTGGTCGGGTGAGGTGCGTTGTGATTGGCTCTTCCATTGTTGGTTGCCATTGGCTGCTGGAACACCCTCTTCCATGTGTTAGAGAGAATGTATCCATCCTCTCTATTGAAGTTGATTGACTTTTTTAAAATCTCAATTGATTCCCGTATTATCCTGGGAAATTATCGGGCCTCTCTATGGATGACTTTGGTGTTGTCAAAATCAATGCTGTGTCCTGGCTCGGAACACTCATGTTCAGATACGGCATAGAGGCGGAATTGCTTTTTCTCCACTGCCCTCCGATGCTCTTTTAATCCTTACTTGACAGATATCCCTGTTTGGCCGATGTACGATTTGCCGCAGGTGCATTTGATCTGATTGACCCCCTCGTACATGTATGGTGGCAATCGGTACTTAGCCTTTGGGAGGAGATCTGAGGTCTTTTTGACTGATGTGAACCTGGTTTTCAAATCATACTTTTGTAGTATCCTGGCAATCTTCTCGGTGGTGCCACGGACTTACGGCACCGTCGCATATGCTGCATCAGCTACGAACTCTCCAATCTCCAGGCGGTTGGCTCAATCGCATTGCCAGCTTTGCTTCAAATGCGAGACTAGGCTGTTTACACTCGGCTCATTTTACTCTTCATTCGCCCCTTGTTTCAAAGAGGTATTAACTCCTCCCTACAAGCGGGGACGCTTGTTGCTAGGGAGGGTTTCCAGCCAATCAAGGCTGGCGATGGGTCGCTTATAGCGGTCCCACCACCTAACCTTGATGTCACCCAGCTGCTGCACCTCTTCGTGCCTCGGTGCTGCTGACTTGCAGTAGAATTCCTTGGACATCCTCGGCAAGAGGACGTCCAGGGACTCCGCACTTCCGTCTAAGTGCAACCGGCTGACGATCTCGTATCGGCAACGACCGAGTATCAGCCGGAGTGCACTGTTCTGCACCAATTGCAGCCCGTAGAGGGTGGTCTTGGGCACTCCAGACCAGACCGGCGCTGCGTAAGTGATGATGGGCCACACGCAGCTCAGGTAGAGACGTCTCTTGGTGTCAGCCAACAAGACACCCGGGCGCAGGATCGGACGAAGCCTCGCCAGCGCCCCGAGTGCTTTGTGGCGGGCACGCTCAACCTGAGGCTACCAGAGAAGCCTCCGGTCTAGCACCACTCCCAGGTATATGACTTCTGGGCTCCAAGGGATAACCCCCCATCACTGACAAATCGACTCCAGGCGGCGCTCGTCTTCCAGGGTGGAAGATGATGGCCAGGGTTTTTCCAGGGTTTACTACAGTGCGCCATCGACGATACCAGGAAACCAGTTCGTCGACAGCGCACTGCAGCGTTTCCACGGCCGCGTACTTCTTGGAAGACCGCGACAGGAGCGCCGCATCATCCGCGTACAGGGCAAGCGTAGTGTTCCACCCAAGATCCCGAGGTGGATCTTGGGTGAAGATGTTAAAGAGTATTGGACCAAGGACGGATCCCTGCGGGACACCGGCGCAGATTCACCGCAGTCCCGATCCGACCTGGAGCCAAAACATCCTGAACGTCCTGCCCTGTAAGTACGACTCTATGAACCGCACTAATTACGCAGGAAACTGGAGTCGATGCAACTTCAACAGGAGAGCTGGGTGCCACACGCAGTCGTAGGCCTTCGAGATGTCGAAGAAAGCCCCTGCGACCGCGTGGTTCCTTTTGAAGGCGTCAGTGATAAAGTATGTCACTCTACTCAGTTGCTGGGTATTGGATTGCCCCTTCCGAAAGCCAAAATGCTCGTCCGGGAGAATATTCTTCTCCCGGACGATATCCTGCAGCGGCTTCCGGACAAGACGCTCAAAGATCTTCCCAAAGCCTGCCAGGAGAGAGATTGGCCGGATGTCCCCGGGACCAAACTCTCTCTGTTTCTCATATAATAGATTTTTTTCTTTTCCTTCCCCTGAACTATTTAGGAATTTTCGCGGTTTTTTACACCTCTCTTCTCTTCGTAGGTGTTTTCCGCAGTGGGAATTTTTCTGTGTTAAAACATAAACGATACACAGTTTTTTATGACCCACAAAACTAACATTCTTTGGTAATGCTCTGTTATCTACTAACAAATATATTAACTTGTAATTAATTTGTATTTTGTTAAAACCTGTATGTATTTAATTCCTCTTATTTTGTAAATATTGTAATTACTTATATGACGAAAGGGTTAAATGTAAGAAGGGACTACATAGTCTCAATTTCGCCCTAATAAAGTCGTTTGTCTGTCTGTCTGTCCCCGGCAGCTTCGGGAGACAGATGATCTTTGCCCTCTTCCAGGCAGACGGAAAATATGGAATCCCGACACAACCGTTGTAAATGGCGGCCAGGAATTCTACTGCTGCGACAGGAAGCCGTCGCAGGACGATGTTGAGGATGGCATCATCCCCGGGAGCCCTCCTCGTTCCAAGGCGACGGATCACTGCAATGATCTCGCACACCTCGAAGCGAGGTAGCTCTGCAGCATCGAGCAAGGGGCCGCGGTCAAGCGTCCCAAATTCCCGTGCGATGTCCTCTTCGACCTCGTCCGACTCTGCTGTGGCCGGGTTCGGGCAGAATACCCCCTCCAGATATTCGGCCATCAACCCGGCTTTCTCCTCCGGAGTCCTCGCAACGGAGTCCCCCTGGATGATCAGGGGGTCCATCCGCTGGGCAACGCAAAGCCTCCTACAGGTTTTCAAGATGGACTGATCCTCCAGGGAAAGGGTGGAGAGATGTAGTTCCCACGCGTCCGAGCGCACGTCTTTCAACATGTCTCGGACCTTCCTGTTGAGGGAGTCCATCTGGATCATGAGGTTCAACGTACAGTGGCGCTGCCACCTCCGCCGCACGCTGTTGCGCAGCGTGATCGTCTGCTTGACGACATGAGGCAAAGCAATGCGTATACCCCCGGCTACGACCACCTTCGGGATCGCAGCGTCCATGGCCTGCTGGACGGTGGTAGTGAGGAGGTCGACCATACGGTCTGCCTCCCCGCACGTCCTAGGCGGTGTTGGGTGACCGGCAGCCTTTCCGCAATGAACTCGCGGAAGTGCTGCCAGTCGGCACGAGCTAGGTCCAGACGCTGCGAAGGTGATACTCGCACTGGCAAGTTCCCCAGAAGTATCAGGGTCGGATTATGATCAGAGGACATATCGCACACGGAATGCATGCTGAGGGACGCCCTGATGTTGTTGATGACAGCAGCATCGAGGACGTCCCTCGAAGGAAGATAAGTGGGTTCGGTCGGCGCGAGCACCGTTAGCCCCTCTTCATCGGCAAGATCTTTCAGCCGCAGGCGCCTCGGATTGGGGACTCTGGAAAGCCAACTGGACATATGCTGAAGGTTTCCTCTCCCGCTCCATATCTCCCGAAACGGCCCTTTTCAGGGCCCCTTCCGTTTCTCCTGCATCCACCCTTTTCTGGGCCACCTCTGACTTTTCTTTAACCATTTCCATCTTCTTCTGGATCAAATGTTTAGGGTAGCCGTTCATCTGGAGATCTCTGATGAGGTGTTTTTTCTCCTTTTCCAAGGAAGTCGCATCTGAGATGGTTTAAGCATGGTGGACTAGGGTGTTAATGACAGAGTCTTTCTGCATTGGGTGGTCGTGGGAGGATGCGTCCAAATAACGGTCGGTATGCGTTATCTTATGGTAATCCGAGTGAACTAACGTTCCATCCGGTTTCTTTGTCACCCAAACGTCCGTGAAAGGTAGTCGTTCATTTTCTTCTATCTCCATCGTAAAGGTGATGGCGTCATGCTGTGAGTTCAGATGTTTTAAGAAACTTTTTAATTTATCCATGCCATGTGGCCGTATAACAAAGGTGTCGTCAACGTAACGCACCCATAGCGACGGCTTCTTAGGGTATGACTCCAAGGCTTTCGTCTCAAATTCTTCCATGTATATGTTGGCTATCACAGGTGATAGTGGTGAGCCCATGGCTGCCCCTTCTGTTTTTTCGTAGTATCGGTCGTTCCATAATAAGTATGCGTTCTTGAGGCATAACTCGACAAGGTCCGGAAAGTCTGCTGGAAATCTCAACGAGGTGAGCCGTTTGATGATCTCAATGGTGTTGGTAATGGGCACGTTGTTGAACAGTGATACGACGTCGAAACTAACCAGCAAGTCGTTATCGCCTATCCTTATGTCCCGGATGATCTGGGTGAAATGTGTCGAGTTCTTCACATATGTGTTGGTCCTCCCTGTTTAGGGTTGGAGTGTCCAGGCCAGAAACTGAGCCAACTTGTATGATGGGGCGTCCATGTTGCTCACAATAGGTATCAATGGTTTCCCATCCTTGTGAATCTTTGGGAGTCCATAGATCCTTGGTGGTTTTGCTGCCGAGGGAAGCAACTGGCGTTGATTCTCTGGTGGTATGGATGACTTTTTAATGGCCTCTCTTGTCAGACGTTCTATCTTGGTAGTTGGGTCCGTTTTAAGTTCCTTGTAAGAGCCTTCACTGATGATATGGCTCATTTTGTTTTGGTATTCATTCTTGTCCATCACGACGGTTGCGTTCTCTTTATCCGCCGGCAGAATGAGGAACCGGTCGTCATCCCGAAGATCTTTCAGAATTCGTCTTTTTGCCGCGGTGGTATTTGGTTTGGGGGGTTTTGCCTTCCGAAGCAGCCGAGTGATGTCTTCTCTTATTTCGTCCGCTTGGTATTTGGGGAGTTTCCGTATGACGCACTCAACTCCTGTTATGATCTCTTCCTTTGGGATGAAATTTGGTGCGACGGCAAAGTTGAGTCCTTTTGACAGAATTGAAGTGGCATCGTCACTCAGGGGGTGACTGGTCAAGTTTATCACCGTTCAGCCCTCTTCAGGGCCACGTCCGTCCGGGTGTTGCGTGCTTTTCTAGTCTTTCAAACTTGCGTTTCTGGATTTCCTTTGCACTCTCAAAGGTCTTGAGAGTAAGGGAATATTCGATGCGTTTGTAAAAAATATGAATCCCAAAAGATTATCTAATGATAGAATATACTCCGAGCGTAACATGCAGCACCAATTTCGCGAAAGGTCATTGATAGAATGTACCGTAAAGGGATGCTCGCCGAGAGCCCTGATTCGATACTGGTAGCTTAGGCATATCCATATCGTTTCTTCGCACGTTACGTACTTTTTAGTACTTGCGACTACCACTCGCGACTGTGGCGCTTCTGCTATTCCGCAGAACTCCGGTTTCGGGTTTGTTTTCCGCTTTGTACGGTCGTCGGCAAGTCAGGGGAAGGCTAACGAGTCCATTCTGCTCACCTGCACTTGCCGTCTACGGGTACGGTGGAGCCTGGCCTTCTGAGGTCAGTCTCCCTGTGTTTTTCTTGGCCCTAAAAAGGGCCTAGAAAATTTCCCCGTGGAGAGGATAATCCCTCCCATGGAAAGTGACCCGAAAGGGTTTGTTGAGCCGACTGCCCTTATGAAAGGGAGCCTCCATATCGGTTCCGCTCGCCCCCGGTCGTCGTCGCTTTCAAGCGACTCCTCCTTTGGGAGAATTACCCCAGCGGAGCACAGGGAGATGTGTGCCGAGAAGGCACCGGATGATGCTGCCCCGGTTGCTTTCGAAGCCCTTCCCTCAACTCAGGCCCAGGGCCAGCATCTTACAGCCTCGGTAGGCGCCAGCGGGGTCACACCCGCGGTAGTACCCAAACCAAGGCCTACCAAGGAGAACGCCTCGAAAGAAGGCAAATCTGTCGCTTCGACGTCCCGGGAGGGAACCGTGCTCCCCCCCTTTGGTCGTTCGAAGCCAGCAACCGCCGCCATCAGTGCCGGAAATTCAGGCCCTGTTCAGGACCATCAGCCCGCCGTTACTCCGGTTGAGTCTATGGACTCGACGGACGGAGTACTCGGCAAGATAAAAATGACCGGGGGACAAGCGCCTGCCCCCTCCACTGCCTCTCTGGCAGACCGGTCCGCCCCCATTCTCGGTGCTGATGCAGTCGTCAGCACGGACGAGGATGGTGAGTTCACCCAAGTAAACAAAAGGAGAGCCAAGAGGCAGAAACCTTCCCGTTCCCCTGCAGGGGGGTGGGAGAATATAGCTCCGGAGGGACAAGGTCCCGACAAGGGAGCTCAAAAGAGGGTCCGCATATCACCGATCACGGTATATAGGATCCTTTCTCACAAGACCATAGCCGCTGAACTCAGCAAGGTGTGTGGCGATGAGTTTGAGCTGGAGGTCCACAGGGCCTTCACTCGAATATTCGTCCACACGCCTGAGCACCACCGGGTGACGACGAAGGTACTGGACGATGCTAAGGTCCAGTACCATACTCAGTTACTGCAGACGGTCCAGGGGACGCGTGTGCTGGTTAAAAATGCTGGGAAGGGCTACTCCCCTGAGGACATCGCAGCAGGTCTGTCGGCAAAGGGATTTATTGTCCGTGGCGTCCGGCAGATGACTGCGATGGAGAAGGGGAAGCGGATTCCAATAGGGAGATTTGTTGCCAACCTGGAGAGAACTCCACGGGCCCCTACAGCATCGGCTATTAAAACTTTATGTCACTGCTCGGTGAAGATCGAGCAGTATAGAGGAAACCGGGCCGTTGATATGTTTCAACTACCAGAGGTTCGGCAACCTGTCGCTCCCCTGCAGGTGCGACACGCGCTTCTTCAGATGCGCCGTTCTCCACAAGGGGGACGACTGCCCAAAGCCGCTTTCTAAGCCTGCAATATGCGCAAACTGCGAGGACGATCACCCTGCCTCGCACCGGGAATGCTCGGCATTCTTGGAGGCGCTGGCAAGATATGAGGAGGGGCAGCAGACGTCGGTAAGGAAGTCGGTGTCGGGGAAGGCTTCGAAGACAGCCCCGACCCTCAAAATGAAGGCTGTCCCTCGGCAAAAGTGGACGCCTCCCGTCCCTATGCCGCAGTGGCTGGGGGTACTGTCAAGCCGACACCTTCGGCTAGTGCCCCATCTCTGACTCAGCAGCCAGGTGTTGAGCCGGATAAGCAGGCGGACCCTAAACCTGCCGCAATGGCACCGGCTCCAGGTCCCGTTGTCAGACGGGAGGAGACGGAACAAAAGAAGCCCTCAGCCTCCGCCCTACGGAAGGAGAGGCGCAGGGCGGCCAAAGCCCAGCAGGCGAAGATTTTTGAGGCAGCAACAGCGGAGAGTGAGGTCACGAAAGGTCCCGCCGCGGCCCCTCTGGCAGTCGAAAAGGCCGTATATGAGAAGCGGGTGGTCGTAAGTCGGCCAACCGCATCGGCCGAAGTGGTCCCTCCCAAGATCCCCGAAGCTTTGGTAGGGACCAGCAAGCCGCAGAGCAGTGCGCCAGAGTCGGTTCGATCCGTGGAGGGCCCCGACTTCTGGCGGACGGTGGCGATGATATGTGGGGCTCTGAGACGTTATATCTCCTCAACGTCCGGCCAGCTCCTCCTCTCTCTCCTTGAGGAGCTGGTCAAAGAGCGCATCTCGGCCCCCAACAATGGGGTCTAGGGGGTGCAGCGTCCTTGTACAAGGAAACGCCAGAGCTGTCAAGGAGAAGACGGAAGTGCTTCGGGCGTTCCTACAAGAGAAGCACGCCAGCGTCGCCGCCGTGAACGAGACGCACCTCCGCCCGGCGGATGCGTGGAAGATACCTGGATGGGCTATATACCGAGCAGACAGGTTCAACCAACCCGCCAGGGGGCGGGGCGCGGCGGTTTGGCAATGCTAGTTCATCGATCCATAGAACATCGTCCGCTCCCGGCGCGGAACTACGGGTCGATGGAGGCTGTATCCGTCGACAACAGGACTTGTACAGGATGGATCAGGGTCTCCTCGGTGTATTATCCACCGGGGAGGGCGTGGGATCCGGATGAGGTCTTGTAGGTCGTCGGGAATGGCTGCGCCTCGATCGCACTTGTGGACTTGAATGCCAAGCACACCAGTTGGCATTCCAAAGTCCCCAATCCGAGGGGCCTGCGGCTGAAAGATCTTGCCGATGAAGAGGGCTCACGGTGCTCGCTCCGACCGAGCCCACTTATCTTCCTTCGAGGGACGTCCTCGATGTTGCTGTCATCAACAACATCAGGGCGTCCCTTAGCATGCATTCCGTGTGCGATATGTCCACTGATCATAATCCGACCCTGATACTTCTGGGGAACTTGCCAGTGCGAGTATCACCTTCGCAGCGTCTTGACCTAGCTCGTGCCGACTGGCAGCACATCCGCGAGTTCATTGCGGAAAGGCTGCCGGTCGACCCAACACCACCTAGGTCGTGCGGGGAGGCAGACCGTATGGTCGACCTCCTCACTACCACCGTTCAGCAGGCCATGGACGCTGCGATCCCGAAGGTGGTCGTAGCCGGGGGTATGCGCATTGCTTTGCCTCATGTCGTCAAGCAGACGATCACGCTGCGCAACAGCGTGCGGAGGAGGTGGCAGCGCCACCGTACGTTGAACCTCAGGATCCAGATGGACTCCCTCAACAGGACGGTCCGAGACATGTTGAATGACGTGCACTCGGACGCGTGGGAACTACATCTCTCCACGCTTTCCCTGGAGGACCAGTCCATCTGGAAAACCTGTAGGAGGCTTTGCGTTGCCAAGCGGAGGGACCCCCTGATCATCCAGGGGGACTCCGTTGCGAGGACTCCGGAGGAGAAAGCCGGGTTGATGGCCGAATAACTGGAGGGGGTATTCTGCCCGAACCCGGCCACAGCAGAGTCGGACGAGGTCGAAGAGGACATCGCACGGGAACTCGGGACGCTTGACCGCGGCCCCTTGCTCGATGCTGCGAAGCTCCCTCGCTTCGAGGTATGTGAGATCGTTGCGGTGATCCGTCGCCTTGAGACGAGGAGGGCTCCCGGGGACGATGTCATCCCCAACATCGTCCTGCGACGGCTTCCTGTCGCAGCAGTAGAATTCCTGGCCGCCATTTACAACGGTTGTGTCGGGATTCCATATTTTCCGTCTGCCTGGAAGAGGGCAAAGATCATCTGTCTCCCGAAGCTGCCGGGGACGGAGTTTGGTCCCGGGGACATCCGGCCAATCTCTCTCCTGGCAGGCTTTGGTAAGATCTTTGAGCGTCTTGTCCGGAAGCCGCTGCAGGATATCGTCCGGGAGAAGAATATTCTCCCGGACGAGCAGTTTGGCTTTCGGGAGGGGCACTCCACTACCCAGCAACTGGGAAGGGTGACCCACTTTATCACTGGCGCCTTCAACAGAAACCACGCGGTCGCAGGGGCTATCTTCGACATCTCGAAGGCCTTCGACCGCTCTCCTGTTGAAGTTTCATCGACTCCAGTTTCCTGGGTGGTTAATGCGGCTCATTGAGTCGTACTTACAGAGCAGGACGTTCAGGGTGTTTTGGCTCCAGGTCGGATCGGGACTGCGGTGAATCTGCGCCGGTGTCCCGCAGGGATCCGTCCTTGGGCCAATAATCTTGAACATCTTCACCCAAGATCCACCTCGGGATCTTGGGTGGAACACTACGCTTGCCCTGTACGTGGATGATGCAGCGCTCCTGTCGCGGTCTTCGAAAAAGTACGCGGCCGTGGAGACGATGCAGTGCGCCGTCGACGAACTGGTGTCCTGGTATCGCCGATGGCGCATTGTAGTAAACCCTGGAAAGACCAAGGCCGTCATCTTCCACCCTAGAAGAGGAGTGCCGCCTGAAGTCGATTTGTCAGTGATGGGGGGGGGGGGGGGTTATCCCCTGGAGCCCAGAAGTCATATACCTGGGAGTGTTTCTAGACCGGAGGCTTCGCCGATTGATCGGTGGTGCTAGCAAAAAGGTGACCTTTATAGGGAGAATAGTTCGAAATACCTCCGAAAAGTGAGAGATTTATGTTATTTATCCTTGTTTCGACCGAAGGTCAAATAAGCTTCAGCTGTGTGGGATCCCTACGAAAAGGGACTCACTAACGAGATGGAAAAGGTTCAGCGCAGAGCAGCTAGATTTGTTATGAGGAATTACGATATTAAACAAAGCGTAACATCATTAATAGAAAATCTGAAATGGACATCGTTAGAGGAACGTAGGCTGCAGACTAGATTTAAACTACTGGAAAATTTATGTCGGACTAGCGAATGAGGTAGTAGGATCTATCAGAAGCCCGACGTATCTCGGAAGGCAGGACAGTGAGGATAAGATTCGCGAGATTGACTGTAGATCGGAGCGATATAGAGGATCGTTTTTCCCTAGGACGATAAGAGACCATAATAGAAATAGATAACGTAGGAAAACTATAGACCAAAAAGGTGACTTTCAGGGTATAATGTAGATGTAGATGAAGGAATGGCCGATCGCGAGTAGAACACCACCACCTCTAGTACCACGATCACGACGAAAAATGTTGTGGCTGTTGGCTAAAGTTTTTATTTGGCAAAGATTGAGTCCCGGGTTCGATTCCAGGAATGTTTTTCCACATTTGTTTAACATAGGAAATCTCAAATCCATCGTGCAGAGATGTTTTTTTCAATACATTAAAATATCTTTAAATTGTGATATCGGAGCGATGTTTGTACTGTTCTAAGAGCAAAAAAAGTAGATTCTAATTCTTATTATCAAATTTTGATAATTTATCGCATTTTCTTGAATTTCTACGATAAAAGAATTTTTGCGTTATAAATTGCATTTTATGGGATTGTTGCCATGGAAATGATTGTTACCGAACTCATCTTGAGCAGGATTGAACAAATGGGTTATTTTATTTTCCACTCGACTACCACTCAGCAATGTACAGTTGATCCATACATATTAGCGTATAAACAGTAACATTTATTAAATTAGTTTATTTTAAAAAATACATGCAAAATATACTGTCAGAAAGAGATTTTTACAATGCCTTTAGTATTTTAAACCTGATAATGCTCTATTAATTTGTTTTTAAAATTTTCTCTATCTTTAATAAATTATGAATTACAAATGGTATTTATGGCATGAGAATTCCTTAGAATGACTAAAACATACTGAAACATTTCCTGTCAATATAAGTAATCAATTCGGGATGTCAACTTTGGTAAACCAGCCTGCATTCGTCCTGGTTTGGACTTCTTGTTTTTTTATAAAATGTCAGTGACAGCTAAATGAATAGTGACTTAAGCAAAATTGCGACTGTGCCGGACTATTTCTATCAAATTTCTGTGTGGTCATGTATACCTATATTGAAATATCTTTTATTTTTGGCATTGGTCCATTCATGCAATGTTAGGCTGTATTTCTTTCCATTTTGTCTGTCATTTTGTAGTTCCTCAATCAGTTCACCCTTCCTTGTTCAAAAAAGTTATGGATTAATTTCATTACGTGAGTTTAATTTTTTGGAAGATAACATCCTATACTTGAAATTAATTCTCAATTAAACGTCGAATTTGTAATCGCGTGAATAGAAATAACATATTCAGCACCCATCCTCGAAAGTATTTATCCCTGAGATTGCCGTTGAGTAAAATTAAGAATTATTTCAGTTTACCATTTGGATTGTGTATGACTGCGCTCATCTATTTTCGAGTCACCTTTTTCTTTAGAAATTAATTTAATGTTTTAATTCCAAATGATTCATCATATCACTTCTTGTTGCTGATACTGATGGATAAAGGACTGCGCAAGAATAAAACAAAATTTGAAAAAATAGGTATTGAAAGAAAATATTATTTTTAAAAAGTCAGTAAACTTAGCCGAATTAATCGGTAATCAGTTAACCGCAAAAATTGTCTGATATACCCGGTTTCACCAGTTGCAGTTAGCCAGTAGAGAAAGCCTAGAAAAGAACGCCAAAAAATACGTCACAGCGAAACAATATTATTTTGGGATCTCATTACTTTACATTAATTTGCACCTGATAGTAAAAAGTACGCTGCATTTAAGTTGGGTGAAATATTTTTGCATTGCTTATGCGGTGCATTCTACGAATATTTACAAGTCATAGTACAGAAGTGATTTTCGTCAAATTCACCGTAGTAAAATCGTATATTTATGTATTTGCTTTGAAATCAGAAAATTATTTTTCGTATACATTGTGGTAGCCTTGCTTTTTAGATTAATTCTAAACATGTTCATTTCGTTTTGTAGTTTATACTCGCCCTACAAACGAAATTTCTTATTGAAATCGGTTCAGCCAATACCGTCGAAATTCATAGTTAAAGAAACATTCTAACCTTGATATTGTGGTAGCCCTGTTTAGTCGACCCGGTTTAAATATGATATTTTGGTAATTTATTTATATGAGAATTATAATAGCTGGGCTAATGGCGAAGTACCTGGAGGGGGTATTTCGCCCAAACCCGGCCACAGCAGAGTCGGATGCGGTCGAAGAGGACATCGCACGTGAGCCGGGGACGCTAGATCGTGGCCCCTTGCTGGATGCTGCGGAGCTCCCTCACTTCGAGGTGTGCGAAATTATTCCAGTGATTCGCCGCCTTGAGTTGAGGCGGGCTCCCGGGGACGACGATATACCTAATGTCGTCTTTCGTCAACTTCCCGTCGCTGCAGCATAATTCCTGACCGCCGTTTATAACGGTTGCGTCGGTATTTCATATTTTCCGTCTATCTAGAAGAGGGCAAATATCATCTGTCTCCCGAAAAATTCAGGGACAGAGGTTGGTCCGGGAGGTATCCGGCCAATCTCTCTCCTGGCCGGGTTCGGGAAGATCTTTGAGCGTCTTATCCAGAAGCCGCTGCAGGTTTTTCACCGGGAGAGGAATCTTCTATCGGATGAGCAGTTCGGCTTCCGTGAGGGGCACTTTACTACCCATCAACTGGGTATGGCACCCACTTCATCACTGACGCCTTTAACAGGAGCCACGCGGTTGCAGTGGCATTCTTCGACATTTCGAAGGCCTTCGACCGTGGGTGGCATCCAGCAATCCTGTTGAAGTTGGTGGAATAATATGCTCGAACTCAGCAATTTTCCTACGGATGCTGCGACAGTTCAGTACGACGACGTTTAATTTCTCACTATCACTTCGCATATTAATCTCACCCTTGACTTTCTCTTCCACTCTAAAACTACATGCGCTCCCATTACAATGACTCCCAAGACTGTTTGGCATCGCACAAAATTGGAATCGCGAATCATTGCACCTTTACGGAACATTCCATCAATGACCTATCTCGACATTGGTGCAGCATGTTACTATGAATTTTCTCCTTATCTTTTGTATCACGTGTATATACCTCACACTCGGAGTATATTTCATAATTTCATAATAAATCGTGATTCTTATTTTCTACGAATGCATCGATTATCCCCTTACCCAAAACTGACCTACACCATGCCCTACTTTCTATCCTAAACAAGGTGATCCAAACAGAACTCATGATGCCTACTTTCCATTTAATCATTTGTTTAATACTTATATTGGCTTTAATAACTTTAAAGTCATCGCGGATATGTAGCTCTTTGTGTTCCCAAATTTCATAATTTTGCGTTATAAAATACTACAAATACATTCGAACGGAATGTTAAATCGAGCACGCGTATTTGTGTGCCAAAAATAACACGTGTACGTATTAGACTACATCGAATCTTAGTTGAACAACAATTGTTGCATTTCAACACTCGTAATAAGTGATAAAAATTGCGAAATTGTCAGTATTTACGCGAAATTCTATAAAATACAATAGATAAGCAAAATTTTACGATAACAATTAGAATCTTCATTTCTTTCCTCTGTGAATAGTACAAAACTGCTGTGGCATTTCTTTACGTTTCTATATTTTTCATTGTGATCACGAATCATTTTTATTATACGTTTATGGGATATGATTGAAAGCGAAGCAGAATCCCATATCTCCTCCACCTTCTTTGCCTTTGAATAAGCTATTTCTGAAACTGAATCATGACAGCCTTTTCTTTCAAAAGCCATCTGTTCTCTGACGAAAATGTAATGCTTCACTACGTCCGTGTACGTGGGCAAAACTCGAGAGCTCATCTCTTGCCCCTGACCGAATACGTCACAAATACTGTCACTGCGCATTTTCCTTTTCTTACTTGAACACATCGGCATGGTGATGCGATGAGTGACTAAAGCACAGACCTTTGGTAATGTTTGGTGATTATTTTTACTTATTCTTGACCAGTAGGTATAGACAGTATACACCGATGAAACATTCGACATTACCACAGCGAACGGAAGCTTAACTCACTATGGCGACAGCTCTTGCACTCATTGTCAGAGTTGGAGTATTCTCTCAAACTATTCTCCTGCCAACAAGCAGCGGGGCAACCAGAAGATTTGCGAATAGCTAGAATTGGGTGAACTGCGTAAGATTAGATATTTGAACTTGCGCGTTAGCCTGAATCGGCGAGAGAAGACCGAAAGAAGCGAAGAGCTGCATCACTCGGGTCGTTTCGTGCATATCTTAACGGTTGAAAACAAAAGGTGTATGGCGGAATCGGAAGATGTTGACCGATCAAAAACATTTTTTCCCTCTTGTTAGTCTATCTTAAAAAGGAAACTTTTCCGCACTAGGCTCGGACGAAATTCGAGAAAAATTGTTTTTCGTTTGCCTCTA
The DNA here is from genome assembly GCA_028673005.1 of Tanypteryx hageni. Classification (NCBI taxonomy): domain Eukaryota; kingdom Metazoa; phylum Arthropoda; class Insecta; order Odonata; family Petaluridae; genus Tanypteryx; species Tanypteryx hageni. The sequence goes on from CM054115.1 coordinate 34,716,984, forward strand.
ACCAACATGCAAGGGCGGAATGAAAACATTCTGACTTCTACGGATAAGCTACAGGCATTGCAGAGAAAAATAGTCATCTGGAAAAAGAGAGTTAGAGAAGGTAATCTTGAAATGCTTCTTCATCTGATTCGAAAAACCCATACGAAAGAAATTGTTGCTCTCGTGGTGGAGCATTTACCAACTCTAGAGCACAACATCGACCGAGTCACTTTCTATCCTTGACTATAGAGAAATACGACTGGGTAATGAACTTGTTCACACAAGTGACAACTGACTTATGCGTTTTCACTCTCTCCGAAGTAGAAGAGTTAGCTTCTCTTTCAACTGATCGCACTCTGAAAATCAAGCACGCCAAATTGTCTCTGGATATTTTCTGGATTTCTGTTAGAGATGAATGTTCAGAAATTGCGAAAAAAGATTTGGCAGTTTTGGTGCAGTTTTCTACATCCTATCTGTGTGAGTTGGGGTTCTCGACACTTACAAACGTTAAATGCAGAAAAAGAGAAGGCTAAACTCTGTTGAAGATGAAATGAGAGTCTGCTTAATACGAATACTTCCTAATATCAGTGCAAACATTAGAAAACGCCAAGCTCAAGTGTCATATAGGAAAGATTTAAAAAACGTTTTAAACAAAATTTCAACATTTGCTCTGTTTTACGATATCATAACTTAATATGGTAGATTGCATGTACGACATAATATAAAAAATATATGTCATTTTATGATAAATCCAAGTTTTTTATTCTAATCTAATTCCAGTGTGCCGCGAAAAAAATGAATATCCTAAGTGTGACGCGAGCACCAAAAGGTTGAGGACCACAAGGTTAAAGGTCATTTTCCTGCCTCAGTATATCGAAAAAGGTATAAGAAACAGAACCAGGGGTGATTTTTTAATGGTCGTTGAGAAATATTCATATGCCCAAACTAAAGGTAATCACCTGAGTTATCATTATGAAATGGTTTCGTGCTAGGTTTTATGGAGAATTCGAAGAAAGACTTTTATTTTCCACAGTTTCCGTCGTTCGGATTCGGGTTCTGACGGCATTACAGAGTCCTGTAAAGCGCCTGCAATTGGTCAGAAGGAGAGAAGGCGATCCCGTTCTCATCTTCGGAGCATATATTAGATCTTCCGTCCGTTAATTGGAAAATGGCAGCTTACATAAGAAGCCGAATATGTAGTGAAGTCTGCAAGGCAATGGAAGCGTTCACACAATTAACTCGAACGCATCACTTAAGAACCAGAATGGTTCATTCAGTAATCGAGCCGATACATCTGCATTATACCCAACAAAACGACTTAGTGAAGGATTGTAGGGATTGCAATACACAAAACATTTCTATAAAAATTCCCATTTATCGTTTTGCTATTGCAATCCATAATCGTCCTGGGAAGAACGATCCTTTGTATCGCTCCGTTCCACAATTGATCTCACGAATCTTACACTCAATATCGTGACTTCCGAAATATGTTGGATTTTTGATAAGATCTGCGACCTCGTTCGCAAACTTCCTCGACATATACTTTTCTGCCAGTTTATGTCTAGCGTCTAATCTGTGTTCTTCTAATGATTTCCAATTCAAATCTTCTATTAGCGACGTGACGCTCTGTTTACTATCATAATATATTTTGACAAGTCTGGCTTCACTGCGATGCACTTTTCTATCTCCCTAATTAGACCTTTCTCGTATGGATCCCATACCTGCGGCCTTACCAAACAAATAATATGATTTTCTCACATTTTGGCGCTATTCCGGATTATCCTACCTATAAATGCCAATTTAGCAGCGCGTACGTGTGTGCCGCACGAGAGGTCGCGACGAATTGCAACACCTAGGTATATGACGGTATCTGAAACGGGGATACGGTTTATGATTTATCTATCTATGAAAGAATATTTTAGTTTAATCTCTGCAAATTCTTATAAATCAAACAAGATTGGAAAGATGTACTCCATGTCGGAGTACACAGAGTTTCCAAATGCGTTCTTTGAGATTTCACAATGTTCTCAATATTTTTCGCTCAGATGAGAATTTAACGGTAAGCAAGCGAGTTACGTTGTAAAATACATATAGATCTTCAGGTAAAGTAGGCGTAATTATTGTCCGATTTTAACCAAAGTTGGAATCGGTCAATTAATTTTAACCAAACTCCCCAATAAAGGGTCCAATCAATCAATCAATCAATCAATACCAAATTTCATCAGAATATGTAAAGCGGTTCCCAATTTGAAACAGAGGAACATTGTAAACTACATGTAGGTCTTCATGTAAAGTGGTCGTCATTGTTGTCCGATTTTAACCAAAATTTTAAGCAGTCGATCAACTTTATCAAAACTCTCCAATACCAAATTTCATCAAAATACGCCCAGCGGTTCCCGAGTTGAAACAAAGGAACATTGTAGGTCTTCATGTAAAGTGGTCATCATTTTTTCCGATTTTTATCAAAATTGAAATCGGTCTACCAATTTTAGAAAAACTCCCCAATACCAAATTTCATTATAATACGACCAGCGGATTCCGAGTTTTAACATGCGGACGGACGGAAACGACCTCCCCTATATGCGTTCACTTCGTATAATGAACACAAAATAAAGTGAACGGCGGTATGAAGTTTTCTAATATAATTTAAAATTTTAGTGCCATAGTTTTTACATGGACTTGCTCTTTATTTAAATAAAAAATGATACATGAAACTTAAAAATTCACATTTACGAAAAATGGAATAAATCCTTGAAAGAAGAAATTTAATTCGAAAAACTGAAGCATTTTCTGCGAAAAAGTGTTGGACTCATATTATTTCACTGAGAGCCATGACATTTAACACTGACCTTTTCATTATGGCAAATGAGGTTATTCCAGATATGTGTATGATAAGCGGATACTTGAAATGTAACACAAAATGCCAAAGATTCTCGACGATGACGCAAAATATAATTCTGAATTATTTCACCGTTACTATAATTTTTCTGGATTTTTTTAATTGCATAGACGATTAATTATCGACTCTTTCGACATCGACGGCACTATTCGTTTTGTATATATACGGTTGGATATGAAACTCCATTCACACCAGTTCTGACAGCCGTAAATCGCAGGCCGTTTCAGACATGCTCTTCCCAATGGGAAACGTCAAGTTCTACTTCTTCGTAATCTGCGTCTTGTCTGTTTCATTATGTGCGGCTGAAGATTCCACGGACCGCTGCGGAAGAGGAACGTTCAGACTGTCTTTGTTCGGTCGCAAGGAAGATGGCGGCCAGTGGAATACCACCTACGACTTAAAAAGGACTTCCTGCAAATATACGAAACAATGGAATCTATTTCTGGATCATAATATCACCGAATCTGAAAATTTGCAGCACATACACCTCCATGGCCATTTTACTGGTGAAGTATTAGCCTACCTTCTAATAAATAGACAAAAAACAAACTTAATTGATAGAAAGTATTTTTTCAGACGATGCACGAGGTTCAAGTAACTATGGTCTAAATTCTACAGTGCACGCAGACCTTATCGGAGGGTGTAAAGGTACATAACTTATTAGTTTTTAACCGGTAAATATTCTTGTTGTATGATTGGGACTTAATGGAAAGACATTGGCATTTTATTTTTTGTTAACATGAATTAAATATGCGATTGTTTTTCGAAACATGCCAATTCATACGAAACATAACACCAATATGAATTTAACAGTTTCTGTACCGATTCATTATTAAGATCACATTATATGCCTCATGACACTTGCTTTTTAACGTAGTAATCCTGGAAAAACTTTGTTGGATACGGGACCCTCCAGAATGGAAATTTCCAGAAAACAATTCTCATGAGGCGTTTGGTTATTTAATTATTTCAATCATTCCAAAATTTGACGTAATCTTCGCGCATATTTGCTTGTTTTCAGATTCCAATGGCAAGGACCGACCTCAGTTGAAAATAGTCTCACGATCCGAGTGGAACGCAGCGAAGCCGACAAAAGACCTGACAGCCCTTGTCCATCCGGCGAAGACTCTCGATATATACCAATCTCAAACCACGTGTTCCACGGAAAAGGACTGCGTCCTCGCGATTCAAAAGCTGCAAGGAGAAGAGAAGCCATCTTACGGTGATATTTTTGGGAACTTTCATTCAGCGGCCGACGGTCGAATTTACGAAGGAATCGGCTGGGATGCAAGCATGGATGGACAGTTGAACTTAAAATATCTCACCAATGGATCGAGTACTCCTTCTCCACAACAGATGGCTTCTCTTGCTCTCCTGATTCGCGAAGGAGTAAATGCTGGGAAGATATCGCAGGACTTTGATTTGATAGGAGACAAAGCGGGAGAAACAAAGAAATGGATCAATTGGTTAAAAAAATTATGAAATTTATCCGTTTTTTCTCTACAAAATTATGTGTGTCAAACCTGTTTCTGAAGTTTAAAATTCAGCTGTAAAATTGCAAATGAAATAAAAAATGTGTACAAAATTATCTTTTTTATTTTCAATTCAATTCTTTTCTATTCTAAAATTTAAATGTGTGTAGAAACATGTCTTCGTCACAACTTATCCTTACGCTGGTACCTTTTCATGCAAACATAAACATTTAAGATTTTTTCCGGATAAGGAAAGATGAAATTAAAACACTTGGAAAAAATATCATTTTAAAAATCACTTTAATACTACATACCTAGGTTTCACTTCACAACGACATCCTCACCTAAGACCCGGGGATGTTACAGTGCAATGAAAGCTTGGTCGTATTAATGTGATATTTTAAAGCAAAATTGGGTTTAAAGGTTTTCCCCATTTTTACGCCTTGAGAAAGGCAGAGTGGTCTATTATTTGTGTAATATAAGTCATGCTGTCTAAATAAATATTTTTACATCAAGGCAGATGTTAAAAACTCCAGGGATTACAGGGTATTCCATAAAAATGCATTGAATATGCTCAGATTATTTGGCACCTCATGTGATATAACTTGGCGTGGTCATCAGGGTGGAATAAAACCTCAGGATAGAATGGTGGGGCTGTATGGAATGCAGGAAGATTTAATATGCGACGAGGCGGTGTATTTAATAATATCCTAATTTTGCTTAAAATTAACGAGATCATCTTAAAAAGCGTGACCGATAACATGACTCCCGGTAATTTCACTCCCACTCCGGTAATCTGACTCCCGGTAATTTTTACCCCCGGTAAATTCGCTCACACTGACTCAATGAAGTCAAATTTCAAATACTGGCGAACTCTTCTTATAATTTGATTGTGGCGAGAATAATAAAAATAGTATACTTGTGTTTGCAAGAGAAAACAGGTTAGATGACCTAGAATAAATAAAAATAGGACAGGTGATGGAACTTTTAAATGCTGCCCTATATAAACTGATTTTCCTCAACTTTTCAGGCCACTTCTGTGTCTTTTTCCCTGTTTCACCCTTACCCAGAATATTCACCGGAAATTGGTTGATACGGGTTTAAAAGAAAAATACCACTTTTACAGATTTTAGCATAAAGCTTAGATCCTGCATGCGTCCGAATATATGGGAATTAATTTTAACTTTGAACAAATAAGAGTGTTTGGCTCAATTAAAAACAAGATGATCCAAACGAAACTGATGCCTGTTTTCCCAAATTTCCCAATTTAGCGTTACAAAATATCACAAATACATTCAAACATAAAACTAAGTTAATCACGCGTATTTATGTGGCAAACATAAAATGAGTGAGAAAGACGATTGCTACACAAAATTCTTCGATAATAATTAGAATTTCTGTTCCTTTTCTCAGAATAGAACAAATTCTGCTCCTATATTACAATTTTACGATATTTTAATGTGCATGAGAACATTGCCATGCTCGATGGATTTCAGATTTACCATGTAAATTAAAAGGGAAGGATAGTTCCTGGCATTGAACCAGAGACATTCGATCTTCCCAACAAAAACTATCCTCGTGAACTCGGCTCCAATAGCAAGAGATTTCCATCAAGTGTCATGAAAATCGGCTTTTTGGTTCAAAGGTTAATAGGGGGGATAGAAAGACACAACGAAGAATCTATAAGCCTATTTCCATTCTGGTAAGTAGGCTAAAATTCAATTTGATCGGGATGAAGTGAACGAAAATAAGAAATACAAGGATGTGAAGAAACTGTTTAACGTGCTAATTGAAAAGTACGATCCGAATAACAAAATGAACTTTTTAAGAGGTATTGCATATCATTTGCATTAATTTTAATAATGCTATTTATATTTTATTAGCCTCGGAACCCTACGAAATCTCACAATGAAATGTTCATATATTTTTCATCCATTGACTCGTTTTTTTTTCACTTTAAAATATTAATCAGAGCTGTGCGCGGGATCAAACAATATACGTATATCTTACATGAAAATAAACATCATGTCCTAGTCAACTGGCGGAGCCCCGAGAAATAACGCACGGATCCCCGGTTGAGGAACACTGGCTTAAATGATACTTATATATCTGCTTAATAAATCTGATTTATAATGACTAAGTTCTCTCCCTTGCCTCCGCAGCACCACCCTGCGACTAACAAGGGTAGCCACGCTCCACTCACCTGGCGTCACGGAGGTAGGCGTCTCTTCCCGCGGAGAGACCGTGGCACGCTCCTGATCTCTCAACCGGTATTAGCACTAAGGCGATCCCTAGCCGCCACCTCGGCGCGTAGGGATCTCGCGGTGTGCCTTGCATGTCCCACCGGATACAAAACCACTCGGCTCTTTCCACTGGTTCTAAAGCAATTCGTCGCGGGAAATTCGTCACGTGGCGATTCGCGTGTCAAATTCGTCGCATGTCAAATTCTTCGCAAATTCAGGAACATTTGAAGAAATAGGAACTATTTTTCTGTTATTTTGAATGTGACATTTGCATAGTGAAATCCCGAGTCGCGCATTGGCAGTGAAATGTCCCGCCGTCCAAGATGCAGATAAATTTTCGTCCGACTTTGTTTTTCATACGCTATAAAAATATCTGGCAATTTTTTCTTGATAAATAATCTTCTCACTCAAACTTATGTCAGTTTGTAGTGCGTTTAGTCATTGCTGAAAAGTATTATAGTAAAGCCTCACTAATCCGAAATAATTGTGACTCTGGTATTTTCGGATGAGTGAATTTTCGGATTAACCGGGTTTTATAAAATACAGCGGGAGGGAGGGGGTGGAGATTCCCGCGCTCCCGAGTGGCCACAGAAAACCACTGTATTCATTGCTCAGTGCTGTTTCTACCCTCTTAGCGTACAGCTGTGTAATGTAGTGCAGGTCTTTTCCCACTGTTTGAAATTACTGTCACCGTAGAAATGTTCAAAAGCGTAAGCGCGTTCATTTTTGTTAAAAGATAAGTTGGAATTGCTCAAACGCATTGGCTAAGGCGAAAGTGCGAACGAACTAGCCTAAGAGTTTGGTGTCGGAAAAATAACCATCAGTGACTGGAAAAATAATAGTACGAAAATGGAACAGTTTTGTGCCACTATTAGTGTTGAATCTCTCGGCATTAGTCACACATCGAAAGTGTCATAATTCAACAAATTTGATGATGCGTTTTTTTTTACTCGAATAAAAGTGATTAGGTCGAGCTACAGCGGAAGTAATTTCACACACTGAGGGATTGGAAGCGTTGGAACGCGCCCTGCTCTACGTAGAGTAGCACAGTAAAGCCACGCCTACAGATGTGGTTTTTATGAAGCGCTGGCGGGACATTGCAGCCTCTTCTCGTCGTTCAACACTTTATCAGAAGAAAATAACAGATATTTTAAAAAAGAATAATTTATAAATGTGCAAGTTAGAGTATTCTGTCAATTTTCGTCTGAATAAATAAAACTTTATCTTATGACTATTTTTTACATCCTGTTCAGATTAACCGAAATTTCGGTTTACCGAGGTTCGGATTAACGGGGTCTTACCGTATTATCGTCGTGATGTCCGTTTGTCCGTACGTATTTATCAGGAAAGAATTGGCTGAACCTATCTCAACTAAATTTGGTATATAGAATACTCACATGAATTACTGACTAAAATGGTATATTTGGACCGGATCGACTCACCAGGGATGCCACAATTACAAAATAAATCTTTTCGATAATAATGAATTTGGAAGGTATTGCTTAACCGATTTTGACAAAATTTTGCATGAAAAAGACTTATAACATAAAATAATAAAACCTACATTTTTGGTATAGATATTGAAATCAGGGCTGCCATAATACAAGGAATTAATTTTTTTTTACAATACAAGGAATAAAACTTTTTTTTGCATTTATTTATGTTGAACTGTCAACATCAATTTAATAATTATAATGTACAAATATATCCAAATAATAATAAGATATTTAGACCGAATCAGCCAAACAGGAGTGCCACAATTACAAATTAAAATCTTTCAGTAATTAAGGAATTGACTGAACATATTTCAATTAAATTTTGTATATAAGATTTGTACAACATACCATAATGAAATCAAGATGATTAAAGCAGAGCTAAAGAGCAGGGATACCACAGTAAAAAGTAAAATAATATTCCTTTTACACGCATTTCTAGAGAACTGACCAAATAGATTTTTAACAAATATGGTATTTATAATCTTCATATAAATAAATAACCAAAATATCATATTTCAACCGGGTCGATTAAACAGGGCTACTACAATATCAAGGTTAGAATTTTCTGTTGCTATGAATTTGGAAGGTATTGGCTGAACGAGTGATCCAGTGGTGCTCTGCACGGTTCGATATTACATATATTAGAATAACGAAAAGCCATATAATTTTCATTTTATTACCAACATTTGCACATTTAATAGTGTTTTGACAATATTTCATACCTTTAGATTTGGTCGTCACCGAGAAGGGAGGATACATTTGCAATATGGCATCATGTAAAATCCTTGGAGAAGGTGAAGAGATAATTGTTTGGTTTGAGATGTAGAATATTTACGACGATAATGGAATTCAGAAAAAGAAGCATTATATCGGTTAAATAATTTGTACTATTTTAAAACAGCAGACATTATTTCGAAATATATTGATAATGATTCATTATCGTTGAGAAGATTTCAGACGTTAGCTTTTCTTTCGATTTTATTGTATTTTTATTCGTCACCGCCATGGGTCGAAAACGAGGAGCACTTTTGATTTATTTCAGGAACATTAAAGGTTTGATTCCATTTAAATGGATTGAGCAATATAATTTTATTGGTGTCATGGGTGAGAGTTCAGTTTTTATGGCCTGAAGTTATTCTTTTTCATGATATAACCAAATAATAATAACGATTGGGAGAGTATAAATAGACTGAATTTTTCGAAATGCACTATAAGTCGACTCTGACTCTCAGTAAACGCTCACTGGTGTAGATAAGGACCAGTTTCCGTAATGGAGAAGGGAGTCTTCGTTTTGGTCGTTTTCCTTTCGTTGTCTCTAGCAAAAGGTGTTTCTGATCGCTGTCGTGGAGGAACGTTCCAGCTGTCGCTGTTTGGAAGAAAGCAAGATGGCGATAAATGGAACACAACCTATGACCTGGATAGATCCTCCTGCAATTCCAGCATAAATTGGAGCCTGTTTTTATTTCAAAACGTCACAGACTACGGAGACATGCGGCGCATACATCTTCGCGGTTTCTTCGTTGGTATAATATTTGCTCTTAAAGCAATATTTGAGTAATCCTCTCAGTTGTGTAATGGTTGAGAAATTTATTTGGAATATTCATTGCTGATTAGGACATTGTGTAATATAACGTAGCTGATAAATTTCTTTCATTAAAATATTTTTTGTCCTACTTCCCGTAATTCTTATTCAAAACTCTCTCTGAAAATATAAGTTTTAAATTTAGTTATAACTTTTAATCCTTAATCTTATATACATAAAATTCAGTGTGTTGGAGGTTTGTAACGCTAAATTTCTATCCAATGATATTTCGATTCTAGCTATAAATACCTCAATCACAGTGTTTTTTGTCAATTACGGAGTAGATTATTATGGTATCACTATACGAACGGACTCTAATCACCTATGTACTTCTTAAGAGTTTGTTTATTATGTTAATTCGAAATGTATATGCTGATATTTACGATGTAATCTATCATTTCAGACAGTGAACAAGATTCCGTCATGAGTGGTTCCCATTCCTTTACATTAGATCGAGTTCAGATAGGTTCGTCCGAAAAATCTGCGCTGGATTCTAGCGAAAGTTGTAAAGGTGCATCATACTCATCATTTAATGACGTCACTTAAGTTTATCTTCGAAGCATAAATACAATGCCACTAAAACATTTTTGAGTCTGTCTCAAATAAAGAATATATGATTTATTTAATTCTATGATAAATATATCCTACCGAGTCTTAGTTTTGTCACGCATCTAATAAGTTTGTTAAAACATTGTTTAGAATCGGAGTATCTGTACTCTGATTAAAAAAGCCTTTGAATTTTAACGATTGCCGCGATTCATTCACATTCATATTTCAGTTGTTTTTATGATATGACAATTTCTTAGACTCAAAAGAATGTATAGATTCTTCGTGATCTTTGCGAGTGCATTAAAATAGTTACTTTCTTCCCTCGACAGAATCAAAGTTCATCGATGAGCACAAAATAAGAGTCGTATCTCGATCAGAGTGGAAAGCGAGGAGGGCAACCAGGTTACTCAATGCCGTGGAACACCCGGTAAAGAGTTTACATTTTTACCAAAGGAACAACAGCTGTTCCACCCCTTGGGACTGTGCGTCGGAGATGCAGAAGATTCAAGAAAGAGAAATGCCATCAAGAGGCGACATTTTCGCGAACTTCGTGTCTGCTGGCGACGGACGCATTTACGAAGGCATCGGATGGGATCGATCCATGGACAGCGAGTTGAATTTCAAATATCTGACGAATGGTTCGAATCCCCCTTCTCAGCAGCAGCTGGCGTCAATTGCTCTCTTGGTTCGCGAAGGGGTCACGATGGGAAAGGTTTCCGGAAATCACCGACTCACTGGAACTGCGGCGGAGATTACGAAAAAATGGGTCACTTGGGCTCATAACCTCTGATTCGTGCTTCCATTTCGGGGGCTAAATTTTCAGTTTGGTTGTCGCAGCTTTGTATTTCGTCTCTCTGTCCTTGGTACTCGAAAATGCCAGAATCAGCGTAGCCAGGTATAAATAAATTGTTTGAAAGTGTGATATGGGATGTTTTAACTCTTATTTCCTCATCTCTTGATCACATCATATTATTTTCTCAAATTCTATAGTAAGGATGTTAAGTAAGATCTAAAAACGAGTGTATATTAGCCATTCATACTTTCCTCGCAGAATATCTTAATTTACTAGATATGTATATCTGGTCTTACTCTTCATAAATTAACTGTTATTATTAGTTGTCTGATTATTTTATTTGCATAGTTGAAACTCATCGGAATCATTCAACAATGGCCCCAAACTGATCGTAACATATCTGAAGACTATTTTGATAGAAGCTAATTTTGTGAATGGAGCATAAGAGCATAAGAAAATGGGAAGAAGCTTTTCTTCCTAGGATTTCCCGCATTCCTTCAGAAAAGTCAAATCTACCTATACACTTCAAACGACCTCAGTTTCCGATTTTTTAATAAAAACAAATCCCAAGGACAAACGCTGCATAATATTTTGCGTTTTCTACAAATGTCCGTGTTTGCACATTATCAATTGTACGACGGAAGGAAATTCGCAAAATATGAAAATTTTAACTGGTGCACGAGATCAAATTACTGCGAATGATATTTATCTCTAAGTTTTGAATTAGAAACGATTTATGATATTGCGATAAAATAATTACAATATTACTGTGTAATTATATAATGCAAATAAGCATGTACGTTAAATAAATATAATCTAAATAAATGATTATGAAGAAACTATATTAAACATGATTCATTATAACGTAACTAATAATTGTTTTTATTTTACATTTATGTATTTCGTTCCGTTCGTACAGCAGGCTTTCTGTAGTTCCTTTAATTTACTATTATACAGATCAGGGTATTTTCCTATTGCTACTATCAAATTATTGCTATGAAACACTTCATAGAAGTCCATAGTAATGGATTCCATGGAACTCGGCGATAAATCTCATAAAATCTAACATGAGAAAAAGACTGACTGATGATGTGAGTTCTGCTTGTGTAGCATTGAAATGCACCAACTACACACTTCCTATAAAAGAACTGTCTTCCACAGTGCAACAGCAGAAATCTCATTAACACTTAATTTCTTAATAGGTAAAATCATAATACATTTCATTTCATTTCATTCATTTTATTTAATTTTTAGTTATTAATTTTATTGCTTGTAAATTTGTTGTATAACTTTAGCCAGTATATGCAGTATTTTTAAAATATCTTTATTCAGAAACGCTGAACAGAAAAGTTAATCTTATTACTTTTTAGCACATTCTCTTTTAAGAAATAAATGTGCGACTCTCTGTGACCAATAAAATTTGTTATTATGAGAGATATCTGAAATTTTTCCATATTAGATTGCTACTAGCAAATGATGAATTACCACAATTTAGATTTTTAAAACACTTAGAATTTCCGCTTGGTGTCTCCAAAATAGAAATATTTAAAAATTTGAAATGCTTTTGTACCCAACCTACTGTGGCTAAATGAGCAAACTTTTCACTGATTGTCAACATTCCATCTGTCTGTGGGCAACCAATTTTTTCAGTAAGTCATCTAAATCACAACTTTAAAAAGTTTTGGGAAAACATCTAAAATATCCTTACTAAATAAGGGTTTGAATAAATCTTAAAATAGTATTAAAGAAAACAGACATAGTATGGTATGATATGTAAGAAGTGGGATATTAGGAAAGAAGATAGGTTTTGATATGTGCTTATGGAGCGCATTAAGAGAAATTAGTTGGGCCGAATGGGAATTAATGAAGCCTTAAATGCACCATATTATTCGGAATATTTATTTATTTAAATCTTAGTACTACAAGTTGGCGATCTGCCAGGTGGTAACATAAAGAAACCTCATAGGTCTCTCACACTTCCAACAATGAAATCTAAAGTCAAACAATAAGACAGCAATAAAAAGATCTATTGTAATGTCATAACAAAAATATTACTCATAAGAAATATCACTGCAAATAAGAAAATTCAAAAGTTTCAAAAAGGAAGGAGAAATAATAATAAAAAAATCACAAAAGAATCACAAAATCACAAAACAGCCTTACATCTGTTCCTAAAAACATTTACACTCTTTGGGAAGGGATTAAATAGCTCAGCAGGCAACTCATTCATGTCAACAATAGTTCTGTTTAAATATGAATATTTCTTATATTTGTTTTTTGTTTTCTATACTTAAATTTGTAATTGTGATCATTTTTCCCTTTAAAAGATGGTTCTTCCACCCCCTTGTGTAACTCACTCCATGCTGCCTCCATATTTATTACATTAAAAAAACCACAGAGTCTACTCCATTTCCTTCTCCTTTGCAAGCTCTCCCAGCCCAATTTTTCTAGCATATCTCCGTCACGTTATCTGTTCTCCTGTGCCTACCCAATTAATATCTGACTGCCTTTCTTTGAACCTTTGTGATGTTTTCAGTGCTGCGTGGAGGAAGAAGTCCGCGATTCTTCTTTATTTTGTTTACAGGCTTTCCTCGGGTCTCCCCTACGAGGCGCTAGGGGAGCCGGGGGGAAGGTATAAAAAGGCAGGCATGGAAGGAAAGAGGAAGGAAGGGGGTGCCGGTGGTGTAGTGGTTAGGACGCTGGCTGCTACTTGCCCGATGCTAGAAAAAGTCATCGGGTATGAATCCTGCACGAGTACAATTTTTCTCAAGGTCATATGGCCCCCTGTTTGTGTGGTTTGAGGAGACCGCGCAAATTCAGCTGTTCCGTCCTTTGGAAGGGACGTTAAGCTGTTGGCCCCCCTGGTGTTCTTCGTAAGAGCAGGCAAATGCCGGCACCGGGTTTCCCTTCTCCCTTCACTACCTCTGAGATACCCATTTGTGCTGTAAGAGAGGCGAATTGACTGGGCATTCAAACAAACAAACAAGAGGAAGGAATTCCGCTGCAGAGAGGTTGCCGTGAGTTGGGTCGTGACCTGCCCTAGGTTAGGAGTGGTTCGTTTGGTTATTGAAGTTTGCGTTCCTTCGTTTTCTTTTTTTTCCGAGTGCGGGCGGAGCTTCTGGACTTATTACCCATACTGGCGCCCAAAGGTTCTTTTTCTTCTTTTTTTGGAGAGTACGATTTCTCCTGAAACCCACGCACGAGCGAGCCGGCTGGTGGAGTGCGGGAGGTCCGTCACACCTTATCCAGCTTCCTGATATGTCCGTCTTCGTGCGGATTTCATACCAAGGAGGCATATTCCAATATTGGCCGAACTAGAGATTTGTATGCTTTCTCCTTTGTAGCTGGACTGCTTCCTTTGAGAGTCCTCATAACCCAGTGCAGCATTTTGAAAGCTTTCCTTTTTATGAAATCGACATTTAATCCCCATCCTAGATCCTTTGATAAATAGACACCTAAATATATACAGTGATCACTTTTTGGTATAGGATTTCCTGAAAAATTATACTCCCTATTGTCACCAATTTCCTATTAGTGAATGTCATGTACATACTTTTACTTATATTGATGTCCATTCTGTTGGTATTGGTCCAATCTGAAAGTTTGTCGATATCATTTTTGAGGGTATCACAATCGCTTTCACTCTCGATCTGCCTATAAATTATGCAATCATCTGCAGAAAGTCTTATCTTGGAGTTCATTTTGTCTGGAAGATCGTTGACGTAAATTAAGAAGAGCAGCGGCCCTAAGATGTGACCTTGTGGAACCCCTGATATGGCACTCGTCTCATCTGAATACCTGTTACCTATTTTCACTCTTTGAGTTCTTCCAGTAAGAAAATTCGCAACTCACTTCAGTACCCTTACGTCGATTGGTAATTGCTCCATCTTCAACTGCAGGAGATCATGTGGCACTCTGTCAAATGCTGTCGATAAATCAACGATTATAGCATCAACTTCTTTCCCTTCGTCTAAGGTGTCATCAATGTCTTGACACAAACCCACTAATTTGGTTTCACAGGAATACCCTTTCCTGAACCCATGCTGAGTTTTAAATAGCCACTTATCCCTTACCCACCAATCCCGTATGTAGTCTGATATTACCTTCTCCATTAGTTTACAAACCACAGACGTTAAGCTAACTGGCCTATAGTTCTTTACTACCGTCTTTTCACCATTCCTAAAAAAGGGTATATGTGCCATTTTCCAGTCTTTAGGTAAGGCATGATTATTCATCATTACATTGAATAGGTGAGTTATGTAGGGAGACATGGCAGTAGCACCCAGTTTCAGTATGTCAGTTGCAATAAAATCCAGTCCCACTGACTTATTTGCCCTCAACTTCCTATTTTTTAAAAAAATGTCTGTATCCATGACTCTAATGGGTATTATCTCTGATGTATTTTTGCATATCTTCCAGTTTAAGGAGTCATTTATCAGCTCTCTAGTTTTTAATTTATCCCTACTATTTTCTTGTTTCCTATATATGCTTGTAAACCATTCATTAAAAGCATTAGCTTTACTGTAATCATCCATGACTAACAACCCTTCACTATCTTTAACTGACGCTATATCCATCCTGTTATCTTTCTTTCTCCTAATAAATTTGTAAAATTTGTTTCTGTTCTTAGAAATGACATTAACAAGAAATTTTTCCTTCGCCTTCTTCTTTTCCCTAACATGACCTCAAAGATAATGCGACCCTTAAGATTTTGAAAGGTTTTCAAGAAAATACTGGAATAAAAACATGAAAACTGAAATTTTTCTGTATTTCACCTTTAAATAATTAATCAACATTATTAATATCATTCATTGTATTCATTGCACTTAAACTTTTGGGTTGGAATTAATGTTAAAAAACAACAAAATTAATTAATTTTAGCCACATTTTGCAATGAGATGCGTTGCATCTAATTAAAAATTTTAAAAAATATAAAATTAATTTTATATAATTTTTTATATGAATAGGGACCCTGATATCATAGTTATACCCATATTCCTCTTATACAAATGGGCAGAGATTCAAGTGTTCCTGCTATTAAAAAAATCATTTATCCTTGAATATAACACGAGTGCTACTTTACAATGTCATTTCAGAAAAAATTGCATTGTATTCGTGCCAATACAGTATAAGGATATAATTTCTTGGTGTCCAAATAACATTTATTAGAACATTGAATTTCTTGCATCTTAAACTTTGGAAAAGTACCTAACTTGAAAATGTTTTTACAATTACAATTAAGAGTGAATAATGTATATCTACATTAAATAGTGCCATTTTCTTCTTTGAGTAATTTATGACTTTATGGCCACTTAACCATTAACATAGGTTAAATTTAATCTAAGTCATAAATGGTATTTATTTATTATTTTTCTTCAAGTCTCTATATATTTATTTCTTTAAGAATCTCATACCTATACACCACCTTTTTGACTTTGCATGCTTGTGGTTAGCAAATTTGTACTTAGCAACAAAATATTTTATTCTTACCATTACTTCTGTTTTGCACTGGTTATTTGCATTTTGCGTCATGCATTTGCGATGCCACAAGCAGGTCTCCCTCTCCTTTTTTGTTTTGAAGTTCAGTTTTACCTTTGGTGCCCTAGAAAAGCACATTATTATTATATATTTATAATGCTCATTAGCAGTTTTCGAAGTAAACAAACCTGATAACTCTCGACTTAATTATTTTGTAGCTCAGTTTAAACTTCACCATCACTGTAAAACTTTACATTAAAATTTAAAGAAATGCCATCGTTTTGGAATGTAAGCTTTTCGTTTACTATTATTTTTGTATTGCGAACATAATTTAGGGCAATTTTATTTTGTTTTGTTAGGTTTTCATTTTTTATTACAAATTTTTCATAACGTAAGATTTTCTGCCACGTGTATTGAATACGACTACTAAAAGAAATGTTACCACTTTAATGCTTTGTTAACAAGATCAAAAATCGCATGCAAAATGCACTGGATGTAAATTGCACAAGTACCAAAAGAAGTGTAATTGCTTTGTAATGCTGGATTTTCATTTGCTATTACTCATTTTGAAGATGATTAAGAATTCATTTCACTTTATGATGCTAGGTATTCATATGCTATTACATTTTATTTTATTTTCTGTTAAACTGCATTATTTATGATAAAAATGTGAATTTTTTAGGTTGACTGGGAACCATACTACCATAATAACATTGTGTTTTATGGGAAAATAGGATTTGAACTTCGTGATTTTGCATTTCATGCCAGTTTTCCAGAACCAATTATTCACAAAGTTCAAAAGGTGGTGTAATGTTTTTAATCTTTACTATTTGTGAAAAAGTATAATGCAATGGCATTTGAATTGTTTTTAAATGATTTAATTCTAATATCTTAAAGGTTTAAGTTTACCAGAGTTCTGGCAGTTTCAATTCAATATATACTGTTATTAGAAAATTTTGAATCAGTTTTCTATTAAATGATATTTATAGTATATGAAAAATATTCTTGGGAAAACAATGTTTCTTCAGTATTTATATAGGCTTTAATTTACAGAGGGGATGTAAACAATTAAATGTTATTTATCATGAGCTATTGGATTTATGCTTCAACTTTGTTAGATATGATAGTTGAAATGAAAATTACAGCTGGACTCCTGAGTGCAGAAGTAGTTATATTTATATTGAAATTAATGAATGGCGGAGACTGTAAAATTCCGTAATATGGATGGAATGTGACAGTTTAATTTAAAAACAAATTAAAACAACATTATTAAATGTTTTGTTTTTAAGTTGCATAGAACCATATCGACAAAGGAATGTTAATTAGTTGAAACAATGCATTGAAATGCTTTTTTAATAATTATTATTTAAGCAATTCTGTCTCCTGGTTTCTTGTTGGCATCTGGCTACCCTATGCACTTATCAAGTATGAAAGGACAGCAGATAGAGAAGTGAGATTGAATCAGAAGCGATAGTGTTAGTTTTTACTGCATTAAGTGGGATATCAGGATCTTGTCATACTGAAAGCTTTATTTCCAGCAAATGGGAAATCCTTTCTTACTCTAATTTTACTTAACGTTCTAAAGATATCTTCTTTGATTGTTGAGCAAGGCAAAATGTCTCAATATATCTATAAAATTAATTACTTTCATCCAATATGGTAGTGTAGGCTCCTCTTGATTAAGTGGTCATACAAATGTTGGTTTTCTCCACCACTTATTCACTTGCTTCAAGTTTGGAATGATGCGAGAAAATTACTTGATAAATTTCTTAGATTTTTATGAAAGTCATTGAAAAGGATAAAAAATGAAATGGTTAAATTAATAACCAGAGGTTCCAGCTGACTTGAAATTAATTTAAATAGATTCACTACTATTTATTCATGCCGGTAGTTAAAAATGTTTTATTTGTGAAGTTGGCTAGTTTTTATTTTAAATATTAACAGCCAAAGAGCACAAATTTGCTGTTGAAATTTAAAAAAATATATTATTTTTAAGTCTTAAAAGAGAATGAATTGAAATCAGGTATGCTTAAAGCCAGCATGCAAACAAAATTGTCTAAATTTTTTATTGATTTTAATTGTTAAACCTGCACTTCTTAAGTTATGGCTCATTTATCAATAGTGACCATTTAAAGCCAATTAAATCATAGAGTATAATTATGCTTTGTAAATTTCACTCATTTTGTTAGATTGTACACTTGAAGGACAGTTAAGAGTAAAAATTCTGCTGTTGAAAGATTGTTAACAAGTGATAATATTATTCTACAAAATGTCTTGAATATTTAGTCAATTAATTATTATGCAGAATTTCCTAATTGAATTCAATAACATTTTGAATTTTCCTCATTAAGGTGTCTGCTGAGCCAAAATGGACATGCATGGTGTTGGGAAGAGTGAAGAGTCCTGCTGAGCTGTGCCTGGAACATAGAGACATCTGGGTATGAGAGTTAAGTGGAGTCTTGACTGGAGGATATGGGATGAGAGAGGGTTTTATACCTATAAGTTGCAAATTCTGGTCTGTTCTCAAAAGCAGATAATGGTGATTAGTGGATTGGGAATGAATATTCATTAATCTGGATTAAACGACCTTTCATAATTTATGATTGCTCTTAATCATTTATCATTGCACTAGTCAAAGAAATGGAGTCTTTTTTGTACATGATCGATGTGTTAGACAGAAGAAGTTTATTTAGTTTGTCAAACTTTTTTATTAATATATATCATCATCATCATGAGGTGTTCTGCCTCTAGGCAGGTCCCTGGCACCAGCGTTGTCTCCACTCATTTCTGTTCCTTGCCATTTCTTTCATTTCCTGATACCCTCCCCTTTCTTTCAGATCGTCAAACATTTTTATTCTTCTACGTCCCCTTTTCCTTTCACCTTCTACTGATCCTTCCAACACCATCAATAGTAAACCTTCTCCTCTCAAGATATGCCCTAACCAGTTACTTTTCCTCCTCTAAATTGTTTCAAGTAATCTTCTCTTCTCATTCACCCTTGTTAGTATTGCTTCATTCCTTATCCTATCCGTCCACTTAACCTTCTCCATCCGCCTCCACACCCACATTTCAAATGCCTCTAGTCTTTCTTTCTCTCTTTTCTTTAGCGTCCATGTTTCACACCCATAAAGCAATACACTCCAAACATAGCACTTCACAAGACGTTTCTTCAGATTTAAATCCATTTTACCACATAGTACCCGCTTTTTCCTATTAAATGTTTCTTTTGCCATTGCTATTCTTGTTCTTATTTCTTTTTCACTTCTCCAGTCTTCAGTTAGCATGCTTCCCAAATATCTATACTGTTTTACTTGCTCCACTCTTCCATCCTTTATTGACACATTCATAATCTCTCTATCCCCTATTCTCATCACCTTTGTTTTCTTTATGTTCATTTTCATTCCATATTCCATCATCCTGTCTTCTAGCTTTGTAACCATTTCCTGAATATGCCTCGTTTCATCTGCCAAAATTGCCATGTCATCAGCAAACCTTATACAATTTATTATTCTACCCCCAATACTAATTCCTTTATCATTCCCTATTCCATTGTCAATCATTTCTTCAGCATATATATTGAACAGGGTTGGCGATAAGCAGCACCCTTGTCTTACTCCTCTTCCTAGATCATACCATTCGGTCTGTGCATCTTTTATCCTCATAGCTGCTTTCTGTTTCATATACAGCTCTTTAATTAACCTTCTATCTTTCCAGTCTACTTTTTTTGCTTTTAGTATTTCCATCAGTTTTTCCCAGTTCACTCGGTCGAATGCCTTCTCCATATCTATGAAGCACAGACTAATTCCTTTACCCCTTTCTATATATCTCTCTCCACTCATTCTTATCAATCCTATTGCATCTCTTGTAGCTCTACTCTTTCTAAATCCAAACTGTTCCTCTGCAACATTTTCTTCCATTTTGCTAATTAGTCTCCTGTTCATAACCCTAAGTAGAACCTTTGCTGCATGTGTAATTAAACTGATTGTTCTGTGTTCACTGCATTTTCTTGTTCCTTGCTTTTTCGGAATTGGAATCATAATTGTTTTGACGAAATCCTCTGGCCACATCCCCTTGTCATAGATTGCATTACACAACTTCACTATTTCTTCCAGTCCTTCCTCATTAAGACACTTAAATAATTCTATCGGTATCTCATCTACCCCCATTGCCTTCCCATTCTTCATATCCTTTATTGCTTGTAGCACCTCTATTTTCAATATCGAAACCCCTGTTTCATCATTATTTATTTCATCCTGCTCTTCAATACGGAGATCCTTTGGTTTTTCATTTGATTTGTACAACTCCTCCATGTATTCTCTCCATCTATTAAGGACCTCCTCTTCCTTATATAGAACTTATTAATATAGAACTTATTAATATAGAACTTATATAGAACTTATTAATATATATAATATACATTAAAAAAGCAAGGACGGAGTAATGCAATTTTAATTGAAGTCAAATTCTGAATTCATATCAAGGATAAAATTTCAATTGAGTTTTTTGTAAAAATTTCCAATTCTCAACTCGTGTATTGAGAGGAGCTAGTCAATTTCAATGATAAGTTCTTTCAAAATTCCACCCACCCAATATTATAAGTTTTTAAACATCCTTTAAAAGTAACTGTTCTTTAAAATTTCCTTGAGGTTTCTCTTTACAAAATATTTTCCATTTCTTTCTCAAAGTGTAATGTCGAAACTATTTCTGACTAGTAAAATTCCAAAATTATTCTAACTGTTAAATGTTATTTTTAAAAGAACTGTTCTTTGCTAGACATTGACTTCAAAAGAATGTCTCATCCAAAAATAAATTTAAAAATTATTATATTATAATTATTAAAGTTTATCAACAGTTATTTTTAAAATAACTCTTCTTTTAAATGTATGTTCTTTAAAATATGCCAGATGTTGTTTCTTTTTCTGAGCAATCCTGAATTTTTACAAGTCTTTCTAATCCAAGTTTTTCTCCCATTCCATTTACTGCCATTTTTTTCTTTTATTAAGAGATGCAGTTTTTTCATCTTGGTATAATAATTCTTTTATCCCATCTTATTTAATCTAGTCCTGCACAGACTCCACTTCGCTCTCACACCCACATTTGGAGGGGATGAAGGGATGAGGGATTTTTTCCCTCACCCCTTTTTTGAAGGAAGCAGAAACACAGAAATAATTATTGTTCTTGTAAAATAATGAACCTTGTCATTTATTGTAATTTTTGTTGCAAGTACAATTTGTATCATAATGTAAAATTCTCACAGCAACGCAATAAAGAGAATAACAATAACTATGTTTTCCAATTTGATGACAGCAAGCCCAGCAGATTGTCCCGGCCGCTCTTTTAAGTGCGTTGGACTTGGGTGATTTTTTTATAGGCTTCTTTTTTTGAAAAATCCTCGTCTCTGCTCACTCATTTCAGCTGCTGCAATTGCTTCACCGTTGCCTTGACTGCAGCTGCACTCTTAATTTAGCACAATTTATTCTGCTACACATCTAAAAAAACAAACCACTTAAATAACAGTGGCCCCCTCAAAATAAATGCCCCCTGTTGGTCAAGGGATTACAATAATTGAAACAAATAATTGTACATAAGAGAAACGTACTGCAGGAACAGAAGAAATAATAGGTTGAATCAATAAGCAATTACTATACTCAATGTAAAAAAACAAATTACTAAGTTTCCTCAGCAATAGCATTGAAAACGCTAATACAAGATATTAAATGCAACTTCAGCTAACAGATGCTTAAAAACTAGTTTTTTTTCTTTTAGCCAAAATTAAGTTCCATGAATCATTGATAAAATAGTGCATGGCATTACATGATATATACCTGGATAAGATATTTTCCCATTCTATAGTATTTTATAAGTTGTCTTACAGTTTGCATAAATCTGAAAGAATATGACTAGTTACTGCTGCTAGCAATTTAATTTTTATAACAGCAAGTATAAGCTGAAATGTTTTATATATTATGGAAAATATACCTCCTTGCTTGGAGTTAAAATGTTTTATATCAATAACTTTAGCAATCAAGATGAAAAAAGTTATATACAGTATCACAAATGTTTAATTGTTCTTATGTGAAATTCAGCCAAAGAAATTCTAAAATATTAAACGAATTTTGCCAAAGCAAATGCATGATTAAAAGGAAGAAACTCCTTAGAATATTACGGATTCAAAGAAATATGTCACTAGTACTTGTTCTTTAAATAATTTCCATTTCTTACATACAGGTAAATACAGTAAATGCATAAAATCGAATGATTCCAATTTTTACTGAGGAAGTAGTAATTGCATTTCTTCGCTAACACTGCTTGCATTATTAGCTAACCATTAATACAGTACATTACCCCTCAGATGATTCAACCCTTTCATAGCCATATTATTAATTTAGCGTAAATTTCACAAAAAAATCATTATTATTGTTTTGAATCAATAATTATTTGAATTTTAATATAAGAAAGTTATGTAGACTCACGTAATAAATTAACTTATTATGTATAATGATAAATGCAATTACAAAATACTGTTTTAAAAGTGATATTCAGAGGATTTACAAATTGTAATTGATAAAATAAAGATAAATTCAATAGCATCATTAAATATTTGGATATAATTAAGTAATTTATATTAAATTTAAAGAATCCCTTCTCAAAATTCTGAGAAAAAGTAAAAATCTCAATTCTTTCAACAAAATTATCATTCAGCAGAGATAAAAAAGTCAAAAAATTCTTTACAGAATTTTTCGAAGTCCCTAAAAGTTCTGAGTGATGCAAATGATTTATATCCCACACAATGGCTACAAAAGGGTTAATTCATCCCAATCACAAATCACTTGACCAACAGGAGGCATTAACACATGAAGATACTGACAAAAGAGATGAAAAATATCTCTCAAAACTATTCTGTTGAGTTATCAATGACATAAAATAGAATCGAATGAGCATTCCACAATATATATTAGCAAAGAACTACACAATACAATTTTAATTGCTTCTCTGAATAAGACTTACTATAGATCTCAACTTTCTCTGCTACAATACCTTTTGAGTGCCAAAAAACTATATATACAGCCATTCATGTAAATATTAAGCCATATTTAACACCGTTGATATAGAATGGGATGAAATTAAAACCAGTATCAAGGATACCTTGGATAAAGAGATTGGAAAACAAGAGAAGAAAATCAGAAAACCATGGATCACGAAGGAAATGCTGGAGAAAATGAATGAGAGACGAAAATGGAAAAACGTTAACAGTGAAGAAGGTAGAGCCAACTATAGGCGTATAAACAATGAGTTGAGAAGGGTAACAGATAAAGCTAGAGAAAATTGGATAAAAGGAAAATGTGATGAAATAGAACAAATGGAGAAGTTAGGACGGTACGATATGATGTACGCTAGGGCACTGGAATTAGAAAATAAGAAGACTAATGGAATTTGTGGTAAAGGAATTATGAATACGGATGGGAAGATAGTATCAGAAACAAAGGATGTAGCACAGGTATGGGAAGAATACATTAAGGAATTATACAGCAAACAGGCAGGAGCGGCAAAAATAGAACTAGAAAATGAGGAAAACATTGAAGAAGACAACTTAGGACCAAGTATTATGGAGAGCGAAGTAGAAAAAGCGATAGTGGAACTAAAGAAGGGGAAAGCCACGGACAGCGATGGAATACCGGCTGAGATACTTAAAGTCATAGGATCAGAAGGACTAAAAGCGATCACGAAATTAATTAATAAGATTTACGACACGGGAGAGTGGCCTCAGGATTTCCTAGAAGTAACAATGATCCCTCTAAAGAAGAAGCCAAAGGCAATGCAGTGTAAAGATTACAGAACAATAAGCCTTCTGTCACACACATCGAAGATCATCACGAGGATTCTTAATAAAAGGCTGGAGAAAAAGGCAGAAGAAATAATAGGGGAAGATCAATTCGGTTTCAGAAAAGGACGAGGAACTAGAGATGCTATAGGAGTAGTTAGAATCATATCAGAAAGGGCAATAGAATACAGTCAAGATATCTGCGCATGTTTCGTAAACTGGCAGAAGGCCTTTGATAGAGTAAATTGGGTCAAGTTGATGAAGATATTAAAGGATATAGGTGTAGACTGGAAAGACAGGAGACTGATTAGGAATCTATATGAGAATCAAGTTGTAAAGGTCAGGTTTGAGAATGTGGACACCTGCGGAATAAATATCGGTAGAGGAGTAAGACAAGGCTGCTGCCTATCACCAACCCTATTCAATATATATGGAGAAAGTCTAATGCAAGAAGCTTTAGAAGGCACAGGGGATTTCAAAATTGGAGGAAGGATTATAAGAACAGTGAAATACGCAGATGATCAAGTACTTCTAGCAAGAAAGGAAGAGGAGCTACAAAAAATGATAAATAGACTAGTGATAACAGGTAGAAAATACGGTATGGAAATAAATACAGAAAAATCCAAGGTCATTCGAATATCAGGTAAAGAAGAGAATCTGAACATAACTATTGGGGGAAAGCCATTAGAACAAGTTTCAGAATATAAATACCTTGGAAGTATCATAACACGAGAGGCAAAATGTACGGATGAGATCAGAAATTGAATAGGAAAAGCAAAAGCGGCTTTCAGGAGAAAGAAACAACTACTTACAGGGAATATAAGGGAAGATATCCGCAAGAAGTTGATAAAATGCTACGTATGGAGTATAGCATTGTATGGGGCAGAAACATGGACGCTAAGGAAAAATGACATCAAATACTTGGAAAGCTTTGAAATGTGGACTTGGAGGAGAATGCTGAAGATAAAATGGACAGATAGGATGAAAAACGATGAAGTGCTACGAAGAATAGGAGAGAAGCGAATGATTATACAGACTATCAGAAAGAGGAAGGCTAACTGGGTTGGACATTACCTGAGGAGAGAGAGTATGATTAAAGACGTGTTAGAAGGAAAACTAGATGGGAAAAGGGAAAGAGGTAGGAAAAGGTTTCAGCTGATAGACGATTTGAAAGGGAAAGAGAGTTATCAAGATATAAAGAGGACAGCGGAAAATGGGAGTATATGGAGAACCAGGTTTAACCATGAATAATCACGGACCTGTCTACGGACAGACTACCTATGATGATGATGATGATGATTTAACACTAATCGATATTTTTATAAAAATAACTTTTTAACTTCATGCTTGTCTCTGAATCCTTGATGGAAGAGTAGAGTTTATTTATTGAGATCAGTACAGCCTTTTTATCATTGAATAAACACTAGAATTTCTAAAATAGTGCAAATACAGTAACATTTCAACATTTAAACATTTCGTCAATGTTACTTGATCAGAACTTTAAAAATGTTTAGTTAACAGTATAATGGTATAATAATAGTTAATTATTTCCTCCATAATGATTCAAATGACTTTAAAATAATACTAATATCTAATATATAACAATAACTTCATCGTCATCGGTGGGTGGGAAAGCAGAACTGTAATGCTATTTTTAACAAACTTTCCGAGTAGCTAGAAGATTGACATTTAATGGGAATGTCCGATCCTTAAAGTAAAAGCCATTTACGGAAAAAAATTCCAAAATCAACCTGAGTTCGACTCCTGAGAATGATTTCAATTCCCCATAAGATAACATGGAGAAATTGATATTTCGACCTGCAAGCTTATTTTCTTTTGTACATTAAAATTCACATATTTGACCTTTGATCTCTGGACTAGAACTGCATTAAAGAAAAATGACAATAGTTTCTTATTCTTATCGTCTTTTGTCACCTTTAAATCAAAATCTCTTGAATTTAACATTTTAATATCTTACTTTGACAAAATTTTGCATTTTTAAGGAGAAGTTGCCTTGCCAATCGACTGCATTGTTGAACTCAAAATCCTATTGCTCTCTCATATGCTCCCGTTCCCTCCGGACCTCCATAGACCCTCCCGACCCAATTCATAGGTGTCAGAGATATCTCAGAATTAGTTTTTACTTTCCCCATATACATAGTATTGTTTTCATGAAAAAATTCGAATTCGAGATTTCAACGGATTTTCACGTTTTGAGGTCCTCTGAACACATTTTGACTATTTTTGCAATAATGTCTGCCTGTTGGTCTGTCTGTATGTGATCGGATTTTTACTTTCTCCATATGTAGTATAGGGGGAAGTATTGTTTTTATGAACATGAAAAGCACAAAAGTTGAAATGATTGTAACCATATGACACATATAATTTAATAAAATAAAAATTCAGTATATTTTCAGTACCAGTAGACACCCTGTTACTAATTAAACATATAAACTCAATAGTTTCCCAGTAAAACCTTAATTATTCACCAGTTAGGAAAATAAAAACCAAACCACATTTCTCAGATGTTTATATGTAGTTTCTTTGCTGTGAAATTGGATATTCCATTATTTTTTAAACTAAAAGCTTCACAAGTAACTTCTTTTTCTCATGCTAAATTGATTCAGAATTGTTCAATTGTTTTGTGATTTTGTATTCGAAGAGTACATTCTTTTATGATCATCATCATCATAGGTAGTCTGTCCGTAGACAGGTCCGTGATTATTCATGGTTAAACATGGTTCTCCATATACTCCTATTTTCCGCTGTCCTCTTCATATCTTGATAACTCTCTTTCCCTTTCAAATCGTCTATCAGCTGAAACCTTTTCCTGCCTCTTTCCCTTTTCCCATCTAGTTTTCCTTCTAACACGTCTTTAATCATACTCTCTCTCCTCAGGTAATGTCCAACCCAGTTAGCCTTCCTCTTTCTAATAGTCTGTATAATCATTCGCTTCTCTCCTATTCTTCGTAGCACTTCATCGTTTTTCATCCTATCTGTCCATTTTATCTTCAGCATTCTCCTCCAAGTCCACATTTCAAAGCTTTCCAAGTATTTGATGTCATTTTTCCTTAGCGTCCATGTTTCTGCCCCATACAATGCTATACTCCATACGTAGCATTTTATCAACTTCTTGCGGATATCTTCCCTTATATTCCCTGTAAGTAGTTGTTTCTTTCTCCTGAAAGCCGCTTTTGCTTTTCCTATTCTATTTCTGATCTCATCCGTACATTTTGCCTCTCGTGTTATGATACTTCCAAGGTATTTATATTCTGAAACTTGTTCTAATGGCTTTCCCCCAATAGTTATGTTCAGATTCTCTTCTTTACCCGATATTCGAATGACCTTGGATTTTTCTGTATTTATTTCCATACCGTATTTTCTACCTGTTATCACTAGTCTATTTATCATTTTTTGTAGCTCCTCTTCCTTTCTTGCTAGAAGTACTTGATCATCTGCGTATTTCACTGTTCTTATAATCCTTCCTCCAATTTTGAAATCCCCTGTGCCTTCTAAAGCTTCTTGCATTAGACTTTCTCCATATATATTGAATAGGGTTGGCGATAGGCAGCAGCCTTGTCTTACTCCTCTACCGATATTTATTCCGCAGGTGTCCACATTCTCAAACCTGACCTTTACAACTTGATTCTCATATAGATTCCTAATCAGTCTCCTGTCTTTCCAGTCTACACCTATATCCTTTAATATCTTCATCAACTTGACCCAATTTACTCTATCAAAGGCCTTCTGCCAGTCTACGAAACATGCGCAGATATCTTGACTGTATTCTATTGCCCTTTCTGATATGATTCTAACTACTCCTATAGCATCTCTAGTTCCTCGTCCTTTTCTGAAACCGAATTGATCTTCCCCTATTATTTCTTCTGCCTTTTTCTCCAGCCTTTTATTAAGAATCCTCGTGATGATCTTCGATGTGTGTGACAGAAGGCTTATAGTTCTGTAATCTTTACACTGCATTGCTTTTGGCTTCTTCTTTAGAGGGATCATTGTTACTTCTAGGAAATCCTGAGGCCACTCTCCCGTGTCGTAAATCTTATTAATTAATTTCGTGATCGCTTTTAGTCCTTCTGATCCTATGACTTTAAGTATCTCAGCCGGTATTCCATCGCTGCCCGTGGCTTTCCCCTTCTTTAGTTCCACTATCGCCTTTTCTACTTCGCTCTCCATAATACTTGGTCCCAAGTTGTCTTCTTCAATGTTTTCCTCATTTTCCAGTTCTACTTTTGCCGCTCCTGCCTGTTTGCTGTATAATTCCTTAATGTATTCTTCCCATACCTGTGCTACATCCTTTGTTTCTGAGACTATCTTCCCATCTGTATTCATATTTCCTTTACCACAAATTCCATTAGACTTCTTATCTTCTAATTCCAGTGCCCTAGCGTACATCATATCGTACCGGCCTAACTTCTCCATCTGTTCTATTTCATCGCATTTTCCTTTTATCCAATTTTCTCTAGCTTTATCTGTTACCCTTCTCAACTCATTGTTTATACGCCTATAGTTGGCTCTACCTTCTTCACTGTTTACGTTTTTCCATTTTCGTCTCTCATCCATTTTCTCCAGCATTTCCTTCGTGATCCATGGTTTTCTGATTTTCTTCTCTTGTTTTCCAATCTCTTTATCCAAGGTATCCTTGATACTGGTTTTAATTTCATCCCATTCTATATCAACGGTCTTCGGTTTGTTTTCCAACTTTCTTAGGTTATCTTCCAACTTCATGCTGACTACATCCTGCCTTTCTTTCAGTTTTTCTAGGTCCCAGGTCTGTCTTTCTCTTCTCGTTTTTCTTATTTGTTTGAGCTTTGTATTCACGTCAAGTATTAGAAGGCTGTGATCTGAATCAATGTCTGCTCCTTGCAATGCCTTGGCGTTCTTTATGCTGTTCCTGAATCTTTGTTTTACAAGGATGTAATCTATTTGGCATCTCATTCTATCTCCTGGGCTTTTCCATGTGTATAACCTTCGTTTATGGTTTTTGAACCATGTATTAGTCACTACAAGGTCATTATTGATGCAGAATTCTACGAGTTTCTCCCCTCCTCGATTTCTCTTCCCAAGTCCGTATTGCCCGACAACATTTTCTTCCTGTCCTTCTCCGACTATGCTGTTCCAATCTCCCATTATTATGCAGTTTACCTTTCCTCTTCCGTCTTTTTCGTAAATTTCATTAATTTGCTCATAGATTTCATCTATTTCTTCATCGTCATGAGCTGACGTTGGCATATATACCTGGATTATCAGCATGTCCACTGGGACTGCTTCTAGCTTTATTGCCATCAGTCTATCGTTCGTTGCTATTATCTTGGTCACGCTTTTCATAATATCTTTCCTAAGTACCAGAGCTACTCCCCTTTCCCCACTATTTCCTCCAGAATAAACTACCGTGAATTCTTCCGAGTCGAACTGTCCTTCTCCCTCCCATCTAGTTTCGCTTAGCCCTATAATGTCCACTCTATTTCTTCTCATTTCTTCTTTCAAGTTCTCTAGCTTTCCTGCCTTTCTCATAGTTCTTACGTTCCAAGTCCCTATTCGTAATTTACTTTCGACAAATGTTTTCCTCAAGGCAGTCCCCGCCCGGAGATCCGATTGGGGGACTATTTTACCTCCGGATTGTTTTACCTCGAGAGAACTCATATTGTCCAACCATATAATCTTTACTAGGGATTGTAATGTGGTAGTTTCCCTCTTGCTTTCCACATCGCAGTACTGTAGCCGTTCAAATCGTCCTGATCACGCCTACAGCTGTATTGGATATAGACCCAACCAACATCATTTGTTTTCGGCTCTATACCATACTGACAGTACTGCTGCCTACTGCCAGGCACTGATGATAGTTTTTTTTTTTTTTAAATAAAACCTCCATTCGAGGGGTTTGAACCCCCGAACTTTGCAATAGAAAGCCGACACGCTAACCACTACACCACTAGTGCATGATATACACTTAAAAAACAATATATTTTTGTTGTTCATCGCTCGAAAGAAGAGTCCATGCAGCACAACACCTCAAAATCGCTAAGAGAAAGGCTTTCCTAGCTAAGGCTTTCATGAAGCATAGAATTCAGGCACAGGTCTCCTTGCATATAACAAACTCAGATGTAACGAATCCTCAGATATAATGGTCACCCTGAGTTGATCCGACCAGACTTACGGAATTTCTTCAAAATCTAACCCTATTATAACGAACGCCACTTCAAATATAATGGCTTAATATGGCCTTCACCCTCCCCTCCAATCTTTTATATGGCTGTTGGAAAAGTGGCAAATCTTCATCAGTAGGTACAGAAGATTTGCGGCATTTACTGGAGAATGTATGGCCTGAGATTTGACGAAATTTCAATGACGAAGACGTCTACAACATGGATGGGACGTGTTTTTTATAGTCTAACGCCAGACCAAACCTGGGACTTCAAAGGAGAAACTCGCAAAGGTGGGAAAAAACCAAAGAAATGTCTAATGGTCCTGGTCTGCGAGAACAAAAAACAGAAAGTTACTTGTCGTTGGAAAATCGAAACATCCCCGCTGCTTCAAAAACGTCAAGTCTCTTCCAGTCCTCTATGAGCAGTGGCGGCTCATGTATAGGCACTGCAGAACTGCAGCACCCCCTATTTCCACTTGATATTATCGATAACATTTAATATAATGAGTCCTTTTTTCTTTAATTCTTTCTTTATTTTTGTAGTACAATATATATTCCTTAAGCTTAATATCAGTACTTCAGTAGCCATCCCCCAGTTTATGAAAAAGATACAAAAATCTTTGTATGGAACTGTGCGCTTCACAGTGTCAGCGACGTGGTGTTTGACTGTTGTGCGCATGCGCACATAGGAGGGGGGGGTGGGGAGGAAGGCGGGACTGCCAGGTAGAGAGAGCACTGTTGCTCTCACAGTGCCGGCTCTGGCGTGATGGTGGAAGGAAGTTTTTTTTTACTCAGCGTGTGTTGTGCTTAAAAACCGTGTACCATATTCTTGAATGTGATAAAGTGTAGAAGTGTGTAGAATTAGATTATTATTCTGCTTCCAGCTATTCTATTTGATTCATTTTTTTTCGGTTCTTTTATTTAACAAAAAACTTTAACCATGGCCTTGCATCCCCAAGAAATAAGTTCTGTGACTGTAAGTGAACTTCAACAGCTTAAGTTTTCACAGCTATCTCTCCATGAGAAAGTTACAGTTAAGAAAAGAGGTCGTTCAACACCTGATATTCTAATATCTCAGCCAGGCAAAAGCAACAACAAGAAATATATTCGTAGCTTTAATTCTGAATGGTACCAACGGAAAAGTTGGCTTTGCGGCTGTGAAGTAATAAATGCACTGTTTTGCTTCCCGTGTTTGCTGTTTGGAGGTGATGTACCGTGGACAAAAGATGGTTTTAGAAATATAAACAAAATGAAAGAAAAAACTGAAAAGCATGAGAAGTCAAAGAAGCACGTTGATAATGTTGTTTCACTGTCACTTTTAGGAACCGTAAGTATTAAGGAGAAACTTAGTGAGGCATACAAACTTTCAATCAATGAGCATAATATAAAAGTTAAAAAGAACCGTGAAATTTTGTCCAAAATAATAGACTGCATTTACTTTTGTGGAAACTTTGAAACTCCCTTAGGTGGACATGATGAAAAAGACGATTCAGTAAATCCAGGGGTATTTAGAGGATTAGTAAATTTTGCATCTAAATTAGATTCAGATTTGAAGAATCACTTAGAAACCAGTGCAGTCTTCAAAGGTGTTTCTAAGACCATTCAGAATGAGATACTTGACTGCCTGCTACAAATATACCATGAGGAGATAAGGACGGAAATTAGAAAAGCTTCCTTTGTAGCTGTCATGGCTGATGACACAACAGATGTTTCGGAACACACTCAAATGGTCCTTGTTCTACGGTACATATTGAATGAAGAAATATTTGAGCGTTTTTGGGGATTCTTTATTCCATAAAATCAAACTGCAGATGGCATATCAAAACGTATTTTAGAACAATTGGAAATAATCCTTCAAGGAAATGGACAAAAATTGATAGCTCAGACATTTGATGGTGCAAATGTCATGAAAGGTAAAAAAGCAGGAGTTCAAGCAAAAATAAAAGCAGTTTATAGTAATGCACATTTCATTCACTGTTATGCACATCAACTTAATATAATAATGAGAAATGCAGCAAGTATTACACGAAACGCAAGAATATTTTTCTCTAACATTCTGGCTATTCCAACATTCTTCTCAAGATAACCACAACGTGTGTTCATTCTCAAGAAAAATATGGACGTCAGCATTCCACATCCATCCTCTACAAGGTGGAATTTCAACATACGGACCATAAACAGAGTTCATGAAAATTTGCAACCTTTAAAAAACTGCCTTACTGAAATTCAGTCAACATCAAATGCAGATCAAACCATTGCAGAAGCAACAGGAATTTTAAAATACCTGAATGATGATAATTTCAAGTTTTAGTTAGAGCTTTTTCATCAGATTATGCCTCATGTTGAAATAATTTACAACCAAATGCAATCTCGAGAAATTAGTGTGTTTCAAGTTAATGAATATATAACAAATTTCAAAACTGCTATTTTAGAATTGAGAAACTCAAAGTACTGTGAGAATCCTTCAAAGACACTCATGGCAGAAGCTAAGGAAGTGTGTGACTATATATGTGTTGATATAATGGACAGATATTCTTCCACTAAACACTTAGTAGCTGCTAAATTGTTCAACAAGAAATGCTTCACTAGATTTCAGAATGAACATCCCACAAAAGAGATAGTACTGACCACTGAAGCTTATCCCATTATTGACAAAGAAAAGCTTGAAACTGAACTAAAAGTATTCTATTATAGGACTGATATTCATGAATATTGCAAATTAATTAAGCTGCTGAAATTTATCTTGGAAAATAATCTAGATGATGTTTTTAGTGAAATTACGAAACTGATAAAAACCCTCTTGACAATTCCCATGACTACATCAGAGGCAGAGCGCTGCTTTTCAACATTGAAAAGAATAAAAACTTTTTTAAGAAGCACTATGAATTCGGAAAGACTAAATGCGCTTGCAGTACTTTCAATGGAGAAAAATTTCCTCAATTGTCATCCAGAGATCAAGGAGAAAATTATTGAACTTTTTGCGCAAATTAAAACAAGAAGAATGGATTTCATTTTTAAATGAATAGATCAAGCTTGAACTGTAACAATTTAAGTTAAAGTAAGTAAAAAATGTTTTTTTTTTGTTAAGATTTTATCAAGTTCCTGAATAAATTTTCTTTTTATACATGTTTTTTTCCTTTTACACAATTTTAAAACAAAGGCTAAAAATTTTCTGGAGCAGCACCCCCACTAATTTTAGCTACGAGCCGCCACTGTCTATGAGGCAAACAAAAAAGCGTGGATGACATCTGATATTTTTGGTCAATACTTAAGGGGCTTGGACGAGGACCTTCGTACAAAGCAAAGAAAGATCCTATTGGTGGTGGACAACTACACTGCTCATCGCAAGATGGAGTTAACTAACATCTCTTTGGTTCACCTACCTTCAAACCTGACTGCTCCACTACAGCCAATGGACCAGGGTGTGATATGGAGCTTTAAATCTCACTACAGAAAATCAATGCTGAAGGAGATCATCTATGTGATCAATGGCGGCCAGGCATCAAAAACGTTTACTGTGTTTGATGGCATAACACTCATTGCCCAATCCTGGTCTAAAGTATTGGAGACAACGATTAGGAACTCCTTCCACCAATCATCAACTCTCAGCAAGAGGTTATCGATTCGGACAACTTTGGGAAAGATATGGAGGATTTCATCAGGGTTGATACCAAAGTCCTAACATATGAAGTTCTTACTATAAGCGACATTTTTCAGGATATTGCTGGATGCATGGAGAAGGGGAATGAGGATGAAGAATAAGATAAAGAAGACGAACCTTTAACTAAGGTGACAGGCTGAGAAGCTCTACAAGCCTTGAAGAGGCTTACAAAATTTAACTCGGTTAGTGATGAAGTGTTTTTTTCTATTGAAAAAATAAGAAAAGCAGTAGAAGAAGAAGAAATATCAAAGAAAAAAACAAACTA
Organism: Tanypteryx hageni; assembly: GCA_028673005.1. Classification (NCBI taxonomy): domain Eukaryota; kingdom Metazoa; phylum Arthropoda; class Insecta; order Odonata; family Petaluridae; genus Tanypteryx; species Tanypteryx hageni. Next base: position 34,751,380 of record CM054115.1, read on the forward strand.
AAATGACAGACTACATGCATACTGCATATTTTAAAAAACATTGAATACAATGGATATGCAAATTAAAAATATGAATATTCCATATATATGTATTCTGTAAACTGTATCTGTAAACTTTATCTGACAAGTATGTACATATGTATATGTCTAGTAAATAGAAATTGCATACGATTACAATTTTTAGTGTATGCAACACATTCTTATTGTGTACCTGTATCTTTTTCAACTCCCCAGCCCCCTTCCTCCTACTCGGTTAGAACGGCACCTCGGATATAGTGGCCAAAACCCCCCCAGTGTTTGTTATAACCGAGTTTTATTGTAGCAAAACAAAACCATTAAAAAAGTGTTCTTAACTCAGATATAGTGGCCAAAATCCCCCCAGTGTTTGTTATAACCGAGTTTTAATGTAGTAAAATAAAACCATTAAAAAAGTTTTCTTAACAACTTCGCTTCCATTTGATACTAAACTTACCCAACTTTTGCAAGGAAATGTATTGGTAATTAATCAACGCACCACAGTAACAAGTCCTAGCACTGTACTAAACTACAGCCACATTGAGCTTGAAAAACTGCCGCAAAAGGTCATTACCAATCAGGCTCAAATTTTATTTCAATGTCAACCATGGTCTAGGTAGTACAGAAGACTGTCGTTAATACTTCCAATTACTGAACTAAAGTTGCAATAGACCTGAATGTCAGAGTACTGCAGATTTACCAGTACTGCAGAATTGGCTGAGACTCCCATATTTCCATATTGCCTTATTCTTCTGGATTGTGCCTGATGTTCATTGCTGCCATCAGGCCATCAGCAACCTCACAAACAGAGTGTTCACCTTCTGTTTTGAAAAATTGCTCAATATCTTTTTGTCGGGAGCGAAATGAAGTCATTTTCACAATGTCCTCAAGAAGATTCCACTGCTGCAGCCTTGAGGGCAACAGTTCTGTCTTATTCTTTGGCAGTTCGAGATCCCTGATGAGGTCATAAAATTCGTTCTCCATGATCTTATGCGGTTCAGCAGAGGTCACGTTCACAATCCTTCATCATGAGGCACTGGGCGCATAGCAGATGGTATATTTGGGTACACCACCGTCCACTTTTTCTTCTTAGTAATCCCTTTCCGAATAGGAGACACCATACAGAAGTAACAGTCTGTGACATGATCTGTCGGCTCCCTCCATATAATGGGCACTGCAAAAAGCATGGAACGTCCCTTGCTATTCACCCACACATTGAGCTTTGATGAATAGGATGTGCAGCACACGTGCGGAGCCCAGCTCTTGTCCTGGTCACCTACTTTACAGCCAAGGAAATATCAAATTTTTGATTCACCAACTAATTTCCTAATCAGTTATAATTATTAAAAGAAATCGACGATTATTTAAAAAAACACCTCACTCGAATAGCAGTAATGTAATCTATATATTCACGTTCATTCCCTTGTCATAATTTACCCATTTCTTTTTACTTACGAACGCCGTGTATACGTAAAAAAATAGACGTATTTACGTTATTTTCTCCGTCGTAGATAATCCATTACCCTTCTTTTCCCAAATGTTGCGTGCGCACGAAAAAAACTAAACTAATTAGGTATTTGCAGCAGGTATGGTTACTTTAGTTGCCACGAAGATTTTTTTCGTTAACAACAATGAAAAACACGGGGAAAATATCTATGTTCAAAGTTAATTACGACTTTCTCATTCGATTTTCTTGAAATCGGCTGCTCCTTCGATAAAAATGTATTGAACAAAACATATGCTATTTGACTATTTCTACAACGTTGAAAGATTTTTAGGCGTTCTTTACAAATAAGTAAAACAAGTCAGGAAAGTTTACTGTGTATATCACAAATAGGCGCGTTTCGTACGATGGAGAATTTGAAACTATACGATATAATTTGACCGAACACACGCCGTAAAACACCACGACCTGGTTATATCTTTGTCTATTAAATACTAGGGAGATGTCCGTTGAAATTCAACGGGGAAGCTTTTTGTGAAATAAAAAATGAACATAAATATACCTTGACTTTCTTTGGATGGCACGAAAACAAACTTTTGTTTCAAGTTTCCAACTTCTACGATGATTCTAAATGCCTAATTTTAATATGCGAATGATTAATGTTCTACATTCATATGAATTCCTTCTCGTAAATAACGCAACGAATGTTGTTTATTTTGGTTACTATGAAAAGAATTTCTCTCTCCTTCCCTCTCTAATACTAATTGTAAGAGCAGTCAAAGCATCCTTTCACCCATTAGGATTAAAATAACAATAGGAATTCGAGGTTTAACAATGTAATGGGTTGGAATGGCAACATCCCGTTAAATGGCAAGATTTCCCCAAAATATGTGAATTAAACGTTTAACATGAGGAATTTCGAAATGTAGGCTGAAAAAATTGAACAGAATAAGAAACATCATAGTTTTTTCTTTAAAATGCGCTAGATTTGAAGATCATAGGTTAATTATTTCTAATTTAGATCTCAAAAAGAATAAAAGCCTGCAAGTCAAAAAGTCGATTTTTACCTGTTATCATATGGGAAATGGAAAGGCCTACCTTGGAGTCGAACCTAGGACTTTTTCAAGATTTCTTTTCTTCATCCTCTTAAAATGTGTGAATCGATCATTCCTACCAAATAAAAAAATGAATCTCGTTCCATGATCGAGTTATTTGCATTTTTATAGCGTGACAGAGAGAGTCACAAAGGGACAGAAGTAGCCTTTTATTATTGTTAGATTACTCCTCCCCACTTAGTAGGTACATAAATAAACATTTTACGTTATTTTTATGATTAATTACTGCAAAACGATACATCAGAAATGATTCGAGGGAAATATTCAATTTTTATTTGCCGATTTATTTTCTAATCAGTTTTAATCGACCAAACAATCGAAAATTATTTATTTAAAACATAAATCCCTTGAGTTCAGTAGTTACAATATTTACGTTTATGTTCTTTTCTTCGCCTTAGATAATCTATTTCCTTCCCCTTACAAAATCTGTCAAGCACGGGTAAGGAATTAAATGTACGTTGTAATTATATCAGATCTTATTTACTTCAGTAACAAATAAGATTATTTACGTTGACAACAATTAGGTAGCTAGGCATGTATTTTTGTAAGTTCAAAGCGAATTACGGCTTTCTTGCTCAATTTTCTTGATAACGGCTACGCCGACGAAAAAATATACAGGAAAAGAAATGCTCTACGTTACAAGTTCTACAAGTTTATTTAAAAACTATTTTGATAATACCAATCTCCTTGCTGTCAGGCCTCTGCAAGATCTGGGAGAGAGCCATCCAACCTTTCCTGCTGGCACATGTTGCTGATGACACCATTCTTCCTTCTCAATAATTCTGCTTTCGATCCGAGGACTCAACCACCCAACAGCTGGTACGGGTGGTGGACTTTGTTACCGATGCATACAATCGGCGAGAGTACGCGGTCGGGGCCTTCCTCGACCTAAGTAAGGCCTTCGACCGCATCTGGCACGCGGGGCTCCTGCAGAAGATGGAGACGATGGACTTCCCGCCTTGGATCAGCAGACTTGTCAAGTCGTACTCACTGGAGAGGACATTTAAGGCGTGGTGGGGCTCAACCCTGTCGACTGAAAGACCCATCAATGCCGGTGTCCCAAAGGGTTCCGTCCTCAGCCCCCTGTTGTTCCACATTTACACCGCAGACCTTCCAACCAACCATTATTGGAATGTGACACTGGCCCTCTACGCCGACGGCGCTGCGGTTTTGGCGAGGTCGAAAAAACCGTATTTGGCAGCGTTCTACTTGTAACGCACCACGGACAGACTGGTGGACTGGTATCAACGCTGGCGGATATCCATTAACCCAACGAAGACGCAGGCCATCGTCTTCCACACCCACTGAAAGATGGAACCGCTGGACCCGATCTCCATCTTCGGCCAAGCGGTTCCGTGGGAGGAGTCAGTTCTCTATCTCGGGGTCACCCTAGATGAGAGGCTGAACTTCAGAGCTCACGTGCTGAAAACGATTGTTCGAGCCAACATCGCGAGGACGGCGCTCATCCCTCTCCTGAAGAACAACTTCGTCGGGAGGGACCAGAAGCTGCTCTTCCACAAGACCGTGCTCATGCCGATAGTGCTTTATGGATCCCCAGAATGGTCCACTAGTCTAGCTTCTGGTTGCAAGCGACGATTGGAGGTGTGGAAAAATGCCAACCTGCGAGTCATCCTCCGGTCCCCTCCAGGAATCAGCACCGGCACACTCCTCGCCGCAGCAGACGCTCTTCCGATTTCGGAGCGGATGCGGAACGCGGCGCGGAAGTTCTTAGATTGCCTTCTGCTGAAGGAAGCAGAAGAGCTGCATGCAATAGCCGAGATACAGGACAGGCCCTGGGACTGGACGAAGCGGCCCAGAGCAGCCACAGATGACCTACAAGACCAGCCTCCTAACAAGAGGAGGTAATAGGGAAGAGGCTTCCCAACAACTCGAAGAGGCACACAATTTGGCCCACTGCGGAACTTCCTCTGAGCGAAAACCCGCAGAATAACCCACAGTAGGAGAGGTCTACACAGCGCGTTCAAGAGGAATTCAATCTACATTCTGTAGTTGTTTCGTTATAAATACACAAGCATGCAAACAAATTCTTCAAAATAGTTATGGTAGAGATTGTTACAGTCGAGTAGGAAATAAGGACTTAAATGTGATAGAAAAGTAAATCTATGTTTCCACTTAGATGAATGCCATTCCTTTCTTTGACTTTAATCGGAAACGGTTACGAAATATTTTTCAGCATTTCAAGAAGTCAAATTTTGATTGACGGGAGATCAAATGTTACTATTCACTCGATTGAGTGCATAAAGGCATAAATGAAGTGCTGAATTTGGTCAATCATATGATCTGTTTACGTGACTTACCATGCGATTTCGTGCGATGAATTTCCCGTGCGTGAGAAGAAAATGAATGAAAGCAAAAAGTGACGCAGTTGACAATCATGGCGCAGGAGATATCGAATCGTCTGAAAAAATCAGCAGAGTTGTCTGGAGTTCAAAGGCTTGATCTTCGACTCCATGACGCTCTCTGCACTGAATTTTATTTTATTCAAGTGCGTATATAAGAATTATAGTCGCACCATATTGACACACGTTGCATCGTCAGCCATTGGGGGTCGATCAGACGAAGATAACTCGCTCGCAAGATGGAGGAGATTTTGATCTGTTTCTCTATAGTAGTTTTACTCTCTCCCTCCCTTTGCGTACCCGAGCAATCTCTAGAGGAATGCGGAAGGGGCGATTTCAAATTGTCCCTGTTCGGGAGGAGAAGGGAAGATATGAAGTGGAATACAACGTATCACCTAGACAGCTCCTCCTGCAACACTACAGAAAATTGGAAGTTGATCGTACAACAGAACGTGAAGGATATAGGAGGAATGAGGCATATTCACCTGCGGGGATTTTTCACCGGTAAAGTACAATTATAGTTTACTTTTTTTACATCATTATGCAGTTTTATCATACGCATCTGAAAAAAAATCTAGAATGGAAACCCAAATTAATACGAATATCGCGAAATAAATGATCGAATCCTAGTTCAGTCATTTATCATAAATACTATGATGATACTAACGCATAGGTTTTTATGATAATTTCACATTATAAATGCTGCGTGATTTATATTGAACAAGCACGTATATGGATTCCTCATCAAATTGAGTGCATTTTTGTGTTGCTGGATAAATATTAAGAAAACAAATAAGCACGTTTTATGCGATGGAGTATTTGAAACCAAATGAAATAATAAATGAAATAAAAAAGCTAAACACCACCATAGGCGTACCCAGGATTTTTGTTTGGGGGGGGGGGGGCACAATGGTAAACACTCATTTCCATTAGATGGTAGCTCGTAAACACTTTAACACTTTGGCTCCAAGTTGAACAGTTGTATAAAACTCCTTCAGCCAAAAAATTGTAGGGTAAGCCCTATGCATTTCGCCCACTAAGTGGGCATCTTCAGGGGAGAACCTGCCTTGGCAGTGAACAGAGTTCAACTCATTTCCATGTTTGCATTTTTATATGTAAACATGCACACACATGCATGTATTCGCAAACAAACATATACATATATTTAGAATGACACTCATTGATTTAGTGCATGAAAATACACATTTTTAACAACACATTTATTATCCTGTGGATAAAATATATTTAATTTAAAAATTACAACATTTATACCATTACAGCCAAAAGAAAATTCGTTGATTTACAAATTAAAAAAATAAGTTGTCATAAAAAATACAAGGTCCCCAGCTAGCGCCTATGCATAAATCAGCCTCTGCATATAGGCATTCATAAAAACATATAAAATGAAAAACAATGTTGGTTACAAATTTATCTGTTATTTAGAACAAACATTCTCAGTTTCTCATAGAAATATGTATATTAACATTGAATTTGAATATAAATCTTTCGATTTTTCATATCATGAAATTAATATTTATAGGTTTTGTTTACTAAAACATAAAATAAAAATTAATTGGGTAACACAATTACAATTTTATATCTAATCTTCGGTCTTTTTTTGTAATTCATCTAATATGTCTTTGGGGAGCAATTCCATTTCCCTATAAATGTTGAGGAGCGCTAAACCATTCAGTCTTTCCTGTCCCATGGAATTACGCAAGTACGTTTTCATTCTTCTTAACGTTGAAAATGTTCTCTCTGCTGTGCTAGTTGATACCGGCAGAGTTGCAAATATTTTTAATAAATAATGAATGTTTGGATATATATTTTGATTGCATTGCATTAATGCTTCTAATGCATTTGTAGGGGGTATCCTGTTTTCGTACCGTTTTTGCCAAAGCTTTAGTTCACTCTCTAAGACTGAATCGCATACTTCCACGGAATAAAATTTTGCCAAAGTTGATAGGCTATCTACGTCTGATGTAGAACTGCATCCTTTTGGAAGGAGGCACATGAAGGATTTAAAAATACTTTTATGAGCCAAGAATCTCGTCTCTAATTGTGTCACAAGACAATCCAAAAATGGAATAAACATAGATCGCCTGTAATAAACTTCCGCTGATTCAGTAGGAATATTATGTCTATTTTTTGATATTTCGATATCCTCGGTATTGTAATTTCAACCCCAAAATCTCCTACTTTTTCTGTTGCCTCTTTAAAAATATTTGCAAAGTTTGTATCAGCGTTTTCTCGGATACATTTTAGAGCAGATGTTACATCTTCAACGAGATGTATTACGGAAATTAAGTCAATGATTTCACTTTGTAATACTCTACTTAATGGCAGCGTATAACTGTACAGTTTTTGTATACTATACAAAGACACCAAAAATTTTCCTTGGAATATTGCATTCTGAAGAATCTGTGCTGTAGATGAAGTGTCTTTGTCATTCCAGTCACTTATTTCTTCGAGCGCTAAGTAAATTGCATCTAAAAGTTCCACCATTACCATGACAGAATCATGACGCTCTATCCATCTAGTTGGGCACATCTGCTTCAATCGTAGATGCCTACAATTGGGAATACACTCGCTAATTTTTTTAAATAATATATTTAATCGCTTTGGAGTGTTAAAAAAAGTGTATGATTTTTCAATAATTCCTAAGCAATTCCTTATATCTTGATTATTTGCACTGTTTCCAATGACTAAATTTAAACAATGCGAGGTGCAATGTACATATGAGGCTTGTGGGAGCTGTTGTTGTATATGTGCCTGAACACCTTCAAATTTGCCACTCATGGAAGCAGCACCATCATACCCCTGACCTCGAAGGTAGGAAATATCAATACCAAATTTTAGTAAACTATCTATAATGGTAGAAGCCAAACCTTTTCCACTAGTGTCGATAACTGGAACAAACTGTAAAAATTTCTCGCAAACTCTAATTTCCTTATCTACGTATCTTACGCATAATGTCAATTGCTCAGTTGTTGAAATGTCTGTTGTTTCATCTGCTAAAATAGCAAAACATTTTGCATCATTTACTTCTTTAACAAGTCTTTTCAGAATCAAATCATTACAAATTTCTATTATTTGGTTCTGGATGTTGGCGCTTAAATAGGTACTGTTTCGCCCGCATTGTTTAAAGTGATTTTATAAATCGGTGTCACCAGCTTCTAGCCTTGCTCTAAGGATTGCACGGAAATTACCTTCATTTTTCTCAGGCTTTTTATCAATGTTAAACTCTCCAGAATCCACATGACCTCGTAGTGCAATACCTTGCTGTCCACATAACATTATAGTCATGATTATGGGTTCCAAGCGTTTCCGATTCTCAATAACTTGTTTCATTCTCATCGTATCGAGCTGTTTGTCGATAGGTATTCTTTTGCCTGTCATTATATCACATAGGTTTTCATAAGAACATAATTAATTTGAATGATATAACGCTTTTTCATGAGCTTCAAATGTTTCAACTGCATGTTTCCAATTATTGTACCCACTTGATGCGAGTTGACCTAAAGGTTGAGATTTACTTTTACCAATTTCTTTTGGCGCGAATAAGCAACAATATTTACAAAAACATATATCTAGTCTCGAATAAGCAAGCCACTCATATCTGTGCAACCATTGCAATTGAAATTTTCTTTTCTTTCCATTTTTTTCAGTCATATATGGAAATGAAAAAGATCATCTGGTTTCCACAAATTCTGTATAAAATCCACTTTATCTTCATTTATAAGTAAGCTCTTGTAAGCCGCGATATCTGATTTAATTAATGTTCCAATAGTGTTATTCGATGCAGTCTGCAAGTTTTCACCCGTCTCGGATGATTTTGATAGGACTATCCTGTTTTCCAATTTTGGTTTTTTGGTCAAATACTTGAATATCGTTCCTATTCCCGACTTTCTTTTACGTAAATATTTTTTGAATAAATTATTTCTTATAATTGTAATACTTAGCATGAGAAAAATTAATGCTATTGACTTAAAACTTTTAATTTTACAATTTTAAGTGAACATTTACCTCGTAAATGTAGTGGCCAAATGAGACTAACACTTCTTTCAATGAATAAGAACGGCTATTCCGTGGAAACGTGACACCTGGACACAGCTTACTGAAAATATGCACAAATTTTAACCTTTGAAATATATAATAGTTATATTTTCAAATAAAAATTTACAGTATTTATTTTTCAACAGTAATATGGAATAACATATTCGCGGGCAGAATAATAAATAATTGAAATTCGTATTATCATAAAAAATAATTTGGCGTGTAATATATGTAATAAAAATAATCAATATAGAAAGATTTTTCCAATCTTTTAATCCAGAATTTGAAATTTTGTTTTTAAAATCAGAAAACAACTTGCAAAAGAAGCAGAAAACGCAGTCAAGTTTTTAAGAACAAACTAGCCAACGACGATCGATGAATTCACTATTTAAAAGTTTCCGGGTGTACAATTATATAGAAAAACGCCTATTACTCTCATTCACAGGAAAGTCAAAGTTACTATCCCTGTTTGGACCTTTATCAATTACAAAGACTAACTGATTATCAATCAGAGGTATTGGCCACAGACCAATATCACTACAGTTAATTTCACATCATTCTGACTTTTCAAACCGAGTTTCTGTTAAGGATATAGATGAAGCTGATGTGAGTACTGGTAATTCTACTAACGGTGTTGTTTCAATGTGTTCTTCTAATAAATGAAATTACGATAACATTTTATTAAAGTTTTCATAAGTTTAATTCAAATTACTTTATCAAAATCATCCAGTTACATTACGGAAGGGCTTTCAGTCTCCTAAAGGACATTATTATTAACAACGAAAATTAAACAAAATTCCGAATCATAAAATAATTAGCTTTACTTACCAAATACTGCTAATTGGGTACTGTAAAAAGTGGCCGTTTTGGGAAAGTATCCGGGAAAAAGAATTTGTCGGCAACCAAGAACTTCCGAAGCTGTTCCCTTCGTCTGTAGAGAAACACTCGTGATCAACGTAAAATGTTGAGATCAAACCATGAAAATTAATTATTTCAGAAGAATATCTTAATCACCTTTGCGTATTTTCAAACGTATTATCCAGTGTTCAGTCTAAACGAAACATACGAACTTGAACTATTGATGTTGTTTCAAAGAGAAACCAAATGAGACTAATCCTCTCAAATAGTTTCCCTCTTTCAAAAAGGACTAGGAAACATTCCTATATCTGGAAACTATTAAAGGGGTCGTTTCCTTTGGCCCATTCGTACGGAGAAAAGAGAAAGACCCAAGTAAGGGACCCGAGACCCTCTCCCTCCTCCTACGGTCAACGTTCGGTCAGAATATGGGAAGGGATAGTAAGATAAGCTTGAAGGAATGTGTGAGAAAAGAAACGCTTTTGGAATTTTGTGAAGAGCAAGTGTGGCAGAATTAATGATAATTCCATTTACTCGATCACTGTTATTTTTACAAGTCCTTATCTAGCACAGGTATGTAAGTACTAGCAGCGGCCTCTGTAACTGGCGGATCTCTTGGAATTGGCGGCCCTAGCTAGCCTAGGCAAAGTCCAGCCCTGCCAGTAACTAATAAGAAATAGTAGTATTGGAAAAACAATGCTATAACATATTTTGAATTAAATGTCAATGTGAACATTGGGAACCTTCAGATTTTGTGGGATATAAGTTATTTTAACAACAATATTCGTCACAAAAATTCTTAAAACATCGTGAAAATGTTCGTCAGCAAATTAGAATTTGCGAATGTCTTTCGTAAGAACTTTTTACGAAAATGTAATCGCATCCAAATATCGTAATCATTTGTGAGACAAATCGGCTAATTTTTGGAAAGTATTGCGGCATAAAGAATCGAATAAAATTCCTCTAAATCATTTGCTTCATATGAATTTTTACTTTCTCTATATACGTAGATAGAGAAAGTATTGTTGCCTTTTTCATTTCTCTCAATATATCTAAATTTCAAATGCAGTGTTTAAGCTACCAATACAGTTTATAAGCCACCAATACCGTTTTTAAGCTAGACATCTCATTTTGTGAATCGAAGTAGAGTTAATACCATAATGGCATATTGCCATAATTTACAAGATATTCTTCGTTCGTGCTCCACATAGTGTAAACGCACCTTTAAAAGCCGATCTATTGATCGATTCGACGTGTATTAAAAAATCTATGGCAGGAAAACAAACTTCCATTATTTAGGCGTACGTTGTTTCATGTCTCGAACACCTACGATGATTCTGTGATTTTAATATGCGAATAATTAATGTTCTACATTCAAATTTATTCCTTCTCGCATATAACGCAACGAATGTTGTTTAAATTGGTTGCCTAAATCCTCTTTCAAAACATGAATTGCCCAAATTTATTTTTGGGGGGGCACGGGCCCGGTGGCCCCCCCCTCGGTACGCCACTGAACACCACCGTCAGATTATGTCTCTATGTCAACTAAAAGTTACTTTCTCTCCTAAGTTGGCGCAATAATAAACGTATTTACGTAATTTTAATGACTAAATACTGCAAAACGATATATTAGAAATGATGCCAGGAAAATATTACATTTTTATTTGCAGATTTTATTTTATAATAAATTGTAATTATTAAAATAAATGAAAATTATTTTTAAAATACCTCACTTGAGTTAAGTAGTGGTAATATTTACGTTAACATTCTTTTCTTCAATGCATAGGACCCATTTCCTTCCGCTCACAAATTGTTGCATACACGCGTAAGGAAAGAAAACGTATTTTCATAATTATAGCAGACCTTATCTACTTCAGTTGCTATGGAGATTGTTTTCGTTGACAATAATTAAGTAACTAGCATGGATTTATCAAAAAAGGAGAGGATACGGCCTTCAGGTCATGAATCTTTTTGAAACGCGACCAAATGATTCTACATCGAAAATAAGGAGACCCGTGTCTCGAGGTATTTGAGAATGGGTCCTTGGATTAGAGAAGTCAGTACCAAAAGTATACAAAAACATCATATGGAGCTTAAAATTAGTAGGCATTATTTTAGAATTGTTGCTAAGCACGGGTATGGCTGAGCGGATAGCGTGGCTGGCTCGTAATAAAAATTATATAGCGTCTATTTACCGAAGAATATTACTTTTCAAAAAGCGCCTGGTTAATTTAGAGAATTAAAACATTTGGAATCGAATCCGGGTCTACGTCGTACGAGTCAGGCACGTCACCAGCTCAGTCACACCTATGCATAGTAAAAATCTTACGTATAGTTCTCCAGTTCTGTGTGTAACGCTGACGTCATCAATGGCACTTTTAACGCGTTTAAACAAACTTTTCGATTAGGTGGAAGGTTGGAATTTCGTACGAATGTTTGATTCAGATATAAAAATTAAATGAAGAAAAAATACGAAAAAAGATTCGATTCGATTCCAGGGGAGCGATTTCCATTTCCCGTAAGATAACACGTAAAAATCGACTTTTTAAAGTTCATGCTTTTATTCTTCAAATTTAAACTATGTTTTAGGAAAATTAATGAAGTTTCTTATTCTGTTCATCTTTTTCCGCCTACCGTTCGAAATCTCTCATGTTAAACATTCAAATCACATTATTTTGGGAAAATATTGGCTTTTAAACAGGATGTTGCCTTGTCGACCACATCATTGTTCAATTTCGAGAAGCAATTGTTGTCACAACCCGCATACGTGTGATATATACGAGTGCATAGGTTGCCTTAAATTATCATAGGGTTTTTCGCAAAATTACGTGATTATAATGGGATTGGGATTTAGTTTGGATTCTTTTGCATGTATAAACGACTATATAGATATAGAGTAAGAGAGAGAGAGAGAAGGGATGTGAGGAGGGTGTGAGATAGGAAGGAAGGGATACAGAACGGAAGGTAACATATAGAGTAACGGAGGCATAGAATTGGAAAAGAACGGGAGGAAAGAGATAAAGAGGGAGACGGAGAAAATAGGGAGCGGTATGGATTGGGACAGGAGGGAATGAGAGAGGGGGGAGAGGAAAAGAGAGGCAGAGAGAGAGAGAGGGAATGAAAGAGAGAGGGAATGAAAGAGAGAGGGAGGGAGAGAGAGAGGGAGGGAATATTATTATTTATTTATTATTATTACTTCATTTTTCACAAGGGACTCATCATATCTTACTGATTTTTCATATCGAAATCAAATGTATTTGTAATAATTTTATCATAATCCCGTCATATTTGACGGGTAATTACGCTAGTTCCATACGATGTCCTTGCAGATTTTCGACGTTGATTTCTCTAACCAAAGGGCCCGTTCTCAAATACCCCGAGACATGGGCCTTCTTCTTTTCGATGTACTTGACCCGAAGGTCGTAGCCCCTCCTCGAATCCAAAAGGAACTACGACTTCCTTGCTTGATTTTCATGATAACGGCCAATCCTACGATAAGAATGCACAGTAAAAGAAATATTCTATTTAGCTCGTTCTACAAAATCCAAGTGAAAACGCTTTCGTTAAGACTAATATTTTACGAGATGTGAGGAAAAGATCCTTTTTTGTTTCCAGTAAGGTAGCACTCCTGATTGGGTTATGTGGACCTTTTATGGAATTTTAAGCCTACTTTCCAGAATGGAAATAGGCTTATAGTTTTGTCGTTGTGTATGCCCTGTTAACTTTTGAACCAATAGACCGATTTTCATGAAACTTGGTGGAAATCTCTTGCTACATGGGTAAAGCTCCCGAGGATAGTTTTTGTTGCGAAGATTGAAGTCCCGGGTTTGATTCCAGGAAATCTGAAATCCATCGTGCAGGGTAATTTTCTCTTGCACACAAAAATATCTTAGAATTTTAGTATCGGAGCGAGTTTTGTGCTATTTTTTGAGGAAAGGAATGAATATTCTAATTTTTTTTATCGCAGAATATTGCTTATAGATTGTATTTCTGAGACTTTCGCGTAAATACCGGCAATTTTGCAGTTTTAATCATTCATAAGAGAGTGTTGCCATAGCAACAACTATTGTTGGACTTAGATTCGGTATCATTATAGATCGACGTTTCTTACAGAGGAGGATATATATAACATACTAGTAGTTGGTGCTTGCACACTGCAAGCATTTCATATCACCTTGAAAAAACATTCATTTTTCAGACAGACATTTCATCATTACAAATAGTCTTTTATTCTAAAGATTTCACCTCCGCAGCGATTTTCGTTTTTCCCAAATGTAAAAATAATAGTTTAAAACAATCCCTAAATGTTGCAATTTTAAATATTTTAAACTATCTTCATTATAGGGTATTAATGCTACACATTTTTGCCAAATTTTAAAGTTGTAGCACTTCTAGAAGTAAAATAATATTTTTCTAATTGTTTAAATTTAAATAATTTTTAACGGCCGCCGAAATTCATATATGGTGAAATTGAAATGTTTATTTGTACAAATTTACTACTCTGTAAATAATTTGAAAATTTCAGCTTCCTAACTCATCCCGTAGTACCTAAACAGTTATCTATTTATTTAAACTTTAAGAATTTTTAACTGCCAAACAAATTAAAATATCAAAATTTGTATAATCCTTATTTCGTTTTTTTAAGAATTCTACTTATAAAAAATTTCAACTCCGTAGCACATTTGGAAATACATAAACCTTGAAAATTTGTTTAAACAATTGCGAATTTTTAGCGGCCGCATTGTTGCACTTATTCAAGATTTTCGTTTTTTCTAGTCGGTTTTGCACAAAATCCTGCCTAAGAAAAAAATTTCGAATCTCCAGCTCATCTGGAAGTGCCTAAACATTAGTATCCTCCTAAATATATGTTATCATCATTATATATCGGTTTCTTACCGAGGAGATAACACATAGGAGGGTACTAATGTTTAGGCACTTCCAGATTAGCTGGAGATTCGAATTTTTTTTCTTAGGCAGGATTTTGTGCAAAACCGACTAGAAAAAACGAAAATCTTGAAAAAGTGCAACAATGCAGACGCTAAAAATTCGCAATTGTTTAAACAAATTTTCAAGGTTTATGTATTTTCGCATGCGCTACAGAGTTGAAATTTTTTTAGAGGTGGGATTTGTAAAAAAACGAAGTAGGGATTATACAAATTTTGGTATTTTAATTTGTTTGGCAGTAAAAATTCTTAAAGTTTAAACAAATAGATAACTGTTTAGACATTACAAGATGAGCTAGGAAGCTGAAATTTTCAAGTTATGTACAGAGTAGTACATTTGCGTAAATAAAATTTAAATCTTGCTATAAACATATTGCGGCGGCCGTTAAAAATGTTTAAAATTTAAACAATTGGAAAAATATTATTTCACTTCTAGAAGTACTACAACTATAAAATTTGGCAGGAATGTGTAGCATTAGTACCCCATAATGGAGAAAGTATAAAATTCTTAAAATTGCAAAGTTTTGGGATTGTTTTAATGAATTATTTTTACATAAGGGAAAAACGAAAATCGCTCCGGAGGTGAAATTTTTAGAATTAAAAAATATTTGTAATGATGAAATATGAAAAATGAATGTTTTTTATTTTGAGATGATATGCTTGCAGAATGCATGCACCAACTACTAGTATGTTATATCCTCCTCCTCCCCTGTAAGGAACGTCTATATATAATGATAACAGGAGGTTACTAATGTCCAGCCCAAACTACGAAAGTTGGAGAGCCGAAAGTTTTAGTTTTTGTAGATATGATGGAGAAACCTACAGATAAAATGAGATTTTTTACCTAAGTGACATGAGTTCGACTCTAGAAATTCCGAAATTTGCGTTTTTTCCCATAAGCAAAGCATTGCGCCATTTTTGTAAATTAATTATGGGCACTTGCCCGTAAGCTAGAAAAATGAAATGTTCACTGTTGCTAGATGATTACAATATCAATTAGGAATTATTGTCACTTTTCCTTACAGTGTCTTGGGTTCGACTCCAAATACCCCGGAATATCTCCCATAAGTTAGCATGGGAAAAAGTTATCCCAGTGTGTAGACCAATCTAATAGGTTTAGGAAGCTGAAATTTTGCAGGTGTATAGAATTTTTTTCATAACTAACTATAAAAATCGAAAATTTTAAAATTGTAATTTTTAGGGGTTGTTTTAACCCCATTTGTACTTTAAAGTTGAATAATTTTTATCTTGCAAACTATATGCTGTAGGTTCGAATTTTTTAAATAATTTTGTAGAAAATTATACATAAAAATAAATAAAATTTTGAAAAAGTTAAAAATGTCGACCACTAATAATTCGCAATTGTTTAAACATATTTTTGAGGTTTATGTTTTATCGAATGTGCTACGGAGCTGAAATTTTTTTTAGAGCTAGTGTTTGTAAAAAACGAAATAGGTATTATCGAAATTTTGATATTTTGGTTTTTTTGGCAGTTAAAAATTCTTAAAGTTTAAACAAATAGGTATATGTTTAGATGCTACGGGGTGAGTTAGAAAGCTGAAAGTTTTAAGTTATTTAGAGTTTAATCTATGAAAACGAATAAACATTTCAATATAGCCATGAAATTTTATTGCGGCCGTTAAAAGTTATTTAAATTTTAACAATTAGATAAATGTTATTTCACTTCTAGAAGTGCTACAACTTTAAAATTTGGCAAAAATGTGTAGCATTAGTACCCCATAATGGAGAAAGTATAAAATTCTTAAAATTGCAAAGTTTGGGTATTGTATTAATCTATTATTTTTACATAAGGGAAAAACGAAAATCGCTGCGGAGGTTAAATCTTTAGAAATAAAAAAATATTTTTAATGATGAAACATCTGTCTGAGAAATGAATGTTTTTTATGTTGAGATGATATGCTTGCAGAATGCAAGCACCAACTACTAGTATTCTAATACTTACACGCGTTATTTTTTCCGCACAAATACGCGTGATCAATTTAATATTCCGTTCGAACGTATTTGTAGTATTTTATAACTTTAAATTATGAAATTTGGGAACACAAACAGCAACATATCCGCGATGACATTAAAGCTATTAAAGCCTATTTAAGTATTAAATTATTAAAATGTTCTTACTACTTTTGTCCATAAGTCCTAAATACCAAATTTCATGAATATCCTTATGGTAAAAGCCCTGAACGATCATACGTAAGAGCGGACAGAACGACGCCAATAGTCGCTTACGTTGGAAACGAAATGCGCCTAATAAGTCTATTTATTTATCATTTCCAGAGAATGCCAACTTAACCAAAGTTTCTCCGAACGTTGTTGTAAGCGGTACCTCCATGGGAACCCCTTCCGATCCTCTTACTGACGAGGACTTAAGAGGAAGACGCAGAGGCAAGTATAGTGACGACTAAATCCCTCCTTTTGTAGGATTTTATGAATATCCTTAAATCTAACTATTGCAGGAAATAAGAGAATGTAAATGTTAAGGTATTTTTAGCAGGGTTACGGACCTAAAATGTGGCACGATGAAGAGATGCCGGATACAATCTATGGGAAAAATCCAACATTCCAAAAATTTGCATTTAATGGGTTTTTTTATCCAATTGTTTCATATTTATCCCGCATTAGAAAATTTTACAAAATTTCATTTTTAAATTAGCTACAATTGAGATAAAATTTCGGGACCGACATTTTCGTAGCTGAATAAATTGACTTTATTGTAGACAAATTCAAATCCGTTCCGAATTGGCGTAAAAATTTGTAGGCAATCAGATAAAGGAATTTTGTTTCACTATAAAAATTAGTTCTGGAAAGAACTAAACCACCTACTTTCCTTTCAATTCAATTTAAATATATAACAAGCAGGTGTGTACACAGGTTTCCCGCTGTACAGAAGTACTTTTCGTCAAATCAGCCGTAGTATAACCGTATACTGATGTATTTGCTTTGAAATCAGAAAATTATTATTCATTATACTGTGGTAGCCTTGCTTTTTTGATTAGTTCTATACATATTCATCTCGTTTTCCTATTCTATATTCGCCATACAGACAAAATTTCTTTGACATCCGTTCAGCCAATATCTTCCAAATCATAGTTACATAATAATACTAACCTTGGTATTGTGGTAGCCATGTTTAGTCGACCCGGTTGAAATATGATATTTTGGTTATTTATTTATATGGAGATTATAAATACCATATTTGGTTAAAATCCATTAGGTCAGTTCTCTAAAATTCGTGTAAAGTAAATTTTATTTTACTTTTCATTGTGGTAACCAAGCTCGTTAGCTCCGCTTTTAACATCTTGATTTCATTATGCTATGTTGTACAAATCTTATGCACAAAATTTAATTGAAATCTTTTCAACCAATTCCTTTCAAATCCTTAATTACTGAAAGAGTTTAATTTGCAATTGTGACACCCTTGTTTGTCTGATTCGGTCTAAATATGCTAATATGGTTTTGCAAGTTTTTGTACACTAAAAATATTAAATTTTCTTAAAATTGATGTTGATTGTTTAACAAAATAAGTTTTTTTTTCTTCGTATTGTGGCAGCCCTACTTTCTATATCTATACTAAACATCTTGATGTTGTTATTTTATGCTGTACGCCTACTTCATAAAAAATGTCGTTAAACTCTGTTTTGCCAATTTCTTCCGAATTCATAATTACCGAATAGTCTAACTTTACAATTGTGCAACCCCTGGTGAGTCGATCCGACCTTAATTTGTCCTTTTCGCCATTAATATATGTGCACATTCTAGGCAGCAAATTTAGGTGAAAACGGTTTAGCCAATTCTTCTCATTGAGATTTTAGCTGTCAGTTTCCTTAGCATCCGATTATTGAATTGAATTACGTCTCTTCACTACTAATCGTGTTTTTGTTTTATGCCAACAGGTGAGGGGACACAAATGAAGGAGCTGAGGATTATATCTCGAAGTGAATGGAACGCAAGACAACCGACCAAATCACTCTCCTCCTGGGACGAACCGGTGGATAAGATACACCTCGATTACTTTTTGGCGCCTTATGCCAGTCTAGGGATTTGCAAGCTGAAAATGATGAAAAAGCAAATGGATGACATTCCTCGTCATGGCGATATTTTTCAAAATTTTTTCGCTTGTGGCGAGGGGTCGGTTTTCGAAGGGTTGGGATGGAGCAGACTTAGATACGACGATTTAACTTTAGCTTACTTATTGGTTAGGTGGGAGGACCGTCCTTCTATTCAGCAGCTGGAATCATTCACCCTCCTAATCGGCGAGGGAATTATGCTTGGAAAGATTTCTCCTAATTTTAGGCTGATCGGCGACTCTAGAATGATATCCGAGAGTGAGAAATGGTTCGGTTTTTTGAGATAATTATGAGGAATTTTTTTTAAGGAATGCCAATGCGAAATCGATCAGTTAGCTAAAGAAAAATTACCTTACCAAGAAAATGGAAGGTTTACGAAAATCCTATTTGCGTGACATGAATATTTTACATTACGTTGCTATTGGAATCTCTTGTGGTTTTTGCCGATTCTATTAAATCTATATATTAAATCTATGCATAACCAACAAGACCCAAATAACGCTTCCAGATAGTTCAACGCTGCCCCGTACAACGCTGATTCGTTATAACGCTCTTTGTTCTCGGACAGATTTTTTACTTTCTCCATGCGTTTTTGTGGGCGCTCTTAACTCAAGAAGAACTAAATATAACTTTCAAAATTATATTTTTACTAGTATAAAAGCCCGTCGATGTAGCGGGACGGAATGCATTATTTATATTTTAACTTAAAATCTCGTACTGAGACAATAATGAGATCTCGATTTCGACGATGACATGGTTGTCAAGGCAAATCCTCATGAAATCACTGAATTTTGGCAAAATAAGTCATTTTAAACGTTAAATTAGAGCGTTTTCGGACAGAGGGAGACGATCGGCGATGAGACTAAAAACCTTGGTTCATTTTCATTTAAAATAATTTCAGTTTGAAGAACGACGGTCAATGTTTTTAATTTTTATGAGCAAGAGAATGAAGGCTTGCACGTCGCTGCATTGATTTTTCAAGCACTATCTTATGGAAAATAGAAATTATCTTTTGAGGTCGAGTACGAGTCTTTTTTGGGGATTTTTTGCCAATAGCAATTCCGGGAAAAAATGAGGTGCCTTTACAAAATTTGGCTAACCTGGATGAAGAAACGTGTTTGATAATATTCTTCGTTAAGTGTTTCGCTATTGAAAAAATAATAAAAAATTAGAAGACGTGTGATTTAATTTTATTACACATTTTCTGTATGTATCAGAATCGAAATATCTGAAGAAAACTGCCGAAATCATCGAAAGAACCACAGCAGAAACTCCACGTTCTCAGACTGGTTTTGTTTGCATATCTCGCAAAATTGGACACTTATTGGTGATATTGGGCGCCGATTACTGCGGATGTGTGGAATCTGTTACATTGTGAGAAAATGACAAAAAAGCTGCGAGAGTTACTATAATGGAGGATTGCTAATGCGTAGGATATCTGCTACATTGCGCATGGATTAATAATTTACAGTGCATTTTTTAGAGTATCGGAGAGAAGAGCGGATATAGTACTAATATTTTTAAAATAGGTAATAAATTACGGTTTTAGGAACACATCTCCACAAGTACTGTACCAAAATGACCCCGCATAACGCTGTTTCAGTTAGCGCTCTCGTTTTCAGGTACGCATTTGCCAGCGTTAAACGGGGTATGGCTGTACTTATTCCTAATAATTTTAGGTAAGTGCATTTAAAATTGCAAGTTGGTACATTGTGGTGTTTCTGAGTTGTAAAAATTCAAATTGGTCTTTTCGGATTTCCAGGGCTAAAAGCCGTGGTTTTCTTCAAATACAGTCCAATATAAAATATTTAAACATACTTCCATGGGACGAGTCGGCGCTCTACCTGGGTGTCACCTTGGACGAGGGACTGACTTTCAAGGCCCATGTGCAAAGGATCATCACGCGGGCCAATTACACGAGGGCTACGCTGCTCCCCATCTTGAGGAATGCCCACGTTAGCAAGGAGCTAAAGCGCTAAAGCTGCGCCTCTACAAGAGCGTGCTCCTGCCAGCCGTACTCTACGGAGCGCCTGCGTGGTCGGCCAGACTTAATGGCGGCTGCAGGAACAGATTAGAAACATGGCAAAACACCAACCTGCGTATAATACTACGGCCTCCTATCGGCATTAATACAGCCACCCTCCTTGCTGCAGCAGAAGCCTCCCCGATTTCGGAGCGCCTGCGAGACACGGTGAGGAGGTTCTATGATTGCCTGCTGCTGAAAGGTGCCGACGAGCTTCGGGCGATCGGTGAGGTACAGGTCAGCTCCTGGGACTGGACGAAGAGGCCCAGAGCAGCTACTGAAAACCTGCAAGACCAGCCTCCGACGAAAAGGAGGCGATGATTGGGAATAGGCATCCCAAATGACGAAGAGGCACAACTGTAGACCCACCGCGGAACTTCCCCTGTGAGAAAAACCGCGGCAGAACTCGCTGCCGAAGAGGCTACTGGCGGGTTTACAGAGTACATAAGTTTAAACATAAACTAAAAATTTAAGATGTATATCAATTAAAGTAGAAATAAATTCTCTAACCGCTAGTTTTCGTCCCGTTAAAATCCTTGCGCTTGATTTTTTTATAAACCGCCTCAAACTCGGACATCTAGACTTTTTGCAAGGACAGTAGATCCTGCGACGGTGTTTACCAGCAACCTGCAGGGTGAAGGTGGGTATTCTCTTCCTGTTTACGATGAAGGAGTTTTTGTTTATTTACGTGAAGTTGAGGTTAGCGTTTAAACGAGAGAGGTCTTATAGTTATGTTAGACTTGTATTACGCATCATATTTCTACACAAACATATATACATATTACATAAAAATATATTCTTTTGAATAATCGATAATTTCAAAGTGACATTTAAGTTTAGAAAGCAATCAATTTTGTATTAAATTTTGAATGTTTTCCTATCCGTCTCTGCAAAATTAATCAAAACTCAGTATTTTCAAGAATAAGTGGCATTTATGGGCGAAGCGCTTGAAATTTATTACATTCGAGTACTCCAAATGGGTATTTGATAAGGCCATCGTAATTTTCCGAGTTGTTAAATAATGACATTTGATTTGCCAGTCTCCGACTCAGTTGTCCGGTTTCCTGGTCATTTACTACCCTACCCTACCCTACCCTATCTTCCAATCTTTTAGTTCTTTGAATATTTCTTTCAATTGAAGGATTTGGTCCTTTTCTTAGAGTTTGATCTAACGTTGTAAGGCTGATTTCATAGACTAAGTTCAATTTAAGCCGCGTCCAGACTATGGATAGAACTGGCGAACAAGTATTCTGAGCACTGCAAATAACGAGCACTCCGAGCAGTGTGTACGGAATCACGACCACGAGCAATGACGAACAGCCCCAACGCCTGTTTCGAGTGTTCGCCCTCAGAGGGAACGCGACCACAAGCGCGACGAGGATAGTCGCAGGCATCACGAAGAGTTTGGACGGTTTTCGTTGACGCTCGACGCGTTCGCTATGTTCGTTCCTTTTAGTTATCATTTTTGACATTCATTTTAGAAGGCTCTTCTTTGTAGAAAGAATCCATACTAATTGAATTAATGCCTAAATACTTATGCTACTTTGTAACTTCCCTGCAATTATTGTATTCTCTGTTGTTTGGTTCCAATTATTACAATTATCTTCGATTATTTGGAAAAACTTAGACATTAGACTCGTCGAATTCTAAGTTCTCTGCATCCCCGAATGGCATTAATGATAGAATAAAAAGGGAAGCTATTAATTCGATTACTGTCGCAACGGAAAAATCAAACAAGGCTTTTAACCCGTTCAAGTTCATCTCGGTCACTCGATTCCAAGTGCTACAAGCATTTCGAAAAATTAAATCTAAAGCTCAAGAAATTGATAAATATTATTCTACCAATAATAACTAATATATTTAACTGCTCCCTACCTCAAGAAAAATTTCCAGTGCAATAAAAGCGCGCTTTCATAAGACCAAAGAAATCGAAATCGACTGAAATCAAAGATTTTCGTTCAATTAGCTTTTTGCCTACCTTATCAAAAGCCTTAGAAAAATTAACGCATGAACAAATCACGCTCTTTCTTAACGAAAATCAATTGTTAGATCCCTTTCAATCTGGCTTTCGTAAATCTCACAGCACCACCACTACTCCTGTAAAAATCACCGACGACATTCACCGCGCAATGGACAAAAGGGAAGTTACAATCCTAGTACTTTTGGATTTCATTAAAGCTTTCGACTCGATAGACAAAGACGTTCTGTTGTCAAAACTGCTCGCAATGAATTTCTCACTTCGGCCACAAATAGGATATCTTCTTATTTAAGCGATCATTCCCAACAAGTGATTTCCATTAATTATTGATGAAACCCTCTCTTGGTCTCCACATGTTATAAATGTGTGTAGAACAGTAAACTCATCTCTTCGCTCACTTACGAAGTTAAGTAGCAGTACTCCGGTTTCTCTAAAGAAGTTTCTAGTAACTTCATTCATTATTCCGTATTTTTACTATGTTGACATAGCGTACCAAGATTTATCTCAAGAGTTGTCATTAAAGATTCAGAGAACACATAACGCGTGCAATAAATATATATTTAATATGAATAAATCAGACCACATCTTTGATTCACTCGTCAAACTAAACTGGCTAAATTTGGAGTCCCAAAGACTTGTTTTCTTTACTATACCAATTACTTATTTCTAACAATCCACATTATCTTGCCACGGAATTCATGAGTATAAACATTGTACGTAACCGTAATACCAGAGGGAGCCATAACCTCCTTATTCCTCATCCCAGAACAGTAATATTCAAAAAGTCCTTTATTTTAACTGCTTGCAGACTATGGAACGAACTTCCCCAAACAATAAAAAATTTGCACTTGCGCTCATCATTCAAACGACACTGCTATCAATCTCTCTTAGCCTTTCAAAGGAACATTTAAACACCCTTAACGCTTCAATGTTTCTTAATTTCATTTTGACAAAACAATACATACTTATTTTGCATGATTTATGCTTTGTTATTTTATTTTATTCATTTATTTGTTTTTTCTACTCTATTTTGTTTAGTCATAACAATGTTAATATCTATTCATTTTGTCATTTTTATATATTCATTCTATCAATGATCTATTTGTATTGTGCCAAATTTTCCTTGATGTATAACTTTAAGTTTTTCATGTATTTATCTTTAGTTCTAAATGACATTTATTGATGTCTTTAGTAAATTTCAGTAGGTTTCGCATGTTTTTACATCACCCTTCTTGTTTGGGTGTTTTCCTGCAGTTGGTTTTTTACATGGATTTCATTATTCAGCAGCCCTTATTTTTTCCAACAAAATTACATATTTTCTTTTCCAATACTTGTATTTTTATTGTTACTTGTATTTACATAATGTTCTATGCAAGCGCTTTATTTGAATAGAAAGAAATTAAAATTGGCCTACAGTAGTTGTAATGTTGATTCGTTCCCTCTTACCTTACGTTTTATCTTCGATTTTGCAGAGACGATGGATCGTTAGGAAGTCCTTGTTACTAGAGCTGGCGTTTGAAAAGATTTTATGCACGATTCGACAAACTTCAGATTTAGCGATAAAAGTGTGTTATTATAATGTAACAATATAAAATCATTAGAATCTTACCACAAAAAAGAAAACGTAAAGCTCAGAATATGATCTTCATCCCTTTTTGAAAGTAAATTAAACGTATTTACGCTTCGATTTTATTGTTGTAACAACGTAAACTAAACGAAACTTTGCCGTAATAACCGACCTTTGCAGATTTTTTAAATCCTGCTAGGACAAACAATCAGACGGACGGACCCCAAAATTAATAACATTAATAACTATCACCAGCCAAATCTACCGTGAGTATTTTAACTTTCCAGCTCTTCTCATTGCTTTAAAATTTTGCGCACGGACGGACGAAGTGAAATTACAAGCGATTTAAAAAGTGATAAAACGAACTTCTGAAACTATTTCCATGTAATAAAAGCATATATTATGAGTAAATTTTCCAATACAAGAAAAATAAATAACAGAATCGTTCACAAAAATTCAACAATGAAATGAAATTTAGCTTGATAGCTTTCGTATACCTATTTTTGTGTTGAACTGTAGCATACATAAACAGAATACTGGTAATCTTGTCGTATACGGTCTACTTTTAACTATAAATACATAATTTCATTTACGTTCTATTTAAAAAGGAAAATTTAATATAAATAATAGTTTATTTATAAAAACAAAAATTTGGAATCATATTTAAATATGTAAACGTTGCATAAATTACAGAAACATTTTAAAAACATTACTTAAACCACAGAAACTTCTTTCACATCTCGGAGGAAAGCATTGAAAAATGTCTTCATTTCTGTTTTTCAGGCTTCACCACTGCTCAGGCAAATAAGAATAAAGAAAAGAATGGGATTTTCCATGCATTTAAAAAATAATTTTCTATTTTTAAGATCCCCCATAGCGATTCAAATAGCTGTGTTTGCACCAGATACAGGATCGACAAAGAAGTTCAACTGGTTAGTTCAACCAAACTGATTAATTTTCATTGGTAGACCGCATTCGACAATAATAGCGAAGTTTCTGTGTTTTACGTAAAGTTCTTAAAAAGTTTCTGTAATTTATGTAACGTTTATGCAGTTAACTATGATTCCAAACTTTTGTTTTTATATTGAATTTTCCTTAAAAAGTAGACCGCATACGACAAGAATACCGTAGCGAAAATAAAGAAAACTTTAATTTAAAGCACTAACATTATACATCGAAACAACTCGTCTTAAAATTGCAATGCAAACCAATTTTTTGTAAAATTAAAAAATCGCAATCCCTGAAATTAAAATTCCCCCATTTTAAGTGTGGACATTACAATAATAAAACTGTTGCTTTGTTTACAATGAACGAAATAAGAACGTGGGAGACACACAGTCATAGCTCATTATTTATGAAGATTAAGTAAATACGTTTCATAAACCGCCAACTTAGGAGAGGGAAGACATTTCTAGTAGATTAAGAGACATAATCGGGTCGTGGCGTTTCGCTGTTTTATAGTGTGCGTTTGTTCAAGCTATTGTGCGCATATCGTTCAGTTTCAAATATTCCATCGCATAAACATCAGCATATTCTGCTTTTTTTCTTGGGCGAAGATAAATAAATAAATTCGGTCCTTAAAAAAAAAGAAAAAGTAAAACTATGTAGATTACATGAATGGAAAACACTTTGGATCTCATAAAGTGGAATCTTTATTAACCCATTGGGGAACAGATGTTAAATTTGTGTTATAATAATCGGGCGTCACCTCTTTAAATCACTTAGTTACTCTTATAGGGTGTTGTTTTTCACATTCAGACTCAATATATCGTCGGCAATAATAATAAAAGGAGAAAAATTCGAAGAAACTCGGTGCCAAAGACGTCAGCTACTCCTTCTTCGATTCATCTTTTCGCAAGGAGCCCATTCCTGTCTCGACGGCCAGTGAAATGCGTTCCAGAATGGCGTTCTGCCTTTTAAACTCCTCTCCGATGGTTTTTAGCTCCTCCGCGCTTTCTATCCCGTCCTGCCGAAATGCAATTCTCTCTCTCCTCGCCTCTTGTTCGAATCTTTTGGCTCTGCACTCCTCCGACGCGCACAATTCGGTCCTGTTGGCAGTTCCAGCCGGGGGGAGTTCTTTCGTATCGTTTCCTGCAATGCCAAAACAGATTTGATGGCGCCATTCGATGTAAACAGTGAGCAGTGCGTAGATTATGTGTACGCACAACGCCTGAGAAAGCGCTTTTAAAGCAACTGATCAGTCACCACTCGGATTCCGTTCGAATTCAGTGTGCTATGAGTTGAAATTCGCGCAATAATTAGCCGCTCTGTACATTTTCCGCGACATTCTATGGCAGACTTTATAAAATTTGCCATTTCTATACCAACTCCTCAAATCCAAGCAATATTCAAGAATCGACGTTAACGGGTCATTTTCTACTTTATATTCAATCTATGGAGAGACTGTATACGCATGCATAAAGTGGCACAGAATGGCATGCGTTCTCATCTTCTCTAGGCGTTTATTACGTCAGCAACATTTAAGCGTGTTTGGATTTCGGTGGACTTTTAATTTAATTTAATTGATTCGATCATAGAATGGTCAATATTTCCTATATTAAACGCATAGAGACTTTAGTTTAAGACATGATGTAGTAAAATAACTTACTTAATCGTCGATACGTGTTCTAATGACATTTCCTAAAATAGACGTTTAGTCGTATTTCTCATCAAGGAGATTACCATCATTTTCATCATTTAGGCTTCATTCATATCTGCAAAGCTTCTTCTCATCTATATGTTGCCATTGTTACGGCTTAGAACCTATCAACAATGAGCGCGATTGCCGTTTGCCAGATGTGCGGAGGAATTTTAGGTAAATCAGTCATTATAATCTTGAAAGGAGGGGAAAAGTCTCTTCCAATGTGTGCATGGAGATTTTCCTTAAATATCGGGTTACCTTGACAACGGATTTTACTGACCGCGTGGGAATAAACTAGAGGCCAGCTTGGCTTCTTCGCAGCTCCCTTCGTCTCTGCAGTCTCCGAAGGGACAGTTGACTACTCCGTCGCCTACGAAGATGTCCAGGATACAAACGCCGTAGCCGCAGTTAAACATTCCCTTTGGAGTGTGGAAACCGTCGCAACCTGAGAATAGATTAGAACATCCAGAAAATTACTCAGAAAAAACAGTTATCTGCTCCATTAAGCTGATTTATTTTTACTTATGGGAGTAATTGAACAAATTCTTAGCGGCATGCTACAAACCATCGCTTGTTTAAGAGAACTAACTATCAATATTTGTGACTGAAAATTTGATTTTAATTTGACAATTTTCATATGAACGTGGCGGAAGAAAATTTAGTAGTGGGTAAATAATAATGTAGGGGTGGATGGAGTGTCTGGCTTGTAATGCAAGTTCGAGTTCCGCAGAGAGCAAGGTAGTTTGTTATCGCCTTTGTTGTAGCCATTACGCTTGCTGTAAAAGGTCTGTAACGGCTGCTTATGAGCCATTTAAAACAAATAAATAAGTGATAAGAATTTTCAAGTTATTTCAACAAAATAAAATACAGTAGTCCCTACGTATTCGCGGGGGTTACGTTCCTGAAAAACTCCGCGAAAACAGATACTAAAGGCTTATGGGATAAATGGGGTTATGGGAACAGCTACTCCAGTTTATATAGTAATAACATTGTTATTGTTTATTACCCTTATATTTAGTATTAATAAGCGTAGCCTGTAGTTCTAGGATCTTTACTTCTCGAAGTGGAATCAAGAAAATATATGCGGCAGACGTAATAACGCATCCGATGTTTTTTTCGCAATATTTTAAGGAAAAATTGCGAGAATAATTCGAGTAAATATAGTTCATTTACAGTTTAATAAATTCATGAAAAACAATAAATAAATAATGACTCATACCTTTAATAACGGTGTAGATATCCCTTTAATGATAATGATAATTGCGGCGTTGGAAATCTTAGTTGTACGAGGTTTCCTTCCAGATGAATGAGGAGAACATCGAGCGTTGGCGGTGCTACATTCGGAGACAGCATTTGAGCTTCTCTTAAAGTAGCTTGTGGTTTTTTTGAAGGTCTTTGTAAACCTCTCCATAGGGATTTAGTAAATCTTCTATACTCCTCTTAAATTTAATGCTTCGTTTCATGACTGGGTCAACATCAAACACTGTATCCATAATTTCAAACACCTGTTTCATTATCCCTGGCAATGTTTTCAAATTCACCTTAGACTTTGTCGTCACATACTCCTCCACATCTCCATTTTCATCATTAAACTGAACAAGTTCATCAAGGTCTTCTTCAGTTAACTCTCCATTGCGCGAGTCTTTAAGTTCTAATATCTCTTCTGGTTGCAAATCCTCAATCCCCTCCCCTCCAATATCATGTGCCATCCTTGTAATCATCTTTGATTCTACATTTAGAGAAGGAAATCCATCGGAGTTAATGAGAGATTCCTTCCACAATTTTCCCCAACATGCGTTTATAGCCAAAGGTTTCATCTCTTCAATTGACTCTTTAATGTTTTGTATGCAATGGTATAATTTTTCCAACATTCGACGAGTCACAGTGTGGTCACGTTCCATTTCATTTGAGATGTAGCGGAATGTGCGACGGGTATCGTAGCTCTTGAACGCACCATTCACTCCTTGGTCTAAGGGTTGGAGAAGTGAAGTGGTATTTTGGGACAGAAAGATAACTTCGATGTTCGGATGTGCAAATTGAATACTCCGCGGATGACCAGGCGCATTATCTAAAATGAGGAGTTTAAATGCTAATTTTTTTGAAGCTAAATATTTTTCGACTTCATGAACAAAAGGATTATGAAACCAATCCATAAAAATTGTTTCGGTGGCCCAGGCCTTCTTGTTTGAACGCCGGAAAACAGGTAGTTTGTGCATATTTTTCCCTTTCGAAGCACGAGGATTCAGTGAACGATAAATCAACGTCGGCTTAATCATGCAATCCCTGGATACATTGGCACAGAGAAGGAGGGTTAACCTGTCTTTAGCTGCTTTAAATGTGTGTGTGGAGATGAATGTTCGCGAAGGCATCTTCTTCCAAAACAAGCCCAACTCATATAAGCCCTTAAGCGCTCATATAAGCGAAGCGCTTTTACGCGTACCACCTGGCTACTCAATGGAACTTTTTTTCGCGTTTTTTCTTCGATTCAAATATTTAGGGTATTTTCATCTTCTCGATGACACGATCACGAGCATCGCAGGACACTTTAGCATTTTTAGGCGCACTTCTACTTATATTAGCCCGTATACTTGCCTCCTTTTTTATTCATCTCACAGTGAATTCGCTGCTTTACCAACGGAAGCTACACTTTCGCCTTGTGACAGCTTTTCTAACAATTTAACCTTTTCTCTTAATGGCATAACTTTCTTGCTCGTCTCACTCTTGTATCGGCACTCATTTAACTTCCTTAGCGTTTTAGGGCTATGATATAAAATACCGTGAGCAAGCAGAAAAAGATTTTTGAAACTACAGATTCCTAAAAGTCCGGCCTTAAACGGCAACGGTGAGTCTCTGCGCCCGGGAATTTTAACGGTACTAATTATATTAGAGAGAACGTCAGGGTGCTAACAAAACGACACACAGCTCCAAAATGAATGCAGAAGATACTCTTGAACGATTTTTTACCAAATAGGAACCCCATGGAATGAATGACCACAGATAATCTAGGGTTGTCAACCGTTCCTACTTGGAAATAAAACCCAGGGTCTCGTCTTTTGTTAAGCCGGACGGCATATATCCCGATTTTTTTAAATTTCACTTTTATACTGTGCGACGTTCGATATCTTTTGTAAAATCCATCGGAAAATTCCCTTTCCATTCTCTTTTCTTACTCCCATTCTAACCTATTAATTCCTTTTCAAGTGGATAAAAACTAATGTAAGCTTGTTCCGTTCTCAATCGGGTTGGATAAACATCTTATTCACCTGAATTACAGATAGCCAAGCAGAGAACAGCTGAGTCAACACTTCATGGAATGTTGATCATAACATGTAATTTTATCTCCTCTTTGCGAATTAATTCATCGGAAAGTTGTACATATTTCCGATACTTAGAGAGCATTTGCATGAAGTTTGGAGTGAATAAATGCGTAGATGGGAATAGAATATTTCTGCGTCAGCTTTTATGCAGCATTTGCACCACATGAAGTTGTATCGCACGGTGCTTTAAGGTAGGCGGCCGCGAATAAGTGGGGTTTACCTCCCGCGAATATTGAAACTTGCTACAATAATTCCTGCACGAATAAGCGAAATCGCGAATATGAGACCCGCGAATATGGAGGGATTACTGTATGTTCTCTGGATCCAAATTCACGTAATAACAACAAAGAATGAAACCAGTATCTCCATCAATCCAGCGAAGTATATTACAAAAACCGCCCATCGTTTTTAAATGGAAAATTATCCAGGAAGTAGGTAATCGTAGAAACCTTCTGCATACCTATGAATCCCGTGAAAGCTATCGTGAACCGAAGGCGTTCCTCTGGTTGCGACGCCTTGTCCACTATGGTGTACAGGCTTAATGCCCTATCTGGCTGGACGCATGCTCCAACAGACACCAACTGCTTGGACTCGGGCCAGTTGTTGTTGATGACGAAGGGACCGCCATATTCCGAAACGAACGTGGAAGGTTGCCGCAGGGAACCGTTGTTATAAAGGCTCAGTCCGAGGAGAATTTCTCCGCAGCGCTGAGTATCATCATTGCTGAACTGCAATGGAGCGTTCAAGAGAAAAACATCAAGCTCACCTCATCTCTGAAATAAACTTGGCAAACTATGTCCCTCAATCAGTTGTATAAAGGTTCTTCTTTTTCCCAAAACCTATTTATTCTCATTCGAGTGGTTTGCCGATTTGGAATCGAGCAGCAATAAAACATTAGAAAGAGCTATCAATAAAAAATAATACAAGTTTTAATGTAGATAGTTACATTTTATCTTAATGGATGCATATGCCTGAACACCAATTTTGAGGCGAAGTATTTTTTTATTCCACACATAGAAAGACATTTACATATATCATGCGTAAAGTATTTTTATGAAAACCAGCTGAATCAAAGGATTCATTAAAGTATTCGACGAAAACAATTGCTGGGTGCTTGCTACATTGTTCGTTTAAATGTTTACACGGTGAGATATTGTTAACTATTTACGAATAACTAATCTATATTCATTACAAATAAATTTCAAAACATATACATCAAAATATAATTAAAAAACTAAATATGCCTTATAAAATGTCCTGTAAGTCTTTGTTCTCCAGAGTAGTATTCTCCCCACATTGGTTTACTGATTAAATTTTCCTCCCTTTCACAGATCATGGCGCGATTTTCATCTGTTGGAGCGTCACTATGGAAATGATAAAAATTAAACTACAACTACCAAGAAAATAATTCACATGTTTTTCTCACTTCATCTGCCAACAAAGTTGAAGCAACTCATGAAAGCTTTGAGAGATACACTTTGGAAAGGCAAGTTCGATAAATATCATCTATTCATCGACTTCTAATACGACGTTGACGTGCGAGATCGACAAGCTAAATCGATTTTTAATAATAAACAAGGAGGGAAAAAACTGAAGAATCAGATATTAAGGGCGGTTTTTTTAAATAAAAAATACACCTCTTAAGCTGTTCCTGGAGTCCCCAAATTTCAACCGCGGGAAGGAATTATGGCTATGAAAAATTCCTAAATATTTGGTTGATCTAACAAGAACGGTGTAGATGTAGTTAACCGGACACAGAAGCGTGACGGACGGACGAACTGATGGAGAAAACGATTACATTAGCGGATTTTTAAAAATCACCAAAAACTCCGAAACCTACATCTTTCAGAATTATTAATTATTTTAATGACCAATTTCGTACTGAAAACCAACTGCATTTTCACATTCGTGGCGGGATAGTATTCCGATAACGCTAAACAACAAGGCACTGCATCGACTCCCATTGAAACAAACTGCTCAGTTTTATAACTGGTTATATTAGGAAACCACGAAAAGTAATATTTGCTTTGAAATAATATTTCGTGCTTCGCACTTATATGTTATGTCAATGTAAAAGCCTCACTAGATTTTTTTCTGTAATTTCATAAACATTATTTTCAAATAATATTAGCGGTGTTGCTTAATCGAAATAGCCATAATCATCTATCAGAAAGAGTAATATCCAATTTAATTCATTACACAGAATATGTATAGATATCAAAAACCAAACTTCTCACTCACCTTTACGTAATCTATGCATTTATCAACCTGATTCTTTCTGAACTTCAGCTGTTGAATCGTTGCAACAATTCCTGTGGATTTTGTCCTAGAATAAATCACCATTTGGCAATCAAAACGATTGTAACCTGGCCAGCTGTTTAAGAACGCTTCTTCGTAGCTAAAAAGAATCGCGCGGTCCAGGAATAGGTCAACCTTGGTCCAGCAGTTGAATTTTTTCATTATTTCATCTGAAAATCGATATGGGGCATAATTAATTTCGGAGATAAGTAAGTGAAGCAGTTTGTAATGCTTAAATATTTGTAGTCGGTTAACGGAGTTTGGAGAAAAATAGTGATAATGTACAAATATTTACCTTCAATGAATCGTGGGTATTAGTAACATTTACGAGAACGGCCTCAATTTTAGCTATTATTTGAATGATATAAACATTGAATAGCTTTTTATGCAAACGTAGCGTTCCATATTTTGGATCATTACATTTCAATTTACCGCCACATTACCGGTTTTTATTAATTCATTCCAGGCCTTATTACAAATATTCCAATTTTTGAGAACTTACATTTAAAGCTTAAACAAGATATTTATTTCTAAAAATTTGAGTGTAATAAAAACTGAGATTAAAATGTTTCTACTCATTCATTCGTTAGCTCATTTACATTCTTTAATTTTTGTTTCTCTGGCATCAGGAATGTCCACCA
The DNA here is from genome assembly GCA_028673005.1 of Tanypteryx hageni. Lineage (NCBI taxonomy): Eukaryota > Metazoa > Arthropoda > Insecta > Odonata > Petaluridae > Tanypteryx > Tanypteryx hageni. The sequence continues at coordinate 34,784,718 of CM054115.1, forward strand.
AATCACCTGTCTTATCGTGCAAATAATACGTGTTGTACTATTTCATCACTCCTACTTTTTCTGACAACAATGTTATTTAGTAATGTCCACGTTCAGCTAAAGTTACGGCATAAAAGCTAAATTAAAGCGGTGCGAAAAATTTTCGAAACAAGATATCACGTTAAACGTGAAGAATTCAGATTCGTAAAATAAATTTATGATTAAGAAGCAAAGCGTTTATTCATTATCGAATAATTTTCATTGCTATTTGCTTGTGGAACACCTAAAGCTACAATAATTCTTCTAGCGAGGTATAATTTGGAGGCTTAAGCAGAGTGGAGGTTAGAAAAAATTGAAGCACCATCCGAAGACAAGGTCACGAAGACAAAATACGTTTTATCGACAGAAGGACGGAGCGACATAAAGGTTTGTTTATCCCTAGGAAAACTAGGATAATAACAGGGAATGCTATCTTACACTGAGAAATGCTTGAAATATTTTGGCACAGTGCATTTCCTGTCACCATCTACCCAGTGATGTAAATTATCCTACGATTTACTTTTATGAGAGAAATAATCGAAAAAAACACTTGCCATATTAAAACATCATTACCATGTTCCTCGTGAAATCCTATCCATTTTTTGATCATTTTGGCACATGTTGTATTTTCTTTTATAATAACATCCAAGAAACTGAAGTAATCTTCAGCATACAATATGCTTACCGGCCAACGTTACATTTTACAAAATTGACATTTACCCTTGATTTCAGCAGAGAAAAAATACGTACACGAAAATGAATGTTCAGAGACAGTTATAAATTTTGTATTTATATGATTACTCTTGCAATCCACCATTAGCGTTTGGAATGCACCTCGCCTACATGACATTAATTCTCTATTCGATTTACTTATCACATTTATAATAAAAGGATGGTAAACGGCTTGGAATTTACACTAAGCTGTAGATTCATCGGTTTTCAGGATGAAACTAAATCGTTACTCACAATGACCGCCTAGTCCTTGCACCTCGGCTGTTAACAGCAGAAGGAAACAAGAGAGCAGCGTAACCATGGCGACAATTTTCGACCAGCGATTTTATTGAGCTCTATCTCTCTCTTTCTCTCGAGGCAGCACGCTGCGATTTGAGCATCAGAAAACCGAGCACGACGGTGTTCGTTCCTCAAGGTCGAGACATAGCCTTGTGGGAGGACAGTGCACTCAAAGTTGGACAATCTCCACGTAGATCTGAAGAGGTATCATAAGGCCCATGCCAGTGTTTAATCTGACGGAAAACCTCGATAGGACGCACTTTTTCGTGCAAGTTAATATTTGCGATGCTCTTAGTGCATTTTCCTCTCTTTTGAAGGCCAAACGCCAACTTCGGAGGTGTGATTGACCTTGGAATCCCGGGCGATGCCTGCGAAGCACCTCTTACATTCTTGTGCGCGAGAAATACACGCGGATATACTATTTTGCTTGTATTAGCATAGCGCGCATGCATGCGGTGATTTATCAAAAGTGGACCTCAAACTTTCAGTCGCAGGGACAGTTGTACAACGATATAAATACAGCCAATCGCGACAAACGAGGGACTGCATATATTTGAGGTAAAACTACTTACCGAACCAATTAAGAGAGAGAGAAAGAGCAAAGTTCGAGGAAAGTTTTCTATTTGTCTCGATTTATCCCATAAAACTTTCATTTATGTATTCCTGAACAGTGGAATTGTGTTTCTTCTGCCTTTAAAAGCAATTTCAATTAAGTAGGAAGTACAGTTACAATAAATGTATTTATTCCAAGTACAGAAATATCCCTGGAAAAGGCGCGAATATCGGGGGCATGTCTTATAGAGATATGTATTGCTGCGGCGTAATTTGCAACTTTCTTATTAGTTTAATAAAATTAAATATTAATTACAACAATGAATAAAAATTAACAAGATGTACTCTGTACAGTTGATTAACTCAAACCCAAATCGCGTGCAACTGCTGTGGATCCAGTACAGTAATACCTCGATATACGAATAGTCGTTATACGAAGTTTCGGTATAAAGAACTTTTTATTTGGACATCTATTTTACATTTGCCATTAGCAATATAACTAACATTGGCATTAATAATATACTAACATTTTTACCAAGAACTGATAAGTTTCTGTGGGGGAGAAATGCATTGCTGTAAGTGAATATTTACGTACAGTTTTTACTTCTATTTTTGTAAGTTCTCGTTATTCCAATTTATACACAATAAATAATAATTTTTAATTTACAATTACTTTAAAATGTGCTTAGTAACCAATGAAAGGTTTATGCTATAAGATTTGAAGTTATTAAGATTGGGAACGCACCCCATTGTAGTGATGTTATTCGATATACGAACGAAATTTTAGGAACGCATCTACTTCGTATATTGAGGTATTACTGTACATACCTACTTCTGAATTTTCTATGACTTTTAATTTAGCAGATAAGCTTATTGCTTGCGTTTTATTCTTATTACTTCTACCTGCACCTACAGTGTACCTTTTGGAGCCGCATTGTAAATATTTCACTTTTAAATCACGCGAACTGCAGTTAGGTATATGTAAACAAATATGTTTATTGGCTGAGAGTTCTCTCAATTGCTGGAGAAGTTGGCGCTAATTTTGAATCTTTTTACAAATTTTACTTTAGTTGCGTAATAAAAATTAATTAAATTAATTAAATTAAATTAATTAAATCGAATCCACGTATATAGGGGTCGCGCATATCGGGATATTACTGTACAAGCAGCTGGAATTTTTATGTGAACGGAAGCTTAACCTCCCATTCTAATTATTTGACTGAAATGACAACGTTTGCGTGTTTCCAAGGATTCGCGCAATGAACAGCCAACATGAGACAAAGTCAGACACCAAAGGCAATGGGAAAATACAACTTTCGTACACTGGGGCATATAAAATGTAGGTAGGCATCAAAATCTCTAATTGTAAGTTGAATATTTTTCGCATGTATCATATGTGAGCAATTATAATGTCTACTTTCCATCCAGTTGCGGCCAAATGGAGATAGGTAACGTAGTCTGACTCTAAATAATGCCAGCAAGACGGTACATGATTAACCTGCGATGAGTTACGCCTACAAAATACCGAAAGACCAGTCGAGTTAAGATCAAAGGTTCTCGACTTAATTATCTTTCGTATTTTTTCCCTTTTTAGCTCCACGTTGCTATTCCAAGTGTTACGGGCATTCCAACCAACCAGGAAAGGGCAATTGAAAACAAAGAAAGCGTTTTAAATCACTGAGTTATAGAACGCGTATTTGCTCCGTCCACGCCGATAGATCGTCGTATTTTATCTCCTCTCACACGAGAAGCAGTTGCCGTAGGCGCATATATCCGTATGGTCTAAATTTTGCCCGAATAAAGACGATTATCTATCTATCTATCTCCTAAACTAGCTCCTTAACATTTCTAAATATCTCATTTCGTTCAAATGGTGAGAATTTAGTAACACTTCGCAAGCTTAATAAAACTTTTCTCTTCCAAGCATAAAACGTTTTAAACAATTATCTGTCCTTTTATGAAACATCTTAAGCCCATTGATGTTCGCAATTTTCAGGAGAAATATTGTAGAAATGCCTTCGGCTGAAGTCTTGAACCAGTTCACAAGGTCTTCTTGCCCATCTCATACATCTATTACCATTCGAGAAACTTGTTTGGGTCGAAGTTTACGTATCTTTTATGTCAGGCCAGATTTGAATTTTTATTAAGCCAACACTCCTTTTGATACAATTCTGGATAGGCCTCCGTCATTGGTGATTAAATGACGGTTGACTGATAACGATTTTAGAAAAGCCTTCAACACCGTTTACCACTCAAAAATATGAACAAACTAAAATATTCTTCAACTAACGAAAGAATCGTAAATTGTGTTGCTTCCTTTGTTATTAAAAGAACCCAGAGAGTTCTTCCTGACGGAGCTACATCAGATCTCGTCAAAGTGACTTCCGAAGTGTAGAGAGAAGTGTAACCAGGTTTCCACTTATCTTAATATTCATATGCAGATAATAACAAGTTAGGAAAGAGCTGCTGAAATAGACAGTATACTGCAATTTAATATATATAAATGCAGAATGTAAAATTTTATTTATTCCAGTACGATTAATCTGAAAAATATTGCAAAAAAATTTAGACAGACAAACAAACCGAGAAACGTGCTCAACGAAACAGAATTCCGAATCTATTGGCGAAAAAACGAAGTCCGTAGAAGCTATCGTTTAGGAGTTAGCTCTAGTGACCGAGTGATAGACAGGCCTCCACAGGAACACGTGCACAAACAAGACAGAATACTAAATCGATTAGCTAATAAACGAAGTCTCTAGATGCTTCCGTTTTCGAGTAATCTTGTGTGGCAGACAGACGGTGGTGTGGCGGTCCGTGGCGCCACACATTGCTGATTACTGGCGGAAATATTATTGAACTATTTATAATGTAACTTATTCGGCTTTTATATTTTTTGTTAGTTTTCACCTTTATTTCGATGGTAGTTTACGCACACTGAGGTGGTAATGAACAAGTTAACAATTTGTAAACTGCATGCATTTCCTCCTATTCCTTATCAGGTTTTCACAGGAATTACAATTTAACGACCTTTAATTAGATATTTTCAACAATAGAAGAATCTTCATCTATCGAAAATCGATCTTCACAGACCTTATAATTACTCGATTCTTCCAACTCATTCATTCGAAGCCTGCAATTTTTAAATGCACAGATTACTCAAAATTAAGCTGTCCCTCTAAAATTCGACTAAAAACTCCATGTAATCAAATAAATGATAATTACCAATCATCATCATCATAGGTAGTCTGTCCGTAGACAGGTCCGTGATTATTCATGGTTAAACCTGGTTCTCCATATACTCTTATTTTCCGCTGTCCTCTTCATATCTTGATAACTCTCTTTCCCTTTCAAATCGTCTATTAGCTGAAACCTTTTCCTACCTCTTTCCCTTTTTCCATCTAGTTTTCCTTCTAACAGGGCTTTAATCATACTCTCTCTCCTCAGGTTATGTCCAACCCAGTTTGCCTTCCTCTCTCTAATAGTCTAATCATTCGCTTCTCTCCTACTCTTCGTAGCTCTTCGTCGTTTTTCATCCTATCTGTACATTTTATCTACAGCATTCTCCTCCAAGTCCACATTTCAAAGCTTTCCAAGTATTTGGAGACATTTTTCCTTAGCGTTCATGTTTCTGCCCCGTACAAAGCTATACTCCATAGCAGTCATAGCAGTTAATGAACTTCTTGTGGATATCTTCCCTTATATTCCCCGTAGTAGGAGTTTCTTTCTTCTGAAAACCTCTTTTGCTTTCCCTATTCTAGTTCTGATCTCATCCGTACATTTTACTTCTCTTGTTATGGTGCTTCCAAGGTATAATTAGTCTGAAACTTGTTCTAAAGACTTTCCTCCAATACTTATGTTAAGATTCTCTTCTTTGCCCGATATTCGAATTACCTTGGATTTTTCTGTATTTATTTCCATACCGTATTTTTTACCTGTTATTACTAGTCTATTTATCATTTTCTGGAGTTCCTCTTCCTTTCTTGCTACAAGTACTTGATAATCCGCGTATTTTACTGTTCTTATAATCCTTCCTCCAATTTTAAAATCTCCTGTGCCTTCTAACCCTTCTTACATAGACTTTCTCCATGTATATTGAATATAGTCTGCGATAGGTAGCAGCCCTGTCTTACTCCTCTACCGATATTTACTCCGCAGGTGTCCGTATTTTCCAGCCTGACCTTTACAACTTGATTCACATATAGATTCCTGATCAGCCTACTCTCTTTCCAGTCGACACATATATCCTTTAATATCTTCATCAACATTACCCAATTTACTCTATCAAAGGCCTTCTGCCAGTCTACAAAACATACGCAGATATCTTGACTGCACTCTATTGCCCTTTCTGATATGATTCTAACTACCACTATAGCTTCTCTAGTTCCTCGTCCTTTTCTGAAACCGAATTGATCTTCCCCTAGTATTTCTTTTGCCTTTTCCAAGCCTTTTATTAAGAATCCCCGTGATGATCTTCAAAGTGTGTGACAGAAGGCTTTTCGTTCTATAGTCTTTACACTGCATTGCCTTTGGCTTCTTCTTTAGAGAGATCATTGTTACTTCTAGAAAATCCCGAGGCCACTCTCCTTTTTCGTAAATCTTATTAGTTAATTTCGTGATCGCTTTTAGTCCTTCTGATCGCATGACTTTAGTACCTCAGCCGGTATTCCATCGCTGCCTGTGGCTTTCCCTGTCTCTAGTTCCACTATCACTTTTTCTACTTCGTTCTCCATAATACTTGGTCGTCTTCAATGTTTTCCTCATCTTCCAGTTCTATTATTGTCGATCCTGCCTGCTTTCTGTATAGTTCCTTATTGTATTCTTCACATATCTGTGCTATATCCAGTTGCGTCGCTAGGCATTAAGCAACTCACGCATTGCTTAGGGGCGGCACTTTTTTGTCGGAGTATTACTATTTACGAAAAGTTGTGGAATTTCATTACATTGTTTTAGAATTATGCACAGTATTAAAATAAGCTACATAATTTTCTATCTATATCCTACATTATTATTTGAGATGAAAATAATCGTGTTGATTGCTTAAATATGACATTTTAAGTCCCTGCTTCCACTATAAAGGATTATATCATATTGCAGACAGGAGCAGCGCAAGCGGGTAGGAAATAGGCAATGGCAATGGTAGAAGAGGCGCTAAAAAGAACAGAAATACAGGCCTGGTCCAGGTAGGAAAATAAAGAAAGCCTTAGATCACCATGTGGAGTCGGCCCCAAAGTGGATTAGACCGACGCACAGTGGGCTGAAATCGAAATAAGCTGGCCAAAATCCAAATTTTGCACTTTTCATTCGGAATCCGGCAATGGACAATTACTGTTCTCCAATATCCAAACTTCAAGAAACGACAACTTTTTTAACTTTTAGTGCTTTCATTTGATCAGCAAAAACCGTCAATGTTGAGTAAAAAACATAAAACCTCTACTACGCATTTTACGCGAAAAACTGTGATATGATTTTTGCTGGTGAAGCGTCCAACCACAATAATTGCCTTTTTAAATAATATTTCATGATAGTAGACATTTCTGTGAATATATTTCGCGATGTTTCTTTGTCTTTAATATTTGTATAAACAGTTAGTAAACATTTAGTTATACACTGTTTTTCACCAAATTTTCTCATTGTGTATACAAAAACTTCATAAGCGCGGCAACTCTCGGCTGAGATATTTATATCAGAATTTAGAGTGAAGTCTCTACTAGATTCTTCCCCCTTCCACTACGCATAAGATATGTATGATAAGGAGGGGCAGCCGTCCGGCGCGGAATTTTGCTGCGGAAATCTCTGAAGTTGTTATTGCTGATCTGATGGTAAGCTTAAAATTTCATCGTTGGAAGTAAATTTTATGACATTAGAAACACAAACAATGAGATATCGCAGTGTTATTGTACATCGATTAGAATTTTTGAACTTTAATCATCATACATTTTGTTAAGTTATATTTTTCATATATTTTTAGATATGATTTAGATATGATTGGTATTAGCACCGCTGAAAATTTTATACCAGCAGTAAAATGAAGACTATACATAACAATGGATAAGTAAAGTATTGCCCATACTAACCCCCTTCCCCTTTTACGGAAATATTTCAATAGGAAGGATTGCCACGGTCACCGGCTGGCCAGCCACCCGGGGCGGGAGTTTCCGACTGCAGTACGGAACATTTTCCGTTCATTTCTCGGGAAACCCGGATTTCCAATTATTCACTCATTTATACATGAGTTTTTCATACATTCCAGTACCTTCCCTTGCTTGCCTGCTTACAGGCCCTTCCCACTTTGCAAAAGGGAAAGGGACCAAAGCAAACCCCTTCACACCCCGACACACCGCAATAATGCCCAATGACCACGAGTCGTTCCACCAAGCCTTTCGTCTAAATAAGATCTATCTCCCGCGCTCGAATGTTTTGTTCCTTGAGCCGAGTGTTTATGGAGATGCTATGCGAAATTTTGGTGGCGATTTGTAAAGATGCCGCTGATTACTTTACGACTCCGTCAAATGCGATTCAGTCTATACCCCACCAACGGATCGCTTCTCCTGGACACGTGCGTATACAGGTACCTCAACATCATAAAAGGGGTATTTCCAAAAATCCTTACTTACTATTGGTTCAGAAAATTTCGTTCCTTCTCGACTTTATTGAGCGCAGTCTTTCGGAAGATCGGAATGCTCACCGAGTGCCCCGAGCTCTGATTGGCTATTGATTTAGTACGAACAAACTCTACGCACATCGTGCTTACGAGATTTTCGCGACTGTCTATTGTTTACGGAAAGCCCCAAGTACGGCTTTGCTGTAAATTAGTGACTTTCGCTCTGTTTTTTGGATCGTGGCTGCCAAGGGAAGGCTAACTAGTCCCTTCTTTTCACTTGGCAGTCTCCGAGCTGCCTGAACTAGCCGTCTGAGGCTAGTTCTCGCTGGTTGTGGCCCTGAAAAGGGCCTCCCCCATATCATTGGCCATCATGGCCATGGACCTAACCAGGTCATCGGTGTTGGCTGCCCTTAAAAAAGGGGGCCTCCAAGTTTCCCGGTCGTGTCCGCATAGCGGCTCGTTTCTTGGGACTCCGGCTAGGCCGGAAAAATCTATCGACTGCCCGAGCGGGCTTATTGGTTCGGCTGCCCTTGATGAAGGGAGCCTCCATATTGACCTGGTCGAGCCGCCCAGCGGCTTCGGGAAAGTCACCCCGCAAGGGCTAAAGGGCCTAGCTAGATCGGCTCCAGATGCTGCCGCCCTGGAGGCCGAAGAAGCTGATCCCAAGGCTAAGCGGGGAAATATTGCACGGGCCTCTACCGGAGGAGTGCAAAATCCTAGCTCTGTTCCCCTTCTGGCAAAGGGATATGTCGCCGTCGTCGGCGCCTCTGTCCCCCTGGGTAGTGTGGAGGATGTCCTGCCCTCCTCCGCATCGGGCTTGGGGGAAACAGGGGCCTCGAGTGTGGCTAAGGAAAACGGCCCTTTGCAGGGCCATAAAACCCCAGCCCCAGAGGCGATGGAAGCCACGGAGGGTACCCGTGGCAAACGTAAAATTGCAGTTACGAAGGACGTCGGCCCCGCTGACGCCTCGTTAGCCGACCGCTCGGCATCTATCCTCGCCTCGTCCGACGAGGATAGCCATGACCCCGAGGGAGGGTTCACGGAGGTTACCCGCCGCAGGGCAAAGAGGAAGAAGACTTCCTCGAATGCTAACGGCGGGGCCGGTGGAAAGGCCCAAAAGAAAGGTCAGGCCGGAAATTCAGGCAAAGGAGCGAGGACACGATTGCGCGTAGCACCGATAGTGGTATACGGCATCGTGTCTCATAAGGTCATCGCCAATCAGCTGAGTAAGGTCATTGGCGATGTCTATGAGCTGGAGGTCCGTCGGGCCTCCACCAGAGTGGTGGTCCATTCGGCGGAACACCACAGGGCTGCCACCAAGGTGCTGGACGACGCTGTCATCCAGTATAATACCCAGCTCCTGGAGTCGGTGCAGGGGATGCGCCTTCTCCTGAAGGGAGATGGGAGAGGCTATACGCCAGAGGACGTGTCGGCGGACCTGACCGCGAAGGAGTTCGTGGTCAGGACCGTCCGACAGATGACGGTGATGGAGGACGGCAAAAGAGTCCTCATCGGCCGCTTCGTCGTCAACGTGGAGAGGACTCCCAGAGCTCCTCTCCCGAATGAGAGAAAAAGGTTTGCTGGTGCTCGATTCAGGTCGAGCACTTCCGCGGATGTCGCGGTCCGCAGACATGCTTCAACTGTGAGCGGTTCGGCCATATGTCGCATGCGTGCCGATGCGACATAAGATGCTTCAAGTGTGCGGGTCCGCATAAGGGGGCTGATTGCCCCAAGCGACCTGACGATCCGGCCAAATGCGCCAATTGCAAGGGCGATCACCTGTCCTCGTACAAGGAATGCCCCGCATACCTTGAGGCACTTGAGAGGTACGAGGAGGGCCAGCAGAAGAAGGTGCCGAAATCGGCACACAAATCTGCACCGGCCCTCATTAAGGCCAAGTCTGCTCCCGCGGCGAAGGCGACCTCCACGCGGTCCTACTCCACCGCGGTTAAGGGACCGACTCCTTCGGCCCCCGTCACTGTGCAGGTTCAGCGGCCCGCTGCTGTATCTGCACCAGCTCCCGCCCCTTCTTCTTCGGGGTCGCCCTCCGTGGCGCCCCCTGTCGCTATCCCTGAACAACGGGAGCAAGCGGCTCCTCCCTCCAAGACTTTCCTAAGGAAGCAAAGGAGGAGGGCCGCCCAAGAATTGGCACTAAGGGAGAAGCAGATGGCCGAATCGGTCATGGAAGTGGAGAGTGTAGCCGTTGCAAACGGCCCCGCCACGACCAAGACCCCCATGGACAAACCGATTAAAAAGGCTTCCGCGAGGACGGTCCCCACCGTCCCTACTGCGGAAGTGGTGATCCCGCCTGAGGGTGCTGCACCACCCAAGACTCGTCTGCCACGAAATGTCGAGCTAGAGGTAGCTGGGTCCGAGGAGGACCCAGACTTCTGGACCACGGTGGCAATGATTTGAGGTCGTTGAAGAGATACATCTCCTCAACTTCCGGACGACTCCTCCTGTCGCTGCTGGAGTTGGAGAAGGAGCTCTCCTCGTCATCCAATAATGGAGACTAGGGGGTGCTCCGTCATTATGCAATGGAACGCGCGGGGAGTCAAGGAGAAGACGGAGGAACTTGCGTTCCTGCAAGATAAGAACGCCATCGTGGCCGCAGTCAATGAGACCCACCTTCGCCCATCGGACTCCTGGAAGGTACCCGGCTGGTCGATCTACCGTGCCGACAGGCCTGGCCAGCCGACCGGGGGCCAGGGGCGGGGCGGGTCTGCATAATTGATCCATCGATCTGTAAGGCATCGCCCGTGTCGGTAGCGATCATACAGATCGATGGAGGCCGTGTATGCCGAAGTGCCGACCGACTCCGGGTAGATCAGGGTCTCCTCGGCATACTATCCGCCTGGGAGGGCGTGGGACCCGGACGAGGTCATGGATCTCGTCGGAGACGGCTGCCCCTCAATTGACATCGGCGACCTGAATGCCAAGCATGCTAGCTAGCATTCGAGGGTCGCCAATCCGAGGGGCACAAGACAGCGGGACTTGGCAGACGAGGAGGGGCTAACTGTGTTGTCCCCCACGGATCCGACATTCCTGCCTTCCGGGGATGTCCTTGACGTTGCTGTCGTCAACAACGTCAGGGCATCCATGAGCATGCATTCACTCTGTGATTTGTCCTCTGACCACAATCCGACCCTGCTGCTTCTGGGGAACTCTTCGGTGCGAGTCCCACCCCCGCAGCGTCTGGACCTCGCGAGAGCCGACTGGCAGTACTTCCGTGAATTTATCGCGGAAAGGCTGCCGGTCGTGCCGACTCAGCCTGAGACGAGGGATGAGGCAGACCGGATGGTCGACCTCATCACCTCCACAGTCCAACAAGCCATGGACGCTGCGGTGCTTAAGGTGGTTAACGCCAGGGGTGTCCGCATCGCCCTGCCTCGAGTCGTCCGGGAGACCATCACCCGGCGAAACGGCGTCCGACGGCGTCCGACGGCGGTGGCGGCGCCTTCGGACGCTGGGTCTCAGGCTCCAGCTGGATGGTCTGACCAGGACCGTCAGGCGCATGTTGCAAGACGTGCGCTCTGACGTGTGCGAGAATATTCCCCGCACCCTCAGCCTGGAGGACCATCCGGTCTGGAAGACCTGTCCGAGGCTGTGCGGACCTCAGCGGCGCGATCCCCTTATTGTTCAGGGAGACTGCGTCGCGAGTTCCCCAGAGAAGAAGGCCGGATTGATGGCAGAATACTTCGAGGGGGTTTTCTGTCCCAATCCGGCCACTGCAGAGTCGGATGCGGTGGAAGAGGACATCGCAGCTGTGCTGGGTTCGCTGGATCGGGATCCCATGCCGGAGGCGGAGTTCCCTCGATACAGGAGCGGCGAAGTCGTGGCACTGGTTAGTCGTCTCAGGTTGAGGTGTGCTCCGGGGGACGACGGTATTCCCAACGTCGTCCTGAGGCAGGTCCCCGTTGCAGCGATAGAATTCCTGACAGCCGTATACTACGGCTGCGTCAGGATTCCATACTTCCCGTCTGCCTGGAAAAGGGCAAATATCGTGTGCATCCCGAAGAAGCCTGGGACGGAGGTTGGTCCCGGAGACATCCGACCAATCTCGCTCTTGACTGGCTTCGGGAAGATTTTTGAGCGTCTGCTTCGGAAGCCTCTGGACGTCATCCTCCGGGAGAAGAATATTCTTCCGGACGAACAGTTCGGCTTCCGCGAGGGGCACTCCACCACCCAACAGCTGGGTAGAGTGACCGACTTTGTCACCGACGCCTTCAACAGGAAGCAGGCGGTTGCGGGGGCCTTCTTTGATATATCGAAGGCCTTCAACCGCATGTGGACCTGTGCGCTCCTGTTGAAGATGGTTCGACTCCAGATTCCAGTCTGGTTCGTACCACTAGTGCAGTCGTACCTACAGGGCAGGACCTTCCGGGTGATCTGGCTCCTGGTCGGATCGGGACTGCGGCGAATCTGCGCCAGTGTCCCGCAGGGATCCGTCCTGGGGCCAATCCTCTTCAACGTCTACACACACGACCTCCTTAGGGGGTTCGGGTGGTACACAGTCCTCGCCCTGTACGCGGACGACGCGGCGCTCCTGTCGCGTTCGACCAAGAAGTACGCGGCAGTTGAGAATCTGCAGTGCGCCGTCGACGATCTGGCTACCTGGTATCGTCGATGGCGCATTGCGGTCAACCCTTCCAAGACAGGAGCGGTCATCTTCCACCCTGGAAGGGGAGCGCCGCCTGGAGTCGACCTGTCGGTGATGGGGAAGTAATCCCCTGGAACCAAGAGGTCACTTACCTTGGCGTAGTGTTGGACCGGAGGCTTCTTTGGAAATCTCAGGTAGAAAGCGTCCGCCGCAAGGCGCTCGGGGCTCTGATGAGACTTCGTCCCATCCTCGGCTCCCGCGCCTTGTCGGCCGACACACGGAGACGCCTATACCTGAGCTGCGTACGGCCTGTCCTGACCTACGCAGCTCCGGTTTGGTCCGGAGTGCTCACGACCTCCATTTACAGGATCCAGGTCGTGCAGAACATCGCACTCCGGCTGATACTCGATCGTACCCGATACGAAAGTGTCAGCCGGTTGCACGAAGACGGGAGCGTGGAATCACTGGACATCCTCTTGCCAAGGACGTCCAGGGAATTCTACGCGAAGGCGGCAGCCTCTTAGCACCGAGAGGTGAATGCGCTCGGCGAGATCCAGGCTAGGTGGTGGGACCGCTACAAGCGCCCCATCGCCAGCCTGGAGTCGCAGGAATCCCTCCCTCCCAACAAGCGGCCTCGCTTGGAGTGAGGGAAATTTTAGTTGCCCTTCAAAAGTGGCAATCGAGAAAATAAGCTAGTTTTTACCGATATGATCACCATTTATAGCTAAGCTGGTAATGGTATCCGCCAGTACAGAAAAAGTACTGGATCATATACAGCGTCGGAGGCTCGCCGAGAGCAAAGTTGCTGTTGATTATATTTCGGGTAATTAACAGTGACTGGCAATCAATCGCGTTTGTGGCTTCTCAGCGCTATGGCTTCCCAACCCATCCCAGGACACCGACGGTCCCACTCGACCGGTCGGATTGCCCGACTTACTCTAGAGGACGGATCTTCCGTGCGGTTCATCCGACGGCGGTTCGACTCATCTGATGCCCTGGCAAGGGAGTTGGTTTATGCGGCTGCTCCCCTCCAGGCCCCTCCACCTGGCCTTTCGGAGGGCCACATACCTTCCGGCTTGGAAGCAAGCCGTCACGACGCGGAAGCGCCTGCCGTAGAGGATTCGGCGATGGAAGTCTCCCCACCGCCGGCCCCGCCTGCTGCGGACGCCGAAGCTCCAGCGGCGGACTCAGAGCCTGCTGTGGCATCACACGCCACTGCTCCGCTTGGCTCGTCCCCGAGCACTTCCGCTCCTGATCTGCCTGGCTCATCTCCGGGCCCCTCCTCTTCGATAGCGGCACGACCTGCTCGTGTCCGGAAAGCCCCTGCTGGCCGGAAAGCGACCAAGGAGGTCGCCTCTCCCGCCTCTGCGGATTTTCTTCCGATCACATCGGCAGTAGCAAAAAACGGCCCTTTTCCGGGCCACGAAAAATCCGACGCCTCGCCGAAGATTGCTTCGGAGGCTGCCCTGCCGCAGTCTGAGGCCCGCCCCGCGGCGCCAACGCCTGCCACGGACAGCTCCCAAGCGTCCGCCTCCACTGAGGATGCCATGGACACTTCGGAGGGGATCCAAGGGAAGAGGAAGCTGCCTTCTTCGCCCGATGCCTCTGGAGACGGACCAGACCTGGCCAAGCGGTCTGCACCCGTCCTGCAGGAGGAGTCTCGCGCGGACAGCGTCCCAGATGGGGACTTTACTGTGGTGCGGGGCAAGCGCTCGAAGAAGAGGGGGGAGGCTTCCTTCTCTTCCATGACAGATGATGCCGCCCAGTCGGCGTCTACGAAGGACGGCGCCCCGACGCCGCGCCCGAAAATGGCTCCAATCACCGCCTATGGCCTTCCCTCTCACAAGAGGGTGGCTGCTGCCATCAAGCAGGCTGGCGGTGGAGAGCATTTTGAAATGCAAGTTCGCCAGGCGTCCACAAGGATCCTGGTGACTACCTCAGAGCAGCATAGGGCCGCGCTGAAGGAACTGGACGCCATGGGAGTCCAATATCATACCCAGCCACTGGACCTCAAGCGAGCTACCAGACTCCTCATCCGAGGCGTTGCTACGGACTACGACACGCAGGACATCGCTGCGGACCTCTCTGCGAAGGGGTTTGTAGTCCGTGGCGTCCGCCACCTCACCTAGATCCGCGGAGGAGAGAAGCTTCCCACACGGCGATGCATCGCCAGGGGGAATGCGGTCGACAGGATTTCAAGTGTCTGCGACTGCAACGTCTCCATTGAGCATTTCAGGGGTGGCCGTGGCCCCCTGATGTGCTTCAATTGCCAGCGTTTTGGGCACCGGGCAGTCGCCTGCACTATGCCTCCCCGCTGCTTCAAGTGTGCCGGAGATCATTCCTCCCGGGAATGTCCCTTGCCGGCCACTTCTGCCCCGAAGTGTGTCCACTACGAGGGGCCACACCTGGCTTCCTTTCGGCAGTGCCCTGTCTTCGTGGAGGTGCTGAAGCGCTACGAGGAGGCTGTTCGTCGCGACAGGGCTCATCATCCTTCACGCAAGAACCCGCAGCGGGCAAACACCAAGGAGGCAGCGAGGCCTGTGACGCGTGCCGCGTTTTTTGCTGTCGTCGCCGGTGCCAAACCGGCAACTGAGGAGCTGGCTTCGACTCCGGCAACGGAGTAGACACCACCCCCAGCCTGCCCGAAGCTGGCCGCCCAACCCACAGCGCCGGTTGAAGCGACGACTTCGTCGGCTCCTGAGGCCCCTGCCTCACAGCCGCAACCCAGTGCTGCGCCGAGTGGTGATGGGCTTCCGGACGAGGACATCTGGACGACAATCTTCACTCTGTGTAGATCACTACGGCGCTACATAGCGTCAACGGAAGGCCGACTTCTCCTCTCTCTCCTAGAGGAGTTGGCACGAGGGCAACAACACCGACCCGTTAATGGCTGTTAGGGGCTGCACGATATTCGTCCAGTGGAACGCCAACGGGGTTAAGACGAAGACAGAGGAACTCCGGGCATTTCTACAGGACAAGGGCGCAGTCGTTGCAGCCATTAATGAGACCCATCTGCAGCCAAAAGACAGCTGGAAGCTCCCTGGATGGACCATGGACACTCCTCCTTCTTGGAGGATTGCCGGTGAAGATCCCGCCGAGACAACGTCGCGACTTCGCCCGAGCGGATTGGGAGAGCTTCCGCAAGAACATCGCGGCGAACCTTCTCGATCGCCCGACTCCACCAACAACATTGGCGGAGGCGGACGCCATGGTCCATCGTCTTACCTCGGTGATACAGGAATCCATGGGAGCCCACATCCCCATGGTCCAGACTAGACACGCCATAAGGATTGCGTTGCCTCCCGGACTGCGGAATACCATCACCTTCCGTAACAGCGTCCGGAGGCGATGGCAGCGCCACAGAACTCCGGACCTCAAGCAGCAGCTCGCCGACCTCAACTTGGAAGTCCAGATGCTGCTGCGCGAGGTTCACCAAGAGTCCTGGGACCCACTCCTCTCCCATGGGTAAAGGGTGGGAGCCACTCCCTCGGAGAAAGCGGAAATGGTTGGAGAATACCTCCGAGAGGTTTTTACTCCCAACCCTTCCACAGCGGAATCGGTGGAAGCTGAGCTCGAGGTCGCAGAGGGACTGGCGGCGATGGACCAAGGGGCCTTTGGACCCAGAATCCATCCCGTAATTCCGGCCGAAGGACATTGTTAATGTCATCAGGGGGCTTAACCTGAGGCGGGCGCCGGGGGACGATGACATATGCAACACCGTCATTCGGCAGTTTCCAGTGGCAGCCATTGAACATCTGGCCAACATCTACACAGGCTGCCCGAGGATCTCTCACTTCCCATTGTCTTGGAAGCGGGCGAGGGTCATCTGCATCCCTAAGAAGCAGAATGCAGAACTTAGCCCAGGTGATCTCCCCCCCATCTCCTTGCTGACGGGCTTTAGGGAGATGTTTGAGAGACTGCTGCTGCCTGAGATCTAGCACCACCTACAAGAGGGGCAGTCCCTTCCAGCGGAGCAGTTCGGATTCCGAGAGGGTCACTCCACCACACACCAGCTGGCGCGAGCGACGTCCTTCATCACCGACGCCTTCAACAGGAAACAGGCGGTCGCAGGGGCCTTCTTCGACATCTCGAAGGCCTTCGACCGCGTGTGGCACGAGGGATTCCTGTTGAAGATGTATCGACTCCAATTCCCGGCTTGGATTCTTCGCCTTGTGGAATCCTACCTACGCGGCCGGGAATTCCGGGTGAAGTGGCTTCAGGACGGATCGGATCTCCAGCAGGCACGGGCTGGTGTTCCGCAAGGATCCGTTCTGGGGCCAGTCCTGTTCAACATCTTCACCCACGACGTGCCACGAGACCATGGGTGGAACATCATTTTGGCCCTGTACGAGGACGATGCGGCGATCCTTTGCCGCTCCTCCCAAAAGTACGCAGCGGCCCTGGGACTACAGGAGGCAGTAGATACTCTGGTCTCGTAGTATCGTCGATGGCGGATCGCTGTCAATCCGGGTAAGACGAAAGCCATCGTCTTTCACCCCGGTTTCGGCGCTCCGCCCGGAGTCGTTCTATCGGTGATGGGGGACGTCATCCCATGGGAGAGTGAAGTGTATCTCGGAGACCAGCTCGAGCGGAGGCTGCTCTGGACATCGCAGGTCGAACGGCTGAGACAGAGGGGATTCGCGGCACTCAGAAGGATTCGTCCGCTACTGGGTTCGCGGAGCCTCTCCATGGAGACCAAAAGGAGGCTATACTTGGCGTGCGTCCTCCCAGTGATGACCTACGCCTCACCGGTCTGGTCATCGGCTTCCCGGACCAGCATCAACCGTCACCAGGTAGTCCAAAATACGGCGCTCCGGTGGGTGCTGAACTGCTCCAGGTCGGATGGCAACGCCAGGATTCATCACCTGGCTGATGTGAAGCCACTCGACGTCCAGCTTCCTACGGCTGCGAAGGCCTATTTCACCGCGGTGGCCTTCTCTCCTCACGAGGAGGTACGCCGGATAGGAGATATCCAGGTTCGGTGGTGGGATCGTTACAAACGCCCCATCGCCAGCCTGGATACCATCGAATCCCTGCCCCAGGGTAAACGCCCCCGACTGACGGGGTTTTAGTGTGTCCTCTTAGGACATTACAGATAAATTAAAGCCAGGAGAGAAGAAATCACCAGGGCGCATTAAGCAAGAATGCGGGAAATGCGATCCTCCGACTGCTGAGGCAGTCGGATCTGAAGAACAAGTTGTTGTCTTTCATTGCTGGAAGGATCTTCGTGTTTCTACCTCATCGACAAAAAACGAATAGTATTCGAGTAGTTCATCCATCTATAGCGGTGATGGCGAACCTTTTCTAGCTCGTAGGTCAGGTTTTTCCAATTTTAATTCACAAAAGAAGAAAAGCCTGCGCGACAAATCAGCCGATTTTTTAGTGTTATCTTGCGAAGAATGGAAATATTACTCTGGAATTTTTTCGTGAATTTTCTGTCGGCAAAGCATTTTTATATTTGAATAGATTATTTCTACAAATTTTCAATTTTATATCAACATCCTTGAGTAATTTATTTGCGTATTAGATTCCTGGGGTAATTTTTGTCATGTCGCTGTATTAACGAATGGCACATTTTATTTCTTATTCCATTTTGTGCCGTGTCAACCAAAATTGTTCCGCGTGCCACCCTTGACACGCGTGCCATAGGTTCGCCATCACTGATTTATAGTATGAGAGGAGACAGCATACCATAGAGCAGGGATGGGCAACTCTTTTGCCACTTGCCACAAGTGGCAAATTGGTTTTAAAGTGTGGCGAAATTGTTTCTGTTTGTATTATTCAAAATAAATATAAGAAAACTTTCCCATTAGTTATGTTCTTAGTGAAACTCAATATTTTTGGATTATATAAAACGGGAATTACATATGATGTCGGATTGATGACGATAACTTGCAAATTTCTACGTTAGCATTTTGCGTACAATTCCAGACACAAAAATGAACTAAAACGACTTTAACTTGAATTAATAAATCCGAAATCTTAATTTGCAATAAATAAATAAATTTAAAATTTGCGTTGTAATTGATTTCAAACCTGCGCAATAATAATTTCTGTCCTATGTATTTTAATACAAATTTTATATGAATTACATGGGAATTAATACACACAATACGAAAAAAATTTATGTTGAAAATGTATATAAACTTAATATGTTGTTTCTTTCTAAAGTCTTAGGTAAATATATTGTAAAACTGGTGTGGCGAATTGACTTCTAATTTGCGGCACATGTGGCTATTTAATAATATAAGTTGCCCACCAATGCCGTAGAGGGAGCATGCCACGAGATAACGCCGATTGGACGGCAGGTAAGATTGTCAACTGCGGTTATGCAAATAATTGTTTTACATCGATTAGGCAGTTCTATATTTTTAGCGCTCATTTTAATTTGTAATACTTTATGCAATTTTAATACATAATTAACCATGTATTTACTGTACTTTATTTTCAGTAACTTTCTACATTTTATTAATCTTCTAATCTTTAAAAATAAAGAAAACGTATTCGATATCGTATCCATATAGAATATTGATATGTCTAATATCGATATCTAGAATCGATATTGAATTTGGTATTACAAACAGAAGTATTCGAAATGACCTACAAATGTATGTTCGTTGAGGTTTTTAATTCGTTGCATTATAAAAATCACATGCTTTCGCAAACTCAAGTTTTTCGGACGGTACTTATTTCAATTTCATGAAATAATGAACATTCTCACATTACTGAAGTGATTAAAAATACTTTCTTAGTATATTTATATTTAACAAATAATTATTTTTATTGGCCCAAAAATGAGTTCTCAAAAGCGATTATCTGGAGCAGAATACAGAAAATTAAGAGAAGCAAAAAAGGCTAGGATTGAAAGATTTTCAGGGAGTCTTTCAAAATATTTAGCAAAACAGGAAAGCCCCTGTCTGCCGGGTCCAAGCGTAGATTTAGAGTCTCCCCCAGATTCTTCATCGAAGCAATCTCCATCTCTCAGTCGGAAGAAATAGAATGAAAGTGATAATTTTACCATTAAAATGAAAGAAGAATCTGTTGATGAGACCGTACCCACTGATGATGATAATCGAGCAACTTCTTGCAGCGAAGAGTTAGTGAATTATCTGGAAGGTATATCAGGTTTTCTCGATAATCCTTACAATTGGCCTTTGAGGATTGAAGAATCCATCAGAATTAAATTAGAAAAAACGTGTTATTAACGATGCTGCAAAATGTAACATAGAGGCTGTTTCTTTCTTTGGGTTGATTCAACAATTGTATGTTTTTTTTCTCAGTCTCTACTGAAAGATGGAATATATTACTAAGGTTCTTACCTAATTTGACATTGAAAAGAATTTGTAATATACGCTGTGAATCTCGTGTCAATACAGTCAGGACAGTTCGATTTCATTGGTGCATTGGTGTACATAAAAGAGGATAGTGATTTTAAAGGTGCATACGGTCTTCAAACTAAGGCTGATCCTAAGACCTTGCAAAAGGTATTAGCAAATATCGATTCATTTTTTGCACAATAATATGGTATGACATTTTAAGTACTATAAATTCAGTGAGCAAACAGTTACAATCAGTAAACTTTGATTTAAATTTAACTGTAAAATCAATTGAAGGTTTGTTGGACTTTATGAGAGGTTATCGAGGAAGCGAATTCACACCTGTGAAGATTATCGCCAATGAGTTTGCAGACGATCTCAAAATATCTGCTGAATTCATTGAGGAAAAACTGGTTCGGAGAAGAAAAAAGCAGAATGTTCGATTACGAGAGCAAGGACGAAACCACACTCCATGGTCCAGAGAGGCAATAAACTCAATTGAAAACAGGTTTGTTCAAATGCAAAACCATAGTGAAAATTTCAAATTTTTGTATAATATCAGTTCCTTATCTAATTTTACCTCTGAAACGACATTAAGACACTGCAAACATTTGGAAAATGTCCTTATGGTCAATGGAACATCAGACATCGATGCAGTAGAACTTTGTGAAGAATTGAATCTGCAATCACTGAAAAGGACTATGGGCCACAAGATGTTCTTCAAATTATCCACAGTCGACGATTATAGAAAATATATCCGAATGTGGTGATTGCTCTACGCATCTTACTAACAATACCATTGACCGTAGCTAGTAGGCTGAAAAAAGCTTTTCAAAACTAAAGATTATTAACTATTATTATAAACTTGAGATCAACTATGACAGAGGATAGATTGGTAGGGTTTGCTATTTTATATATCGAGGCCGAAATTGTGAACAAATTACCATTGGAAGAAGTAGTTGAAGATTTGGCGAGAAAGAAAGCAAGAAAAGTTCGATATTAAATTTGTCTATTTTTAATAATTTATAACAAAATGATGTTTGTAAATTACTACTGCAAACAATCCTATATGTTTCGCAAGGAAAGAAGTTTCTATTTTTTACATCCTTTCTTATGAATAAGTGAATAAAATGTGATTTATGTTGCCATAATTTTAGTTAATATTTTTTATTTAATTACCAACTGAAAATCCGAGGCGTTCATACTTGGCATTTCGAGATAAATGACCACCGTTGTCTAAGCACTTAAAAGTTGATATTTTTATTTGCACGGCCTTGAAAATGTGTAGGTCGGGTTACAGTTGATTAAGTACAGTAAATAACAGTGCAGGAAATAAATAATTACGAGATAATTTCCGAAATGATAATTATATATCCACGTAAATATGTAATGAATTCCAATTGAAAGACATTAAAAAGTTCATTGTTGTAATTCATTAAAATTTTAGCTACGTAGACAAACGCGTTTGTACGTGAAACTCTTAATATAGTAATTTTAATTTAAAAAGATCTTCATTCGCAGTCACGATTACAGGTTCGTGCATAAAACTCAATTTATGAAATTATATTTATGTGAATTGATGAGGTAAAAGCGTAACGCAAAATTAATTTTCACTGAATATTTGAGCTTATTTATTTAAGACAATATATGTATGAATTTTTATTTTCTCTTCTTATTTTGCTACTCCGACGATAATTTAAATATTTGTAGTGTTAAAATCAGAATGAAAGGGCCAATAAATAACGTATGCGGCCCCTGGGGGGTAGGCCACCAGCAACACGGTTTCACCATACATACTTCAGATCTTGCATAGGTGCGGCACATGGTCTAGCGACGCCACTGACCATATCCCTTGTTTCTGAGACCATCTTCCCATCCGTATTCATAATTTCCTTTACCACGAATTCCACTAGACTTCTTATCTTCTAATTCCAGTGCCTTAGCGTACATAATGTCGTACCGTCCTAACATCTCCATTTGTTGTATTTCATCACATTTTTCTTTTATGCAATTTTCTCTAGCTTTATCTGTAACCCTTTTCAACTTATTGTTTATACGTCTATCATCCGAAATATCCTTGATACTGGTTTTAATTTCTTCCCATTCAATATCCACGGTCTTTGTTTTGTTTTCCAAATCTCTTAGGAGAACTTCCAACTTCATGCTGACTACATCCTCGCTTTCTTTCAGTTTTTCTAGGTCCCAAGTCTGTATTTCTCTTCTCGTTTTTCTTATTCTTTTGAGCTTTGTACTTACGTCAACTATTAGAAAGCTGTTATCTGAATCAATGTTTGCTCCTGGTAATGACTTGGCAGTCTTTATGCTGTTCCTGAATTCTTTGTTTTACTAGGATGTAATCTATTTGGCATCTCATTCTATCTCCTGGGCTTTTCCATGTGTGTAACCTTCGTTTATGGTTTTTGAACAATGTCTTAGTCACTACAGAGTCATTATTGATAAAGAATTCTACCAGTTTTTCCCCTCCTCGGTTTCTCTTCCCAAGTACGTATTGCCTGACAACATTTTCTTTCTGTCCTTCGCCGAATATGCTGTTTCAATCTCCCATTATTATGCAGTTTACCATTTCTCTTCTGTTTTCTTCATAAATGTCATTAATTTGCTCATAAATCTCATCGATTTCTTCATCTTCATGAGCAGACGTTGGCATATACATCTGGTTTATCAGCATGTCCACTGGGACTGCGGAAGTGGTGATCCCGCCAACGGGTACTGCACCAGCAAAGACTCGTCTGCCACGAAATGTCGAGCCAGAGGTCGCTGGGTACAAGGTGGACCCAGACTTTTGGACCACGGTGGCAATGATATACAGGTCGTTGAGGAGATACATCTCCTCAACTTCCGGACGCCTCCTCCTGTCGCTGCTGGAGGAGTTGGTGAAGGAGCGCGCCTCGTCACCTAATAATAGCGACTAGGGGGTGCTCCATTATCATGCAATGGAACGCACGGGGAGTCAAGGAGAAGACAGAGGAACTCCGTGCGTTCCTGCAAGACGTGACCGCTGTCATGGAGACCCACCTCCGCCCATCAGACTCCTGGAAGGTACCCGGCTGGTCGATCTACCGTGAGGACAGGTCCGGACAGCCGACCAAGGGCCGGGGGCGGAGTGGGTCTGCATTATTGATCCATCGATCTGTAAGGCATCGTCCGTGTCGGGAGCGATCATACAGGTCGATGGAGGCCGTGTCTGCCGACGTGCTGACCGACTCCGGGTGGATCAGGGTCTCCTCGGCGTACTACTCGCCGGGCAGGGCGTGGGACCCGGACGAGGTCATGGATCTCATAGTCATGGCTGCCCCTCAATTGTCATCGGCGACCTGAATGCCAAGCATGCTAGCTGGCATTCGAGAGTCGCCAATTCGAAAGGCACAACACTGCGGGACTAGGCAGAAGAGGAGGGGTTGACTGTGTTGGCCCCTACAGAGCTGACGTTCCTGCCTTGCGGGGATGTCCTCGACGTTGCTGTCGTTAACAACGTCAAGGCATCCCTGAGCATGCATTCACTGTGCGATTTGTCCTCGAACCACAATCCAACCCTGCTGCTTCTCGGGAACTCGCCCGTGCGAGTTCCTCCAACGCAGCGTCTGGACCTCGCGAGAGCCGACTGGCAGTACTCCCAGCACCGAGAGGTGAATGCGCTCGGCGAGATCCGGGCTAGGTGGTGGGACCGCTTTAAGCGACCCATCGCCTGCCTAGACTCGCATGAATCCCTCCCTCCAAACAAGCGACCTCGCTTGAAGTCAGGGACATCTTTAGTTGCCCTATCATAGTGGCCAATCGATAAATAAGCTCTTTTTTACAACATAGATCACCATTTATAGCTAAGCTGGCAATGGTACCCACCAGTACACTTAACAGTGTATTGGATCACATTCAGCAATCCTACTTCCAGGCTCCGATGATAGTTTTTAAACCTCTATTCGCGGGTTTGAACCCGTGAACTTTGTAATGGGAAGCCGACACGCTAACCACTACACCACCAGCGCATCTAATATTGTGCATATTTACCAATATCGTTCGTTAAATTTAAAACGGAGGACAATTGCAATTAACAACATTTTTTCCTTTATTGCCAATGAAGTAGATAAGACGCCATAACGTTGTAGACTAAATTTGGTCTAAATTAGTCTCACGTAATCTCCAAACTTATCCCTAGAGATAAATTTAAAACCTAGCAATATAAAAAAATTAATTTACGCTCAAGTGTAAGTGGATAAATTCTCCAAACCTTGTGCATTTATAATGGTATCTAACAACTGTAGCTGTAAATGTTGACAGTAACGCTGCATTTGTGAGGAAAAGGAACAGATACATCCGTACGAGTGTAAAAAATGGCTTCCTCGTTTTCATTTTTTTTCGAAACATCTCTCCAGCCACTTCGCCTAAAACATTTCACTAATGATCCTACGTGCAGAAATTAAAAGGTCGTAGTCTAGAAATTCACGAGCAGTTAGAAATACTGCCTCATAAACAATCCCCGACTACTCATTAGTAAATTAGTTTCTTGTCCCATCCCATTCTCAATTACTACCGACTGTATTAACTCTGTTGCTCTTAGCGCTGTTATCTGCCTACATCGTTCTTTCTACGCTTTTCTTAACCCATCCCCTAATCGACCACACCTCCTTTTTATCCTTTCTCATCTCCTACCCCAACACCGACCGCAAATTACACCAATGAAAATTCTTTAATACTAAGGTAAGCCTTCCTGATGGCCATATGTTTATGATAGGAATCTGGCTGCTCTGTGTTGAGCTCTCTCAACTTTTCCATAAGGATCCTATCTATTTATAGCTCATTCGACATTTCTACATCTACATGATACCCTGCAATTCACCAAATTGGTTAATGGCAGGAGGACGAATGCAACAAAGCAAACCTAAAAATTTTCTGTTGGTTTGACACTGTTGTTATGGTCTCATATTATCTTCGGAAAAAACGGTATCGGTAACTACAATCGATCTCACGTATATTATCGTCAGAGTCATGTCTACCTATGTATTTTGATGCTTCAACTATTCCTAAAACCTCCTCTGCTAGACTTTCAAAATATGAGAAATTTGGAAACAGAAAAAAATCGGCTATGACCGGAAGTGTCTCGCACGATAATGACATTAAAGAAAGCTTTAGGGCTCTCTTTGTTGCCGATTATATAAGTGGCTGTTGCGTGTTCTGACTTCCAGTCTTGTGAAATGGATTTTTATAATATTGTGTTAAAGTAATGTGAAGGAAGAAGCTATTTATTATAGGTAAGGGGATATTACGTGAAGAAATACATCTTTCAAAACGAAATTGCAAAAAATAAAGCAGGCAATTAAGTAACTAGTTATTGAATTACTCTGAGAAATATTTTTCCCTTGCTGTGATTTACCGTTCGTAAACCGCACCGAACATTCGGTTTTTAGCATGCATATAAGACGTAACGAGCGGCGTCTAATGAGTTGAAAAAATCACAGTAGCTGGCAATTTATTCGCGATTATTATACGTTTCGCCTAATGATAAAATATTTTTTTGAAGAAGAGTCTATATGCGCTAAACCCGCCAAGAAGACGACTAATAAAACCCGCGTTTACCCCTCTTAAAGGGTTTAGAAACTACTCTCTGAATTTCTCTCTATTAATTGCAGTTTCACATACAATCGAAATAGAAAACCAACAATACGACTGGGGTGGGTAAAGTTATCTACGTGGCTAATCGTACCGATGGCTGCAAATATATCGGTGGGCCGCATTAGAAGTTGTCAATGTATTATCGTATTTGAGTTTAAATTGGGAGTTACCTAAATATTCTGAGGTTTCATTTAAGCAAAACTTAAGTCCTTATTAGGTTTCTATGGTTATCATTTAAATATTAAATGCTTAATTGTCATAATTTTGCCACAAATATTAATTTGCTTGTTAGCTTTTACGGATTGCTTTCTCATCACAGCTTTGCTTTGCATGCGGCCGTATATTGCCCAATTCTGTCATACGGCATTCAAAACTGGATAAACCAGCCGTAATATAAAAGCTTTTTAAGGATCATACTGGGAAATAATGTAAAAAAGGCAAAAGAAAAGCTTTGATGTATCTATTTTGTGGAAATTATTCCAGCTTTGCTCTATTGGACCACATTCAGAGTGTATAAAACATTCTTCCGAAAGTTTTTATGTTGAATTATAGCGAAGATGAAAATCTGACACCTTTAGTCGCAGTTTAAAACATAGCCAACCCTACGCCAATGACATACAGTCAAATCTCGATTTTGTGTACCCCTTTACAGTGCCACTCCCGTACACCGCCCTTTTGTCGTAGTGAACAGAACTTCTACCTTATGATTACATAGAGCAAGCATATACATCGGTTTACCGCCACTCCTGCTTTAGCGTCAATGTCACTGATGGACAACCGGTGTCGCTAAACCGGGGTCTGACGGTACATACTCAATTCAATTCAATTCAATTTGCTAATTAAAGACTTGCTTCGAAAAAAGATGCAAGCCATGTTTGAACAATCCGCACAGAGGAGAGAGAGAGGAGGGGAGGGAGAAAGGTGGTAGGAGCTGCGAAATGAGGAAGAGGAGATGCGGGGAGGGGGGAAGGGTATTGCTTTCTGGTGAAGGAGGACGTGACACTTTGATCCGTCGAACTCCTTGGTGTATTTGCGCCTAGCGTATCACTGGACGGCGGCAATATTTCCTCCTTGCTTTATTTATATCTCCAACGCGACGCCAAGAAAATAGAGCCACGAGACTGAATGGAACGAAGAAAATAGTCTTTAACGGGTCAATGTCGGCGGTGGGAGGGATTGTGTGAAGGGCGGAAAGAGGATGGGTGAGAGGTAGGGGTGATAGGTGAAACAGCGAGGACGGAGAGACGTAAGCAGTCTTTACGGCACAATTGACGCTTAAATTCCGGTTATTGCGCTAGTCTTTGCCTATTCGTAGAAATTTGCATCTGAATTCGCAGGAGGAATTCCGACTGAACGGTATATTAAAGGTCCGTTAGAGTTTAAACACAGATTATTTTGTTACGAAGGCATTTTGGGAAACTAAAGCACTTACCTATGTATGAAGAAAAGATCACGAAGGTGATACGCGTGAGTTGGTTGAAGGAGAGAACATTTTTTACCCTAGGACAATATAGGTTTACAGCTGGAGAGAACTGTAAGACAGATTTTTGCACCACCTGCCATCTGGTAAACTGCTGGTCAATCTGTAGATGCATTGCTGTATATGATCCAATACACTATGATGTGTATTGGTGGGTACAATTACCAGCTTCGTTTTTAATGGTAATCTATGCTGCATAAACGAGCTCAATTTACTATTGGCCACTAAAGATAGGGCAACTAAAGATGTGCCTGACTTCAAGCGAGGTCGCTTGTTGGGAGGGAGGGATTCCTACGAGTGTAGGCTGGCGATGGGTCGTTTATAGCGGTCCCACCACCTAGCCCGGATCTCGCCGAGCGCATTCACCTCTCGGTGCTGGGATGCTGCCGCCTTCGCGTAGAATTCCCTGGACATCCTTGGCAAGAGGACGTCCAGTGATTCCACGCTCCCGTCTTCGTGCATCCGGCTGACACAATCGTATTGGCTACGACCGAGTATCAGCCGGAGTGCGATGTTCTGCACGACCTGGATCCTGTAAAGGGAGGTCTTGGACACTCCGTACCTAACCGGAGCTGCGTAGGTCATGACAGGCCGTAAGCATCTCAGGAATAGGCGTCTCCGTGTGTCGGTCGACAAGACATGCGAGCCGAGGATGGGACGAAGTCTCATCAGGGCCCCGAGTGCTTTCTACCTGAGAATTCCAAAGAAGCCTCCGGTCCAACACAACGCCAAGGTAGGTGACCTCTTGGCTCCAGGAGTATACCTCCCCCATCACCGACAGGTCGACTCCAGGCGGCGCTCCCCTTCCAGGGTCGAAGATGATCGCTCCTGTCTTGGAAGGGTTGACGGTAATGCGCCATCGACGATACCAGATGGCCAGATCGTCGACGGCGCATTGCAGATTCTCAACTGCCGCGTACTTTTTGGTCGAACGCGACAGGAGCGCCGCGTCGTCCGCATACAGGGCGAGGATGGTGTTCCACCCAAACCTTCGAAGGGGGTCGTGGCTGAAGATGTTTAAGAGGGTGGGCCGCAAGACGGACCACTGCGGGACACCGGCGCAAATTAGCCGCAGTTCCGATCCGACCTGTAGCCAGAACACCCGGAAGGTCCTGCCCTATACGTATGACTGCACCAGTCGCCCGAACCAGACTGGCATCTGGAGTCGAACCATCTTCAACAGGAGCACACAGTGCCACACGCGGTCAAAGGCCTTCGATATATCAAAGAAGGCCCCCGTGACCGCCTGCTTCCTGTTGAAGGCGTCGGTGACAAAGTCGGTCACTCTACCCAGCTGTTGGGTGGTGGAATGCCCCTCGCGGAAGCCGAACTGTTTGTCCGGGAGAATATGCTTCTCCCGGAGGATGACGTCCAGTGGCTTCCGAAGCAGACGCTCAAAGATCTTCCCGAAGCCAGCCAGGAGCGAGATTGGACGGATGTCTCCGGGACCAACCTCCGTCCCTGGCTTCTTCGGGATACACACCATCTTTGCCCTTTTCCAGGCTGACGGGAAGTATGGAATCCTGACGCAGCCGTTGTATACGGCGTTTAGGAATTCTATCGCTGCGACAGGGACCTGCCGCAGGACGACGTTGGGAATACCGTCGTCCCCCGGAGCCCTCCTCAACCCGAGACGGCGAACCAGTGCCACGACCTCGCCGCTCGTGAATCGAGGAAGCTCCGCTTCCGGCATGGGATCCCGATCCAGCGAACCCAGCACCGCTGCGATGTCCTCTTCCACCGCATCCGACTCAGCTGTGGCCGGATTGGGACAGAACACCCCCTCGAGGTATTCTGCCATCAATCCGGCCTTTTCCTCTGAGGAACTCGCGACGCAGTCCCCCAGGACAATAGGAGGATCACGCCGCTGAGGTTCGCATAGCCTCGAAAAGGTCTTCCAGACTGAATGGTCTTCCAGGCTGAGAGAGCGGAGATGATTCTCCCACACATCAGAGCGCACGTCTTGCAACATGCGCCTGACGGTCCTGGTCAGACCATGCAGCTGGAGCCTGAGACCCAGCGTTCGGTGGCGCTGCCACCACCGTCGGACGCTGTTTCGCTGGGTGATGTTCTCCCGGACGACTCAAGCCAGGGCGATGCGGACGGCCTTGGCGTTAACCACCTTAGGCACCGCAGCGTCCATGGCCTGCTGGACGGTGGAGGTGATGAGGTCGACCATCCTGTCGGCCTCATCCCTCGTCTCAGGCTGAGTCGGCACGACCACCAGTCTTTCCGCGATGAATTCGCGAAAGTACTGACAGTCGGCTCTCGCGAGGTCCAGACGCTGCGTTGGAGGAACTCGCACGGGCGAGTTTCCGAGAAGCATCAGGGTCAGATTGTGGTCCGAGCACAAGTCACACAGTGAATGCATGCTCAGGGATGCCCTGACGTTGTTGACGACAGCAACGTCGAGGACATCCCCGCAAGGCAGGAACGTCAGCTCTGTAGGGGCCAACACAGTCAACCCCTCCTCTTCTGCCAAGTCCCGCAGTGTTGTGCCTTTCGAATTGGCGACTCTCGAATGCCAGCTGGCATGCTTGGCATTCAGGTCGCCGGTGACAATTAAGGGGCAGCCATTACTATGAGATCCATGACCTCGTCCGGGTCCCACGCCCTGCCCGGCGGGTAGTACGCCGAGGAGACCCTGATCCACCCGGAGTCGGTCAGCACGTCGGCAGACACGGCCTCCATCGACCTGTATGATCGCTCCCGACACGGACGATGCCTTACAGATCGATGGATCAATAATGCAGACCCACTCCGCCCCCGGCCCTTGGTCGGCTGTCCGGGCCTGTCCTCACGGTAGATCGATCAGCCGGGTACCTTCCAGGAGTCCGATGGGCGGAGGTGGGTCTCATTGACAGCGGTCACGATGTCGTTCTTCTCTTGCAGGAACGCACGGAGTTCCTCTGTCTTCTCCTTGACTCCCCGTGCGTTCCATTGCATGATAATGGAGCACCTCCTATTCGCCATTATTAGGTGACGAGGCGCGCTTTTTCGCCAACTCCTCCAGCAGCGACAGGAGGAGTCGTCCGGAAGTTTAGGAGATGTATCTTCTCAACGACCTGCATATCATTTCCACCGTGGTCCAAAAGTCTGGGTCCACCTCGTACCCAGTGACCTCTGGCTCGACTTTTCGTAGCAGACGAGTCTTTGCTGGTGTAGTACCCTTTGGCGGGATCACCACTTCCGCAGTAGGGGCGATGAATACCTTCCTCGCGGCAGCCTTTATCTTTGGTAAGGCCGTTGGGGTCGTGTTCGTGGTTGGGGCCGTCAGCAACGGCCACATTCTCCACTTCCATGACCGATTCGGCCATCTGCTTCTCCCTTATCGCCAGTTCTTGCGCGGCCGTCCTCCTTTGCTTCCTGAGGAAGGTCTTGGGGGAGGAGCCGCTTGCTCTCGTTTAGCAACGGGAGCCTCGGCAGGGGGCGCCACGGAGGGCGAACCCGAAGAAGCAGGGGCGGGAGCTGGGGCAGGTACAGCTGCGGGCCGCTGTTCCTGCACAGTGACGGGGGCCGAGGGAGTCGGACACTTCACCGTGGGAGCAGACTTGGATTTGATGTGGGCCGGTGCAGATTTGGGCACCTTCTTCTGCTGACCCTCCTTGTATCTCTCCAGTGCCTCAAGGTATGCGGGGCATTCCTTGAACATGGACGGGTGGTCGCCCTCGCAGTTGGCGCACTTGGCCTGTTCGATGGGTAGCTTGGGGCAATCAGCGCCCTTGTCCTGACCCGCACACTTAAAGCACCTCGTGTCTCATCGGCACGCATGCGACATATGGCCGAACCGCTGACAGTTGTAAAATGTCAGCGGTCCGCGGCTGCCGCGGAAGTGGTCGATCTGAATCGAGCACCGGCACACCTTGATTTCATTCGGGAGAGGAGCTCTGGGAGTCCTCTCCACGTTGACGACGAAGCGGCCGATGAGAACTCTTTTGCCGTCCTCCATCACCGTCATCTGTCGGACGGTCCTGACCACGAACTCCTTCGCGGTCAGGTCCGCCGACACGTCCTCTGGCGTATAGCCTCTCCCATCTCCCTTCAGGAGAAGGCGCATCCCCTGCGCCAACTCCAGGAGCTGGTTATGGTACTGGACGCCAGCGTCGTCCAGGACCTTGGTTGCTGCCTTGTGGTGGTCCGCCGAATGGACCACCACTCTGGTGGAGGCCCGACGGACCTCCAGCTCATAGTCATCGCCAATGACCTTACTCAGCTGATTGGCGATGACCTTATGAGACACGATGCCGTATACCACTATCGGTGATACGCGCAATCGTGTCCTCGCTCTTTTGCCGTAATTTCCGGCTTGATCTTTCTTATGGACCTTTCCACCGGTTCCCCCTTTAGCATTTGAGGAAATCTTCTTCCTCTTTGCCCTGCGGCGGGTAACCTCCGTGAACCCTCCCTCATGGTCTTGACTATCCTCGTCAGACGAGGCGAGGATAGTTGCCCCGCGGTCGGCTAACGAGGCTTCGGCGGGGCCGACGTCCTTCGTTACAGCTATTTTTCTCTTGCCACGGGTACCCTCCGTGGCGTCCATTGCCTCTGGGGCTGCGGATTTTTGGCCGTTTTCCGCCGCCACGCTCGGGGCCTCTGCTACCCCCAAGTCCGATGCAGAGGAGAGCAGGACGTCCTCCACACTACCAGGGAGGACAGAAGCGCCGACGACGGCAACATTACCCTCTGCCAGAAGGGGGACTAGTGCTGATGTTACTATTTGCACTCCTCCAGGGGAGACCTGTGCAGAACTTCCCCGCTTAGCCGAGGGATCAGCTTCTTCGATCTCCAGGGCGGCAGCATCTGGAGTTGATCTAGCTAGATCCCTCAACTCTTGCGGGGTGACTTTCCCGAAGCCGCTGGGCGGCTCGACCCGGTCGACATAGAGGCCCCCTTCTTCACGGGCGGCCGTACCAATAAGCCCGCTCGGGCAATCAGTAGTTCCTACCGGCAGAGCCGGAGTCCCTAGAGACGAGCCGCTGGGTGGACACAACCGGGAGATTTGGAGGCCCCCTTCCTGAAGGGCAGCCAACACCGCAGACCCAGTAGGGTCACTGACCGAAAAAATGGCGGAGGCCCTTTTCAGGGTCACAACCCAAGCAAGAACTAGCCTCAGAAGGCTAGTTCAGGAAGTTGGAGACTACCGAGTGATAAGAAGGGGCTAGTTATCCTTCCCTCGACAGCCACAACCAGCAAGATGGAGCGAAAGTCTCCAATTTACAGAAAACCGCACTGGGGGCCTGCTGCAAACAACTGACGATCGCAAAATCTCGTTAGCACGAAAGTGCGTAGAGTTTGAGTGTACTTTGAGAATAAGCCAATCATAACTCAGGGCTCTCGGCGAGCATTGTAGATGCATGCATTTATTATGTTCGTAAGAGGAGTAGAACTTGTCGTAGTCGAACAGCAGGTTTATTCGCGTTATATTTAGCCTTAGCCTTGTTTGTACGGTGTCACTCGGTTTCAGCCTGCTTAGAAGCACTTGAAGAAGGACTTATTACTTTGGTTTTATACACGATTATGTGTAAGTGGAGGTTTTAATTAGGTACCAACTTTATAATTCAAATAGTTT
Source organism: Tanypteryx hageni (assembly GCA_028673005.1). NCBI lineage: Eukaryota > Metazoa > Arthropoda > Insecta > Odonata > Petaluridae > Tanypteryx > Tanypteryx hageni. The sequence goes on from CM054115.1 coordinate 34,817,493, forward strand.
GCGTATTTTTTGCATGAAAACTCAGAAAACATAAATACACTTTGGAATTCGAAATTAAATTTTTTAAATCGTATGCCATGTTTTTTTACGCCATAACATAAGAACGCGCTTATTTATGGCATATTGAAAAAAAATTCTTAACTCTTTTGAGGATAACAATGAAAATGGTGACAGTCAAACATATCGTGCTAAAAACCTCATTTTATAGAATAATTAACTTGATTTTTTTACATCCTCCTCAATGCGATTGATAATAATCTAATACCAGCCTAATTAGATTAGTTCCCACAACTTATAATGGATGTTGGTACGATTCGACATTACTATATAATTTACAAATATTATTTATAGATTTAGAGTGCAATTCATTTCATCGGCTATTGAGACTTTAATAGGGATAGTGGCAAATAAATCAACTAATTAAGAAAGTATTTAGGCTGTTCATTTGTAATTAACGCACTATAACAGAAATTATGACCAATTAAGTTAGACATCTCGACCAATTTTTTACGTTTATAAAACTGATGATTAAACAAATGAAGCGTTGATGAGCAACGCAGCTTAAGAGATATCACATTGTTAAAAGTAGAAGACAGTTAAAATGCCTCTCTTCCTCTATCTTCAGCAAACAATTTGCTACTTTCTCCGCAACAAACCCTTTTTTCATCCCTCTTTATCGTGCGTGTATAACGACTATAATGTGATGCCGAAAAGTCGAGGTGTTCAACCGTAACGTTTTGAAGTGTAGTCAACGCTAAATATTCGCATTCTTTGTAAAATATATAACATTCGCGGGATATAAGATTGAATAATAGCGTACTCAAATGAGATTTACATAATATTCATTCACGCATAGCTACCTAATTGTTGTCAACGTACACAATCTTTGTTGTTATTGAAGTAAATATGATCTTGTCTAATTACAACAAGTAGTTCTGGAAAGAACTAATCCACCTAAATTCCTTTCAATACAATTTTAATATATCACAAGTAGGGGTGTACACAGGTTACCCGTGGTACAGATGTGCATTTCGTCAAATTCGCTCTAGTATAATAGTATAGTAATGTATTTGCTATGAAATCAGAAAATTATTATTCTTTATATTGTGGTAGCCTTGCTTTTTTGATCCGTTCTATACATATTAATCTCGTTTTCCTATTCTATACTCGCCCTTAGTGATGGTATATTCAAATATCCATAATCGAATTATTCGATTATGGAGATCATTCGAATTATTCGATTATGGAGATCATTCGAATTATTCGATTATATCATTCGAAATATTCGATTATATCAGAGTGATGATATAATCGAATATCCATAATCGATTATTCACTCATAATCGTTTCTGAACGAATAATCACTCGGATTCGTTTGCCAACGAATAATCGAATAATCAATCGTATTCGTTTCTCAGTGAATATCACTCATAATCGTTTCTCAACGGATAACTGTTCATATTCGTTTCTGAGTGAGTGATAGCTCATAATCGTTTCTTGACGAATATTCGCTCAAAATTTTCCGAACAAATTGTAGCTTTTATGAGATTATTCATAAGGAACAGTTTATGAATTATTAATAAGTAATATTGATAGTTATGTACATTGCTCGTATAATCGAAAGTGTAGGTAGGGGTGCAATCACACTATGACCAATGAATATCCAGGAAGTCTTTTGAGCTAGGGCCGTCATTTTTTTGTTTTTTTTTTTTAAGTAGCCCGACACGCTTTCAATCAAACTTTTGATACAGCTGGGCTGACTAGCGGCCGTTGTAGGTGAGGAATGAATTTCATTTTTTTGAAGTGGCGGCCGTAGGAAAGGATAAAGTGGCAATTCAAGTTGTCCCCCCTTCTATCTCGGAAGCTATTTGAGATATAAAGCTGACAAACGTCACAAAGACACCCTACTATAATGTGGAGAATCGTATAAAATTTTATTTAAATTGATTATAAAAATTTTGAGAAAATAATAAATTTGTAAAAAATAGCTATCACTGGTTGCGTGTTGTGCGGGTGGCTAACCCATCCAGATAACATCATTTTCAATTACCCATCCACTCACTGAAGTTATTTCTTAACTACTTTACCTACAAAACCCTTAATGATGTGATCAGAATCACACTTAACTAGGATATTTGTGTATTATTTCTAATGATAGCTGATTTTTATGTTTAGAAGTTGTTTGTTTTAATGTTTGTTTATTCTTGTGGGAGAAATTGATGAGGCAAAATACGTAAGTACTTCGGAGATTGTCCACCCCACAACCCCCACACCCTACGTGCACCCACATTTGCTAGCTTCGCTCGCCGGAAATTCGTTCCTCTCTTATTTTAAATAAGAATATCGAGAACGGAGTTAGGAACGTAGTTTGAACATTCTTTTTTTTTTGCTATTTGGAGTTTTTCCTGTCTCCCGATAAGCTACTTAAAGCTTGTCATCAGAAAATGACCGGAAAATTCGTGATCGATCACAACAATCCATGCCCGAGGCAGGGTTCGAATCCGCGACATTTGGGTTGGCATTTCAGAACACCACCACACACTGACCACCTCCCCCCCCACCGACCGAAATCATTCGAATAATAATCGATTATGACAGTTACTCGATTACACATTCGATTATTGAAATAATCGATTATACCCATCACTACTCGCCCTACAAGCGAAATTTCTTTGAAATCTGTTCAGACAATATCTTCCAAATTTATAGTTACAGAATAATTCTAACCTTGATATTGTGGTAGCCCTGTTTATTCGACCCGGTTGAAATGATATTTTGGTTATTTATTTATATGGAGATTATAAATATCATATTTGGTTAAAATCCATAAGGTCAGTTCTTTAGAAATACGTGTAAAGGAAATATTATTTTACTTTTCATTGTGGTAGCCCTGCTCGTTAGCTCCGCTTATAACATCTTGATTTCATTATGGTATGTTGTACAAACCTTATACACAAAATTTAATTGAAATCCGTTAAGCCAATTCCTTCAAAATCATTAATTACTGAGAGTTTAATTTGTAATTGTGGCACCCCTATTTGGTTGATTCGTTCTAAATATGCTAATATGGTTTTGCATGTATGTGTACATTATAAATATTAAATTTGGTTAAAATTGATGTCACAGTTCAACACAAATACATGTAATATGAATTTATATATATATATATATATATATATATATATATATATATATATATATATATATATATATATATATATATACATATATATATATATATATACACAAACTAAACATCTTGATGTTATTTAATGTTGCACGCCCACTTCATAAAAAATTTCGTTGAAATCGATTGGGCCAATTCCTTCCAACTTCATATTTACCGAAAAGTGTAACTTTGCATTTGCGGAACCCCTGCTTAGTCGATCCGGTCCAAATATGTCATTTTGGTCATTAATTTATGTGACAATTCTATGTACCAAATCGCCTTACGTGTGCATGCAACGTTTTTCTAATCAGAAAGAAATGGATTATCTAGGACAAAGAAAAGAACCCAAACGTAAATATTACAAATACTCAATTCAATTGAGGTACGTTTCAAATTATTTTCTATTGATTAAATACTACTGATTAGAAAATAAATCGGTAAATAACATTTTAATATTTCCCTGGCATCATTCACGATGTTTCGTTTTGCAGAATTAAGTCATACTAAAATTACGCAAATGCGTTTATTAATGCACCGAATTAGGCGAGGGAAGACGTTTTTACCAGGCAGAGAGACATACTCGAGCCATGGTGTTTATTTGCCTATGGCGTGCGTTCGTTCATATTATTTTGTTAAGTAGGGCGTCTAATTGTTCTAATTAATTCTCCCGTTACGATCTTTATTTTCCATGCATTTGCTCGGCAAATTTTCCGACTTCGAAAGCGACCATCTTAACGCGTGGGCGGCTTTTTTTTAAAAGGATATCGAAAACAAAAATAACGAGCGAATGAAATGGCGAAAGGCTGGACTCGATGTGCGCATCGTCATGTCTTAATTGGGAGAAGGGCGGGGGAAGGCAATATCACGGACGAAATTAAACAAAGGATAAGCGACGGGTGACCGGACGACACTCGATCCGAGTGAGGAGGCGGTCGGGGTCGGAGGTCACGTGGAGTGGGGAAGGCCCGCGGAGAGATAATGGCGGTCGAGGACAGAGCTTTGGAGTTTGATTCCGTCGGTTGCTGTCGCACGAGGAGAGCAGAGGGAGGGTTCCACATGCAGAGGGCGTGAGTAGGGATAAAAAGCGGCTTTTGGGACAACCTTGACCATGAATTGGCGAATACGTGTGTGAACTGACCTATACGTGGACTGTGTTGTGTTCTGCGTAAGTCATTGACCTTGTCGTAGGTCTGGTTGGGTCATTGGCCTGGTAGTGTGTATGATGTAGGTGGGATTTTGTTAAAAAGCGGGGATTGGGACAACCTAGTCTGTGAATTGGCGAATATTGAATTGGCGAATACGTGTGTGAACTGACCGTGTTGAGTTCTGCGTAAGTCCTTGTCGTAGGTCATTGGTCTGGTTGTGTGTATGATTAAGGTGTGATTCTGTGTGTGTTTAGCGATGATGTAGTGGAATGATGTGATATTGTGTAAGGTAATGGTATTGGTTTTGCGTTAGTGTGGTCATTGGCCTGGTTGTGTGTATGATTCAGGTGTGATTCTGCGTGTGTTTAGCGATGATGTTGTGGAATGATGTGATATTGTGTAAGGTAATGGTACTGGTTTTGCGTTATTGTTGATATTCGCATGGAAGTTGAATGACCCTTTCGCTTCTGCGTCATTCGTTGACCCTAATTTTCGCAATGTTTACATGTTTGAGGTGTGTATGTGTAAAGATGTGATTTTGCAGAGTCATTGACCAAGTGGTAGGTTTGTTTCGGTCATTGGCCTTGTTGTGGGTATGATAGAGGTGTGTGATGAAGTGTAAAGATGTGATTTTGCAGAGTCATTGACCTAGTGATAGGCCTGTTTCGGTCATTGCGTGTTTTTATATTCGAATGGGGGTGATATTGTGTAAGGTAATGGTACTGGTTTTGCGTTATTGTTGATATTCGCAATGTTTACCTGTTTGGTATGAGTTAGTGCGATATGGTGTAGCCAAGTGAAAGTTGAATGACCCTTTCGCTTCTGCGCCAGTCGTTGACCCGTGGAGGGGATAGGGCCTTCCAATATTTACATCTGCGTGTGTTTTGGTTTCTCCTCAGCGCGTGTCTTCGGTCGGTCGTTTACCCTTCTAAGCAGGTTTTCGACGAGCTAAGTAGGTCACCAACTTTTAGGTAAAGAAAAACCGGTTCTGAGTGGGGTGGGGAGGGGAGAAGAATTGGGACCTCAAATTAAGAAAGGGAAATTAAAAGACCTGCGGTTGCTCCAGCGTGTCGGAAGAGAAAGTTATGTTTAATACCTGGGTAGGATAGGATATTGGCCTCTAGTTGTTTTAAAAACCTACGGTCGGGGCAGGTTTTATCAAGTAAATAAAACACGAGAAAAGTTAAAAATCGATTTATTTAACAAAAATAATATACAAAGTTAGTTTTTTACAAACATTGCTCCATACTCATTCTATATTTATTATTAAATAACCTCCATGTCGCTTCATTTGTTATGGCCTCTTTTAATAACGACTTCACCAGTCCACTTTTTACTAAATCGTCTTTCTTTGCTTCGATAAGTTCTTTTCTGAATCCATTATCCAATAATTGAATGAGTCTTAATGTTATTATCACGTCAATATTTTCATTTATTTTACACTTTGATGAAGACTTTTTACCATCTTCACACTGCATAAGAAGAGGTGGTAAAACATTGCCACATATCTTCCTTTCTATGATTAACACGAAACTTAAAATGTCTTCTTTCACATCAGAGAGATTATCTTCTGTCAACACATCTTCAAAAGACGCACGAGTTCCAAGGGAAAGCTGCAACAAATATTCACCTGGCAATTCCAATGTTGCTAAAGTGAAATCATAGCTGCGGAGACGTAAATAATCTAAATTTTGAATTTCGTGAGTTTCACTTAATATCTGAGAGGTACACTTCTCGTCACCCTGAGTTGTAATCTTAACGGCTGTAAGCAATATTGCGTATTTTCCACTCATGGTTGTCTCGGTATAACTCTAGACACGGTAGTAGTTTACCACACACCAGCCGTTAGCGCAGTACCATCGTGGTCGCTTGACGAGTCCATTTATATCCGACAAAAAAAAGAAATGGATTCACAGAAGCTGACCTCGATTCATGAGGAGAAGAGAGAGCCAATAGTATCCGAGAAATCTGTAAGGTTTGGAGATAATATAAGCGTGAAAGTTTTGTATGTATATTCGTTTGCTAGCAGAGAAGCAAGAAAATGTTACTGGGAGACCATTGCTAGAGACAGAGAAAGATTTAGATTAAAAATTAATTATTTAGGACCTATCATAGAAAGTATTCTTTCGGAAACGCACAGAATGAATGTGCAGAAACGAATTGGGAGAACTCCGCTAGAGACAGAAAGATTTCGATTAACAAAAAATATTTTGTGATCCATCATAGAAAATATATTTTCGGAAACAAAATGAATATGCATAAACGAATTAAAAATTAATTTATTTGGACTCGTCATAGAAAATTCACTATCATAAATTATGTACAAAAACAATTTAAAAATTTATTGTAATCGTCATAGAAAATAAACAAAAACCATCGATGTGCTTGACATAATTAATACAATTCGGGATGTGTTATATATATCGAGGTAATATCAAATCAAGACTCACTTTAGAGTAAAGCTTTGCTGAAGAACTCAAATTCAAGGAAGGTATGGATAAGATAAGACGAGCACATTGTGAGGCGCAACAGGAGTTGAAAAATCGAGCCAACACCGTGGTGAATGTGCAAAGTGGAAGAACGAACAGTACTGATATTAAAGCAGACGATAGAGAGGATATGATTGAAGACGTGAGAAATCAAGCGATTGAAGAATTCTGCTGGTGGAGAGAAGACGATGAATATTTTAAAACGATTAAAAGGGATAATCATATTGAATTCTGGAAGTAGTTGCTGTACTTTTTTTAAATAAATAAATAAACTGATTATCTCAAACATGTGTTTTATTTCCATGAATCTTGGTACGAGGCTTTTGAAACCGGAGCTAAATTTTTATTTCCCAAATTTATTACGTCTCAAATCAGGAGACATTCTAAGCGGAATTTCGTTAACATAAAAAAGGAGTCAAACTCACACTCTTCCGAGGTAAAAGTGAAAGTATTATGAAACCCGGTACGAGGCTTTTAAAACCGAAATCAAATTTTTATTTCCCAATTTAGAAACCCATGGGAACGAGTTTTCTATTACGTAACCGTCAAGAATATCGTATTAGAACCATGGATGGAGGACTTGTGATAGATGATAATTTATCACGTCACAAATTTTTAAATTTTTATTTCCCAATTTAAAAATCCATGGGAACGAGTTTTCTATTACGTAGCCCGAGGTAAAAGTGAAAGTATTATGAAACCCGGTATGAGGCTTTAGAAACCGAAGTTAAATTTTTATTTCCCATTTTAGAAACCCATGGCAATGAGTTTTCTATTACGTCACCGGGAGCGTGGGGTATTATATATATATATATATATATATATATATATATATATATATATATATATATCGAAGGAAATGGTAGAAATCTAGCAGAAATCAAAGATCAACCTTCGAAGACACTCGTCTTTTTCCGCGCTGATGTAAAGCAACGTTTTATTTTCATTCGAGTGAAGATACAGTTGTCAGTTGCAGATTACTCAACAGTTCAGAAGCGTTTCAATATAAAAAGTAAGTACCTACTGATAAATTATTTAATGATGTATGAATTAATGGTAATTTTAACTCCAGTGAGGTTATTGTGGACAAAAACAATTCTTTGTTCTTTTTCTTTTGTCTTTTCAGATGGCATTCATGAAAAAATTGAACGATCAATCGCAAATAGTAGCCTACAAACCAATTGGTGAGCTCGAAAAGCACGTCGAATACCGGATTTTGAGATTTGATGTGGTTGACGCCAAATACGGTCCGACACTAAGAGCATACATTGAAAGGAACGGTGAGTCTTGGAAAGTTTTCCTGCCGAAGAGATTCGACCCTAGTCAGTTCTCCTCAAAAGAGCTAGAAGAATATAATATTGGGGAAGAAAAACATAATTTAATATATAAGGGAAAACTTGGGAATGTTCATGATGTGACAATAGTGTAACGATGGAAAAACACTGGAAAAAAAGAAAATTGAGTGAATATTTAGACAGTTATACAAACAGTCCGATCGTGGGTAATGATTTAGAAAGTGAAAGAGACACGTCGGTGATCGGCGATAAAAAAAGAAGAGTTGAAGAAGACGAAGTAGAAGTAGCATTTAATGGTTCTTTGAGAACCTATAAATTTAGTAATATTAAGGATTGTAAGAGTGTAGAAACATTTCTAGAAAATAAAAGAATATATTTGGTTGATAAAATTAGAAAAAATTTAATAGTAGATAAAACATTAAAATTTAACATATTTTTAGAATGTAACTTCGTCAATATTGCTGGTGAAGAACAGAAGCGAGCTTTCAAAACTAAAAATGTAGCTGTTTATATGGATTCAAATGTAGGTGAGATGGTAGATTCAGCCCTAAAAAAAATCACATGTGAGATGGAAGAGAGTGGAACAAAAAAAAGTGGGTGGATGTTAAATGAAATTGTTCACATATTACTTAGAATTAACGTGTTTAAACCTTTAAGAGGAAGAAAATATATTAATCTACCAAATTGCATAGCATCAACTAGAGCATGTGTAAATGTGCAAAATTTAGACAATAATTGTTTTCGATATTCTATTCTTGGAAAATTAGTTACCATTCACCATCCTGAGAGAGTAAGTTCCTACAGAAATATAACTCATTCTTACGATTTTGACTGTATAAATTTTCCCACACCTTTGAATCAGATAAAATTATTTGAACGTCGAAATAACATTAGCATCAACGTATTCGGTATTGATAATGACTCTAATGTGTATCCGTTGAAAGTTGTTGATGAAGAATTAGTGGATCATCGCGATCTGTTGCTATTGACTGAGGGCAATGAAATTCACTATGTTTGGATAAAGAACTTCAATAGACTAATTTCCCGTCAACTTATTAAAAGTAAACGTTCAATATCGATTTGTAAACGATGTTTTAATTACTACACAGGTAATGACCGTGAAATTCGATTAAGAAATCATTTAGAATTATGTAAATTTAATCATCCAACAAGAATTGTTCTGCCTGAAATTAAAGATGGTAAAGTACCGCATATAGAATTTAAAAATTATCAAAACAAACTTCGAGTTCCCTTTGTAATTTATGCTGATATCGAATCAATATTACTACCCATTCAAGGTTGTCCTGGAGATCCGACAAGTTCCCACACGTCTTCATATCAGAAACATGAAGCAATGAGCTTTTGCGTTTATGTTAAATCATCTTTTGCGGCAGATATTATTCCACAGAAACCATACATATATCGAGGAGTAGATGCAGCATATAAATTAGTAGAGTACTTAGCTTATCTAGCAAACAAAATTTCAGATATTTATGCAAGGAAAATTGGAATGATAGAATTAACGTCAATACAAGAAGAAAATTACAAAAACTGTGCTGATTGTCATATTTGCGGAGGAAAAATTGAAGAAAATAGCAAAAATTATAAAGTTAAAGATCATTGTCATTTGAGTGGGGAGTTTAGAGGAGCTGCTCATCGAATATGTAATTTAAATTTTAAGAATCCGAATTTCATTCCTGTGTACATACACAATTTGAGTGGTTATGATTCACATTTTATTATAAAAGAACTGGGAAATATTCCAGGGAGGATAGGAGTGATTCCCAATACAGAGGAGCGATATATTAGCTTTATAAAGTATATTGGGAACATACAGTTAAGATTTGTGGATACATATAGATTTATGCCCTATAGCTTAGAGTATTTAATGTCAATTCTCCCAGCGTCAAAATTCGTAGAGACATCAAAACACTTTCATGGTGAACAATTTAAATTAATTACAAAGAAAGGTGTTTTTCCATATGATTTCATCGATTGTTTTGAAAAATTAGAATTGCCATTTCTTCCTCCGATGGATTCTTTTGTAAATAAATTAAATGAAACTGAGCTTTCTATTTCTGACTATGAGCATGCTAAAAAAGTGTGGGAGACTTTCAATGTTAAAAACTTAGGGGAGTACAGCGATATATATCTGACGGGTGACGTTGTGGGACTCGTCGATGTATTTGAGAATTTCCGCAGTGAATGTTTGCAATCATATGGTTTGGATCCTAGTTACTATTTCACATCCCCCGGACTTGCTTGGGAAGCCGCCCTCAAACATAGTAAAGCAAAATTAGATCTACTGACTGATTACGATATGATTATTATGATAGAACGTGGAATCAGGGGAGGTTTGGCTCAATGTGTTAAACGATATTCGAAAGCAAACAATAAGTACATGAATGAATATAATCCTAGAGAAGAAAGTTCATATATAGCATATATAGACGCAAATAACTTGTATGGGTATAGTATGTGTAAAAAAATGCCTTATTCGGGATTTAGATGGGTTGATCCAAAAGATATAGGAGACATTGAAGAGATTGATGCTGAAGGCACCGTAGGGTATTTGTTAGATGTAGATTTGGAATACCCAAGTTACCTTCACGATCAGCATAACGAATTTCCCCTTCTACCTGAAAATGATAACCCGCCAGGTTCAGATCAGAAAAAACTTCTAACAACATTATTCAATAAGAAACGCTATGTAATTCACATTTCTCTGTTGAAACAAGCATTACAGCTAGGGTTAAAATTAAAAAATATTAATAGAATAATAGAATTTCAACAATCTAATTGGCTTGAGTCATATATATTAAATAATACTGAGAAGCGGAAATTGGCTACTAATGATTTCGAAAAGGAATTCTTTAAATTAATGAACAATTCAGTTTTTGGGAAATCTATGGAGAACGTACGTAAAAGAATAAATATTGAATTGATCTGTGACATGAAAAGATTGCAAAAAGTAATAGCAAAAAGTAATTTTCTAGATCGAACCATATATTCGGAAAATCTGGTCGCAGTACATATGGCGAAAGAAAAAATTGTTTTTGATAAACCCATTTATGTAGGAATGGCAATTTTAGATTTATCTAAAATTTTAATGTATGATTTTCATTACAACGTAATGAAGTCCATGTATGATAAAGAAAATCTAAAATTGTTGTATATGGATACAGATTCATTTATTTACGAGGTAAAAACGGATGATTTTTATGAAGACTTGATAAAAAATATTTCTTTCTTTGATACTTCAGACTATCCAACTGATCACAAATGTTATTCTTTGGCAAATAAGAAAGTGTTGGGTAAATTTAAAGATGAAGCCTGTGCAAAATCAATCTCTGAATTTGTAGGATTGAGAGCAAAGATGTATTCCATTATCATCGACGGTGAGGAAAAAAAGCGTGCCAAAGGCGTTAAAAAATGCGCCGTTAAAAGTAAAATAAAATTCAAAGATTATTTGGACTGTTTGAATGAAAGTAAAGAAAAAATGACATCATTTAGACAGATAAGATCTAAAAAACATGAGTTATATTCTGTAGAAGTGAACAAACTATCGTTATCACCTTTTGATGACAAGAGGTACATTTTATGTGATGGAATCAATACATTAGCTCATGGTCATTACTTAACTCCGAATGACGAATGAAAATAATTTTTTTTTCTATTTAGTTTTTAGTATTGATATTTCTGTACTTTTTAAGTGAAATGTGCGTGCAATTGAAATATTTTTTTTCTATTTAGTTTTTAGTATTGATATTTCTGTACTTTTTATGTGTTGTGTGTGCGCAATTGAAATAATTTTTTTCTATTTAGTTTTTAGTATTGATATTTCTGTACTTTTTATGTGAAATGTGTGCGCAATTGAATTGCGCTTTATTCTATTGGTGATGGAAAATTATTTCCTAAATTGGAATAAAAACAATTGAATATGAAACATAAATCTTTTATTTATTTCAACATTTGATTTACATCTTCCCATGTGTTATAACAATTGTCGAATCCCAACCATTTAACGTACGCCTTATCACCACGTCTCTTCAAAATCTTTTCCACTAAGTAAACATCCTGGAACTTTGTTTTCTGCAATTCCTCTTGATAAAAGCCGCCTTTAATAGGTTGATTATTTTGGTCTCTGAGAATATAAGTTGGTGGAACCGTATTTTTTACTTCCTCTATGACAAATATCTTTGTAGACCAAGAAGGCGTAAAACCTTTTTCAAATATTGCCTTGCTTTTTGATATGCGTACATTGTCCCCTTCACTAAATTTGACATTTTTAGCGCCTTTTCTTATTTTCCTTTGATAAATTCTTGATAATATATCCTTTTCATTCTCCTTAGTGACATCAGCAGGTTTCATCTTGATCGTTCTATGTACCCTATTATTATACTCTTGAACTAAAATAGGTAATATTGTTAACCATTTGTGGTTACCTTGTAAACTAAATCGTTTCCACATTTCAGTTTTAAGAGTACGGTTCCATCGTTCTACTATTGAAGCTTTCATTGTGCTAAATGTGCTGTAATGGTTAATTCCATGTTTTTTCATCAAACCAATGAATTTATTGTTGTAAAACTCTTTCCCTTGATCAGTTTGAATATTTCTCGGTTTCCTTTGTTTGAGAATCATCTTCAAAGCCCGCGAGACATCTTCTGAGGTTTTTCGTTTCACAGGAACAGCCCAAGCGTATTTTGATAAGGCATCTATCATGGTTAATAGGTATTTGTATCCACGATTTTCACTTGAATAAGGAAGCATTTCTACCAAATCAGCTTGCCATAAGTCGTCCAAACCTTTTATCAGAACTTTTCTTCGTTCATAATTCTTCCTCGCTGGTTTGTGAAGTTCATTGACAATTCCACGTCTGATATCCATCTTCACGTCTAGGTTGACTGCATAATTATTCCGTGACCGTTGAAATGTTCCTCTATTAATACTGACGTTTTAAAAGCAATCTCCTCAAATAACCCAAATTGACAACGTCTGTTTCTTCCACAGGATCTCTCACATTAGTCAGAGCATGTCCGCGTGCATCAAATTTATTCTTATTTAGCGTGATAGTGTTATTTGCAACATGATTTAGATGAACTGTTGAGCTTTCAAGCAAAGTCTTAAAATTAACAGCGTCACTTTCATCTTGAGGGTTTGATACGTTTGTTATCCGATGACTTTTCACATCTATCACACCGCTATCCATAATAACAGCATTCTGTAATTTTGTAAGCAAGGTCTTATAATTAACTGCATCATATTCATCCTGAGGATCATTCAAATCCGTTATTCGGGTTTTCTTTGCACTCGTAGTGTCTTTTGCTATTGTTATAGCATTTTGAAGCAAAAAACGTTTATTTACTACATCACCCTCATCTATTGGTTCTTTCGCACTTACGATTCTTCGTCCACCTGCTGAAATATAATGTCTCGTCGCTCCTGGTATTCGAAAGTCCACGTACTCTTTTGAGACAGCATCTCTAGGTTGAAGAGATTTGCCTATATTAGATATGCGACGATTGTCAGCATTTATTTGATGTTCAGTCAATGAAAGTGTGTTATCTCTCAAATATCCTTTTGTGACAGCATCATTGGTGTCTATAGGAGAAGCTAAATTTGTTAAACGATTTCCTAGCATATCATACGAATCCATCCTCCTTCTTCTCCTCAAAGAACGTCCAAACTTATCCACAGGCATTATTTTACTGCGAAAGTAAAATCGCTATCATATCTTATATAATGATATCGCTATCTCTAAGCTCTTCTATGATGGCGACAATTTCATTGTCGTGACCTGAATGCCCCGAAGCCTTAGATGAAAGAATTAATTTAAGTCTGTCCACAAGTTCATTCGGGTCATCCCAATACTCAATGATAGGTTGTGAAACATCCATCCCTCGGCCTGCTGTAGAATTGGGAAACAATTTAGATATAATTTTTACGTACTTAGATCCTCGATTACTGTTTATCTTCTCCTGACTATTATATCCTCGTTTATGAGCATTGGTATCTATTAATATTTGACGATAATTTTCCATATCCTTAGGCTTAACTTCATCCATTTTTGGTTTCGTCATAAATAAAAGCTCAAGCAGTCCCGGTGTCTCAACATAAGTCTTATCTCTCACGATGAGGTTTTCATCATCCATTTCAACAGGTGAATCTCCAATAAACCAATCAGTTCCGCTATATCTGACTCCAAAAGTACGATCTAATCTCTTATCATTGCTCATAACCAATTTAATGTAATTACTAAAAAGAGTTTTGTCTGGAGATTTTTCATCGGACTGTTTATTTACAGTAGGTTTGGAGATATTTTGAGATTTGGTTTGTCGCACGAGGTCATTTAAAGGATCAACAATTGGTTTAAATGACTGTGATAAAAAATCTTGTTCTGATCTCTGCGCTCTTTTTAAATTATTGTATTTCTCTCGGATATTATCACTTCTTTTAATGATTTCACGAGTCAGATCCTCTTCAGCTTTTCTCTTTCTTTTATCTTGAAACATATCGGTTTAATTACCCTGTAAACACTGAATGAACCTATGAAATGTTATGTGGTTTTATAAAAGAATCAAACATTTTTCTATAGCGTCCCTTATTAATATCACATTCTTTATCTATTACCATAAAGCCATATTTATCCCTCCAACACTCCATGCATATGTTCTTAAATTGCGCAAAGGTCATATCCGTATTTACATGATCATCATAAATATGCTTGAGATTTAATTCATCCTGCTTAAAAAGTATAATCAAATTTACATTATCCCGTATCAATTGCTTCGGAACTTTTGAATAAGTCTGAGCAAGATAAAAACAATCAATCATCTTGTGCCGACCACTGCTAAAATATATTCTCATATTATCTTGCTTTTCACAAGAAATGTCATCAAATATAAATACAGAGTGCGGTCTTACATCATCTATATTTACAACTCCTTTGTTGTCTTTGAAAAAGAAGTGTCCAATTTCAGGAACTAAGGAAAGAATATTTTGCAGAAATAAATATTTTGGTTGATTCAACGACTTACTGTATAAATACACGTTTTCATACTTTAGCCCATTTGTCTCTGTGAGAAGATTAATTATTACATTTGTTTTACCAGAATTAGATGGACCGCAAACAATGCAGCGGATACTTTCAGGAAGCAAGGGACCATGCCTCTCGCGCGGTTTACATTCATCAAACGAGAATGTACCTATCGGGAGCTTTTCGCACTGTTCCTCTACCTCCATTATAATGATATTCTTTCCACCGTGAGTTTAAATAAATAGCAAAACAAACTTTCTACCACATTAGTATGAGTCGGTACGCATCTGGAAAAGGACTGGTGAATAGTGTCATTAATAAGTTACCATTTGAGCTTCATTTACCAGGGTACCAATTCTGTGGTCCAGGGACGAAATTAAAACAACGTCTTGCAAGAGGAGATCAAGGTATAAATCCACTAGATGCTTATTGTAAACAACACGACATAGCATACTCTAAATCTAAAGATTTATCTGATAGACATAAAGCCGACCTCGATCTAGCCGAAAAGGCTTGGCAACGTGTAAAATCAAAAGACGCGAGTTTAGGTGAAAAGATATCTGCAGGTATAGTTACGAATATAATGAAAGCAAAAGTGAAGGTGGGTAGTGGAACTAGAAAGTCTAACTGTTTTAGAAATATCATGCGGAGAGCTCGAGTAGCAATGAAAAACTTGAAAAATAAAAACCTCAATCAGGCTGCTAAATTAACACTTAATGTTATTCGAAGGGATGTGAAAAAGAAAAGGAGTAAATATACTACGCCTAGAGTTATACCAATTCCAAAGACTGGAGGAATTATCCCACTAATACCTTTATTTGCAGGGTTGTCAGCATTAGGTGGTTTGGCAGGTGGTGCATCAGGTATAATAAAAGCTGCTTCTGAGGCAAATGCCGCAAAAAAGAGATTGGAAGAATCGAAAAGACATAATGCTAGAATGGAAGCAATAGCGTTGCGTGGGAAAGGGCTCTATATGAAACCATATAAGAAGAGATTAGGCTTATACATTTCACCACCGAATAAAAAAAAAACTTTTAAGTAGGTTACCTAAGAGAGCGCTCTCCAATTTTGATCTACTTCACTATGTTAAGAAGTTAAATATTCCAAATTTTCGAGGCGTATTTATGAGAGACGGATTGCCTTTACGATCGCCGTGGTCTAATGAGAGTGGTATTGTAAATTTGGATGACTCTGATGGGGCGGGAACACATTGGGTGTGTTACAGAAAAACGGGCAAACATGTTGATTACTTTGACAGTTTTGGAAATCTTCCACCACCTACAGAACTCCTAAATTATTTTAAAAATAGCACGATTCATTATAACAGAGATAGATATCAGAAAACAAAAGCTGTAAATTGCGGTCATTTATGTTTAAAATTTTTGAATAAAGATGCAAACATCTGGAATCGTAATTAGTCATGTCTTGGACGTTAACGTTTACGGGTAAAACATACACTCTTAATGCTGATTATTTTCCCGAGATCACCTTGGATGCTGATAAAAATTATAGCATAGGATGTGTGAGTTTAGAAACTTATTATACAATACCTAACGTGTTCGATGGGAACAATATCTTCCACTATGGAAGCGGAAATTCTGTGGTAATACCAACAGGAACATATGAAATTGATGATTTAAACGAATATTTACAAAGTGTTTTAGGAAAAGATGCAATAAAGATCGAAGCAAATAATAATACTTTACGTTCAGCATTGACTTGTAACTTTGAGGTGGATTTTACTAAACATGGTTCGATAGCATCACTTCTCGGATTTGCGAAGAGAAAATTGGAAGCAAAAGTAAGACACATATCAGACAATATTGTAGACGTTTTTCACGTAAATGACATTCTTATCGAATGTAACATTGTAGAAGGTTCGTATAAAAACGGTGAGAATGTGCATATATTACATCAGTTTTTTCCTGAAGTTCCACCGGGGTATAAAATAATAGAAAGACCTAGTGAGATAATTTATTTGCCTGTGAATACCAGAACGATAAACAACATCACTCTCAGATTGTTAGATCAAAACGGAAATCCAGTAGACTTCCGCAACGAAACTATTACAATTAGATTACATTTAAAGGAAAATGGGTCTTGATTTTACTCGAAATCCTTATAATCGCGGTGCGGCGATGAGATGGATTAGTACACCACGTACTGCTAAACCGTTATCATCTAATAACATACAGTTTCTAGAATCTCTCGGGTTCCGTCTGCATCCGAAATGGATATATTAAATATAGACTCCAGTGCGCGTTATGATGAATCAATAACTTCCATCGAGTACCATACTCATCATCCTTACACACAATCAAAGTTCGATTACAATGATGAAATTCGTATGGTAGTTCAAAATCAATCTGATTTTATTCTTCCAAGTCAAAGTCACATCTATATAGAAGGTCATATTACTAATGAAGATGGATCCGGTATAGCATCAACCACCACGCTTGTAAATAATGCTTTCTATCATCTTTTTTCTGAGGCTCGTTATTGTTTAAATGGTGCTGAAATAGACAGCGTGAGAAATCCAGGAGTTACCTGCACTCTCAAGGGTTATGTTTCACTAACAGATAGTACATCGAAAGGATTACTAAATGCAGGATGGGTAATCCCCGGAAAGTCGAGCGAGGTATTGGAAGATGGGAATTTTAACGTTTGTATCCCGCTGAATACAATGTTTGGGTTAATGGAAGATAATGATAAGATTTTTATCAACGGAAATCATGAACTCATTTTAATCAGAGCACGCACTGATGATAACTGCTACGTATCTACCAATAATGTGAAAGCTAAAATTACAATTGATAAAATTTGTTGGAGAATTCCATATGTTACAGTATCCGATAAGCAGAAATTACTTTTACTCAAACGTATTGATCAAAATAAACCTATTCAGATAACGTATCGACGCTGGAAACTTTCATCCTACCCAGAATTACCGAGAAGTGAAAAACAGACTTGGGTCGTAAAGACAACCTCTCAGTTTGGTAAACCTCGTTATGTTATATTCGCATTTCAAACATCACGGAATAATATTGTACAGCGGGATAGCAGTGTTTTCGACCACTGTAATTTAAGAGGCATTCAAGTTTTTCTCAATAATAAAAGTTTCCCCTACGATGTATTAGATTTAAATTTTAGCAAGGGGCAGATAGCTGAGCTTTACAATATGTACGCAAAATTTCAGAAATCATATTATGGAAATGAACCAAAACCTTTGTTGTCACGTGATCAATTCGTTAATATCGCACCTATCGCAGTCATTGATTGTTCGAAGCAAGATGAATCAATCACTTCAGGTGCTGTAGACGTTAGAGTAGACTTCGAATCAGAAACAAATTTCCTATCTAGAACTAGCGCTCATTGCTTAGTGATCAGTGATGAGTCATTTTGGTATGATCCGCTGACTGGCTCAGTGAAATTTGCAGGATGATAAATATAGTGCGATGATACTTTCCACCATCAGTAGCAAACATGAATTCAGCTATTGTTGACTTCAATCTTGACAAAGATGCATCGGGACGTTTTTTGTTGCGAGAATTATCCATAATCTCATTAAACACCTTTGCAAGTCAACATTGGATTTTTAAAACGCCTAAGTTGGAAAATCATTCAAATAGCGTCAATGTATGGACCACGCAAGAGTATCATGCTATAGATGAGCATATTGGCGATGTGGAATATGATATGGCAGAATACATATTGAAGGAATATACAAGGCCATTCGATTACATCTTTACTAAAGGAGTGGAAAAGTGTAAATTTCTAAGAAAGGCCATCCATTCGCAAATTAAAAATGTCTATAACTTAGATGACTTCGACTGCCCTGCACTAGAGAAGCTGAATAAGAGAATTGGTACTGAGTGTATTTACCATTTTCGAATAGATATGCCAGATATTTGCTCCCACAGTCGGGCATTTTCTCTCACTGAATGGTGTCGTCTCAATTTAAGTGACATTAATTTATTGGAAAGAAGTGCACGCATAAAGACATTCAAGGAATGGAAGAATACATCGGTGTCTCCTGAGAATCTCGCCGAAGCCGGAATGGTGTACTGCTGCGGAACATACGATACAGTTCAATGTGTTTACTGCGGATTGCGGATGACACAGTGGCGTGAAGGTGATGTACCACTAGATGATCACAGAAGAGAAAAACGCAATTGTATCATGTTTGGTTTTTCATGTTGTGATGAAACTGATTAAGAATGCATTTTTTGTCAAGATGATATTGATTGAATAAAAAAATAAATCGATTTTTAAAATTTTATCATGTTTTATTTACTTGATAAAACCCATCCCGACCGTAGAGGTCAATAACCTATCCTTATCCATTTTATTTCACCTCCCAATCAACCTTCGACAAGTTAAGACCTGCTGATTCCTCGAGAGAGTTTCTCATACGTTGAATCATTTAGACCTGAGATTCGATAGAGGACAGAGGTGCACATAAATCTTCTACGCATCAAAACGCTCTCCAAAGGTAATGGATATAATTAATATTTGATATTATTAGTATATTATAAATCTAAGAAATTATTGATTGGAAAACAATTACATTTCAGTTAAGGACTTAAAACAACTTGCAATTATACATAAAGTTGGGTCAGTTATTCGGACCTATCATGAACATAATTGGAAGTGGGTCAAGAGACCAGATCTGAAATTTATACCTATTGATTACATTGAATTGTATCATCCGCATGATATGGAAGATATGACGACTACATGTCACGAAATACAAAAAATGGAAGAATGGTATGAGAGGGAACGACAATAAACATGATCTGCCTACTCGATGTTGTTTCATTTTGAATCATTTCAACCGTCCCCACCCCACTCAGAACCGGTTTTTCTTTACCTAAAAGTTGGTGACCTACTTAGCTCGTCGAAAACCTGCTTAGAAGGGTAAACGACCGACCGAAGACACGCGCTGAGGAGAAACCAAAACACACGCAGATGTAAATATTGGAAGGCCCTATCCCCTCCACGGGTCAACGACTGGCGCAGAAGCGAAAGGGTCATTCAACTTTCACTTGGCTACACCATATCGCACTAACTCATACCAAACAGGTAAACATTGCGAATATCAACAATAACGCAAAACCAGTACCATTACCTTACACAATATCACCCCCATTCGAATATAAAAACACGCAATGACCGAAACAGGCCTATCACTAGGTCAATGACTCTGCAAAATCACATCTTTACACTTCATCACACACCTCTATCATACCCACAACAAGGCCAATGACCGAAACAAACCTACCACTTGGTCAATGACTCTGCAAAATCACATCTTTACACATACACACCTCAAACATGTAAACATTGCGAAAATTAGGGTCAACGAATGACGCAGAAGCGAAAGGGTCATTCAACTTCCATGCGAATATCAACAATAACGCAAAACCAGTACCATTACCTTACACAATATCACATCATTCCACAACATCATCGCTAAACACACGCAGAATTACACCTGAATCATACACACAACCAGGCCAATGACCACACTAACGCAAAACCAATACCATTACCTTACACAATATCACATCATTCCACTACATCATCGCTAAACACACACAGAATCACACCTTAATCATACACACAACCAGACCAATGACCTACGACAAGGACTTACGCAGAACTCAACACGGTCAGTTCACACACGTATTCGCCAATTCAATATTCGCCAATTCACAGACTAGGTTGTCCCAATCCCCGCTTTTTAACAAAATCCCACCTACATCATACACACTACCAGGCCAATGACCCAACCAGACCTACGACAAGGTCAATGACTTACGCAGAACACAACACAGTCCACGTATAGGTCAGTTCACACACGTATTCGCCAATTCATGGTCAAGGTTGTCCCAAAAGCCGCTTTTTATCCCTACTGGCGTGCGGGGAGATGGAGGGGGGGGGAGATGGGAGGAGGAGACATTGACGGAAGAGAAAGCGAAGGATCCTCGCGCGAATCGGTTTCGCGGTTACGATAACGAATCGCAAATCGTGATACTTTCTCTTCTACTAAAAGTTAGCCTTTTTTTTAACAAGATGGAAAGTTGATGAAATAGGAGGCAATTGGGAGACCCGGGATCGATTTCTGTTCAAGCACAGCATTTTTTTCTCCTACTCAAATGTCAAATTTGGCCGTTTTTGTTCGCGTTCAAGTCTCGATTTAAATGAACCGAAGACGTCGATTGCCGTCTCTAAGGCACTTTTAATATTTGTATCCATCACTGTCTTTCGACCAATTAAATTGTTTAGCTCTTAGAATCGACGAAGATGTTTTTAACATCTAGTCAGCTAGGCATAAGCATAAAATTTAAGCATCAGATAAAATATCTTATTCTGACCACATGAACAAAACGACTAATTACTTATTTCTGACGTAAATTTTTATATTTAAGAAGGTACATCACATTTCTATGATGGCTTGCAATGACAGTGATAGCCGGATTTCAAGTATTCTATAATCGTTGGACTATATAACGACACAATTCGTGTAGTTTAATTAATAAGTTTAATAATAAGTACCATCATCCGTCACACGAAAGTATGAAACGCACTTATCCGCCTAATCCATTTTTAAAAAATATGTATAGAAAATTGCTGACTTTATTATAATTATTTCTTTTAACAGGCGCTGTTTCATATCCCATCATGTATTGCTAGCTGCTCTTTGGCTTCGCTAATTTTCAAGTAAAATCTCAGTAACGCCCGACACGGGAAGCAGCTGACACAAGCAACGAATATGTGTGTGTGATTCGTTTCTGCGCGCATGTAGAAGGTATGCGTGCACATCAATGCTAAACCTCCAATATTATCTTTTGTAACAGCCGCAGAGAAAAGAACGAAATATTTATTAATTAAGACAATTGTGAGAAAATTTCCAATTACGTCCTGATGACAAACATTTATTTAATTTTTTCTTTTGTCTTCAGATTTCAATTCTCTTGCAAATGTTTGTTTTTTCTTCATTCCAATCGATTTGAGCACATGGGAACAAAGAGAATTTTAAGCCTATTTCCAGGCTCAAAATTTTCCGATAAAGCCTTGATTAATTTAATTTCTATTTTTGCTTCATAAAGTAACGCTTAGAAACAGTTTGAGCAGCATATTCTTTCGACTATAATACTTATTGCTTCAAATTTTGTAATGCTGCCTGAAATTTCCATCGAAATTAGAATATATGACGGAGAATTTTTGCAACAGTTCGTTCTTTTGGCTGAAGTTCTTATCAACGGTGATCTAGAATTATTTGAGAAGATATTCTCAGAGAAAATATTTTTAAAAATCATTCTAACTTAATATTTTTTATCATTTACTCCTGAAAATTCGCGTCTTTCCATTTTAAATTACACACAGATCAATCCGGGAGAGGGAAACCTTTATCCCTGTTAAGATATTAGGAATATAAAAACCTCTCGTAGGAGACGATGAAATGCATCGATTTAACTGCATTCATTGAATGATGACAGGCACGACAGTACCCAAAAAAGAAGGCTCCAAAAATTTGAGAAGTTTTTGGTTTAAAGAAGCTATCGATTAAAAATGAGCAGGATAGTTTTTGGTTTTGTTGAGTTACCTTGGGTCTGTAGACAACACAAGGTGGTTTCAACAGCTATAAATAGGTTGGTAAAACCAAGATTCTTAATGAAATTTCAGCAAAGAGGCCATATGGATAGATCTTTATCAATTCACCAACGTGAGTGGTGAATCTGTTAAAAATTCAGATAAACCAAACAGCTAATTTTTTGTACACTGGTAATTTTGTGTGTAGGTTGAAACTGCCCACTGATGGTTATAGTAGTCTACAGTGAATCATCAGCTGATTACTGTATCATTTCTAGTGTTAAACCCATATTTGACTTTGCCTAAATTCTTAATAACCATAGAATTTATTTTGTAATCACTATATGCCATGTATGCATATATTACAAAGCAATTTAGATGATCAATAATGCAGCTTAATTTAATATTCCAGTATTTTATGGCTGTTAAGATTTTTCTAAAAAGGTTTCCAAAAATTGCTCTGCATCTTACAGACCAAACACAAGGAGGTAAGCAACTTTGCATAAGAAGAAGTCAAGTTTAATGAGTGTCACTGCTAACAGGGTAAATCTTTGCAGATTGCACATTGCAAAATTACTTTATAGACACAAAATATCAAAATGGAATTTGCGAGAAGCATATTGAAATAATACATTATGTCGTCTTAGTTTTTACTTCACAGTATTCAATTAATAGGAAAAATAAAAGAAAGAATTTTTTAATGGACCATCACAGCATATTTCCTATGCTACAAGCATTCTTATGAAGACAGAATATGGTAAGGACCAAGGATGCAATTTTGCTGAAATGCTTTATGTGGTGTTGAATTTGTTAGTATTGTTAGGTTTTATTTAGCTGCAAGGCCTGTTTAAGGATTATGTAGGCTAGTGAAATTTAATTCTGAACCTCGTGTTGACTTTGTTTGTATTATATGGTTAACATTGTCCAGTTGATTCAATTCGTAATTCGATTTGATTTAAATATTTAGGAATTATTCCATTTATGATTTGATTTGAAAAACATTTTGTGATTTGCAGGGCCCTAAGTTTTACATATAATTTAAAGACATTCATACAAGAATCCCAAATGGAAAAATTTCACCTAGGGACCTGCATTGTTCACCTAGTGATTCCCTTTGCTTGCAATATCAAATTATTGGATGTTTTGTTGCCGGGTGTGACATAGTAAATATCATTACAGGCATATCCCACTATATGCATTCCAGGGTTTTGGTATGTAAAGTGAAAGTATGTTAAGCAAGTATAGGAATTACTTGTTAAAGGCAGGTTAGGTTCCAGACTCAAGCCTAAACATGAGTTTTTTGCCACTAAATCCCCAAAAGTATTATATGAAGTACAAAAAGCATTAACTAATACATAAACAGATCATAAAATAGTTATGCTTCAAAGAAAGTTGCTATAGTTGCGGAGTTGTTTTATGGCTAGCTGGTTTTTTGAGGCACTAAATATCTTAGTGTTTTGAAATCCTCGGCCCAAAATTCTTGATGAAAAGTTGATAGTGAAGGAGGAATGGAATGGAAATGAAATAAAAGAGCAACAATACTAGTATCACCAGCAGCAGTTTGGTGCCATGAAGACTCCAAAAAACAAGTGTGGTACATCAGGTGCATTCTTGCATAAAAGTGACATACAGATGATTCTATTACCAAGAGAGCCTTGTGCAGCAGGGACAAATTTTCAGGTTTTAGATATTATCTCTTTATGTGTAAAATAATACAAAATATAGATTTATATTGCAGGAAAAGCATAATGAAACTCCTAGACCTGATGCATTTTGACAACATAGGTGCCAATCCCTTAATATTTTCCAAAATAATGTTTTTGTTTCAGTATCATTTTCACAGTTGGTTTAGAAAAGGTCATAGACCTTCTAATTTCAGTTATCAAAATTCCACTCTCATGTTTTCTAATCATACTTAGTATAGCCTCTAAATCTTTCTGCAATTTCTTCTCACAATTAGAGACATCACCAACACTTTTCCTTTTATTATAAGACATTTTTAATTATTTAAATCCGTTAAATATATTAAAAAATCACAATTCAACCTGCACTGAACTGAAAACTAAGAGATAATGCATTGTAAACAGAATCTTTTAGAGCACACAGTTTGCAGCTTCTGATTGGCCAAAATTGGACTTGGTGTCAGTGTACACTTTTGCGACATTGGCATCCTGTACATACATTGTATGGAGATTAAAGTATAAATGTTATAACTATTTAATAGTGAAAGTACACTGAGCAAACTCATGTAAAGCAGGGTATCCTTGTATATGTTGTCTCATGTCAGTCTATGGCATATAACAGGTTCAATGATCAAAACTTCATTTCACTTGGTTATTATAGCATGTTATATAAGATTTTTGTTTTTGCAAACAACATATGAGTAAACACAGCCATTATATATTTTTTATTTGCCTAGCTGCATCTCTTTAGATCAGACCGGGCAACCCATGGCTTGCAAGCCACATGTGGCTCTTTTTATAATGTTTTGTGGCTCTCATGTTCTTTCTGTTTGACTATTAAATGTGTCTATTTTGATTTAAATTTAAAAAACAAACAAAATCCAAAATCATTTATTTAAAAGAAACCAACATGAAGTACCTACTAACAACAATAATAGTGATGACAAAGAATAAATGGAATGAAGAGCTAAATTGACTCTCCTAAATCTCTACCATAAATATTTTGAAGAATTTGTTTGTTTGTTTGTGCATTTATAACACAACAACTACAGAACGTAAAAGCAAGATAAAGGTGCCATTTTTACCACAATAAAAAGTTAAGCAAAATGGGTGGGTTTTTAAAGCGATTTGAGCTACAATTTTTATTTTTAAAACGTTTTTCTCTTTTAATTTTTCCCATTTAAATAAGATGGGAATAAGCATATTGTTGGATTAACAATATACTTTACAAGCATTATAAACAATCTCTAATATTAACTAAAAGAAATGGTATATACCTAATAGAAAATAAAGTAGGGAAGAAAGAAACATGAAGGTTATTCAAAGAAGGGCAATCACAAAAAACTATAAATCTGGCTAATTATTTCCAAAGGTGGAAGACAATTTTAATGTTCAATTTTAAGTGCTTTCATTTTCTAAAAACTTTTTATGTATTCTCTATATTTATTAGACAGTGAGACAGTGAAATATGTTTTTCATTAACATTGAAAATTTATGGCATGAAAGGTATCTCAAATAGTAAAATAAAAATCTTTTATAACAATTCTTTGATTTAGGCCAACATTTATAATCGTTAACTCTTCCTCCATTGAAAATCTATATGTAAATTTTGCTTTCCTTTAAACTGAACATTTGTAATCAGCAATTAAGCCAATTATACTTATTAGATTATAATAACACTTTCCATGTCATACCAACACTTTCTATTGCCAAATTCAGTTTCAAAGTCCAGGAACTCATTTTGTTTTGTAGGTTTGACTTTAAAATATTCATGTGACAAATTAGACCCACAAATCAGCCTTTGCATGGGATAACCTATGGGTAAGCTAAATTTGAATTTATCTTCAAATGTGTTTCCAACTGTTGCATCCCTAGAGCTTGTAATTCCTGCCCAAGTTTTTAATGTTCTTGATATTCATGACCACATAATATCATGCAGTTTCTTCCACTGTAACTTAATTTGAGTGAAATAACTATATTTTAAAAGTTATTCCATCGATTGTTTATTGTGATCATTTAATAAAAAAATCCAGTTGCCAAATTTATCAATAAAAGATGCAGGAAAAATTTATTTAATTATGCAAAGACAACACAAGAAATATTGCATACCATTAAGCACTACAATAAAAATTAACCTGGTTTCATTGCTTGTTTTTATTTCAAATCTTCCTCAATATTTTTCTTTTGACTTAAAAACCTGAGCAATGATGTGTAATTTCAGCTAGTATGAGCATAATCACCTCAACTTTGTTTATCCACTATCAAACGATTTGGCGAAACTTCTCTATACGATAAATTAGAAATTTTTAAAAGCCCATTTCACATTGATGCGAGTTCTGTTTCTGAAGACTATCAATTAGAATTAATAGATTTGCAATGCAATAATGAGTTGCAGAACATTTATCATTAATGGAGAATAAAATTGAGTTTTATAACGAATTCTTAAAATCTGAAAAATACCCATTTTCAAGATAACATACTTTAAAAATTGTTAGTCTTTTCGGAAGTACATATCAACGTGAAACTTTTATTTTTAATTAAAATATGCAAAAAGTAAAACCAGAGCTTTGATAACTGATGCGAATTTGGAAAATCAATTGAGAATTGCGGCATCGAAAATTCATGTCAACCTTGAATATCTCAGTAGAGGTATGTAAAATGTAATTTCTCATTAGAAAATCTAAGTATTTCTTTTTTTAAATATTATTTTCTGTGGCTCCTTGAAAAATATTTTTTTCTTAAAGTGGCTCTTTACTTGGTTTGTGTTGCCAGACCTTGCTTTAGACTAAACACAATACTTTAATATGAAATTAAGAGGTTGAGCTATAACACAGGAAAGATTTATGAAATTTTATCTCAGAGTTAAATTGATGCAAAGGATGACAAAAAACATTCACGAGAAATGATATGCTTATAATATGCATACGCACTTTGTTCTAAGAACCCTTTTCCTCTTTAGTGTTCACAAGTGGTATTCTGGCATTTCACAGGGTGAATGTTTAGATGTTAAATTGTTTTGTGGCTTTGGGAAAATTTGGTTTATTTCAATTATTTTGAATATCAAATTAATCAAAGCAAAGGATACCTATATGGTCTAAATTCGCCCAAGGAAAATTTAATAAATAGTTGCCAACATTTGCTCAAATTATTTTTTATGGTTTATGCTAGTTATGTAGATGTTACTGCAAGGTTCTCTGCCATTTAACAACAGCAAAGAAATATAGCTCTTTCATAGTTAAATTACTAAAGTCCACTGACTCATAAAAATACATATTACCAGAAGGAATTATACAGTTTAACCATAAATTTGTCTATCAATTGCACAAATGGAACATCAATATTTGTAGGAGTGACCATAGCAGTGCCGGATTTACACATAGGCAACTGCCTAGGGTGCCAAATTATGAAAGGTGCCTAACACCAAATTATGAAAGGTATCAAATTATGAAATGTGTCTAGTCATAAAAGGCATAATATATCTAAGGGACACCAGAATTTGACTATAATGGAAAAGTTTTTCACAACTGTTTTCAGTATCGTGTATTATTTTTATATTTTTATTATATTTTTAAAGAGAAAAAGGCGCACTGGAAAACAGTGGCTATGAGTGCCAGCAACTTAAATCCTGCCCTGACCATAAGCTAATGTATTTTCATTATACTGCTGTAAATTTTTTATATTTCATTTTAACCTCTGACTAAGTAGAATGTTCCAACCAAAAAGAGGCACTTAAAATATCACATTTACTTGCAAAATGTTTTTGCTCATAACAAACTTTTAAACAGAGCCAGAGAAAATTGCGGGAATAATTGTCGCAGGCTGTGATAAATGTTATGATCTAAGTTTAGCAAAGACTGATAAGCACAAAATAAATATTTGTATTCACACTATAAGATGATGTGCAAGATTCATTTCCGATTTGTTGTTGCATGGCTGTAAATACGTAGCGTAAAGCATAAACCAGGGAATAATATCATTTGCTTCCTCCACATAATTACGGAAGGAGAAAATTCATAAAAGTAGGAATGAAATGAATGAATAAGGCATATCTTTCATGGATGTTTTACATTAAGCATATTCCTTATTTTTGTCATGATAATATAGTATGCAACATTTTTCAAATTATGAAAAATTAGTTTCTGTGATGTTTTGTGCTCTAAAATAATAATTTGAATTGTGGAGCAAGGAAATTGACATCAGTTCTACTGGTAACACCACCCTCATGTGTTTGATTCAGTGAATTTCCAGTGACCTAGTTCCCCATCATGTTCATGTTATTATATATCAGTGATAATAATACTATGCTGGCCCTCATAGAAGTGTACTGAGAATACTTTAAACTTGGCTATTAATTATTTTAGTCATGAAAGAGATAAGACACAAGTAAATCCATTTAAAAATTAATAAAATTTACAATATTTTATGGTATATAATATACCCCTAAAAATATGGCAATTTTCAGGTATTAAAATTGTTTACTCAAAAACATTTGTTTGCATAAGGAATTAAGATTCATTATTTAGTTTAAAAAGTTAATTATTGTTTGAAAAGCATCTACTATGTACTTCAATAATTATGGAAACATTTTAATTAATAACAAAGATATTAACTACCATCATAAATCACCATATTTTGGCATTTAAACTTCCGCTGTATAAGACTCATCATGATATAAAGGCTTGTTTTCTGACAATAAGTGAATTTTATTTCACAGAAAAATGCAGTACATTTGACTTGTAATCCTTAGGTTTTTTCCTTATTTTAATGGACCCAATACTGCCTTTTTTATTGCAGAGTTACCGTCGCCATCAAATAAGTCTTCCTTTCATTTAGACATCGCAGCAGTGGTCGGCAAAATTTGTTTCTTTAAAAGCCCACTTAATTATTATATGTATTTCAGTTTTTCAATTATGGTTAGTTATTAGTGAATTTGAGTGCTAAAATTTAAAAATTTTGATGTTTAGTAGGAGGATGATGCATAAAAAATTCTAGCCATGTTTTTGAGATTGGTACTAAGCCCTCTCTCTCTTTCTCTCATCATAATGAGAGATGCAGAATGCAATGATGGAATAATGACTAGAATAGTGAAAGCAAAAGCTGCTCTTAGAATATACAAGATGATCCAAATGGAACTTTCCAACATAATTGTTTTCAATTGAATGTGGTGCAGCAATTATTTTTATTGACATTATTAGCTTTAAAACCACCATGGATGAGTTGCTCTTTGTGTTCCCAAATTTCATAATTTACCATTATAAAATATTATAAATCAATCATGCGTATTTGGGTGGCAAAAATAACACATGTATGTTCTAGACCAGTGGTTCTCAACCGGTGTGCCGTGAACATTTCCCAAGTGTGCCATGAGACTTTGAAGAGAAGATTGCAAATCTGCACATCTCTTACAGATTATATACATAGTTTTAACAAGTTAACTAATGCACAGTTGAATCCAGTACAAAAGTATCACTGCTTTGGAAGGCGTGTAAACTGTAAGCCCGGCAACAATGTTGTCAGCATTGTCATAGTAACTGAATGCCTTGAGTATAAGTCATAGACAACTGATTGGTTCTCATTGCTCTCTAACTCCCCATTGATAATGTAGCATGCTCTGCCTGAGGTGGCCTTCCTGGCTGTCTGTGACTCTGGTGCATTCCTTTATCAAATCAGTACTAGCCTAGCTTCATGGCTGGCTTATAGATACTACAATTTGGTGTCTGAGAATGTATGTTTCATGAGTTTATTCTGTATAAAATAATTTTTTATTAAGTGTTTTGCGTAATACCATTGGTAAGAAACTGTGTGATATTTGTGGTTTCCTCCAAGTATCATTGCAAAAAATCAGAAAAGTTGTGCCTCTAAAAATGGACACATTAATTACAAGAAAATGTAACAGTGAAAAATATATTTAGGAAAAACCCAGTACGAGCGGGAATAAATGAAGTAATATTTCTAAGGTTTCTCACAAGTATACAGACAGTTATTTGAGTCTGGGCTTCTCTTGTTGTGGAGATAAAGATTGTCCTGTTCCAATGTTTGTTGTGTGCAGTAAGAAACTATCGAGCAAAGCCATGGTTCCCAGCAAATTGAAGCGACATTTCACCACAAAACATGCACACCTTGAAGGAAAAGATTTGAACTATTTAAAAAAAATCGATGGAACTGCATTCTAAACAAGCGAGTTACTTCGAAAAAACGTTAACAAGTCTGATAGAGTTCAAGTTGCTTCTAATCAGGTAGCAGAAATCATAGCTCAAAAAATGAAGCACCGCATTATAGCTGTCACTTATTTTGCCTGTGTGGCATATGATAGAAGAAAGAAAGAAAAATGCTCGGTGATGAAGCGGAACAATTAATTGCCAAAATTCCGCTTTCTAATGATAAAATTCGAAGAAGGTTAGAAGATATGTCATCTAACATAGAGTAAAATGTTTCTAATAATCTTAAAATATCAGAATTTGCTTTGCAAGCTGACGAGTCAACCGATATTAGCAACCAAGCATAACTATTAGCATTTGTTCGCTTCATTCATGAAAATGAAATAATTAGTCAATTTTTGTGCTCCAGAGAATTCCCAGAACACACTAGAGGTGCCTTATGGGCACGTCAGGTCCGTCCGTCCGTAGTAACTTTCATCTACTAAATCGCTGGACGGATTTTAATTAAATTTAGTATGAGTGATCGTTATTAAAATTTATCGCCCAATTGTGATCTTGAACTTAATCCGTCAATTCTCACTTCCACTTTACATAATTACTTTAATAAATTTATACTCGTATCTCGTAAAATGGCATCCGTCAAGCAACAATGAAATACCAAACTTTTCTCTCCCTTACTCTTATATGATCTGTAAGGCATAGATTAAAAAATTTATTCGGATAGAGAACAACATTTGCTACATGATAGTCCCCGAGATCACATAATTTAGTTAAGGCTTCGGATATAAAAATTCGAGAAAATCCCGAGCAAAACATCGCATATTTTTTTACATCGATAGCAAAGACGGTTCTCTCAAAAAACAACAATTAAAAATCCATATATTTCACTCCCTTGCTCTTATATGGTCTGTGAGGTACAGATTAAGAAATTTATTCGGATAGATGGCTTCATTTGCCTTAAAAACGTCCGCGAGGCCACATAATTAAGAGTTATAGTTTCGGAGATAAAAATTCGAGAACCGCTCAATCTTTCGATACCATTTCATACGTATTTTCCACTGAGAACGCCTTTGAAATATCTGTGCATTCCATTTATGGAGTATACTTTTCCATCTTGTTTCTCTCAGGGAAACCCTTGTTGGAAGGACATTAGGAGTTGACTTGAAGTCCGTATTAGACCAAATCGTCGGAATGGTTAATTTTGTGAAATCAAGATCTCTGAAGGCCCGCCTTTTCAAACAGCTTTGTAATGCTATAGATTTTCAATACGAATGTTTAGTTTTACACATAGAAATAAGATGGCTGCCAAAGGAAAGGGTGTTGGCTCCTGTGTATAAACTTAAAGAAGAGAGGTTACTACGTATTTTTTTAAAGGCGGGGAAACAGTGATTTTTGTGAATATCTTAGCTGTGAACCTTTGTGCGCCAAATTTGCATATTTGGCAGAAATATTTAGGTATCTGAAAAGCGTGAACACCAACATGTAAGGGCGGAATGAAAACATCCTGACTTCTACGGATAAACTACTGGAATTGCAGAGAAGAATAGTCGTATGGAAAAAGAGAGCTAGAGAAGGTAATCTTTTAATGTTTCCTCTGATTCCAAAAACCCATACGAAAGAAATCGTTGCTCATGTGTAGGAGCATTTAGCAACTGCACAATATCGAGCGTTATCTTCCATCCTTGACTATAGAGAAATACGACGTTCTATTCTTCGTCATAAATTATCCATTTCTTTCCACTTACAAACGCTGTGTATAGGTAAATAAAATGTACGTACTTAGGTTAACTTCTTCGTCAGAGACAACTCATTTCCCTTCATTTAACAAATGGTGCGTGAGCACGAAAGAAAATCAAACGTAATTAATTATTTGCAGCAGATATTGTTTACTTTATTTGCCACGAAGACTGCATTCGTTGACAACAATTAAAAAATACGGGAAAATTTTCCACGTTCCAAGTGAATTACGACTTTCTCGGTTTATATTCTTGAAATCGGCTACTCATTCGATAAAAATGTACCAAAGAAAACATGCTTTACAACTAGTTCTACAAATTTTGTTTGAAGACGATTTTGATACAATTAATATTTTATGATACATAAAGATAAGTTCATTTTTATCACCAATAAATTGGCACTCCCAATGGTGTAGTGGTTAGGACGCAGGCTGCTACTTGCCAGCTGCACGAAAGGCCAGCGGACACGAATCCTGAGAAAGTAGGATTTTTCCGAGGTCGCCCGGCCCCCTGTTTGTGTGGCTTGAGGAGACCGCGCAAAGTCAGTGTTCCGTCCTTCGGAATGACTGTTAAGCCTTTGGGCCCCTTGTTGCTCTTTGTTAAGAGTAGGCTAATATGCCGGTACCGGGTTTCCCTCCTCCATTGTATGTTCGGTGTGGAATGAGCTATGGCTATAATAATCCAAGAGTTTGATTAGCCAAACACGCACACACACAGTAAAGTGGCACTTCTTATTAGGCTACGTGAACCATTTATATAATTATCTTATTTTTTGCCCCTATGGGCTATATACCAAATTTCATAAACATTCGTCCAATAGTTGAGCATATGAAACATGCAGACGGACGGACATGACCTGACCATATATCGCTCTTTTTTGACTTTTTTTAAAGAGCGCCTGAAAATTTAATATAAAAAATAGATATTTGAACTTAACGTTTTTAGTATCAAATTTAAACTGACTTAAAATTAAAAATAAATAAATTTTAGGACCCACCTGATTACACCGTACAACACTTAAATTTGCCCCTACTTAAAACTAGGTGAATTTTACGTTTTTATATGCTCTGATTACGAAAATGAAAGCCGTTTTTCCATATCACCTAAAGTTTCTGTGGAACACGTCGATTTATATATACAAAACGCGCCGCCGCGGATCCATTTGGTGCGCACGTGTTGCAGGCAATCCCGAACAAAGCGCTAATACACTCCTGTATTTTTATGGCACTTTTGCGGTTTTGAAGCTTGAGGAACGACATTGTATCACAATGTTTACAATAACTTTTTCAGTCCTCCCTTCTTCTTTGCGTACCGCGCATTCCAGTACGGGAGTTCGTTCAAGAATACGCGCATTTTTTTAAACTTGTATCTATTAAACGAGTTTAGGAGTACTTTTTATGTGAACAGTGAAATCCAAAAGTGGGAGAATCGTTTAACAATTAATAATATATTTTACACTTGATTTTTTTCTTGTGATGCCTCGCAAATGTGTTAATTCGCCGGACTTATTTAGTTACGTATGCAGTGAATTTACCACAAATTACCAACGAAAATCCATTTCTCCTGTAGTGAAAAAGGCTTATGAGTTGCATTTTGGATGCAAAGTTGGGGATCAAGGTAAGAGTTGGGCAACACATATATGTTGCAGTAGATGTTCTCGATACTTAAGAGGCTGGCTAAATGGCACCCACCAGTCAATGCCGTTTGCTGTTCTTATGGTTTGGAGAGAGCAGAAGGATCACGTTACCGACTGTTATTTTTGTTTAACGAACATTTCTGGTTTCTCTTCAAAATCCAAGCATGCCGTAGTTTACCCAAATCTTCCCTCAACCATATGACCTGTGAAACACGACGATTTACTACCGATTCCCAAGCCACCTGAAGTATGGACTTTGGATGAAGAATCGACAAGCACCTCTTCCGAAGCTGAATCTTCGTGAAGAAAGATTTGAAGCTTTCCCGGCGAATCATCATCTCAGGATCCCTGAAGATGGCGACAGAGCTAGTCGTCGAAACGTCGGAAGAAATCTCCGAGACAACCCGGTTGGAAACCCGAGAAAAATTCACCCTGAATCTTCGTGTTCCAACGAAGGTGATCCTGATTATCAACAACCACTAGCAGAACCTCATTTGATTTCTCAAGCTAAACTCAACTATCTGGTGAGAGACCTCAATCTAACAAAAATGTGGATGTGAATGGGCTAATGGCAGAGTTAAAGGACAATCACCATCCTCCAGAATGGAGGCTTTTCATAGATTCGTCAAAACGTAGTTTAAAGGCGGTGTTGTTGCATAATGGAAATGTTTATCCATCAGTACCGATTGCCTATGCTGTTCACATAAAGGAAATCTACCAGAACATGGATTTACTTTTAAAGGCCATTAATTACTCAAAATATGTGTGGCAAATCTGTGGGGACCTTTAAGTCATAGAACTACTTCTAGGATTGCAGCCAGGTTTCACAAAGTTTTGCTGTTTTTTGTGTGAGTGGGACAGTCGAGCTAGGGAAAAACATTATGAAGTTAAGGAGGGGCCGATGAGACAAAGTTTGGTACCGGGGTAATCGAGTGTCAAACACGAACAACTTGTTGGCATTTAGTTTCCACCACTCCACATCAAGTTAGGCTTGTTGAAAAATTTTATGAGAGCTATGGACAGAGAGGGCGAGGGATTTCAGTATTTGAAAGACAAATTCCCTAGACTAACAATAAGTGATGCCAAATCAAAAGAGGGCATTTTCATCGGGCCACAAATCCGTGCAATAATGCAAGACAGTGTATTTAAAGACCTGCTGACGGACACAGAGAACAGCATGGGTGGCGTTCAAATCTGTTTGGAATAATTTTCTCGGCAATGTCAAAGTTTATAACTACAGTGAACTTGTTGAGGATATGCTAAAGGCATATAAAAGTAAGGGGTGTAATATGTCGCTAAAGATTCATTTCCCTCGTTCCCACTTGGATTTCTTTCCCCCAACCTGGGTTCATGGAGAAAGGTTCCATCAGGACATTTCTGATATGGAGAAACGATATGCCGGAAGTGGTCTACTAGCATGCTCGCTGACTATTGCTGGCTTCTTATTAAAGAACTTCCTGATGCTAGTTACAAGCGAAAGGCATCCAGAAAAACTTTTTTAAAATGTGAGTAAAATAAAACACTTTTTCCATTTATTTGCATTACACCGGACACATTTTTCTCCACAGAGCATTTTTGACCACATTTTTGGATTTTGCATGCCCATTTTAGTATAATTACGCCATTATTAACTTTCGGCATAGTTTGATTGTTTTACAAATGGCTGTAATACAACAGTTTTTGTTATTTTTGGGGCAAAACTGAAATCTGAATTCCCTTAAAAATGGTACGTGGTACAGCATTTTGGGGTAGAACATTATGCTTCGGAAAATTTGGCTCATTAGGGAAAGTAAGGTCATATATAAGAAAATAAATGCTCAGGACGATCAAAAATATCTCTCGAAGAGTGTTCCGTTATAAATTTCTTACAAGGCAGAAATCGATCGATATGCATTCCGTAAAGTATATAGGGTTAACGTTAGCTCGCGATCTGCAATGGATCTAGCATGATAGCTCAGTGGTTAGAACGTCCATCCGGCAAGCGGTAAAGACCCGGGTTCGGTTCACGGTCAAGGCAAATTTTTTCAATCAGGATTCCGAAAATCACACAGCACTACCACAGCACCCCTCAAAATCACTGACGATATCAGATTAGCAATGGACAAAAGAGAAGTCACTATCATGACTCTTCTTGACATTAGTAAAACTTTTGACTCTGTAGATATAAACATACTTCTAACCAAACTGCGTCTCATGAACTTCTCCTCAGATTCCCTAAACTTAATTAGTTCTTACCTGAATGATCGCCATCAAAAAGGTCGTAACTGACAATCATTCCTCAAGATGGATTAAAGTGACACGTGGCGTACCACAAGGTTCCACCCTCGGGCCACTGCTCTTCTCTCTGTACATTAATGACATCTTCTCAGCTTGCTCACTGTAAATACCACCTTTATGCTGATGATCTCCAAATCTATATGCACTCTCGCTCTATTGATCTCCCTCTTATCATTGATAAAATGAACCATGACCTCACTTCTTTATCCAAATGGAGCAATGTAAATTTCCTCAAAATTAATCCTTTAAAAAGTCAGTCTATTATTATTGGGTATCCCAAACTTCTCTCGTCACTAAACTTCTCGGAACTTCCCCCAATTCTGCTCAATAACTCTGTCATTCGTTTCCAAAAAACTGCAACCAATCTCGGGTTAGTATTCAATGACACATTGACCTGGACTGATCATATAACTTAAATATGTAATGCTGTTAACAGTTCACTTCAGTCACTTAAAAGAATTAAAAGCATTACCCATTTCTCCCTTCGCAAGCGACTTATCACCGCTCTTGTCCTTCCTCACCTCGATTACTGCGATACGGTCTATCAAGATCTATCTAACGAGCTATCTCTAAAATTGCAGCGTGCACAAAATTCCTGCGTAAGATTCATCTGTGATCTCCAAAAGAGAGACCATGTCACTCAACCTCTATATACGTTAGGCTGGCTTCGCACTGAAGCTCGTAGACGTCTTCACCTCCTCTCGTTATTTTACCGAATTATAACTCTTCAAAACCCACAGTATCTGAACTCCAAATTTTCCCAAATGAGCTCTGTACACAACGCCAACACTAGGGGCACCAATCTCTTCCTGATCCCACATCACAGGACGGAAATTTATAATAAATCCTTCCATGTTACAGCTTGTAGACTTTGGAACGCCCTACCTACTGACCTCCAAAACGCAACATCTCTCCACATATTCAAACATAAATACTTTAAATTGCTGTTCTCTGCCCAAAATTCAGATCAGCTTTAACATATTCTTCTTACCTATTGCAAGACGGCTGCCTTTACTCTTCCTTACTTAATGAACATTAATTAATTTCTTCGCAGGTTATCGAGTTCTCAAAATGTACGCTTCCTTCGACTGTTACCTTTTCATTGTCTAGTGTCTACTAAGTTATAGTGTTTATACCAATTCTTATTGTTTTATATCATTCTGTATTGTTTCATACTATTTTATACTGATTTATATCATTTTGTATTGTTTTATACTATTTCGTATTACTTTATTTTATTATGTATTGTTTTATATCATATGTGTAATTTTATATCATTTCCTCCTTTCTTATGTTATGCATGATCCAACAACAATCTCCATATTCATTGTATATATTTCAAGTATATTTCATCTTATTCTGCCTAATTATTGTATTATATTTCTTGGTTTGCATTACGTTATTACCTATATATGTATTTTTTTATGACGATATACAACGATGCTGTATATACGAACACTTACTGTACATACTCCTTTCTATTTAATGTTGTATTACTATATCATAATATGTACACTATCTAGGGTTTTCGCAGGTTTTTCACACCCCCCTTCTCAGTGGGTGTTTTCCTGCGTGGGTTTTACTAGGGAGGACATGCCTGTTTTACTTAGGTTTTCCCCGCAATCTCTAATCTGTCTTCAATTTTATATATATATTTTTTTACTCTCTACGATTTAGGTATATACTGTTTATGTAATGCGTATTGTAATATCTTACTTTACCATTTATTATATTGACGAAGGGTTAAATGTAAGAATGGACCTTATGGTCTAAATTTCGCCCGAATAAAGACGATTATCTATCTATCCATATTCGTCTAATGGTGGGTGCAGCTAGGGCTTCCAAACACGTTTTTACCGTACCTAGTTTACAGGTCATTTTTCCATTTTCTTACCGGTTAATTGTGTCCGATTAACCAAATTTTTTAAGACAGAAAAAATGCTTGCCATAATCATTTTTAAAAAATCCAAGTGAAAAGAATTTGTTGGAATAAATAGGTATTCTTACAGAACCCTTCCAGACCTATATAATCTTTAAAAACAAAAAATAATTTAAAACCCCAGGATTTGTAAACCGTTGGAATGGAGGATTAGGTAAACAACGAAAAACTATTTTTAAGATCGTTTATTTGTTTTTTTGTACATCACGGGACGGTTTGGTTTGTAGTGGGGTAGGAATAGTCAAGGTTAAGGCGGGAACTTACCCTACGTGCGCGGCGTTCCCCGCGTATCGACTTGTATCGCCGTCTCCAACGGCCGCTGCCCATTAAAGCTTCCAGTTGACTTTGGGCTGTCGATTGGAGAACATTTTCAACGTAATTGCAATTATTCAGCCTACTTCTACAGCCAGTGAACAAGTTATTTCTGTGCCCAGTAACTTTTTGACCAAAACTCGTAGTTCTATGAAATACGAAACACTTTACGCTCTGGTATTCCTGAAATATTATTTTTTTTAATATTAATAAATATTTTTTCTATATTCTTTTGTGCTTTTGTACAAACAATAATTTTTTGTACATACGCAACATTAAATGTTTATTTTTAAATCACATAAAATAATTTGTTTTTCTTGTAAGTATTCTGTTTAAAATTTTGTTATACCAAAAATAAATGAGTTTCTTAAAAAAATTTATTTGCAGCAAAAACTAAGCTGATTTTCTTTGAAATTTACTTAAATAAACATTACTTAAAATTAAACGAGGGCTTCTATGTGTACCGGTCAATTACCGTTTAACCGGTTAGCAGATGTACTTTTAACAAAAATTCTGTTAGCGAAAATTCCGGTTAATTGAAAGCCCTAGATGCAACAAAAAAGAAGTTAGGTTTCATAGGAAGAGTGGTCTGGAATATCATAAAGAGAAACTTCGGGAAACACATTACCTAACGTACGTACCTCGAGAATATTGGATCCACATCAGAAAGGACACAAATTCGAGTTGGAAAATGCGCAGGAAGAGCCGTGAAACAAATATACGACCCTATACGTTGCGTAACTTATTTATTATGAATTTGAATTGGGTATCTCTAGAGAAATGGCAACCGAATGATGGATCGAAACACCTAGAGAGATACAGATCAGAAACCATAGCTGAGGATGTACTTGGAATAAGTGAAATATCATACTATTATAGGAAGGCAAGACCACAAAGATTGAATAGGTAAGATGGACTATAGAACAAAAGGGATATATATATTTAGAGGATCTATTATCCTAAAAGCAAATAAGAGATCACTGAAGTCTGTAAGAGAGATTTTTAACGGAATCTAGAGCACTCCATCGCTGCAACCCATCTGCGTATCGAATTACAGGGTATTATGTAGACGCAGATTGCGTCACCGAAAATACGGTAAAACCAAAATATTCACAAAACAGCTTCATTTTGTCGACAAGTGTGTTGATAGGGAGGATCTAAATAACATACCGAGGTTATTTTCACCATTTTACTGGTAGATGAATTTGGTTTTGGTTTTCTTTTTGGGCGACGTGTAATCTTAAAATCCTTGACTGCTGTGAATATTACGAGGATGCTATCTTGTTATCATATATCAATTAACTCCACTGAATCCTCCGGCGCGGGAAAGATATTCATTGGAGCAGAAAAATAAGACATCTCAAAACCAAAAGGCATGACACGCTGAGTGGTCTGGAAATAGAAATATACGTCTAAGAAAGATATCTGAAGACCTTCGACACCATCTGAAGTGAGATTATATTTTATTCGGAGAGTATAAAAATATTCCCCTCGGCGGTATCTGGCACAGTATCGTCCACAGTCATCTGTTATAAAGTCGATCGGACGGTTATAACTCTCTCTTGAGAAATGCAAAGGGTTTTGCTGAGCTGCCTCATTGTACTCTCCCTCTCTCCGTCTCTGTGCTACGCCGAGGAATCGCCTGAGCAGTGTGGAAGGGGAGCTTTCAAACTTTCTCTCTTCGGAAGAAAAAGAGATGACAGGAAATGGAATACCACATACCAGTTGCTCAGCTCCTCGTGCAATTCCACCGACGACTGGAATCTAATCGTTCAGCAGAACGTGACCGAAGTAGGAGGCACGCACCACATTCACCTGATGGGATTCTTCACCGGTAAAGTACTATGAAATTTCTTTTTTACGCCATAATCCTCTTATAACACTATCTGGTCAAAATATAATTGTATAGTTAATTAATACACTTAAGGCGGATATCACCAAATACTATGCGATATCATTACGATTTGAACCACTTTTAAGTAAATAATGGAAATAATAACAGTTTGATTGCTGGATTTATTTTACGATGACTACTATAAAATTTCAAAGCAGTTTCAATTAGAGCAATCGCGAATATTGAATCACTAGTCAATTTATCTATGACTGCTAGTTGGTGGAGAAATACTAAATAATGCTTGCGTAAATTTGTTTTTAATTTCCAGAGAATGCCAATCTAACGGACCTTTCTCCGCACGTTTCTGTAAGCCAGATTTCCGTGGGAACACCTTACAATCAAGTTACTGATGAGCACTTAAACGCAAGATGCAGAGGCAAGTGTATTAACCGCTGGAGATCTCCATTTAGAATTATTACATAAGCATCATTTAACTTGTAAAATAAATATATAATTTCTGAAGGTAAATTTCAATGATTAATCGCTCAAATGATTCCTATTGCATTGATTTATAATTCTTACATTTCATTATTAGCTCAAAACTAACATGATTCCATTTTAATGAGATAATATTTTAAATATAGGAAAAAATAATTGACAACAAATTTAAGATGGATATCGACGTTTATTTAACTCATTTTATCAATTTTTATGTTGAGAAAAAAATAAATCCAATTCCTAATGATTAACTTGTTCTAAAAGTGTATAAATATAAGTAATTCTTGTATGCTGGAAATTTTGGTGAATTTCTTTATGAATTTTACCACCAAAACGGGATAGTTAAATTTCGGAATAAATAGAAAATGTAATTTACTCTTTAAATTGCAACAGATATTCACGAAATCGTAAGCAGTCGTTAGGAAGCTAACCTTACATTAATGTAATGTGCAATCAAATGTAGAAATGAGTATTTTGGATGAAAAACATTTCCTTTCAGAGTAAACAAGATGGAAAAGAATACTCCATAAATGGAATACACAGAGATTTCAAAGGCGTTCTTAATGAGAAATGCGTATGAAACGGTATCGAAAGATTGGACGATTCTCGAATTTTTATCTCCAAAACTAATAGTTCTAATTATTTGGTCTCTGGGACTTGTAGCAAATGCTGTTCTCTATCCAAATAAATTTTTAATCTATACCTCACAGATCATATAAGAGCATGTTAGAGAAATATATGGATTTCTAATTGTTATTTGCGATCGATGTAAACAAAATATGCTATGTTTTGCTGGTGATGTTGGGACATTGTATGTTTGCCTTTGTTTTGTTGACGGGTGGCGGCGTCCTGGCGGGCGCCATGTGGTTGAATGGTGAAGTGTGACAACGTTGCCTTTGGACGGTGTGCGGCGAGTGGAGACCTGAACACGGTGAGGAGAGGATGCGTCTGCCCACTCGGGAGTAGAGAGATTAAAAACGGTGACGCTGGACGTGCCTGCCCGGCTCGGGTGTTTGTTATAGAACACAGATTCGGTGATTGTACCGCCCTCGGTAGAATAAAATACGATTTATACAGTCCACTAGTCTATTAATTGAGCGATCGGAACAGGTGATTTTCTCGAATTTTTATCTCCGAAGCCATAACTCGTAGTTATAGGGTCTCGAGGACTATCTTGTAGTAAATGTTGTCCTCGATCCGAATACAGTTTCTAAACTATACCTCAGATCATATAAAGGCGTGGTATAGAAAAACATGGATTTTAATTGTTGTTTGCCGAGAGAACCGCCTTTAAGATCGATGTAAACAAAATATACGATGTTTTGCTCGGGATTTTCTCGAATTTTTATCTTTGAAACCATAACTCGTAATTATGTGGCTTCGCGGACTTTCTGGTAGTAATTATTCTCCTCCATTCGTATAAATTTTTTAATCTATACCTAACAGATCGTATAAGAGCTATGGAGAGAAAAGTTTGGTATTTAATTATTGCTTGACGGATGCCATTTAACGAGATACGAGTATAAGTTTATTAACGTAAATAGGTAAAGTGGAAATTCTAACTTACGAAATCAGTTGAAAATCGCAATTGGGAGATAAATTTTAATAACAATCACTCATACCTAATTAAATTTAAATCCGTCCAGCGATTTAGGAGATGAAAGTTACGACGGACGGACGGACCAGACGTGCCCATAAGGCGTTCCGCTATTACCGCTTCTCTGGTAAAGAACTCCTAGAAACGACCATGAATGAAAAGTGAAGATTGCGAACACAGAATTTAACTCCTTCGATAGCAATTATAGAGAAACTTTAATGGGACTTGGAAGATGAAATGTTAGTACGACTCTCAATAATATATATTTTAAGGATGGTGTGTTATTGAAAATACTATAGGGACATTTGGCCATTGGAACAATTATTCAGCTCGGGAAAACCTTTCTTTTTGCATCTTGAAGAAGTTCGGTAGATCCTATTTGCAAAGGTTACACAAATGACGTCCTCAAATCAGGGCCGGCATCAGACAGTAAGCAAGTGAGGCAATCGCCTAGGGCGCAGGGTCGAGGGGGCGGCCTCATACCGCGGCTGTTGACATACTGACACCTTTCCCTATTGCCAAGTTTGGTCTTACTGAAGGACGGCAACCCTGCTAAAAGAGACATTTGCGAAAATGGGAGGGAGGTAAGGGAAAACCAAGGGAAACACGCAATGTACCCCTCATTTTCTGCTATACCATCGCAGTAGCAAAAAAACTGCAAAGAACCTTTCTTGTAGGAAAGTTTAATCTCAACAAGTTTGTTAAGACACAGTTTTGCCGTAGATTTGACCGTTTTCGAGTTATTCGCGAAAGGCCAGTCGCGGGTCGTGCTTCGGCGGCCATTTTGTCGCCAAAACGGCCGACACGTACACGACAGGCATGTCAACTTTTGATATGTTAGTTAGGTTGACCTAACGTACAAATGTGCCAAGTTTCAAAACTTTATGAATTATTTCCCCCAACCGTCAAAAAGATGTCTAATTTGACTGGTCTAATAGCACATGATCTCAAGACAGTGATTGTAAGGTCCCAAAATGGTGACCGGAAGACTCCCGCATCGAATGAGAAAAGAGTTACGACAGAGTATTTGTCTTGTCTCGTGAGGGGTTATGTAAAATGATATTGGATCCTAAATAGCATCAAGATGGAAGATGGAGGAGTCAGTTAGCATGTAAAGGAGACGAGTGGATTCCGAGGAAATGTTTTCTAAGAAATTTTCAAACCATATTTGGGAAAAAGATGGGAAGACAATAAATATTGCATACCATTAAGCACTACAATAATAATTAACCTGGTTTCATTATTTAATTTCAGCGTATAATTTGTTGCCATCCACTTATCCCATTTACCTTGCATATGCATATATCATCATCATAGGTAGTCTGTCCGTAGACTGGTC
The DNA here is from genome assembly GCA_028673005.1 of Tanypteryx hageni. Taxonomy (NCBI): domain Eukaryota; kingdom Metazoa; phylum Arthropoda; class Insecta; order Odonata; family Petaluridae; genus Tanypteryx; species Tanypteryx hageni. The sequence goes on from CM054115.1 coordinate 34,861,231, forward strand.
CGTGATTATTCATGGTTAAACCTGGTTCTCCATATACTCCTATTTTCCGCTGTCCTCTTCATATCTTGATAACTCTCTTTCCCTTTCAAATCGTCTATCAGCTGATACCTTTTCCTACCTCTTTCCCTTTTCCCATCTAGTTTTCCTTCTAACACATCTTTAATCATACTCTCTCTCCTCATGTAATGTCCAACCCAGTTAGCCTTTCTCTTTCTGATAGTCTGTATAATCATTCGCTTCTCTCCTATTCTTCGTAGCACTTCATCGTTTTTCATCCTATCTGTCCATTTTATCTTCAGCATTCTCCTCCAAGTCCACATTTCAAAGCTTTCCAAGTATTTGATGTCATTTTTCCTTAGCGTCCATGTTTCTGCCCCATACAATGCTATACTCCATACGTAGCATTTTATCAACTTCTTGCGGACATCTTCCCTTATATTCCCTGTAAGTAGTTGTTTCTTTCTCCTGAAAGCCGCTTTTGCTTTTCCTATTCTAGTTTTGATCTCATCCGTACATTTTGCCTCCTGTGTTATGATACTTCCAAGGTATTTATATTCTGAAACTTGTTCTAATGGCTTTCCCCCAATAGTTATGTTCAGATTCTCTTCTTTACCCGATATTCGAATGACCTTGGATTTTTCTGTATTTATTTCCATACCGTATTTTCTACCTGTTATCACTAGTCTATTTATCATTTTTTGTAGTTCCTCTTCCTTTCTTGCTAGAAGTACTTGATCATCTGCGTATTTTACTGTTCTTATAATCCTTCCTCCAATTTTGAAATCCCCTGTGCCTTCTAAAGCTTCTTGCATTAGACTTTCTCCATATATATTGAATAGGGTTGGCGATAGGCAGCAGCCTTGTCTTACCCCTCTACCGATATTTATTCCGCAGGTGTCCACATTCTCAAACCTAACCTTTACAACTTGATTCTCATATAGATTCCTAATCAGTCTCCTGTCTTTCCAGTCTACACCTATATCCTTTAATATCTTCATCAACTTTACCCAATTTACTCTATCAAAGGCCTTCTGCCAGTCTACGAAACATGCGCAGATATCTTGACTGTATTCTATTGCCCTTTCTGATATGATTCTAACTACTCCTATAGCATCTCTAGTTCCTCGTCCTTTTCTGAAACCGAATTGATCTTCCCCTATTATTTCTTCTGCTTTTTTCTCCAGCCTTTTATTAAGAATCCTCGTGATGATCTTCGATGTGTGTGACAGAAGGCTTATAGTTCTGTAATCTTTACACTGCATTGCCTTTGGCTTCTTCTTTAGAGGGATCATTGTTACTTCTAGGAAATCCTGAGGCCATTCTCCCGTGTCGTAAATCTTATTAATTAATTTCGTGATCGCTTTTAGTCCTTCTGATCCTATGACTTTAAGTATCTCAGCCGGTATTCCATCGCTGCCCGTGGCTTTCCCCTTCTTTAGTTCCACTATCGCCTTTTCTACTTCGCTCTCCATAATACTTGGTCCTAAGTTGTCTTCTTCAATGTTTTTCTCATTTTCCAGTTCTATTTTCCCCTCTCCTGCCTGTTTGCCGTATAATTCCTTAATGTATTCTTCCCATACCTGTGCTACATCCTTTGTTTCTGAGACTATCTTTCCATCCGTATTCATAATTCCTTTACCACAAATTCCATTAGACTTCTTATCTTCTAATTCCAGTGCCCTAGCGTACATCATATCGTACCGTCCTAACTTCTCCATTTGTTCTATTTCATCACATTTTCCTTTTATCCAGTTTTCTCTAGCTTTATCTGTTACCCTTCTCAACTCATTGTTTATACGCCTATAGTTGGCTCTACCTTCTTCACTGTTAACGTTTTTCCATTTTCGTCTCTCATCCATTTTCTCCAGCATTTCCTTCGTGATCCATGGTTTTCTGATTTTCTTCTCTTGTTTTCCAATCTCTTTATCCAAGGTATCCTTGATACTGGTTTTAATTTCATCCCATTCTATATCAACGGTCTTCGGTTTGTTTTCCAACTTTCTTAGGTTATCTTCCAACTTCATGCTGACTACATCCTGCCTTTCTTTCAGTTTTTCTAGGTCCCAGGTCTGTCTTTCTCTTCTCGTTTTTCTTATTTGTTTGAGCTTTGTACTCACGTCAACTATTAGAAGGCTGTGATCTGAATCAATGTCCGCTCCTTGCAATGCCTTGGCGTTCTTTATGCTGTTCCTGAATCTTTGTTTTACAAGGATGTAATCTATTTGGCATCTCATTCTATCTCCTGGGCTTTTCCATGTGTATAACCTTCGTTTATGGTTTTTGAACCATGTATTAGTCACTACAAGGTCATTATTGATGCAGAATTCTACGAGTTTCTCCCCTCCTCGATTTCTCTTCCCAAGTCCGTATTGCCCGACAACATTTTCTTCCTGTCCTTCTCCGACTATGCTGTTCCAATCTCCCATTATTATGCAGTTTACCTTTCCTCTTCCGTCTTCTTCGTAAATTTCATTAATTTGTTCATAGATCTCATCTATTTCTTCATCGTCATGAGCTGACGTTGGCATATATACCTGGATTATCAGCATGTCCACTGGGACTGCTTTTAGCTTTATTGCCATCAGTCTATCGTTCGTTGCTATTATCTTTGTCACGCTTTTCATCATATCATTCCTAAGTACCAGAGCTACTCCCCTTTCCCCACTATTTCCTCCAGAATAAACTACCGTGAATTCTTCCGAGTCGAACTGTCCTTCTCCCTCCCATCTAGTTTCGCTTAGCCCTATAATGTCAACTCTATTTCTTCTCATTTCTTCTTTCAAGTTCTCTAGCTTTCCTGCCTTTCTCATAGTTCTTACGTTCCAAGTCCCTATTCGTAATTTACTTTCGACAAATGTTTTCCTCAAGGCAGTCCCCGCCCGGAGATCCGATTGGGGGACTATTTTACCTCCGGATTGTTTTACCTCGAGAGAACTCATATTGTCCAACCATATAATCTTTACTAGGGATTGTAATGTGGTAGTTTCCCTCTTGCTTTCCACATCGCAGTACTGTAGCCGTTCAAATCGTCCTGATCACGCCTACAGCTGTATTGGATATAGACCCAACCAACATCATTTGTTTTCGGCTCTATACCATACTGACAGTACTGCTGCCTACTGCCAGGCACTGATGATAGTTTTTTTTTTTTTTTTTTTTTTTTAAATAAAACCTCCATTCGAGGGGTTTGAACCCCCGAACTTTGCAATAGAAAGCCGACACGCTAACCACTACACCACCAGTGCATATATATATATATATATATATATATATATATATATATATATATATATATACCAATGACACTCCTATACCATCGCAGTAGCAAAAAAACTGCAAAGAACCTTTCTTGTAGGAAAGTTTAGTCTCAACAAGTTTGTTAAGATACAGTTTTGCCGTAGATTTGACACCGTTTTCGAGTTATTCGCGAAAGGCCAGTCGCGGGTCGTGCTTCGGCGGCCATTTTGGCGCCAAAATGGCCGACACGTACACGACAGGCATGTCAAGTTTTGATACGTTAGTTAGGTTGGTTACCTTGTAACTATTCGCACTCTACCTCATCACACTCCCTCCTTATTGGCTATCCACCCTTCCTACTCCCCGCCTCCTCCGATCATCAACCTCCCCACATCACCCTGTCATTCCCCGCTCAGTGTGTCACTCTCATTTACTCTATCGCTGAAGAAGGGCATAGGCCCGATAAGCTTGCGTGTTTTTTTGTTTTTGTGTTCGTGTGTTCAACGTGTCTCTTCGACGCCCCCAGCAGCCTGCCAACTTGGTCTCCGACTTGGTAAGTGTCCGCTGGGCTTCCTTCAACACCTTGTTGCCACCCTCATCACTACCTTTTCATTTCCTTAAGTCTATATATATATATATATATATATATATATATATATATATATATATAAGAGTGTGTGTGTTTATTATTGATGTGACAGGTCTTACAGATTAAAATCTTTTCTATAAATACTTATGTTTATTAATTAAGTAAAATAAATATTGGCACGATTGTGTTATAATTTTAGATATTAATAATGTAAAATTTTCGATCATCGGGGACTCACGGAGCATGAGGGGATAGGAGGCGGCCAAAAATTTACTCGCCTCAGGGCGGCGAAATGTCCGTAGCCGGTCCTGTCTCAAATTTATATATAGTAAAAATGACCCAAGGCGCGTAGGTATTATTGGATCTGGTCGAACAAACAGATAGTGCAATGAGCTGATCACATAGTTTTCTTCCATACCGTTGATTATGGGCCTTTCGGCAGCTCAGTATGCGTTCTTAATACAATGGTATAAGGGAACTTGGAAAGCAAAGAATAAGGAAATCATTATCAAGTGTCGCCATCCGGCATCTAAAATATCAATTTCCTATTACTTTTTTGGATATTTCCCGCTGTAATAAAATACCTTTGAGGGTGGCAACCAAAAATAAAAATCACCAGGCAATTTCGTAGATTATTTGGCAGTAACAAATAAACACTTGTCGAAGACAGTTCATTTTCGTTGAATTAAAATTTTTTCCGATTTCGATGTTTGTCGACAATTATCAATTTAAATCGGTTTCTACAAAGTCTAGTTGTATCTCAAGCGGGACTAGAGCTGATTTTTTAAAATATTTTAAAATAACTATGCAAGATAAAAACATTTTCAACGTGGACGAAGTGCTTGTTGATACTTTAACAAGTATCACTAAACACTAACGGTGATGGAAATGGCTTTATAAAATTTGGGCTATGATGTGTAATTATAATTTCCGCAGGCACATTTCCGGAGAATAAAAAGAATTAGAAAAAGTTGCAAAAAGAAAAAATGATACGTTTTAAGATCAGTATACTGTATAACAATGACTTTCCTTAGGTTTGATATGTTTATAATTTATTTATTACCGGAACTGGGAGTGTGGCATACTTCCACATGCTCCCGTTTTTCACTCACTGCCTGTTAATTGCAAATGCTACATTTTGAATAAACATTAACACTTATTGGTACATTCAACGTTTTCTCTATTATTAGGTTTTATTTCGGACATTACACTATAATGATACCACTATAAAAATATTTGTGTAAACAGTTACTGAAAACAAATGTGATCAAAAAATTCCCAACCTAAAAATACAATAAATACATTAAATGAGAAATTAATTTTAATATAAAAAATTCTTTGTTGATCATTAAAAATTCCTTATGTTAATACAAGTGAAAAAGGAAGATTAATTCGTCTCAAACAATAATGTAAAATTGCAAATATATGGAAATAGCTAAATAAATATAGGCTATTATTCCAATAACATTAATACAGCTACGGACAATTAAATACAGGTAATTTATCTTAATATCTCCGAAAATAATGTAATTAAATTTTACCACTCGGCGGATAGATTAATAGATAGTATGAGCTTTCCTTCGTTGTGATGCCTTGTTACAAAATCCGGACTCACTGATATTTTCACTGCGAATTACTTTGGAAACAGTTTATTAAAAGCTGTGGTAACGAGTAACGAATACCTGAAACAATGTTTGTGATAATCGAATTGCATCTTTTTTCATTAATTGTTTTACTTTTTATCTAAACAGGTGACGCGACACAAATAAAGGAGCTGAAGTTCGTCCCTAGAAGTGAATGGAATGCACGTCGACCGTCTAAGTCACTCATATCCTGGGACAAACCGGTGGATAGGATACATCTCGGTCATTACAGTGTTCCTTATATAAGCCATAGGATTTGAAACAGGCGATGCTGATATTGCAAGACAATCGAATGAGTGATATTGGCGATATTTTTAGTAATTTCTGCTCTTGTGGGGACGGTTCGATTTTCGAAGGAATTGGATGGAACGGTTTGAGTGATAACGATATAAATTTAAGATATTTCCTGGTCGGGAGTGACCGACCATCTAATAAGCAAATGGAATCATTTGCTCTTCTCATCAGCGAGGGAATAATGCTTGGAAAAGTTTCTCAAAGTTTTAATCTGCGTGGGAGCTTTTTGGCTGAGAGTGAGGAATGGTTCAATGCGACGAAATTAGCACATGTGAGCCCATTATAACTCCTTAGACATAAATCAATTTTGAAGGTATAGCTTCATATATTCGAGGTCTCTTTTGAATAATTTTACATTTAGAGCTATACTCTTACATTGAATTTCCGTTGGTATTTTAGAAAATGTTCTCTATTTATTTAAATTTATGCATAGAATTTTTAAATATACTCAATGTAATAGGAATGTATGTTATCTCCAAAAAATAAATGCAAATATGACAGCAGAAAACGAAATATTCTTTAATTCACCTGTAGTCAATACATGCATCTTTGTTAGTATGATAACATTGGTTAGGCGTACTCCATGTCGGAGTACGGAGAGTTCCCAAAGGCATTATTTACGATTATGTTATAATGTCAAAATAAGATAAATTACTCCTTTCTTTTCAGTTAAAATCTGTATGTATGTAGGTAAAACAAGAAGGAAAAGTATATTCCATAAATGGAATACGCTGAGATTTCGATGTTTTATGGAGATTTGTATAAAACGGTATCAAAATATTAGGCGGTTCTTGAATTTTTATCTTCAAAATAATTATCATAATTAAATATTCTCCTGGACTTATTTGGGGTAAATATTTTCCTACATTCGAATATTTTTTAAATCTTTACCTCGCTGATCATATAAGAGCTAAGGAGAGAAAAATAGGGTTATTTAATTGTTGTTTGCAGATATAATTGTCCTATCAACCGATGTAAACAGAATAGGGGATATTATTATACTTGGTCCTTTTTCGAATTTTTATCTCCGAATACATATTTCACAAATGTGTAGTCCCGCGGAACTTTTTGTGGTATATAATGTTCTCTATTCGAATAAAGTTACATATTTATATATTTCCTATTCCTATTTTCATGTTTATTGTATTGTATTTATATTAATTAGTAGTAATAGTAATTTTAAATTTATAAGCAAATCACAAAAACCGCAAGGTATTAAAATTATGTAAATATAATTAACAACCCCATTGTAATTGAGCACTTTCTGACCGGCCGGGAACGTGGGTGTTATCACGAGGGATATGTTTATAATTTATTTATTACCGGAACTGGGAGTGTGGCATATATTTGTGGTAAAACTACTTACCAAGCCAACGAAGAGAGTGAGAGAGAGATAAAGTTTTTAATCGATACCTTACAAATCATATAAGAGTGAGAAAAGTTATCTTGCTCCTTTTAATTTCCTTCTTGAGGAATATATTTTAAAATCATTTTTAATTTCATTTCTACTCAGACGAAGTAGTTATACGCCAACTTACTCGAATTTTAGAAAGATTCTCAAAATATTTCTCTTCATTATAGATTTATAACTTTTAAGCTTAAATTTAACGTATTTAGATTTTTTAGGGCTAATTTAAATTAAGTAAAATTTAAGTTGCACTCTGGAATGACAATGTTTACAAAAAAGAGGAAAATAGAAGATGAGCACCGAGAGTTTAAATATGAATGGACAGAATCCTACGCATTCATTATGAGTTCCGATGGTATACCTTCATGTCTAATTTGCAATAAAAAATCGCCTATAATAAAATAAACAACTCTCGATAGGCATTTTATAAAACAGCACATTAACTTCGCAGAAAAATATCCAGTTGGAGATTGTAGAAAGAAAGCTGTGGATGAGTTGAAGAACAAAGCAGACAAAAGTTGGAGCATGTTCACTAAATGGGTGAAATTACTAAGCAGTACAACTGCCGTAAGTTCTGTAGTTAATCAAACGAGTTAAGCCGTTTGCGGATGGCGAATATATTAAAGAGTGCTTTATTAAAATATCGGAGGAGCTGTATTGTGATTTAAGAAACAAAGAGGAAATAGTTAAGAAACTTAGGGATATGCCGTTGTCAGCAAAGACAGTCAAGGACAGAACGATAAAAACTGCCGCTGATATCAGCACCCAGCAGATAAAGGACATTCAGTCAGTTACAGGAATCTCTATTTCTTGTGACGAGTCGTGTGATATCGATGACATTGCACAAGTCGTTCTCATGGCGAGATATGCTAATTCTGAAGGACCCCAAGAGGAGCTTATTGAATTACTGCCCCTCATGGGCAAAACAGGAGGAGAAGATATTATATCAGCTGTTGCTGACTGTTTAAAGAAAAAGAGATAAACATTTGCAATATAATCTCCATCGCAACGGATGGGGCACTGAATATGAAAGGGGTAAATAAGGGATTTGTTTCACTTTTGCAAAATATGCTTGACCATAATGTGATTTCGTTTCACTGCATAATCCACCAAGAGACACTTTGTGCACAACATTTTCCACCTAAGATCACAGAAGTAATGTAAGCAAGATTAAATTCTTCCTCGCCTCTTCCTCCGTCTTGGTCTTTTCCCAGTCCTCGCGTAGCCGGCCAAATGCTCCGCAAACAGCTCGGCTTTTGCCTCGGCGTCGTGGATGTGCTCGTCCAAGTGCCTGAGGGGCGTCGGTAAGCTCGCTTGACCCGTCAGCCGCTTGGCCATATGCCAAGTCGAGCCGTCTTCCAAGGAGAGGGAGGAGATCTTACTCTCCCACTCCCGGTTATGAAATTCCGTCATTCCTTTCTTAACACGATAAGTAAGGAAGTTGTATTGTCTTTTGTCGAGCTGGTCGCGATTGCGTTGCCATCTTCCCCTATCACGGTTTTGCTCCCTGATGAGGGTCGATGGGATCGGAGGCTTTGCTCGAACCCGAGGAAGCGATGCCAGCCTGTAGGCGCTGGACATCGCGCCCGTGATTCGGCTAACCTGCGCGTTCACGCCTTCGATCGTGGGATCGATAAGGCGCGGTAATGAGGCGAACGTCTCGTCAATTGATTATTTGTACATGCTCCAATCTGTACGGATGATGGGGGGAGGGGGAGGAGCCGAGAAATGATCAGTCATAATGTTGATCCTTATAGGATAGTGGTCTGAGGTAAGCGCTTTTATCACACGTGGAGTACCGTGGCTGTAAAAATTTTTGGCCAGGGCGAAGTCCAGGACGTCGTCTCCCTCAGGTCCGTAAGAACTAACGTGCGTCGCCGAGAACGGCGCTTCGATCGAGGCCATCGCCGTCGCTGCAAAATTACGGAGAATTAGTCCGTTAGAATTCCCATGACGATATCCGAATTGGATGCACTTGGAATTCCAGTCGCCTACATAGATGGCCGGTTTTTCCGTGACGAGCCGCTCCAGGTCAGCCTCCAGGAGCCGTTTGGATCCGGGTTGGTAAACAGAATAGATATGAAGGTTGCCCGTCGAGTGATGAATCGAGATACCGATGCTTTCTAGTTGGCTAAGGGCATCCGAGTTCAGTGGGGAGTGTTTAATTGTGGATTTCACTGCGATGGCCACGCCACCATGAGGGGTTTTGCGGTCTCGCCGATATATTTTATAGTTTGGTAGCCAAAATTTTTTGGCATGCGTAAGATGCGTCTCCTGAAGGGCGACGACATCGTAAACTCTTTTGCCCTAGAGAGGATACCGTTGGCATTCCATGATACCAACGTGAGGAACCGCGGCTCGCGCTTAGTAGACATTATCCAGGATCGCGCCAATCTCCCGTAGGATAAATAGCTTCTTCTCGGCTAACGACGAGAATTTTGATAGGTTATCCAAAGCTGAAATCATCCAGGCGCCGAATCCCTGGTTTGAAGTAGGGGGGAGGGAGGGGAAGAGGGAGAGGGTCGCTGGGAAGGAGGCGAAGTGACTGACGGGCGAGAAGGCTGAGGGTTTGGGGCGGTCGCTGAAAAGGTTCTCGCTTGCGCTGCCTCGCGGCGAGGGTCGGCGGGAGAAGGGGGAGAGAAGGCAAAGGGACGAGGGATTGGGCAGGGGGCGGGGAGGGTAGGATGGGTTGCGGCCGAGAAAATGAACGGAGAGGTAGCGGGAGGGGGGCGGCTCGGTTCGAAAACCAAGCGTTAGTGGTGGGGATGGGGGCGGGGACAAAATTTCGCGTTGCTCGGGCTGATCCTCGCGACGTGTTTGTCCTGGACCGCTGCCTGCGGCTCTCGAGGATGCCCTGATATGTCTGGCATCCCCGATAATTGGCAGGGTGTTATTGATGGCAATTCACGCATTGCGCCGGCGCAGTGCGATCTCTCTTTGGGCAGTCACTCGTGAGATGCGCCTCGAGGCATTTCACGCATCGCGCCGTATCAGCGCAGTAGTTTTTGGTGTGGCCGAAGTTCTGGAAGCGCTAGCACTGAACGATACCCTTAGGCTTCACGTATGGCCTGATTTCTACATTAGACGAGCCCATCAGAATAGTCGTGTCGAGGATCTTGGCGTGATCCTCGCACTTTTCTAAAGTTACATGAAATGCCGGGGTCTTCCTCCTGGAGACGGTTTTATGCCCAGCGGCGCGTTCTTCCCTCGACGGCTTGGTTGACATTATCTGCGTCACTACCTTGACGCCCCAACCAAGCCGTTCGAGGGCTTGTTTTAATGATGACGCGGTGGCATGCTCGTGAAGCGAGCGCACGGTATATTGCGGGAGGCGGTCCTCCGGCAGCTTGTATCCCGAAAAGGCCAGCTTGCGGGACTGAAAAATAAATATCCCGCGTTTTGCGGTAGTCCGCAGCGCTGGCACACTGAACGTGCATAGCGCTGCGGCCTTTCACTTTGCTGACGGGCTGCTCCTGTAACTCGTCGAGTAGAGCCAAAATTTGCACAGGGATTTTGGCTGACTTCGCCGGAGGAACCACCTCCATCGCGGTCGCGTTGTCCCCAGGAGATATCGGGGCGAAGCGGTTGGACGTGGCTGTCAGTGACTCTTGGGATGCAATTTGCATCCTTTTGAGGTTGACAGCCTTTTTACCGTAGACGAGGGTGAAGCCCCCGTCGATCTGATGGGTCGCCGAGAATTATCGGGTTTTGTTGCGTCGCGGAGTAAGCCCGCAATACATCCAACGCCGCCGACACGACAGAAGGCACCTTGTGACTTACCGACTGCACGGGGTCGGAAGAGGACTCACTGCCTCTGGACTGCTGGTCCATCGGCTGAGGTGGTGTAGAAGACGGTGTGGCCTGGGCGGGGTCGGGCTGTGGCGCCTCGTCGGGAAGCGGCTTTCCCTTCTTTCTTGGACTTTCCCTTGCGGGCTGCTGCGTTTCACGGGGCAGCTGTACCGGCTTGGTGACGGCCCCAGTATGGCCTTCAGTGGCCGATTTGGCGGATCACGGTGTTGTAGGGTGATATGGGACGGAGGGAGAAGGGGACGAAGGTTAGGGGGGCGACTTTCGCCGGGGAAACGGTCGCTCCCGATAGGTCTACCGGGGAGTCCGTCTTCGGTGCTGTTTCGCTCGTGAATTCAGAGACGCAATGCACTGTTCCGGCGGGTAGACTAATAATTTTTCGCAAAAATAGGAGTCAACAAGTCAAAGAATCAATAGAATCAATCCGAAATCGAATCAAAATAATCAATCAATCCGAATCAATAATGAATCTGAATCAATCGAATAGAATCGAATATAATAATCGAATCAATGAATATCCATCCATCATCCATCACCAATCGCACGTACGAGCAGGGACCCTAGTATTTTATAGGAGTTGCCGGTGTTTGCATACTGCAAGCGTTCAATAAATCACCTTACACTAAGAAACTCGCAAATAAACGAACGCGACAGCATTTGAACTACACAGAGACCATTTAAATAATATAATAGCTATAATTTTTGAAAAATTAAGGCATCTATCCGGATTTTCTAAATTCTCTGGCAATAGGCTTCGTGTACATGTTGTCCACTTTCAAGTTTCGTGACTCAAATCACACTTTTTAAGCAATAAACATAGCCATAATTAAGACAGTAGCTTATATGTTACACTAAAATTTATGTAAAAATTAGGATAATTTGAGTTAGGATTATGGTTTCATCATCCGTGCCTTTTAGTACGTATCTGGATATAAAAATAAATTTAAAATTATCACGTCGTCATATGCATCCGTCGTTGACAGAAATGAAATGGATTATAAAGCAGTCTAAGCATCAAATCATTGCTCTTAAAATATGGAAAAGCAATTCCCGTTAAAAGGCATTGGAGTCGTTGCTATGGTAGTTAATATTTTTCATTGTTGAAGATAAAAAATTTCACAATTTTTTAATTAAAATCAAATTTTACGCAAATTCGACATTGATCTGAATTTTGTCTTCAATAAAAATAAACTGCGTTTATTTTTCCACGGAATGGTGCATGCCATGACTATGTATGTTAATTTTAAATAATTTAAAAAAGCAATTTGATATAGCCCTGCACAGTTTTCAATGCTTTTCTTGTGGGTGTTTAAAATTGGACTTTGGGGTAAAAACAACACTTAAATATAGGGTTTTTCTGAAATTTCGGATTTTTTCCAGAGATTGTAAACAATGATCTATTTTCATGCCAAATTTGAGCTCTGTAGCACTTCTAAAAGTACCTTAGGTTTTATAATATATATATATATATATATATATATATATATATATATATATACACACTAGTAGTTGGTGCTTGCATACCGCAAGCATTTCATATCACCTTGAAAAAACATTCATTTTTCAGACAGATATTTCATTATGACAAATATTCTTTTAATTCTAAAGATTTCACCTCCGCAGCGATGTCCGTTTTTCCCATATGTAAAAATAATAGTTTAAAACAATCCCCAAATGTTGCAATTTTAAAATTTTTACACTTTCTTCATTATAAGGTACTAATGCTACACATTTTAGCTAAATTTTAAAGTTGTAGCACTTCATTACTGTTTTAAATTTCAAAAGATTTTGTTCAGTAGTTATTCGTTTATGAATTATTATATATGACTACTTTCGCGAAAGTTGGCTGCGTAGCTGGTTTTTACGGGTAGTTTCTGTGTTTAACTCGCCGTAAAATTTTACATTTTCTTTCTAAAAATATTAAAAAATCAAAGTTTATTAAGCATAAAATAAGCTTTCCTATGGTATTTTTGTATATTCTTTCCAATAAACGTAGCGCAAATGATCGCACGTCAAAGTTGAGATGCACGTCTTTTTGACGCGGACAGTAGTTATATTATTATAGATACTAGCGTAATTGCCCGTCATATATAACGGGTATGCATGACTTAAGTGTTAAGTTCAAATTGAAATAATAACTAATGAATCCAACTTTTATATGCACTAAAAAGTAAGCAATAAATATAAAGTTCACATAATTGTGTGTTCCAGGGATTTAAAATAGTTTTGGGCGAATAGAAATTGTTTGACATTGCGCTATACATTTCTTATACGCAAAAAATTATTTTTAATCTTTGTAAGATTTAATTTTATCTCTCGCTCCCTCTGTCTCTCTCCTTATCCCTCACTCGTATTAATGCATTCCATGCACGCATTCCTTCGCATTCTCCTATATAAACCAAATAACACCACACTAAGAATTATTATTATTAGAAATGTCTTCTTCTCCTCCTTAGTTGGTGCTTCAATAAACATATCATGTACTTTTAATGACTAAATACTGCAAAACGATATATCAGAAATGATTCCAGGGAAATATTCAATTTCTATTAAGCGATTTATTTTCTAATCAGTTTTACCAACCAAACAATCAAAAATTATTTAAAACGTACCTCACTTGAGTTCAGTAGTTGTAATACTTACGGTTATGTTCTTTTCTTCGCTGTAGATAATACATCTGCCATGCACGCGCAAGGAATTAAATGTATTTTGTAATTATAGCAGATATTATTTACTTCAGTAACCAATAAGACTATTTACCGTAAATAATTGACGTTGAAAACAATTAGGTAGTTATGCATGAATTTTTCAAATATGTCGGGAACGGTCGGCTCGATTTCGACAAATCTTTTGCCTGAATATTTGGCGCGAGCTCTTACAGGTTTTAAGTGGGTAGTCGTTCCCCGGAAAGGCATGGGTTTGATACCAGGATAGTTTTCGTTTTTGCATTTGATTAACACGTAATCGGCTAGAATACGACGTGTAGATCTATATTCTTTAAGATTTTTAATTTTCTTACGATCAAGACTTTGACTCGAGTTTTATACCATTTAACGCAGAAAAAAATGAAAATTTTTTTTTACCGCCGAGGAGGTTGCTATGATATTCGGCGTTGTTCATCTCGGATTTTTGCATTGTTAGACTTGGGCTTGAAGTGCATTTGCACTAAGCTTGCAATAAAACGCGTGAAGGACAAAAACAGATGAAGTCTTGATTGACTTCACCTCCCAGTATAAACGCAAATAAATCAATAACAGTCGGCTCGATTTCGACAAATCTTTCGCCTGAATACTCGGCGAAACTCTTTCAGGTTTTAAGCGGGAAGTCGTCTCCTGAAAAGGCATGACATAACATAACTTCTACCAACCCTAGTGGAGGTTGGTCTCATCGCATTCCCAGCATTGCTGCTAATGCGGGTCTTGCTCTTTTCCGCTAGCTCTTTCAACTTCTGTTATCCCCAAAGGGGCATCAACCCCTCCCTAAAAGCGGGGACTCTTGTTGCTACGGAGGGTTTCTCGCAAATCAAGGCTGGCGATGGGTCGCTTGTAGCGGTCCCACCACCTAACCTTGATATCACCTAGCGCTTGCAGTTCTATGTGCTCCAATGACGCTGCCTTGCAGTAGAATTCCTTGGACAGTCTCAGCAGAAGGGTGTCCAGGGGTTCCACGTTTCCGTTTAAATGCATCCGGCTGACGCGGTCGTAGCTACCGCGACCGAGTATCAGCCGGAGTGCATTGTTTTGCACTACTTGCAGCCTGTAGAGGGTGGTCTTAGGCACCACAGACCAGACCGGAGCTGCGTATGTTATGATGGACCTCACGTAGCTCAGATAGAGGCGTCTCTTGGTGTCAGCCGACAAGACATCCGGCGCAGAATCGGACGGAGTTTAGACAGCGCCCCGAGTGTCTTGTGCGCTCAACCTGAGGCTCCCAGAGAAGCCTCCGATCCAGTACTACTCCCAGGTAGGTGACCTCTGGGCTCCAGGGGATGACCCCCCCTCCATCACCGACAGGTCGACTCCAGGAGGCGCACCTCTTCCAGGATGGAATACGACGGCCTTGGTCTTAGCACGATTGACCGCAATGCGCCACCGACGGTACCAGGTGACCAGTTCGTCGACGGCGCACTGCAGCGTCTCCACAGCCGCGTACTCCTTGAAAGAGCGCGACTAGAGCGCCGCGTCGTCCGCATACAGGGCAAGCGTTGTGTTCCACCCAAACTCCCGATGTGGGTCTTGGGTAAATATGTTAAAGAGTGCTGGCTCCATGATGGACCCCTGCGGGACACCGGCGCTAACTCGCAACAATCCCGATCCGACCCGGAGCCAGAACATCCTGAACGTCCTTCCCTGCCCCTGCCCTCTATTAGCCGTACTAGCTAAGCTGGAAATTGGAGTCGAACCAACTTCACCAGGAGCGCTGGATGGCACACGCGGTCAAAGGCCTTCAAGATGTTGAAGAAGGCCCCTGCAACTGCGTGGCTCCCGTTGAAGGCGTCGGTGATGAAGTGGGTCACTCTACCTAGTTGCTGGGTACTGGAGTGCCCTTCACCGAAGCCGAACTTCTCATCCGGGAGAAGATTTCTCTCCCGGAGAATATCCTGCAGCGGCTTCTGGATAAGATGCTCAAAGATCTTCCCGAACCCGACCAGGAGAGAGATCGTCCGGATGTCTCCGGGACCAAGCACTGTCACTGCCTTCTACAGGAGACAGATGAACTTTGCCCTCTTCCAGGCAGACGGATAGTACGGAATCCCAACGCAACGGCTATAAACTGAGGTCAGCGACAGGGAGTTGACAAAGGACGACATTAGGGATGTCGTCGTCCCCGGGAGCCCTCCTTAACCCTAGGCTGTGAATCACTGCAATGATCTCGCACACCTGGAAGTGAGGAAACTCCGCAGCATCAAGCAAGGGGCCGCAATCTAGCATCCTCAGCTCAAGTGCAATGTCCTCCTCGACCGCATCTGACTATGCTGTGGCCGGGTTTGGGCGAAATACCCCCTCCAGGTACTCCGCCATTAGCCCGGCTTTCTCCTCCGGAGTCTTTGCAATGGATTCCCCCTGGACGATCATGGGGTCCCGCCGCTGGGTACCGCAAAGCCTCCTACAGGTTTTCCAGTTAGACTGGGCATCCTGGGAAAGAGTGGAGAGGTGTAATTCCCACACGTCCGAGTGCACGTCTCTCAACAAGTCTCGGACCGTCCTGTTGATGAAGTCCAACTGCATACTGAGGTCCAAGTACGGTAGTGCGGCCACCTCCGCCGCACGCTGTTGCGCAGCGTGATCGTCTCTTTGACGACACGAAGCAGGGCAACGCGTATACCCCCAGCTACGACCACCTTCGGGATCGCAGCGTTCATGGCCTGCTTGACGGTGGTGGTGAGGAGGTCGACCATGCGGTCTGTCTCTCTGTCTCTGAGCGGTGTTGGGTTGACCGGCAGCCTCTCCGCGATGAATTCAAGGAAGTGCTGCCAGTCGGCACGAGGTAGTTGCAGACGGAGCGAGGGTGGTACTCGCACTGGCGAGTTCGCCAGCAGTAGCAGGGTCGGAAGACAAATCGCAAACGGAATGCATGTTTAAGGATGCCCGGATGTTGCTGATGACAGCAACATCAAGGACGTCTCTGGAAGGCAGATATGTGGGCTCAGTTGCAGCCAGCACCGTGAGCCCCTCTTCATCGGCCAAGTCTCTTAGTCGCACGCCCCTCGAATTAGAGACTCTGTAATGCCAATTGACGTGCTTGGCATTCATGTCTCCGATGACGATCGAGGTGAGGCCATCCCCGACGACATCCATGACCTCATCCGGATCCCACGCCCTCCTCGGCGGATAATACACAAAGGAGACCACGATCCATCTGGTACAGTTCTTGATGTTGGCGGTTACAGCTTCCATTGATCTTTAGTTTCGCACCGGAGAGGGGCGATGTTGCACAGACCGGTGGATGAGCAGTGCCGAGCCCGTAGCGGGCTGGCCGACCCTGTCTGAGCGATAGATCGCCCAGCCAGGGATCTTCCATACGTCCGCCGGGCGGAGGTGTCTCGTTCACAGCGGCGACGATGGCGTTTTCCTCTTGAAGGAACGCCCGAAGTTCTTCCGTCTTCTCTTTGACACCTCGGGCGTTACATTGTACCAGGATGCTGCAACCTCTAGTACCCATTATGGGAGGATGGGATGCGCTCCTTCACCAACCAACCGGCCGGATGTGGAGGAGATATAGTTTCTCAACGCCCCACATGTCATCGCCACTGTGCGCCAGAAGTCGGGGTCCTCTTCGGACCGGACTACCTCGGGTGCACTGCTTGTCGGCATGCTGGTCTTGGCCGGCTGGGTGGGGCCACCTCGTCGGTCTCTGCGGACCGAACGACCACACGTGCAGCAACAAATCGGCCGATGGGAATTCTCTTCCCATCTTCCATAGCAGTCATCTGACGAACGCCTAGGACTATGAATCCTTTTGCTGTCAGATCCGCTGCAACGTCCTCGAGGAAGAAGCCTTTCCCGATATTTTTCAAGAGAAGGCGTATCCCCTGGACTGCCTCCAAGAACTGCGTGTGGTACTGAATGCCAGCGTCGTCCAGTACCTTAGTGGCCGCACGTTTCGTCACGGGAGTAAACTCTCCATCCTCGTCCGTGCTGACGGCAGACTCAGCACCAAGGATGGGGTAGACCGGTCTGCCAAAGAGGCGTCAGAAGTGGCAGCTTTTCGCCTCGCGGTCTTTTTTCTTTTGCCGAGTACTCCATAGGTCGAGTCCATCGACTCTTCCGGAGCGGCGGCGGATTTTTGGCCCTGCAAAGGGCCGGTTGTGCCATCACAGATGGTGGCAGTTTCGGCCTTCGGGGGACCAGCAGGAGGGAGCAGGATTCCCTCTCGGGCTGCCGAAGCACCGCTTGGGCCTCCATCGGAGGCGTTAACTTTGCCCTGCACTGGTGGCATCGGGAGGGGTACTATCGCGGGTGTGACCCCGCGAGTGCCTACAGAGGCATCAACTTCTTGGCCCTGGGCCGAAGTAGTGGGGAAGGCCTCGATGGCAACCAGGGAAGCAGGAACCAGTGGCATCTTGGTCCTGTATACCGCCGCCGGCGTGACTTGGCCGAACAAAGAGGAGTCGCTAGAAAGCGACGACGACTGCGAGCGAGTGGAGGCGAGTTGGAGGCTCACTTCTTTAAGGGCAACCGTCTTAACAAACTCCTCAGGGTTCATATTTCCGGTCCCTTTGCAGGGACAAGAAAAGGCCTCAGAAGACCAGTCTTCACAGTACTGGTTGGAGACAAAGAAAGGTGAGAAGAAGGGACAAGTTGGCCTTCCCCCGCTTTGCCAATGACCAAACGAAGCGAACAAAACACCCATGACCAGTGCTCTGCAGAAGCAGGAATGCCGCAGTGACGAGAGGCAACCGCTTATAACAAAAAGCACGTAAGTGCAAAAGGCTTTGATCGTACGCAAGGTGCAAATCAAAACCAGGGCTCTCGGCGAGCATCAAAAAGGAATGAATGGTGTGAGCTATATAATTATTTTAAGAAGGGCAATAAAAGTGGTTCAACTAATAACACTCATTGTATCATTTTTGTCATAGGAACTATTGCATTGGGTTACTTCACGCAAGGCTTTCTAGATGTTTGCAGGAAGTTCTGCAACAGTCTTCTAATACAATCTAATAAGGATTATTGAACTTCGTTCAAAATATCATATGGAAAAAATGAGAATAAAATACATCATTATTTTATTATTCATGATTTTCCTTTTTTCATATTTGCCATTTCTCGAATTTTTATCTCCGAATCTATAAGTCGTAATTATATGGCCTCGGGGACTATCGACTATCTTGTAGTAAATGTCCTCTATCCGAATTAATTTCTTTTTAACTATGCCTCGTAGATCGTATAAAGGCGTGGGACAAAAAAACATGGATTTTAATTGCTGTTTGTCGAGATGACCTTCTTCAAGATCGATGTAAACAAAATATTCGATGTTTTGCGTGGGATTTTCTAGAACTTCTCTCTCCGAAATTGTAACTCGTAAGTATGTGGTCTCGTGGACTTTCTTGTAGTAAACGTTGTTCTCTATTCGAATAAATGTTTTAATTTATACCTTATAGATTATATAAGAGCTAGGGAGAGAAAAGTTTGCTATTTCATTGTTGCTTGACGGATGCCATTTAACGAGATACGAGTATAAGTTTATTAAAGTAATAATGTAAAGTGGAAGTTCAAATTGACGGATTAAGTTCAAGATCACAATTGGGCGATAAATTTTAATAAAGATCACTCATACCTAAATATATTTAAATCCATAGGGTAGGGTTGCTCACGGTTTTACCGTGGCACAGAAGTGCTTTTCGTCCAATTCGCCATAGTATAATCGTATGCTTATATATTTGCTTTGAAATCCGAAAATTATTTTTCCTTATATTAGGGCAACCCTGCTTTGTAGATCCGTTTTAAACATGTTCATTTCGTTTTGCAATTCTATACGCACCCTAATAAAGAAATATATTTTTGAAATTGGTTCAGCCAATACCTTCGAAATTCAGAGATAGAGAAAAATACTAACCTTGAAATTGTGGTAACCCTGTTTGGTCGAACCGGTTGAAATATGATATTTAGGTAATTTATTTATATGTGGATTATATTGGTATACCATCATTATATATCGACGACTCTTACAGAGGAGGATATATATAACATACTAGTAGTTGGTGCTTGCATACTGCAAGCATTTTACCTCACCTTGAAAAAAAAAAATTCATTTTTCAGACAGACATTTTATCATTACAAATAGTCTTTTAATTCTAAAGATTTCACCTCCGCAGCGATTTCCGTTTTTCCCACATGTAAAAATAATAGTTTAAAACTCCCCAAATGTTGCAATTTTAAAATTTTTACACTTTTTCCATTATGGCGTACTAATGCTACACATTTTTGCCAAATTTTAAAGTTGAAGCATTTCTAGAAGTTAAATAATATTTTTCTAATTGTTTAAAATTTAAACATTTTTAACGGCCTCGGAAAATCATATATGGTAAAATTGAAATGTTTATTTGTGCAAATTCTCTACTTTGTAAATAATTTGAAAATTTCAGCTTCCTAACTCATCCCGTAGTACCTAAACAGTTATCTATTTTTTTTTTAATTTAAGAATTTTTAACTGCCAAACAAATTAAAATATCAAAATTTGTATATTCCCTATTTCTTTTTTTTAGGAATTCTACTCATAAAAAAAATTTCAACTCCGTAGAACATTCGGAAATACATAAAACCTTGAAAATTTGTTTAAACAAATGCGAATTTTTAGCGGCCGCATTGTTGCACTTTTTCATGATTTTCGTTTTTTCTAGTCGGTTTTGCACAAAATCATACCTAAGAAAAAAACCCAACTTTCGGAATTTCTGGAGTCGAACTCATGTCACTTAAGTGAGAAGTCTTATTTAATCTGAAGATTTCTCTATCATATCTACAAAACCTAATACATTTAGATCTCTAACTCTTGTAGTTTGGGCTGGTCATTAGTATTCTCCAATATATTATCATTATATATCGACGACTCTTACAGAGGAGGAGGATATAGGAGGAAACTAATGTTTAAGCACTTCCAGATGAGCTGGTGGTTCAAAATTTTTTTCTTAGGTAGGATTTTGTGCAGAACCGACTAGAAAAAACGAAAATCTTGAAAAAGTGCAACAATGCCACCGCTAAAAATTCGCAGTTGTTTAAACAAATTTTCAAGGTTTATGTATTTCCGCATGTGCTACAGAGTTGAAATTTTTAAAAATAGAATTCTTAAAAAAAAGAAATAGGGATTATACAAATTTTGATATTTTAATTTGTTTGGCAGTTAAAAATTCTTAATGTTTAAACAAATAGATAACTGAAAGATCTGATGCTTTCCTGGCGAATCGATGAGGTGAAGAGTTCCCGGGTTTCCAGCCAGGTGAATATGTCGTCTACCGACGTTTCGTCACCTTCCTCAACTGCCATCTTCAGGGGTTTCCTGAGTGCCGTACCATTCTTTCGTTCATGTATATATACTACTCCGGTATTGGAGGCTCGTTCCCCATTGGCTGTTGGGTCGGCCTATGGCGTTCTGTGATTTTGGGGAGTATGGGATTCCACACCTTGCTGAGTCTGCTCCAGGACCCGGGATATAGGCGCCTACCACGTGACCCCACAGAGTCGGTAGCAAGAAAAACAGCCTCATTAATTAAGAAGTCCGGCCTGCCTCAAGAGTTACATAAATCACTCTTATCCCAAGCAGCAGTTCCACCGAGGCTATACGGCCTCCCAAAAATCCATAAGGAGGGAGTGCCACTACGACCCATAGTGAGTGCTATAGGGTCCCTCACTTATTTCTAGGCAAAATATCTTGCCAAACTGTTATCCCCCTTAACGAGGAAGGGCGTTCACCACGTGAAGAATTCCGCCGATTTTGTCAAGAACCTCTCGAACCTGAAGACCGAACTGGAGGATATCCTCGTCAGCTTCGATGTGGTGTCTCTCTTCACACGAGTTCCACTTGAGGACACCTTGGAACTACTAAAACAACATTTTGAGCCTGGCATCCTGAAGCTATTCCACCACACATCAATATCAACTTATTTCCGTTACAAGGGGGAGACGTACGAACAAACGAACGGTGTGGCCATGGCTTCCCCGCTTTCTCCAGCAGTAGCCAACCTCTTTATGGAGTACTTCGAGGAAAAGGCACTCAACTCGGCACCACTACAGCCAAAATGTTTTTTCCGATACGTGGACGACACATTCGTGATTTGGCCTCACGGACCTGAGGCCCTAATGGAGTTTCAAGATCACCTAAACAGCATACATCCCAACATCCGCTTCACAATGGAGAAGGAGACAGAGGGATCCCTTCCCTTCTTGGACATCCTGGTGAGCCGCAAACCCAATGGCACATTGGGACACAGTGTGTATCGCAAACCTACCCACACCAACCTATACTTAAATGGGATTAGCCACCACCACCCCTCCCAGGTAGGGATTGATTGATTCGATTTAGGATTGAGATTGAGTGATGATTGGATTGGATTGATTCGATTTGATTCATTGATTCGTTCGCATCAGTTGTGATTTACTGATCGATTAATCTATTTCCGACTTGTTGACTCCAAGTTTCGTGACCTATTAGTCTGCCCGCCGAACCGCGTACTGCGTCTTCCGTGTTGCGCGCCACAGCGACGACGGACTCCCCGGACTCGGGAGTGACCGTTCCCCCGGCGAAAGCCGCCCCCTTCACCTTCGTCCCCTTCTCCCTTCACCCACCATCGCCCTTCCAACACGCGATGCCGTGTGCAAACCTCAACAGCTGCCCCTGTAAGGCCAGCAACCCGCCACCAAGATGAAAAAAGACGGGAAGAAGGGAAAGCCGCTTCCCGACGCGGCACCACAGCCAGACCCCGCCAAGGCCGCGCCTCCTCTGTCAGCGCCGCAGCCGATGGACCACCAGTCTGCAGTCAGCGATGCCTCAGCCGATCCAGTCCAGTCGGTAAGCCAGAATTTGCCTCCCGCCGTTTCGGCGGCGCTTGATGTGTTGCGAGCTTATTCCGCTACTCAAAAAAACCCGATAATTCTCGGCGCCCTACCCAAACCCGCGACCCATCAGATCGACGAGGGCTTCACCCTCGTCGAAGGCAAAATGGCTGTCAGCCTCAAACGGATGCGAATTGCATCCCAAGAGTCGCTGACAGCCACATCAAATCGTTTCGCCCCGATAACTCCTGGGGACACCGCGACCGCGATGGAGGTGGTTCCTCCGGCCAAATCTGCAAAAATTCCCGTGCTAATTTTGCGGGACACGAGGAATTGGGAGGCAACATACCAGGCCCTAACCGACGAGTTGCAGGAGCAGCCCGTCTGCAAGGTTAAAATTTACGTAAATATCGATCGACGCAAAGCAGCTGAGAGCACTGCGGGTCGCGGACCTGGCAGGGGCAGAAGCCGCCAGGCGTTATATATCGATCGATGCGAAGCAGCTGAGAGCACTGCTGGTCGCGGACCTGGCAGGGGCAGAAGCCGCCAGGCGTTATATATCGATCGATGCGAAGCAGCTGAGAGCACTGCGGGTCGCGGACCTGGCAGGGGCAGAAGCCGCCAGGCGTTATATATCGATCGATGCGAAGCAGCTGAGAGCACTGCTGGTCGCGGACCTGGCAGGGGCAGATGCCGCCAGGCGTGACCAAAAACCTTCCCCTACCTCTCCCCAAGCACTCCGGCAATGTTTTGTCGCGTCTCCCCGATTTTTGTTCCCTTTTTACCCCCCTTTTCTATGGTTTTCTTTTATTTTATGCATTCCTTTGTATATTATTTACCTTTCAAATTTTGTTTTTGTTCACACATAAAAGGAATGAGATAGTTTATAAGAGGGTGATAAATGTATATTTTGCAACTCCCTTGCGAGTTCTTTCCTCTTCTTCCTTAACCATACACACCTACTAGGTATATTGTAAAGCCAAACTAACACGCACAAAAGACACCAAGCTCGCAACACATGAAGGTCGTAGAAGGTGGTTTATTGCCAACCTGGAACGACCGACTGGACTATGCGCGACCGGAAGGCCGCGCGGATAAGGAGGGATCAGCCACCACCCCTCCCAACGACAAGGAGTGTTGACCACTCTGATCGACCGGGCAAGAGCCATTGCTGACGAAGATAGTTTAGGGGCAGAAATCAGAAACCTACGCCTCTCGTTCCGACAGAACGGCCACGGAGAACGGGAAATCGGCAGGGCCCTGAAAAGGGCCGTTTCCGGGAAAGCGAAGAAGAAGCCGGAAGAAAAACTAGTAGCCACGGCATGTATACCCTTCCTGTCAACGATTTCTGGGAGGATCTCGAGGATTCTAGGCAGACAAGGCATCAGGGTGGCACATAAACCGCCGCCAAAAATCCAGAGCTTCCTACCACAGAACAAAGACCAACTACGCCTCAAAACAGCGGGAGTTTATAAAATCCCTTGCTCGTGCGGCAAGTAGTACATCGGCCAAACGGGACGGACAATAGAAACGCGAATCAAAGAACATTCAAGATGCATCCGCCTAAATCAGCCAGAAAAGTCGGCAATCGCAGAGCACAGCATATACGCAGCCCATCCAATTAACTTCACGGAGGCCATAGTAATTGCCAAGGCCAACGGTTTTTGTAATAGGCTAGTGAAAGAAGCCATTGAAATAAGAATTGAGAAAAACAACATTAACAGGGACACGGGATTCCCACTCAGCAAAATGCTCGCCGAGAGCCCCGAGTTCTGATTGGCTATTGATTTAGTACGATCAAACTCTACGCACATCGTGCTTACGAGATTTTCGCGACTGTCTATTGTTTACGGAAAGCCCCAAGTACGGCTTTGCTGTAAATTAGTGACTTTCGCTCTGTTTTTTGGGTCGTGGCTGCCAAGGGAAGGCTAACTAGTCCCTTCTTTTCACTTTGCAGTCTCCGAGCTGCCTGAACTAGCCGTCTGAGGCTAGTTCTCGCTGGTTGTGGCCCTGAAAAGGGCCTCCCCCATATCTTTGGCCATCATGGCCATGGACCTAACCAGGTCATCGGTGTTGGCTGCCCTTAAAAAAGGGGGCCTCCAAGTTTCCCGGTCGTGTCCGCATAGCGGCTCGTTTCTTGGGACTCCGGCTAGGCCGGAAAAATCTATCGACTGCCCGAGCGGGCTTATTGGTTCGGCTGCCCTTGATGAAGGGAGCCTCCATATTGACCTGGTCGAGCCGCCCAGCGGCTTCGGGAAAGTCACCCCGCAAGGGCTAAAGGGCCTAGCTAGATCGGCTCCAGATGCTGCCGCCCTGGAGGCCGAAGAAGCTGATCCCAAGGCTAAGCGGGGAAATATTTCACGGGCCTCTACCGGAGGAGTGCAAAATCTTAGCTCTGTTCCCCTTCTGGCAAAGGGATATGTCGCCGTCGTCGGCGCCTCTGTCCCCCTGGGTAGTGTGGAGGATGTCCTGCCCTCCTCCGCATCGGGCTTGGGGGAAACAGGGGCCTCGAGTGTGGCTGAGGGAAACGGCCCTTTGCAGGGCCATAAAACCGCAGCCCCAGAGGCGATAGAAGCCACGGAGGGTACCCGTGGCAAACGTAAAATTACAGTTACTAAGGACGTCGGCCCCGCTGACGCCTCGTTAGCCGACCGCTCGGCACCTATCCTCGCCTCGTCTGACGAGGATAGCCATGACCACGACGGAGGGTTCACGGAGGTTACCCGCAGCAGGGCAAAGAGGAAGAAGACTTCCTCGAATGCTAAGGGAGGGGCCGGTGGAAAGGCCCAGAAGAAAGGTCAGGCCGGAAATTCCGACAAAGGAGAGAGGACACGTTTGCGCGTAGCACCGATAGTGGTGTACGGCATCGTGTCTCATATGGTCATCGCCAATGAGCTGAGTAAGGTCATTGGCGATGTCTATGAGCTGGAGGTCCGTCGGGCCTCCACCAGAGTGGTGGTCCATTCGGCGGAAAACCACAGGGCTGCTACCAAGGTGCTGGACGACGCTGGCGTCCAGTATCATACCCAGCTTCTGGAGTCGGTGCAGGGGATGCGCCTTCTCCTGAAGGGAGTTGGGCGGGGCTATACGCCAGAGGACGTGTCGGCGGACCTGACCGCGATGGAGGACGGCAAAACAGTCCTCATCGGCCGCATCGTCGTCAATGTGGAGAGGACTCCCAGAGCTCCTCTCCCGAATGAGATTAAAAAGGTTTGCCGGTGCTCGATTAAGGTCGAACACTTCCGCGGCAGTCGCGGTCCGCTGACACGCTTCACCTGTCAGCGGTTCGGCCATATGTCGCATGCGTGCCGATGCGACACAAGGTGCTTTAAGTGTGCGGGTCCGCATAAGGGGGCTGATTGCCCCAAGCGACCTGACGAACTGGCCAAATGCGCCAATTGCGAGGGCGATCACCCGTCCTCGTACAAGGAATGCCCCGCATACCTTGAGGCGCTTGAAAGGTATGAGGAGGGCCAGCAGAAGAAGGTGGCGAAATCGGCACGCAAATCTGCACCGGCCCTCATTAAGGCCAAGTCTGCTCCCGTGGCGAAGGCGACCGCCACGCGGTCCTACTCCACTGCGGTTAAGGGACCGACTCCCTCGGCTCCTGTCTCTGTGCAGGTTCAGCGGCCCGCTGCTGTTCCTGCCCCAGCTCCCGCCCCTTCTTCTTCGGGGTCGCCATCCGTGGCGCCCCCTGTCGCTATCCCTGAACAACGGGAGCAAGTGGCTCCTCCCTCCATGGCCTTCCTAAGGAAGCAAAGGAGGAGGGCCACCCAAGAACTGGCATTGAGGGAGAAGCAGATGGCCGAATCGGTCATGGAAGTGGAGAGTGTGGCCGTTGCAGACGGCCCCGCCACGACCACGACCCCCATGGCCGAACCGATTAAAAAGGCTGCCGCGAGGACGGTCCCCACCGTCCCTACGGCGGAAGTGGTGATCGCGCCTGAGGGTGCTGCATCAGCTAAGACTAGTCTGCGACGTGAAGTCGAGCCAGAGGTGGCTGGGTCCGATTTGGACCCAGACTTCTGGACCATGGTGGCAATGATTTGCAGGTCGTTGAGGAGATACATCTCCTCAACTTCCGGACGACTCCTCCTGTCGCTGCTGGAGGAGTTGGTGAAGGAGCGCTCCTCGTAACCTAATAATGGCGACAAAGGGGTGCTCCGTCATTATCCAGTGGAACGCACGGGGAGTCAAGGAGAAGACGGAGAAACTCCGTGCGTTCCTGCAGGATAAGAACGCCATCGTGGCCGCAGTCAATGAGACCCACCTCCGCCCATCGGACTCCTGGAAGGTACACGGCTGGTCGATCTACCGTGCCGACAGGCCCGGCCTGCCGACCGGGGGCCAGGGGCGGGTTGGGTCTGCATTATTGATCCATCGATCTGTAAGGCATCGCCCGTGTCGGGAGCGAACATACAGGTCGATGGAGGCCGTGTCTGCCGACGTGCTGACCGACTCCGGGTGGATCATGGTCTCCTCGGCATACTATCCGCCTGGGAGGGCGTGGGACCCGGACGAGGTCATGGATCTCGTCGGAGACGGCTGCCCCTCAATTGTCATCGGCGACCTGAGTGCCAAGCATGCCAGTTGGCATTCGAGGGTCGCCAATCCGAAGGGCACAAGACTGCGGGACTTGGCAGACGAGGAGGGGCTGACTGTGTTGGCCCGCACGGAACCAACTTTCCTGCCTTCCGGGGATGTCCTTGACGTTGCTGTCGTCAGCAATCAGGGCATCCCTGAGCATGCATTCACTCTGTGATTTGTCCTCTGATCACAATCCGACCCTGCAGCTTCTGGGGAACTCGCCGGTGCGAGTCCCACCACCGCAGCGTCTGGACTTCGCGAGGGCCGACTGGCAGTACTTCCGTGAATTCATCGAGGAAAGGCTGCCGGTCGTGCCGACTCAGTCTGAGACGAGGGATGAGGCAGACCGGATGGTTGACCTCATCACCTCCACCGTTCTACAGGCCATGGACGTTGCAGTGCCTAAGGTGGTGAACGCCCGGGCTGTCCGCATCGCCCTGCCTCGAGTCGTCCGGGACACCATCACCCGGCGAAACAGCGTCCGACGGCGGTGGCAGCGCCATCGGACGCTGGGTCTCAGGCTCCAGCTGGATGGTCTGACCAGGACCGTCAGGCGCATGTTGAAAGACGTGCGCTCTGACGTGTGGGAGAATCATCTCCGTACCCTCAGCCTGGAGGACCATTCGGTCTGGAAGACCAGTTCGAGGCTGTGCGGACCTCAGAGGCACGATCCCCTTATTGTTCAGGGGGACTGCGTCGCGAGTTCCCCTGAGGAGAAGGCCGTATTGATGGCGGAATACCTCGAGGGGGTGTTCTGTCCCAATCCGACCACTGCAGAGTCGGATGCGATGGTAGAGGACATCGCAGCGGAGCTGGGATCGCTGGATCAGGATCACATGCCGGAGGCGGAGTTTCCTTGATACACGAGCGGCGAAGTCGTGGCACTGGTTCGCCTCCTCGGTTTGAGGAGGGCTCCGGGGGACTACGGAATTCCCAACGTCGTCCTGAGGCAGGTCGTCGCAGCGATAGAATTCCCGACCGCCATATACAACGGCTGCGTCAGGATTCCATACTTCCAGTCTGTCTGGAAAAGGGCAAAGATCGTGTGCATCCCGAAGAAGCCGGGGACGGAGGTTGGTCCCGGAGACATCCGGCCAACCTCGCTCCTGGCTGGCTTCGGGAAGATCTTTGAGCGTCTGCTCCGGAGGCCGCTGCACGTCATCCTCCGGGAGAAGAATATTCTCCCGGACGAACACTTCGGCTTCCGTGAGGCGCACTCCACCACCCAACAGCTGGATAGAGTGACCGACTTCGTCACCGACGCCTTCAATAGGAAGCAGGCGGTCGCGGGGGCCTTCTTTGATATATCGAAGGCCTTCGACCGCGTGTGGCACTGCGCGCTCCTGTTGAAGATGGTTCGACTCCAGATGCCAGTCTGGTTCGTGCGACTTGTGCAGTCGTACCTACAGGGCAGGACATTCCGGGTGTTCTGGCTACAGGTCGGATCGGGACTGCGGCGAATATGCGCCGCAGTCCGCAGGGGTCCGTCCTTGGGCCAATCCTCTTTAACGTTTACACCCACGACCTCCCTAGGGGGTTTGGGTGGAACACAGTCCTCGCCCTGTACGCGGACGATGCGGCGCTCCTGTCGCGTTCGACCAAGAAGTACGCGGCAGTTGAGAATCTGCAGTGCGCCGTCGACGATCTGGCCACCTGGTATCGTCGCATTGCGGTGAACCCTTCCAAGACAGGAGCGGTCATCTTCCACCCTGGAAGGGGAGCGCCGCCTGGAGTCGACTTGTCGGTGCTGGGGGAGGTAATCCCCTGGAGCCAAGAGGTCACCTACCTTGGCGTCGTGTTTGATCGGAGGCTTCTTTGGAAGTCTCAGGTAGAAAGCGTCCGCCGCAGAGCGCTCGGGGCTCTGATGAGACTTCGTCCCATCCTCAGCTCCCGCGCCTTGTCGGCCGACACACGGAGACGCCTATACCTGAGCTGCGTACGGCCTGTCCTGACCTACGCAGCTCCGGTTTGATCCGGAGTGCCCAAGACCTCCCTTTACAGGATCCAGGTCGTTCAGAACATCGCACTCCGGCTGATACTCGGTCGTACCCGATACGAAAGTGTCAGCCGGTTGCACGAAGACGGGAGCGTGGAATCACTGCACATCCTCTTGCCAAGGATGTCCAGGGAATTCTACGCGAAGGCGGCAGCCTCCCAGCACCGAGAGGTGAATGCGCTCAGCGAGATCTGGGCTAGGTGGTAGGACCACTATAAGCGCCCCATCGCCAGCCTGGACTTGCAGGAATCCCTCCCTCCCAACAAGCGGCCTCGCTTGGAGTGAGGGAAATTTTTAGCTGCCCTTAAATGTGGCAAATCGTATAATGAGCTCGTTTTTACATCTAAATTCACCATTCAAAGCTTAGCTGGTGATGGTTCCTGTCAGTACAGCTAGAGTACTGGATCATATACAGCGTCCCACTCAGCAAGGTGTGGAATCCCATACTCACCAAAATCACGGAACGCCATTGGCCGACCCAACAGCCAATGGGGAACGAGTCTCCAATACCGGAGTACATGAACGAAAGAATGGTACGGCACTCAGGAAACCCCTGAAGATGGCACTTGAGGAAGGTGCCGAAACGTCGGTAGAAAACATATTCACCTGGCTGGAAACCCGGGAACTCTTTACCTCAAATAGATAACTGTTTATGTACTACGGGATAAGCTAGAATGCTGACAATTTCAAATTATTTACAGAGTAGTAAATTTGCATAAATAAACATTTCAATTTTACCATATATTAAATGCGGCGGACGTTAAAAATTATTTAAATTTAAACAATTACAAAAATATTATTTTACTTCTAGAAATGCTAAAACTTTAAAATATGGCTAAAATGTGTAGCATTAGTACCCCATAATGGAGAAAGTTTAAAATTTTAAAATTGTAACTTTTGGGGATTGTTTTAATCTATTATTTATACATGTGGGAAAAAACGGAAATCGCTGCAGAGGTGAAATATTTAGAATTAAAAAAATATTTGTAATGATGAAATATCTGTCTGAAAAATGAATGTTTTTTCAAGGTGAGATGAAATGCTTGCAGTATACAAGCACCAACTACTAGTCATTATATATCGACGACTCTTACAGAGGAGGAGGAGGAGGATATATGAGGATACTAATGTTTAGGCACCTCCAGATGAACTGGTGGTTCGAAGTTTTTTTCTTAGGTAGGATTTTGTGCAAAACCGACTGAAAAAAACGAAAATCTTGAAAAAGTGCAACAATGCGGCCGCTAAAAATTCGCAATTTTTTAAACAAATTTTCCAGGTTTATGTATTTCCAAATGTGCTACGGAGTTGAAATTTTTTTATAAGTAGAATTCTTAAAATAACGAATAAGGGATTATACAAATTTTAATATTTTAATTTGTTTGGCAGTTAAAAATTCTTAAATTTTAAACATTTAGATAACTGTTAGGTACTATGGGATGAGTTAGGAAGCTGAAATTTTCCAATTACTTACAGAGTAGTAAATTTGCATAAATAAACATTTCAATTTTACCATATATGAATTGCGGCGGCCGTTAAAAATTATTTAAATTTAAACAATTAGAAAAATATTATTTTACTTCTAGAAGTGCTACAACTTTAAAATATGGCTGAAATGTGTAGCATTAGTACCTCATAATGGAGAATGTATAAAATTCTTAAAATTGCAAAGTTTTGGAATTGTTTTAGTTTATTATTTTTACCTAAGGGCAAAACAAAAATCGCTGCGACATTGAAATCTTTAGAATCAAAAGAATATTTGTAATGATAGAATGTCTATCTAAAAAATGAATGTTTTTTCAAGGTTAGATGAAATGCTTGCATTATACAAGCACCAACGACTAGTATGTTATATCCTCCTCTGTAAGAGTCGTCGATATATAATGATAACATATAGGAGGATACTAATGTCCAGCCCAAACTACATGAGCTAGAGATCTGAAAGTTTTAGATTTTGTAGATATAATAAAGAAACTTTCAGATAAAATGAGACTTCTCACCTAAGTGACATGAGTTCGACTCAGAAATTCCGAAATTTGCGTTTTTTCCCATAAGAAAAGCATTGCGCCATTTTTGTAAATTAATTATGGGCACTTGCCGGTAAGCTAGAGAAATGAAATGGTCAGTGTTGCTAGATGGCCGCACTATATATTTGGAATTATTGTCACTTTTGCTTGTAGTGTCTTGGGTTCGACTCCAGAGACCCCGGAATATCTCCTATAAGTTAGCATGGGAAAACGTAATCCAGTGTGTAGACCAATCTAATATGTTTAGGGAGCTGAAATTTTGCAGGTTTATAGAACATTTGTCAAAACCAATTATAAAAGTCGACAATTTTAAAATTGTAAATTTTAGGGGTTGTTTTAACCCCAATCGAACATTAAATTTTAATAATTTTTTATGTATTACGGGATGAGCTAGGAAGCTGCAATTTTCAAATTATTTACAGAACAGTGGATTAGCGCAAATAAAAATTTCAATCTCTCCATATATAAATTGCGGCAAACGTTAGAAATGTTTAAATTTTAAGCAATTACAAAAATATTATTTTACTTCTAGAAGTGCTACAACTTTAAAATTTGGCTTAAATGTGTAGCATTAGTACCCCATAATGGAGAAAGTGTAAAATGTTTAAAATTGCAACATTTGGGGATTTTTTAAACTATTATTTTTACATGTGGGAAAAACGAAAATCGCTGCGGAGGTGAAATCTTTAAAATTAATAGAATATTTGTAATGATGAAATATCTGTCTGAAAAATTAATGTTTTTTCAAGGTGAGATGAAATGCTTGCAGTATGCAAGCACCTTCTACTAGTTATTTTATATCCTCCTCCTCTGTAAGGAACGTCTATATAGAATGATAGGAGGATACTTATGTTTAGGCACTTCCAGATGAGCTGGAGATTCGAAATTTTTTTCATAGGTATGATTTTGTGCAAAACCGACTAGAAAAAACGAAAATCTTCAAAAAAGTTCAACAATGCGACCGCTTAAAATTCGCAATTGCTTAAACCAATTTTCAAGGTTTATGTATTTCCGTATGTGCTACGGAACTGAAATTCTTTTTAGAGGTAGGATATGTAAAAAAACGAGATAGATATTATAAAAATTTTGATATTTTTATTGTTTGGCAGTTAAAAATTCTTAAAATTTAAACAAATAGGTAACTGTTTAGACATCACATGATCAGCTAGGAAGCTGAAAATCTCAAGTTATGTACAGAATAGTGCAATTGCACAAATAAACATTTGAATTTTTCCATAAGCATATTGCGGCGGCCGTTAAAAATGTTTAAATTTTAAACAATTGGAAAAATATTATTTTACTTCTCGAAGTACTACAACTTTAAAATTTGTCAGAAATGTGTAGCATTAGTACCACATAATGGAGAAAGTATAAAATTCTTAAAATTGCAAAGTTTTGGATTGTTTTAGTCTATTAATTTTACATAAGGGAAAAACGAAAATCGCTCCGGAGGTTAAATATATAGAATTAAAAAAATATGTGTAATGATGAAATTTGAAAAATGAATGTTTTTTATGTTGAGATGATATGCTTGCAGAATGCAAGCACCAACTACTTGCATGTTATATCCTCCTCTCTAAGAGTCGTCGATATGTAATGATAACATATATATAGGAGGATACTAATGTTTAGGCACTTCCAGATAAGCTGGAGATTCGAAATTTTTTTCTTAGGTAGAATTTTGTGCAAAAGCGACTAAACAAAACGAAAATCATGAAATAGTGCAACAATGCGGCCGCTAAAAATTCGCAATTGTTTAAACAAATTTTCAAGGTTTATGTATTTCCGCATGTGCTACGGAGTTGAAATTTTTTTTAAGTAGAATTCTTAAAAAAACGAAAAAGGGATTATATAAATTTTGATATTTTAATTAGTTTGGCAGTTAAAAATTCCTAAAGTTTAAACAAATAGATAACTGTTTAGGTACTACGGGATGAGCTAGAAAGCTGAAATATTTTCAAATTATTTACAGAGTAGTAAATTTTCACAAATAAACATTTCAATTTTACCATGTATGAATTGCGGCGGCTTTTAAAAATTACTTAAATTTAAACAATTAGAAAAATATTATTTTACTTCTAGAAGTGCTACAAATTTAAAATTTGGCTAAAATGTATAGCATCAGTACCCCATAATGAAGAAAGTGTAAAATATTTAAAATTTCAACATTTGGGGATTGTTTAAAACTATTATTTTTACATGTGGGAAAATCGTAAATCGCTGCGGAGGTGAAATATTGAGAATTAAACAAATGTTTAATGATGAAATATGAAAAATGAATGTTTTTTTATGTTGAGATTAAATGCTTGCAGTATGCAAGCACCAACTACTAGTATCATATATAACATATAGTAGGATACTAATGTCCGGCCAAACTACAAGAGCTAGAGATCTGAAAGTTTTAGGTTTTTTAGATATGATAGAGAAACTTACAGATAAAATGAGACTGTTTATCTAAGTGACATGAGATCGACTCCAGAAATTCCGAAAGTTGCGTTTTTTCTTATAAGAAAAGCATTGCGCAATTTTTGTAAATTAATTATGGGCACTTGCCGGTAATCTAGAAAAATGAAATTTTCAGCGTCGCTGGATGGCCGCAATATCTATTAGGAATTATTGTCTCTTTTGCTTACAGTGTCTTGGGTTCGACTTCAGAGACCCCGGAATATTTCCCAAAGTTAGCATGGGAAAACGTAATCCAGTGTGTAGACCAATCTAATAAGTTTAGGAACCGAAAATTTGCAAGTTTATAGATCTTTTTCCATAACCATTTATAAAAATGGAAAATTTTAAAATTGTTAATTTTTAGGGGTTGTTTTAACCCTATTTGAACATTAAAGTTTAATAATTTTTTAGCTTCTACGGGATGAGCTAGGAAGCTGCAATTTTCAAATTATTTACAGAACAGTGCATTTGCACAAATAAAAATTTCAATTTCTCCATATATATACATACACACATATATATATATATATATATATATATATATATATATATATATATATATATATATAACGGCCGCCGCAATATATATATATATATATATATATATATATATATATATATATTGCGGCGGCCGTTAAAAATGTTCAAATTTTTAACAATTAGAAAAATATTATTTTACTTCGAGATGTGCTACAAATTTAAAATTTGGCTCAAATGTGTAGCAATAGTACCCCATAATGGAGAAAGTGTAAAATGTTTAAAATTGCAACATTTGGGGATTGTTTTAAACTATTGTTTTTACATGTGGGAAAAACGAAAATCGCTGTGTAGGTGTAATCTTTAGAATTAATAGAATATATGTAATGATGAAATATCTGTCTGAAAAATTAATGTTTTTTCAAGGTGAGAAGATATGCTTTCATTATGCAAGCACCTTCTACTAGTATGTTATATATATCCTCCTCTGTAAGAATCGTCGATATATAATGATGATTGGAGGATACTAATGTTTAGGCACTTCCAGATGAGCTGGAGATTCTACATTTTTTTCTAAGGTGGGATTTGTTGCAAAACCGACTAGAAAAAACGAAAATCTTGAAAAAGTGCAACAATGCGGACCCTAAAAATTCGCAATTGTTTAAACAAATTTTCAAGGTGCATTTATTTTCGCATGTACTACGGAGTTGAAATTTTTTTAATAAGTAGAATTTGTAAAAAACCGAAATAAGGATTATACAAATTTTGATATTTTAATTTGTTTGGCAGTAAAAATTCTTAAAGTTTAAACAAATAGATAACTGTTTAGACATTAAAAGATGAGCTAGGAAGCTGAAATTTTCAAGTTATGTACAGAGTAGTACATTTGCGTAAATAAAATTTAAATCTTGCTATAAACATATTGCGGCGGCCGTTAAAAATGTTTAAAATGAAAATAATTGGAAAATATTATTTCACTTCTAGAAGTACTACAACTTTAAAATTTGGCATAAATGTGTAGCATTAGTACCCCATAATGGAGAAAGTATAAAATTCTTAAAATTGCAAAGTTTTGGGATTGTTTTAATCTATTATTTTTACATAAGGGAAAAAACAAAAATCACTCCGGAGGTTAAATATTTAGAATTAAAAAAATATTTGTAATGATGAAATATGAAAAATGAATGTATTTTATGCTGAGATGATATCCTTGCAGAAGGCAAGCACCAACTACTAGTATGTTATATCCTCCTCCTCCTCCTCTGTAAGGAACGTCTATATAGAATGATAGGAGGATACTAATGTTTAGGCACTTCCAGATGAGCTGGAGATTCGAAAATTTTTTCTTAGGTAGGATTTTGTGCAAAACCTACTAGAAAAAACGAAAATCTTGAAAAAGTGCAACAATGCGGCCAAAATTTTGCAAGATTATAGAACTTTTTCCATAACCAACTATAAAAATGGAAAATTTTAAAATTTTAAATTTTAGGGGTTGTTTTAACCTTATTTGAACATTAAAGTTTTATAATTTTTTAGGTACAACGGGATGAGCTAGGAAGCTGCAATTTTCAAATTGCACAAATTAATATTTCAATCTCTCCATATATATATATTGCGGCGGCCGTTAAAAATGTTTAAATTTTAAACAATTAGAAAATATTATTTGACTTTTAGAAGTGCTTCAACTCTAAAATTTGGCTCAAAGGTGTAGCATTAGTAACTTATAATGGAGAAAGTGTAAAATGTTTAAAATTGCATCATTTTGGGATTGTTTTAAACTATTTTTCTTAAAGAAATATTTCCCATGGCGAAATATCTTTCTGAGATAATAATGTTTTTTCAAGGTGAGATGAAATGCTTGCAGTATGCAAGCACCTTCTACTAGTATTGGAATATCCTTGCGGTCATTTCTCTAGAAATACGTGTAAAAGAATTATAAATTTACTTTTTACTGTGGTAGTCCTGCTCTTTAACTCCGCTTTAAACATCGTGATTTCATTATGGTATGTTGCATAAATCTCATATAAAAATTTAATTGAAATTCCAACGGCCAATTCCTTCCAACACCATAACTACTGAAAGAATTTAATTTGTAATTGTGGTACCCCTGTTTGGCTGATTCAGTTAAAATATGATATTATGGTTTTCTCTATATGTGTACATTATAAATATTATAATTTGATTGAAATTGATGAAGACGTTTCAACACAAATATGTGTAAAAAGATTGTTTTTTATTTCTTGTATTGTAGCAGCCCTGCTTTCTATATCTATACTCAACATATTGATTTTGATTTTTTATGTTGCATGCCTCCTTCATTCAGAATTTCGTTGAAATCAGTTAAGTCAATTCCTTTCAAATTCATAATTACCGAAAAGTTAAAATTTGCAATTGTGGCACCCCTGCTGAGTTGCTCCGGTCCAAATATATCATTTTGGTATTTTATTTATGTGAATATTTAATGTACCAAATTTGGTTGAAATCGGTTCTGCCAATTCTTCCCTGATATATGCGTACGTACGTACGAACGGACATCACGAAAGTAATAGTGCATTTCAGCAATGACGAAAACCACTAACAAGTAGGAATGCACACGGGTTTCCCGTGGTACAGAAGTGATTTTCGTCAAATTCTCCGTAGTATAATCATATACTAATGTATTTGCTTTGAAATCAGAAAATAATTTTTTCCTTATATTGTGGTAGCTCTGCGTTGTAGATCCGTTCTAAACATGTTCATTTCGTTTTCCCATTCTATACTCGTCCTACAAGCGAAATTTCTTTTTGAAATCGGTTTAGTCTATACCTTTCAAATTCTTAGTTACAGTTAAATTCTAACCTTGATATTATGGTGACCCTGTTTAGTCGACCCGGTTATAATATGCTGTTTTGGTTATCTATTTATATGAAGATTAAATCTATTTGATTTGGTTCAAGTACATGAGATCAGATCTCTAAAAATACGATTAAATAATATTATTTCACTTTTTAATGTGGTAGCCCTGCTCTTTAGCTCTGCTTTAAACGACTTGATTTCATAATTATATGGTGTATTAACCTTATGTGTGAAACTTAGTTGAAATCCGTAC
Organism: Tanypteryx hageni; assembly: GCA_028673005.1. Taxonomy (NCBI): domain Eukaryota; kingdom Metazoa; phylum Arthropoda; class Insecta; order Odonata; family Petaluridae; genus Tanypteryx; species Tanypteryx hageni. Next base: position 34,898,312 of record CM054115.1, read on the forward strand.
AGCCAATTCTCTCCAAACCCATTGTTAGTGAAAGAGTTAAATTTGTAATTGTGGCACCACTGCTTGGCTGATGCGGTCCAAATATGTAATTACGGTTTAGTATATATGTGTATATTATTAGTATTAAATTTGGTTCAAATTGATGCGGAAAATTCAACACAGACAGGTGTAAGATGCACTTTTTTATTACTTTTATTGTGGCAGGTCTGATTTTCATATCTGCACAAAATATATTGATTATGTTTTTTAATGTTGCACACCTCCCCCGCACAAAATTTTGTTGAAATCGGTTAAGCCAATTCGTTCCAAATTCATAATTACCCTGCTGAATGGATCCCGTCGAATTATGCCATCTTGGTCATTAATTTATGTGAGTAGTGTAAGTACTAATTTGGGTTGAAATTGGTTTGGACAATTCTTCCCTGATATATGCGTACGTACGGACTGACATCACATCATTCGTCATTGCTGAAAAGCACTAAAAACATAATGGTGATCATCATTATGAGTAACGCTATTACTCTGCAGCGCAAAACTTTCAATCGAGATTTTAAATTACATAGAATCGTCGTACGAATATGGAATTTGAACGAAAGATCACCTAAAAAAATTAAAATTCAGTTTCCTACAGTCGATTTTTAAATACTCGTTGCATCGGTCTAGAGACTCATTTAGGAACCCGAAAAGTTCGCTTTTTTCGGGTTAATATTTCGTCAACAATGGAATTCTTTTTGTTTCTTATTTTGTCATATAGCGCAACGTGTAAAGGTTTCCCTCCTCTTCACCTCTTCACCCCTCGACGCCGTCAGTCTCCCTACCGTCAAATTTCCGAACTATTACTATTTCGTATTTAAATCGACGTTGTTACAGTTGATACAAGGAAATTATTAAAGAGTATTGCACTAAGAATTTGAACTTAAAAATTTCTACCCTATGGCGGTGAGAGGCAGTGATATCAAAAGATAAAGCTTAGGGATCCCAAGAAAACTATTTCAATTTCATCCGTTATACGTACGGGAAACTAAAATATTCGTTGTGATGAGAGCTATCCGGAAAAATTATTTTCATCTTAATGAGGGGCGTAGCACCGAAGCCCCCGGAGAGCAGGGTTGACGCACGTAGCGCGTAGGAGAAGCACCCCTAGTAAAAAATAAAAAGATTTTAGTGGAGGACGGAAAAACACACGCACAGACATGGCCATTTTATAAGGCCATCCATTCTTCAGGTACCAACCTAAAAAATGAAAAATTAATGCCTTAGATAAATAAGGCATGACATATTTTCTTTGAACCAGGAAAACATTCCCGAAGGATACCATAGGGTCAAAGATCACGACCTTCGACATTGGTGATATCTGTACTGGATTTAATTTTATTCACGATAGGCACCAGAGGGTCATAAATCACGACCTTCGACATTGTGGTGATATCAGTACTGAATTTCATTTTATCAAAATGCGTATATATAAGGATTACAGTCAGGACACTTGACACACACAACATCGGCTGTCACCTTTTGGAATTCGAACGGACAGTCATAACTCGCACGAAAGATGCAGAATATTCTTCTGAGTTACTTTACCATACTCTTCATCTCTCCCTCATTTTACGTGCTGAACAATCTCCAGATCAATGCGGAAGGGGCAATTTTAAATTGTCCCTTTTCGGAAGAAGAATGGAAGATACGAAGTGGAACACTTCGTATCACCTTGATAGCTTCTCCTGCAACACAACCGATAATTGGAAGTTGACCGTTCAACAGAACGTGACAGAAAGCGGAGGGATGCGTTATATTCACATGCTGAGATTTTTCACCGACCAAGTACTTTGAATATATTACGTGAAATTTAACTTCTATATTTATCTGTTTGACATGCATCTCCAAATGCAATTGTGAATTACTCTGAGCCAGTGGCGAATCCCGTTTCTTTTTGTACAGAAGCAATTAATTATGAAATTTAGATTTTACCTTGTTATTTGAAATGCAGAAGAATACCTCTTTCCTTCCTTGACAACTCTGCAATGACGTCATAACAGAACACGGGTCTTTGAGAAAGTTTTTTGATGAGGGCTTTTTCGATTGATAAAATTGATAATTTAGAGCGGGGGTGGCCAACCCATAGCCATAGCCCGCGGGCCAAGAAGCGGCCCGCGACGACATTTGGTATGGCCCGCGGTACTCAGTCAGGCACCCAACCGAAAAAAAAATAAATATATTTGTTCCGAGTGAAACCAAAATCTGACATTTGTTTTGATTCTATTATCTATCTTATCCTCCCAATTGCTTATTTCGAACAATGCTTAACCTTGTAAATTCATTCAAGGCTAAACTGAAATAATTTTCTAGGAGTTTATCTCAGAAAAAACTGGACCTATTTTCAACTCTAAAACGTTTTCAAAGTGGAAGTAAGTATTTGTTTTTAAACTTTAATAGGTATTATTCCGCTATTTCAGCGCTATATGATTCGTTTAGTTTCCGTTTCGAAGTTGAAATAAAGAACGTCTCTCTCCTCATAAATCTATTCTCTATTTTTGACAGCGAAATAGAAAAATATCCACCAAAAATCCAATTGGAAATTTATGAAATTAAGAATCACTCAGGTCTCATAGCAAAATTTCGCGAGCTTTGGGAGTCACCAACTTTCCCAGATTTAAAAGACTTTCGGAAATTTGTTGCCGAAAACAACTACCCTGAACTGCATGACCTTGCACTGCGTCTGTGTGCAAATTTGGATCAACCTACGTTTGTGAACAGACGTTTTGAACAATGAAGATTGTTAAAAACGAATACAGATCTATCTTAACAGATATTCGTGTGGGCAGTCTGTTTCTTTTATTGACGTCGAGAATCAGCCCTAATCTTGAGAAATTGTTAACTGAAAAGCAAATTCAAAAATCACATTGAGATATTTTATATCAATATTTTTCTTTTTTAATAAATATTTAAAATGTCATTTAAATAAATCTGTTTGTTTGTTATTGTTTTTAACATTCCTTTTTTATTTTTGGCATAATTTAAATTAGCTTTAGTTATAAATTTAAACCGGACTATAAGGGTAATAGAATAGTGGACCGCAAAAAAAAAATCGCGCCGTTACATTGGTCCGTCTTAAAAAAAGGTTGGCCACATCTGATTTAGAGTCTTTCTTGATTTGTGGAATTCCTCACAGATGTTAAGATACGTTGAGAGCTTAAAAACTCCGTTCATTTGAGGAGCTGGCCGCAGGTATTGTTGAAAATAATTCACATAATTTTGCCACTTGAGAGCAAGCTTTGTCTAAACCGTTTTCTTTAATGAAATGATATAAATCGCTAACGCTGTTTTTATCAATATTTTCTCTTTGATATATAACCGAAAGTTGAGAACGCAAAGCAGCTATGTCGAAATAATTTCTGTAACTGTTCCTTAGGGAGTCGAGCGCATCTTGTTTAATTTTTTGCAGTGAGACTTGGGCAACAGAAGAAATTAAATCATTCTTCATTGCACTGAAAGTGTCACAAAATACTGTGGAATTTTCCAAATGGTTTCCCAAAGTTTCGACGTATTTAGTATTTCGACCAAGTTCACGTAATTACCTTTATTTACAGAGTCACTGGATTCGTCATCACCACGAAAGCCAAGTTCACGCTCTCCCAAAAAACAAACAATATCAATAAGTCTTTTTAACATTGCCCGATTTTTCTTTACTAGTACTTCGTTATGCTAGCGATGAGTAATTTCCAACTGCTTATCTAAAACATGTTATATTCGAGTTCTTCCATGTTTTTTCTTGAAGAATTGACTGTAAATATTCTATACTTATCGAATGTCTCTTTATTGCATTATCCCGTTTTAGTCCAACCATTTTTTTCGTTCGAAAACAGTAAGCACAGTCAACGAAATAATTTTGCTTTGCTCTCACATCCAGTCAACCATTCGATACTTATAAATATCTACGTTAAAATTTCTTGTACATGATTTAATTTTTATATTTAAATTTAGGCGAGGTTTTGGACTACCTGTTTGGATAATTTTACTCTTTGCCTGAAAATTGTTCGGCGAAAAACTTTTCGTTAAAAAATTACACACTTCAAAACATGAAACCTCACCAGAGCTGCTTGAAAGCACAACAGAAGCATTCGAGGCACTCGGTTGACTCATGTTTGCAATTTTCAAACTGCTTCCACTCCGTACTTCATTACGCGGAGAATAACCGCGAAATTCCTCCTATCTGAGCAAAACGTTTTGGAAATAATATAGGTTAATTCACAACTATAACATAAACACTTCTATAAGCATGAAGGTTCACGTTAAACGTCAGAATTGCGACTTATTGAAACTGTAAAATAATTCGAGTAGACACCTAGTCTCCGACCGTGGTCTATAGCGAATGGCTCAACGACGTGTGCGCAATAATATTCTTGCTTCCTAGTAGGCTAGTAGTGTTATTTTCGGTCATTGTGCGGCGCCAGCTGTCAAGGCGGATTTTTAAATATCGCGCAGTCGCACGATTTTACTGAAGGTGTGCATCTAAAATTGCGCTTGTGAATGTGTAATTTTTATTGTTATTACTGTTGTATTGAATTCCAATTGTTAATATGCTGTCGCGTATAACAATTATGTCAATTATGTCCTTCCTTCATTGTTTTCAATCCCCGCATTCGAAATAGTAAAATCCTCGATAGGATTCACCAGAGAGTTATCGAACTCGTCTTATGGCTGAAAAACTCAGGAATAAGCAATAAAAAATCCAAAGATTGAATAAGTAATTAAATATTCAGCTATGTGATTATTATTCGAATAGCATTACATATAGTTCGTGTTTTATGCCGGGGTAATAGGTTAACACAATAACCCAATTTATGAGCTACTTTGCGGAATTAGCTTACAAATTAACATTTGATTTCTTTTGTATTTCAGAAAATGTAAATATCACAAGCGGTTATATTCCGACCCAGATTGTGGTTACCGATATTTCCCAAGAATCTCTATCAGAAGCTCGCATTGAGGACGATTTAAGCAGAAAGTGCAAAGGTAAGATAATATGAGGGTTGATCAAAAATATCCGGGACAGAATTTTTAACAAAGTAACTACTATGTGTATCGTAGTGAAAACTATGTAGGAGATTGGGCAAAATCTCCTGATGCGATATACCAGAGGAGCAGGCATTAGGATGAGTCAGTGGTGAGTGAGCTGTTCAACAGTGCAAGTGTGTTTTCCCATCCGTCGTAGTGCGAAATGGATGTGTTGAAGAAGCAATGTGCTTGCATCAAGTTCTGTTGTAAACTTGGTAACACGGCCATAGAAACCTATTAAAAGCTGCAACAAGCATTTGGAGAAACAGCATTGAGTTGGTCCAAGACATTTGAGTGGTATTCATGCTTCATAAATGGCCGCACTTCCGTCGACGACCATCCAGACACAGGTTGGCCATGAACGGCGCGAACAAATGAGACTGTTCATCATGTCAATGCTCTTATCCGTGAAAACCGACGTTTGACGATCAGAGAGATTGCTGATAACCTGAACATGTTAAGCGATACTGATGCAGGGGATGAAAGGTGTTTTGGCAAAACTTGTTCCCTGCCTTCTCACGCAAGATCAGACGGAACAGCATGTGGCAGTGTGCCGCAAACTTCTGCAACGTCCCGAAAATGATGCCACCTTCTTGCCAAGTATTATCACTGGTGATGAATCATGGGTTTATAGGTATGACCCTGAGACAAAACAAATGTCATCACAATGGAATACACTGTCGTCACTTCGGCTGAAGAAAGCGAAGCAAGTTCGGTCAAATGTCAAGACAATGCTGATCACTTTCTTTGATGCGGAGGGTCTGGTACACCGTGAATTTCTTCCACATGGCCAGACTATGAATCGGACTGTCTACAGAACCGTTTTGCAATGCCTTTGAGATGTAATTTGTCAGAAACAGCCTCATAGGTGGTCTTCCGGTAACTGGCTTCTGCACCACGACAATGCGCCATGTCACGTGGCCTTCAGTGTCAGAGAATTCTTGGCCAAGCACAGCATCCCAGTGGTTTCCCACCCACCTTATTCACCAGATTTGGTCCCCTCCTACTTCTTTCTCTTCCCCAGACTGAAGATCACCCTGAAAGGGAAACAATTTCAAGACATCGCAAAGATAAAACTGAATACGACACGGCAGCTGCAGGCTATTCTAAAACTATCCTACCAGTCATGCATTGAAAAGTGGAAGGATTGCTGGAATCGCTGCATACAATCTAGAGGATCGTACTTTGAAGGAGATAACTTCGAGTAACTGGTAAATACTTTTGTTTTTGTACAATAAATTCTGTCCCGGATATTTTTGATCAGCCCTCGTATATACATATATCCGTGGAATTCGGAAGAATCTGGAATTGGATCAAGATCACTATTAGTCTTGTTTCCAGTTTTGAAGATGTGCAAGCTATTCAATGCGTAAAGTTTTTGATTATTTTGTGTTATTAATTCTAACTCGTGATTTTCACTGTAGGCAAACTTTGGCGCCCTTAGCGAGAGACGCCTCAGGCGGCCACCTCACCTATCGGTACGCTCCTGGCTACATTTTGGTAAAAGTACTTTATAAATAAGTATTGATTTTTATTGAGTACATTGTTTTAATCTTAAACAAATTGAAAGATTTATTTCTCAGAATATGTCATACTTTTGTCTTGTCTGTGAGTCCAGCTTGATTCGCCTCTATCCTACTCACAATGGTTATATTAGAGGTAGTGCAATGAATAGCCAGGAAAGGAGGAGAGAAACCCGGTGCCGGCATTTGCCTGCTCTTGCGAAGAACACCAGGGGGGGCAACTGCTTAACGTCCTTCCGAAGGACGGAGTGTTGATTTGAGCGCGCTCCTCATTTTCTCGTTTTCTCTTTCCTCATTGGCTCGTCCTCGTCATTTTGCTTACTCATCACACAAGAAATCAAGTTGGGAAAGATTTCTTGCAATTTCGTTGTTGTTGGGGATTTGAGAGTGTCGGTCGAGAGTAGGAAATGGTTCAAGGTCATTCAAGATCAGGATCTGACGATTGTTTCTCGACATGAGTGGGACGCACAGAAGCCAATAAAAGAAATCGACTCCTGGATCAAACCGGCGGGCAGGGCATATGTCATTGATATTGTCGACTCACATTGCTTTAATATTAGCACGTGCAAGCTATCGATGATGAAGTTGCAAAACGATGATATTCCATCTAATGGTGATATTCGTTATAAATTTTATTCTGGTGGAGACGGACTTGTTTACGAAGGAAGGGGCTGGGATAGCCGTTACGATAATGATTGCAATATAATATATCTCCTTGATGGCGAGAATCCTCCATCCCATCAACAATTGCAATCGTTTGGCTTACTCATCGCCCAAGGCATAAAGTTGGAAAAGATTTCTCCAAATTTTTTTGTTGATGGTAAATCAAGATTGTTGGAAATAAGTAAACAATGGTTCAGTGTGATGAAGTATGCATGAGTATTCTTTTCACTTTATCTCTTTTCGATTTCAATGTTCATTTGAATGATGCAACGATCATAGCGAAACCGGTCGTTTTTATTAAACTCTGTGGAAGGGACAATGTTTTTCATTTCATCTTAATGGCATTAAGTTGGATGGTATTTATATTAACCGGTTTCTTATGGAGTTTCACTAATCTCTCAAACGCAAAAATGTCTTGAATGTAGTTGCTAATGTTATTCTTTATGTTTTTGTTAACTTAAATTTAAATATATTACTATTATATTTTCGCATTCGTGTTTTACTTTCGTGAAAAATTGAAATTTCTCAAAAATTTTATTTTCTGTGATTTAAAATGCAGATGTCTTTTTAAATTATCCTACAGTGAGATATTATTCCAAAAATGCTTTGCGGTCATGCTTGAAGGATTTATTTATATATTTTTTCAGGTACTTCTCTCTTCGTTAAACATTTGATTGAAGACATTTTGCTCTAGATTCAATGTATTCATTCGGATGAACGTAATACCGATCGGCTTCTTGAATGAACAATATTTACTTAGCATTATCAATTCTTCACGTGCAATAATTTTCAGCGTGGAAACTATTTATTATCTAGGGAAACAAGTGGCGACGCTAATTTCGATTAATAAAGATAAAGCCATTATAAGCGGGGGCTATTTCAATCTTCCGTCAACTGATTGGAGGCATAATTGCTTTTATCCCGGTGGTAGAGAGCGTGAATCTTGCGAGGCTTTACTTGAAACTTTCAGCAAACACTCATTGTATCAGTTAGTGAGATTTCCCACGAGATTTAATAATATATTAGATTTATTGACTACTAATCTTCCTGGGCGTATGAATAGGGTATCTGTTGCTGAGGGAATAAGCGATCACAAGGCAGTGTACGTGGAGTTTCAGCTAAACATTGATAAACAGGAAATTGATGGAATGATATGATCCGAAGATCCTATGCAGACAGGCATAAGCTGTTTCTCGTTTCAAAAATTGTTCCAATTGATAAACAGGTTAAGGCTAAAAGAAAGGATTATGTATTCGCCAAAGCCGATTTCACTAGATTTAGGTCTTTTCTGCGAAATACATATACTAATTTCTGCGAGGTAACAGATATTGCAGACGCGGAAGAATCCTGGTGCATGTTCAGAGATATGATGCGAGAGTGTACAGATAAATTTATTCCAAGCAAACTGAAGCGTAAAAATGCAGAAACTAGATGGTACAGCCAGGAAGTTAGGAGCGCTCTTTGACGGCAATGAAAACTCCACTCTCGCGTAAATAACCCATCCTCAACAGCTACGGTCGAACAGATTGAAACGTTAAGGCAGCAATACAAGGAGGCGCGCTCAATAACCAGAGCGTCAATGCGTAATGCGTTTAACAATTACAAAAAGAAGGTTTTACAGGATAACTTAAAAGAGAACCGGAAAGCATTTTGGTCATATGTAAGAGAAGTCTAAGGTAGAGGTCCCACTATTGCGTCACTGAGATCGGAAACGGGAAATGAAGTTCACGATAGTACGGAGAAAGCAAACCTTTTAAATCAACACTTTCAGAAAGCTTTTACTCTTAATGACGATTAATATGAAACCACCATTCCTATGCATCAGGGCGACTCGATGGAAGATTTGATATTTTCCGAAAATGGTATCGTGCTTCAACCTCATTCAGTTAAACCAAGTAAATCTCCTGGGCTCGAGGAAATACCCGCGCGAGTATTGAAAGAGATAGCTTATGAAATCGCGCCGTATTTAAAAATTATATCCGAGAAATCTATTGCGGAATGTGTAGTTCCTAAAGATTGGAAGATGGCACATGTTACGCCCATCCATAAGGGCGGCGACAAAGAGAACCCCGAAAATTATAGGTCAATTTTCCTAACTTCATTATCATTCAAGATACTTGAGCACATAATATTTAGTTCAGTAATGCGTTATTTAGATAGTCACTCATTGCTTAACGGATGCCAGCATGGATTCCGGAGAGGAAGATCATGCGAAACGCAGCTCGCCTTGTTCGTGGATGATTTGTTGCGATGCGGAGAGAAAAATACTCAGGTCGATGCCATATTAATTGACTTCAGAAAGGCGTTTGATAAAGTATCTCATAAGAAATTAATTGTGAAGTTAGGACAATATGGTATCAATCCGAAAGTTCTCAGTTGGGTGAGAGATTTTCTCTCGAATAGAAAACACATAGTTGCCATCGATGGGAAATACTCGTCTCCCCTTTAAGTTGCGTCGGGTGTTCAGGGAAGTGTATTGGGCCCTTTCTTAATCTATGTAAATGATATCTGCTCGGTAGTTCGTAGTAACATTAGACTTTTTGCTGATGATACCGTTCTATATAAAGAAATAAAAAACCATGAGGACCATCAGTCGCTGCGTGAAGACTTAAGAGCCATTTCAACATGGTGCAAAGAATGGCAAATTGAAATTAATTTCACTAAACGTGCCGCAGTTACATTCTGGAAAAGTAAGAACATAGAAGTAGGTTTTGAGTATAAAATAGATGGAATAAATATTCAAGAAGCCGAGTATGTAAAATATTTAGGAGTAACCATTTGTCGAGATCTTTCATGGGACATGCACATTCGTCGAGTTATAGGCGCGGCCAACAAGAAACTGGCTTTCATAGACAGAATAGTACGGAACACTACAGAAAAAGTACGCGAAACATGTTACTTATCACTGGTTAGACCACAGGTGGAATACGCCTCATGCATGTGGGATCCGTACGAGAAGGGACATATAATTCAATTAGATAGAGTTCAGCGCAGAGCAGCCAGATTCGTAAAATAAAAGTACGAACATAAGGAAAGCGTCACTTCGTTATTGAGGGATTTGAACTGGGTACCACTGGAGGATCGTAGATTGAACTCAAGTTTGCGGTTTCTGGAGAAATATAGATCGGAATGGCTAAAAGACGAGGTTGTAGAAATAATTGAAGCACCAACGTATATAGGTAGAAACGACCGTGACGATAAGATGCGTGAGATCGATTGTAGGACGGAGCGTTATCTAGGCTCCTTCTTTCCGAGGACAATATGAGATCACAATTGAAAATTTCAACCTGCGATAGACAATCTTTAGGTAGGTTATGGTGCATTGCACCCCCTGCCACTCACCAATTAGGTGAATTGCAGGGTAACATGTAGATGTAGATTTTATATTTAGTTACTAATGTTAATATCTTTGTATTTGCATTGTGTACAGGGCCACGCTTAGGGTGTTTGGCGCTCGGGTGCACGATATCTCTGTGGCACCCTCCTGGTAGCCAAGTTTTGTGGTATGAACAAATACGACTTTTTTCATCGTTAGAAAGTGGCGACAAGCTGATGGATCTCTGTCGATGTATCCCAGAACGAGCTAATTGAAATAATTCGTTGCATAAATATAAAGATAAACATAATTTTATATCTGCTTTACGGAAACTTATAAAACTCGTCGCACATGTGATTAAACGTTAATATTCTGTCCCATTACGTTAATGATCGATAAAAATTCGAATATTTTTTGTTTTTTTTTGTCGCTTTACAAGCCTAATTAGAAGCGATATTTATTTTGACCATAAGAAAAGAAAATTCAATTATTTATGCATTCCTACGTCAAGGTCCCGACTTCATGTTTCCATTTTAAGATATTTTAAAATCCAACGAAGAAGTAGTGAAACTTGTGAAAGACGGAATCTGCATAGAGCGGAAACCTGTCAAAGCCGGAAATATCGGCATCGCAATTATAAAGATCACGTTTTTATCAAGTAAGTCCCTCTGAAAGGCGAAACCTGTGAGACGCGGACGGAAAGCATTATGTGTAGCATTTCTTGTAAGAAGAATTTGAATTTGAATCTGTGAAAGACGGAAAGAAATTTTCAAACAGAAATGTTTTGGTTGGTTGGTTGGTTGGCTTCTCTCTCCCCTGCCAGGGCGAAGTAAGCAGTACCCAGCGTATCTACGCTGTTCCCTGCTGAGTTCAGTAATAATATATATTTTCACTGTTTATAGTCACGGCTCAGTTATTGGCGGGTCATGGAAGGGAAAGGGATAATTTGGGTTTTTGTGTGGTGCTGCTGAAACGACATAGTCCCATATATTCTGTATTAGCGGATTATTACAAATTCTCAGGGTATTATAAAAATTTTTGTTTATAGCCTCCATATATTTCGGCAGCGGTTGAATTTTTAAGTCTTTATGGATGTCTTCATTCTTTTGGAACCATCTGGCACCCGTAATGAGACGTAGCATTTTATTTTGGTAGACGGTGAGCCTTTTAATTTTCGTTTTTCTACAGTATGACCAGACAGGGCAGGCATATGTTAAGATGGGACGGATCATGGCAGTAAACGTCAATATTTTGGTCTTGAGAACCATTGGGGACTTCAGGACTATTCAGGATGCAGTAGAGTGCTTTTTTCGCGGTGTTTGCTTTCCCTATAAACTCACTGATGTGTGCGTTCCAGGTGAGTTTTTTATCTAGGGTGACGCCTAGAAATTTCACTTTTTCATGTCGTGGAATGAAGGTTTTGTAAAGTTGCAGCAGGACTCCTTCGCCTATTTTAGGATGTCTTCAGAACAGTAAGTTGACGCATTCACTGGGGTTTACTTTAAGCTTCCAATTTTTCATCCAGTCCCCGATTTTGTCTAGGTGGTCTTGGAGGAAATATGTAGCTGGTGTTTTGCGCCTATCGTAGTGTCGTCCGCATAAAGGAGAAGTTGGGTGTTTTCGAATCGCGGGAGGTCGTTAACAAAAACATTGAAAAGGGTTTGGAGAAAGAGCAGAACCTTGAGGGACGCCAGCATAGCATTGGAATATGGAAGAAGAAGAGGTATTAAGGCTTACAAAAACTGACAGGAGGAAAGGAATGAATGAAGAATTTTTAGAAGGTAAATTGGCGGGGAGTAAGTTCCGAGTTTGTAGATAACTGCTCGTGGCCATACTTTATCAAAAGCCTTCTCAAGGTCGAGGAATGCCGCAGTTGTGACTTGTTTGCTGTTAAAACCATCCATTATGAATTCAACAAGGCGGAGTATCTGGTGAGAAGTGCTCATGCTTGCTTGGAATCCGGCTTGTTCATTAATAGTGATGTTGTTGCTTCGGAGAAATGATTGTAGTCTGTTGTTTATTATTTTTTCCAGAAGTTTTCCAAGATTGGGTAGCAGACTTATGGGGCGGTAAGAAGAGGGAATGGTGGGGTCTTTTGTGGTTTGGGAATCATTTTAATCATGGCAGTTTTCCATGCGGTAGGAAAGTAGGCTTGTATAAGGCAGGAATTATAAAGGCTAGTCAGGAAATGTAGGAATTCTTCAAGAAGGTTTTTCAGAGCTTTATTGGAGATTTTATCAAAACCTGCAGCCGACTTTCTTTTACTTTGTTTGATAACGGTGGAAATCTCCAGTGACGAAGTCAAATTTGGTTTAGATGTAGGCGTAAGACTGATATTTTCAATGTATAGGTTTACATCTTCATGAGGCGAGGGAGCGTCATTGGAGAAGGACTGCTGCAAATGGGAAGCAAACATAGCACATTTTTGGGAATCTGTAGTGGCCGTGACTCCATTCAGATATAATGGTGAAGGCGTGGTTTTTTATTTTTAAGGCTTCTTGCTAATTTCCAGACGGAGTAATCTTCATGTGAAATATGATTGCTCCATGAGCTCTGTCGGTGTAACTTGATGGGGAGCGGACGCGGTTCCTTAGTGCATTGAAATAACTTCTGTCTTCTGCGAATCTGGTATTTTGCCATTTTTTCTTGCGAAATTTCCTTTTCTCATTGTTTTGATTATTTCTGGAGGCATCTGGTCAGGGGATTTTTGATGCTACAGAGAATGAAAATAACTGGAGGGAGGAGTAAATGGAGGTGGTAAGGGTTTCTACCGCAATGTCAATAGCTTGCGGAGAATTAAGTGGTAGGGATACAAGGAGTTCCAATTGATTGCTGACTGTGTGCTGTCCGCCAGTGAGGGTAGGAGATGGTAGGTGGATAATACAGGCAGGTGATCTGAGGAAGAATTATCAAGAACCACAAAGGTTGGAGGTTGAGGTAGATTTGCTGCGAGGACTATGTCCAAAATATCCGTTGAGTTAGGAGAAACCCTGGTGGGTTGTAACGGTGAAAATATTGAGAAATTATAACGTTGCTGTAGTTGGCGTAATCGGCGGCCACGCTGGTTGCTGACAAAGCATCCCCATGCAATGTTTTTTGCATTGAAGTCTCCTGTTAATATTGATTTTGTTTTAAAATTTGGAAGATTGCTTTTCTATCTTTGGTTGGGTATGTGTTGCCCGGGGGGTGGTAAATTGACCAAACTGTAAATTGTCCTCGGTCGGTGCGTATGCTGAGGTCAACTAGCTTTAACGTTGTTGTAGGTGGATTAGGTAATTGTGAGCAAGTTATCCCTTTCCTCTTTCCCTATCCCCGGAGTTCTTCCTCTTTCGATTTGATTCCATTGCAGTTCCACTGGGGAATCATGAGGTTCTCTTTAAGATTCCTACGGGCCATTGAAGTATCCGATAAGAATGTTCCAAATTTCCTCAAGGACGATTTCAAGCTTTGTTTTCCCTGGGGGAGGAGTCCAAATAGACGTTTGACTGCCGACATAAAGAAGTGTAAGGGCGTCTCCATCTAAGGGAGCAGAGGGAAAGAAGTGAGTGGAAGCGGAGGAAGTATGAGCGTTTGGAGGGGGGATAGAGGCTAATGGAGAGGGAGAGGGTTGGCGAGATGGAAGGGAGGGAAAATCAGAGGGCGAAAAATTAGATGGTGCTTTAGCGGCCTCCACGTCTTGACGTCTCCCTCTCAGCCTATCCGCATAAGATTTGAAAGTTGGGCAGCCTCTGTAATTTGCCGGGTGAGCTCCGCTACAATTTGCGCATTTTGCTGGCTCCGGTTTCATCACTGTACATTCGGCAGCAGCATGAAAGTCACTGCATTTGACACAACGCCTTTTCAACCCACAGGATTTATAAGCATGGCAAAATTTTTGGCATCTCGTACATTGTGGAGGTCCCTGGGACGGCTTATAGGCAGTAATTAATGCTTTAAGGGAGCCGATGTACGGATTATTGTAAAGGCGTTGCGCCTCATCTTCACTGCTTACAATGACTTGGAATATTGGAGCTGGTCGTAGCGGGAAGGGAGACGATAAGGCGTCAGGGTAGAGTTGCAGTTTCTTTTCCCATTTCTCCAACATCTCCAGGGTAGGTTTTGTTTGAATGCACAGTCAATTCGCCTCTCTTACAGCAAAAATGGGTATCTCAGAGGTAGTGCAATGAATAACCGGGGAGGGAGGAGGGAAACTCGGTGTCGGCATATGCCTGCTCTTATGAAGAACACCAGGGGGGCCAACAGCTTCCGAAGGACGGAACAGCTGAATTTGCGCGGTCTCCTCAAACTTTGCAAACAGGGGGCCGGGTGACCTTGAGAAAAATCCTACTCGCGCAGGATTCGTACCCGATGACTTTTTCAAGCATCGGGCGAGTAGCAGCCAGCGTCCTGACCACAACACCACCGGCACCCCTCCAGGGTAGGTTTTGTTGTGTGTACTTGACGTAGGCTTTCCACCATTATATTCTTCAGTTCAATAATACGTTTGAGGGCATCAAGTGGGTAGTCAATGGACAGACCCCGGATTGCAAGGACTGGTTTCTTTCCCTCAGGGAGTCTGTATGTGACGTAATCTATGTTATTTTCCTTGAGATGGTTGATAACCCCCTGGAAATCACTCATAGAGGAGCATTGGATTCTAAGTTGCTTCGCCTGCATAACTACTACCGGTTTCATCGTGCAAACATTAATAATTCCCGGTTCGCGATTGTGCCAATTGATAGTTTCATGAATGAATATTGGCGGAATGCCATTGCGTTGTTGAGGATTAGTAGCGGTATCATTGGGCGGCGTCTTTTCCACTAATGGCCTCGGAGGGAGATTGCACTGGCTAGAAGAGTCAGACGGGGCGAGATATATATCCATCGATTGCGATTCTGTCGACAGAGGGGCGAAAGAATGGGGTCCCTAACAATCACTTTTTTTGGAAGTTGCGGTGAGTTAGTTTTTCGTTTTTCTTTACGTGATTGAACTAAAACGAAATCGTTTTCTTTCGTTTGTGGGAGAGTTGTATTGTTAGAGGCGGCGCCGCATACTAATGCAATGAAATTCGGGTTATCGAGCAAGGTTTCGGGGATATTTATGTTTACGGTTCCAGCAGCGGGAGGTAACATGGGTTGGGGGAGGTGAAGGACGAGCCGTGACTCACTGAATTCAGCTGTCTTGAGGTTGAGGGGACGCCCCACGGTGGCCGACCGGCCGAGACTTCACCCGCCACTGCGGCAGAGGTTGATGGTTCCTGAATGGTCCTTCTGTCCAGGTTTTCGGGTCGGATATCACCAGCAGACACCGGGTTGGGGTCGAGGGAAGCAGGGGAATAGGCAGAATCAGTCTCGCTGTCAACCGAAACGGAGTGTTCCGGCGAAAGAGACGCAGAGGGAATCGGCATGTCCGACGACATGTCGATGGGTTGGAGTTCAAGCAGGCAGGGTCGTATATAATCAAACGCGGTCAATAAAAGTATTCCAAAAATCGTAGTCCAAGAGAGCGGTAGAACACCTTTATCAAGGTAATAAACAATACACTACACCGATACGGCTAGCTCGGCTCACCCGGCTAAAGGAGTAGCTTTCGGCCGAGTTAAGGTTCGCTCTCGAAGTAAGGAGCTCCTCGTAAACACGTCTGTCCTCTCCGACAGCTAAACCTTCAATCCAAATGTTTTCAGGTAGTCTGTTTCGGGTTTTGTGTTGTTTACGGATCGCACACCACTTGCGATCCAAAACCGCTTTTGTTTGAAAGACCTTTCGTCCCAAGAGGTATAGCGACCAGGGCCATTAACAGGAATTACGGAAAGAACCCTACGCAACGCATGTTTCCTTGGCAGCCAAGGTGGGAAGGTCCACCCCGAAATCGTCTCCTACCAACATTTAAACTTGCAATCCGCGAGGAAAATGACATTTATTGGTCAGAAATTTCTCGTGATATCGTATGAAGAATATAGAAATCTGAATGTTAGTCCTACAACTATTCACTCCCAAGATAGAGCTGCCACAGATCATGACAGCTTCGGTCGCATGCTTGCATATGCCAGAATTATCTCGAGATTGAATGGTCACAGGACTACAATTAAAATTTCTATATTTGTCGTATGATGTCACGAGAAATATCTGATCAATAGAATGCCATTTTTCTCTTGGATCACAAGTTTAAATTTTGATAGGAGGCAATGACACACTTGGGTTGTCTGGCCGCGAAGAACCCTGAGGTGCTGGGGTACATTTTATAACCTTTGAATGTATTTTCGCTCGTTGCTGAGCTAATGAGTTTATTGCTAGGCAGCAAATGACAGGAGGAAGTGGGAACACTGAATTCTTGGGTGGACTATGATTTTGGGGAAACCAGGAATTATCCGATTGAGCAGGAGGGAGTGAAGGGTATTGAAAAGGGCTTGGAAAAACCAACATTCTTGCGCCGATGCATCTTTTGTGGCAAAAAGTCTACACCGTCAAAGAAATTTATGTGGAAGGAACTCAGTCCCTAGTTGAAGCCTGAAGTGTTAAGTTTGGTGCTTCGAGGTTCTCTGAGTACGTTTTTATAACCCGACGTGTTTTGGTGTCTGTGAGCTCTATCTTGCTGTGCTTGTGGTGTGATCATTCAACTCTCCTCTTCTTCAACAGTTACAACAATTTGGAGAAATAGCAATTGCTATCAGTATTCATTAAATTAATTGGAAAGGTTTATGAGAAAATTCATTCTATTTAAGATGTTAATTTTTGTGTTTTATTGAAAAAATATTCCTTATTTTCACAGACCCATGGATAAAAACTAAAACTTTTAAATCTTAAGGAAAAGATTGTTATTAAAATGGTCACTGAAGAGAAAATGATTATTAAAAATGTGACTACTCATTTTAAATGTGGAAAAACGCAAATTTACAACATTATCAAACAAAAGGATAAAATAATGAAGAAATATTTAGCGAGCAGTAGACATGATTTGGCCAGAGTGAAAGTAAGGGACACAAAGTATAGTGAGTATTGTGTTTGAGTGGCTTGCAGCAGCCAGGGCAAAGAACTTTCCTATTTCTTGTCCAATTCAAAAAGAGAAAGCAAAAGAAACTGCAGTAAAATTTCAGATAGATGGTTTTTCTGCATCAAATGGGTGGTTGCAAAGTTTTAGGAAAAGACACAACATTACATTTAATGTCTCCTGTGCGGAAGCAAATTACGTTGATAAAAATGAGGTAGAAAGTTGGCACAGTAGATTAAAAGAAATAATCCGCAATTACAAACCAAAAGACATCGGAAATATTGATGAAACAGCTTTGTTTTTCAGAGTTCTGCATAATAAGACCTTGCAGATGGAAGGAGAAAAGTGTTCTGGAGGTCGATATTCAAAAGAACCGTTAACTGTACTTTTGGTCGCATATGCCGATGGAAAACTAGAAAAGCCATTAGTGATAGGTAAAAGTCAAAACCCACGATGCTTCAAAAATTTAAAGAAGAACAAACTTCCTGATGAATGGAAATAGAATAAGAAAGCATGGATGACACCTGCTTTTCGAGGAATTTTTGGATAAATTAAATAAAAGAATCGAAAAGGAAAATAGGAATGTTCTTCTTTTTCTAGATAATGCCACCTGCCACCCGAGTATTTGACTGTAAAATATTCAACTAATTTTCTAGCCTCTTTGCACGACATCCGTTCCACAGCAACTAGACAATGGAATAAAACAGAATGTAAAACTTAATTACAGGAAATTGATGCTTCAGCATCTTATTGCAAGTATGGACTATTGTAAGAGTGTCTCAGAATTAATTGTAAAAATTGATGTGCTAGATGCAATTACATTTTTAAGCCTCTCAGTGAAGTATGTGAAAGACGTATGCATAAGAAAGTGTTTCCAAAACTGTGGGTTCATTTTTGATAACATTGATTGTGAGGAAATTGTTGCCAATAATGATTACAGTGAAATCCAAACTTTGATTGAATATATGCATGAAGATGAGGTTAGTGTTGTGAACGCAGAAAGTTTTGTGAACATTGACAATAACGTTTTCACAGAGAATGATGAAATTGGCATACAAGCTGTAATAGAATCTCAAATTAATGACATGTGGGAAGTTCAGAAGATGAACGGGGGGGAGAAGATTGTGAGGAACCGGAAACACTTACATCATAACAAGTGTTAAGTTACATTAACGCTTTAAAACATTACGCCAAAATAAAGGGGGAAAATGACTTATGAAAAAGATCTGGAGTTAGGGTTTTCTTTCATCCGTATGACGGAATCACTAAAAAAGAAAACAAAACATTTGAAATTGGACAGTTTCTTGAAATAATTTTTAGTGATTCTTTGCCTTTTTTGTAATATTTGTATTATATGTAAAATCTATAAGTGTCTTTATGAAATATGTATAATTTCTGGGCTGTGGGTTTTTAAAGGAAAATGGTTTAATTGCAATAAATGTAGTTGTCTATGCATGATTTTTTTATATTTCGTAAAAAATCAATGTCGATTTTTTTAACCTTTCTAAGATGGAAAACCTGCTTAACCCGGAAATATTGCATGGTCCCCTGCGATTTCGCCTTTGACAGGTTTCACGTATATATCAATAATTCTCTTATTATTCGGAGAAATTGTTATGGGATTTGAATTCGCTACATCTACGATCACCAAAAGAAAGGCAGCATAAGGCAAAATTTACGCAATATCATATTATATTCATTTTGGGTTTCGGTGTTTGACATAACTAAAGCTATAGTTTAGTAAAGGCTCCACCTCTAAAAGATAGTAAAAACGATGATCCACTAATAAAGTGATAAAATGTAAGCTTACGGAATTGAAATCTTCATATTTACGAGTCAACAAACACAATATAATGTAACTTGATAATACTACGTAAAATTAGAAAATTCGATCACATTCGGACATTAACCTAATTTATAAGCCCATACACATCCATCTTGTAAAAATAGCAGTCACCGGTACCAATACCAATGTTTATTGACAAATTGAAGTTGAACATAAGAGTGAAGAAAATACAAACAGGTTTTATAGTGTTTATATCCTGTTTTATTTACACAAAAAACATCTTTTGAAAATAATATCACAGAAAACTAGCTCTTCTGGCTTTAATGATGGCAAAGCATTTAATAATGTCATGCATGTCAAGTTCCTAGCACAATCCATGCTCAATCCATATAAGACTTATGCTTGATAATCTGGATTGACCCATAGATGAACGTGACTATTATTAATTTAATTTGGAAAATGATCTTTCTCCCGAAGCCACAGTAATCAGAAGTGTTAAAAGAATTCGGAGATAAATTGCAATATTCGGAAAGGTGAATATTAAATTATTGGTGAAAATATAATTCAGCGTGTCAGAAACTGTCATTTCTGGTTTTAAATAGCTCTGAATTATCTCGAGTTCATCACAAAGATCAAGCGCGTTAATATCACATTATCCCCTTTAACTTAGGATAATTTTGATTGCAGAACCTCACAATACCTCATTTTCTAATCCTTACTAACTATACACAAATCTGCTATTGTGTACAGAAAGCTAAATGCATTTCTAATGATTTGAATCTTTCATTCACAGATTGAATCCGATAAAGTAAAATAATTTTTTTTTCAGCATCTGATATAATTTCATCCTTTTGTTCGTACTGAAAATTTGTTTTTTTCCCTTCGAGGACAAACTGATGAAATATCATAAAATATTATATAAGCCTCAACATTAGCTGCAATTTCTTTAGCAGGTTGTAAAACATTATTAAATCTCTCGCCTGAACGAGAACTTTTAAATGTAGCTCCAATTTTATTCATTCTTCCATACTGTTTGAAATATTGAACTTACTATCCTGACCAATTTTTCTTACTATATTCACTCGTATTAATATGCTGTACCAAATTAGGACTGAACAGATGAATTTAAATGATTTTATTTTAGTGACAATGCAAGATATGAGGGAAAGTTCATTTCTTGTCGCCAGTAAAGTGGTGCCCCTGATTGACTTACGTGATTAATTCTTGAAATTTTAATATTGCCTTTGACTGTAAGTCCATAATATCAAATTTCAAGAAACTCGGTTACGTAGAAGCCGAGAACGAACATGCGAGTGGACGGACAGAAGCTAATAGGTGCTTATGCTGGAAGCGAAACGCCCAAAAACGAGTCTTTCGAGCTATATCATGTCGTTGGTCGCCAAGGAAACTTGTTACTAAAAACTCTGCATTTTAATGAAGTATGTAATCAATTCGCAACATTTGATGAATTTCGAACCAAAGGCAGAGATTTACGAAAAGAGAAAATATGTTCATTTTTCTTTAAAATGGTTCCTGTCTGAAGATCGTGCGTCAATTGCTTCTGGTTTCATTTTGCTAAAGAAAATAATCCTGCACGTGTGATATTGCTTTCAGCAATGTCGAAAAGCAGTAATGAGCACTCTCAATCTAAAATTTTTGTTATCAACGAAAAGTATAATACAAAAGTGAATTATTTGCATTCACTCCTGTTTTGATCTCTAAATTCAGTAATTTTATTTTTTAAATAATATATTGGAATATAATAAAATAATACAAAATTCAGCGCGCTGTATAAATTTTAAATTTAAAAAATTTAAAAAACAAATTTTATTATATTCGATAAACACAGGTTTCGAATTCATATAGTGTTTCCCATTTAAAAAAATGAAATTAAAAATATCCTGTTCTCACTATAATGACAATCAAATTTAATACAGATTTTTCCTGGAGTCAAAGCCGGGTTCCTTTTCTGATACTTGAATATTTTTGACGAATAAATTGCAACCACTTATGCGCATATAACCTTTCAGCAAATGACTCCGTTGAATTCTCCTGCGCGGAAATGATATTAAAAAATCAGAAAAATAAGTCATGATGTACTGAGTCGTCTCGAAATGGAAAAAATCCAAGAAAGATATCTGAAGACCTTCGAAACCATGGTAATATCT
This sequence comes from Tanypteryx hageni, assembly GCA_028673005.1. Classification (NCBI taxonomy): domain Eukaryota; kingdom Metazoa; phylum Arthropoda; class Insecta; order Odonata; family Petaluridae; genus Tanypteryx; species Tanypteryx hageni. Next base: position 34,919,789 of record CM054115.1, read on the forward strand.
GAAGTGAGATTGTATTTTATTCGGAGAGTATAAAAATATTCCCCTCGGCGGTATCTGGCACAGTACCGTCCACATTCGTCTGTTATAAAGTCGATCGGACGGTTATAACACTCTCTTGAGAAATGCAAAGGGTTTTGCTGAGCTGCCTCATTGTACTCTCCCTCTCTCCGTCTCTGTGCTACGCCGAGGAATCGCCTGAGCAGTGTGGAAGGGGAGCTTTCAAACTTTCTCTCTTCGGAAGAAAAAGAGATGACAGGAAATGGAATACCACATACCAGTTGCTCAGTTCCTCGTGCAATTCCACCGACGACTGGAATCTAATCGTTCAGCAGAACGTGACCGAAGTAGGAGGCACGCACCACATTCACCTGATGGGATTCTTCACCGGTAAAGTACTATGAAACTTCGTTTTAACGCCATATTCCTCTTATAATACCATCTGGCCAAAATATAATTGTAAAGTTAATTAATACACTTAAGGCGGATATCACCAAATACTATGTGATATCATTACGATTTGAACCACTTTTAAGTAAATAATGGAAATAATAATAGTTTGATTGCTGGATTTATTTCACGATGACTACTATAAATTTTCAAAGCAGTTTCAATTAGAGCAAACGCGAATATTGAATCACTAGTCAATTTATCCATGACTGCTAGTTGGTAGAGAAATACTAAATAATGCTTGCGTAAATTTGTTTTTAATTTCCAGAGAATGCCAATCTAACGGATCTTTCCCCGCACGTTTCTGTAAGCCAGATTTCCGTGGGAACACCTTCCAATCAAGTTACTGATGAGCACTTAAACGCAAGATGCAGAGGCAAGTGTATTAACCGCTGGAGATCTCCATTTAGAATTATTACATGAACATCATTTAACTTATAAAATAAATATATAATTTCTGAAGGTAAATTTCAATGATTAATCGCTCAAATGATTCCTATTGCATTGATTTATAATTCTTACATTTCATTATTAGCTCAAAACTAACATGATTCCTTTTTAATGAGAGAATATTTTAAATGTAGAAAAAATTTTATATTGATAACGGATATCGACTTTATTTTAAGACGTTTTATCGATTTTTATCTCTAGAAAATTATAAATCAAATCCCTTATGATTAAATTGTATGTACAAAAAGTGTATGTGACTTCTTTTATGCCGGAAATTTTGGTGAATTTCTTTATGAATTTGAACACCAACCCGGGACACTAATATTTCGGAATAAGTCAAAAAATCTAATTTACTCGTTAATTCGCAACCCTTATTCACGAAATCGTGACCAGTCGTTAGGAAGCTAACCTTACATAAATGTGATATACGATCAAAGGTAGAAATATTTTGGAGGAAAACCAATACCTTTCAGAGTAAAAACGGCGATGAATGAAAAGGCAAGATTGCGGACTCAGAACGATACTCATTCGATAGCAGCGATAGAGAAACTAATCATGGGACTAGCTAGATGGTATGTTAGTACGGCTCTCAATAATATATATTTTAAGGATGGTGATTTATTGAAAGTATTTTAATGACATTTGGCCATTGGAACTATTATTCGGCTCGGGAAAACCTTTCTTTTTGCATCGGTAGATCTTATTCGCCAAGGATACACAAAAGACGTCCTCCAATTTTTTGGTAAGTCAGGTATGGCGGCTGATCATAGAGTAAAAACGACCCAAGGGGAATAGTGATTATTTAAAAGCAAATTATAGGGAATTCCAAATCAAGTGTCGACATCTGGTATCAAAAATACCTATTTCCTCTTACTTTTTGATATTTCCTTACGTTTGAGTGTGGTAAACAAAAATTAAAAATCACAACACGATTTCTTAGATGATTTAGTAGTTGAATATGAACACTTGATGACGACAATTTATTTTTTTTAATTAAAAAATGTTCCGAATTCGATGTTTATCGACAATTATCGATTTAATCGAATCCTACCAGGCCTAGTTATATCTCAAGCGGGACTAAGGCTGATTTTTTAATATTCCAAAATAACTATGCAGCCTAAAATCATTTTCAATGTTGACGAAGTGCTTGTTGATACTTAACAAGAAACATTAAAGACAAATGGTGATGTAAATGGCTTTATCAAACTGAGGGTATTATGAATAATTATAATTGCCGCGGAAACTTTTCCTGGGAATAAAAAGAATTAGGAAACAATTTTTTTAATATACGTTTTAAGATCAGAATACAACATAACAATGACTTTCCTTAGGTTTGATATATTTATTTATAATTTATTTATTACCGGAACTGGGGGTGTGGCATGCTTCCGCATGCTCCCTTATTTCAACCACTGCCTATTAATTGCAAATGTTACATTTTGAATAAACATAAACACTTACTGGTATGGCTACCCATCAACGTTTCATCTATTAATAGGTTTTATTTCTGACATTACACAATAAATGATACCACTACAAAATACTCAAGTAAACAAATACAAAACACAAATATGATAAAAACTTCCGAACATTAAATTAACTTCACATTAGACTAAAACATTAAATGAGAAATTAATTATAGTATAAAAATTATACATTTTAAATTCCTGAAGTCAATCTAAGTGAGAATAAGAAGATTGCTTCGTACCAAGCAATAATGTAAAGTTGCAAAGATATGGGTATCGGCAATTTAATATAAATCTATTTTTCCAATAACAATAATACAGCTGTCGCCATGGCAAAAAGGTAGATTTTTTTTAAATTAACACCGAATCTTAACTTCTTGTGTTGTTATGTTTAGGCATTTAAATACAGATAATTTATCTTAATATCACCTGAAATAATGTAATTAAATTTTAACACTCGGCGGATAGATTAATCAAGTATGAGCTTCCCTTCGTTGTGATGCCTTATTACAAAATCCGGACTCGATAATATTTTCACTGCGAATTACTTTGAAAACCGTTCATTAAAAGCTGTGGTAACGAGTAACGATTATCTGAAACAATGTTTGTGATAATCGAATTAGGAGAATCGAATTGCATCTTTTTTCATAAATTGTTTTACCCTTTTATCTAAACAGATGACGAGACACAAATAAAGGAGCTGAAGTTCGTCCCTAGAAGTGAATGGAATGCACGTCGACCGTCTAACTCACTCATATAGGATACATCTCGGTTATTACAGTGTTCCTTATATAAGCCATAGGATTTGCAAACAGGCGATGCTGAAATTGCAAGACAATCGAATGAGTGATATTGGCGATATTTTTAGTAATTTCTGCTCTTGTGGGGACGGTTCGATTCTCGAAGGAATTGGATGGAGCAGATTGAGTGATAGCGATATAAATTTAAGATATTTCCTGGTCGGGAGTGACCGACCATCTAATAAGCAAATGGAATCATTTGCTCTTCTCATCAGCGAGGGAATAATGCTTGGAAAAGTTTCTCGAAATTTTAATCTGCGTGGGAGCTTTTTGGCTGAGAGTGAGGAATGGTTCAATGCGACGAAATTAGTACATGTGAATCAAATATAAATCTATTTTGAAGGTACATTTACCCTACATAAAAACATGAAAATTCTAGAGAAATCTCCTTTCATTAAGTCCTATAGTTTAAATTGAATTTCTGTTGGTAATGCTAGAAAATATTTTCTATTGTATTAAAATTGTATGTAGAATATGTCAATATATCAATTGTAATAAGAATTTATGTTAACTCCAAAATTAAATGCAAATACTACAGAAAAAGACGGAATATTCATTAATTCCCCTTTCTTCAGTACATGCCACTTTGTTAGTATATCAAGATTGGAAAGGTGCTCTCCATGTCGGAGTGCACATAGTTTGCAATGGCGTCATTTACGATTTATTTTATCATGTAAAAATAAAATAAATTACCCCTTTATTTTCAGTTAAAAATCTTTAAGTAAAATAAGAAGGAAAAGCATATTCCATAAATGGAATACACAGAGATTTCAATGTTATGGATATTGGTATAAAACGGTACCAAAAGATTTTGCTGTTCTTGAATTTTTATCTCCGAAACTATAAGTCATAACTCGCGGACTTCTTTGTGGTAAATATTGTCATATTTTTGTAAAACGTTCTATCTATACCTCACAGATCATATAAGAGCGAAGGAGAGAAAAATGTGGTTATTTAATTGTTTGCAGATAGAATTGTCCTATCGACCGATGTAAATAGAATTTGTGGTATTATACTTGGGCCATTCTCTAATTTTTTTCTCCGAAACTATAAGCTGTAATTATGTGGTCCCGCGAATCTTTTTGCGATAAATGATGTTGTTAATCCGAATAAAGTTTTTAATCTATACCTCACAGATCATATAAGAGCTGGGGTGAGAAAAATATGGTATTTAATTGTTTCTTGACCAATGCTATTTAATAAGATACAAGTATAAGTTTATTTAAATTCCTATATAAAGAGGAAGTTCTAATTGACGGGTGCAGTTAAAAATCACAATTGGGCGATAAGGTTTAACAAGAACCACTCCAACGTAATTTAATTAAAATCTGTCAAGCGGAGATGAAAGTTGCGACGGACGGACGGACGAGACGTGCCCATTATGGCGTTACGCTACTAACGCTCGCTGGTAAATACAGCCTAACAATTCGAATAATCTAATAAAAATGGAATAAACATTTTATTTCAGGAAAATGTTTTAAAATGACATCTTGATTCAAGTAATAGAGAAATTTCGCAACAAACACGTTTTGATATACTCCACTCTGTTAACTATTTAGTTAACGTAATTAATAGTTGTTTGTTTGGATCAATCTGAAATTGACTACGAGGTATTTCTATTCCACTGTTCATTGTTCTTCCGAATACAATGAATTTTAAAAAAGTGAAAAACTGGAAAAAAAGTGGAAACACTCACCAGTTATGATCGATGCAGCTTCAGAAAAATAGATGTTAACATGAGGTTACAGAAGAAGACATTAGTGGCACCAAATAATTGTCACGTACAAATGCGTAATTGCTCAACGGTTAAGTAACAAAACCAAAAAACACGTTAGAATCCATCCATGCCACCCTAAATACACTATGCACTTTCATGTAGAATCCTTCACAATATAGAACGTCCACTCGAACCAATTTCTTGCAGAAGAATGATCCTTGAGCATAGCCCTTTCTCTTCCCTGCTTAAATTCTCACATTTTCCTGGAAAGAAGATGCATTTCCGCCTGCACTGCCTTCTTTCCAGAATATATAGCATCCTAAGGTTCTAGGAGTAAGATGACCCAAAGTCGTCCATGCCATTGACAGAAAAAGCCGGAAGGCCGCCTGCAGTTTTAAGCAGGGTGTTGAACCGGAGAATTTATGGATTCGGTTTGGGTTCAGGCAGTTTCAAATTTTCTGGGTTCGGTTACATCACACCATATCACCATTCTTTCCTTGAATTCCGCTCACACCCTTACTCACTCCTTGCCTTGCTCTCTTCACCCATTTCCAGAACAACTTCTTATCCCCCTCAAAATCATTCTGCATTTTCTCAGCTTCATTCATCCGCAATTGTTCTTTACTCTCTTTCACAATATTTTTTGCAGCTCTTTTTATCTCTTTATACATTTCATACAGTGCCTTTCGCTCATTTTCATTCTTTGCAGCAATCATTCTCACATATGCCTCCTTTTTCTCATTCACAGCCACTTTAACTCTCTCATTCCACCATGCATCACCTCTCATTCTTCCAACAACTGCAGTTCCACACACCTTAGTAGCACACTGCAAGATGATACCTTTCAATCTGTTCCAAGCCTTCTCCACATTCTCTTCTCTCATTTCCTTCTTCCATTCACTCTCTTCCGCCATTAGCCTTTCTTTTAGCACACTTTCATATTCCCACCTATTCATTTGCTCTTGCAATCTTTCCACTTTTACTCTAGTTATCTTCTCCCCTTTCCTCTTTCTCACAATCCATTTTCTTCCAAGATCTACTCTAGAGATCACTAAATAGTGGTAGGATCCACATTCCGCACCTCTCACAACTCTCGTATCATTCACAAGCTCCCTCAACCGTTCATCATACACAACAAAATCTATCACACTTCGCTTCCCCTCTTCTCCATGTATACAAGTGGATTGACTTGTGCTTGAACCATGTGTTCGAGACAAACAATCTCATTTCCATACATACATTCACCAAGCTTTCACCATTATCATTCACTCTTGGGTCACCAAATGGTCCAAGGACCCTTTCCGTGCCTTCTCGATTTACTCCCACCCATCCATTCATATCTCCGAGCACAAAAACTCTTTCTCCTGGTTCACACTCACTCAAAATATCTCTCAATTCTTCCCAAAATTTATTCTTATCATATTCATTCTCACCGTAAACCGAAGCATAACATGTAACAAGCATAATCCTGCGCACACCCACTTTCATCCGCACCCACAACAGCCTTGGTGACACTAGTTCATGCTTTCTCACATGCGTCTTAGCCCTTTCATTCAGTATTAATCCCACACCTTGACTACCGTGCACGCATTCATCTACTCCAGACCAAAAGGCCAAACTACCGTTATTCATTTCTATCACATCCCTCCCTTTACGCTTAGTTTCACTCACACACAAAACATCTAACCTCCTTTTATCCATCAATTCACTGTCTTTCCCATACACACCTCTTACATTCCATGTTGCAATCTTTCATACCGGGTCATCATCGGATGGGCCAACCTGCTTCGACCTACGCCGCCCATCATGGTTTCGGTCGTCCGAGGCATTCTTATAGCACATTGTAGTAACGTTAAAAATAGGGTAAGCAAGGTTACCAGCCTATACTGTACCCGTGCTACATGCAGAATTCCCTACTAACGGTAAGGGCACAATACCAGTCAGTTTGGGCACAATTTAGCCGTCTGCAAGCGTGGCGGACAAAGACCATACCACTGCTTCCTTTACCTTTGCAATCCCTCTTCCCTCCTTACCTATCCTACTCCTCAGGCTTCACGAAGAGAATCGTATACAAACCTATCGCCATCTCTCGGCCGTTGGATTAATCTCCCAACCCACAAAAACGGTTTCATAAAAAAGCCTTATCGAAAGCATTTTTTCTTTATATATCACGGTAGGTCAGTTGGTAGAATACCCGACGCGAAATTGGGACAGCCTATCTTATAATTTTTGTGCTAAAATTATTCATATAGCTTCCCAAACTCTGGGAACCTAACTATATTCTTTCCAGAAATCATTACATTCACGTAGCGCATTTTTTCGCAACGCGTCCGTTTCAGGAATGTTACTACCGCGTTGCGTGAGAGTCTACTGTAAACTCTGCATCTAGTAAAAAAAGCTAGGTACATACTGAAATATGATTTCAATCTCAATATTTTTCGCTCTGATGAGAATTTAACGAGAAGCAAGCGAGGTACTTTGTAAAACACATGTAGGTCTTCATGCAACGTAGTCGTAATTATTGTCCGATTTTAACCAAAATTGGAATCGGTCAATTAATTTTAACAAAACTCCCCAATACCAAATTTCATGAAAATATGTCAAGTGGTTCCCGAGTTGAAACAAAGGAACATTGTAAACTACATGTAGGTCTTGATGTAAAGCGGTCGTCATAGTAGTCCGATTTTAACCAAGACTGGAACCGATCAATTAACTTTAGAAAAACTCCCCAATACCAAATTTTATAAAAATACGTCCAGCGGTTCCCGAGTTGAAACAAAGGAACATTGTAGGTCTTCATGTAAAGTGATCATCATTTTTGTCCGATTTTGACCAACATTGAAATCGGTCGACTAATTTTAGGAAAACCCTCCAATACCGAATTTCATTATAATACATCAAGCGGTTTTTGAGTTTTAACATGCGGACGGTATCGACCTCCCCTATATGCGTTTACTTCATGCAAAGAACGCATAAAAAGGGAAAATAAATAACCCTGCTATCTTCACTGACCTTGAAAGCTGTTTATACCGAATTATGATTCCAAGGACTTTAAATGGACTTTAGTAATTTTTTATTGTTCACACGCACTCAAACATATAACCCCCAACCCAATATGCCTTTGTGTTTCTCATTCGGATCGGTTTACTTGCCCTAAGGTTCATCACATTTAGCTTAATAGAGATAAATATAATCGAAGCCACGATTACAGATGTTCGTATATAAGGGTGAGACACATGCAATCGAATTCATACCAATCTCAACTGTTTCTCTTCATGGCGATTTCTGCTCGGAAAAACATTTTTGCTATGGACAAGAGGTTTTTCGCGTTTTCGGCACTGTTTCTTTTACCGCTAATCTTATGTCCAGCTGAAGACTTTCCCGGGACATGCGAGAGAGGACTCTTCAAATTGTCGCTCCATGGAAGAAAGCAAGACGATCAATGGAATGCTACCTACGACCTCCAGAGGTCTTCCTGCTCACATACTAAGAACTGGAATTTATTTCTTAGCCAAAACGTCACGGAATTCGGGAGTATGCAGTATATACATCTGAGCGGTTATTTTACAGGTACAGAGTGGTTGATCCTAATTCGGTGGCATTTTTATTTTTTTGTTTAAATCCTATTTGAAATACTTCCAATAAAAGTTTTGAAAGAAATTCTTAAGCTTGTAATTAACTGAAGGCTGTGATATACATATATCTCAACATGGAATCACCAACACAGAAGTTATGTGTAATATTCATTGGCAATGTCGGAGATCTCCTTCTCAGAGCCTGTAGTTGAATTTTGAGACTATTAATTAAATATTCAAGAGTCCTAACAATTGTACTATAGATCCGTTATAATTTAACTCTTAATACTCATTTGAATACAAATAATATAATATGACTGCCATGAAATTCTAAATAAAAATTGTTCTTGGCAAAATCTTGTGAAATTTCATTAAACCGTCTTTAGCCAAATGTTACAAAATTAAGTGATGCTTAACAGCATGTTGCTTTCTTTCCTTTTCCAAAACTTTACATTCCATTCAATCCTCTGAAACCTATGTTATGTTATATTTCTATAGATTTGGCAAACACAAATTCCTACAGATTTTATTAGTAGGTGTTTTAACGTATTTTATTTTTGCAGGCGGTGGGAAAGACACCGGCGTGAATGATTCTCATCAAATTATATTTGATCGGTACAGCTCTATTTCTTCATGCAGTTCTAAGCCGGATGCTGACTCCAGTTTTTCACGTGAACGTATGTGTGTGTGTATATATGTATACGTATAAGCTACTCTTCGTCATTACTCTTTAAATCTACTTTATGGTAAAAAATTAAGTTTTGAGTCGGCCATTGCCATACTGCAATTCGTATTCCGACACTATCCAGAGACATAAAAATTGTATGCAATCCTCAGACTACGATGCTATTTCCTTTGTACATATTCATGATAAACCATAGGCAAAGATACAAATGAAATTCAAATTTATATCTTCCTCGGAAATTCATAAAACCACGATCGGTTTCATTATGAGCAATAGGTGACAGGGTGTGAAAAACAGTTCAATAAATAAGGAAGAATAAATTGGAGAGGAGGAAATGGAAGGGTTAAACCGAAAGCGAATGGATGGTGGTATGAGTGGCAGTTAGGAAAACTGGGGTGAAGTGTGAAAAGAAGGGCGAATAAATGACAAAAGTTACTAAGCTCATACAAAATCTTTAGGCAAACTTAATAGAGGGCGTCTTCTCTGGAAGATACCTAGTTGAATTTGATTTGCATCATGATTTAATTCCATAAAGTGGAGCCTGAACATATTAATGACATATAGTAACGCGTACCCAGATGGTACGAAAAGCCACGCGTTCGGGCAATGTTCTCGACTTGCTTGCTTCTAACATCCCGCATAGGATAACTAAGGTATCCACAGAGGAGGGACTTAGCGACCATCGAGCTGTGTATGCGGAGTGCGAATTAAAGCTCAAAAGACATCCTAAGCCTCTTCGGAATGTATACGCTTTCGCCAAGGCCGACTTTAAAAGTTTCAGCTTACATCTCAAAAGTACCTTTGTCAGTTATCGTGAAAAGACAGAACGATTAGGTATGGAGCCATCATGGTTATTATTTAAGGATATACTAGGAAAAGGTATCAATATATTTATCCCCAGTAAGTTAAAATCTGATAAGAAAGAACCTCGTTGGTTTAATAAGGAAGTCAGGATTGCCTTAAGACGATAGAGGCGTAGCCACGCAAAATTGAAAAACATACCTACCACCGCTTCCGATGAGTATCGCACAGCTATAGTCCATGAGTATAACAGTGCCCGCGTATTAGCGAGAAAAACCATGCGTAACGCATTTAACACCTTCCGGAATGAGGTATTAAATACAAAATTGAAGGAGGATCCAAAAGCGTTCTGGTCCTATGTAAGAGAAGTCAAGGGAGTGGGTTCTTCAATACCCTCCCTGCGATGTGATTCCGGAGACATCCTTCACGATGGGGAGGATAAAGCTAATCTACTAAACGTTTACTTCGCGAAGGCGTTCACGGCAGGTGGAAATAGACTTGAAGATAATCTTATTCCCGATGGATGTACTCGGATGGATAATATTAAAATCTCTGAGGCAGGAATAGCGAAGCAACTGAGTGCGATAAAGCCCAACAAAAACCCAGGACCTGAAGGAATTCCCGCGCGTGTATTAAAAGAACTAGCAGAAGAAATAGCTCCCTTCCTTCGGATAGTTTTCGAGAAATCTCTTACCCTCTGTGAGGTTCCTGATGATTGGAGACTAGCACACGTCACACCCATTCATAAGGGAGGTGACAAAGAAAACCCCGAAAATTATAGGCCGATTTCTCTAACATCATTATAATGTAAGATTTTGGAGCACATTATTTTTAGCAACACAATGCGTTATCTTGAGAGTAGATCGCTCTTAGTCAGCTGTCAACATGGCTTCAGAAAAGGTAGATCCTGTGACACCCAACTCGGTCTGTTTGTGAATGATGTTTTATCATGCGGCGAAAATAATAAGCAGGTCGATGCAGTGTTCCTTGATTTTAGAAAAGCTTTTGACAAGGTTCCCCACCGTAAGTTGTTATTAAAATTGGGAAATCTTGGCGTTAATGTTAAAGTCATTAACTGGGTTCGCGCTTTCCTTTGGAATAGAAAACAAAAAGTAGTCATCGATGGTAAGTCCTCGAGTGTGGCAGAAGTAGTCTCTGGAGTGCCGCAGGGTAGTGTGATCGGACCTATGCTTTTCTTGCTTTATATAAACGACATCAGCTCAGTTGTAAAAAGTAATATCAGGCTTTTTGCGGATGACACCGTAGTCTATAGAGAAATTAGTGGTCCTAGCGACTATCGTCAGCTTCAGGATGATCTGGATGCGTTATCTGTTTGGTGCAAGGAATGGCAGCTAGAAATCAATCAGAAAAAGAGTAACGTTCTAAACTTTGGGAAATCTAGAAGCCCATCGTCCGTGTTTACGTACTCGATAGATGGTGAGAGCATTCCTGTTTCGGAATCCGTGAAATACCTCGGGGTAACCTTGAATCGTGACCTGTCTTGGGACACCCACATAAGACGAGTGATAGGTGCGGCAAATAAGAAGTTGGCTTTTGTGCGTAGGTTAGTCAGGAAAAGCACGGAAAAGGTGAGAGAATCCTGTTATTTATCGTTGGTTAGACCTCAAATGGAATACGCAGCAGCGGTTTGGGATCCATATCAGAGGGGACTCATAAAGGATTTAGAAAAAATACAGCGGCGAGCAGCTAGATTCGTGAAAAAGAATTACGATAAAAAACAGAGCGTTACGTTACTCATTGATGAGTTGAGTTGGCCATCGTTGAAAGATCGTAGATTACAGGCGAGACTTAAACTTCTAGATAAATATAGGTCGGAGATATTCGTAAATGAAATGAAGGATATTATTCGACAACCAACGTATATCGAACGGAGGGATAATGAGGACAAGATTCGCGAAATAGATAGTAGGACGGAGAGGTATAAGGAGTCCTTTTTCCCTAGGACAATACGTGACCACAATAGATAACTGTGAATAATAATTAGTTAGGAACTTGGTGCGAGGCACCCCCTGCCATCCACCGTCAAGGTGACTTGCAGGGTAATATGTAGATGTAGATGTACGCTATTCTTTGAAAATATTATCCTAGTCCATCGTTGCAGATATTAGCCATACCTTTATAGTATAGGTCGACATTAGCTGGATAAGGTCGGCATTAACCACTGTCGGACATGCGCGCGGGTAAACACGCCATGTGAGTTTTTAACCAATTTTATCAACCGAGTAGCAACAACTCGCCCATGCATAATTTTATTTGAAATAAAAACGAAAATAGTGAACTGTATGCTAAGGAAATCCATTCTGAATACGGGATTTTCATTGCAGGTCCGGCGTTAACAGAAGCTGACCATCTAAAAATAGTTCCACGATCTGACTGGAACGCAAGGAACTCCACAAAATCGCTCCATAGACTCTCGCGTCCAGTGACGAACCTGAACATTTTCTACGACACCCCAAACTGCGCCACCTCTAAAGAATGCGTCCGAGCCTTGAGGGATGTACAAAATAGAGAAATATCAGTTTACGGAGACATATACGGGAACTTCCATTCGGGAGGCGACGGTCGCATTTACGAAGGTATCGGCTGGGATTACACCATGGACGGCGGGATGAATTTGGTGTACCTAACAAGCGGAGAAAACACCCCAAAACCTCAACAGCTTGCCTCATTTGCTCTACTCGTTCGGGAAGGAATAAGGAGGGGAAAGATATCCAGGGAGTACCAACTGCAGAGAGCGGCGGCAGAAAGATCCAGAGAATGGATGAATTGGATTAATGATTTATTATCGCCGCCTTAACACAGGAGAATCAAAGGCGATGGGGAGTCAGAGCCGCAATGAAGCCTTAGAGGTTGAGGAATTGCCACATTAGGACTATAGTTGTTTAACAAGGTCCATAGTTGAAAAATGGGATTTTATCTCCATCATTGGACACTTGTTTTTCCATCAAAAACGATAATTTAGAAAAGGTTCTGTACTGTAATAAAAACAAGTAGTTCTGGAAAGAACTAATCCGTCTACTTTCCTTTCAAAAAACAAAAGGGAACAAACCAATTCAAGACCAACAAAAACCAAAAACAAAATTCTCTCACCAAAGATGCCGTAAGAATTGCACAAAAAGAAGCGCAGCTTCGTTTACAGAATCAATATGGTTACTGACAACAATATGTACGTAGTATTAATATTAGTAGGCATTAATATTTTTTACGCGATTCCGATAGCTATGAATAGATCTAAGGATAGATTGTTACCTCGATTGCTATCATATAAATCGAAACACGGCTGGAATGTGCACTCGGCTACGCTCCAGCCGAGTTCGGCAATAATCATCACCATAGCAACAAATCGCAAAAATGGCTTTTAAAACGCCGAAACGAAAGTTTTTGAGAGAAATTCAAACAAATACAATCGAAAATCAAAATTGTGTGATAAGAATAAGAATTTTCACATTTTTCACCATATAACAGTACAAATCCCACTCCGATATCATCATTCTAAAATATTTTAAAATTCAAAAGAAAAACTCTCTGCACGACGGATTTTTAATTAATCGTTTAAATAAAACTGGAAAGAATTCACCTGGAATCGAACTCGAGACCTGTAAATTCGGAATATAAATTATGGCCCGGAGGTAGTCTCCGAGAGCGCTAGCCTTACACCAAGTTTCATGGAAATCAGTCCATTCATGAAGAAGATGCTTTTTTTACGACCTGCCGATTCCCTCTTGCCTACGCGCAATGGTATCTAAGAGGTAGTGCAATGTGTAGCTGGTCAGTTTAAAAATTTTAGGAAGAAAGGTGACTTCCCTTCATAGATATTAAAATTATTTTAATGAGAGAAGATGCTAGTGGGGACACACATGCGTACACACACGGACAGGGAGGCGATCTCATAAGACAACTAGTTAAAACCAGGACTAATGCAGGCTGGTTTTTCAAAGTTGACTTCCCGATTTGATTATTTTTATTGGCAGGAAATGTTTCAGTATGTGTTAGTCATTCCAAGGAATTCTCATACCATAAATACCACTTGAAGTTCATAGTTTATCAATGATAGAGAAAAATTGGAAAACAAATTAACAGAGGATTATCACGTTTAAAATATGTACTAATAGCAATGCCAAAATCTCTTTCTGACACCATATTTTGCATGTATTAAAAAAAAAATAAACTAATTTAATAAATGTTAGTTTATACGCTAAAATGTATGGATCAACTGTCCATTGCTGAAAGGCAGCCGAGTGGAAGAGAAAATAACCCATTTGTTCACTCATCTAGGCTTAAGTCGAGTTCATTAATAATCTTCTCTATGTCAGCAATCCGATAAAATGGGATTTTAAACGCAAAAATGCTAAGTTTTCGTAGAAATTCAAGAATTCCGATCAATTACCAAATTTCGATGATAAGAATTGGAATCTACATTCTTTTCCCCTTATAACAGTACAAACCTCGCCCCGATATCACAATTTTAATATATTTTAATTAGACTATTAAAAAAAGCCTTAATCTGTTGGTTGGCTTGTTGGTTGGAACGCTATATGGGATTTCCCATAAGAGGTATCTTTCACACTTGCAGACTTATTTTCTTTTCCAAAATGAATTTAGAAGTAATTGACCCACGATCTTCGGATAAGAACCATTTTAAAGGGAATTAAATTAATATTCTTATTGTCGAGTTTTGTTTTCGAATCGAATTCGCTCACATTAAGCAAAGATATTCGGAAATTTGTCAAAATTTTGCATTTTTATTGAAACGTTCCCTTGGCTATCAACAGCATTGTTGTTCACATATCTGGTGAGTCGATAACAGCTATTTTTTTCGGATTAAAACGTTAAAGATGTAGTTAACTTAGTTAAAATCTGACTACATTTTAATATTATCAAATATAATAATGCATTGGATTTAGCTCACTTCCTTCCAATATAGTTGAATATATTAAGTTCCAATTTTCCCGTTGAATTTCAACGGGCAATTACGCAAGCCAATTAAATAAAACATCTCTGCACGATGAATTTGAGATTTCCTATGTAAAACAAATAGGGAAAAACCGTTCCAGGAATCGAACCCGGGACTTCAAATAAAATATAGCCCGGAGGTGGACCCTGGCAGCACGAGCATCATACCAAGTTTCATGAAAATCGGTCCAGTGATGCAAAAGTTGTTAGTAGGGGGCACACATAAACACAGACGGAACCATTTCATAAGGCTGTTTCCTTTGAAAACCAGCCTACCTACTTTCCATTTTTTGGAAAATAGGCTAAAAACAGGAAAATAAAGGAAAGAAAATGCTTAAAATATCGTACGATTTTCGTTTTAAACAAAGTGACAGAAATGGCCGCATGTGGCCCACTACAGCCGCCATTTTGGCATCTCACACCCCTTTATGTGCTTTCGAGACTAATAAGTCCCCAATTCTTAGGAAGCATAATATAATTCTTTATCGAATTCTAAAGGAACTGGATGAATTTAAATCTTTCATTTATCTAAAGTGCGTCCTAGTACATAGGGTCTAAAACTCATATCAGTGTGCGGTGCGTAAGGCGGCACTGCACCAAACCCGAGGGCCACATCACATGTTACATTTGTTTCAGTCTTAGCATGTCCGTACTACATTTCCTATTCCCTGTCCATTTATTCTCCTCCTCCATTACGGCCGGAGATCCTCTCTCCCACCGCCCATCCATTGATGCGCTCTTAAACCCTTTCATAAAAAAACTAGATTCGAGATGGTAGGATAAACTTTTCTGACAAGCAAGAAACACGCTGGTAGCAGAAAGAACATTCTTCTGTACCCCAAACTGTTATAAATGGAAGTTGGCAATAAACTGCGAAAAATTGAATTATTTGAAGAATTATCGAACCCGCCTTATGGCTGAAAATTTTAAAGAATAAGCAATTAAACCAAAAGTTTTCAAAATACTCACCTTAGATATCTCTTTTAGGCGCAACAAGTTGTCTTCAGTGTTAATTCACCTAATGTATATTCCTTTAGAAATACTCAAGAACTTAACTGAACAAAGTATGAATGTATTAATATGGAATTAAGAAGCTCCATTAAAATTGTGATTATAAGCTTTATATTAAATTCACCCCTGTGAAGTATGTCATGCTTTCTCAAGTGAGACTTCTTGGTGGGATCGAGATTTCGGAACTAGAGAGCAACAAAGTCATGTGGGATAACGTCTGTAACAAAAGTGCTCTGACAGAAATAGAAAGACCTCCAAGTATAAACAAAGTTCAATGTAGACATTGTAACCTAAGCTAACACAAATGCACGTAAGTTAATGCATATAAAGGGATTATACATATATATTTGTGTGTGTGTGGGTGGGTGTATTATATATAAAAAAATATTTCAATATTATCACCTGTTTGTAATTTTTCGTTTAATTGATTTTTAAGTGCGCCGACTGTCATGGTCATTTTGGACTGTCATCAGCTGGAGGGACACACAGAAGGGAGGAGGGAAATCCGGTTCCGGCATTAGCCTACACTTTACGAAAAGCACCACTGCTTAATGTCCCTTCCGAAGTACGGAACGCTGACTGCGCGGTCTCCTCAAACCACACTAACGGGGCCTCGGAAAAAATCCTACTTTCGCCGGATTCGTGCTCGCAGCCCCTTCGAGCAGCAGGCGAGTAGCAGCCAGCGTCCTAACCACTACACTACCGGCACCCCCTTTCAGTGATAAATAATACTGCACAAGCCATAGTTCTCAAAAAATATAACCATGTATATTAGGTTGGTTCACTCTTATATGGGAATTTTTTTTAAAAGAATTATTCTGCTCCCACCCTCTTATTTGGTGATCCTATATACAAAAATATTGTCTGTGACGTTTTGTCACAAATGGGTAATATTTAGGGGTGGACCCAGGGCCCCAAATATTTGTAAAATCCTACGAAAAATATTCTATCAAGGGGCTATCTGTTTATTTTAGCAACTAGGAAAGAGGAATAGAGTAATATTCTAACTTTTATTTTGATAATACATTGCATGTTTTCTCTTTAATATAATAAAGTAGGTTGCATTGACTTACTCGAATTACTTTGCATTTCAATGCAATTTGAATTTCAGTGCGTATTTTAATACAGGCAACACGCATAACACATGTGAAAGCATAAGAGACGACATGCATGACATTAAAATTGTAAGAACGCTTGCTATTCTATAATAATTGAAACGCCTGTTCTAGGAAATGATGAGTATAGGACCCTTAATAATCACAATATTTTTGTCCAATTCGCACAATATTTAGATCGCCCTCCTGGCTCTTGAATATTTTGGTTGTACAAAAATGGGTTTGCTCATTTAGGTAGTAGCTATGGCGGAAAACTATGGAAATATGTTAATGAACTTTTGAGGGCATATTATAAAGATCCATAACAATTGGTTTTTTTTATAAACTGTACTTTTAATTGCTGAGGGGCAGCCAAAACTAACATTAAGCCCAGGCTATCACGAGGATCGAAACGTGAAACTTTAAGGGCGTTGATTCCAATCTATTTATTATTAGTTATTTCTATATTTTTATGTTGATAGTAAGTAAGCATGGTCTGAATTTATCTGACAGATGTTTGTGTTAAAATATTTAAAGATCAACTGCATACATATTCAAGTTTAACATTCGTCCGTGGGAACTCGTACAGTTTCACATGAGTGTGGCTTATGTTATGATGCACGCTGAAAAGCAAACTGCGTTGAGAGGGGAAGTAATACTCTCTAACTAAAACAGCCATCATAGCATATGTTAGAAGAAAAATGTATTATACACTAGTTTAGGCAGGAATTTTGAATTCTTACTCCTACCCGCATATTCTGTGCTCTCACACAAAAACATTGCTTGTGGAGCTCGTGACATTATATACCTGATATTATCTCGATTATACAAGCTTTAATGTAATGACTGCAATTCCGTTCATTGCGGAAGGACCGGACGTAATTTATATACATGCATATACAGTAGTTTATCGATTATCCGACTTCCAGCATTATTTGGCGGTCCTTATCGATCCGGCGAAAGTTGTGAGTAATTCGGCGTTCGACGGAGAATCGCATCAAAGGCAGTATCAGTCCGGCGATAGCGCACCGCGTGGTGCCAAAACGTTTCGGGGCGATCGCGAGTAGTACAGTAGGATCTGGGTTATACGTAGGCTTGGTAGGATTCGATTTAAATGTAAATGTCGATAAACATCGAATTTTAAATACTTTCATATTCATGAATTGTCATCGATAACTGTCGATTTTTCACCACTACATCTTCTACGAAATTATGCGCTATGATTTTATAATTTGCCTTGTCACACTCAAACATGATATATTTTATCACCAAACATCCAAAACGGAAGAGAAGTCGATAGATGTCATAACAAACGGCCACACAACATTCGGAATCCATTACACTTTCCTTTCTGACGTCTCTTATGTCACTTCCGCGGAATCCAAAGCCAAAGTTAAGGGACAAAACAATATGATAGGTTTGTGGCGCTCTGTCTTTACCCTCGACCGTATCCGATAATCGTTATGAGCTTTGGATTTCATTTACTGAAAAGTCGGGAGACGTTGATTGTGTTCTGTGCGACAAGATCTACCGACCTCCTCCAAAAGCCAAAAAAGAAAAGTTTTCCCGAAATGAAAAATGACTACTGATCGTTTTAAAAAGCACCCTGTCATAAAATTTATATAATCCTTCCTCCAAGAGTGTCCCCTGTGCTTAGCTTCTTAAGAAGCATCGTTCCGTATATATACTCTAGGCTTTTTCCTGCATTCATATTCGTTTGTTACTCAAAAAGGTATGATTTTTTTAAATCAAAATATTCATTCATACATTAGGTTACACATTATATTCACGTCACAGATTTTTCCATGAATGATCACGATTTCGTGCATAAGGGGGCACGAATTAATGGGTAAAATATGCTTTCTGATTTATTCCAAAAAATTGACTTCCAGGTTGGTGATCGAAGTCGAACAACACATTCACCAAAATATAGAACACAACAAACAAGGCAGCATACAAGAAGCCTTCTTTTAATTTACACACTGTCAATTAAATTTAATTGGAAGAAATTCAATTTATAAAATCATTATAGATACTAGTACAAAAGCCCGTCAATATGACGGGTATGCGTGGATTAAATACTAAATTCTTCCTCCTTTTCTCTCTTCCATTCTCCTCCCTTGTGTTTTCAGTTTATATTCAATTTTTTCCGATTGTTTGACATTTCATAAAGAGGTTGCAATGAAACAAAATCATGAAGGACAAAAACCGATTGAAAATTTATGTGAAAAGTTTCAAGTAAATTTAAAACAAATAAACACGTTGCGTAAAAACTTGGTCAGAAACGACTCCAATACATTGTAATGATGGACAACTCAACGTTTCAAATAGGAAGATTCTTCACGCATACATTGAAAATATCTTTTCGTTTGCAAATTTTATTGGGCAGTTTAAAGAAAATTACTATATTGATAATAATTATGATTAATTTCTTTCGATAATTAAGATATTTGAAGCATAGCCGGTGCATTTATAGTGATTACAAAAAAGATGTAAATTAAAAAAGCTACTTACAAAGTTCTTTCGTCGTCAAGGTAAACAAAACAAAAAGCTAATTAAAATATTAGCGGTCTTATAATCGTTCGCATTTCTTCAACGCCTTAGAAATGGCACTGCAGTAAACAAATCAATCATTCAAATTAAGCCATAACCAAGTAAAATTTTAGAGCACCCAGCGAGCACCAATATACTTTTGTAAAAGTAGGACATGATCAAAAATCAAATCAAATCGACTTCAAAGTTATTGGAAATGTACTTTCATACGTCTAAGAAAGAAATCAGGCGAACAAATCAAATTAGTAGTACTAGGAAAGACGATTTTAAAATCGTAGAAATGCACGGTAAGGCTGCTAAAGAGCACCGCGGTGTAGACCCCTGCTCTAACCACTACACCACCGGCTCCCCAATGTTTACCCATATGTTCGTGGAATCAATGACCTATATCTCCAATTCGATCGTGAAACTCTCCGTTCACCCCATTCACGCCCCTTTCTCCATTCCCCCGTCGTTTGGACACACTCCTCGTCCTTGGCCGTGACCTATCTCCTTGATCTTTGACCCCTTCCCAGTAATCTCACTCCCTCTTATCTCCCCCGAGTTTGTTTCGGTGATGCCGACGGAGTCTTTGTAATTGAAATGGAAGGTGAACGCTAAACCTGCTATCTTTATTTGATGCGTTCTTCTCCCCCAATCCTCTCCCCAACATTCGCCATAGAGATTTTTTCGCTCAAAACTCTCAAAATTTTACTCCCACGATCTACTCGTTTCTTCCATGGACCAGGAAATTAATTTCGCCCGCGTATTTACGCGCGCACTCTTGCCTCCACGGATGGTAATCATAAACTAGTCGCCTTTTAAATAGTAAAAAAAAAAACAATCCGTAAGCCATCCAGGGCATATTATCAGGTCTACTTTATATGCATTTTCTCTTTCTCCGAGTCGTCGCGGACGTGCTCTCCAAATAGGTTATAGAAGTAGTAGGTTGGTGTCACTTAAATTTCATTCTCGGGGACCTTTCTTCCCCCTATGTACAGGCCGAATAGCACCCTGACCCTAGGATGAATGGCTTAAGCGTACGTACACATTTACATATGTGGAGTGAAAAAGACCCAATAGTGAAATATTACGTTTGTCTTATAAAAAAAAACCATTTTTAAATTTTAAGAGCATTTTGCTTCAAGCGTGAGCCCCTATTAGCTTCGGTCTGTCCGTCCGTCCACCCATCCGTCCTCTAGTCTGTACGCATGTTCGTTCTTGGCCTCTATCGAACAGATCTTCATTAAATTTGGCATTAAGGACTTGTGTGCAAATGCAACACGAAAACGAATTAAATGATACATACAATCCAATCGGGGGTTCCAATTTACAAGAAACCAAAAAGACGAACTTTTCGTCATATCTTGTAAAATAGCAAAAAATTTTATATTTATTCATATTTATAGTTAAACAGAATATTTTTTCCTTATACATTTTTTTCGAACGATTATATAGGATATATAGTATATATACGTGTATATAATGCCTTGAAATGATAAAGTTTTCAAGTTTCAATTTAATTCACAATAATATTCATGTTCAATCTGAGAGAGCATTTTAAGCAAGAGTTTTACCCTAAATCTCGCTTGAGTGAAGGCGCCGTTGAATCATCCTAGCGTAGTGGACGATTTTTTACGAGTCGTTTTAATTACCTCAGTAGCATGACCAATCATCATGTTTGAAATATCCGTAGCTAAAGCGTCTCCAATACTTTTAGCCATTCAAAACTTTTTATACAACGCATCGATTACGTTTATTTGATAAAAAATATTCTGGTAGAATGAAAAACAGGAACTAAAATTCTTCACTTCTGATCAAAAGAATTTCCCCCCTTTCTTCTGATCCAATTTCGCTCGGTTTCCTTAGAAAATAAGCGGACGATAATAGCTCGAAAATCGATTTTTGAGGTCGACTTCCAAGGCACAGCCACGTTCCTCCTCTGTTTTGTTTTCATTTTCTGATTCCACAAAAGTAAAGATTTTTTATCTAGAGCTGGCAAGAAAAACACCAAAATTTATTTCTATTTTTTCGACTACCAGAGCGGTTATTATGCGTTCGTGGCAGAATTTAATACTTTCGAATCGATTTTTCTAGAAGTAGAGTGCAAGAGAGAGAGAGAGATATGGCGAAATAGGA
Source organism: Tanypteryx hageni (assembly GCA_028673005.1). Classification (NCBI taxonomy): domain Eukaryota; kingdom Metazoa; phylum Arthropoda; class Insecta; order Odonata; family Petaluridae; genus Tanypteryx; species Tanypteryx hageni. The sequence goes on from CM054115.1 coordinate 34,941,480, forward strand.
AAAGAAGGAGAGAGTGGGAGATAGGGGATAGAGAGAGAGAACTTCCCGAAGGCCTAATAGCGTTTTAATCAACTTCTCATTTCTTTATTTTTTCCTTTGGCGGATAAAAGTTCGGTACACGGAGTTTGCATCACACTCCGTACATTGCCGAAGCAGTTGAGTAATTGTTTTTTCCCTTGACACAGGCCTGATCCAGAGGAGGGCAACTGCCTCCACCCCCTTGCTCCCCTCCTCCAGGGCCATGAATTCAACTCATCACTCACCCCCGAAAAGAACTCGTCCTGAAATCTATGTGAAATATGACGCACGATCTTTGTGTTGGCATTTTAAAATATGGTTAATATTTCCGATGATATTATTTAATATTTTGTAATAATTCAACTAAACCCATTATTAGATGCTTATAATATGTTGTTAATTTTTCTATTTTTGGCAAAAGATGAAGTTGTACCTGCATTTCGGCGAAATGAAAGTCTAAGGCATCCTCTTTCACTTTTTAAGAATATATTTCCCGAATCATCAATAGGAATTTGTACATTTTGCCTCTTACATTTTCAATTATTCTCAGCAAAAATTTGATTTAAATTGTGTGAAAACAGAATTTTTAGTAGCCAAGGGCCACGGCAGGGTAATGAATGACTAATTCCAAAAAAATTATGAATTAAGTAATAATATATAAAACTTGTTCAAACTGTAAAGTATAAAAATCCGTACTTGAAAGTTTGATCATAAGTAGTCGACATTCTAAGTTACTGTTATTAACAAATCTTGCGAGCTTGATGCAAAATCTGCAATATGGTCGCTAGCAATGTCATTCTCGATCGACAAATAGCCAAGTTGATGACCCGTTCTTGTAGCATCGTTGACCGCACGTACGTTTTTATAAGTTTTAGCATCGGAAAACTTCTTCCCCAGATACTACAGTGACAGGCAGAGCCAGAAGAATTCTAAGAGTAATGTATGTATTAGATAAGTCTGTATATCGCTTGTTTGTTGCAAGATATTGCAGAATCTTAACTGAGTCTTTGTAATGCAATGCCGGAATGATAAGCTTCCAGTTCTTCTGCAAGCATGAAGCCATCAAGATCCCGATTGTTTAAAATGATTTTCGTAACACCAACTAATTTTGTCAAGCTAAAAATAAATTTGACTGTACAATGCCTTTAAGTAGGGTCGAAGCTGTCATCTAGAACAGCGGTATTCAACCTGGAGTATGCGTACCCCTGGAGGTATGCGAGGTCTTTCCAAGCGGTTTGCAAATATATTAATGTATTCCTACAGCACTTTCCCACTCGACAACCGGTTTCGCCATCTTCCTCCTACTCCTCGTCTACCTATCAGTAATCTTCCTTTTCATCAGTTTCTTTCAGTTAAATAATCCAACACGAAGAAATTTTAGAAGAAATTTCAATTTATTCGCCATGAATTCTGCATATTGTACAGAGCGCAGAAATGATGGAGGGAAGGTAGAAAAACAGAAAATCGATGGGTGATTATGGTTATGAAAAGAAAATGTGGGAGGAGATGAGAAAGAGAGGAATTCTGCAGTTATTAATGCAACTATGACGGATTGGTTAAAGTGTGAAGAAAGGGATGCGCAGAGCTATTGGGACATAGTAACTCATTATAAACCATGGGGTACAAATTTCTTCAAAAGTGTTTTAAGGGCTATGCCAACAAAAAAGATTGAATATCACTGGTCTAGCATATTCCCAAGCATAAAGATCTATATAAGTACAGTCTGGAGAAAAGTTAGTGGTGTTTCATATGGTAAAGTTATGGAAGTGATAATGCATTTACTTTACGAAACTTGCATCACTGACTGTGCTGTACTAGCAATAAAATATAGTCATCTCGATTACTCTTCAAACTTTATCTTACCATATTGTGAGCATTTCATGGTCATCTGGCAAGATATATATCTTAAAATTTTGCCAATTGGAGTGTGGGGTCTCAAAGGCACTGGGCCAAGGAAATGGCCTTGCCCTAAGGCCGGGCCTGCTGACAGATGCGTTGGTGATTCTGGATGATTTTTTTTATTCTTGCCTTTTCTTCTATGAAGTGAAACGTTACTGGACGATATGTACACAAGTGATGAGGATTGATGAGAAAGTGCTGGAGGTAATTGCTGAAAAGACTTGCAGAATAAGAAAAAAGTGCTGAAGTTGCATATTTTTCCTGTTAATGTGGTATCAAGGCTTATGGAGACTCTAAGGGAAAGCCGTAGTGAGGCTTCGAGGTTGCACAAAAGAAGGATGGCAACTGGAAAGGTTGTAGTATGCTAGCACTGGCAATTAGTAGTATTAGGGTGACAACTGAATGGTTTGCATCATCAGAAAAGAGGAACAGTTAAATGATGGAAGCTAGTAATGAGCCACACAAAAACATCCGAGTTTGTAATTTTCCCTACAGAGAACATAGAGAAAGTGTTAATAAATCTAAGTGAAAACTACCCATCAATCAATTATAATAACTATAATAATAACTAAATAATAATCTGCACTGAAACAACTTGAAAGAATAAAAAGGATCACTATCATAACTAAATCATTAAATTCAAGATGAAATCATTAATTTAATAGCTAGCAGCAATAATTGTATAAGTTATAGCAGCAGTAATCTTCTCCATTACATATTATAGACACAATGCAAGGCATTAAAAAATTTATCAAATTAATCTAAAAATTGATTGAAAGAATGGATCACAAGATCTCTCTGTGATTGGCATAAGCTGGAGTATTGAAATAGTTTGGAAACAGGAAAAAAATTCTGTTATGAATTGGAATCAAATCTGGTTCTTTTGCTTGCCAGGCAGATATTCTGCCACTAAACTATCATGACAGACCATTCACTTCAGAATGTGGATATATTCTTTCATGTTATATATTTCAATTATTCCCAAGTGAATCTACCTTGAAGACGGTAATAAATACCAGTATAGACAGAATTCCTCAATGCATATAAATAGTTATCTTTAGGATTTTGCAAAAGTATTAATCGAAGAACTGATGGAATAGAAAAGTGAAATGATTTTCTTGAAGAGAAACAAATAGATTTAATAAATTTTCATGTGCAAGGGAATAATGATGCTGCTAATGCAAGTAATATTTATTTAGGTTCACAAGCATGAATATTAAATAAGAACCAATCATTTTATTTATGCATTGCACAGCCCATAACTTAAATCTTGAGTTTAACAATTAATATCAAAATATCAGAAATTAAAAATTCTTGTAATACATACATATACTTTTGAGTGATAGCCATACAGCCAGTGACAAAGATATTCAAAGGCCATGGGAAAGCAGAGAAGTTCTGAGATGCAACTATGAAGGGCGTACTGCAGAGAGAAAAGATCAGAACCATTACATTAAAGTGCATGAATGTTGGTGCAAATGAATTCTGAATGTAAAGGAAAATCTAGAGTATTATTTATGCTAGCAATGCTAAAATAATGTTCCTGTAGCTTATATAATAAAAAAAAATTACCGTAAATACCCGCGTATAATGCGCACTTTTTTTTCGAAATATTCAAGTTAAAAATTAGGATGCGTGTTATACGAGGGTACATAATCTTCCTATTTTCATTTGACCTCATATTTCCACAATTTCGGCACAGTAATTACTGCCCGGGTATCCTCATATTTTTATTGGTGATTTTTACGAAAAGTAAGATAGAAAATAGTAAAATTGTATTAACTAATTCTATAAACATACATTAATTAGATATAAAAAGAATTAATTTAGTATTTATTCATTTTAAAAGCCAAGAAATTCTTCGTCACTGGAGCATTCTTCTTCGATGTTGTTATCGGAATCGTCATCTCACGCATGACGTCACCCTACACCGGCGCCCGGCCTGGTGGTGAGGTACTGGTACTACTTACAATTAGAAATAATGGCAGCTGATGCCTTTGAGTACGCTGGGAGTTGATGCTTCTTGTAGAACTAAATAAAGTTATCGTTCCCTACCTTTCTCTCAGCGTTCATACGTGATTTATTCTTGATTCTTCGAGTCTGTAGTTAATAACGGTTATTTGCTATCGTGTTTACGTGCTCCCGAGTGTGCTAATAAGGGTAAAACTGAAGGTTGGGCGAACCCGTACACCTCAGGCATGACAAAAACGTATGTAAAAAACATAGGATTATCGTCATTCCATTTTATTAGCTCAAAGAATGTCATATGCCATACTATGAAATTAATATAATTCGATTTATTATGTCCTAATATCACCTTGTAAGTAAACATAAGAGTATGTAATGATTGAGTTAGCTGACGTTCTTTTGGAACGTTATTCGAAAATTTCATTTCGCACTTTCATTATGTTACCAATAATTCGATCATTGCTTTAGAACACGTTACACTATATACTTTATTCTGGAACGGTAATGCTAAAAAAAATCGGTGTGCACTATACACGGGTATATAGAAAAATCATAGATTACGAGGCTGAAAACCCCCCTGCGCGTTATACGAGGGTGCGCATTATACGCGGGTATTTACGGTACTCTGCTCAACTTAATAGTTCTATAGACATGATTCTACAGTTGCTTTAATTTTCTGCTATTGAGATATTGAGTAAGAATTTTAAAAACTCCTAAGCAAAAAATTGATGAAAATTTGCATATATATATATATATATATATATATATATATATATATATATATATATATATATATATATATATATATACTTAATATACCTACAAACTTTGTTCCTCAATATGAGTGAAAATATAATTTAGAATAGAGGTTAAATTACTGAATTATGATATCGTCTTCATTTGATTCCAGGAAAAATTACGATGAAATAAAACAATCATTTGAAGAAATGTACATATATCAATGCCTAAATTAGATCCAAAAGTCATTAAAAAAGGCAATAATATGTTAATGAACCATCTGACCATAAAAATTATTTTAAAGCACGTTTATTTTAGAACAGCTTAACTGATATAACCTGTCAACTCCAAAAATAGATTTAAAGGTTTAAAGAAAATTTCAATACTACTACTACCGAAAAGTCAAACTGGTGAGATGCTATAAGACAAATATGATTCTGATTGATTAATATTCAAACTGGGGAATCTAACCACAGAATCTGAGTAAATCTAAAATAACACCTAACGCAAAACTTCCAATGAAATCACAAAGGAGATATGAGAGAGAACTCTCCATTGAATATGCAAAGAGACATGATTTCCTTTATATGTAGCAGATAAAAGCACAAAACGTTTCCTACAGATGTGAATGGGTTATGTGTAGTACACAGGAAAACACAAATTATTAAACATTTTAATTAGTTTTATTTTAATATTTAACCCTTGATGTTTCCATGTGATATGTCATCATCATGATCTTCACAAATTATGCTAGTAGCCTGTTCCAGTACTCATTGGCTACTTATAAGTACAATAAGTTTTTAAGTTAACTGACAAACCTCAACTTGGGGGCTGAATTTTTACTTACAAACATTCATAATGAAGAAAAGATGGAAATCCGGTGCTGGTATTAGCTCACTCTTTGTAAAAAGCACCAATAGGGCACACTATATAACATTCCTTACAAAGGATTAAATGCTACTCTTGTGTGTTCTCATAAAATATATGTGATGTTTTTGCATTGCCCAAATGATGGCTGAGATAAATTTGAACCACAAAAATGAGAAATTCAATGAGCAAATTACAAAGTTGGTGACATAAAAGTTGAGCAAAATACTGAATGGCTTTACTTACTGCAATTCTCTGACTTAAGAGTAATCCCATTTCTTCAAATGAACATCTTATATAATTCATCCTCTATCTTAACTATATTGAACAATGACATTTTCTATTAAAAATCATGCAATATTATTTCAAGATTGATACAATACCATTTTCAACTGGATAATTTCAAGACAAGAATACAGCATTCTAAATCATAATTGATATTCTATCTTCTGAAGTATAAAAAAATGATAAATGTAAATCCAATGACTAAAAACATATAAAATAAATCACATCTGAATCATGATAAAAAGAAATTAGAAAAAATAAATTTGAATATCAAAGGAAGTTCTGTATTTGAAATTCATTATTGATTTTTTTAAATTATTTGATGAATAAAAGAATTAGGTATGTACAATATTCTTGGATTGGGGATCCTGATTTAAATAAATGAAGAATTGATGTTCTGTCAAACAAATTTGTATGTGGCTTCAGCCATTTCAGAAATAAGCAATTCCTTTTTTGAAATAATAATTTAGGAATTCAGAATGCAATGAGTATAATTGCACCTTCCATTAGTATTGAAATGAAATTTTCTATCAATATATATGAACAATCTTGTTTTCAGATATAGACAACAATACATGATACATAATTTTTCTCCAGCATAACTGATAACATCAGATTTACAACCTTTGGGGCCCAAAAATATACTCAAACCAAACTAGAAGTTTCTGCAAAAATGGTTTAGTTCAAGAAATTTAAAAAATTACCCAAATTTATAAGAAAATTGTTTCAGGATATATGGTTATTTATTTGTACACAATGTATAAAGCTCAGGCAATTGTGAAAAAGTTATGAACCCCCTCTTTTTTGAATTCCATCAAAAGAGAAAAACTTAGAAAACCAATACTGGGCTGTGAAACTAGATGGAGTTCTACTTTTGAGATGCTAAAATGCCCAAAATAGCGTAAGTCATTGTATTTTGATTTAGCAGTAACTATTAAAGAATTGCAGTTAGCAGACAGTAATTGGTTCAAAATTTAAAATATTGAGATGATATTGGAACCCATGAACACAGGGGTGCATCTACCTGGGATGCCATGGGTGCAATACACCCTGGTGCTGACTTGCTGGGGCAGCTACCCATCAAGGTATTTCTATCTATATATTGCTTCAAGTTGTACATTCTGTTTGGGAATTTTTCCTCCTTGGTCAGAGTGAAAAGGGAAAGTTGGAGATACTAAAATGACACAAAATCTTCCATGCAAAATTTTTTTCTGAAAAATCACTTACTTTCATCTATAGGTCAATCCCGATTATCAAGATTAAGTCATATCAATTGAACATGAATTGTGTAATGAACTTGACATGCATGAATTTATTAAATGCTTTGCCATCATTTAAGCTACAAGAGCTAATTTTCTGTGATATTATTTTCAAAAGATAATTTTTAATGAAAATATAAAGCATATTAGCAGAGCCGGCCCACGTTACAGACGAGCCAGATGGCTGCCCAAGGTGACAAAGTTTTGAGGGTGCTCTTCTGACCATTTATCTATGCATTACTTGCAAGTGAATAAATACTGAAAGCCAATTTATATCGATGAACAGGCTAGAATCTCAATGGCATTCCTATTAATTTTTCGTTGTAAATAATGTTTACAGAGCAATGAATAAATTAAAATGCACTTTGTAAATATCTCAACAAACATTAATGGAGGGGGGCGCTGGAATGTTATCATGCCCCAGGCACCAAAATTCCTCGGGCAGCTTCTGCATATAAGCAATACTAGCTGCTTAGTGCAGCGTTGCTTGCAGCATCAATAAGATATGTGCTTACTTCTACCTGGCATTGTAAATTAATGCAATGGGTGGGTTTATTTTTAGAAATGTAGTCCAAAATACTACAGACCCTCCTAGTGGAGAACTTTTCAACTATCTCCAATGGTCCCGCATTTAAGGTTATACCAGTTCCATGTTCAACCCATAGATGGCAGTAATAGAAAGATGCATGGCATAAATATTTTCTATCAAAATTTTCTTTTCAAATTATGTTTTGCGACAGATGCTGCTATTACATATATTTACTTTTTTTTATTTTAATGTTTTTTACGACATTGATGTAATGCAATGGAAATCAAGAATGTGCATGGGTATAATTTAAAAAAATGCATGTCAAAATACTCCTGGTGGCAAACACTTAAACTATCTTTGACGGTCCTGCATTTAAGGATATACCAGTTCCATGTACATATTGCAAAGAGACGGTAGTATAGTGAAATTGCATGACACTAATATTTTCTATCAAAATCTTCTTTTCAAATTAGGTTTTCCAACAATTGCTTACATTAGATACTCGTAGTTTTTTAATTTAAATGTTTTAGGCAATATTTGCAACCAAAATAAGAAGTATAAATACTTTTAATGAAATTTCAATAACGTAGTTAACAGACCATGGATCAGTGTTGTCCAATAACCACTCGGTAACAAAATATAATGGTAAGTTGCCACCAGGGGAGTCAATGGTGTAGTAGTTGGCTTTTCAAATGTGGTTGGCCCCATCTTGATTTGCTGAAGAGACACCTGTTTCGAATTCTTATGAGGATTTTTTTGAGGATGCCCAGCCCCCTATTTGTGCATGTTGGAACTAAGGTGATGAGGATGAGCCAATGAGGAGCACACTCAAATCAACAGTCTGTCCTTCGGAAGGGACATTAAGCCGTTGGCCACCGTGGTGTTCTTCATTAACAGCAGGCTAAATGCCAGCACCAGGTTTCTCTTCTCCCTTCCTGGCTATTCATTGTACCACCTCTAAGATACCCATTATGGGTAGGAATTTGGCAAATCGACTGGACTCAGATGAAGTAAACTGTCACCGTGCGGTGACCCGAGACCTTTGCATATGATAGATGTGAAGTGTTATCTGTCTTTTCTGACACACTGACAAAATGCACTTAATATATAGATAAAACCTGTTTGTATTTTCTTTACTCTTATGTTCAACTCCAATTTTTCAATAAAAATTGGTATTGGTACCTGTGATTTCTATTTTTACAAGATGGATGTGTATGTGCTTACAAATTGAGTTAATGTCCAAATGTGATCGAATTTTCTAGTTTTATGTAATATTATCACATTACATAATATTGTTTGTCGGCCCTTAAATACAAAGATTTCAATTCTGTAAGCTTACATTTTATCAAGTTATAAATGGATCACTGTTTTTACTAACTTTTAAAGATGGAGCCTTTACTAAACTAGAGTTTTAGTAATGTCAAACACCAAAACACGAAATTAATATAACATTATATTGCGAGAATTTTGCCTTGTGCCGTCTTTATTTTGGTGATCATAGATATACTAAATTCAAATCCCATAACAATTTCTCCAAATAATAAGAGAATTATTGACATCTACTTCTTCATTGGATTTTAAAATAGGTATCTTAAAATGAAAATACGAAGTCTGGACTTGGACATAGGAATGCATAATTAATTAAAGTTTTGTTTTTTATAGTCAAAATAAGTATTGCAAGTAATTAGGCTTGTAAATCAACAAAAAATATTGGAATTTTTCATTGCTCATTAAGGAAACGGGACAAAGTATTGACTTTTAATCACATGTGCAGCGAGTTTTATAAGTTTCCTTCAAACAGATATTAAAATATGTTTATCTTTATATATATGCAATGAATTATTTCAATCAGTTCATTTTGGGATATATCGACAGAAATCTATCAGCTTGTCTCAACTCTCTATCGATGAAAAAAATCGTATTTCTTCATATCACAAAACTTTGCTAGCAGGGAGGTGCCATAGAGATATCTTGCACCTGGGCACCAAACATCCTAGGCGCGGCCCTGCATGAACATAGCTCGCAAAATATTTCAGTCTTTGAAGTTTACAATTATTTTTTTTATAACGTCAGAATGAAATGTAAACAGTAGATAAATAAAATTGAAAATGCATTTTTTTCTATCATGAGCACATAAACAGCTTGTAAAAGAAATTTTATAGACAGTAGTCCATTATTTGACAATATGTATGTATCTGGAATCAGGACAATAAATTTTGTTTGACAATTACAAAAAGCTGAAGTGCATTTATGTTCAATTTATGAACAACTGAAAAAATTGCAGTACAAATGGTGATCTGAATCATGACTCCAAATCTAATTTAGTACTGTTGACCATGAAATTGAGTTTTTGTTATAAGAGAAAATAAAAAGCAGATTTAAAAAAAATTAAAATTTTATATATTGTATGAGTTGGACAAATTTGAAAATTTTGTGGCTTCCAATAAAAACAAACATTCTTGCTTAATAGACAGGAATTCAGCTACCCTACAGTTCATTCTACAATTAAACCAAAGTAGTACTAAAGCAACACCAAAAATTATTTCACAGACAAAAGGGGGTTTTTTGAGATCCAAATTTCAGCTAGCCATTTCATTTTGAAATTAAATCATTTGTTATCATTCATAGGAAATCAACATTCATTTTGTTTCTTATTTATGATTTCTTCTATTACAGTCCAAAGTCCAAAATCTGGAATGATCCGAAATCCAGACATTTTACTAAATTTTCCTTCAAAAATTCTCTTAAAGTTACAGCAAAAAAATTTAGATGAATTCAGCACCAGATTTGTTTTGTGATTAATCGCTCTGCTCAAGCACATATTTTTCACAATGACAGGAAGATTGCAACACTGTGTGATTATTCTACTGGCTGGGTAGTGAAATTCAAGAGACCACATGAGATTCGGCAGCTAAAAATATACTGTAGAAAGACTCCCACCGATCATGAAGCTGTCAAGAACTGTACTGACAAATTTGCAAAATTAGATACTGAAGAAAATTTGATATATGACCAGGTATATAATGCCGATGAGACCTCTTTTCCGGTGCTGTTCTATGAAAGACCAACCAATGGAAATGAAAGACCATAAAGATAGCCTAACATTGCTTGCATGTGCAAATGATTTAATTGAAGGACTTGCGCAAAGAAGTTTTATTACTGAACTGAAAAGTGTCAGCTTATAAATTTGAAAAACCTATTTCTGAAAAGCTTAAATATATGAAACAACTAACATTATGTGTCATTTTCAAAATGCAACCAATGATTGCACAATAAATCTTTCCTCTATCAAAAATCAAGTTGCTAATATCTCAATCTCCAACATCGAAAAGTAAATCATCATCACACAGCCCTTGATTGCATATTTGACTTTGTAAGAGGAGAAGTATATGTTTTGATAAGCCAATAAAAGGTTTATTCTATATTTTCATATATTTTTTGTTTCCCTTACTCCATATGGAATTTTCATATAACTCATGATTAGACCATATATACACCGCTCTCAGGTTATAATATCATCAGTTATATTGCAGATTCAGATATACTGCAGGCAGAGCTGCCCCTAGAGAGGCGTGAGGCCTGGGGCAAATTGGCTAGTGTGTGACCCTGTTAACATTTAATACCAAATTTAACTTGGGCTTTTCTTGCAGTGATATCAATGTGCAGGGCTCCCCAAAGTGCGGGGCCAAGGGCAGTCACCCTACCATAGGGATGGCCCTGACCACAGGTCATCTTTCGTCCCTGTTTCTTGGATAGAATGTTTTCATTTTTTAAAAGTATTCAAGTCAAAAACAACAAAAATATCTGACTTTTTAATGAATTAATTAAATACATTTCTGTACTGACTTTATTATTTTTATTTTTCTATTTGTAGCAATTAAAGATATTTAAAAAACAAGCTTTATGTAGTACATGCTGTGTTGGATAATATGGTCAAGTCTTTGGTTATACTGTGGTAGTCTCAGCTACTCCTCTGAAACTAGCATTAGAACTGAGGAGAGGGGATTTATCTGTATATAACCCAAAAACCAGCAACCTACAAATTCTGAGATTGCTGAATTTGGGACTTGGTACTGTATTTGTTTATCAATGTTTTTATTGGTACTTCATATTTTAGGTTGCTGTCTTTGTCATACATAATCAATTTTTGCTCTTTTTCCCTTTTGTGTTGATTATTTCTATTTTTGTCTTGTAAATTGTTTTTAGTTACTCTAATACTTAAAAAAAGATGGTCATTGTCATATGACTGTTCCTTTATTCTGATTTATTTATACCATTTCAAATGAATCATTTCTATTTGTGCTGCATATGAAAGGCTATTAAAGTTGTATTTTTATTAGTACAAAGATGAAGAAATAAATAATAATACATAAATCCCAGTTTTACTAAAACTGAACCAAACAAAATTGATCCATTGTCAAAAATTAACTCCTAACTGAACCATGGACCATTTTTATGTGAAAAGTGATTCAAAGTATTTTTATTTCTGAAAATTATTTAGTGTTCAAAAATTATTAACAAGTGTAATTACTGATAGTTATTCTTGGGGAAGCTATTGTTGAGAGAAACTTCCAAGTATTATGATAATCATATTCATTGCTCTGTATGGATAAATTTATGCTGGACACATCACATTCTTTGTCATATGTATGAAGCATGTGTAATCTTTACATATTTAAATAATCTTGATTCTAAATCATGCCCATATGGCATCATGTCTAAATTTTAAAAGAAAATAAACAATTTGATAAATTATTTTAATATCTCATTATGTGAGCTTCTACTATCCTATGTTTTCAACATGATTATCTTTTGCAGCATATTTCATAATTCAGCCCTGAAAGGGTAAAGAGGAGCTGCAGACATATAATGTCACAATGCATGAAATTTCCTCTGCTGTGATCATTTAAGAGAAACATTGAGCCATCTGATTTGTAACGACCAGTTAGAGTAAGAAATTTTTGTATTTGTAAAAGATTACAGCCATCTCTACACACACAACTGGCAGCATATTGTTAAATTTGAAAACAAAGGTGACCAGACATCCTCTTTGAATATTTTATCCTCTTGAAAAATAACATCCACTTTTCAAAGATTTTTTTAATTCTGACAACATTAAAGTATTTAAGTATTCAACAAACAAAACAAAAACTTACTACCATCAGTCTGTTTGGAATATAACTGAAACTAAGCTTTGCTAGCCCTCCTCTGAAACTATCTTCTTATACAGGCAGTTCTTGATTTACCTGATGGATGTGTTCCCAAATATCATTATTTATACCAAAATCAAATCCTATTTTCCCATACAAAATTCCACATTCAAAATAATGCTAAAGAAAATTCCGCTCGTGTAAATCAATTTAATTGCCTATTTTGTCGATCACATATACGCGAATCTACGTAAATTGAGTTCACGTATAATGAGAACATACTGTATATGTAAAGGATAAAAGATGCTTGCTTTTACAAATATGTAATTCGCAAAAGTAAATTGATGCTGTTTGGATTACTGTTGTTCTGATATATTTAGTGTTTACATCATCCCAGGTAAGAACACTGCCCAAGTAAGACAACTATTCTATCTGTTCCAATTTTTCCCCATCCACTTTTACATTTACCCTTTATTAGGGCCGTGCTTACCATGGGTGAAATGTGTGCACCACACATATGCGGCAGCATCTAGAGAGTGACTGCAAGTGGTGACAACAACTACATAAGAGAAGTGCAGCAAACTGCCCCAATTTACTGAACCATGAACTGAACCAGAAATTTTTAAATAAATGGTTCAGATCAGTTCAAGAATTTAAAAATTCTACCTAACTTTAATAGGAATTTTTAACATATGAAGGGGTCAGGGGAAAAAGGAGCTCCATCATAATTTGTGAATTTTGCAGGAAAGCGTTTGTAGAGTTTGAAGAATTGTAACTTCAGAGTAGGTACAATTTGGTGGGTGTATTGAGTATAATTAATTAGTCCATACTATAGTGGACTATAGACTTAAGTGTCGAGGGTGTCCTATTATTCTTTAAAGAGAAATAAATAAAAGATAGGATTGTATAAGAGAAAAAGGGGCTATGTCCATGGACTAAGCCCCTTTTTCTCCTGCATTTTACGTCTAATTAATGTGGATGGACATGAAGGCCTTGTGACAAACCTGTAACAAAATTCATATAATTCACAATAACATACTCATAGGTAGCACGTTTAGAATAAAAATGTACAATAATTTTCTTTCATGAGATTAGCTGCAATAGAATATTCTAATACTTAGTAAACCAACATTACCTGTCATGTCTCCCCATCAATCCTTCGTCAAACGGAGTATTTATAAGTGGCATCGTGTGGATGAGTATTATTTCTTGGCCTTCTACGTTTGATTGGCAATAATGTAATCAACCCATATAGATATGAATTTTGATCATTGCTGGATAACCACATATTATACTGCTGAATAATCATTTTCCTTGATTCCTCCAGAATATTGTTAAAACAGTTTTGGCTGTCATTACCTAATGCATGGCTTTGAAGTTTAATCTTATTTATAACATCAGTTAGCCATAAATTAATTTTTCGTTTCTTGGTATTCTTCTCCATTAAACCACCACGTTCCCCACTATCATTATTATTGGCCATAATTATTATGTAAATTAAAATTAACTTGCAGTTTAAAATAATAAGCACAGGGAGAACATTCAAACATAATCTAATTAATTTCTGTAACCTATAGATTGGAGACAGACACGAATGCAGGAAGTGCGTAGGCATGTGCAAGAAGGACTTAGCCCCTTTTTTCACCAGTCTCACTGGACATAGTCTTTCCTTGTATGGGATATTTTCAATCCTGATTTTCGTGTAGTTGCCGCCATCTCTGGTCAATTCTGATGTTATTTGTGTAATTCACAAAAAAATACATAAGAGAGGTGTTAGTCAAACATTTCCAAAAATTGGACCTAGCCCATTTTTCCACTGACCCCTTCATATATGTAAGGTGACTAGATGTCCTCTTCTTCAAGATTTTGCCCTCAAAAGAAAATGCCCTCTTATGAGATTTTGAAAATCTGGTCACCTTATCATAACATACTATAATAAATGGCACAATATACAGTGCACAAACTTTCTCATATCCATATATATGTTTGTTCGACTGTCTAGGGTTATAAAAAATTTTTATAAATCAAAGTTAACCATAGTTTAGCGTATATTTTAATGTCACTGAATGATAGATAGTAAATTTTTGGGACATATAGCTTAGTCAGTATTATTTGTGATATCAGGCTGTACAATTGGATGGATTTTAATTAAAATCCTTATAGCCATTTTTGAGTATATCAAATTTTGTTTCAAAATATCCAAGAACAAAGTACTCTTAATTGTTGCAGAATATCGTTCACCTCTTCAGAGTATATTATGAATGATATTAACCACAAATATGAGATCATGCTTTTTAGTTTAACCGTCTAGGATGTAGTAAGATTTTGAGTGGAGGCCTTGGGTAAGGTAGCTTAGCACACATTGTAATGTCACTGGATGCCATATAGTAATTTTTGAGACATGTAGCTTATGTAGTATTATTTGCAGCATCAGGCTCTACAATTAAATAGATTTTTATCAAATTCCTTAGAGCCTTTTTTGAGTAAATAAAATTTTTTTAAAAATCTCCAAGAATAAACTACCCTTTATTTTTGTGCAATATCACTTTAATCAAAAAGTGTCTACAAAAGATGATATATTGCATAAATATGATATATCATTCAATTATATGTATGCGTTTGGGTCCTAGAACCACGAACAGACAGACAGACAGCATGGCAAAAATCACTTTTATGGACTCGGGGACACCTAAAACGTGTATTTCCAGCAAAATCTCGAAGTTGAATTTTTTCACGATTACAATACTTGCTCTCTATACTACGTAAATGAGAAAGTAAAAATTATGAGTTTACATTCATAGTTCAATGCCATTTAGCATACTGCAAAAATTAAGAATTTTGCATGATAAACAGTACATAACACTGTCAAGAGATCTTAGATTGTTATTAAAATTACGAACGTATCAATAATTTATCTCTAAAAATTTATATTTTCATTTTCTATCTTTCATCTGAATTCTTGAATCATGAATCAATGATATTGATTAATATGGAACATTGTGAATCTTGCCTCTATATTATTTGGAAAAAGTGTAGTAAGAGATCAGAAATTACACACTGAAACTGAAAATCTGCTGCAAAGTAACCAATGCATATATATGTGTATCTAGTCTAATGGCTGAAATATGTGGAATACCCTTTCACAGTAGAAAATATTTTCCATTTGAATGGATAGTAAAGTGGAAGACATAATTAGGCATGTACTTCTTATTTCAGGAAAGAATTTAAAGTAGGTAAATGAAAAGTTATTAGAGAATATTTGGCTAACTCTAAGGACTTTGTGCATTAGATGATACAACGCTACAAACTTAAATTTTCTCCTATTTTATCCTTAAATATATTTTATGCAGTTGGTGCAATACAATCAATAGTGGATTTACCTTAAGGCAGGGGTAGGCAGTGCATAAGGGTACAAACGATTAATGGGGAGCATATTTTTTTATTTTATGTAATATTTTATATTTATTATTTTAATATAGTCAATAAATGTGATAAAAATTAATTAAAATTTGAGTAAAAAACGTTTTATTTTAACAAAAAAAGGGGGGGAGGCATAAATCTCTAATTGCCTAAGGGCACAAGGTTCGTAAATCTGCTACTGAATACAATAAATGCTTTTTAGATTAGATTTTTTCATGACGAAAGAACTACTACCATTTCCCTCTTACACTTTTAAAGCTGTCACAGAAAATTTAACAGTTTCTACAGATTTATCAGAAATCATTTCCAGAAATGGAAAATAAGATTTTTTGCACCGAAATTTAAACAAAAATAGATTCAAAATTATTATCATATCCTTTGTATTAATTCTGTTATGCTGATATGTAAACCTAGGCTAGTAGTAGTGGCATAACATCAACTAGTGGCCAAGAATCATGAAATGATTAATGTCCTGTGTAATGGTTTATAATAATTATAAAACCATGCATAATAATTTAACTAAATGAACTCACTAGATTTAACTTTGAATTGAAGATTCGGCTCTGACCGTAAACAAAGAATGGAATTTAGCAAGAAGAACAGAGTGCTAAATATGTATTTTGAGAGCCAGGCTCTCATCATCAGTAGCTGCTGTCAAGTGGGGTGTGTTGGTTGGTGTGCGTGAATTTAAACTGTTGTCCAGATTTAACTTGACAACTTCTCTCTTTACATTGAAAAAAATTTCTTCTCGGTTTTTTTTGCGACAGAACTGCTATTCCTATAAATAATGCCGAAATAAAGGCTCTCATCGGTTTGTTGTATGTGGCAAGAGTTTTACGAGCATCTCATCTAAACACCAAAGACTTGTGTGATAGAATTGGTTTTGGAGTTGACATATTTCTGGCTGTGATGTCTCATCATAGATTTTAATTTCTATTGAGATGCTTTCGCTTTGATGACATTCATGACCAACACGATAGGAAAAAACTACATAAATTCACATCAATTAGAGTTCTGTTTGAAGCTTTTGTCAATAGCTGTGAAAAAGCATTTACTATTAGTGAATATGCTACAGTTGATGAATTCAGGCAGTATATTGGTAACCAACCCTCAAAATATGGGATTAACATATACTATAATGTAGATGCCAAAACCTACTACACCTTGAAAATGGAAATTTATGTTGGGAGGCAGCCTGAAGGTCCTTATCAAGTTAGTAATTCTCCAGGCGATGTTGTGAAGAGGTTGGTGCAACCAATTACAAATACAGGCCGTAATATTACAACTGACAATTGGTACACCAGCATTCTGTTAGTGAATGATTTATTGAATGAAAGTAATTTGACTTTAGTCGGGGCCGTGCAAAAAAATAAACGAAAAATTCCATTGAGTTTTGTGAACACCAAACACAGGGAAATAAAATCCGCAATATTCGGCTTTCAGAATAAAATGACTTTGGTATCCTTTAAACCCAAAAAAGGAAAAATAGTACTTGTACTCTCTAGGGCTGAAATAGATGAAGAAGTCAACAAACTTGAGATTATTTCCTTTTATAATCGGACAAAAGATGGGGTGGATAGCATCGACCAAACGTGTGGTAACTACTCAGTTACTAGAACAAGCAATCGCTGGCCACTTACAGTATTTTATCACATAATGAACATAGCAGGAATAAATACATAAATACTACACCAAGGGAATACACACAAAAATATTCTAAGAAGATTTTTTCTTTAATGTAGGTCTTCAGATGGTTCAAGATCACTTGAAATGTAGAGCATTAGTTAAAAATTTATCAAAGGAATTATCTCTAAGAATGAAGAGGTTCCTGAACACTGATAATGACAATTCACTGGTAGAATCATGAGTTAAAAAGCAAAAAGGTTCAGTATGAAGATGCCAAGTGTGTAAATGGAAGAAAGACAGAAAGACAAAAACAATGTGTTCCAAGTGCGGCAAGTTTTTATGTAAAGAATATATCAAGCCGATATGTGAGTTATGTTTAACAGAAGAAGCTGATATTTTGGATGAAATAAATGATAAATGATTACTAAATATTTTTAAATTATTTTACATAATGAGTCTCTTGATTTCAAATTTTGATGTTCTTTAACAGTTCGTTGTTTTAGTTCCTGAAATGAAAGTTAAATTTTCATAATTTTCTGTAAAATGCATAAACATATTAAAATGGAAATAAAAGAGAATAGTGAAATAAAAGTGAATTTTTTTAACCACTGGGTGGAAAGCACCCAGTCCCACTCTTTCCATTATATTAGAAGGTGCCATTTCTCAAGGGTTAAAAGACCCTAAATGTAAGGATGAAATCTTCAAACCAAAATAACATTAAAATGTTCAATATTAATTAATACTTTCATTATTTTAAAAGTGGAGTAAATGGAAGTTGTTGAGATAATGCATGCCTTACAATATGCATAGCTTAACTAAAATTTATAAATGCCTCATTTATCGTATCTATCTTAATTTTAATTGCAAATGCTCCAGTTCATTCTAAATAAATCTTTCATAGCCCTAAACATCCTTTATAGAGTTAGGTACAGGAGAAGTTCATCATTCTACACTCAAAACAATGGAATTATAACCACCCTGGATTCTTTCCTCTAGAACAGTGGTTTCCAAACTGGGTGCCACAGTTGATTTGTAGGTGCCGCAAAAGACTTTGTTTAGTAAATAGATCAACATTGTAATACTCAGATGTAAATTATTGAAAACCTTGTTTAAAGGCTGGGGTGCCACAAAATTTTCTGTATCTTTGAATGGGAGCTGTGCGTACAAAAAGTTTGGGAACCACAGCTCTAGAAGAATTGTCTTGGGTAACTTTCATGAGAAAACATGCTCAACGATATAAAGCTACACCAAGGGCTCCTTGTAAGAAACAACTCCGAACATTGACCTCTTCACCTCAGCCATACGCCAAACAGATAAACTAAGACCGAGGTCACCTGTTCCATCCACATATGTTAAATGGGTCGTTTTCTTTGGGTCAAATCATTTGATTCGTGCAATAGTAGTATTTGTAAGTCGACACCATACATTTCGTAACATTGAACTTAGCTCAAAGGTAACTGTACTACCTTTCCAGTGCGGATAAGATCCGATATGCCAATTGTGTCTCGCTGTATTACCAAATTTCCTATGACTGGAATGACTAATGGATTACTTTGTGCTTTTTTCCATAAAAAATAAGTTATAAATATTATATTAACAATATGGATGAAGATCGCTGAGATATCATCGAAGTTTATTGTTCCCATTAATACTATCAGGCATGAATAATAAACTCTAGATAGCAGTTGACAAAGATTTGTACCCCTACGGGAGATATTTAAAAATTAGTGATTGCCAATATTTCCGGTTACGCATCATGTAAAATGCTTGGATTATAAACCCATTCCATTAATACATATTTTAGTTTAAATTGACATGTTTAGGAATTAAAATAAATTATTGACACTTACCATTGATACCAATCGAGGTCGTTTCTATTAAATCGCAATGAAACCAAACTAAAACGACACTGTCAAACATAAATACACAGCTTACTTGAATCAATGTATAACGTACCACTGAATGCTCCCGCCAATGGTCTATATCGCCCAATGCGACACTTGTGACCACTTCTAGAAACGGCCAAAATAAAATACGCTCAAAATTATTTGAAAGATTAAATTAAATGGAGTATAACTCTGTCGTCTTCCTTCTAAAGAGGCATTTCCTTTATAAGTTACGGTACTTTTTAATACTTCCTTAGATCCTCATGTTGAATTAATGATATTCAGTCTGTTTTTAACGTTAATTATCTTTTTGTGAATACCATTTCATTTTTAAACATGATATCCTTCAAATTTCACGGTATGCTATTCTTTCTTGTTCAATACATCCACGTTTAATTTACTTTAACCGTAATAAGTAATAAAGTATTGCCCCTATAATAGATTATTTTACCCAAAATTTATTAATAAGGATAATGTTATTTTGTGAGAATATTGATCCTTAAATTGGGATGAATTTGTGTTAGTATGAACTAACATTACATATATATACATGTCAATAGATTGACTTTTTCAAGCAGGGGGCAACATGGAGCATCATATCGCGCATTAGCAATTTGATGAATAGCCCTCTTTTGAATTTTAAAAATAACATCAGCATGTGAAGAAGAGCCCCAAAAAGATTACTGAACAGACGATGTGAGTAAATTTCACCATAATATAATGCAATGAAAACGTCTTAAGTATGTCTAATGCTCCTAATATAGTAGCAGATAGAACTGAGCTTGTTACTCAGATTGCTAGTGTACATGAAATATGAGTCTCGATTGAAATACACAAGAATTTTGTGTTTTGGACCTGTGGGATCAATTTATCATCAATGTCAATGTATAGGTTATTACAAGTTTTGTTTTTGTTCGCAAAGTATATCAGTTTGGATTTTTCCACATTCAACTTCAAGAAATTTGGATTGCCATTGATGTGCATCTTACTTGGAAGTAAAAAAAACGTCATCAATGTATGGTCTCTACATTTATACACATTTCGTCAAATAAAGCTTACCTTATTCTTGATAATTTATGAAATACCTCATTTGTCTTCATTAGGTGGTAATGTAGGCATAACCTAATGATACATTATTTTGGGTTAGTGCATTTATATACTGTAGAAACAGACTTCCTGAATACAAATTCTTTGAATAAATAGCATAACTATTGTTAAAGAAATGGTGTATAAAATTAGTGCAAGGAAACTCCTCCAACAAAAGCACAAGATGGTATATAAGCAACTTGAAAGGTAATTGAAGTTGGTCAATTTACAAATTCTCAAATTTTCAATTATTCTGTGAAAGGTAATAGGTTCACAAACAAACAATAAATGGATATTATTGGACTTGGTGAAATTTTCAAATATAATAAAATTAGAAATGGGCATAAGTTATAATAAGTATTTAAATTAGATTGTTCTGGAGAAAGAAGCTACAAAAATGAGCACAAACAATATTTGTATCAAACATCTGTAAGGATTTTTTTTAATTTATAAGTTTTAGAATTTATATAATAACATACATTTAAATTTTTATAAAGAAGTACATTAGATTCACAGAGTAAACTCATCTTTCCATCATTGCACCACGGTGCACATCTTGTCGCCTAAAACAAAGCCAACGCATAATAAAATCATTTGGGGAAAATTATTTTTGTCCATAAAATTGCAATTACCTATAAATTTCATTTTGCATCAGGGAAAACATTGAACCATTTTAATTTTGGATTTAATTATGGCCTTCACTTCTCTAAGCAGTTTAATGTTAATTAACCAAACAACATGTATTTTATATGAATATACTTTGCCTACCATACAATCAACCCTCCTGAATTTGTCAATGGGTCATTCCATACCAAATCAGCATTTTAAAAATCTTTTTCACACATGACCATCTCGGATTTAAATCATATTTGGCACAAATGTAGCTATATTCATGACATGAAAGCCTGTCAAGTATTAGTGTCCTAAGTCTGAGCAGTTCTGAGAAATGGTATCCAGAATGAAGGTGTGCATGTCATTGTTTGGAAGTAAGGGATTGAGTTAGGATTTTGAAATTCATACCACATTTACCCTTTATAAGTGTGAACCTTTCTACAAAAACTCAGCTTTGTATTTCACTGACCACATTACTAAACACTTGACTGAAAATAAGTCAAATTTGCAACTTTTCACTCTGTGGCTAACTTTAGAGCTTAGTAAGTCTTAGAAAAAGTCTTAATTCTTCACTATTTATTGTGTGTATTGTACATTACATAGATACTTAGTGTGTAAACATGGAGACCTGTACTACTTTATTCTTGCGAACTGTGAACATTCAAAAAACTTAATTTTTTTGAGTAGTAATAAAAAATGCCATTTCATGGGCATATATCAGAAAAAGTAAAAGCCTTGACCCAATTAAGAGACTGTATTTCAAAACAGGAGCCTAAACACTTCCAGTGTATGAAATGTGGTTCCTCTTGTTTACTTAGTACTTCAGTTATGAGACCTTGAAAATGCTCAAAAAATTTGCAGCCCGAGAATTATGACATGCACACCTTCATTCTGGATACTATTTCTCAGAACTGCTCAGACTTAGGACACTAATACTTGACAGGCTTTCATGTCATGAATATAGCTACATTTGGGCCAAATATGATTAAAATCTGAGATGGTCATGTGTGAGGCATTTGTTCATTTGGTATGGAATGACCCCAATCTGTTTTCCAGCACCACCCATTTTCCCGAAAGTTTTTAGAAAATCAGAGAATTTGGCAAACCAGCCAGAAATTGACTTATTTAGTCCTTATATCATGAGAAGTACCTACTTGCCAGGGAACCTTGACAATCCAATAGCATCCACTTCATATACTCCAGGCATCTCCCAAGACCCATATACATTCTCTGCTAGCCCCAAAGATGAAAAACCTGATAATAATAATAATTCTTTATTTCCAAAGACCATACAATTGTCAAAAATGTAGGTATAGGACACGTCAAAAAGATATACATAGAAAATAACATATTACATGATAAAAGACAGAGATAAATGTCAGGTACATAAAAAATTTAACAATGGTAGACTAATGATTATCCCTTGTCTGACAAAAATTCGGTGACATCGTAGTAACATCTTAGTAATAATAATTTTTTTAATTCTTTATTAAATTTCTCAAGTGAGGGAATGTCCTTTAATGACTTAGGTAAGGCATTATAGATTTTGGTCCCCATGGCAGTGGGGCTTCTATGGGCAATGCGCCTCTTATTGCAACAGACATGAATGTTTAATTGGTTTCTAGTAAAGTGACTGTGTAGATCACTATTTGCACTAAATAATTTTAAGTTTTTCTTTATAAATGTAGCTAAATTATATATATATATATATATATATATATATATATATATATATATATATATATATATATACAAGGGATAGAGAGTAAATTTAATTTTTTAAATAAAGGTTTGCAAGGCGTTCTAGGTGATGCACCAAGCATACATCTTATTACCTTCTTTTGGATGAGAAATATTTTGTGCAACATTGCTGGGGATGAACCCCAGAAAATAATACTGTATGTAGCTCTAGACAAGAAATTTCCATAATAAATGGATTTTAATACATGTACAGAAACTGTATCTCTAATGAACCTTATACTGTAGAGGGACGAATGTAATTTTGGACTTAAATTAGAAACGTGTGTCGACCAGTTTCTCGACTGGTCAATATAAAGGCCTAAGAACTTGGTATTTGTAATTGGAGTAATAACATTGTTATTAATTGAAAGTTTAAAAGCTTCTAGTTCAGGTATATGGTTAAAAAAAATCATATGGGTTTTATTACAATTTAAAAATATTTTATTTCTAACGCACCAATCCCAGGTATTATTTAAAATATTTTGGCTTTTTTCTTTAAGTAATTGAACATTTTTTGCTGAAACAAGAAAACTAGTATCATCCGCAAATATGACAGTTTCTACATTTGGATTTTTGGTAATTAATGGTAAATCGTTTATGTAGATTAGAAAAAGAATAGGTCCTAATAATGATCCCTGTGGAACGCCTATTGTTGTATTACTCAAAATGGATGAAAAACTCGTATTATTCAACTTTAAGTGTTACTTGTTGTGAATGCTTTAGAAGATAGGAGGTTAACCAGTCAAGGGCTATACCTATATATATGATCTGCTATCTCCTATGATTTAACTTTAGTCAACATTTACTCAAGAAATATAACTTTGGATTTATAAATAAGGCAGCATATTAGGTGAATAGTGGTATTATTTTTATTCACAGTGAAATGTATACTGTTTTTCATTCTACTTTCTTTTCTCTCACATGTAAAATACTGTGTATAGGTACTACAACCAACCATCCTGCAAAATACAAGGTTCAAGTTTGCCGGATTTGAGAATGCTGACTAATAGTTAAGATACAATATTTTCTATATTAAATTCTCAGTATAAAATTTATCAGTTGAACCAGAATTTGTATTCTGTAAAGTAGTAAACAGATGAAAAATGTTAGATGCTAGTCTTTCTCTTTATTGGAATACTAACTCAAAATGAGTCATCAAAAGGCTGAAGTAAAATATTTAGTAAAATAGCTTCATGGAGTATTTTATGTATACCAGCATAACAAAATGATTAATGCAACTAGCAATGAACAATTGCAGGATTAAAGATTAATTGCAATGAAATACTTAAAGATATTTGCTTATACAGTGCCCTGTTTCTCAAATTGGAAGAATAAAACTAAAATATCCGTATTTTTTGTAGTGCTTGGAATATATACAGAGAGTTCATACCTTTTCTCACAGACAACTACCTGCATTCAAAATAATTACAGCTTATAATCCTGTGGAAGTGAATGATTAAAATAAGACTGCAGTTAAGCACTGACCAAATATGGAGGAACATTACTTAAAACTTGATTGGCTGTGCATACATAAATGTACAAAAAATGTAGATGCTATTGGTGAGAGGTCATTTATATCCGTACGATAAAGGTTAATACCATGGGTGAGAAATTAGAATTTTCATTAAATGATACACTTATAGATGACTAATCCATTTGTTAAGTATAAGCAACCAAAAGACCACAATTGAAGCCATATAATTCCTTGTTATAAATTATAGTATGGCTATTGTACTTCATGGCATATGATTATGGGCTTGGAAGAACTCTTGGCAATTAAGTTATATTAAATCACCAAAAAATATATACCTATGCACAATTGTTTCCATGAAAGATCCATTTGTTATTTCAAGTTTTTCTATAGATGAGGCAGAGGGAGGTGTGACGATGGGGAGCAGAAGGATGGGGAATAGCTGAATGAATAGAAGTTTTGAACAGCCATTCACATTCTTTATGTCGACATCATCATACATGCTTTACATCCCCAGAAAAATCAATTTTTTCGAAATTTCTTCCTGATGGTTGAATGGCAAAAATGAGGATGTCTGGAAAAATGATTATGTATGGCATCCATACCCATAACTAAACTCCCGAATTTCCTGAATTATTCTTCAACTCTATTTTCGACTGGATGTTGCCTGCAATACTGACTCAATCTATTAGAGATTGCCATTTATGTACATGAATAAAATTTATGCAAGAGAAAATAATTTTTATTTTTGCCTTTCATCAATCAATGCAGCAAAATTAATTTACCCTCAAAAACTCTTTCCAGATCTATTTAATTGGTACTCCACCTGAATGTGTTAAGACTGAATTCCAATCAGTAACATATAGTCGGGAAATTTAGTTACAAAATTAGATGTGTATTTCACATTTTATATATTCCTATTCAAAATAACATTCAAGTGTTTCTAGCTCTTAGGTTTTACGAAGAACTTTATGTGGATTTCACTAAAGTGTCACCAAAGACTTCCTTATAAAAGAAATTTTTTCAAAAATCACATTTCTCCATCTTGAGTTGAGATTGCTTACCAAGAAACTCATAACAAAAGGATGAATAATATTTAAGAAAATGTACTGATATAATTTCTTTGTATTTTAGTACAACATTTCCATTACAGTCACTATAATATATACAATTTTCTATCATTCATTAGCACCCCATTAATAACATGTTTGCAACCACACATACACAGCATACATATCAAAAAAGTACACAAAAATTACAAATAATACTATAATAATCTTCTGAATGAAGATACAAAACATATTGTGAATACATTTTTCAAGCTTTCAAGTGTATTTTTCATATAAAAAGTTTCCTTGATAAATTTGTGGAAATATGAGATTCTATTTATTAAATTAAAAATATGACTAGTTTTTTCCGTCGCTTGATCAGTGCAATTTAAGCTAAAACAATATCAGTAAAATTAAAATGTGAAAACAACATGTAAAAAAGGAAATTGCTTGCAATTTAAAAGAATACAACATACAACTGTTGTATTTTCTTACAGCTATTTTTTTGTGTTAAAATCCTCAATGAAATGCAGCCACTTCATTTTCACATTCTGTACAAACCATTTAACAACTTTATCATTCAGCCCATCTAGCTTTTAGAGAGCTTAGGCATACATTAATGGAACATTGAATCAACAATGATGGAATTCTTATACCAAAAGCAAGCCCAAGGCAGTTATTGGCCCTGCAACAGACAGGTTCCAAAAAGCAGTCATGCTACTCTCTTGGCTGCATATTCTCTCTCGAGAAAGATTTGTGAATGCCAATTTCAAAGACATATGCCTAAGGTGCCGACTGATCTCAAAGTGCAACTTAGCATTCCATGGGAAATTTCACCCCAGGCATCCATTTAATAGCAAAATACAGTTAGAAAGAATATTTCCCAACATGAATAGTTGTCTATTTCAAAAGTAACAACATTTTTGCTATCTTGGACTATCCGTGAAAATCATTTTTGTTCTTGTTTCACGCACAGTGTATAACCACATTTATTTACACAAAAATAAAAACAATTAAAAACACTCTCTTTAAAAACACATAACCCAGCATTATTCCTCTTCTTGGCCAGTTGTTTTCAATCATTTGTTTAAATCCTTTTTGGGTCCATCGCTTTATCTGTTTATTTTGGGTTCTGTACACACCTAACACGGTTTCCCGAAATAATATCTAGCCATTTTGTGAGCATGCTACCATGTCCAGCACACTCACAGACACACAATAAGTTAAGAAGCTTACGATGAAGTGATGTTTATGCCCTCCAACTAAAGCCTTTCTTTGGTTTCTCTTCATTGGTATGATCTTTGGCGGAACATGGTAGAGATCTCCTCCATTGTCTTATTTTTCGTTTCTGGGACCTTCTTCCAGATAAACACCACAAAGAATATCAGAGATATCGAAAAGATAATGAAGACATATCCACCCATGAGTTCCTGCAATATAAAAGATTCACAGTTAGTTGTTGAAGTATTTAAACTGTGCACCTCCAAGTAACTAAATCACATTTTTGAAGTGTATTGATTGGGGAAAAAAATTCCAATCAGTAAAAAAAAACCTCACCTGCAAAGGTAAGAAAGCGAGTCCAACGACAAAGTTTGCAGTCCAATTGACAGCAACTGCAAAACTAGTAGCAGTAGGTCTTGCCGACTGATTGAAAAGTTCTGACACCATGAACCACGGGATGGAACCAGGACCAGTGGCAAACATCACAACAAATATGATAACCAACAAGATGGACACGTAAGATACCCAGAGAGCACTTCCTTCCTACAAGAGAGAAATAATGATTACATTACCAACTGAAATATGGAAACCCACCATTTCGGATTGCAGCATGAATGACAAGATCATACATTATTAAATTCAATTTTTAAATTTCCCTAATAGCAACAGATGTCAACAAAACTTTTTAAAATACACAAGTATTGTATTTGCTCTAAAATTGTATTTAAAAATTAGATAAAGCAATATTTCGTAAATTTTGCAATCTTCTAAAAGAAATTCTGATAAATTCTTTTTGTTTATACCTAATCATAACTAATCCCAAAAAAGCATTATTTTTAAATTATAATGTATTCAACATGACTTACCACATAGGCAAGGCAGAAGGTAAGGAGCACGGTCACAGCACACATTCCACTAAATCCAATGAGAAGAAGGGTCTTGCGTCCAGCACGTTCTACAAGGACCAGTGAGACAACTGTCATTACAACATTCATGCTACCCATTCCCAGAGTGGCATACTGTGCCTTTTCCTCATCAAGCTGAGCCATCTTGAAAATCTTGGTGGAGAAAAACATGACCTGAAATGGAAGATGATAAATTATTCATTACGCCTGGTGACCAAGAGAGTAAATACTTGCAAAAATGCAAAGTTTAAGCTAGCAGGAAAATCAAAATTAATGATATATTATTATGAGGAATTCTGGAACATAATATTGGCATAAAGAAACATAGGCAGCCTCCTCTTAACATAGGGTTGCCAGACGTCCTCCATGTCCTAGTTTATAGGGCATCCTCGCAGATTTTACACACGTCCTAGTTTTTTAATTTTTTAAAAAATCACATGGTAAATTGAATTTTCATTAAATATTCAGCCAACTGCAAACACTATGTGCGCTGTATTTTATTTCGGCAAAAGAATGGCAATACTGTTAATGTTGGCAGCCCCGATCGCGATTCTGCTTCATTGCTTCCCTCACTATCTGACAGTTGTTGGGTGGAACTTGAATATTCTTTCCCCACCCTAAGTAGCATGTCAAAAATTCAGGATGGCGCAAAGCAAAATAAGTTTAATAAATAAATTTAATACTTATGAAGTATCAACTTAATTTTAAATTATATTACATCTTTTAGAGGGTCACTCACGTGACCCTCTTTAATTACAATCTACATCCAAAACAACCCAATATAATATAATATAAACAATGGGATTGTGCCATGCCCAGGGAGAGAATATTCAAGTTCCACCCAGTTACTGATACGCCCCGCTTTTGGAGCATCTCTCTGGTAAGTACACGAGTCTTCTCAATTATTGGTCTGTACTGCAGCTCCCTGATGCAGAGTATACTTGTTTCAAGTAAACAAATCTAGGTATGCATAATCTGCAAGCTTCTAAACTGACAGTTATAGGTTATAAAATATGATATATTGTCTATTTATTTATCTATTTTGTAGCCCTAATAATGAGCAAAAGGAAATGTACTATTAACGAACAGCTACTTAAGGAGTTTCTTCCTTGAAAAAAGGCAAAACTGCACATCATGTCTTTTTTAATATCTGCAATACACATATTTCCATTGAAAACAAAGGAAGGTTGGATATTACAGAGCATATCTCAACCATGAAACATAGGAAAAATCTACAATCAACAGCAAGTACATCAAGTGTTTTACTAAACTTGATCACACTGAATTATGACAAAATATGTAAGAACTGCTGAAGGTACAATTGCATATCATACTGTTGTACATGATCAGTCATTTAAATCACATGACTGCTCCATAGATTTATTCAAAACCATTTTCAAGGATTCCAGCATTTGTAGAAAAATGAATTGTGGAAGAACTAAAGCTGAGGCTATAATTACAAATGTCTTTGCACTACATACAATAGAGAAAGAATCCTAAGAATTACAGAACAACAAAATGAGACTTCAGATACTATTTCTTTAACGGCTGTCGATATAGCAAGAGAAACTAAATTACTTTCAAAATGTATTGGATTTTCGAGAGATAACAGCAGTACAAACTTTGGTGGTGTTGAAAGAGCAGGATGTGAAAACATTTTTTACAAACTAAAAACACTGGTCAATGACAAAATAACTGGAGTTGGGTGTCCTTTACATGTTATTCATAATGCGGCTCATTGTGGATTAAATCAATTATCGATTAACATTGATGGCATTGTTGTGGTGATTCACAAGCATTTTTCAGTATTTACTGTATGAGTAGCTAAACTAAACGAGTTTTTTAAGTATGTAGTTACTGAATATAAAATGCCTTTGTACCACAGTAAAACTAGATGGCATTCATTATTCCCTGCTGTTGAACGCATATTGGAAATTTTTGATATATATTGATATTATCTCAGTTTGGACAAGCCACCAGTAGTTTTAAATGAATTTTTCCTTAACGACATGAGTGAGTGCTATCTGTGGTTGATACATTCATTCATGGCCATATTTCAAAAGAATATGGCAATAATGGAAAAGAAGGAAAATTCTCTGATAGAGGTATATCAGATTTTACAAAAAACATGCTATTCTTTGCAAGGAAGATTAGATAGTAAGTTTGTGCCACTCAAGGTTCATTATTTATTGTAAAAAATTTGTGAAAATGAAAAACAATATGACATTGAAAGATTTAAAAATGAAATGGAAAGTATGTGCGCTCAATCACTGGCATATATAAAAATATAGATAAAAAATTTGGAAGTTTAAAATCTTAAAATTCATGGGATTAAAAGATGTTCCAGAATGGGGTGATATACAGAGTTCTTTAGATTTTTTCAATGAAAAGGGAGTAAAAATCGATGATAGTACATTATTTGACCAATTTATGAATTTCAAGGAATTTGTTTCTGAGAAAAAGAAAGATAATAATTGGGAAAATTAATAGCCCACAAAAAGTGGACTGAATATTTTAATCAATGCAAGAGCTCCGAGGTATATTCCGAACTTATAAAAATTGCTCAATATACATTTTCTATTTTTGATCACAATGAGAATGCAGAGATGTATTTTAGTTAACTGGCAATCAATGGAGCAACATTAGGAATAAAATGTAAACAAACACAGTAAATAATATTTTGCTTGTTACTTACAATATGAAAATGGATTGTAAAAAAATTTATAATTACTTATTTTGAAGCACAGACTTGCTAAAAAAGATAGGAAGTTCCGATAAATATGTATTGTAATGTTT
The DNA here is from genome assembly GCA_028673005.1 of Tanypteryx hageni. Taxonomy (NCBI): domain Eukaryota; kingdom Metazoa; phylum Arthropoda; class Insecta; order Odonata; family Petaluridae; genus Tanypteryx; species Tanypteryx hageni. The sequence continues at coordinate 34,972,005 of CM054115.1, forward strand.
TAGTAATAAATATAATTCTTTAAATGTCCTCGTTTTAAAAACTGAAAATGTCCTAGTTTTTTCCTATTTTGTCCTAGTTTTTTAATTTTAGATCTGGCAACCCTATCTTAAAATACAGGTTACAATCTAGAAAATGTGCACGTTAAGTGGATGAATGTGAACAAGATGGCAATTTACCAAGAAACCCATGTGATACATTCCCATATTTTTTCACTCAATATTGAGCTGGAATATTGTACCATTGCATTTATGAAGTAACAAACATAAAATATGTCAACAATAAATTAAAGCACAGAAATGCCACAAAGCTGGATAAATACTGATTTAAAAAATAATCTCTTATCCAAAATTATCTTTTCCACTTGCTTGCTATAGCTGACGAGTTGTTATAGGGGAGATGAGCTATTACGAGGCAATTTGTAAGGGACTCCAATGGCAGTGCACTCCTTAAAACCTCCATAAAAGTCCTGGGATTTTCATTGTGGAACACAGAGGGGATTGAATTTGAAAACTCCAGTTGCATTCAACCTGGTAAGATACATGCTCTTCCCCTTAGTAGTGATGTTAAGTGTATGCAGGCATCTTTTTCCAAAAGAAGTCAGATTCATCATCACTTAACTTCTGGCGAGCGCAGTATTATCTCTCTTTGATTATTGTCACCAGGAAATTTACCTATTTACAGTTTCACCTAAGTTTGATATTATGCAGTCCAACACAGATCTTAAATAAGCAGAACTAGCTTGCATAAAGTGGCTCACCAATCACAATCCATAATACTTCATAAACCTTCATGAAGGCTTATAGCATTTCCTGAATTACGGAACGGCTCATGAGGAATGCTATGCTGATTTTAGTCTTCCATACCAAGTTTTAAAAGCTTTTCCATCACCTCCATATCACTACAATGTGCTCGAAATGAAGTAATCTGCTGAACAGTAACTTCACTTTTAACATGTTTTATTAACCTTTTTTATCTTTCTCTAATGGCAGAGCCCCCATAGATTCACATTTTTCAGTATTGTTTATTATAATGCTTATAGATAATACTTATCTTCTCCTCAAAAGTAACGATTTGATGTTTTTTTTTATATTTTGCAATGGCAGTTTTCTTGTCCATGACAAAAAATTTCACTCAAATTGTTTAAAATATGAAAGCAAAAGCAATATCCAAGCAGTCGAGATGGCAGACCACACATTATTCAGCAACAGCATACATGTGGCAACACACCAGACAATAGTCTGTCCAAGTACAACGCATATATCAATGGACTACATGCACGTACATATGGACATATGGTAACATTATATAAAGTATATCAGCAGATGTATGTTAACCAGACATATGTTAAGTGGATGCTGCCAGTATGTTGCATTTTTGTAAGCAAATATAGCAAATTAATTAAGATAGATTCAATATCAATAATGTGAACATTAGGCCATATTGAATGCCAAATCTATTTAAGTAATAACACAGGTTGGATATAATATAACTAGCTTTTAATCCATAATTTTTTCTAAAAATTCGTATCATAATTTGATTTTAAAAACCATATTTTAATTATTAAAAAATTTGGACAATTTACTCATTTTTAGCAAATGTTTCTTTAAACATATAGCAACCTTTCTAATTTGAAAGGTCTCCTCTCAATTTTATTCCTTTTAATTAGAATATCTAAAATTTATTCCAATTAAATTTGTCTAAAACATGAAAAATTAATTGTTTGATATTTTCTTACCGCATTGATACCAGACAGCTGCTGGGCTATCATGAGCATGCTGGAAATAATCAGAGGAATGCGGAGGGCCGGATTAAAGAACATCTCGCGTAGAGTCACCTTGGGAACAAGTCGAGCTGCCTCAACTTCAGTCTTCATCTCATCCATTTCATCATGGACCTCAATGGTTCCACGAAGCCATGTTAGAGCTGTAAATAAATGTTAATGCCGAGTTACTACATTGGAAAGAAATTTTTCAAGTATAAAAAAACTTTCAACAATTCCTATTTTTTAAATTAATATCCTATATTCAACATAGAGAATATTAAGCTAGAAGAAAGCAATAAAAAATGAAAAAGGAGAAACCTTATAACGATACAAATTAAAAAAGAAATACACATACTACACAACAGTTTAAGGGAAATTACTCCATGTCAGAGACTGAACACTTACACAATCTCCCACACACTGGGTTTACGGGAACTACTCCATGCCAGGGATCCTTGTTTACATGTGCAAATAAACCAAAAGTGTACTTCTTTTTTAAAAGAATGCATAAATATGCATTTCAGAATCAACGATTCCGTCTTCAGTAGGCCGATCATAAAGATGACGAAATGCAGAAAGTGGAGAGTATATATACACCCGGGGAAATAGGAAGGGGAAGAAAAGTAGGGGAGGGGGGAAGAAAAGTAGGGGAGGGGGGAAGAAAGTTACATTGTCATAATGGGGGAATTTTAGAGGAAAACACTTAATGAATTTTCATGAGAATTTATATTTAAGGTATTTTGAATTGCTTACCTTTATGTGCTTCAAGCTCCTTGCCCTGGTTGTTGAAGATGTACTTAGGTGATTCTGGACAGAGAGGAAGGGTGGCCAGCTGGAATATGGCTGGAATAGCAGTAATGGCAAGCAGGGCGGGCCATGCTCTCTCTGTTCCCAAAACAGATTCCAGACCAAGGATTTGTGAAATCAAAATGGAAATGGTGATGACAAGCTGGTATACTGTCCCTACCTATGTTAAAAGGAACATATACCAGACATCAGTTGAATTCGTCAACAATTCCGAAGAAAATTAGTTAAAATATAAAAATATTAATTTGCATAAGTTAAAAGAAATTGCAACTTCATAGGGCTTATAGCTTCAGAAATTTGTTTGTGGACCTGATTTAAGGAAGGTGACCAGATTTCAGATCAGCAAAACCGGGACAAACTCTGTTTGCCCGTGGAGTGTAGGCAATTTGCCGCACCTGCTCCCTCCGGTAATTTGAGGCGTTGGACACCCTCGTCTAATGGAGTCCTCCACAACTTCACTTCTCCTCAAAGGTTGCAATTTCCTCGTGCTGCGTATGCAAGAGTTTTGGGTCTAATCTCTCCCCCATTGATTAGAGGCGGAGTAGGGGTGTGTACTCTATGTACGTGGGCAATGCACTACATGCCCTCACGATAAATGCAGAAACAAATCTTTGCAAATATGAAACCAATAGTATGTATAAGCCTGAGATGGCCAAACCGAGGCTCGCGAGCCGCATGTGGCTATTTTAGCTTAGTACGCGACTCTTTAAAATTTCCATTTAGAATCTTGTCAACGTTTTCTATACAGAACACAATGGCAACATTTTAGTGAACACCTTATTTATGTAGAATATTATTTTTCCTGCGTTTTAAAGAGAATAGAAGCAATTTATTAACAATGACTATAACATTGGAGTATTAAATTAATGTTTTTGTGAAAATAAACTTTCGGCATTTTTGCGGGAACGTTTGGCGCCTTTTGCAGGCGGCGCCAATGGCAAATGTCCTCTTCGCCGTACCCTCGTTACGGCACTGAGTCTTCACTTCTCATTTCCCTCAAACTAGTCGACCACGCGGGAATTCCGCGGAATAAAAAGAACAAAAATTGAAATGGCCAACGAATACTAGCGGAGTCAAAACTTCGAGATTCTGACAGGCCGGTTAGCTACAATGTGCAGTAGAAACCCGTTTATCCGGTTCTCGATGAACCAGACTTCCGGATTAACCGGACCTATAGACGGGCGAAACAATAGCCGCGCCGAACGGGCGAGGTTCAAGGTCATGCGTTCTAAAATTAACACTACATTGTAGGAAATGACTCACTCGCTCTCCCGTTCCCACCCATCTTCGCGTTTACTTATCCAATGCTTAAAAAATCGTATGGATTTGTTCTCTTTTAAAACAAAACAATATTATTTACAGCAATTTATGGTTTATCATTTTAATTTTTAACTTCCTATACGATCTGAAAAACAAAAACGTACATTATGAAGAATTTTCGGTAATTCGGACAGTGTTCGGTCCCATCAAGTCCGGATAAACGGGTTTCTACTGTAGTACGCTGTGATAGTATACGTACATACATCAATTCTCGCTCTCCTCACTAATACCTCTACCACAGGTCGCTACAAACCCGGTATTTTCCCCATATGCGCATTTATACCACACTCGGCAATATGCCGTAAGCGTGTGCAGCTAAGCGCCAAGATCATCTACCTCCCGTACTTCGGCTAATTATATATAGAAAATAATGCGTATAGTTATTTAGTTCCGTTGATCTTTATCAAGTGTTTCCTATATTCGCTTTTGTGGATTATCAGAATTACCGAAACCTTTGGATCAAACATCCCAAAACCGGTACAAAACCTATTTTCGTTAAGTCTTTCGGAAAACCGATCACTTCAAAACCGATACTGTCCCGGCCAAACCGGCACGTACGGTCATCTTGGATTTAAGGTTCAATGTGGTTTAAAAATAGCGAACTTCTTAGTCATATTGATGGACATTAAAAACCTTTTGTTATGGCAGTTATTTAAACAGGCACAATTTAAATGAAAATCTTTTTATATGTACTATGGAAAAAATATTTACTTTAACAATTGAAATATTTTTTAAATCCAAGTTAAATTATTATATTTTAAAATCACATATTGCGCTTGTAGGGCTATGTTCACATAGCTGCCTATACATTAACTTTGAAATGACCTGTTTTTTTGGAAGGCATCTGGAATGGAAAAAACTTACCGCCCCCCTAAGATGAACAGGAGATATTTCAGCCAGGTACATCGGCGCGAGACCCGCGTTCAGTCCTGAATTGATACCGATGAGGAAACGGCCGACGATTACCATCTCGTAAGAAGAAGCGGCTTTGGCGGAGCCCATGAAAATTGCCGCCCCCGCGACCAGAATATTGTTGAGCAGGAGGCCGCCCTTTCGGCCGAATTTCTCAGCCACCAAGCCGGTTATGCAGCCTCCCAACATCCCGCCCACGCAGAAAATGGCCACAGCTATAGACCAGATCATCGTCACCTTGGACTGCTCGACTTCTTCACCCGTCCGGTTGTACTCAACGGTGGTGATCCAGTCTTCGATTAGCTGCATGCCGATAAGAGAATAAGAACTCGTGAGTTGCAGAAGAAAATTGTGTGCAATGTCCGAATATTTTACTCTTCCGTTTTTCTTTTTTGACCATGACTCAAACGCGGGATTCGAATAGATTCTCTTTTGGGCGTAATAATCATCAAATTATCTGCCGAAAGAATCATTTTCGCACAAAAAAATCTCTCAGCCGATATTAAAACCATCTATTCATAGGTGTTTTAAAGCTGTAATGAGTTTTATAAGCTATCTGAAACCTTGCGTTTGAAATTCGCCATCCAGAAAAAAAATCTTATAGGAAGATTTACATTAATTCTTGCATAAGGAAAAGACCGCTCCTAGGTTGCCAAGAGAACTACGTACATATTCTTGGCCACGATTCGGCATTTATTCGCATTCGGCTTAGACAGAAATAAAACCACCGATTTAAAACAGTCGTTTTTAACTTCTGTGCCTACATCCTGGGGCAAGATCATCCCGAGAACGACAGAACACGATCCTCGATACACAAAAAATTCCTCAAAGAGGGAATAATTCAAATAGAACATACCTATACTTCTTCTATAACTTAATAACTTATACCCATTATTTAGAGAATTTGGTGCTATATCCCTTCCGGTATCGATATCTTTTTTCCGACCCGTTCAAACTTTAAAATAAGTTAAATGAAACGGAAATTTTATTTGATTTTGAGAGAGATTTTTCTTTTAAATAAGTAATTTTATCTAATTCCATTTCACGACCTCCCACTTGAGCACGACGCAAGAAATTTCATATTCAGCCGCTCAATCGCAAGCTACGGCAGCTCATTACTCTGGCCTAAATTGATCATGTCGGAGAACACTGAACATCGCAATGCGTTCTACCATGAAAAAGACGAGTAATAGAGGTTGAGCGAGCTAAAACTCCGGGCGACTTACACAGGAGTTTCATAACCTTCCCACCCTTTATTTTCGAAACGGTGTCTTTGGCAAAGCGGTCGACTGGGTGATGGTGAATGGGCGCGCGGAAACGCTCAAAAAGTATTTAAAAAACAAACATTAGCCTTCCTTCGCCTTTCCCTTATCCCTTCCTGCATCATTAATAGCGCTTTTCTTTAATCGCTCATGAAGTCGGTTTGTTTGTCCGTCCGTACGGGAATTATCCCTGGAATTCTGCAACCTGGAGATGCCAAAATTATTAGGATGGGTCGAACTATACAAGAAATGGTAAAAATTGGTGGATCCAGGATCAGCTGCAGCAAAAAATCGTCAAAAGGACATTCTGATGATATAAATTAAGGCATAAGCGTCTTTTGCAATTTGCTCGGCAATTCTTTCCTCACTTGTTCTTTTCCGTTAACAAACGCCCTTTGTGATATAGCTTGAGAATGCCTTCGAGAGCTCCGAACGAACGCCCTGATCGACGATCGTAACAGTTGGACCCCATCCGTTAGCAATTACCTGACCTTTCTTCTCCGAAGTGCTTCTAAAAAGGCTTTTGCATCAAAGTAACGAAAAGGTTGGCCCAGACCTATTAGACTCGTTTAGAAAAATGACAAAAACGTGGCCAGAATGAGACTTCCGAAACATCGGCGTGAAAAGTGGATTGATATTGCCGCAGAAGCTAAGGTCAGGAAGATGAAGCAAATTTATAATGATTCAGCGGGTCAGAGCCTGTCGCAGATATTAGCAAACGTGGTATTATATTAGCGAGCTGCACGCCGAGAAACAACAGAGCGAATCGCATATTTACGTAGATCTGCAAACCTCGTTATTTCTTAAGTTCTAATTTGGCCCTTGTTTACGCAACCTTCCACTATCCTCTCTGCGGTCAGGCGCCCGATGAGCGCCCACGCCCATAAGTCCGCGAATAACTCCGCTTCCCTTGCCAAAACGTCGCGGATAATGACGTCGGTGAGGACAATTAATTTTGGGTCGGACGCACCTCTACCGCCGACGATTGTAAAACTAAAACATGAGTGATGAAGAAGCGAACGAATGCGTCGATTTTCAGTTAAGGACGCTATCAAATAAGTTGCGCGTATTCAAATTTGTATAGTGAATCACTTGGAAACGATCTAAATGGATCGACCGAAAGTAATTTTTTTCGACCCCTCACCTAGCATAACGGAATATTTATGTTTCGAATAATTGATGCTTACCCTTTGAGGCGCGTTAACCACTCCTGTGTTGTAACCGTGTTGGAAGGAGGAACCCAGCGCCGCCGCGGTGATCGCGAACGCAAGCCTTCCATTGAAACCCTGAAAGGAAGAAAACGAAATCACTTAAGAGAAAAAACGAACATAGCGCAATAGTTATACATATTTTTTAAAGTTAAGGTATGGCGCATTTTCGCGACGAAGTCATTAAAAAAAGGAACTTTGGAAGAGGCCCGTGATATTGCACGATCACAACACCTAGTGAAATGTGGTCCTTTCTATGTAGACTCATAAGTGATCCAATTTAAAATACGGCATCAGTTTACTTTTTTATCTAATAAATAATTATTTTCACGACATAATCATCAAAATAATGCTTTTTTGGCTTCGAAAAAATTGTCATTCGACGCACTCAATAAGAACAGATGACGAGAAGGCAATTGAAATTTGAGTTTTCCAAATTTCAGAAAGAGAAAGGGAACGGGAGAACAAATTTTGTAGCGGTAACTCCAACATTAGTTATGGGAGCGTTAAACATCTTCACTGGCGATAAAAAGTAAAACTTTCTTGGATAGGCCACAAACTCATCGTCTGCGGCCTTGCGTAGAAGTTGACGACGATGCCGTGAAACACGGAGATCGATCATTCGGGTGCATGGGGTGCGGTGGGAGCAGAGGAAGGATGCGGGAGAGGGTGCGGAGAGAAAAGGAGAGGCGGAAGAGGGGAAGCCAAAAATGGAAGCCATTCGGATGCGATTGGAAAGCGAAAGTTCCGAATAAGGTCGAAAGGGGCGCCACGAGGCTAGCCGTTCACACATTTTAGAAAATATCACACCGATCACGAGAAATAGCTTGCGGCATCGAAACCTTTTAGATCCGCACTTTTAAAATATATAAGGAACAACCGAAAACCGCCGAAATCAATAGGTTAAGCGTCCCTTCTTTGTTGAAACCGAAAATTTCTGTTTTAATCACAGCATCGATTCGAAAGTTAGAATAGTCCTCGGGTGTCAGAAAACAAAATAGGCCAAAAGAGTGGAATAAAAGAGAGAAAAATATTTTAATATTTAGGCGAAAATTTATTATTTTTCAATAAAGGAAAAATTTCTACCTTCAAAGCCAACAAACTATCCTTAGAATCGCATGACCTTGGTACGCCGATATCCTTCATCTTAAATCATACATTAATCTTAAATCAAACTCGAATAATTCGCCCGTTTCTCTTCTCCTAATCGAGTAGGTGAGTGATGCTATTGCGACCAACTTCTATTGATCGCACGACGACAGTTAAGGGAATAATCTTTTTCTCGGATTTCCGTAAACTTGTTATCGGAGGGATGTGCTTTTTGACCAACGAAATCGCCAAACTTAGAAAGGTCGACCACTTGGATCTGGCAATCTTTAACTCAATCCCTGGATTATTTCACGAAAAGAACAATTCCCTTTCACCGACTTCTCTTTCTACGCCTGACCCTCCTGTGACACGGCTTCTTATGACACGGATTCGCCAGAGCGCGGTTTGTTTTTCGTACAAAAAAAATCGGATTACGCGGATTGTGCTTGGGATTAATGCGGTTTGGTCGGACGTAGGATTACAGATTACTGAGCGTGGAAGAGACATTTCGGAGAATTAGAGTGCTTTTTTATTAAATAATCGACGGCAGTCATTTAATTTGTGCACTTACGTGCATCAGAGGATCAAAGTGAGAGTCTTGGGAATTATGTGCCTGGAGGAGGCTGTCTAAAGGGATACGGAAAACGACTCCTTTCACTGTGTAAATCTAGGTTCACATATAGTACTTTCTCCGAACGCATTCCCCGTCTCGGAGAGGTCTGGTGCAATTTTATTTCCGTTAAAATGCCGCATTCCAGTTTCCGCCGTCGAAATAGAGGAGACCGCATGCATCGATCTATTTTTTCGTAACGCCTTTCTTTTTATCAATTACTCCCGCTCACCGCGAACCCGGTTACTCGTTTCCAAGGCTACGAAAGAACATCGGCCGAGAGCAGATCCGTTATGACCAAAGGGCAAAAATAAAAAAAATGGTACCGACTCCATAAAGACTTTTATGTGCTTCCGCACGATTTACATGATAATGAGATTTCAGTCTGGTAGTAGTCTCATCAATCGTAACGAAGGATCCTGTTTTTAAAAGCGCACGCCCAGTTCATAGAACACATGCCAATAAATTTCGCCACATCGGTCGATTCGACTAGGGCAAAAATCTCTCGAAGGCGTTCGCCGCCTCCGTTTTTCCCAAGGCCTACATACTTGTGACAAGAGGTTTGAAAGATTTTCCAAAAGGTCGAAAACGGGTATTACGTTATCATTTTAAAGTTGTGACAAAGGCATCGAAGAGACATTAAAATTTTGTTTTCACTTCTACGACCGCAACCTTGGCACATGTTCGTATATTCGCGCAGCCATGGTTTTAGTCTGAGAATTCCGGGCGAAAACAAGCCATGAAGAGACAAATAAGACAGATGCGAAGGACGACACTTTGGATAAAAAAGTATAGTTGCGGAGAATATCGAAAGCATGAATATCGATAAGAAAGAAATACTTCGCAGACAGTGGGAAAAAAGAAATCCTAACCGCGGCTTTCTAACAAGAAGAATTCTGGGCCGAGGATGAGCGGGCAGATATTATAGAGCGGCGATATATCTTGATTGAGAAACGCACCAAATGCCTCAAAAGGCGACCGATGCGTTCTATTCGGATTCGAACCCGGGAGATCCCACGAAGCGGGGCGATTAAAACAGATCAAACCGCATCCGGCATCTCTCGCCAACTTTAAAGTCGTGACCGGCGCGCCACCAGGAAGTCACGACTTCGAACCCCGGAGATGTTAAACGAGCCGCAACCTGACCTATCAGAAATCTTCAGCACCCTTTCATCACCGAAGCCCTTAGATACTGCTTCTCTGGGAGAGCTTAGGTAACGATAGCTAGAAAGCCGCGCCCATAAATAGAGCTAGAGAGAGAACGACGTGAAAAATGATAGATGTGAACGTAGAAGGCGACGCGAGGAAAACAAAAAAAGAACAGGTCGAAAGCGGTCATTTCTAGGCGCCGAAACTAGTTTGAATGAGGTTTCTTGATTAATAGGACATGGCGTGGCATTTTCTGAAGAAAAAACATACCACCTCCACCCCATACTAAAACTCTTTTTCGGGACGACTATTTCATAGACCAATTATCTCGAAACCTAGGGGAGTTGTTATAAATATAAACCGTGGCCGAAATGGAAATTTTTCAATCCCAACTTTCCCCCCGTGGTGCTTTAGAGTAAACGCAGACGCGCCCCGAAAATGTTAGTCCAGATAGAAGAAAAGCGTGTAATTAAGGACAACTTAACGATATAGCCCATCTCATTCCATCTACCCTTCTCCTCTTCCCCTTCTATTTCTCTCTCTCTTTCCTCTCCTTCCCTCCAGTGGCGTAACTAGGAGCAGAAGGGCCCGTGGCAAAATATTATCTATGGCCCTCCTCCCCCAATAAAACATTAATCGAGGGCTCCCACAAGCCCCTCCCGGACCACTGAACCCGTGGCATTTGGCCACCCACGCCACCCTATAGTTACGCCACTGCTTCCCTCTAAATCCCCTCACACCCTCTTCTCCAAAGCCGAATAAAATCTGGGAGTGTTCCTTGGAAACAGTCCTTTCCCCTCCCCTCTCCACTATTACACCTCCGCCCCTCTTCAGGTGAAACGGGACATAACGAGGGAGCATAACAGCCCCTATCTCCCTAGCACATGTATCAAAGAGTATAGAGAGGAGAGGGGGGAGAGAGGCAGGAGTGGAGACGGAGGGGATATTGGGAATAAATATTTCCCAAGGTGAGCAGGACAGCATGTTTTCTTTTTTGGGGTGGATGTAAGCTCTAGAGTGGAGGCAGTGATACATGACATGCAACAAGAAGTAAATGGGATATATATTAATGAGAGACAAAGATGAATGCCGTGTTTCGAAGGGAATGTAGTCGATTTGAGAGTGTGAATATCTTTAGAATCCTATTTAGTATTTAAGAACAAGAGACATTGTCCTAAGCAAATTATGATAGTTACCGCTAATTACTATATAATTTAATAACCCATGGCACAGGATTAAAATAAGCTGTTACGATTCAGTTTTTATCTTTATGATGAATTAACTGCTTAGTTTCTTGGATTGTTAAATTAGTAGTTGGAGAAATCTCCAATCAATTTCGTCATTAACATACAGGAGGCACGGAATGGCAATTATTTCTTGAATGCCGAATAAAAATCGTAAAAACATTGTTTCCTCACGGGATCGCTTACATTATCGACTGAAATAGGAATTGCAAGTACGCTTCGGCGCCATTAAAACAATTATCTAGACTAATAAAGGAATAGTCTTGCTTTGCGTTCAATGAATAAAATAGAACTTGTCCGGTGTGCGTAACTTAATTCCGAACACATACTCTTTTTTATTGCCAGCCGCCATAAATTCTCCCGTTAAAAATTTCGGAACCGCTGCCGTAAAAAAAATTAAAACGCCATTATGAACAATATTTTCACTCCATTAGTTTATTCCGAGATGGCAATGATTAACAACCTTGGAAGCCTATAAAATAACCTGACTATCGCTTTAATCTTTTTCCACCAGTCTAGCCCGTCTCGCTTTTGCCCGTGTTTTTTATTTTGGCAACCATCGGATCGAACAACTCGTTTGGAAAAATCCGAACGCGAGGACCTTCCTTCTACGTGTCGCCCGGATAGTCACGGGAAACATTCCCTTCCCACTTGTCGAACTTTCACTCTCTAAGTAATCCTCCATTGCTTCGTTTACGCCCAAGCGGAACAAATGACGGTTGAATATCGTTCATTTTTTCCGCATCCGACAACAACGTGGCGGAGAGAAAAAAAACAAAATTTTAAGCCAATCCCTTCAAAATCGACGGATCTAATGCAATATCAAACGTTGTAACTCATTTTAAAAATAAGCTATCATATTGAATTTAATATGTTACGATTAACGCTACTCCGAAAACTTGTAAAAAAGAGTGACCCTTGCGTTAAACGATAGTTTCGAAGATCTACTGGTGAAACAAAATTAGCGTCAAAATGTAGTGAATTTGCGGAGATAATGTGTATAAATAATGAGATAATCCACCAGAAAGGAGGACAAGAAGAATTCCAATGCCAAGAAGGGGAATGGGGGTGAAGGCATTTGTAATTTAAGGGCATTTTGGAGCGCCGCCCAGGGGTCAACTGCTGGACAGCGATCCTCGCTACAAACAGAACGCATATAAATTCCTTTTCATTGGATGCAGAGGCCAAAACGATAAACCGTTTCATGAGATTAAGCAGTGAAAGCATGAATGCAAAACACTGCGTTAAGAATAATTGACACCTGTTTGACAAAAATTAACACGGGTTTGACACATTATGCTTGTTCGACACAACAGGAAATAACTTTTAAATGTATTAAAATATCAATCCAATATTTATGCTTTCAATGCTATTTAGTTATAAAACTTAGTTCAAGAAAGCTTAAAAGAATCAAACAAAACTCGATAAATATAATTTGATAAACAAGTAGTGGGCAATGCTAATCTATATGTTTAACCCTTAAGTACACAGGTGAAAATATATACATTAATTTATGGGTTGGACCATGGTTCTCTCAGACTTGTCAGCAAATTATTTTAATTTATTTATCATTTCGGAGGAATGCAGGTCACTCTCCACGAGGAAAACAAACGAACGAGCCAATGAGAAGAGAGTTGTTTATAAAGATCAGGGTTACAGCACGCTCGGCTTCATTTGTTTGTGGGTCACTGCCGTTGTGCAAATAGAACGCTCTCAAGAGCAATACAATCCAAGGACCGATGTGGCATACGGAAAACTACTACTCAAATTGAGTTTCCGTAACTGGAGCAAGGATCGAACGCCTTATCTGCCGATCACAACCGCCATATTTTCAGACACTCATTTTCCCTATTTAGTAGTAGTTCATTTATTCTAGAAATCACGATGTTGTGATTTTTAGGATTAAATCACCGAATCTATTTGTAAACGACGCTCAACGAAATGCACTCAGCAGTGCACTTCAACAGAATTCAAATTTACGTTCTCTTGGTAACGAAGCCGATTTGCACGAAAAACTTAGTTTTTTATTTTTTCCTCTGCGAAATCGACTATATATGTTGAGCGCTTACAACCGATGTGATATATCCCGCAGATATTTCATTCATCTCCGCTCGGAAGCGTCAACTCATCCATTAACGCAAATGTTCGATTTATTTGATCGATCGACCCATCGAATCGAAATAAACACTGACATCAGCCGTGACGCTCCCGCACACATTGCGTCGCTTCGATGCGGCACTTATTTATGTGTTTAACCTCGCTTAAATGGAACGTAACGAGAAATTCACGACGTTGTGCCAATGTCACGGTTACGCTGCGCGTGCTCTTATCACCGCCTGAGGCGCGAATACCTACAGTTCCCCCATTCTCCATTTTTTCTGTCTCCCCTGCGCTGACACTCGGTGATGGGAATGCAGAGAGGGACTCATTCCGCAATACAAAACGGCAATAAACTTGATTATAACCGCAACGGAGCCAAGCACCTCCAAACGAGATACGCCTGTTATCTCCTCTGGTTCTAACAGGACGGGCAATCGACTCCCGGCGACAGCATTTACCGAAGGGGAGCGAGAGGATTGGGGGAGTGTCCGTTTCAACGATTTTTTAAATCTCTTGACACGAGTTCGGCCTTTCGAGAGAGGTCCCTACTCTGAGCGAGGTCCCTACTCCGAGAGACGTCCCTACTCCGAGAGAGGTCCCTACTCCGAGAGAGGTCCCTACTCCGAGAGAGGTCCCTACTCTGACTCTGTACCTATGGCGAAAATAAAGAAAAGATAAAAAAGCAGTAGGGACCGAAATGCTCGATCAGAAGAACGCCACGCAAGCACCACGGGCCATTTTCATTCGCATTTTTACGTATTTCATGAAAATGTTTTTTAAAATTAAACCCCTTTTTTAAAAAATATATAGTACGTTTACGTTTGTTATTCTGAGAGCGAGAGAGATGGCGCTTGAACCGGCGACCGGCCGCCTAACCTTATCGTCCCTGCGTAACCTTCGCACGTGGGCGCGGTTCGAAACAGAGCGTCGCTAGTAACCATGGAAACGCCCCGAGAAGGCAATTCGACCGATCGGGCCGTCGGCATCGCCCAGGGAATGGCGTATGTGACCTTGGGGGGAAACGGGGTAGATGCTTCTGTTAAGGGAACGACCTTGGTTTGACCTTTGAGCGACCTAGCTTTTCCCTAACAGCCTTATCTACTCTCGAATTGGGCCACGCCCTATCGTAACAGGGTAGGGTTTCTTTCCATCTTGCTCGAATGGGTGGTTTGAATATGGAATTTTCTGAGACATTGGAGAAGGAACATCACGTTAAGTGACTAATGTCTACATAAAATTATGTCATCGCCATTATAAGACAGGTAAAATCATGCGGCTAATTTCTTTATTGACAAAAATTGATCTATAAAAACGTCTGGATTTTCTAAACAATCGAGATTCTCAAAAACAAAAATTATAAATATTTAAAACTGAGGCAATTCACATTTCGTTCCGTTCCAAACATTTTAAACATAGTTTGTGCGTAAAAAACGTTAATTTCTAAATAAATTTGCAAGTTTTCATAAAAGAAATTTACATTTTCACAACCAACTACCATGTTATCCAACCGATAGTTCGTCATTATAAAATGATACTCGTGGAAAACTGACCATCCGATATTTCTCTTGCTATTCGCAAGTATTTTCTACGTTTAAAAAAAGCGCCATTTCATTCATTAATTCGACAGCGTTTTCAACCCAAACTTTCAATTGCTCCCAGAAGTAACTTTTCCTATCAGTCTTCCCACCCCATTGCTTCGAAGCTGCGTTACTCGAATCATAGCACGCCTGCCATTGGCGCCCGAGATATCGCCGTCCGCTTACGTACAACACATCCCCAACAATCTAAACACACTTCGATGGGCCGCATCTTTAACTCCCGGGCATCTCAAAGCACACCTCGCACATGTCACTTTTCTCCCGCGTTAAGCCCATCCTCAATCATCCTCGTCGCTTTCTGCAGCTGTCAATTCCAAAGAGGAAAAGCTCCAAGCCTCCCCTTCAAGAAATTCGATTCGTGGTTGCGTCAAACGTCCGTCCTGACGCCGCGAAATCAAAGCTCGCCATCCTTCCACTTCTCTCTCATTCAGGGACCAATCTTCGCCCACTCCCGAGGCGATTTATTCGGCTATTATCTCAATTGGTCGGTGAAATCGTGTCGGATCGCGTTCACGCCCCTTTAGTAGCCTCTTTCTCGATCTGTTCCAGCGCATCCCTCTTTCTCGAATCGCGCGAAGACCCCACGAGAGAGAGAAAAGGGTCGCGAGACACGCGACCAATATCACCATTTATTCCGTATAAATGGATTTTCCGGGAAACCAGAAAACGGCAATTTACCTCACGTTAATTTAAATTAAATTTAAATTTATCTTTAAGAAAAGCTTATGGATTTTAAGGAACTGATATTACTGGTTGACTTATAGACTCTCAGATCGCTTTGAAGTTTCGAAGGTCAGTGAATGAAGAGGTTCTTGCTTCAACGACGAACGCTTATCTTTACGAATTTTGCTTTGTTAATAAATAAAGAGAGGTCATTTCCTGCTTCGAATAATTAGGGTGCGACTTTCGGAACTGAAATAGATTTGTTTACCTAGCGCACCACCGGACGTGTTTTTTTACCATTTTCAGTCACTTTCATTTCGTAAAAATGGCATGTCCGTTAAAACGGCATTCCGTAAGAATGAAATTTATTGTACTTGTCGAAAGATGTATTGTTCTACGTGAAAAAACCCTCTTTTCGTGGCTTTGTTGCCTTATATCTGTAGGAATCTTTTATTCGTCCAGATTCGTTTCCTGAACTAAAGAACTTTCAAAACGCATCATTCCGAAATAGGTACCGTATAGTTTTTTGGTCACGCGTCACCACAACAGCTAAATGAAATAAAGAAGCGAGTATAACTGTGCCGGATGAACCGGTCTAAACTCTGAACTATCAATGAGAAATTGGAACTCTACTCAGGAGACTTGCCCACTCCGAAACAGCAAAAGGCAGTTGCCTCCCTCCTCCTCCCTTACTCTTAAGCGTCCTTTCTTAACGTAATTGCAACTTCCGATGAAAGGATCGATGTAATTAAAACTGATTAGCCCAATTACGTCCATCGATGATAAAAAAAAATTAAGGCAGAGTTAAAAATGTTTTTTAAATAAGCTATATATTCCCCGTTGCCTAGAAAGTAAGCGTAATTCGTTGGGTGCCTGTAACAAGTTGTTATTTGCGCGAGTTTGAAAAGGCAGTTCTGTACTTGATGTCACAGGCGCTAGTTTTTAATCGGGACTGCAAGCTTCAAATGACTCGGTAATTATCGCCAATGCGGCATTTTTACATAAAATCAACAGCGTTGCAAAAAAACAAAAACTTATTTTTAATTTAATCTTACATTTTAAAACTTGATAAGGTGAATGGACGCGAAACTGTTGTTGTAGCGTTGGGTTCTTGATAGGAAATACTATATGGAGAATATTTCAGTCGAACGGGAAAATGACTAAAAATCCAATCATAAATTTGTCGAGAAACATACAAAGCGCAAATGTCATTTCTTAAGCATCGCTCGATCATCAAACCGAGATTGCGTCCTTGGACACCATTCATAATTACGTGCATCGGTCGCTATCTCTTCCGCCCTTTCTCGGTCTCGTGAAATAAATGAAGAGATTAATAACTGTGTATAAATGCCTTCGAGACACTCATCGTGAGAACCGGATTCAAATCCTTAAAAACCCTTACACGGCATGATCGATGATTCCTCGCGGGCAAACAAAGGATGCTCCTTTTATGTTCCGCGAGCATCCGGAATGCGGATGACTTAACAGGCGAAGGTGGAAGTCAAAAGAGATGAGAGATGCATCGTAACAATGCCGCGCCAGTGTCCGAGGACATTATGACAACGCGTCATCGCGCCGCCATCGCGACCGAGACGAATGCGCTAGCGTTCGCAAAATTAAAAAGACGCGAGGAGGTTGCGAAGATTCGCTAAACATAAAGAGCGCCTCCCTCCCGAAATGGGCGGATATCTTATGTTAAATTGTCTAGTCACAAATGGACTCCGATATCGAAACTCGCTGCCATTTTAATCGCAAGGTCGATGGAAATTTATTTGTCGCTTTCCAAAGCGTCTCGTTCCGAAAGGTGTAATGGCGCTGAAGAACATTACCTTCAAATGACGCAGAGACGCGCAATCCGTTCGTTAGGGTGCGAAATATTATTTTATCGCACTTACACGATCGATGGCATATCCGATTCGACCAAAATATGCCGCCGTAAAATTTTCTTTTAATCGCACTATTTAAACCGCTCTACAGCCTCGCCCCGTAATTTTAGAACCTCTTAAAAATTTCCATGTGGGTTTAAAAAAAAAATTAAAATTAAAACGGAACATTTCGCTGCGAATGCCACTGGATCGAATGTAGCCTGTGTCCAATCGACATCGCGTGATTTTCGGCAATCAAATTTTGTTCCGGAATATTTGGTCCCGTTCAGCTGGATTCGTTGAAAATCTATCCGACCGAAAAACGTGGTCAACTACGAAGACACTCGGTATTTTTCTAGGTCTGTGAGATTCGCGAAGACCTTCGACAATAAACCAAGGACAGAAACGCAGTTGAGAAGCTTGGAAAAAAGACAGAAGTACAATGTTGATTCCGAGAAACATCTTCTGGCAGCAATGGCGGAAGCGACATGGGAGGAGGGATGGGGGAGCAAATGAGTCGCGAAAACAGTTGAGGGTGCCAGAGCGCACTAAATCTGGACGCGCACGCCTCCGGCACACCCCTTCACTACCACGTGATCATCCCTCAACTCCCACTTGGCTATTATTTGCGCCTTCCCGACACTCCTGCACCCCTCTCCACGCTCCTTCCCTTCACCCTTCTATTTCTCCAGCTCATAATCGCTTAGTGCTGCAGACCACCCTCCCCCACCACCCGACGCCCCCTCTCCCTCCCCGTAGCACGGCTATATTTAGAGTCATGTGAAGATCATCCCGATGTGGATGGTTCTACTAAGCCTTTTGTTTCGCGCTACGCTAGTGGTGATGGTGAATGCATCGCACCCAAGAGGACCATATGGGTATCCCCAGATCATTGTGGTGTCTCTCTTCCAAAGTACGGTGATAAATTGAGCAAAGGAAAAAGGAATTAAATATAGATAAGAAATGACAGCGATGTGCAGTCTTCTCCGCTTCAAAAAGTGTCGAATGGCAGTGGCGTAGCTAGTAGTGTCTTCTTCTCCCGAGGGCAAATCACAGAGATGCGCCTTTGCTCCCTGTACCATTTTCCAGACAAATGTAATGTGGGGAATGTGGTGGAAAGTCTAACATACTATACTAACATTTTAATTCGGCATTATAATATTATTATTGTTTATAAACAGGTGGGGAGAGAGGGAAGGGACGGGGGGAGAGAGGGAAGGGACGGGGGGGAGAGAGGGAAGGGACGGGGGGAGAGAGGGAAGGGACGGGGGGAGAGAGGGAAGGGACGGGGGGAGAGAGGGAAGGGACGGGGGGAGAGAGGGAAGGGACGGGGGGAGAGAGGGAAGGGGTGGGGAGAGAGGGAAGGAGTAGGGAGAATTGAATTTGAATGCCCAGCCGATTCGCCTGTCCTACGCACAGTGGGTATCTCAGAGGTAGTGCAATGAATCGCCGGGGAAGGGAGGAGGGAAACCCTGTGCCGGCATTTGCCTGCTCTTACGAAGAACACCAGGGGGGCCAACAGCTTAACGTCCCTTCCGAAGGACGGAACAGCTGAATTTGCGCGGTGTCCCCAAACCACACAAACAGTGGGCCAGGCGACCTTGGAAAAATCCTACTTCGTACCCGATGCCTTTTCAAGCAGCAGGCTGAGAGAGAGAGAGGTGGGAGGAGAGAGAGAGAGGTGGGAGGAGAGAGAGAGGTGGGAGGAGAGAGAGAGGTAGGAGGAGAGAGAGAGAGGTGGGAGGAGAGAGAGAGGTGGAAGGAGAGAGAGAGGTGGGAGGAGAGAGAGAGAGGTGGGAGGAGAGAGAGAGAGGTGGGAGGAGAGAGAGAGAGGTGGGAGGAGAGAGAGAGAGAGAGGTGGGAGGAGAGAGAGAGAGAGAGGTGGGAGGAGAGAGAGAGAGAGAGAGAGAGAGAGAGGTGGGAGGAGAGAGAGAGAGAGAGAGGTGGGAGGAGAGAGAGAGAGAGGTGGGAGGAGAGAGAGAGAGAGAGGTGGGAGGAGAGAGAGAGAGGTGGGAGGAGAGAGAGAGAGAGAGGTGGGAGGAGAGAGAGAGAGAGGTGGGAGGAGAGAGAGAGAGAGGTGGGAGGAGAGAGAGAGAGAGAGGTGGGAGGAGAGAGAGAGAGAGGTGGGAGGAGAGAGAGAGAGAGAGAGAGAGGTGGGAGGAGAGAGAGAGGTGGGAGGAGAGAGAGGTGGGAGGAGAGAGAGAGAGAGAGAGAGAGGTGGGAGGAGAGAGAGAGGTGGGAGGAGAGAGAGGTGGGAGGAGAGAGAGAGAGGTGGGAGGAGGGAGAGAGAGAGGTGGGAGGAGGAAGAGAGAGAGAGAGAGAGGTGGGAGAGAGAGAGAGAGGTGGGAGAGAGAGAGAGGTGGGAGAGAGAGAGAGGTTTCTTTCTCCATCCCCTTCTACAAAGTATTCCTAGACCGGCAGAGCAACCTCGACTCAAAAAAAAAAAATTGGAGCCCATTTCTCGACCACACTAAGGCCCATATTCTGTTTTCAGACGAGTCAGTGACTCAGATGTTGTGATGGTACCACTGGAGAAAAAGAACAATGCAAAATGTTGTAAGGATTACAGAACTATTAGTTTAATTTCTCATACAGCTAAAGTTCTAACCAGAATAATAACCAAAAGAATTGAATGTAAAATAGAAAAGGAGCTGCAAGATAATCAGTTTGGTTTCAGAAGAGGAAGAGGGACTAGAGATGCTATAGGATGTATGAGGATGATGATAGAAAGAGCGCTAGAAGTCAATGAAGGTATGTATTTTTGTTTTGTAGATTGGGAGAAAGCTTTTGAACGACTGAAATGGGATAAAATGCTGGGTATCTTAAACAAAATAGGAATAGATTGGAAAGATAAAAGACTGCTTAAAAACCTTTACTTTGATCAAAAGATTAGAGTCAGGGTTACAGAAAGTACTACAATAGGGAGGGGAGTGAGGCAGGGATGTCCTATTTCACCAGCGATATTTAATATTTATGCAGAAACAATAACAGAAGAAGCGTTGATGGAAGAGAAAGGATTTAAGATAGGAGGCGAAAGTATTACCACCATTAAATACGCAGATGATCAGGGCTTAATAGCAGAAGGCGAGAAAGAGCTTCAGAGGATGTAAGACAGACTAGTGGAGGTTGGCCAACAATATGGAATGAAGATCAATGCAGAAAAAAACGAAAGTCATGGTGGTTTCAAAGGGTCATAAAGACTTATGGGAAATGGTCAAAAATTGGAACAAGTAGTTTCAAATATCTTGGCAGTATTTTAGCGCAGGATGGAAGTAGTACACAGGACATCGGAAGTAGGATTGCAATGGCAAAAGCAGCATTTAACGAGAAGAAGGAGCTTCTCACAAGCAAGAAAATAAATTTAGAAACAAGGATGAAATTAGCAAAATGTTACATATGGAGCATAGCTCTTTATGGTGCAGAGACGTGGACGGTAAGGAGAAAAGAGGAAAAATATTTAGAAAGTTTTGAGATGTGGGTATGGAGAAGAATGATGAAAGTGAAATGGACAGAGAGGAAGAGAAATGAAGAAGTATTAGAAATGGTGGGAGAAGAAAGGATGCTAATAAAAACAATCAGGAAAAGAAAAGCAAATTGGATAGGGCACATATTGAGAAGACAGTGTTTACAAAGGACGATCTTAGAAGGAAAAATTTGTGGAAGAAGAGGAAGGGGGAGAAAAAGAATAGGAATATTAGATAATATAAAGCAGGGATATAATACTTATAAAGGTATAAAAGAGGCTTCTAGGGAGAGAGAGAAATGGAGGCAGCGATTCAGTTAAAACCTGTCTTCGGACAGAAGCATGATGATGATGAGTGCCTCAGCTTTCGTGTACTGTTCAAAAATCATCGTAGTGTTCCTATCTTTTTCCTCTTTGAGTACGGACAGCGATCACATTCCAAGCGGTCCCTGGTCCTAACGCTTAACATTCCCACCGACGGTTTCGAATTCTAAGAAAAATATAGACCCGAGGTCGACCCTCGATTTCGAACTTCGATCGAGAAGTCCAACTTATCCCGGTACTCGGTCGTGCGGTCGCCTCAAACCGCGGTCTAAAGCTATGAGAGAGTTGTAAGGCGGCCGAAATGTGGGATAACGCTGCCGCTAAGCGATTTTAAAGCGATACGAAAGAATGCCGCAGGAGGTCCTTTCATCCGCGATTGCCCAACTCTTCGGACTTTTGCAAGCGTAAAGTTTTATGAGTGAAAGTATGGGAAGGAGGAAACTGATGCAGTTGCAGTTCCTACAAAAACAATTTTTTCTATTTGAGAAAGCTAAACGCAGACTTGCGCGAGCTCCCGAAGCCTTGACAGAATACCTTTTACCACCAAAAATGAAACTAAACTAATCGGTTACTTCGAACTGAAAATCTAATGAATCTAAAAAAAGTGAAAATAATTCACATCAATGGATTGGCATATGGTTAACGAAGGTCGTTCCCTCAAGGAATATTAATTAAAAGGTAAATTATAATGTAACTTAATTTGTCGCTTCCCGATTTGCATTTTGGTGCTAAATTTCTTCGTGTTCTTCTGTAACTTATTCGAATCCTTCTTGGAACTTTCGGCTCGTTTTTATGACCAGTTAAAACCTGCTGTAACACTTCACTGCTCCGAACTTTGGGGCGTGTTTAATGCAGGCAGAGGGTATTATAAGTCACAGCACGCCGCTGTCATAACCAAGTGGATCGCTATCAGCGTTTTTCGCCAATTAATGCGCATTAGCGCCGCACGGTCACTTTCAAATCATTCATTAAGGTTGAAACTATGGAAACTTAAACCGACCGCTAATCGATAGTTAAGGTTGAATCTTGGCAGTCGCCGCCCCTCAGGTGTTGTTTGGGGATTTTCCAACCGTTGCAAAAAAATTACAGGTGATAAAAATCTGACGATAGAAAACTGACAGGTATTCAATAATTTACGAACAAGAGAAATGGTGACGAAATTCGTCGCTCGTAATAAAGCTTCTAGCTCAACCTCTCTGTGTTTCAAGGAAATTTAAAAAAATTAACGCTTCGCTGCCGAAAACTTACGAGCGAATTGTTATGATGATGGCCTACTGTTTGCGAAATAGAAAATACTGCGATAGAGAAATGGAGGGGCGTTCTTCGGAAAAACTACTGCGTCGACGCGTGGTATGCACATTTTTTGCGCCACGAGAAAGTACAGTTGCGAAATACATTCTTCCTCGTCTCAACGTAGTTCTTGGCCAATCCTATTCCTCCAAGAGAGCCGTGCCCCCAAGATACACCCCACCCACCAACAGCTATTTCCTCAATCTCACCCCTCTCCCCCATCAACCTTCCCCTCAAACCAAGGGTGAACAGACTTTTTTACTACCTGCCCCTTTCTCTCTCCCGTTCCTTCTGGATCTTTCCACAGACGCGCCCCTCGCCCCCACCCTCCCATTATCCCCATCACCCTCTCCCCTACTGCCAACAACCCCATGTCCTTTTTACACTTCACCCCACCCTCTCTCATCCCTTTTCTGAGCGCATTCCTCTTCCATCTTCCCGATAGAAGGGAAAACAAGAGAAAGCGGGGGTGCGGCAAACCGTGAGGGCCAATCCCGTGCGTGTACGTGGCCGCGACCGACCAATGGTAAATAGGTATTCCGGAGGTGCGTTGGGCCAACCTTTTAGAAAGAAAGAACGCCTCGACTGAGCCGCGAGTGCCTAAGGCGGCTTGGAGGCCGAGGAAGAAATGGGAAGGTTAACAAAGCTATGCAGACGGTGCTTCTATAGGAATGAAGGACGGCGGAAGGACCCTGCATGAAGGAAAACATATAACGAGTCTTAACATACATTCTCATCGATGGATCTCATGAAAAATGACCCCAACTCGAGTGTAATTCACAAAATTGATGATTACAAGCTTAGCCCCGGAAAAAATATTTAATGGGCTATTTGGAAAAGAAAGTGGTTAAAAATAGAAAGTTCGACTTCCGTTGTGCTCTGGATACCTCACCGAATTAAACCTATTGGATGGACATAATTGATTATATCGATTGCTTACCAAGAAATACGAAAAGCGGAGCGAAATGTCAGCGAAATTGTTCCATGTCGCTCCTAAAGACCAATGTTAAAAATCTCGAGTAAAGGCTGAATACTGTCTAATTGATGTCCGGATCCTTCCAAGAGTGAAACGGGATGTCGGAAATTTAGGTTTTCCTAAGAGTCAAGCCGAGTCAAGGACGTCAAGGTTTTGCCGAAAACTAACGTTGGATAGAATGTACAAGAGAGGAAAAGAAATTAATTTTTTGTTTACCTGTGATACTAACGATTAAACGTGAAATAAAGCCTTAAAAATAGCGCAGTAAAACTAAGAAAACCTCTTCACGACTATGAAGGCTGGGAAACGCCGTAAACGGTCGTTAACATCGAAAGACGAAATTGGATGAATTACGACCAGGGCTGACCCGAACTGCCGGCGTGTAGGATGGTTGCCCGGGGCGCCCAAGTATTGGAGACGCTCTCTCGATTATCTATCTATAGATTACTATCAAGTGGGTAAATGTTGAATACTAATTTACTAGTAGTTGGTGCTTGCATACTGCAAGCATTTCATCTCACCTTGAAAAAACATTCATTTTTCAGAAAGACATTTCATTATCACAAATAGACTTTTAATACTAAACATTTCACCTCCTCAGCGATTTACGTTTTTCCAACTTGTAAAAATAATAGTTTAAAAAAATCCCCAAATGTTGCAATTTTAAACATTTTACACTTTCATCATTATGGGGTACTGATGCTACACATTTTAGCCAAATTTTAAAGTTGTAGCACTTCTAGAAGTCAAATAATATTTTTCTAATTGTTTAAATTTAAATAATTTTTAACGGCCGCCGCAACTCAGATATGGTAAAATTGAAATGTTTATTTGTGAAAATTCACTACTCTGTAAGTAATTTGAAAATTTCAGCTTCCTAGCTCATTTCTTAGTACCTAAACAGCTATCTATTTGTTTAAATTTTAAGAATTTTTAACTGCCAAACAAATTAAAATATCAAAATTTGTATAATCCCTATTTCGTTTTTTTAAGAATTCTACTTATAAAAAAATGTCAACTCTGTAGCACATGCGGAAATACATAAAGCATGAAAATTTGTTGAAACAATTGCGATTTTTTAGCGGCCACATTGTTGCACTTTTTCAAGATTTTCGTTTTTTCTAGTCGGTTTTGCACAAAATGCGACCCAATAAAAAAATTTCGAATCTCCAGCACATCTGGAAGTGCCTAAACATTAGTATCCTCCTGTTATATGTTATATATCATATATGTTATACTAGTAGTTGGTGCTTGCATACTGCAAGTATTTCATCTCACCTTGAAAAAACACTCATTTTTCCGACAGATATTTCATCATTACAAATATTCTTTTAATTCTAAATATTTAACTTCCGCAGCGATTGTCGTTTTTCCCACATGTAAAAATAATAGTTTAAAACAATCCCCAAATGTTGCAATTTTTAACATTTTACACTCTCTCCATTATGGGGTACTAATGCTACACATTTTTGGCAAATTTTAAAGTTGTAGCATTTCTAGAAGTATAATAATATATTTCTAATTGTTTAAATTTAAATAATTTTTAACGGCCGCCACAATTCATATATCGTAAAATTAAAATATTTATTTGTGCAAATTTACTATTCTCTAAATAATTTGAAAATTTCAGCTTCCTAGCTCATCCCGTTATACCTAAACAGTTATCCATTTGTTTAAAATTTAAGAATTTTTAACTGCCAAACAAATTAAAATATCAAAATTTGTATATTCCCTAATTCGTTATTTTAGGAATTCTACTTACAAAAAAAATTTCAACTCCGTAGCACATGCGGAAATACATAAACCATGAAAAATTTTTAAACAATTGCGAATTTTTAGCGGCCGCATTGCTGCACTTTTTCAAAATTTTCGTTTTTTTTTAGTCGGTTTTGCACAAAATGCGACCTAATAAAAAAATTTTGAATCTCCAGCACATCTGGAAGTGCCTAAACATTAGTATCCTCCTGTTATATGTTATCATTATATATCGACGACTCTTACAGAGGAGGATATAACAGGAGGATACTAATGTCCAGCCCAAACTACAAAAGCTAGAGAGCTCAAAGTTTCAGTTTTTGTAGATATGATGGAGAAACCTACAGATTTAATGAGACTTCTTACCTAAGTGACATGAGTTCGACTCCAGAAATTCCGAAAGTTGCGTTTTTTCCCATAAGAAAAGCATTGCGCCATTTTTGTAAATTAATTATGGGCACTTACCGGTAAACTAGAAAAATGAAATTATCAGTGTTGCTAGATGGCCGCAATATCTATTAGGAATTTTTGTCACTTTTGCTTACAGTGTCTTGGGTTCGACTCCAGAGACCCCGGAATATCTCCCATAAGTTAGCATGGGAAAACGTAATCTAGTGTGTAGACCAATCTAATAAGTTTAGGAAGCTGAAATTTTGCAAGATTATAGAAATTTTCTCATAACCAACTATAAAAATGGAAAATTTTAAAATTGTTAATTTTTAGGGGGTTTTAACCCCATTTCAACATTAAAGTTTAATAATTTTTTAGGTTCTACGGGATGAGCTAGGAAGCTGCAATTTTCAAATTATTTACAGAACAGTGCATTTGCACAAATAAACATTTCAATCTTTCCATATATATATTGCAGGAACCGTTAAAAATGTTTAAATTTTAAACAATTAGAAAAATATTATTTTACTTCTAGAAGTGCTACAACTTTAAAATTTGGCTCAAATGTGTAGCATTAGTACCCCATAATGGAGAGAGTGTAAAATGTTAAAAATTGCAACATTTGGGGATTGTTTTAAACTATTATTTTTACATGTGGGAAAAACGACAATCGCTGCGGAAGTTAAATATTTAGAATTAAAAGAATATTTGTAATGATGAAATATCTGTCGGAAAAATGAGTGTTTTTTCAAGGTGAGATGAAATGCTTGCAGTATGCAAGCACCAACTACTAGTATGTTATATCCTCCTCTGTAAGAGTCGTCGATATATAATAGAAGATAGGAGGATACTAATGTTTAGGCACTTCCAGATGTGCTGGAGATTCGAAATTTTTTTATTAGGTCGCATTTTGTGCAAAACCGACTAAAAAAAACGAAAATTTTGAAAAAGTGCAGCAATGCGGCTGCTAAAAATTCGCAATTGTTTAAACAAATTTTCATGGTTTATGTATTTCCGAATGTGCTAGGGAGTTGAAATTTTTTTTGTAAGTAGAATTCCTAAAATAACGAAACAGGGAATATACAAATTTTGATATTTTAATTTGTTTGTCAGTTAAAAATTCTTAATTTTTAATCAAATGGATAACTGTTTAGGTATAACGGGATGAGCTAGGAAGCTGAAATTTTCAAATTATTTAGAGAATAGTAAATTTACACAAATAAATATTTCAATTTTACGATATATAAATTGTGGCGGCCGTTAAAAATTATTTAATTTTAAACAATTAGAAAAATATTATTTTACTTCTAGAAGTGCTACAACTTTAAAATTTTCCAAAAATGTGTAGCATTAGTACCCCATAATGGAGAGAGTGTAAAATGTTAAAAATTGCAATATTTGGGGATTGTTTTAAACTATTATTTTTACATGTGGGAAAAACGACAATCGCTGCGGAAGTTAAATATTTAGAATTAAAAGAATATTTGTAATGATGAAATATCTGTCGGAAAAATGAGTGTTTTTTCAAGGTGAGATGAAATGCTTGCAGTATGCAAGCACCAACTACTAGTATGTTATATCCTCCTCTGTAAGAGTCGTCGATATATAATAGAAGATAGGAGGATACTAATGTTTAGGCACTTCCAGATGTGCTGGAGATTCGAAATTTTTTTCATAGATAGGATTTTGTGCAAAACCGACTAGAAAAAACGAAAATCTTGAAAAAGTGCAACAATACGGCCGCAAAAAATTCGCAATTGTTTAAACAAATTTTCATGGTTTATGTATTTCCGCATGTTCTACGGAGTTGAAATTTTTTTTGTGAGTATAATTTCTAAAAAAACGAAATAGGGATTATACAAATTTTGATATTTTAGTTTGTTTGGCAGTTAAAAATTCTTCAATTTTAAACAATTGGATAACTCTTCAGGTACTAAGAAATGAGCTAGGAAGCTGAAATTTTCAAATTATTTACAGAGTAGTAAACTTGCACAAATAAACATTTCAATTTTACCATATATGAATTGCGGCGGCCGTTAAAAATTATTTAAATTTAAAGAATTAGAAAAATATTATTTTGCTTCTACTTTAAAATTTTGCTTAAAAGTGTAGCATTAGTACCTTATAATGAAGAAAGGTTAAAATTTTTAAAATTGCAACATTTGGGGATTGTTTAAACTATTAATTTTACATGTGCGAAAAACGGAAAACGCTACGGAGGTGAAATATTTACAATTGAAAGAATATTTGTAATGATGATATGTCTGTCTGAAAAATGAATGTTTTTTCAAGGTGATATGAAATGCTTGCAGTATGCAAGCACCAACTACTAGTATGTTATATCCTCCTCTGTAAGAGTCGTCGATGTATAATGATATCGCGGAACTGGCGGTAATTTAGATGAAAATACTATTACTTCATCATTATGAACTATTTTACGAAACAATTAATAAATTAACAGATTCTTATGAACATATCCATGAAAAATATACGGAAGGGGGACGCTGTTGCGGTTCCTCCTCCGGAGCGCCAATATACCTCGGGCCTCTCCTTATTATGACTTCTATTGCATTCATCTACTGTAAACCCACAAAAAGGTGTTCAGCTGCACAATACGATTGAGCCAATGGATAAAAAAAAACAACCCTGGCAAAAAATCGACCCCTTGTTCAATCGTCCTCGAAGAACGCGACGCGATCACATCTTCACAAGGTCCTTTTAACTTTCCCTTTCCAAAAGGATGCACCGAAAGTGGTTTTTGCGTGGAGCACCTTGCGCCGAATGGTGCCGCTAAGAATGCGATACAAGGTTCACTACGCCATTCTTTAGTTTCATCAAGGCGAACCGAGAAAAAGGACGAGGTGAAACGCTAACAGCTTCCCAGAAGAGTGGGGAAGTACACCGCGACCAGACACGGCTTGCGCGGAACCGAAGGGATATGTACAAATGGCCTTCGTATCCGGCTAGCCATTGCTCTTCCTTTCCTCTCGGGAAGGAGGAAGAATGCAAGGAAAAAACAAGAGCGGCATTTCGCTGAAACGCTTCTCGACGGATTAACTACTGTTGTCTTTCGGAGGAAAAGGTTAAAAAGATACCTAACGATAAGTTGAGAAAACTTGAGAGAGAGAGAGAAACAAAGTTGGGAAACATACGGAGAGTCCTCATTATTTTGTTTATAAAATGGTTCTCAGTAGAACACTAGCGTAGAAGAGTTCGATTGGACAAAAATACAGTTAAGACCTTGATTTAGCACCCTCCCCCCCCTCCCCGCCTATATAGTGCCACCCCCACTCAGACCCCAATTTAGCGCCTCGCTATATAGTGTCACCCCCTTATACCGCTCATGAATCGTTGTTAAAAGAAATGCCGTCTAATGATAAAATAGAGCGAGCATATACTTCGATTGACCGCCGCCGCTGCCTTAGCGACAATGTCAGTAGTGAACAAACGGTGGCGCTAAATCGGGGTTTGTTAGCACTTCGACGACTCGGTGCGGTCGAATTTCGACACGTCCGAGACAAATTGATCATGAAAAAAGTCTGCTTCACTTTTGAGTTGGGTGACAACACGATCTGTTTTGCTTTGCACGCGAGTAACTGCCGAACTCGCTGAAATAATCCGCTTTTGAGCTGAAAAATTGCGTTTCTATGGTTTGCGAGGCGTTTCCCGACGGAAATCCCCTACGTGGCGGTACGCAAGTCGCTAGCGACACAAAGACTTTCATTATACAGTAGTAGATCTCGTATCGGCGAAAGATACACATACTAGGAGCAAACATGGGAGCATGAGAGAACCAATGGGAAGATGCTGAAATCCAACAATTATGGTGCCGTGAATGAAAAGCGAAGTTGGCAGTAAATTACTATTCCAAAACTTCGGAAGGAGAATCTTCAACACAAAGTTAACATTTCTTTCATCGACGGATAAGATGCACGTTCCAAATGTCACACTAATAAAGAATTCCCAACGTCTTTAGAACCGGGAGAGATTACTTCGAGTGAAGGAGAATAAGACGATTACGATACTTTGCTATGGAAAAAAGCAGTCTAACATCTTTCGTGAGGCACCAGCACTGAAGATCACGATAAATGAACCATTTACTTCACGGAAACGAATTATTGATTCGCAAGCGAAATTCCTCGGGAAAATAACGAGAAAAATCGTGTTAGTCGGCAGGAAATGGGCAATAAAAAGGGAAAAAACCATGTAGAATCCCAACTTCTTTGACTTGGGAAGATAAATTTCTCAATAAAATAATACGAAGACACAAGATTTGGGAGAGCCAAAGCCTCACTCGGATGAAATATCGTTTTATGTTTACCCGTAAAGGCTTTGGACAGTCACCGCAAAATTTAACTTACAGGACCGGACCCGAAATCGCAACCGTAAAATCGAAAAGAACGTTGCGTGCCGATTGCGAATCCACCGATCTGTTCAGACTTTTGCAAGCATCCATCTACCAATAAATATAAAATATCATTGGAACATTTAGAAAAGATATGGTTTTCTGCTGATAAGATTAATAATGAACAATTATGAAACTAATATAAGCGAAAAAATAAAACATTGAAACTTTTACACATACACTGTTAGTCTTCGCAAACTACAGTATGAGAACCGCTGACCTAGAGGGAAATTCCGGCGCCGTTGGATTCTGAAAATTTTATCTCCGTCGAAAACGCAGCGCTTAGAAGAGAACTGGTTCATAAGTCTTTCGAACCATAACGACGCGACAAAATTAAGCATAGCAAATATCCCAAGCACTGTCCTCCCTGTAAATAACTTGTGCGCGCAAGCTGACGCGAGTCCTAAAACGGAGAACGTAAACCATGAGCTTTTTAGACTCGCCGTAAACAACAGCGAAACGCAGCTTCGCGAACGGAGCAATGAAAAAAAAAACGCGGAAAAAAACAAGACACTCGCGAAGCGAATGGCGACGGAGAGGGCGAAAATGAAAGCAGATAGCGCCTCTCCCCCCTTCTTTTATCGCTGCTCTTCTGTTCCACCGAAGCGCGACACGCGCTCCTCCCAGACAC
Source organism: Tanypteryx hageni (assembly GCA_028673005.1). Classification (NCBI taxonomy): domain Eukaryota; kingdom Metazoa; phylum Arthropoda; class Insecta; order Odonata; family Petaluridae; genus Tanypteryx; species Tanypteryx hageni. The sequence continues at coordinate 35,002,829 of CM054115.1, forward strand.
TGTAGCAATCGCGTGGGAGGAGACGGGAGGTATAAGCAAGCGTACTCACCACTCTCTTTATGTACGGCATCTCTCCTTCCTTTCCGCTGCGCGATGGACGAGAAACTAAACTTTATATATTCTTCGAAGAAAAAAGACTAGGAATGTGTCTGTAGCCGCCGGTGGTTGTCGGATGCAGTGGTGGCGTGCTTCTTAGGTTGCTTCCTGTCGTGTGCCTCTAATTCGGCGCTTCGCAAACGGCTGACGACCCGGTGAGTGCAGGCGAAAAAAATCTTAAAAAGTCTTTCTTATCTCTCTCTCACTTTCGACTTGTGGCCCCCTCTACGAAAGAACCACACTTGTTGAGGAGAATTCCAAGTATGCCACGATCGCGGTTACAGACCCAGTTAAATAACGTTCGCCCCCCGAGGGGCGGAGAGGCAGAGTAGTTTGGGGAGAGAGATCGTGGAGGCTCGTCCCTCGGGTGTGTCTTCCAGAAGGACTCCCATTGGTCGAGCCGCAGTCACGGCGAGGACGTAGTCGGAGGCAGAAAAAGGGAGGGAAGTGTGGCGTGCATGTGTGTGTGTGGGGAGGGAGGGAGATTATGGCGGGGAGGGGAGAATGAGAGAACGGCACAGTGCGAGAGAAAGAGACCGCGAAACAGGTCCTGCACAATAGAGTCGTATAGGTTTTTTTGGTAAACCGGAGTGCAGGCAGCTGATGAGGTACACGGACGAAAAGCGAGGGAAGGATCGAGAAGGTTGTGGTGACATGTAGTCGAACCTAGAGAAATTTATCGCTTAGGATTGGATGTTAACGTCTATTGAGAATTGTCCTAGGTCAACGTTCTCTAGTGTTAGGAGGAGAAAGTCGCTACTCTTGAATGGAGACCTTTTGTCTTCATATGCTATTTCTTTAAAAAATGTCATTGACGAATCCAAAGGTGATTTATCGAGCCCACCTGATTGTTAGAATGTGGCAGGTAACCGAATTTACTCCACTTATCGTCTGAGCGATAGAGAAAACCAGATGTGCATTTTCGCCGCCAAAAAAAACATGATCGATTCTTCGTAGAAGAATTTCGTATCTCATTTTTTTCGCCCGTTTTGAAGGTATAGAGTTGCACCTACGGCGATGCTCTAGTATGGGAAGTACTCTTCTGCCATACTTTCTAAAACCTTTTAACGTCCATGTGAGTTATCTCGATTACCTTTCAAGTTGTCAACTCGATGAATCATTCAACTTCTGAGCGATTTCTACGACGCTAATCGGGATTGGGAATTCTGCGGAAGCGCAGACATCGTCATTTGGTCTATTCGAAAGTCTCCCATTGTTGCTTCCTTCCGCACTCTTTAAACAACGTCGTCATTGTTGCTTGGTATGAGGGAGATGCGGTGTTCGAGCGGATCGAGTTCTGACTTTACCCGCCGCGGGTCCGGGTTTGAATTCCGGCGGTGATTTTTTTTTCAACCCGGGCTTGCCTCCGCCTCCCCTACTTCTTGTGTAGTGTGAGGGGAAATTGTGGGTCGGCACTCAATCCGTCAGAAGAAGTACTACCCCTTAGTGCTTCTCGTTGAGAGGAGCTTAATGCCGGCACCCATTACGTCTGTGTTTGTATTGACTGAAAAGCCCGTGGGCTGAGCAGTTGCAACCAGCTAACCAACGTCCTAAAAGAAACTGAGTAAGTTGAACGCTCAACTCAACATCTACATATTACCCTGCAAGTCACCTTGACGGTGGATGGCAGGGGGTGCCGCGCACCAAGTTCCTAACTAATTATTATTCACTTATCTATTGTGGTCACGTATTGTCCTAGGGAAAAAGGACTCCTTATACCTCTCCGTCCTCTGCATAGAGCGGTCGCGGGTTCGAACCCTGTCGTAACCGTTTACTTTTTGAGTTCGACGTCTTTAACGAGCTAGATTTTATTGGTTTGAGGAATAGATCAAATTCTGAAGGCTGGACTTATCCGATAAAAAAACACGCGACAGTCTTTTAAGCAATTAGTACTAACGCGAACACCGAAAACGAAGGAATTTCCTGGAAGTCGTAGCGTCAAGTTGAAGACACTGAATTTCCATATTAAGGCGACTTCCTTCGGAGGAACGTTGAACCAACCGCGATTGAAACCTAGTCATCGACTTAGGGCCGCCGCCTTGGGGAATTCGTGGAATGGCTCTGAGTAAGAGGAACGTCAGCGAGGTCGGACGTTTGGACGCGACGTTTCAAACTTATGTGGTCTGCCTTATAGGGAGAAAATCAAGCAGTTCTGCTTCCTTACAAATAAATGCAATTCCCGTAACCTTTCGTTTTTGTTCGGTTATGTAACTTCTCGGTCTGGAGATCTTGCGTGTGTCTCTGGGGTAGTTTTTTTCTTCCCCGACAAATCTAAACTCGGAAACTAGCAATGAGTGAAGTCGTTGGCCTTTATCGCTGACCTTTGATCCTACAGTCAGGATTCAGCGAAAAAATGTGAATATTTTAATAAAATAAAGAAAGCACTCCAGATAAGAAGTGTAAACTATCGATCATGTCACCTTCGTCTGATTAAGTAAATATCGAGAATTCGACTTCGTTATATTTATTCGTCCTTGAGGCAATAAGAAATCTCCAATCTATCGGTCGATAGCCGTAAAAATAATCTCGAAATCTATTCTCCAAAATAAAAGTCAAAGCGGTTTGAAAGTGCCGGTTGCGTCACTCCATCGAGGAGATGATCTTATTAACGCGGCGTCTGTGACGTCACATTCTTGAGCGAGAACTTTGGACGAATGGCAGCGGATTATAATTGGGAAGGTACCTATTCCGAGTATGATCGAGGAGAAAAGATCCGCATAATTTTCGTCGAAAATCTTTTTTTTTGTTCTTCCCCGAGCTACGGATTTTCCTCGCGGGCATCGGTGAAATAAAAAAATCGTCTAAATAAATAACTATATGTTGGACGTGAGCTCGGAACTTCTCGTAATCCACCGCGGAAAAAAATAAGCGCGGAACTCGCTTTGAAGAAATTATCTCGCTATAAGCGAGGCGTTTCCCCTGCGTTCCGAAAATCTCCACGAGATTAAAAAACCCGCAGAAATGAGAATTGGCGGGAACGGCACCAGCCCCCGACTTCACCGCATTCAAGGAAGGAAGCCTTTTTCGTCTGGAATCAATGGGATTACTTAGTCTTGCGTCCGGAAAGGGAATGACTTATGAAGGCGCGCCATCGGTAGAGGAGAAAACATAAGCGCGCTTTCGCCATGTTTGTTCTCACTGCATTCGACTTTTATTTGGCTGGGAGTTGGATTGTTGGCACCGCTTCCCCATAACCCCCACACGCAAACATTAATGGCTGACGTAATTTCTCGAAAGGTCGTAGGTCCCCATAACAAGAAATATGCTGAAGCATACAAACGAAAAAAAATCCACCAATCGACTCGTCTCGCGTATAATGCTGATCATAACGTGGCCTTGGTGTTCTCACGAATCGATCATTCTTCCTCTCCCTGTCTCTGCGCCCGTAATTACCTCGAGAGCCTAGCTCAAGTGCGAGGTACTCGTAATCACGCGACCTTTCGGTATTATTATTATGCGCAGTTGATGTTACGGAGAAGGAATTCAGCTGGGTGAGAATGGCTTTCTCTAATCTACTTTCCTACGAACTTTCAACGGATGACGAACCTAAGGAAATCTCCGAAGGGAATGAGTGCTACCTTTGCGGATTTTCAATCGACGTCGAAATGGAAGTCAAGTCTCGCGCAGCAAAGAATCGAACCCTGAATTTCCACTTCATGTTGTGCAATATTCCTACAATTTACAGAAAGGAGTTTCCGTTGTTTACGTGAAGCTTTTCCAGACTGGGCGAATCTAAGACCGTCCTTGATCGCAACCGAGAAGCACATGTAGCCAAATGGAGGGTTGGAATCTACACCCTTATCTTGCACTGTAATTGGCAGATTGATTGGTGGCAGAAGATGTTATTTATTAAATGAGGTAAAGTTATTGCAAGCAGAAAATTAACTTTATTAATATTTCTGTTATGATAGCTAATGGGTATTGGTTCCGGCAATTGAAGGCTTTAGCTCCTTTCCTGTTCATTTTAAACTGCTGGTGGATCCAAGGAGGGGGCGATCGCCTCCCCCTCCTCCCTTGGATGATCACAATGTCCTCCACTGGACGCATATTTTTAAACACATTCCGCCCCAAATTCCTTGATTACACGCCACAGACTAAGACCATAGGCAAAGGATAGAAAGATACTGTCAAGGGCAGAGATCTCCAGAATAAAGAGACGTCGGTAGAGGCGGATTCAATAAGGGGAGGAGCGATTGAAGCGACTGATCTCTTCCTTCTCCCTTTGGGAAGTTTCTGGATCTATCCCTGTGTCAGACTGTACGAGTATGCAGTTATATTCGTTCAACTTCTTACTGAAGTGGTTCTCAGCTGTGGCTCGAATTTTTTTTTTATTTTCTGTAAGGATATATTTATAATCAACATTTATTTTTGCAATAAATATTTATAATATTAATACAGTAATCCCTCCATATTCGCGAGGTTATGATCCTGAAAAATGCCGCGAGTATAGAAACCGTGAATATAGATATTAAAAGCTTAACGGAAAAAAGGGTTTAGGAGAACAACTACCCCCTCCCCATACAGTAATAACATTATTCATGTTTTTTAAACTTATATTTAGTAATTATAAGCATAAAAATACTTTTAAGATAAAATATTTCAAATTCACGCCAATCTGTAGACACCCTTACTCCTCGACGTAGAATTAAGAAAAATAAATTATACGCGGTAGTCTTAATAACTTCCCAATGTTTTATTCGGAATATTTAAAGAAAAATTGCGAGAATAATTCTAGCAAATACGGTAGTTACTTTATAATTTAATGCATCAATAAAAATGTCCCACTTTACTTTTCTGTAAATATGGCAACCCTACCGACACCACTCAAACATCAGATGAGTTATTTCTACAAATTTAGTCAAGTATACGCCTTAGGTGCATCAGAAAATATTTCATATTATTGCGTGTAAGCGAAACTAAACTGCTAGGAAACAAAGACATTAATCTGCCTCCTATAGGGATCACTCATGAATATATTTAGTGGTACCTGCAGTGTTTGCTGCGGTAGGTGAAGGCGAATAAGTCAAACATTCCTCCCGCGAACATTGAAACTTGCAACAATAATTTTTGCGCGAATATGGAGGGATTGGATGGAGGTTAAGGGGATCGAGATAAGATCAGCTACCTTAAGAGGGGGTCGCAGATGCATAACGTTTGAGAATCACTATCTTAAAGCACATTTGCTATCTCCATTACCCGATCGGCTATAAGGTAAGGTCTGTAAACAAAGGATTATACATTCTTTGTTACGAAACTCGAAAAAATTTCGCCACTTGGCCAGGGTCCCGATCGATTTATAAGCTCATTTACACCTTTTCCTCTCGAGAGAGCAACTTCTTTCGCATTTTTTGGGTTTTAAGACAATTAAGCGTCTTTTTAAGGCTATAGAGACTCGAGAAGTTGAGTCTGTCGGGCTTGGGTTGCATTAACACTCCATTCTCCCTAAAAACTACGAAGAGGGCATATTTGAAGGCGCCAAGGCCGCTGCTACGCGTGTACCATCAGACCTCTCTGCATATTCTGAACTTCGAGACACATTCCTGGTCTTCCTATGCGTATTGAGGAAGTAGGTTTTAAGCCTTACTTTCCATCTCTGTCTGAAAATTTTATACATAAACATTTCAGAGGTAAAGCAACATAAATCTCTGATGTCATAAAACGTTTTCTTTTTCGAATTCAAAACAATAATAATGCGCTAACTGATTCACTCAGCGACGAAACCAGTCACGAAAACCAGCTGAGAATGGTCATTATATGCAGACAGAGCGACTTAAATTCTCGATATCGGCATTCAGTGTAGCTAAATTTGGTGAAAATTAAGGATTTCTTGCTATTCCAGAAGATATATTTCGGCGATATTATGAAAGCGTAGGCGTTTAATTTGTGACCGAGATGATAACGCCTAAAGCGCGTAGGTGATTACATATACATATTACATATTCGAAAACGTCAGTAGATTTCCTAACTCCAACGTAACCCGACCAATTATTGGAGTTCAGATTATATTCTAAAAGAGCGGAAATTTGGACATTTGGCAACTCTGATTTCGAAGCAACTCTCGATTCCGCAGGTCTGAGTTTTATTTTATCACGGCCAAGATTTCAATCGGGTCGAAAACTTTCTAATCGCGCAGTTTTAGCTGATGAAGTCTATAAATCAAGACGAGCGCGTTCCATTTATGTTACGTAAATATTACTGTGGCCGAAGATCTAACGAATACCAAATCTCGATTTTAATTTTCGCCCATAAAATTGTGCTATGTGGAAATTTTACTTATTCATTGCTTGGGAATGAATTTGAAACGAAAAAAATTCTGCCACACTAGCAATCGAACCCGGGCCTTCCACTTGCCGGGAAGATATTCTACCACTGAACTATTTTGGCAGGCATTCTCCCGTTTCAGAACGCGGATGTTTTCTCTTAGTTTGGGCTCGGCTAGCCAAGCTAGTATCAACCAGCCCATTTCCAGTTTATGCCTGTCTGCATAGGATCTTATTATCAATTAACTCCGTCAATTCCTAGCTAAGGCAATTTCACGATTTGAGAGGGAGGAGCTTCTCCTCGATGTTTCTCTTGGAAGACATTCGTTGGGACTGGTTGATATTAGCTTGTCTTGCCCGCCCAAAACTAAGAAAAACATCCGCGTTCGTAAACAGAAGAATTATTCTGTGACGATAGTTTGTGGTAGATTATCCCCGCGACTAATGGAAACTCCGAGTTCGATTCCCGGTCATGGCAGAATTTTTCTCCCGTTTCAAAATTGTTCCCAACTTTCCGGCTTATGCGTGTCGACTTAAGATCTTATGAACAATTTATTCCATCTATTTCTACTTATTGCTTATAGCAGAAAAATATGACAATTCGAAATTGCACAGATTAAAATAACCATAAAAATATGTAACTTTTACGAAACTGCCAAATCAACAGACAGGACATCAGTGAAACAAGTTTATTCCCAAGTTATTAAGTATAAACAACACACCATTTTTGAATAATTATGTTAAATTTAACCCTTTTTATCAGTTTAGGAGTTCCAAACCCCGATAAATGAGAAAGCGGAAAGCCTGTTCCTTCCAACGCCCAAAATCTCTCCAGCTTCCTTCCCCATTCATTGCCGTTATCCTTACAACGAGTGCCTTTCCGGAAGATTGCGACTGCTGCCCTGGGTCTCTCCTTCTGCGATAGCCCCAGTTGACACCGCGGCTCCCCAGCCTCCCCACACTATTTCCCAGCGACTGTTTTGGTCCAAAAACCATAAGAGAATGATTCGGAAAGAGCATATTTGGATCGCACACATTGAAGGAAAACAAATATCTCCGACGCTATCCGAACAAACAACAACTTGTTATCAATGAGAACAGGAGAAGTAGTTTACCCCCAAACTGATGTTAACTTTGGTATTACCGTTGGCAACACTTTTTAGCGGACGGTTTTTAGACTTCTAAAAAAATGGAAACCCGTTGAATCATTCTCGGAAACAAGATGTATCTATGAAAACTCTACCTCCCATTCGGACTTTGTCACAACTAACGTCTGCTTTGATTGGAGAAATATTGTCAAATATATTTTGTAATAACATAATAAGAGAACCTCAATACGCTGTTTTAACGAACTTTGAATGTATGGAAAATCCGAGTCCAAAAACCGGGTAGAATACCGCGGCGCGCTTAAAACTTGTTTTAAAGCCACTATTGTAATGGGAATAACGCTGAAATACCTTTTAAATGTAGAAGTGGAAAATTCAGTATTGAATAAAGGAGACTTCATTCTAAACTGATTCTATTGCCCTTTAGTATTAAATAAATCCCTACAAGGTGAACACGAGCGATTCAATCTCCCTGATTCGCGTTTCCACTGTTGCCAGATACAGACGTTTCGGGATCTCGCTCAAAAACCATGTCAGTCTCCTTATTTCTTTCGAGATGCAAGGCCATATATTGATGATCTTACTCGTATTTGAGGACACCATGCTACATTTATAGAAGCGGAAAGGCTCTATATGTCCTGAAATCACTACTTTATAGCGATCTTTCGGATTCAAACTACAGTCAAACTCCGATTTAGTGTGGTCCATTGCTGACACTGGCGTTAAAGTGGGGATGGCGGTAAATCGAGGTATATGCTTGCTCTGTGTAATCATAAGATGGAAGTTATGTTCACAACAATTCATGGGCGGTATGCAAGGGCAGCACTATAAAGTGGGGCGCTAAATTGTGCTCTGACTGTATATGTATAAAAATGTTATGAAGCGCATTTTATTAATCGATTAAATATTTAATTCACAATGATTGGATTTTATTCGCATAATTTTATTGTATATATAGTCTCTCCCGCTTCTTTTTCATTTTTTCGACGGATGAAATAAATGATGGTAGACGGTCTGAATTATTTTTTTTTCTAGAATAATTTTAATTGTAAAAAATACCACAATAGAACTCCAAGGGATAAAATTAAAAACATAACGCTCAAAAGTTTTTTCCATACCACGGCGGTATCGTTAAAGCAAAGTTTTTGGGGCACACACAAATGGAGACTCCGTTTAGCTGAAGTGCATTTACCCAGTGCTGGTCTGACATGACGTTTTTCCTTCAATTGCTTTTGCTCCTTGCGCTATGGGAAAGAGACCGAATCAAAGGTCCAGAACATCTCCCGCCCATGCCATTGTCTTCCAAGTTAATTGACTCATGCGGGCTGAGCGTGATATGTAGAGCACGCAATAAGCAAAGGTTACGAAAGTGAGCCGGAGTAAAGACGCGAGGGATTTTTATACCAGCGCAAACTAGAAAATGGATCTTGGAACCCATAAAAGAATTTAAAAAATTGAATGATTCTTCGTTCTTTATCGAAGTTTGCCTGAAATACTTTATCGATGAAGAATTAGGAACCACAGCCCTGATGGAATCATACAAATTTATCATTATTCTTGGTTATGTTTTTCTTGCAAAGAAAAATGCTAATTTAAAACCGGTGCGTTTCGTGAAAACGAGCGAATTTTTGCTAAAAAGAAATAAAGTTGTTTTTGCTTGGATTCAGAACGCGAGGAAAACATCACCGCAGTTTCCCGGTCACTCTCAATGGATCAACATCCGTTTCCTTAAGGTGTTTTTACTTGTATTAAGTAGACGCGTATCACTTATGCGAATATTTGTTTTTTGCAGTCGAGAAAATCAAGGCGGAAACATGGTGACATCCTGAAAACCTAGGGAAAAAAAGACAGGCAGATAAATGCTTCTTATTATTAGATTGCCGTCATTAAATAACCCCAGGCGTGTTGCATCGTATCGCCATACTTTGAGTTTCCGATAAATCCTAATAAAAAATAAATTATTTCTCCGACTTTTATTCGGTTTATTAAGAATTTTCTATAAATTTTATACCATTAGACATTGGCTTGAGGGAGAGAGAAGGGGTTTGCCCTTCTACGCTCTGAACATGCATCTCGTGCAATGAGGAAATAATCAGAAGCGAAAGATAGAGAGAGAGAAATATGCACGAGTGCGAATAATTCCTCTTTTCAGAATTTAAATTTCGTTATAAGCAGCAAGAATAGCGTTTTCACACCTTTACATTATAGCCTTCCTCAATGCGTTGCGAGAGCAACGCTGAGGTTTTTACTTTTCGTAGGATTTAAGGACGAATGTGAAGAAATCCTTTTTTGGTTCGAGTACTGTAAAGATGCAACATAAAATTCCACATGTTCTTAAGTTTTTTAAAACACGATTAAAAATTATTACGTTATTAATATTTGTCTTGAGTTCATCCTTTCGACGTGTATCAGCATCTGGGGAGCAGATCACGGGAACTTCACATGAAAGTCCTATCTGAGTGTTAAACCGTCATTTAAGCAGCTCTGAATGATTATATTAGTCTTTTTTTTAAGTCTAAAAGCCTGACTTTATAGATGTGATAGTAATTTGTTCTCCAGTATTTCAAATTCCGCTATTATAAATGTTATATAACGACGAAAATAGGGAGTTTTTAACTTGCCCTCAAACACATGGTCAGCCAAGCTCTCCTACAACGGGTCCGCCCTCCTTCTTGAGAGCATAATTTAAAAGAACATACGACGATGAACGCCCGCCATCACCAACGTAGAAAAACTCCGACAAATGACACATTACATCAATAACATAATTGATGCGATGCTTTTATCTGTCTATCACCATGAACCAATAAAGATCCGGTCGCCGCCGACACTACGCCACTCAATAGGATAGAACGACCTATAGATTTGAAAAATATAATAAAATAAAACAACCACGGCATAAAATTTTCAGGCGGTCGATGACCCGTCCATTTATGACTCTCCCCCTCGTGCGACCCAAATTCTTTTCCTCTTCTTCTCTGAGAAAAGGAATCGCATCTCCGTCGGGGACCAACTACGGCTGTCTATGAGGGTCCAGTCAATTTCGCGAGAGAAGGGAAAGAGAAGGAAGGGGATGGAGGGGGATGGGTGGGCCAGCAAAGCTGCATCCTCCTGAATCGAAGAAGAACATCTGCCTGGACCAGAATATGGAAGGAAGAGGCGACCCACGTGTGGGAGTCAGATGGTGAGTGGAAGAAAGAGCGAAAGGGAGGGAAAGGAGAAGGAAAGTGAGAACGAGAAAGAAAGTGAGAACGAGAAGGATGGACAAATGTAAAAGAAAAATAACCGACAAAAAGTAAGAGGGATAAGAGAGAGATGAATGTGGCTGAGGAGGGAAACAATGTACAAAAACAGATATATTTATAAAAAAAAGATTTTCTATCAATAACTTTTGTATTATATAATAAATTTACTCCTTTACCCGTAGAATAGCAAACAAAATTTCCGTTTTGTAAAAATAAATGGCAATGATTCTTTTCGTTCTGTTAAGAGGCGAGTTGGCGCAGATGTTTTTCTGAGTGAATTAGGGTCGCTTTTTATTTCTAAATCAGTGGAAGGGTGAAAACATCCATATATACATATATACACCCACGTATAAATATATTAGGCAAGTAAATATAAAAGTTATAAATAAGAATGGGATAAAGGTGTACGTTAAGTAAGGATAGGAGTGCGCCACAATCTTAAAATATTTCAAGGGATTGAAAGAGAGAGAGAGAGAGAGAGAGAGAGAGAGAGAGAGAGAGAGAGAGAGAGAGAGAGAGAGTGGGTGAAATAAAGAAGGAAGGAAGGGGGGAGGGCAATGTAATTGCGAAATGCGTAAAGATGCCGCGTAATGTTTTCGCGGGTAGGGAGAAGGAAGGAAAGAAAATGACACGCCAATTGAGCGAGGGAAAAAGTCGCAATGTTCGCGACCTGTGATTAGCTGCTGCGAACTAGTGATGTGGCGTAGCTACGCCGTAACGACAGTTCATTTTGCTCAAGTTTTTCCTCGCGTATAATTCGCGGGAGAGGAAGATTTAGAAATATCAAAATTGATAATTGGCGGTAAGAAACAGAGCGATGGCGAGTTTGGCAGGTAAGGGCAAACTAAACTAAGACATAGACCTCCAGAAATGAATAATCGCGCTCACTTCGTGACTCGAATCCAACAGCCATAACATTTTATCGATCGTGTTTTATTTTCAGAAACAGCGTGCGGTGAATTTCTCCTGAGGACGGTTAATACTTAGATGAGATGAGCACCCGGTTTGTGCTATGGTTTTATGGCTAAGCTAATGACGAATTGTACGAATTATAAGTGATAATATGGAAAGCGATAAGGGATCTTGAGGGAGTGGCCTGAGAAGCGGAGAGGGGGAAGTCAGAGAGGGAAAATAAAACAAAACTGGAAAATTAAAAAAAAATAAATATCAACATAGTCTTATGACTGTTGCCAAAATTACGAGAGGTCTTGAAGCCGTAAAAAGTCTCAGCAGTTCAATTATAAATCGGCCGTCCTCAGCGGAGATCGATTATTATCAAAATGAAACATGATGATCCAAACGGAACTTATGATGCCTACTTTCCACATAATTATTTATTCAATAATTATATTGGCTTTGATAGCTTTAAGATCACCGCGGATGAGTTACTCTTTGTGTTCCAAAATTTCATAATTTAGCGTCATAAAATATTACAAATGCATCCCACGGAAAACTAAACTGATCACACGTATTTGTGTGGCCAAAACATCGCTTGTACTAGACTATACCGAATCCCAGTCCAACAATAGTCGTTGCAATGGCAACACTCTCATAATGAGTAATAAAAACTACATAAACGCCAGTATTTACGCGAAATTCGAAGAAATGCGGTCAATAAGGAAAATTCTACGAGAAAAATTAGAATCTCCATTCCTTTCCTCAGAGAAAAGTATAAATCTCGCTTCAAAATTACAATTCTAAGATATTTTAATGTTCAAGAGAAAATTATCCTGAACGATGGATTTCCGGTTTCCCATGTAAATCAAATGGGAAGAATAGTTCCTGGAATCTAACTTGGGACTTTCAATCTTCGTGACAAAAACTATCCTCGGGAGCTCGACCCCAGTTCTAAGAGATTTACAACAAGTGTCATGAAAATCGGTCTATTGATTCAAACGTTAATATGGGGGGACATACAGACACAACGAAGAAACTACCTGTAAGCCTATTTCCATTCTGGAAAGTAGACTAAAAATAAAAAACTATCTAACTAAGTATGTAAAAATTCCACTATGTAATAATAACAGCAATAGTATGGTGAAATTTTTATATTGTGTTTTTTTTTAGTTTGACCCGAAGTACGGAATTCCACAAAATGAAGGCTTATATAGTTGATTATATTTATTTTAAAATAAAAATCTTAAAAAATGGCAGTATGGGCGAACGATTACATAAAGATCGGGTAACATGAGACGGAGGGAACAAATTGACGCTGTGGTAGTATGTATCAAGTCCATGAGCTAAACTTAAGGGAGGAGGGAGGAGAGCGAGAGAGGGAAGGAGGGGGAGAGAGGAGTGGAGAGATGAGAACGAAGGAGTGGGACATTTTTAATGGACGTGGAAGATGTTGGGGGAAGGGTGATCTAATGACGGATGCATTCTTCTCCAACTTGCCCTCAATATTTCACTTTTTCCTCTCCCGTCGAAGCAAGTGAAAATGTGGGGAAAAAAACCTTTTCAGTAAATCAACTGATTTTTAGCGATTTGTCAGTCATAGAGTAACGACTACATCGACAGCTCCATTCCCTATTCGATTGTCGACGCTAGGTTTCCACCCTGTATATTTACAAATACATAAATATTTTTGTATTGTTTGTGATTTGTTTCCTCCGGAGAACTGAATTTGACATGCTTTTTTCCTTGTCCTTTCTTTTAATTCCTGAATCTTCTCCTGGGCGGAAAAATTCGTTGCACGTAAACAAAAGAATTTCGCGCGATGTTGATTCGAAAGTTGTTTACACAATCGCAATTACAGACCGACGTAAACATGCGAGGGAGCCATTTGATTTTTTCATGGTGGTTTATTTCTTGGGAGGGCGTAGTAAAGGATTTTTTTAAAGGTGGCTCGGAATAAATAAAGCAATGAAGCCAACGTATGTTTGTCTCCGAATGCGGGACATTTATTCTGGACGGTTGTCACAACAAAAGTGAGGTTAGAGAAATAAAAGCCCCCGAATCAGCTGTCGTTGCGTAGAAAATATGCGCGCCCGAAGTAGTGAATAGATCCAGGGTTTATAATGGCTAATGTGAAATAATTACCAATAGGACGTCACGAGTTTGTCTGTTTGCCAGGTGGCATCATTCCTCAGATACACGCGCATTATGAACGGATGAATCTGAAAATACATTAAAAAACTATCTGCGAAACTACACGCGTAAACTGGCATGAAAGTTTAATTGTCAGCTGATCAACCGCATTCTTTGCAAATAAAGTGTTAGAGAAAAAACAGCTACAGCTAATTCGTCATGCTGGATTTTCGGGACTACCGAAGCGATTCAGGAGCATTTACTTTGTATATCATCTGACTGCATTTTCCGATTTCTCTCACTTTCAGGCGGGTGGACACAGAAATATATTTTGGAGTATTATTGTAAATGTTTTCCTCTTAGAAGGGTTCTTGTGGAAGGAGCAAAACACAAGAACCGAAAGGAAATGCTTTTCTGTCGCTCGTTTTTTTGCTGTTTTCATAAAGATTTTGCGGAGCGGTCGAGAAACATCGAGGATGATAAAGGCGACAATAATTAATACAGCGAGGCCCTCTTAGTTTTTACTTTCTCCACATACGTATTATTGTTTGTTACGTAGTATTGTTTGTTACGTAGTATTGTTTATACGTAGTATTGTTTTCATGAAAAAATCGACTTCGAGATTTCAACGGAAATACACGTTTTGAGGTCCCCCGAACACGTTTTGACCATTTGGGTGGGTGTTTACTATTGTCACTTATCCGTTATTTTAAAATATTTGCTTTAATATTTGATAAATGTAAAAATGTATTGGAATAAAAGTTATAAGAAATTTAATTTTCTACAACCTTTGCTTGAAACATTTTCCCATATAATGTATTGTTTAATAGGTATCTTATATTTTTAGCTGCCACCACCACGCCACCTACCGACGACAATTGATAACAATTGACTCTTAGTTACGTTTTAGTAACGCTCCTTTTTCTTTTCTTAATTGTTGGAACTTTGTGGCTATATCCAATATCAGAAGGCTATGGTTTGAGTTTATTTCTGTTCTTTGTAAAGTAAAATTTTCTCAGTTTCTTAAAATATTTATTATTATGTAACATATATATGATTTTTATAAATATTACAGGTATGGAGAAAGCCATGTGGTAGCAACATCAGATTTTATTATTTATGTAGGAAATAAAATTTTGTAACGATCAGTCACAAAATTTTTGGAAACCTAATGAGAGCGAAATCATGTTTTTATTTCCGCGGTAACTCTGACGCGTTTCTGACCGCACTTAGTCCATCCTTCGAGTTTATAATTGCTTTTTATCAACTTCCTCTCGTACTGAATGAACCGAGCTTCCTTCCGCCATAAACCGCCTTACCGACTGACGTACTTTCGCCGCTCCTTCACAAATGACGGGCGTCATATGCGTACTCGACATCATCAAAACTAATAAACAAATCATGTAACTACTATATATCCACAAACACACTTCTTAAAAACATAGATATTGGAACGACGCATAACAACACCCCAAGCTTCTGAAATGAAAATCGTCAAAATTTTCCCTTGAGTTTTTTTCCTTCCAGTTCAAGAAACCATCCCACAGACTCGTCATAATCGAAATTATCACTTCATAAACACTCGTGATGACGTTTCCATACCACGCATGGTTCGCGCATTACTCCAAGTTGTTAACGGAAATGCAACAAAAGTTCAGTGCGGAGTCGATAGACCCGAAGCTTTCTTTCCCATTGAAGTGTTAACGAGGAAATCCAGCCGACCACCTTGAAACGAACCGGAATGTTCTCGACGATAACTCGCGACATTATAATCTAATTTGCGTGTCACCACTCTAATTCATCTGATGCCTTCGTCATCCGGAGCGAAAATGTAACTGGTTCGAATATGAAACGGTCATGACATCCTTTTGATAGGTCAGGAAATATCTAACGTAACTCGATACGTGATTATTTATTTTTCAAATTTTGTCGTATTCAAGGATAAAACAATTTGTATAAGTTTAATTTAATCAATGCATCTCAATAAAACAGGAAATTGCCATTTTTTCGAAAAAAAAATAAAGAAGAAATGTTTTAATTTGAATCAACGTGCCAAATTTGAGAATACATATGGCTTTATTTAATAAATAAAAAATCGTAATCTTTATGCAGTCATCTTCCCATGTGGCATTATCTTTTGCTTATTTTTACCACGGAAACGATAACATTGGATAAAATATATAAAAACAATAATTGAAATCGTTCGCGAGAAAATAAACTGAGCTGTTAATATTTCATGATATGGTTTCGCAGATTATCTGGTAATGACTCTGACAAAAAATTCAAACTCCTGTACATTATGTTAAGCACGCATAAGGTCGTTAATTTTCATTTGAAGGCGTGCACGCATTACCGCCTTCGCGTTCATAAACACGCTCGTAATGGTCACGCAAACTTAATACAGTAATTCTTTCGACAAATGCTCTCGATACGAGCAAGAGAAAGGCGAATTAATTACCGCGAAACGTGGCGGGAATGTCGACCGCCACGCCATCTGTGATTCCCGAGGTCGAAGGTCAAAGCAGCATAATCGCGAGACCGTCCAATTTCGGGTCGCCGATGCAACTTGGTCATCGCGCAGGACACCCTAAACAATCTCTCGACCCCGGGTCGAGAACTGGGGTTCCTTCATCTGGTGGCAGGACCTTCAACCACGGACCACGAGGCACCACGTGCTTCGTCACGCGGTCGCCGCGTGTCTAACACCACTGCTCGCTGGTGACACGCAGGGGACACGACCGCGACGCATGGACGAATGGTTCATTCATTGTAGCAGACGGTCAAGGAACCTCCTTCAGACGAGGGGGATGATCAAGTCGGGACGTTACAAACCCCGAGTGCTTTCGAGTCTGGCGAGTGGGTGGGGGTCGCTGATTTTCCACAGAATTTGCCGTGCAAGAATCATTTAAGACCAGTTATCTCGCTTATATGAGATTGAGCTAGGTGATTGACCCGTTTGATCCTTTGTGAGGTCATCTAGCGCAGCGGTTTTCAACCTTTTAATATGTTGCGTCCCACCAACCTTATTTCAAAAACACCCGAGACACGACATTATAAAACAAAACCCCATATTTTCCAGGAAATTGACATTTGAGTCAAATGCATTTTTGTATTATATTAATCATTTATGAAGATTTTGAGTCAAATGCATTTTTGTATCATATTAATCATTTATGAAGATTTTGAGTCAAATACATTTTTGTATTATATTAATCATTTATGAAGATTTTTTAGGACATTAAATATTGCAGTACTTAGTTGAGGAAAAGTTTCATAATTATTATTTTCGAAACTTCGCTTTCCATCTAGAAGACTTTCGCTTCCCACCAATAGGACTAGATTAACAGGTCGAGAAACACCGATCTAACGGGAAAGGTTTAAAACAATCCTCAAGCACTCCGAAATTTACGATCCCAAGCATTTCGACCATCGTCTTGAGACCGATTTATCATTTTGGCCTTGTAAGGGTCACAATGCACAATAAAAAATGGATCCTCGGGCCAATCCAGAGGAATAGCAGCAGAAGATGTTACTTTGCGCGAAATTAATTGAGTTCCCCATGATTTATTCCCCAATATATGATTCTGGCTCTTCGTACTCCCTCATGGCTCCCTAGCAATAGCGAGGTCTGCGATGCCATAGTTACCTCATTGATTGACATGGTGATTTCATCCGGCATGCACTGGTATTTTAATTTTTTAAACGTTTGTTAATATCAGCACCTACAGATTTAATTTTAAATATCCACGTTTAAAATTGTAAGGCATGTTTTAATATTTTGTGCATTCAATTATCTGCGTATGATGCGTAAGTTATTTTAAAAAATTCTCAATGCAAGGCTAATAAAGATTTTGCAATTCCCTACTGGCAGTTGGCATGAAATATTTGTGTCCACTCGTTATTTGTAACGATATATGTGGCGCTTGCATTAAGAAATTCGGTAAAGTTTATCTAACAAGCCCTGAGAAAATTTCTTTCATACGTGCGGCTATTTCCCTTAAGAGCGGTTTCCTTACTTGTTGACCAGCTATCATGTTATTAAAAACAATACGAACAAAATATGTGGGAAATAGATATACCGCAACGGATAATCCAAGAGATGAGTGAGGGGATAGTGACAGGAAGGGGTGAAGTAGGCGAGGAAGCACGGAGAGATGGAATTTACAAAAGAAAAGATCATGATTCTGACTCTGGAATTCCCGCAGGACGGCGCCATAACAGGGACCCTCTTGTCGATTCTTACGCTTCAAGTGACGCATTGGAGGCATCGATGCACTCCTCGACCCGCGATCCGGAAACCCATCCCACGTATCGATTCACCATTCGACCAATCTCGCGAGATTACGCAACGAGTCGAATCTAAGTCTTTACATTGGTCGGCAATCGTGTCGAGCCGAGATGGCGGGATCGCGGTTTTCCAGCGGAGAGTATTTGCGATTATATTTTCGAACCGACGAAACGAAACTTAGTCCTAAAATGTGTATTATTTGATTCGATGAGGATTACGAATAAATGCGACGCACTGAATTCGCAAATTAAAAGGGACGGAGCCCTTAGTAAGGGAAATTTTTACCATTAGAAATTTTGGATGGACGCCGCGATAAGACTTTCGCAATAAACGCGCATTTAAAGCGTCGTCTCGCGATGGAATTCGTAATTTGCTAATTTACACTCACCTAAAATGGTTGTATGAACGTAAAACAGGTGTATATTATTCGACTGAATATATCTCATCTTAATTGCATTTAATTTTAGAGGGAAGATTTCCACACGAATACATAAGTCACGTTTGACCAAATAAAAAGTCATAAGCAGAACTGAGACGTTATAATGCTTTATTCACTTAAGGAGAATGGAAAAGCAACTACTCCTTCCATCGATGCAAAGGAAATACTAATAATAACTATGGAGATTAGTTGCCATGAAAGTAACGGTGTTGTTGTACGAGACAGAAGACAAGAATGTACCAAGAGTGAATTCTTATACAATAATCGCCCGATTTTCTAAAACCATACGCTTCAGAAAATAATTCGTAAATCATAGCATTTTTGTGAAAGCGTAGCAAGAAAATACCGCATTAACAACACTAATTTTATAGAAAATATCCATAAACACTGTACTGTATTGTACACAAACACATGTATGTTATATAAATTTAGGAAATAAATATCGCGATCATACACATTCTACTTTCAAATTATGGCGTTGTGTGGGGTTGTCGAAGCCGAGCAAAAGTACGTGAGATCGAACTGTGAGGTCGTAAATCAAATTTGTGGCGCAAAAATGATTGTTCGTGAGATCTAAAGTTCGTAAATCGGGATTAGGATGCTAGACACTTTTCCTTGATTAATGAAATGCCTTGTTTTAAGACTAGACCTTTTAGAAATGCAATTTATTTCACGAGCGAATATATCTGAAACTACAGAAATTGATTTAAAAACGAAAAAAAAAAACATAATGATCGAATTACGGCCCCATCTTTTTATTTACCAGCGAATCAAAAACCCTCGATTTAGTCAATTCAAAATCAGTGAGTTAATTAAAAAATTGGGTCGTGAACTATTTGATCGTCGTTAGGATTAAAACACCAGCCGCGGTGGGAAAGGATAATTCAAATATAAAAGCCATCTGCTTTGCGTAAACGGATAAAACGCCTCAATTGGCAGACGCTCTCCTTTTCCTGAGTTCATAAAACATAATAGGAAAGATTGTATGCTTTTGTTTGTTTGCTCGCGAACAAATGAGATAGATGGACGATGAAATGTGTAGGGCAATTCGAAGAGAAGCCCGGAAGTAAACAAATGGCTAAATGGCTTCTCAACGCTGTGTCGGAATTTCATTTCGTCATCCCCACAGATTCACGTTGCTTCTAACGACTAATCCCGTGCTCTTGTGTAATTTCACGTTCACTATTTTATGCTTCCCTATGTTCTTACATCGTTCTGTCTTCCATATATCTTAAAATAACACAGACAAGAGATTAATTACAGATTAACTGTTTAATAGGTCACTTGACGTTTTGCTGTCTTTTCTGACGAAAGATATTTTTTCATCCCAATTAATTCAAATCCCTCTTAAAACTAGGATGCAAGTATTTTTTTACAAGTTAAAAGAAAGACGTAATTTTGAAATCATCCTATCATTTAAAAAAGATTTAAGATTAGCCACAGGAGGAAAGAGGTGATTGGCCCATTTATTTTCCGTTGTTACTCCGAGAATGCGACCTTCAGCGGCTGACGAAGATTTTCGATAGACCTTCTTTTCGGGAAATAAAGGGCATGTGGTAGGGGAAAAATCTCTCTAATTGAGCGCAGGCGTTCTTCTAGATTGATGAAAGGAGGTCAGCTGTGGGCACCCGGAAAAAATGAGGGCCTTGACTCAGTTGCTATCGCGGCTTCTCGATGATTCCATGGCAACAAGGACATTGCTAACGGTCCTCGGGAAATTCCCTCATCTCTCTCGCAAATCTCTACGTTCGAATGTTTGAATGCCGAATTAGCGTAAATTTTATAAATGGATTTCATCTTCATCCACAAGCATCGTAATCTTAATCTTAATAATGTCGTATGGGGAGTAGGAAGATTTAATTTTCGTCAGAAATTCCAGTACACACGGAGGATTGTAAATGACATACGCTAGTGAGCCGCATATAGTTTTCGGCTCAAGGGCCACATAACCCATTTTTGCACTCGCCGCGGGCAACACCCAGTAGAAAATATAATTGAAAAATAACTTAAGGTAGCTAAAGAATTTAATTGTGGGTTGATAGCTTACCTGATTTGTTTTAAATGTATTTATCAACTATGTAAATAGAGGAATAAAGATAATATATTGTTTTTATAATTTACATTTTGCACATTGCATCCTATAATTGCTAAACTCGTGGCGGGTAGAGCTTGACAAGAAAGAAATTCCGACCTAGAAAGCCTCAATAATAACGATTTGTTTGCATAATTTACATGCAGAAACAAAAACATGCCGTTTCTTTAAATGCGCCAAACAAGCCAAAAGGACGCCAACCGAGATCAGTCCAAGATACAATGGAAGACGTGAATTTCAACCGAAACAACATCGTTGCCCTAGAAACGACCCAATTACGTTTCGTAATGGATTTTCAGAGAAAAGACGCAACCCACGTGCACTAGAAATGGTCCCTTCATCTGGCCGGAGGAGAGCCATGCACTCGTTAATTAAAGACTCAGCCCACCGCGTGCATGGGGCCGTGCGGATATCCCTCATAGAGCCAATCAGAGGCAGAATGGGGAGAAGCAGCCGTCGTCGACTCGCCCGCTCTCTTGCTTCGCCGTCGCAGCAATGACCCCGACTAAACATTCAATTCACATATTTTGGGAAAATCTTGCCATTTTAACAGAATGTTGCCTTGCCAACCAATTACAGTGTTAAACCTCAAAATCCAATTGTTATTTCAATCCTTAAGGGTGAAAGCGTGCTTTGAATGCTTGTAATATTTCAAAGGCGTTCTTTATGGGATTGATGTGCAAAACAGTATCAAACTTTTAATTCCGAAACTATAAGTCATCATTAAGTGGTCTCGCGGACTTTTTGTGTCAAATGCTGTACTCTATACGAATAATTTTTAAATCGATAATTAACAGATTATATTGATGTTTTGCGATAGAATCATACTAACAACTGATTTAAACAGGTTTTTCTCCAATTATCTCCGAGACTAAAAGTCGTTATTTTGTAGCCTTGCGGACTTTTGTGTGGTAAATGTAGTCCTCTATCCGAAGGAATTTTTTAATCGCTACCTTACACCTTACCTTACCTTGGGAGAGAAAAATATTCTATTTAATTGTTATTTGACGGATACCATTTAAAGAGATACGAGTGTGTTAAGTGTTTATTTAAAGAAGAAATTCTTCTTTCAAGAAAAGAAGAATTAAATCGATAAAATTCTAATGTCTTTTTAAGTTAGTCTATGGACGCATGTTCATCAATATGTAAGATTTTCTATATATAAATCATTAATATCGATGTTTTAATCATGATAATATCGTCATCTACTGTAGTCTATGAAAAACATTTTCATTGTCAAAAATTGAATGATTTCAAAAATACGTGTCTTTATGAAGTCGTACTAATCGAGGTGACATTTATCAAAAATCCAATGGATAAGCTTTGATGACTGCATAATTGTGACAGGCGTTTCTTGCCCTGTAGGATGATATACAACAGCGACACTGTTTCCGCAGGTTTTCCCGTCAGAAAAGTAGAGTATTTTTATACCTTCCTACCTCCGTCATTCCATATTATTCTTCTTAACGAAACAGAATATGGCATAATTTGTAAACGGTTTGAGCTGTTTTGAGCGACGGTTTTTTTTAAAACTATTATTTGAAAGTGAACCTCGAATATCTCGGTGGCGATCAGAGGTACCGTCGTGTGGAGGCGAGCCCCTCATCTGTTTTGGAGGGAAGGAAGAAAGAGAGGGACAGACCATCACAATACTTTCCAATGGAAATTTATTCTGTGATGAAATCTCTGCCATGCAGATCACCCCCACCTCCCCCAATACATCATTCAACGTCTCCGTTCCACACAAGGGTTTCGAAATACACTTGACTCGAAGCGAGGCGCACTACTGCTTGCGGCATCATTGAATTTTTTCCAAACAACGACAAAGTTCATAATTAATAATACAAATCTACCGTGTTCTGATCCAGAGCATTTATTAGTAATGATGTGAGAACGATTGATTGTTACATCCTACTTCTTCTAAAACTTCTATAAATTAAAAAATAGTATTCCGAATTATTTAACAACATATTTATTCAGTAAATAATAATTATTTAAAAAAATAGTAACTGTGACACAGCGTGCGACATGCATAAGATCGCCATATATTTTCATGTCATATCAGATGCCTAACATAATTGGGATTAGACTGAATAGCATTGAATTACTTTACTTTTAAATAATGCGCATATTTACCAGTAAAACATGGAAAACGGTCGATTTATTTTAAGCCAAGCAGGTTTTGCAGCAACTCCGAACGTAATTGAAATACGACTTATCAATCGAGAAAAACTGCTTTGAAAGCGTTTAATCGTCACTCAAAGATCGATCATAATTTTTCTTTTTTCAAAGCTCTCCAAATATTCGAACCGCGTTTATGCGAAGAGGACGAAGCGACTATAGATCAAAGTATTATCGTTTAGGTTTCTCGTCGTGTTAATGCTGCATTCTGACCACGAGCTATTCTAGAGCTGCGGAATCCGAGTGTGGTGCTCGTCGTCGTGCACGTAGAGAAACAAGCATTGGTTTAGAAAGAAAAAAAGAGCATCACTTGGCAGCTGCTCGAGGGCGAGGGAAGGGCGATTGCACCGATAGGTAAATTATGCGTTCGCGCTCAAGACGTCACTCTGACGTCATGTTCCCGAAAAAATGTGCCCCTTCTATTTTCACTGCAATCTCTTTGTTGCCTTACCTGCTTCCTGCTCCCAAGTAATTCTGTCTGGACAATTAAAGTCTAACTGAAAAACTGGAATATGACGCTGCAAAAAATATTTCTTCGATTCCAAATTTATTGTGCATTACAAAAAATCAGCACGTAACCCACAGATAAATGTTCCGTTGTTATTTTTTATAGCTCGGGTAACATTAAAAAAAGAAAAATTAATATTCTCGAGTTTTGTGTGTAACTATGACCAAACTCATTTGAACACAAAAAATAAACCAGGTTCAGAAAATAAAATACCCCGAAGAAATTTATCGAGATCCACCGTATTAAAAGAATGCGAATGCATTCGCCTAATCTGTCTCTTTTTTTATTTTTTTCCTTTTTAAACAAATGCAAGAAACGGATTTTCAATCGATTTAATGATCAATGACGTTTTTTCCGAGTTAAAAAATTTTTAGCTACAAATTATGGAAACGTAAAAATTATTTTAATGGCCGAACTAGTTTTTCAGATATTAACATAGATATTAACATGCGGTCTGGGCAAACATATTACAATTGATGAAGTGCAGCAAACAAAACAAGCAAACGATTTTCGGTATTAACTTAATGAATTAATATGAAGTGGAAATACGCAATTGACCCAAGTTTAAATTATGGAACTAATCACCTTTTTATACGCGCGATCTGCTATCGTTATCATATTACGCATTTCCTAAAATCGAGCTACCTTTGAGGCTGGAATGTATATAATAACAAAGGCAACCATAATATACATTAATCTTGGTAAACCTCAATGTGCATTCCGGCTACATGGAAATGGCAATCGATTGGCCACTGAGGACGCCTTCGCCGCAGCCGAAATGCGTATCAGGTTCTCGTCGATCGTTTTCTGGTCACTGGAGTTATTTATCATCAATAATCTTTGAATGTCTTTCTTCAGAGTGAAATGATATAAAAGGTAATGCTGTACTGCGTCTCAATACTTACCAAAAGTTTCCTCTCACGATGACACGACATTAACGGATAACTCATAAGACTCCACGCATAGAGTTTACTTATCTGCTTCCAAACGATCTACGCAAACCCCACCCCTCCCACCACACACTTAGACTCTCCGCGCCCTATAATCCCAACGAATTCAAGCGTCATGTGCATGTTTGAAGAGTCAGACTCGTAACGGTCCAAATTTGTTTGCGTCTGCCTGTGCCCGTGCGTGTTTGCGTGCTTCGGTGTGCGTGTGGGGGCGCGCTAGTTCGTGTGAATGTCCAGAGGTCTGCAACGCACGGTTCAAGCATCGAGAGGTAGAGCGAGTAGGAGGGGGAGGAGGGAGGAAGGAGGGAGGGTGGGGGGAGAGTGGAGGGATGAGGAAAGGAGAGGGAGAAAGGAGGAAGGACGGAGGGAGGAAGGAGGGAGAGAGGGGGGGCAGAGGAAGGAGGGAGGGGAGGAGAGAGGAAGGAGGGAGGAAGGAGTGGAAGGAGGAGCAGGAAGGGAAGGAGGGGAGAAAGAGATGGGAAGGAGAGAGGGAGGAGGGGAGGGCGTGTGAGAGACGAGCGTAGAGAGAGAGAGAGAGAGAGCGAGTGTGTGGGCGTGCAATCGCAGCGCCTAGAATAAACATTCGCGAAAATTTCGCGACCTCCTCCGTTTACTTTTACTTCACGTTCATACGAAACCCACTAAGTGGATGATGGCATTCACGATTTCTCGCCGGTATTATTTTCATTTGCGTCGGCTCGGCGCGAGCGCCGAAAACTGGACAAATCCCGCTCGAGGCGTCACCATTTCTTTTTTTTTAAAGCGGCTGCGCTTTTGAAAATTTGACGAAAGAAACTTAAAGCCATAACCTGCATGTTTTACTTGTGTTTCATCTTCACTTTTGGTACTTATAATATCTGTTAAATAAATACTAAACAAATGTATTTACGTAAAAACAGATCACAAGGCGCATCAATCCGAAAGAAGGCGACTTTTACTTTATATAAGGAATTATAGCTTTATTAATTACTGAGATTCTGTAGACATGCGATATAAAAGGAACACAACTAAATGAAATTAAAGTAGCCTTGAATAATTAATATCAAGATTGAAGTTAGTCGCAAATGTTTCCATCCTTCAACTGCTTCTAACCGTAGTCCAACCTAAGGTTAATCAACGCAGAAACCTTCACCATTAAATAATCGCTTTATTATTACCAATAATACTGTTTATTACTGTTGCAATGTATTAGAGATAAAATAAAGAACTATTTAGATGATTAATTTACATAGTTAATAAAAAGCTATCAATTAAACAAGAATCTGTAATTAGGGTACGATGAATGAGCAAAACATTTTTATACGTTTTTGCCGTTGACTATTCAGTCTGATAAAATGATCTAAATGCAAACATTAAAAGGGTAATACAAGAAGATAAAAAAAATACGAAAGCATTCTCTCACCCATAAAGTAATATACCATCGCTGCTAATTTAAGATGGTTTATAAGAAACTCTCAAATAAAGGAAAAAACTACATTTCGGATAAAAATGGTTGGTAAATCAGTTTACATTTTTTTAAAATAGCTTCGTCAACTTGGTCTCTTTTGTTGAAACAGGTTTCGTTTGATTGATCTGATATATCAGCAGAAGTTTAATACACCAATGAAGTCAGTATCTTCTTCATTTTCAATGTATGTGGGTGGAAAAATTCGATCTCACTTCAGAATACTTCGGTTATACACGTTCGCGTGTGTTCCCGACCATCTCGAGTACTGGTTGCGAGTCTCTCACCGCGCCAGCCAAAGACGTCTGTTGTTAGATAGCTGGAATGTGTTTTCTTTTTCCTTTTATGGCGGGGGTGATGACTGGATCTCATTTCGAGGACTACAATGGGACGTGCTCCTTGCAACGAATCGTCCGAGATGCCACACGCGAAGAGGACGTGGTCGGAGTTAGGGGATTTTCCGAGCGAAATAATGTGAAAGACGGACAGCGCCAGACGACGGCACGAAATCCGTTGTATTTAATTGGCCAGCGCTTTCGCTCGCGATGCAGTTTTTAAATTTCGAGTCAAACACTCGATCTTCTTCAATTTCGATCATGTTTTTTTTAACCAATCTTCGAACAGAATATCGTAGTTATTTTGCAAACGGTTATTCTCGCAGAATTCCAGTACGTATACGTTAAACGTGTCTAATCTTTGTGTTCATTCGACAAGAGTAAGCAACGACGCAATATTTTGTCATCGCCAATATACTGAGGGAAACATAACTTCCATCTTATTCCGAAAAAAATAATTTGGATCGTCATTATCCTGATTGTTTCTAAACTCTTGGAGAAGCGATTATAAGAAGCCATTGGCTGAAGTTTGCTTCTAAATAATGTAACACATGCATGCGTTCACGCTAGTTGTATATTTAGTCGGAATAGATGACGTTCTTTTGCGCATCAAAACACCCCATGAATTTTGTAATAGCCTTTTCCGCTTTTTTACTTTTTCCCCGTGCTATTCTTACAACCGTCACATTAGGTTCGGAAACGTGTATTCTTTTTTTCTTTTACTCTTAATGATTAACGTACAATTTTATGATTACGTTTTACAGGTAGCCTTACTACACTTGGAGTCCAACAGTATGCGGCGTACAACGGAACGATGAATGGGTTTCTCTTGCATTAAAGGGGATGTGTTCATAGTCCTACACGGTGGCCGCTGATGGGAAATTGGGTTCAATGGAGTTACTAGACTTTGGAATCCCGCGTATCGTTACAATAACTGGCTGATTGTAACTGGTGATTATAGCAAGGAGCAGTGCTGTAGTCGCAAAAAAAGCAGAGGGTATACCGTATACGGGAATAAAACTTTAAAGCAGGATCTTACCCAGTTTTTTTTTTAAAGGCAGAGGATATACCCTATTCATTTGAAAAAAAGCAGTGTATACCACCGTATACCCTCCACTACAGCCATGGTAAGGAGCATCTATTCGAATAAGAATCGAAAGTTGTACTCCATGTCGGAGTACACACAGTTTCCAAATGCGGTCTTTGAGATTTCACAATCCTAAAAAGTTCTAATTCGTTGTGAAGTTTTTTTTATAGGTGCTTGAAGACCAGTACTACATGTCATTATGCGTACTTCATGGAGTATTTGTTTACTACAACTAACATTAAAATTTATTATTACAATCGAAGAAAAATGTTTGGCGAGCTTTTGTGTATATTTTTCGCTCCGGTTGCCTGTATTCGGGGTCCTCACGTCGTCGTCTTTTCCGCTCAGCAATCATTTGATTTCTTTCCTCCTGACAGAGCTTATGCTCTTCTTTCTACTGTTAGTTTTTCTCTTGAACATAATCAACGAAATTTTCCAATATGTTTGAACAATTAAGCACGATAAATGGTTTATTGTTTCCAAGTAAATAATCTTTGTTGCAACCGATCTAAACAACTTTAGATATAATTACGTAAATACCTTTATTCCTTTCGTGCACACACACACACAGCGTTAAGTGAAAAAATGGATTATCCATTATGTATAACATACACACGTTTTTTTACTTTTCTTGCACAAAAAGAATTTTTAGTGAAAAGAAATTGATAATTTACTACGAAGGCATGAACAGGGCTAAAATTATAATAAAAACACTTATAGCCATGCTTTTACACAAAGTTATACCTGATTCTGATAACTTAATGGATTAAGCACTATTTCAATCTTCCCCATTATTTCCTTGGAATGAACAGAAAAATATCAAGCGAATATGTGCGGTGGGGAGAGGGGTGGGGTAAACTTTTGCCATAATTATGTAAATACGTCAATTTCCTTTTCTTTAAATTTATCGTAAACCTTACGTTTTACGGGAAAAATTATTTGACAAAAAATGTGTATTTAATTATTTTATTCAACTTTTGTTTTCAATATTTTTTCGCTCAGATGAGTATTTAACGAGACGCTTTCGAGGTACTTTGTAAAATACATGTAGGTCATCATGTAAAGTGGTCGTTATTATCGTCCGATTTTAACCAAAATTGGAATCGGTCGACAAATTTTTCAACTCCCCATTACCAAATTTCATCAAAATACGTGAAGCGGTTCCCGGGATGAAACATGCGGACTGACGGAAGGACGGAGACCATCTCCCCTATACGCGTTCACTTCGTGCAAAGAACGCATAATACATTGTAATATTTTTATTAATGCAGAAAGTTGCATAAAAGCTTCATAAAAAGTCAATTACAGCTTAAATATGTTTCGAGGCGAGACGATACTGCCTGCTCTCTTATATTTATGCATTGTTTTTTATGTAATTAAAGCATTAGCCTATCCAACACAAACAGTTTTCATAAAAAAAGGAAAATTTCAGTCCAATCTTTATCTTTAAAATATTCTGTGGATATGTTTGTTTATTCCCCATTTTAGATAAACGATAACATATACTTCTTCTCCTATAGTAGTTTTGTTTTTAAAAATTAGCTCCTTGATATCTACATAACGCATTTTGAATGAATATATGAAATACGTCATTCGTATATATGGATATGAGAATATCTTATAAGGACAGATCGTTATAACGCTTACAAGGAAAACGTGAATAGGAATTTTCACGCGAACCAAACTTATTAAAGAGTTTCTGTGGAGTTTGTTGTTTGAATTCCCACTTCTAGGTTACACTTTTGCTTCTCCGTCGCACCACACTAAGAAGATCCGATCTCGCTGACGGAGTTGACACAAAATATTTATTCGATTTTTCCACCAATTTTTGATCATTTTTTGCGCAGCTGAAAATAGGCCTGTGACGTTATCTATAGCGCAAACATTCACGAGATACACGAGCATAAAGATCTCTCAACCCTTCGGAAAATATCTGCAGATACGGCGATTTCAAGTTCGGGGAAAAGATAACTTCAAATTCATATCTCTCCGCTATAAGTCATCAAGCCGGAGATATATTTTCGGAAACTCGTTACAAAATTATCATTAATACTAGTTGACAGCAATTTTTAGATTGATTAGTAAATAAAAAATATCTCCACCTGTGATCCATCAGTTGAATTTATTTTTTGATCAGTACCTAATTATCAGTATAGATTAGTAATATATCTTCAAATATCGATAAGTCGGACGTTATTAATTATTTTTCATATCGAAGTTCAGAGGAAATTTTGCAATGGAATGCTTTTTGAAAGGATTAAATACTAAAAGTCAAAAATTACTTCTCCAAAGAATATCGGAATGGTTCTAAACGATTAAATATTATAAAGATAACAATATGATCCAAACGGAACTTTTAATGCCTACTTTTCCAATTTTCATAATTTAGTGTTATAAAATATTACAAATACATTCGAACGGAAAACTAAACTGATCACGCGTATTTGTGTGGAAAAAATAACGCGTGTATGTAATAGACTATACCGAGTCCAACAATAGTTGTTGCTATGGCATCACTCTCGTAATGAGTGATAAAAACTGCAAAAATGCCAGTATTTACGCAAAATTCGAAGAAATGCGGTCGATAAGCAACATTATACCATAAAAATTATAATCTCCATTCCTTTCCTCAGAGAAAAGTACAAATACCGCTCCGATATTACAATTCTAAGATATAATAGGGGGGCAGACAGGCAGATAGACAGACGGACTGACAGACAACGAAGAAACCATGAGCCAATTTCCATTCTGGAAAGTAGGCTAAAAATGACTTCTTCGAAGATTTCATGAATACTTTCCGAAAAATCGATCAAAATTTCCAATCGATGCATTATCAATCGGAATTAATTTTGTGAGATTGATAACAAACTAAACAAACAAACTAAATCGATCATTTAGACATTTTTCATGCGGTTATCCATTTGCACGAGTAAAGCCGAGGAAAATAAGAGCTCCAACGAAGAACGCACCCTCGGCGCGAAGCATAAAAGAGGATCTGCGTCTGCCCCTCCATCACCACTAAACTTCCGATTTTTCACCGCCCTCCCATGGAAATATTTACGCGCCGCCTCAATATTCCACTCCCTTCGCTACGCCTTTTTGTTCGCGAGGAGAAAATGATGCCTCCCTCAATATAACCCTTGTTCTCACCCACCCCCTAAATACGAGATACAAAATGAGTCTCGAATCATATTTTGGAGAGCGGTCGTAGGGTTTCGAAGCCCCTTCGTCGCCGACGTAACCGTGGGCGTCGCGAAGTTCCCTTTCTCGAAGGAATACTTTCGCGAATTCCAATTCGACTCTGAAATACATCGTCGAAGAGGTGCAAGGAGAGTCTTCAACGGGGAGGAATTCGCCTTTTTCGCGACCTCGGACATTGAGATGCGTTTTTTTTAGTTCCGCTGCTCTAGATGACTTGAAAAATAAAATAAACGGCCCACAATCGCAGTCGTGTAAAAAAAACCTACCGAATGGAACGAGTCGAAACGATCGACAAAATTAAAAATAAGCCTTAAAAATCGCGGGGCGTAAATGAAGGATCCGGGCCATAATGAGAGAAACTGAGCGTTTCGGAATTACACTTCGCGATGACGTTTTTCCGTAAATGCTCTGCAGCGTATGGAATGCCGAAAAACTTATTTTTTCGATGGCATTAGCGTGATATTCCTGCATTGGTTGTCTAAATCAGAGGTTCTCAAACATTTTGCATCTTACATCCCAGCAGCCGTTTTTCGAAAGTCCCGGGTCCCACCATGATATAAAGAAAACTCCATTTTTTCCAAAAAGTGGAATTTTGCGTTAAATAAATGTTAGTATTATATTAATTCTTTAATTAAATTTTTAAGGAAATAAAATGTTGCAGCATTATGATGAGAAAAAGTTAAGTAATAATTATTTTCGAAACTTCGCGTCCCACCGAGACAATCTTCGCGTCCCGCTGGTCGATAAATACTGGTTTAATGATTTCGTTATTTCCAAAATTTTTAGTTTTCACATAGGTGTTTATTTTAACTTAGCCGTAAGTAAATCCTTCCTTCATAATTCTCTGTTCCTTAGTGCTCTGAGGACTTCCAAGTTTTAAAATTTTACCACATATGTTTTTAACCATTTAAAGTTAGTCGACATTCTTAGGCAGCATTAAAAATGTGTGAATGTCGGACGGAAAGGTGGATCATTTAGACCAGTGTTTCTTAACCTTTTTCGTCTCGTGCCTCCCTCTCTGGTCTTCTAAGACTCGCATAAAACTATAAGTAATAGTAAACACTTTTTTGACAGGTTTCTTATTGTTTCTAAGTGAGCTTAATTCTACTGTGTGAATTTATATAGTGAATACTAATCTGTTTAATATTTGTTTCGACGCACAATTCACAGCTGACAAGCTAGCATAATTTTTTGGGCAGTCAGCAATAAGTCATCATTGCCTAAAAAATCCGTCTAGTATTTCGTATATTATTTCTACTTAGGTATAATAAAATTATTCGTCTGCACTACATCTGTTATTGAGGTGATAAGTAGACAACATTTGGACACATCAATACAAGACTTACATAATCTAAACAATTATGAAATAAATAAAAAATATTAAAACAGGTATTGCTCGTTTGTTTAGTGGTGGGTGATGCGTGAGAGGGGAAGGGAAAGACCAGCGTAGCGGCAATAGCGGAACACCTTATGGGCACGTTTGGTCCGTCTGTCCGTCCGTCGTAACTTTTATCTCCTAAACCGCTAGACGGATTTCAATTTAATTAGGTATGAGTGATCTTTATTGAAATTTATCGCCAATTGTGATTTTAAATCCGTGAATTAGAACTTCCACTTTACATAATTACTTTAATTAACTTATACACTCATATTAAGTTATTGAAAAAAATTACAAGCCTGTGGAATAAATCGAAAGATAATCGAGTGGATCAGGGACTTTCTCAATGATCAAGAACAAATGGTAGTCATAGATGGATTTAAATCAGATTCGGTCAGCGTGTCCTCCGGCGTTCCACAGGGAAGTGTCATCGGTCCCCTATTATTCCTTATATACATAAATGACTTAGATAATGTTATTACAAGTAAAATCAAGTTATTTGCGGATGATACGGTAGTTTACAGAGAGATTAACAGTCCTGCTGATCAAGCATTACTTTCTAACGACCTACACGCAATTCTCGAGTGGTGTAAAGAGTGGCAATTAGAGCTGAACTTAGGTAAGTGTTCCGTCATGAGACTCTGGAGAAACAAAGAAATTGAGGCGATGAATTACAGTATAGAAGGCGTACATCTAAAATTATCCGAATCCGTCAAATACTTAGGTGTCATTTTAACAAGTAACCTCTCGTGGGACACACACATACGAAATATATCCGGGAAAGCTAAGCAGAAACTAGGATTCATCAAAAGGATAGAAGGTAAAAGCGAAGAAAAAGTCAAAGAGACATGTTACTTTTCTTTAGTTAGACCGCTGCTAGAGTATGCGTCGAGCATATGGGATCCGTACGAGAAAGGATTAATCGCCGAGTTAGAGAATGTGCAGCGAAAAGCTGCTAGATTCGTCAAAAATTGTTATGATAGAAATAAAAGCGTTACAGGCTTGATACAGGACTTAGGATGGGAATCACTAGCTGAGCGCCGATCACGTGCTAGGTTAAAACTTCTTGAAAGATTTAGAACGAGTACTTTCTCCAGCGACGTCGAAGAAATAATAAGAACTCCCACCTATATCGGTAGAATGGACCATCCTCGTAAAATAAGAGAGATAGCCTGTAGGACAGAGAGATACAAAGGCTCATTTTTCCCTAGAACGATAGCTGAGCAGAATAAAACTTGCGATCAAAAGTAACCTCGCGTAGGGGCGTAAACCAAGGCCTAATTTTGGAGTTTTCCCCTTGGTGTTAATACACCCCCTGCCACACACCCTTGCGGTGGCTTGCAGGGTAAACTGTAGATGTAGATGTAGATACACGTATCTCGTTAAATGGCATCCGTCAAATAACAATGAAATATCAAACTTTTATCTCCCTAGCTCTTTTATGATCTGTAAGGTATAGATAAAAAATATTATTCGGGTAGAGTACAACATCTACTACAAGAAAGTCCGCGAGACCACGTAATTACTAGTTATGGTTTCGAATATAAAAATTCCAGAATATCCCAAGCAAAACATCGCATATTTTGTTTACATCGATCGCTAAGATTGTTCTCTCAGAAAACAATTAAAAATCCATATATTTCTTTCCCATTCTCTTATATGATCTGCGATTTAAATTTATTTGGATAGAGAACAACATTACTACAAGTCCCCAAGACTATAGTTTCGATGATAAAAATTCGAGAATCACCTAATATTTCGATGCCGTTCCATACTTATTTCACATTAAGAATGCCTTTGAAATATCTGTGTATTCCATCTTGTTAAGTTTAAATTCAAAAGTAGGAAAACGCAACGAAATCACGTTCTCTGAATAGGGTGTTAAATGAAATAGATGTTTTCCGTAACTGATCGCATTAATTAATCCTTTTATACGTGTGTTTTAACTAGTGCAAATTCGTGGTAAAAGTATTTTGAACCTATTACGCGAACAGCAATCGCACGAGACCATATCACATCATAATCAGTTATAAATTCCTCGCTAACATCTCCTTACCGGAATGCGTGAATGTAATCTGCGCTCCTAATTACGGAAAAAACATGCAACGTTAAAAGTATTCCTGGAAAAAACTTCATTAGAAACAGCTTTGGGATCTGAAATTACCATTAAGGTCTGAATTCGTCACATCTACCGATATCAAACGAGGCATAAACACGCCGAGGAAAGTAAATATTGATCGGCAAAATCGCAGATATACTTTCCTGCGTCTCAAGGTTTCTCTCTAAATCGTTAATAAAATAAAGCCGTTTGATTTCTTAGAACGATAAAAATAAATGGATGTATTTTTGCTCGTGGACATAAAAAAATGGGGGGCTTTACAGGAAGATCAAAAGAAATACCATCCCGAAAATCTGAGATGGCACGTTTAAGAGTTTCATCGAGATTGTTATTGGTCAGTGAAAAGAGCTGTACATATATCTAAATCATGGGCGGGGAACCTTTTCTTGATGACAGGCCGCATTGGTGGTTGTGAACGCTTCGGAGGGCCGCATTGGTCATTGCCAATGCTTAGGCGGGCCGGATTAGAGATTAAATCGGTAGTCACCTAGAGATTCTGTGATACCATACAAGTGGAAATCGTTTTTGAATGCGGTTTTTAGGGTTAAAGTTTCAGTATTAAATGTTTCATTATTATAATTTGAATTAAAAAATATGAATTTTTGTGTTCTAAATTTTACGGGCCTCTTGTTCATCCATCATAACTTCGCGGGCCGAATTAAACGCTCTCGGGTGCCGCATGTTGCCCGCGGGCCTTAGATTTTCCACTCATGATCTAAAGACTCATCAGACTGTCGCTATATACAGAATAAAATGCTCTTTCAGAAATATATCTGACTGAACTAGGTTTGAATATGTAAATAACGATTTACCCCAAGAAAACTGACAAGGAAGCATTCGGATAAGAAAGATATTACAAATTATCCATTTCTCTGAAAATTTAAACTTAATATTAACATATACTAATAACATTTTATACTTCTTTACGTTGCCGAACTCATAAATGCACATTTGACTACAAAACGAGGCAGGCCGTGATGCATAATCCGCGTTTACCAGTTTCATATTATTATTCCAAATCCTCCGCGCCGAAGCGATCGCGGCAACCGAGCAATTTTACTGTCTGAAGAGCGCAATTTCGTTACCCTCTTGTTTTCCAAGGTCCATTTCAAAAGCGAATGAGAAAGTGCAAGCCAAATCCCCAAGTCCTACTTTCCGTGACGCGTGCAAAGAAACGCGATATCCGACCTCCCACGTCTCTTTCCCCTTCCACCTCCTCCTCTTGGACCTCGGTTAATCGGACTGCTGCTCAAGGGTGTCCAAGTCCGGAATAATAATTATAAGACGAATCTTTAGACCGTGAAACCGACTTGGCGTCCGATTGGCGAGACTTTTGATCCCGCGGAGAGCGTGAATCACCCTCCGAGCTTGATGGAGAATTCCGAGAAGAAAACAAAGCGCGTCAATTTCTTTTTATTATTCTTCTCCTAACGGTGAATTGACGCTGGCCGAACGCGCCCTCAGGGAAAAGAAGGATATGCGTGGGGGAGAAGAAGTGAGGGAGGGGAAGGGGAAGTGAGGAGAAGCAGACGTTTCGGAGTACGGCGGAAGTTTGTAGGGAAAAAAATCAAAACCGCGGAAGGAAGTGACGCATTCGAGTACGCGACCAATGGGAAGCGCGCGTACGAGGAAAGGTATTCCGGAGAAGACGGGACTATCCCATAACTTGGTCTGTCTTTCTCGTTTAAGCACAAATATGTAACTATTTTCTGTCTATCCGAACTTCCTTTTAATTTTAGTAAATAGTTAGTTTTAGTAAAGTAGTTAATCTTTAGTTATCTTTGTATTCCCGGCGTCCATCCTTCCGTTTTCCATTTACCTCTACGCTCCTCTCCATCTGCCTCTCTTTGGTTCAACTGACTTTCATTCCTCCTTTAATTATCCATCTCTTCCTTTGTTCCTTCCTCTCTCCAATTCTTCATTCATTCATTCACCCCTTGAAATGTACTCTGTCTCCCTGTATCTCCCATTTACCCATTATCCCCATCTGTCTCCACCTGCCTCTCTCTCAATCTGCCCTCCCCTCATCTCTCCCCCTCCCCTTATCTCTCCTCCTCCCATTCTCTCTCCCCCTCCCCTTCTCATTCTCTTCCCCTCCATGCAACACGCAATTTATATAGTCATAGGGCCGCCTTGGACTACGTGACTCCGTCGGCGTATATATCAGGGGTGGTTTTCCCCCTCTCCATAAGCGGAAGGGACGTAGCCGCCAAGTCTGTGCACCCGCCCCACTATACCTTTCTCTCTCTCTCTCTTTATGCACTTGGTGGAACCGCCTTGTAATTCTTCATCCTCCCCTTTATCCCCAGTTGTGGCTCTGCCCTATGACACGGCCCTTTCTCTCCCCGTACCTGCGAAGCGGCACGTAATATTCCGCGCGGCACAGTTCTGCGACCGTATGCCGGAGAACTGGTCAGTCTCACCAAAGTTGCAGCGGTCATACCAGTGGTGGGCAAACTTCTTATTAACAGTTCCGGGAGCCACATTAACTGAATCAAAATGTTTCAGCGGGCCGCATTTAGATTCATATCGGAAGTTATTTGAGAGAATATGAAGGATCCTATCAGTGGAAATCAACAACTAACAGTATTTTAGAGTAATAACTTCACCATAAAGGGTATACCGGCCATAATTAAAGAAGTATGAAATTATATGTTTTGCATTTCACGGTTGACTTTCTTAATGGCATCGCTGGTCGTAGTTTTCCCACCCCGGGGTTATAGCTTCAAGGCAGTCGACCCTGCGTGCGGCCCGGAAGTGATAGTGCGACAAGCCTATAATAACGATAGTAAAAAATGCTTGAATTGACGATGTAACAGAAAGTGCTACAAAAGGTCGAGAAACATATTTCGACTGTAAAATCAGCCTCTCTCCGATCGTTCATTCTAAAAGAAAGCTGATCTTTATAAAAGTTTTGATACCGTATGAATTTCTCTGACAATCAATTGAATTCCAGTCGCATGAAAAGCATCCGACCTCACCGGTGACTCATCGTCGATTCTAAAAACCGCTTCACCAATCGTTGTTTCCAGTTACCTCCCAGTATGACCACTCAGAAGCTGAAATTCGTGTTTTACTAATTTTTTATGGCCTTGGTTGCCAACTATAGTCAAGATATTAAGTGAGCTAAATAATTCATTGTTAAATTATTCGTTTTCGGAAATGAGACGTCCATTTTGTTAAGGAAAAAGCAGCTGCTGCGACTAAAAATGTGGAATTTCCGAGTAAAAGAGTCTTTTGCGTAAGAGCTGCGTTGTAGGAAAGAGATATTTCAGGACCTTGGCATGCATCTGGTCTGTCACGAAACGCCAGTAATAGCAGCAGGATGGATCAATATTTTACCGAAACGTTACCAGGGCCACGTTGTGCCTGCACATATTTACCTCCAATTATTATCGCATAAGAGATTATGGCCAGATTTCATTTGAACACGCAGATACTGATTTTATCTAAAGCACAGGAAATACAGTTTAGAACTAACAATATCAGTGTAAACATACTTTAACCTATACATCTAAAGGCGAAGCTAAAAAAAATAGATTTTACTTGCGAAGAAAGAAATGCAGTAATTTTACATTCAAAGTTAATATATATATCCAACTTTTCAAAATAAGTTAATGATGAAAAAGTAATCGTAAATCGTCATCCATAGATACAATAGATGCTTTCGTGCACTCTGTATAGCGGGGCAGGGAGATGAATTGCGACGTTGCCGCTTTTGGCGAAATCAACATACCCCTCAGGGATGCGAGAGAACCAAGGGGGTAATAAAATTTCCGTCCGACAATTTCTCACAGAAATCGAAATCAATGAGTGAATTCATCCTCGACCAGGGAAAGTAATTTAAATCCTTGGAAACGCAAAGGTTGTTCGGGGACGTATCCAAGATTGGGCTTCGGCTGAGACCCTGAGCTTAATGCGTCCTCGTTTTTTGAATTTTAGAATGGACTTTATGAATCTGTTACAGCTATATGGCTATTTCCTATCTTCATCAATGTTCCCTCTAATGTCGCTGGCTATCTGAACGGAAATGTCTACGCGGCCTTTGTAAATTCACAGCATGAGCTGAGCGGCCTTTTATGCAAGAACTTTGTACAATTTTATATGAAAATAAGGTAAAAATAAGAAATCTAAGATTTAATTTCATTTATAAAGTTTACTATAAGATTATTCTGAGATACTTTTTTTACTTTGTATTGGGAATTTTATGAAAATTGTAATAAAATAGTGCGAAGGGGTTGTCGCTTTTAGCTGCCTCACTGGTTACATTGTGTCAACGGAGACTGTATAAGGCAGTCGTGATAAGGAAATATGTAATAAAAATAGAACAAAAAAGGAACTTTAATTTCGAGCGTGACCCCTATGTCACTGTTTTAGTCTGTGGTGCGCGGAGTGTAGTAATCTGTGCGCGGGTGTTTAGAAATTTGTGCGCGGAAGCGCAGCCACGCAGCTTAGTGGGAACATTGATCTTCATGCAACTTTTTGAAATAATACAGGCTTTTCGAAGCAAAATACGAGAACATAAAGCTTCGGAAAGAGAATATGATTTCAAAGTACGCCACTATTGCAGTAAATTCTACACTAGATTAATTTAATAAATATTAGAAACAAAAATATACGTAATATTCATGATACAAGTTAACGATGAAAAAAAATATTACGTACATTTTTTATAATTAATCTACGCAATTAAAACAGATAAGTGCTTCGAGTTTATGATGAAAAGAGAAAGTCTGACTAAAATAAATGGAAGACGTCTGTTATATTACTATACGGCTTCATTTTTCCTGATTGAATCAAGAACAAGGTTATTTTTCACAAATAATCACGTCTTTATGCGAGAGCAACATTTGTTGGACATTTAAACGTATTTATAGTGAAATCCTTTTTTACTAAAAGTTGTTTCATATCAAATGAACGCATAATTACGGAGTCGTTTTCACAAATACAAAAGTAAAATTAATATTAAGAGATTTATTTTTACTGTTGTCAAAAGCAATTCCACGGGATCTGAAGTGCCATCGAATTTCAACGTCAAACATTTCATAATAATTTATTGTACGGAACAGCGATGTTCCTTCTGGTTACCTATATCTCTTATCAATCGGAGTACACGAGCAAAATCATCTTTTAGAATTTGAACATTTATTATGCGAACAAAAGTGCTTAAATGAAGAGTACCATTCGAACCACGAAAGAACATCTGATGTGTCCAGCACATGACTTTCTTCACACAGAGCAATGAATGTTATTGCAATAGCACTTAAAAGTTGTTCTCGACAACAGCTTCCTCAAGGATATTATTTTTTCCTCTGTATTTGTGAAAACGATTCTTTTATTATGAATTTATTTGATACGAAAGAACTTTCAGTAAAAAAGGATTTGCCACTAAATAATTTTAAACTATCAGTAATTACACTCGTCAATAATTGTTACACATTTTGAATAATTTTCACAATGGAAAGTCCTTGGAATCACTTTTCACATTGAAAAAACAATAAGTAAACAAAACTGTTATTTGTTGAAATGCTTAAAAAAACGTTGAGGCGCATCCTACTATAAAGATTAAATTACTGTGCAAAATATTCACAATTAAAAATATCCTTGACAGCACTACGAACAATTAAAAAATTTTTATAGCAACGGAAGCTGTCATCTAGAGACATTCAACGCACTGAACATACGTAAATTCAGACGGATACTTGAAATATTATATCTCTGAAACAATCCGTT
Source organism: Tanypteryx hageni (assembly GCA_028673005.1). Lineage (NCBI taxonomy): Eukaryota > Metazoa > Arthropoda > Insecta > Odonata > Petaluridae > Tanypteryx > Tanypteryx hageni. The sequence continues at coordinate 35,042,318 of CM054115.1, forward strand.
CTATGAAAAAACGTACCTAACAAAAGTTTTAGATATTTGGCAAATGCGTAAAAATGACAAGAGTACACCTCCACTTCCGGTTTACCAATTTTATCCTAAATGTAATCAAACATTGATTTTCCGATAAAAACCTTAAATCTAGATTTTTGTGCTGATTTGATCAGTGACTTTTGAGTTAAGAGCGCCCACGGAATTCTTATCACACAGATGTCATCGAGAAAACAGTGGAGTGAAAACGTACGTGAATTTTCATTGAAATCTCGAATTCGATTTTTTCGCGAAAACCATACTTTCTCTATAATGCGCATGGAGAAAGTAAAAATTGAAATCTCGAGAGAGATCGTTTTAAAAAGAGAGCTATAAAACGGCTTAAATCTCCGATTGTGAAAGAGAGAGAGAGAGAGAGATCATTAAACTCGGTGAACATCTTCCGCCTAGCGTCTCCCGAGTTACGGCGCCTGATAATAGATTCGCGATCACGGCGACCTTTCCACGCCGTCGAATGCCTTGAACGTAATTGGCCGACCTTGGCTTCCCTCGAGCGCCGCCGTAAAGGCAGACGAGCTTATGCATAATCTCTCTCCTCTCCTCCTTCCCTCGTTCTCCCCTGCGCGGAGGAGCTCCGTAGAAGGCCGGAAGTGGACGCGCGGGACACGGCGCATGTTTACTATATGCGATGAAAGAAGTGAGGACGCGGGAGAATAAGCATTCTATTCGTATATATTTTAAACTAGTTTAGAAAATGTAGCAGTTCATTCACTTTCTCTTTCAAACAATTTATATCGCATTATGTTCTTATAGCTTGGACATTTTTAGTTTTTTTTTGTTTTAATTTTCTCGTTCCTTCATAATTTTATATCATATTAAATATCTATCTGTCTGCTTAGTACTTTTCTTTTCCTATTAAACGTAGCTGTTTTGCGAGAAAGCTACATTTCAATCACTAACAAAATTGTCAAACACCGTTATTTTGTATAACTGAATATTTTTCCGCTATTGGTAAATTAATTTATTCCGTTTATAGTGAGTTAGGAATTCAAACAAATTGTCAAACCTTAAACTCCTTTTAATTCACCTATAATATATGCCAATATATAATTTTTAATGCAATGTTATAGATAAAAAATATTTTAACTTGCTCTAAAAATCCATGTTGAAACGCTTATTTGACGAGTTAATGGCCAATTATTTTTATAATTCTTTTTAATTCAGATCGTTCATTATGTCATCAATATTGGGATATACGTCCTCATTTTATCAGCCACTTAGCACTCGTTCGCATCAATCCATTAAATATTAATTTTTTCAAGTATTCCTGCGCCCTACCCACCGAAATATAATATAATTATTGTTTATGTCGACCTTCCCTTTTCCCGTTTGTTCATGGTTCCAACCCACTCATAAAAGTCGCCCTGCTCTATAATTTCACTTCAAATGCCCTTTTAAACATATCTCCTCCTATGCTCAGGCGAATGTATTGCGGGTTCACTCTGTTACTTCATATTATGTGCTCCTCGAAGATTGATCAAATATCCTTTTTACCGAAATTAAAAATTTCCTTCTTGTAACTTCTGATTATTGATTGCTGCGTAGCTAATTTTCGAATCTTTACACACGTCTATATTCATTTTAAATCATGATCTCTCCTGCAAAGTACGTGACCATTTAATTGAAAATGTTAGGGTAAAAGCTCTGTTTCACTGGTTACGTAAGGATACGAAACGAGATCATTTAATTGACTTCATCTATATTGTGAATTTTAGACTCGTAATCATTTCTAATCAACTTACATTTACGAACTTATTTATTCAATTTTTAAAGATATTATGAATATTATTTGAATACATTTAAATAACATGCCAGTGAAAATAAGTGAACCCTGAATGGCGATTGGAAAACCGACGCGACATCTAACCCTCTTTCCATTCGCACCGACCATAAAAAACTCCAAGCCTGCGCGAAACCATAAACAAATTAAAGTCACGGCCTTGTCTGACAATTTACCGCTTTCATGGAGCATGCTTAGGCGTTTTTTCGCTGCTTTTTTAACTGGAGGGTTTCTGGAAACGGTGATAAACATGAAAGCATGGATTATCAATTACGACATACAATCTTTATCTATATAATTCTATCGTCATTTTTTATTGAAACCTACTTAAAAATAAAAAAATATAGTTTCTGAAAGGAGCCAATTTTCAACATTTCATATTTATTGTCTGCATGAGGACAGTAAATAAGCAAGTGGAACCAAACGGAACTTATGATCCCTACTTTCCAAATAATTATTTAATTAATACTTATATCGGCTTTAATAGCTTTAAAATCACCGTGGATGAGTTGCTCTTAATATTTCCAAATTTCATAATTTAGCGTTATAAAATATTACAAACACATTCGAGCGTAAAACTAAATTGATCACGCGTATTTGTGCGGCAAAAATAACGCGTGTATATATACACTAGACTATAACGAATCCGAGTCCAACAATAGTCGTTGAAATGACAACACTCTCGTAATGAGTGATAAAAACTGCAAAAACGCTGGTATTTTCGCGAAATGAGAAGAAATACGATCGATACAAAATTTTACGGTAAAAATTAAAATCTCCATTCCTTTCCTCAGAGAATTATACAAATCCCGCTCCGATATTACAATTCTAAGATATTTTAATGTGAAAGAGAAAATTATCCTGCACGATGTATGTATTTCAGATTTCCTATGTAAATCAAATGGGAAGGATAGTTCCTGGAATCGAACCCGGGACTTTCAATCTTCCCAACAAAAACCATCCTCGAGAGCTCGACCCCAGTACTAAGAGATTTCCACCAAGTGTCATGAAAGTCGATCTAATGGTTCAAAAGCTAATATGGGGGGACAGACAGACACAACGAAAAAACTATAAATCTATTTCCATTCCGGAAAGTAAGCTAAAATACGAGGGTTAATCAAAATGTTCCTGGAATTACCACATAAAAACAGAACAAACTCAAAATGAACATTTATTTTTCATTCATTTTTTAACATATCCACCATCTAACTCTAAACACTTTTCCATACGGTGTCGCCATCTTTACAACCCATTTCTGTAGAAAGTTGGATAGTTTGATAGAAACCAGTTCAAAACTGCTCGTTTGGCCTCAGATATCGATTCCTAGCGAACTCCCTTGTTGTGATCTTTTAATTTTAGGAAGAGAAAAAAGTATGAAGGGGCCAAGTCTGGACTGTAGGGTGGATGAGATAGCAGTTCCCAATGCATTTTTCGAAGCACAGCTCTTGATACCTTGGATGAATGTGTTGGCGCATTGTCGTGGTGAAACAAAATTCGCCGAAACAGTTTTCCAGGCCTTTTTTCACAAGATCCGCGTTCAATTTCCACAAAACCTGTTCGTATTAACTTCCTTTTACTGTCCATTGTCCTTCGAGAAAATCGACGAAGATCAAGCCTTCATTATCCCAAAAAACAATAGCCATAACCTTCTTGGCTTATCGTTCAGCCTTGAATTTGATTGGTCCACTTGACCCCCTCGGTAACCATTGTTTGTACTGAATCTTGCTTTTCGGATCGTATTGATAAATTCAGGTTTCATCAACAATCACAAATCGTCAAAAGAAATCTTCAGGATCTGCTTCAACTCAACTCAACTGCATGATCAACTCTCTGAGCCTTGTGTTCAGTGCGCAACGCTTTTGGTTCCCATCGAGCAGAAAGCTTGCTCAATCCTAAACGATCTGTTTGGATTAATTGAGCTGAGACATATGAAATGCTCAAACGTGTGGCTATCATTTGCTCTGATACTCGTTGATCTTCTTCCACAGTCGATTGGACGGCGGTCACAGTTTCTTCGTTGATTGACGTTGATGGTCTCCCACTTCGATGGTAATCTTCAATGTCCTCTCGCACAAGCTTAAACCGTTTAACCCATTCATAAGCTGTTGTTTTCTTCGGAGCATTATCTCCGTAAGCTTTCTGCAAATCCTGAATGATGGCATTCAGTTCCCAACCAAGTTTTGTCAAAAACTTAACGTTCGCTCGAATCTCAATTTTTAAATTATCCATCCTCATGAATTTGTGGGAGAGAAAACAGCCGTCACATTATAACAAATGAATGAATTGTTACCAAATATTGTTTTCTTATGGCTAAGATCATGCTAATTTCAGACATCAATGGTATGTTGTTTGGAACTTAGAAATGGCATTACTGACATCATCCGGGAACTTTTTGATTCACCCTCGTATTTCTACAAATAGTTTGATATATATTTATTTACATATAAGAGTTATAAAAATTTCGATATTTGATAAACGTTACGCATATAAGAAGTCGATGAAATGAAAATCTTTTGTTTATCGGCTAAGATGTAAATCACAGGCGTAATGTAGGTCTAGACCTAGCTGATGGCATACTATTTGTACCTCGAAACTGCAAATTTGATGCATTATAGGACTCAAACATTCATACCCCGCACGCCCGCCACTGAAATACGTGTCACTCGATGTGCAAAAAACGAACGTGTTAAATTCGCATTCTTTTTTAATGCAATTGAAGCCTCTCTGGAATCAATAAACTACCGTGAGCGTTGTAAAAATCACATTAAGCTAAACCTATTTATTCTGAGAGCGAAAGAACTCAAAGGAAAATTGTCTTCCACAGGGCAAAGGTCGGAGCGTATAAAATACCTAAGCAAAGATTCCCAAGAGCAAACAGTTGTCAGATTAAACCGTTCTGAGAAAAATCGCGCTACCGTAAATGAGAAAAGCGATCCTCAGAAGAAAAAAAGCTCGAAAAAGTTTACTTAAGAAATAAATGATAATAAATTACGATGAAATCGCCGTGAAAGGTTCGTTATAAAAGAGAGATACATTAGTTGATAAGATAAAAAAGGCGTGTGTTAATTATTATCCTCAACAGATAAGAATATGATGTACTGCCATCACACAACTCACATGATACAACCAGATGGAGGCTCGGCAAAGCACCTTCATTGTTAAAATTTTTCCAATTATTGCAAAACCCCGAAATACGATAAGAAGAAATAACATCCTCTCCAAGGTATCACATACTTCGCATGCCTCATATACTTTATCATACTCCTTCCTTCCTCTGACGCCATCAGTATCCTCGTCCAAATGTTTCTCTTGACGCTCGAATCATTTAAGCTAGCGGTTCCCAAACTTCATGCGTTCGCGACCCTTTATAAAGGTGGCTGACCTTATCGCGACCTTTGTATATCAATCTACCAAGCAATTTATATAAAATGTAACATCAATTTCAAAATATTATAAGCTAGAAAATCCTAGGATGAGAACGCCGCCACGGAAGTCACATGCGCTGACAACAACAGAGATTCCGTCTCCAAGGTGAGCCCCCAGGGCCGTGTAACGAAGACCGCAAAGGAAGGACCGCGTGGGTACATCCGTTTCTCTGCAAGGCCCATCGAAAAGGGGTACCAATCTGTTCATGTGACGTGAGAAGACGCGTAACACTCACACCCGACCCCAAGTTAAAGCGGGGAGGAGGGAACATGTTCCACGACAGACCCCGCCCGTTGGCAGCCCGGACGGGAGGGGTTACCGTGAAACACGGGCTCCCAGTATGGAGGCGACGTCACCAACAGCGGCTAGCACGGGGGCGCGATGCCAACTGCCTTCGCTGCAATCAACTCGCCGCGGAGAGGGAACCAGATGCGGCACCGAGAGAGTTCTGAGGCTATACGAGGCAGAGGGCACCGAAGAACGACCTTTCCTACCTCTGCCCATCCGGACGGAGTCAGTACCGGTGGCGCCATCCGAAGCACAGATGGGGTGGCTCATGGAACTAAACATGATCGAGGAAGGGAAGGCGGAATACATAGGATGGATACTGCGGAATATGGCAGACAAAGCCATAAAACTGACAGGTGATAAACCTATAGACACAAAAGGCAGTTGTAAAAATCGCGGGTGCTCCAAACTCGCGCAAGAGCCAAATTCTCCAAGAAAATCGGCTCAAAGATTCAAGGATTATAATTCACGTATAGGGTTAATAAATCTAGAGCCTTCCGAGAGGTGAAAGTTAGCACCAAGCCATTTTGCACGGCATCCACAGATGCCATTGAAGCACATTTCAGGAACACTCCTTGCTTCCACCAATGAATCACACCATTCTCCATAGTTCCGAATTTCGGGAGACGAGGCACGGAAGCAGAGGAGATCAATTTAATCCGCCCATTCACGCCTAAAGAAGCAGAGAAGAGATTACGCTCCACTAAGAAGACCGCCCCAAGCCTCGACGGAATAAAATATAATTAATGGAAGAGAGTAGATCCACAGTGCAAAGTCCTTGCATCGATATTAACCAGTAGCCTACAGAGCATATACCTACTTGAGAAATGGAAGTTGACTAGGAATGTCCTAATACACATGGGCGGAGAAAAGGGGCACCTCGGGAATTGGCGCCCGCTGGCTTTAGGACCGACAGTGGTAAAACTTTTCGCTGGATACTTGGAGGACAGGATCGGCAAATGTGCACGCTGTGTGGACCTAGTATCCTTCCCGACACAAAAAGGCTTCGCCTCGGATAGCGAGGGATGCTTGGAACACAACTTTGTTCTCTCCACTGTGTTGGAGGACGCCCGCCGCCACGAAAAGGAGGTGACAACAGCGTGGACCACTGCGTGATTGACGATAGCCAGCTAGCACCTTGGCACAAAATAGACACCCTCCACAACTTTCTACTACCAAGGTGCGATTATATATTCAGATGCGCCACGAACACTAAGAAGAGCGTAACGAGCATTGACAGGAGAATATGTACAGAGGAAACTGAGGAAGTGGCTCAATCTCCCCCTCCAAGCTTCTAGAGAAGTCCTCCACCTACGGACTTCGGCATGAAGAGCAAGCTTCGTTCCTCTCACAGTGACCACCGACATCATGGTGGTGGTACAAGAGTTCAAGACGCTATGCTGTAAAGTCTCCGTGAGGAATCTAGCATGGTGGAGTCTGGAAGATGTTGTATACCGCAGAACGGTTCTTACTGGAGAACGACCATCAAAGAATGCCGTATGCAGATTCCTAGCTGAGATAATGAAGGCCTCCTAAACATTTGCGGAAGCACCACCATTTCCATATGATTGAGGATAAGGAAATTTACCAGACAACTTCAACCACTTACGAAAATAGTATGGGAATGGACCGCTGCCAAAAGCGAGCTATGCTTCCAGATCTACAACCTCGCGCCCGAGGAGTCCGTCGTAATGCAGGGGAAAGCAAATATACGAGTGTGCGGCACCCTTAGAGTAGAAGTGAGGGAGAGTTACTGAAGATGACTAGTGGGCAAACCCGACCAGGGCAAGTACTTCGAGGTGACGACTAGATCCGCAGCAAGAAACCACTTCGCCAGGACGGGCAGCCATGCTCGCTTCTGCGACTGGCTATTCGTCCACCGGGCCCGGTTGATTGTGCTGCCACTGATGGGCGCAACGAAGGGAGAAAGACGTGTAGAAGCCACATGCCGACGATGTGGCTACACAACAGAAAACTTACCGCATGACATCATCCACTGCGAACCTCAGAACAAGGCCATGACGCTGCGTCACGATGCCATCCTTCACCTCCTAGTGAAGGCCATTCCACCTGAATAGGAAGTCAGGAGGAACCGCGCTATCCCGGGAACCGATTCTAGACTGCGCCGGGATATATATGTGCGTCAAGGAGTAGAAGGATCGATCCATATAACTGATGTGACAATACCATTTGAAAATAGGAACGAGAATTTCACGGCCGCTCTACAGAGGAAGATCGATAAATATAGTAGGCTGGCGAAGATACTTAGAAAGAAGAACGACCGCAAAGCACCGGTATTTCTAGACGCCATCATAGTGGTGGGATCACTCGGCGCATGGGACCCAGAGAACGAGCGTCCACTTCGCAGGATAGACTTGAACGAGAGAAAGTCAGGAGCTCTGCGTCGCAGCATGGTCTCCAAGGCTATTAAGTGGTCCGGAGACATCTATTTCGAACACATCACCGGAATTCAACAATAACATGACGATCAGATGAACGAAAACAACGTAGCTCCGCAGGAGGGCGACGAGAACACGGGCAACTAAGACGCAGGCGGTGCCCGACCAGAGCGGAACCCCAAGAAAAATAGATTCACAATGCTACATTATTTACTTAAATAACATATTATACTTGCACAAATATTAATGTTTGTGCCAAATATATAGATAGGTATATTAACTAATTAATTTATTAATTTGTATCTAATTTAGGTCAAATCTAAAGACCTACTCAGACATTGGAAAGGTAAGTATAGCTACACGTTGGTAATACTGTATTCTTGAACGATTCGTACCGTGCATTTTGTTAAAATTTAAAAATTTTTGTAAAATATTACAACTAAAAAATAAAATACTGAAACTATTCCATATACATTGCTCCGTTTTCTCGACTCCCAGCAAACCTTTCGTGGACCCAAGATTGGGAACCGTTGATTTAAGCAGCAAAATTTATGTGATCGAGAGTTTGAAACTTCGCACGTATCAGACGTACTTACGTTTTTTCGATAGTAACCTACGTTGATATCACCAATACCATACTTGGACTCTGATTTCATTGATGAAACGTGAAAAAAGAAAATCAAACTCGTAGCATTTCTCTTGATATATCCCTCTCCGAATAATTCGTACAATTTTTACTGCAATGAATGCATTAGTAAACGGTGATCAATTTTGGTAGAACAGCATCACTGAGCTTATATCTATGTAACTTGCGCAACAGGATGTATATATATCCAGGTTCTCGTTATCAGTTGCTCTTTCATATACAAAATTCAAACAATGACTTTTGCAAAAGCTTGTAATGTGATGGGACGACTTTCAACCGAGCCGCAAAGATAGTGACGGGAAAAAGAGAGAACGTAAATTCGAATGTTCATCTACTGTCTGAATGATGTGTCGGTAGCGAGAGGAGCATGCATTCCTTACAAGAAAGCTAAAAATAATGATCAAATGTGATTTTTCAATTTTAACTGACAATAAAACTTCGATATTGCATTCTCGTTGTGATTGTAAATGAGTAGAGAATGTCGGCAAAAAAGACTATAATGCCCTTTAAAGGGAATCCTCGCAAATAAAAAAAATTGCTATTTAAAATTCATCTGTAATAAATTTAAACGGCATTACATATCTTGAGTTGACACCATATTGTTTTAAGGTCCCCAATAGTAAATATCTTACACATTTGCAGACTTCGCCTGGGTAATAGCCACGCCACTGCATCGAGGTAACAGATTTTACTCTCAGATAAATCCTTTGCTTCAGTTTTTTGTCTGGCAACTCTCCTTTTATATTTTCGGAATTTTCAAAACTAGTTGTTCAGTGCGACTTATATAATGCATGTTGACAAGGAATATCAACAGAGACTTAAATTTCTATGTGAGGGTATTAGCACAATTCTACTATGGTTGCCAGCTTAGAAACCTGTGCTATTTTAAAGTAATGTAATAGCTCCAACATTTTTAAACCGGTTAATGTACATTAATTTTCTAGGTTATCAATTGGATATCATCCAATCCAAATCATAATTTAGTCTCTAAATTCAGCATCTGCAAATGTCTAGTGAAGAGCAAATGCAAGTGTCTAGTCCGTCATTATGTTCTAACAACCTTAAGTTTGCACATATCGTGATGTCACAAAAAGTAAAGAAATCATCCCTCTCTTTTCCACTTAACCTCTCTACCCGCCAATTCATCGCGGGTTTCTAGGATCAAGGAATCGCCAGCGCCACTAGCGGATTAACGGGGAAATAAAACGCGCGGACGTGTTAAAAAGTCACTTTAGTAGGCTCGATTAAAGTAAGTTAATCTCTTTTCCGAGTATGTGTTAAATGAGTTATCGTCACTTTTCGCGCCCCCCTGATAAGAACCAAATCAAACATTTAATCTTGTTTTATCGCACCCTCACGTAAACGGGACATGAGCGAGACAACCGTACCGGGACCTCCTTCCCGAGTTTCTCGGAATTCGCACACGTGACAACGCCACGAGGCGGCGATGGGGGAGGCACATATGAACGAGTAGCAGTAGGGCGAGGCGGAGGAGCGTCTCCTCGCAGACCAATGGTTTTGGAAGAACGCGGTCGCACACCCCTTCTCTCGCTCAATCCCAGCCTGCAACCCCCTCAGTTTGTTGCGTCAGCCAACTTGGCGGGAAAGAAAGGCGCTGGAGCGAGAGAGGAGAGGGAGGGGAAGAGGAGAGAGAGGAGGAGGAAGGAGGAGAGGAAGAAGGAGGAGAGGGAGGAGGAGAGGTATATAGGAGATGGAGAGGGAGGAGGGGAGGGGGAGCGAAGAGATAGCGGGGAACGAGCGTAAAATAGTGCATGGCATAGAGAGGGGAAGCCTTTAATCTAGGTGCGGCTGAGGTGAATGCCAGAAAGAAGTTAAAAAGTACTTCTTTGATCGAATACGTCTGCAGTGGTCGGAAATGAATGATGGCGTGGAATAGCATTACATCAGGGATAAGCGCGTGTTTTACGCAAGAATATTAATACTAATCGTTCGACGTGGGAGTGTCTCCTGGCTGCAAATGGATAAAACATCACGAAAAACGCAAATCCATTTCTTTTTTAATAAAATCTCGTAAACGGCGCTTCACGGCCAATTGAAACGAGTTTCTTAACGGTTACGAACACGAGTAGGATCGAACACGTTACGCTTATCATTTTGGGGCGGGCGGGTTACCAATTCAAAAACCTAGGCCATAAAAAGTTTTGGAGAGTTAACGTGCGTTTTTTTAAGGAACGTTTCCTTTTAGACCATTCTCTTGCTACGAATAAGGTTACATGATTACATAGTAATTGGGATCATTTTCTTTGTCAAATAAATCAGAAAATTAGGGCTTGAATTAATTAAAACGTACTATTTGCGGTGATATTAAAACCATTCGATTTAATATAGATGCGGTTTGCGTTATATACCTAAGCATACCCGATTAATTTAAAAAATGAACAATAGAAGTTAACTCGTTTATGGCTGGAATTCAGTTGACTATCAAGACAAGTCCAGCAGCCAAAAAACGGTTGGATATATATATATATATATATATATATATATATATATATATATATATATATATATATATATATATATATATAGGCCATCCTCAGCTAAAAACCTATGGAGATCGAAACTTTAGGAGGATAGGCCTCTCTTGAAGCCAGGTGCGAAAAATAATTTTCAGATTTACCTTCGTTTGGGGGGCTCTTCGACTGAACAGGACTCATTGTCAGCTCGGCAACCGGAGACGATGCCGCCTTACGTGTAAGCATTTTTTTACAGGTCATTGAACTATCCGGGAAGGACAAATTGGAGGGAATGAATACCCATCGCAAAAAGAGAAGAGCATCGCCATCGTTACTGAAACTATAACACCGCAGAGTCCGCGACCTCGGGCGAGAAGAAGACGATAGATTAAGGGACCCAGTAGGTCCATGTCTATCTATGTTACATTAAACAACGAATTATGAAGGTGCCCCAAAATTATTTTTGCGGGGTGGGATAGGGGTGGAAAGTTTGTAGTTCCGCAATTGATCATCACTCTTCTCAACAGAGTGAAATACACTTTCGAGTGAAATACGTCAGATAGACAAAAAATACATTTATTTGCCTGTCGTGGCCGAATAAAATAGTCCGCCTATTTCCATCTTTATAGTTAGACGAAGGAAACTATTTCCGCCACGGAGTTGCATAGCAATGATTCCAGAGAGGTTGGCGCCAACGTCGGTCAAGGTTCAAGGAACTCGACAAACTACCTTCTATTGCCCACTTTCTAACTATAAAGCAAAAAATGCAATGCGCTTCGCAGCAACGTTCTTCCGATCATGCGAAAATCAAAGAAATCGCATATTTACTCCCGTTATCCAATCGTAAATCACAATGTTATGCTGTGATTTATTTGCCATAAAATACCAATTCACGGCATTTGCGGTTTCTTTGTTGTGCATATATTGCTATGAATATAGCTGTGGGTACACTCCATCTTTATGCACCATTACTAATACTGGTAAAATATTGATTTGCCTGAAAGAACGTCTTTTCCTTTTATTTTTTTACATTTGTCATTAATAAAGCAAGTCATTTTACGAACTTCCGTATTTTTATATGGAGGTAAACTGATGTTGCATCAAACTATCAAGGCAGACATAGGAGGAAAATTTGTAATTATTTATCTGAAAGTAGGCTGGAAGATTTTTCCCAGTGATTCTGATCTCAATATGCGAGAATAAATTTCTAAAAATCTTCCCTATGCACAAATGTTAAACTAGAGTGAAACCTCGATATAGCGAGAATTTATAATGCTCTCAAAAACACTCGTTCTAACGATTATTTGCGGTATCCGAAAATAAAATTCTGTATATGTATCGTTTGGACGGTGCCGGTGTTTTCGCCCGCTATAAAGAAGTTCTCGTTATATGCCGTATTCGTTCTATCGAGGTTACACTTTAATTATGATTCAGAAAAGGTGATAAGCGTTAAAATTATTAGAAATCACGTGAAAAAATACATGGAGTTCGCATTAACACATATTTCGTGCCGAAACCTTGGATTAATACGTATTAAGATAAAAGATTCTAAGAAAATATATGGGCTGCGCTAATCAAAAAGCGATACTACAATCTTGAGCAAATCTTTTTTTTGCCAGCTACTCGTTTAACCTACAGGGACAAACGTAAAAGATTAGTAATTTACACGGGAATCAATATCGAACGTGTGATCACGGAAGTTTTTTGAACCCATCAGATTAGAGCCGACCGTCTCTTCAGCTCAGCCATTAACTGAATATGAGGCGCTGAAATTTTGGGAAACATTTCCCTCGCTTCGCTTAAACGTTCCTTAGTTTTTGTTTACGAATACGGCTCATCGGAAATTTCGTGACCAAAATCCTTTTTTCCATTGCATCAACAGCGGCGAGTAATTTTTTCTGTCGCATCATCGAAGTATCTTTTTTAGCCCGAAAATGCGATAAGCAAGCACGTTACGAGAGCCCACTATAGTTTTTTTTTAAGAGGGACCGATGGAACATTAAGAGTGCTCGTACCACCCTTCCTCAAGTCCATCACCCAATTTACTTCCCTCCCCACCTTCGCCAGACCTCATATTACCCCGTCTCTCGCTCTTTCTCTCTCTCGTTTATCCGTTAGCTCCTACTTCCCCGTTCCCGAAAATCTCCATCCTCCGCACACCGACTTCCTCCCTCCCCTTTGTCTCTCTCTCTCCCTCTTCAATTCTTAATTTTATTCTTTCCCAATCATTTCCCCCCCCCTTACACCGAAAACCACTTCTCTCTCCCCCACCACGCTAATTTCCCTCTTTCACATCCCTTGACCCTTCCTTCCTCAGCTGTCTCCTCCTCTTCGCCTCCTCTCCACGCTTTCTTTTCCCTTCTTCCCTGTCTTCTTCTCTCATCCTCCCTTTTCTATTTCAAGACCAACTAGCGCCTACTGGGTGAAAATAGCTCAATTATTACAACAGCTGTTTGTGTGTGTATATATACCTATATGTACTTATATATATATATATATATATATATATATATATATATATATATATATCAGCTTACGGAAAAGGAAAGGTAAAATGGATATATAGATGGCAACAAGGTGTTGGGTTGAGGAAAGCCAGTGAACACTCACCAATCGGACAACTTCAGGTAGGCGAGGCACCGGGGATGTCGAAGAAGTGACACACGTAAGAGAACACTAAAACACAGAAACATCACAAACGCAGAAGCTTTCGGAATTATTCCTTCATCAGCTACAGAGAGAGAACTGATGGCGGTGACACTGGGTGGAGGCATGGGGGTGGAAGGGTAGTGCGGAAAGGTCGAGGATTGGAGGATACGGAGGGGGTTGGGGATTGGTAGGGGGTTGGGAGAAGATAGAAAGGGAGTGAAAAGCTATCGAAGGTTGAGGCCAGGGGGAGTGAAGGAGTTTAGGAGATGGATATGTGAAAGCTCCCACTGACGGAGTTGGGGAGCCGAAGCATTGTCGGGGAGAGCGCGAATGACTCTCACTGTGAAGCAGTTGTTAAACTTTAAATTATGTTTGTTCGCATGAACGGCCACCGGCAGCGGTCGTTTGAGAATGACGCTGTTGCGGTGGCCGTTCATGCGGATGTTGAGGGGATTGCTGGTGAGGCCAACATAAAAGGCGGGACATTGGGTGCATCTCAGGAGGTAAATGATATTGCGGGTGGTGCAGTTGGTGGTGGAAGTTATGGGGTAGGTTATGTTGGTTGTGGGACTGGAGAAGGAGTTGCAGGGGGGTTTTATTGGGCATGTTAGACATCGGGGTCTACCGCAGTGGTAAGATCCGGCAGGGTGTAAAGGCGTGGGTGCTGGGGGTTTTTTCTTCCATAGAATATTTGCCAGATTAGGGGGACGACGGAAGGAGAGCATCGGTGGTCTGGTAATGGAATCTGGTGAGGGGAGGATGAGAGGATATATATATAACAGCTTACGGAAAAGGAAAGGTAAAATGGATATATGGATGTCAACAAGGTGTTGGGATGAGGAAACCCAGTGAACACTCACCAATCAGACAACTTCAGGTTGGCGAGGCCCCGGGGATGTCGAAGCGACACACGTAAAAGAACACTAAAACACAGAAACATCACAAACGTAGAAGCTTTCGGAATTATTCCTTCATCAGCTACAGAGAGAGAACTCTGAATTTTATAATAGATTATTACATGTATGTACATAATTTAAAAATACGTAACCGTGCAAAATTTATAATGAAAGTTATATCAACATTTATTAGATAAGGTGCAATTGTATTACACAGTGCAAAATTGAATTTTAATAAGGCTAAAAAAGACAATAAATTAAACATATTAGTAGAAAAGTTGCATTCTCAAGTATTCAACAGCGGATTTACTTTAAGGCAGGTGTAAGCACTTCCTAAGGGCGCAAGCGATTAGAGGGGCATGATCGCATCAGGTCCCGTGGCTAGGATTGGCAACAGTGTAATTTTTCTTAAAATTTATACAGGATACGATTCCGGTAGTAAACTAAGCAGGTAGTGACAAGGGAGACTAATGTCAGGTTAGGCGTGTTAAGAGTGGATATTCGATTCCTTCCATCTCCAGTTCTAAGAATAAATTTCTGCTTTCAGACCAAACGTAAATTTTATTAATTTAATTCTCAAACTATCACGAGTGTTTATGGGTTCCCTGATGAAGTAAAATTTGCTAAAAAACTAAATGTTATGTCAGTCAAGAAATTGAAAAAAATAACAATCGAAAAAAAATCAATTACAAAACACTTTTCATGAGTAAATTTTTGAGCAAAAGGTTTTAATTTTTTTCAATGAATTTATTATTTGTTTGAACTTAAATTACACATTTTTGAAATGATATCAATGAAATTAATATGTAAAAACTATGAACTAAAGAGAAATGTCGAAATGAAACAGTTTTTGCAAATTTAAAAATATGTGAAAGTAAATAAAGCGAAAAATGTTTTTTTCCAAAATAAAATCGGAAATCAAACCCGCTATTTTGTATGAATTCTTAGTCTCAATTAACACGATTTTGAATTACACGGTGTTTTTGTGGAACCAAACTAATCAGATTCTCGTAAACGCGACTGTTTTATCAAGGAAATTTGTAATTATTACTTTAATACCATTAAGAAATACTGGATATTTAAAAAACTACGATAATAAAAGTAAATTTACCCCATGCGATATGGGCAAGACAATTCTAAAATTGAAATGAAAATTAATAAGCCAAATAAGATATTTATTATAATTAAAATTATTATTATTTATAATGCCGACCAAGCGTAATCACACTGCCACCATGACAACGTGGCCACAGAAGTGTAACAAAAGCTTAATAACCTTCCGTATTTTAAAATGGATGTTTCATCTCTTCAGATATGTTATCGATAATCGAACTCATACCGAACACTCGAAAAATGATAGATCAATTGAGAGTAAGTAAGGAAAGAGCCACTGAAGCAGACAGTTTTATCACAAAAATTGTTAATACTGAATGTTGAAATCTATGTATACTAGTATGATGAGTCTGAAATAATATTATTATGAGACATACTACGGAATTGATAGTCGAAAAAACGAAGCTGATTTCGTTTAGGAGGAGCAATTAAAAAAAAACAGCTAAAAATCGAAAGCAGTCTCTTACCATCACTTTCCGATATTTTAGGATATCCTGTAGATAAATGCAACGATTCTGCATATTTAGTATAGTTGCCTGTTGCTATTAAGAAACAACAGGAATTCTCCTTAATAACGAGGGTTTTTTAGATTTAAATTGAATAAAAAAATCCAACTGTTGTATGCGTGGCGGCCATTATTTGTGACGAAATATGTCGGCAAGCTACATCATCTCTTTTCTATCGTTTCTCGAGTGAAAAAGCTTCAATAATTTGATCAAAATTCAATCCAAAAGAAAACCTCGACGTTTGATCCACGCAAAAGCCAATAGTTGTTTGTTGTGAGGACAAAAACTACGACGCCTTTAGTTGTTTTTACGGGACAGTTAATTTGAGATATCTAGTCTCGCCCAATTTAAACTCACTTTCTTCTCCCGTAGTCAGCGTCGAGGATTTTTCGCCTCTTTTTTAGCTATTGCTCGCATGCCAAGACACAACAAATATCTAAACCAATAGAAGGAGGACAACTATTTTTGAAAAACGTCGCTTTAATTTGTTTGGCAAGCGCCAAAGGCGAAGTTTTTGTGGATTTCTTTTGAGATGATTGAATTCTACCTTTTACTTCGGGAGGCGAAAAATCTTGCTGAATTCCATCTACTCCCCGACCAACACATGTTATGAGGTGGGATGAAAGAGAGCCGCAGACAGCTGTAGAGAATCGAATCCGGATTAAAATCCACGACAGGTAAAAAATAGAGACTCCTTTATAATCGATTATATTATTTCCAAAAGTCTGGAATATTCACCCACAACATATGCAAGTTTCTATACAGACGGCTAATGCCCCGAAAAGCAAATACAGATGTTCATTTCATAAAGGAATATTTCACTGCGTAAGCAGACGTTCTTCTGAAATGGAAATTAACTGAGATGGATGAGATTATTGATACATTCTCACAACTTGACGGACCATTAGATAATCAATTTGTCACATAGATGGTTTTGATACGACGACCTATTTATAGCTCCATCTAATTTTGACTCAAGTGCCCATCAATACGAACGAGAGTATTACATCTTAAGCAGAAATAATTATAAAATATGATCGTGAAATACGAGTGAAAAATGAGTGCGAAACGAATTCCATAGCAAACATCAATTTAACACACGCGACATTCAAGCGTGCGTGCATTACAGAGTAGATATTTGTACAATAGGAAGTAAAAAATTGCAGTTAATTTACGGCCGGCCTTGCTCGATCTCTTATGCCAATTAGATTACGTCATCAAACGAGTCTCTTTCTGTCCTCATTTCCTCACCGTACTGTTCTTTCGTCTCTCTCTCACTCCTATCGCTCCGTCGAATATCTACCACGTCACTTGCACTACTATCAACTAGCCCTTTGTTCTTTTGGCCTTAAACAGTAGCGGGAACGAAAAAAATAGTATCGGATGGAAATTCGTCCAAAGAAAAGAACTTGGATCTCGTCGCCCAAGATCGTGAAAGAGAGAGCGGACGAGGGTGTCAAAATCCTCTCCTGCGTCTCCCAATGTTCCTTCGAATCTAATCCCGTTCCATTTGTCACACCCGCACTTTTTGATAGTCGCATCTGTCTATTTTCTCTTTTACCTCGTATATTTCATAAGGAACTCGTGCCATCTAATGGTCGACCTTACTAGTCTTCGCTTCATTAACCGCAAGAAAGGTTCAGACTGTCAAGCTACGCGATAAGTCGGGGGTGGTACAAAGCTCTGAGCCAATGGGACTCTCCAGAATGAGTTGTGTTACCATGACGACGCCCAAAATTATCGGACCGCAAAAAAAGGACCACGATTGCGACATAAAGGTGACATCACCATGATTAGACCATGGGACGCTTTAACGACACCTCCCCGACTAAAAATAAAATCGGGATTTATTTTTCGATCAATTCAGCGTAAATACATTTTTGTTATCTTTCCACTACAACCCTTCTTCCGGGAAAGGAGTATGCAAACAGCGGCCCCCGGACCGCATGTGGCTCGCAAAGGAACGGTGAGAAAGCGATCGGGGACCTTGAGTTTTTTTATCAAAAATTATGATAATTACCACCTTTTACGGTGAAGATATAAAGGTATTTTTTTCAAAATCGATTAAACCTCGCTCGTTACCAAATAATATCTTAAGTAACTTTCAATGTAAACTCATAACCTGCCATCCGAAGCGCTCGTAACTTAGAATATGGCTCGACGCGTTAAATGTTCGCACTCCTCTGATAGAGACAGTTTTTTTTCTTCCTTAAATTCCTTTCGATATTTTCCGCTCCACCTCCCGTCTTGAGGTCGCTCCAACCTAACGCGCTCCACGACTACCACGTTCCTTATTTTTTCGCTTCTAGTCTTACTTAATATAAGCTTTAAAAGAATTATCCGCAGGTAAACAAAATGACGGGAACTAGAGACTCGTTAGTTTCGCATTAAATCCGGATATATTTGTGCTGGACGAGGTTCAAGGTTTCAGCGACCCTCTCCAACGTCCCCATTTTATTATTTTATTCTTCTGATATTTCTCACCATCTCGTGTATTTATAGTCGACAAGAATTATGAAGCCCCTTTCATAGACTGCTTCTCACGTCTCGGTGCCATTATAGGCCAATAAAGAAGACACTATTGATCGTATAAGGAGGAACATTTATCTCTACATGATACTCCGTATAAAAGCTTGGATATCTTCATGTGCTTTTATAAATAAATTAATCATAATAATGCTTACATGGACTAAACAAAAACTAAGTGTACGAGTTGAATAAATATATTCGGGGTTCCCACTAAATAAATAGACAGGAACGAATTTACTTGTTATTTTTCGAGGGTTCAAGGCTAGATTGAAAAATGCTTCGAAAATATTGCAAATAATATTATTTCATGCATATGAAACAAACCGATAGTAATGCAACATCACTCCTCTTATACCTTGTTCACCTTGGCATGCGCCGTATCACCTTTAGTGGTTCCAACACCATCCTAGACCCACCCTCTTCTCCCGCTCGTCCCCCTCCCCGGCCATCCCCTCACCTCCAACCCCCTCCCCTCCCCGACCACCCCCTCCCCAATCGGCACCCGGCGCCACACCGCTTTCGCTCACGCGCCGCCCTTTCTCTTCGCCTCAGGCGACACCATTCATCTTTCCGGTCGACCTTCCGCGCCGCGACACCCACTTCTCTTACCCTTACCACTCCCCCCCTTCCCACCTAATCCTGTTTTCACACAAAGACATTCCACAGTTCCATTTCGCCCACCTCTGCCTCCTTCACTCTCCTTCATGCAAGCTTAAATGTCGCGCGACGATTCAAGTTTCTGCCTAGCGACGCATAGGAGGAGTAGTACCCCGCGGTTCGGTGCTTTGACGAATGCTCTCGAACAATAAAAAGACGTTACGCTCGTGGAGAAACTGGGATAAATATTTCCTCGCGATTTTTCTCCAGGAAGGAGAATTCCTCGGATATAGTAATGAGATATGCGTAATGACGGTCAAACCATTTTTAAAGATTAAATTTTATTCCCATTTCCTCTTGTGAGGATCTGCATTCCAACGGTTCGGGCTGCTCTATCCGCAAAAGGGGAGGAAAACCATTACTTTATATATATTTAGAAAATGTGTTTCCACCTCTTGCATTGCTAATCTTTATCGGATATATTTTTCATTTATTAACACCGGATTAACGAATTTAGTTATATTTAATCCTTTATCTTTACAATTAAATATATGTCCACCCCTTCGATAGCTGTTTTATGATGATGGATTAATTCCTTGATCATTCCGATTCGTCATACCGGCCTTCGTTCACGGAGCGGGTGTCACTATATGAATATCACTATAAAACCTGCAGATGGGTCCGCAATCTCGCGAAGAACAGTGATAATAGAACTTCATCAGTCACTCGTGAAAGCCTATCTTCATTTTCATCAGCCGTCTCATCCGCGTGTCTTCCCCCTGCAAGCCTCGCTTTTCGAACGGCTGACGCAATATATGCTTTCCAATAGGTGTAACCCGAATAATTAAGCAAATGAAAATGAAATCGTACCATAAAAATGGACGAATTTTATATCTCTTTAAACATCTTTCATGAACTTAAAAAAATTGAGAAATTCGATTAACCTTTACGGCTGATGTAATTAAAAGAAGATTCGAAGTTCGTTTAACCTCTTCTCCCCCTACATTTCTCTCTCACTGCATTCTGTTGCCTCATGTTTATTACTGTCTTACCGCTGGGACGAATGACCTTGTACTTTTCCACTTCCATCATTTTTCTGCGAAATAAATATACTAATTTCAGCAATTTAACCGATAGTGCAGTCGCGGAGGAATCCTGGTGCATGTTCAGAGATATGATGCGAGAGTGTACAGATAAATTTATTCCGAGCAAACTGAAGCGTGATAGTGCAGAACCTAGATGGTACAATCAGGAAGTAAGAAGCGCTCTCCGACGTCAAAGAAAACTCCAATCTCGCGTAAATAACACATCCTCAACAGCTACGGTGGAACAGATTGCAATAATAAGGCAGCAATACAAGGAGGCGCTCTCCATAGCCAGAGTAGCAATGCGTAAAGCGTTTAACAATTATAAAAAGAAGGTTTTACAGGAAAACTTGAAAGAGAACCCAAAAGCATTTTGGTCTTACGTCAGGGAAGTTCAAGGTAGGGGCCCCACTATTGCGTCACTGCGGTCGGAAACGGGAAACGTAGTTCACGATAGTATGGACAAAGCAAACCTATTAAATCATCACTTCCAGAAAGCTTTTACTCGTGATGACGATGAATGTGAAACCCCTATTCCTATGCATCAGGACGATTCGATGGAAGATTTAGTATTTTCGGAAAATGGCATCGCGCTCCAACTTCATTCAATTAAGCCAAATAAATCTCCTGGACCGGAGGAAATTCCCGCGCGTGTAATGAAAGAATTAGCTGCTGAAATCGCGCCGTATTTGAAAATTATATTCGAGGAATCCATTAGAGAAGGAGTAGTTCCTAAAGATTGGAAGGTTGCGCACGTTACGCCCATCCATAAGGGTGGCGACAGAGAGAACCCCGAAAATTATAGGCCGACATCCTTAACTTCATTATCGTGCAAGATACTTGAGCACAGTCTTTAGCTCTGTAATGCGCTATCTAGATAGTCATTCATTGCTTAGCGGATGCCAACACGGATTCCGGAGAGGTAGATCATGCGAAACGCAGCTCGGTCTGTTCGTGGACGATTTGTTGCGATGCGGAGAGAAAAATACTCAGGTCAATGCCATATTCATTGATTTCAGGAAGGCGTTCGATAAAGTATCTCATAGGAAATTAATTGCGAAGTTAGGACAATGTGGTATCAATTCGAAAGTTGTCGGTTGTCTCGAATAGGGAACAGATAGTTGTCATCGATGGGAAATACTCGTCCCCCGTTAAAGTTGCTTCGGGTGTTCCTCAGGGAAGTGTATTGGGCCCTCTGCTTTTCTTAATCTATGTAAATGATATGTGCTCGGTTGTTCGTAGTAAAATTAGGCTTTTCGCCGATGACACCGTTCTATATAAAGAAATAAAAAATCAGGAGGACCATCAGTCTCTGCGTGAAGACTTAAGAGCCATTTCAGCGTGGTGCAAAGAATGGCAAATCGAAATTAATTATACGAAATGTGCCGCAGTCACGTTCTGGAAAAGTGAGAAGAAAGATTTAGGTTTCGAATATAAAATAGATGAAATGAGTATTCGACAAGCTGAGTATGTAAAATATTTAGGAGTAACCATTTGTCGAGATCTTTCGTGGGACATGCACATTCGTCGAGTTATAGGCGCGGCCAACAAGAAACTGGCATTCATAGGTAGAATAGTACGGAACACTACAGAGAAAGTACGCGAAACATGCTACTTATCACTGGTAAGACCACAAGTGGAATACGCAGCGAGCATATGGGATCCATACGAGAGGGGACACATAATTCAACTAGAAAGAGTACAGCGCAGAGCAGCCAGATTTGTAAAACAAAAGTACGAACATAAGGAAAGCGTCACCTCTTTATTGAGCGATTTGAACTGGGTATCACTGGAGGACCGTAGATTGTACTCAAGGTTGAAACTTCTAGAGAAATATAGGTCAGAATGTCTAAAAGAGGAGGTAGTGGGAATAATTGTGGCACCGACGTATATAGGTAGAAATGATCGAGACGATAAAATACATGAGATCGATTGTAGGACGGAGCGTTATCTAGGCTCGTTCCTTCCGAGGACAATAAGAGATCACAATAGGAAATTTGGAATTGCGTTAGACAATCTTTAGGTAGGATTTGGTGCATTGCACCCCCTGCCACCCACCAACTTGGTGAATTGCAGGGTAACTTGTAGATGTAGATGTAGATACAAGATTCGCAATGCGCAAATATTTTACATGAGATTAGTCCTTCATTTCTCTTTCTCAAGATTTTTTGCAAGTAAATAATATAAACTAACTGAAATACATATACGTAAAATATAAAACATCATAAACTTTTATTGTCATATTTATGCACTAAAAAACAAAGCGATTACTAACTCATGCGGCACTCAGAAAATACGCTATTTTAGAAATATATTGTTGGCAAAAGTATGACGATAAATATAGGTGCTCTTCTTCAAATCTCAATTTATCGAAGGTCATCGGAGTAGTACGGCAATGCATAGCACTGTGATGATATGGAGGTTAAAGTTAGTTTCACGTGGCTTCATTTAATCTGCGTTTCAAAATATTTGCAATTACTCACGACACTGAGTCATGCATCGCTTAAAATAAATGATTTTCAGGCGTCGAAATTTTCAATTACGGGCAGTCGATGAGAGCTAAGCAAACGGTCCGACGGACGCGAAGAGGTATTTTTCCTGAGCCAAGGATAAATCAGTTTCACGCCGATTTCATAAAAATGTTCTGGTGCACGGCGAGTGTTTATCGAAGTTTAACGCTTCTCCGCTATATTGCCTCCCAAATGAGAGTATCCAAGCAGCCATCCGTGCCAGACCACCCTCTAGCGGGTATTAAAAATCACGTACGCAAGTGAAGGAGACTAAACGAGATTTTTTCCATCCCTCTCTATTTTTACCCTCTCACATCTCTCCTCGACTCCGCCTTCCTATTCCGCGCGCATTCTATTCTCTCTATCCCAATTCAACTCGTATACCTCCTACTCCCCTCTTCCTTCTGACCACACCCCTAGTCTCATTGTCAGACAAAAAATTCTTCTGCGCACTAGGAGAATGGCAAAAAGGAGGAGTCTCTCTTTTCCCACTCACTCTGCCTCATTCTAAACTCTGTGCCAACTTTCCTTACTTTCACCTATCCGCAACTCAACCATAGCTCTACAAGTTACAACTCTAGCCTCCGTCAACTCCGCACCCGCTCCAGACTTCGTGACTACACATAACTGAACAACGTTCTCCAGTCATTCAATTTTCTAATCGGAATTATATATATATATATATATATATATATATATATATATATATATATATACATCATGGGCGGATTCAGACTTCATCCAAGGGGGGGGGGGGGTAATGTAGGCATGAAAAAGCATTTGATACCTTTTTGTTTAAAATATATTTTAATCAGAAAAAGCAAATATGGAACTTATTAGTAAAAAGCGAACACATTAAGACTGCACAGGCAATATATCGATTAATACTGAAAAAAGAATTAAATAGAATTCTATTCAACAAAATTAATACCACTTAACAATGTCTTTATGATTTAAATTAAAGATTATACATATACATAACATATTTTACGAGGTTATATATTTATATTGTATTAATGGTGAATGAATGCAGTTAGTAAGTATAAATATGCAATTAATTAGACATATTTAACATTATAAAATCAGCATCTCAACACGAAGAAATGGAGTTAAATGGTAATTTTTCGAGTTTTCAGAAATTCTAGGGGGGGGGGGGGGGGTAATTACCCCCTTTACCCCCCCTTGAATCCGCCCATGATATACATACACACACCTAAGGGATCTCCAACCTTTGTTGGATAAGAGGGCTGGATGATTTTAGTGCAAAATTACCTATACGAATACAGTCAAACCCCGATTTAGCACCACCGTTTGTCCCTCACTGATATTGGCGTTAAAGAGGGGGTGGCGGTAATTCGAGATATACCCTTGTTCTATGTAATCATAAGACGGAAGATCTGTTCAAAACGATTTATGTACGCTAAATCGGGGTTTGACTCTATAACGGAGAGCCAACGAACAGACGGAGATGTGCATTCCTCGCACTACACAATTACGGCCGCTATACGCATGCGAGATAAACTCTGCGATGTTATATTTTTTAGAAACTAAACCACGGAACGTCCTTAAATCCGAATTTATCAATATTATGGCTATTTTAAAATTAATCGCGGGAGCCAAGACGTACTGTACCGACCGCGGGCGCTTTGGCGATCTTGGCCAAACAGTTGGCGACCGCTGCTCAATCATTTTTTCTCTCACCTCTTTCTTTCCCCTCCCCCCATCCTCCACTCCCTCTCTCCCTCCCGCCCCATCCCCCCATCCTCCACTCCCTCTCTCCCTCCCGCCCCCTCCCATCATCTCGCAACAGACCTGCCCACACCTGCCAAGGTCTATTTCGAGCCGCACAACCGGTCTCTCCGTCCTCGGGGGTCTGCATCATCATGGCGACGACACACCCACGGAACAGAATGCCGTTCCTGCTTTCCCATTGGCTGAGAGGAACAGGCGAGCCCCCACACGATGCGAGGGAGTGAGAGAGGCCGCAAAAACGTGCCTCGAGCGCAATCTCTCCTACTTTACCTCTCTCTCGCTCCGTCTCGCTCGCGTTTTTTTTCTTTCGTGTGTATGTTCAACGTCACGCAGTCAAGGGTCCTGAGTGCGCCAGCGGAGCGTGTGAACAACAGGCAGCTGAGAGTTGGATCGTGGGATACGGAGAGGAATAGAAAGGGAGCGCTAAAAAGGATGAGATAGAGGAAAATTTTAAAATAGCAAAGGAAGAGAGGTGGTTGGAGCGACTGACTCCCACCGTCAGGATTCCGGGTTCGACTTCAGACGCGAGCATGGTCGATTACGCTCGTCGTTATAATTATAAGTTGAGCTCGGGCATAAATCGAGGGAGCTCGACGTCCCTGGTTGTCTGTGCCGTTTATGAGCAAATCAGGTTAAAACAAAAAATAAACATCGTAGGCTATGGTAGAGATAATTTAGGGAATAAGAGAGCCCAGAAGAAAAGAAAGGATAGAAATATAAGGAAATAAATCCTTCTAAGTCAAAATGTGAGGAAGAAATTGTGCGCGATGAAAAGGAAGAACGGAGAATGTATCGACCGGTGAAAAAATCAAAACAAATATCAAACGAAGGAAAAGGAGAGAAACAGAAAAGGAAATGGCGGTCGATATAATAAATAAATAAAGGAAAAAGTCACGAAATCCAAGAAAAACAAGGAGAAAGATAAGAGGACAGTAACGAGGTAAAAATAAGGAAAATAAAAAGTGGAATAGGAGAGGAAATGATACAACAGAATAGTGTGGAATAGGGGGGAAAAGTGTGAGAGAGATAATAGAAGAAGTTGGGAGAATAAGAAAGGGTGAAAAGAAATGGAAGGAGAAAAAAGGGGAGAATTATGAATCGCGTGAAGGAAACGGGGAAAGAGTGGAAGACGCGAGAGAAAACGAAGAAACGGTTAAAGGGAGAATGGAAGGAGAGGGTGGAAAAGGAAAGAGCGAGGAATGCTTTTTGCGCATTTTCGCAACGGGAGTGCTGGGGAAATTCGCCAGTCACGCCGTTTGAACCCTTTTGCATGCGTGTCTCTTTTTGCGCTTTCTCCACTCGGCGAATTGGAGAGAAAAAAGACAATGCTCACGTCGCAAATAGTCACACTCATGTTTTGTGACACTCGACGTCTCTCGGAAGCGCTTTGCCTGGTAACGTGAATCAGTCCCGATTTCGCAATTTTTTAAAATAGGAGCGCTTTTTAAACGTACACTTTGTTCTCTGATACGTCAGACAATTTTTTTTGTGCCTGCTGAACGTATTTTCTTGGAATGAAAAATTAAATTATGCGTTTTGGTGGAGTGATTTTGAAATCTTTATAATCGATCTACTTTTCATTCGCAATTGTTTTTTTATGGATTGTTTTCTTAGATGACCTGTTATGGAATAATTGATAATGCATTTTGGTCGTCTGCTAGAGCGGCATAGTGCATTGTTTAGATCAATTATAATCGCACAGAATTAGTTTTCCGCAGGAAGTTATCCCATTAGCTCAGAAAAAAGGTGAGAGTTAGAAGAAAAACATACTCGGTTGTTTTACGGCTGGAGAATATTTATATTGTTATATTATATTGTTAAAATGCCAACCGATATATTTGGTGAACCATTTACAACATTTGAATCAACCTTGAAAGATATTAAGCGACCCATACTTCACAAGTCAGAGATAAAACAAATGGATCATTAGTGGAAAGGGCAACTGACAATGGGATATGACCCGTACAACCTGAGCAATCGATACGAATAAATAAAATGAAGTTCGTTGACAAATGCGCTGCGAATAAGAAGGTGATCGCTGCGACCTGATGTTTTAGACGCAGTCACATTAGAATACCTATATGGAAAATCGATTGTTACTTTCATAATTTTAGATTTAATAATTTCGTTTTTAGCGATTTTTAATCCGCTAATGTAGTCGTTTTGTCTGTCCGTCACACTTCCGTGTCCGGTGATTTACTTGTACACCGTTCAAATTAGACCAACCAAATTTCGAGAAATTGTTTATGACCATAAGTTTTTCCCGCGGTTGAAACTTGACGACACCAGCAGCAGCCTAAGGGGTGTAGTGGGGAGCACAATCAGTGGCGGCCCGAGGAATTTTGGCGCCCTGGGCGAGATAGCACTCCAGCACCCCCCTCAGTTAATGTTTGTTGAGATATTTACAATGGACATGTTAATTTATTCATTGCTCTGTAAAAAATATTGATAATGATAAATTAAAAGTAATGCCATCAAGATTCTAGCCTGTTTGTCGATATAAATTGGTCGGCCGGCCCTAAGCACAATAAACAATAAAACATTAAATTCATGAACTACGTCTTCACCGTGCAAGTTAGTGCAACCAAAGTTTCGGGAAAGTTTTGGCTGATGATCCACATGAAGCCTATTAATTTTGGGGTTCGTCTGTCTGTTCGTTTGCCTTTTAGCAGGATTTTTAAAAATCCTTATTAACTATCTATACGGGTCCGATACCACGGTAAATTTTCGTTGTTTACGTTGCTACAGTAAAAAAACTCGCCCTTAATATCTAATTCTTCAGTTCTTTCCATACTTGTTTTTAATATTACTCTTTAATAATTTCCTTCACGCCTTTCGGAATTACGATGAAATAGATATTATGAAGCACTTATTAAAGCACTATTTTCAATCGGTGATTATCCATTAATGACGGTTTGTATCGGCAATCGGATTCAATAGCTAAATAAACACGACCGACGTATACCCATATCGTCGTCGAACGATGAATTTCAGCGCGGGTGTTTAACCACGCAGATGAATTATAATATATTCAGAAATCCTTTCTGGCAACTATTCCTGCGAATGACGTAAGTAACAAATCGAGCGGTTTTGGCATTCCACGCGTGAAATTGTCCTAACCTTCTTTCTCTCTCCCTGTTCTCCGGAAGAGTTCTCATCTGCCCCTGCTGGGACTCAGTTCCTAGGAAAACACTTTCCTCTCTCTCTGACCCTTCTTGTCTCTCTCGACCAGCTTTCCTTCCACACATATCCCACGCTTTACGCCCAAGCGGCGCCTGCGTTTCTCGGAAGACACTCCGTGTTCCCGGGTTATTAAAGCAAGTGTGTGTGTGCGCACCCTCATGGCTGCTAGTGGGAGAAAGAAAGAGGCATGCATATCCACGAAAGGTTCGTGATGAAACCCGAATCGCTATTCCCTTTCATCTTTCACCAAATCCCTTTTTCGTTTAATCTTTCGTCGGCGGAGTTCTTCGATATGAAGACTTTCTCTGATTCGTGAGCTCCATTTTAGAGCGAATATCAGAATTTGTTTAGAAGTCTTACTCGAGTCGATGCGCTCTACCCGGTTGAAGGATTCAAGATGGTTCGAGCAATCAAATGGGTGTAAGATTAGTCTTCGATATTTCATGTCTTCGATCCGACAAAGTGGCGAAAGATCCACACAGTGATGGATATTCCATTAGTAGAAGGAAATCGACAAGGAAAACTTTTAAAATCCTTAAGAGTAAATGCTACCAATATCCAAACGTGTTGTTACCCAATGAGCTCTGCTGTTTACGTCAAATAATATATATATATATATATATATATATATATATATATATATATATATATATATATACACACCCTGTCATTCCCCGCCCAGTGTGTCACTTTACGTTACTCTTTCGCTGAAGAAGGGCTTAGGCCCGATAAGCTTGCGTGTGTTTTTGTGTTCGTGTGTTTTACGTGTCTCTTCGACGCCCCCAGCAGCCTGCCAGCTTGGTCCTCAACTTGGTGAGTGTCCGCTGGGCTTCCCTCAACACCTAGTTGCCACCCTCATCACTACCTTTTCTTTTCCTTTAGTTAATATATATATATATATATATATATATATATATATATATATATATATATATATATATATATATATATATATATATATATAACAACTTGCGGAAAAGGAAAGGTAAAATAGATATATGGATGTCAACAAGGTGTTGGGATGAGGAAACCCAGTGAACACTCACCAATCAGACAACTTCAGGTTGGCGAGGCCCCGGGGATGTCGAAGCGACACACGTAAAAGAACACAAAACACAGAAACATCACAAACGTAGAAGCTTTCGGAACTACTCCTTCTTCAGCTTGTGTTATTTTACGTGTGTCGCTTCGACATCCCCGGGGCCTCGCCAACCTGAAGTCGTCTGTTTGGTGAGTGCTCACTGGGTTTCCTCATCCCAACACCTTGTTGACATCCATATATATATATATATAAGAGAACGGGTGGCATAGTGAATAACGCGGCGGCTCGCGAACATGAAATCCCGGGTTAAGTAAAGGTGGAGACTACGGCGAAATTGATGATAAATGAGAATTTAACTCCTTAACCGTAAAGTTAAAAAATTAGAGATAGGAAAAATAGTACGTTTACCTCAAATGTAGAGATCTTGTGTGCGTGTATTCTAGTGCTTGTGCGCGTGATTTTTTCGTCTGATAAGGTCCCTGTTTCTGCCTGAAGGCACATAAACCTACAGGCAACTGTGTGCGATACTAGGTCCTTGGCGAGGTTTAATTTCCCGTAAATCTAATATTATTTCTCACCCTTTTCTCCATTTATTTCCCCTTACCTCTTGGTGTGTACGTGTGCGCGTGTTTGTAGTTGCCTAAAGGTACCTGTCGCGGTCGTACAGACTCACAAACCTTCTAGCAAGTCTGATTTTCGGGTCCCTGGCGCAGATTAATCTCTCGCAAACCCGCCTGATTTGTAAAAATTCCTTTTCCATCTTTAGGATTAGTGCTTGTGCGATTCAGTGAGTGAATGTGTGAGTGACCTCAGGTCCCTGGCGCGGAGTAACACCCTCTAAACCTGTTAGTTTGTATATTTCATTGACTTTTTACCTCCTTTCTTCTTTTCCCCTCTTTTTTTCCCGTGTCTCTAATTTTTGAATTTTATGGTTAAGGAGTTAAATTCTCTTTTATCATGAAGTCCCGGGTTTGATCCCGATCAGGATTGATTCAATTTTATATTTTATGGCCACTTCTTTATTTAATTTTGCTGATGATTTTGATTTGAATATGGCCATCGAGTCATCTTTTTTAACTTAAATTTTAAATAAATTTAAATTCATTCATTTTCTGCTATAATTATTGAAATGCATAAATTATAAAAGCAAAGTATATTATTCTATTTTTTTAAGTGAAGCCACTAGTTATATAGATTCGGTGTTTTAAATCTCTCTCAGCAAATAAAAAGTTATCGCACGTACATAATTCGCGCGGCTATAAAGAGACTTAACGGATCTAACCTTTGCTTGCGTGTAACTTAGAGCAGACATTAGGATGATAAAGGGACACGTGAAGCACGTAATGCCCTCTGGGATTGTTCCACCGTCGATATGAAGATTGACGAATGGAGATCCCTTCGACCACTTAGCAATTTTAGCGTGGGAGGACTTCTACGCTAAGTTCCTCCCCGGACCGATCGCCGGATGTGTCCGTGCCCTCCGGGTCACTCGCTACGCTACGGGGCCATCTGGCACCGTGCCCTCTTCAACAAAGGGAACGATAATGATCCCGCAATAATGAATGCAAAAGACAAGAGCAATTGGAGTTTCCCATCCAACTAAAAAGCAGAGGACTAACATTCCGTTTGAAAAAAAACAATTTTTAAAGCGATGATCGGCGCTAAAATACGTAAAAGAACTAAATGAAAATACCTATTTCGAATAAATAAGCGTAGACACGGAAACGTGAATCCCAAAAGTTTTACCGCATCATTAGAGATAGTAATGTATTTCCGTATACGTTACCGTGCGAGTCATCCTGGGTGAACGCTTTTCTACCACCGACCTCGAGACCATCGCAAAGTTCGCCCGACAGACGACATGCGTACTCTCGTCGGTGTACTATATATCCAGGGGGGGGGGGGGGGAGAGATACGCGAGATGAAAAACGTGCGTCTTTACACAGCTCGTTCCCCTGGCAGTCGGAAACTCCAATCACCAATCGATTGGGAGCGCTTGATTGGGAACGGCGCCATTACTCGAGAGAATGAGAGTGGCTCTCTTGTGAGGGAGAAAGAGAGTCAAGTTCGAACGTAATGCACGGAACACCTCCTCGCCCCCTATTTAATGCGATGCGAAATGCGTTCCGCGATAAAGTCGCGGAACTCAAAATTCGCGCAACTCGAAAGATTATTTTTCCAACATTAATGGAAACGTAAACTCGCGAAAAACAAAACAGTTTTTGTAAAAGAAAGATTTATTTTAAAAAGGTAAACATAATTTGTAATTTATCGCGTTACAAAATTACATACATATAATAGTAAAAAATTAAAACTCACATCAGACACTCACTGATTCTTTATCTTCACTAGATGAATGATGTGAAGACTTCGGAGCCTGCTTATTAATGAAGGTATCTAACGTTGTCTGATACATGCAGCGCCGTTTCTCCCCGTAAACTTCTTCGTAACGTGTTTGCAACCGTCATCAATCTTGAAACCTTCACACTTCTTTCTTCATTTGGATCATTTTTAATAAAATATGACAAATAACTTTCCAAATGTTTTAAAGCCTTGATCAATCCACTTATTGTCAAGGTTTTCGTTGCTTGCAATTCTTCCTGAATGTGTTCATCTTCTTTTTGTTGGGCATCTAATAACTCAATTAAATTTTCATTAGAACAGAAATTTCTAAAAAATCTCACGAAAATCGCACACAACTCGCGTTAACGCGAAATCACGCAATTCGAATTCGCGTAACTTGATGTAATACTATAATAGAAGCGCTACTTCTCGCCGCGACCCGAATACAGGGAAGGGAGGATTCCGAGAAATGGACGATGCGACGGCTTACGCAAAGCCTGCATACGTGCGGTTTCTCAGCTAACGCTTTCCCGGGTCCCCCACGATTTGGAATACCGTGGACCTAAACGCGTCCGCCGAAAGCACGCTCCTCGCGCCCGAGGGCACATGCCGACGAATGCAGCGCCGCCACCAGACGGTGCGTTGACCCGAAACGACGGACATTCCTTTCACTCCCCGGTCTTCCCCCGGAAAAATTCTTCTTGCAAGCGTGAACTGCCTGGGCGTAAAAAGAAGCAATAGATGCTGGCACAGGTGGTTGACGGGGGAGAAATATTTTAGCCGCGGAAAGCAAGGGAGGTCGAGGGATGCTGAACTGCCGCGGAGGTCATGATAGGAAAATTGTGGAAGGGGGATTGCGAATGGAAAGGTGATGTCGGTTTTATGATAACTCCAGGACGATTATCCTGAATAGCTGCTGCGACTTTTTAAACGGAACTGGTTCGACCACTGAATGAAATAAGTAGAGCTATAAATCGTTTGGAAAAACTGCCTACTATTCACTGACTAATTAAAATATAATTATAAGCCAGAAAAAATACAAACCTTTAATTAAATTAGCAATTTATTCTTTTACTCAGTTGGACATCGCACTTCCCGGATACGAAAAATAATATATAATAAGTTTCCCTTTGCAAAAGTAAAAAACCGAAACTATTGGATGATCTATTGTCACTATCACGTTTATATGTGATTATATATATATATATATATATATATATATATATATATATATATGTCAACAAGGTGTTGGGATGAGGAAACCCAGTGAGCACTCACCAATCAGACGACTTCAGGTTGGCGAGGCCCCGGGGATGTCGAAGCGACACACGTAAAATAACACAAAAACACAGAAACATCACAAACGTAAAGCTTTCGGAACTAGAGTTCTCTCTCTGTAGCTGAAGAAGGAGTAGTTCCGAAAGCTTTACGTTTGTGATGTTTCTGTTTTTTTTGTGTTATTTTACGTGTGTCGCTTCGACATCCCCGGGGCCTCGCCAACCTGAAGTCGTCTGATTGGTGAGTGCTCACTGGGTTTCCTCATCCCAACACCTTGTTGACATCCATATATTCATTTTACCTTTCCTTTTCCGTAAGTTGTTATATATATATATATATATATATATATATAATTAGGAAACTAGTAGTTGGTGCTTGCATTCTGCAAGCATATCATCTCAACATAAGAAAACATTCATTTTTCATATTTCATCATTACAAATAAATTTTTAATTATAAATATATCAACTCCGGAGCGATTTTCGCTTTTCCCTTATGTAAAAATAATAGATTGAAACAATCCCAAAACATTAAAACTGCAATTTTAAGAATTTTATACTTTCTGCATTATGGGGTACTAATTCTGCCAAATTTTAAAGTTGTAGTACTTCTAGAAGTGAAATAATATTTTTCCAATTGTTTAAATTTTTACATTTTTAACGGCCGCAGCAATTCAAATGTTTATTTGTGTAAATGCACTACTCTGTACATAACTTGAAAATTTCAGCTCCCTAGCTCATCCCGTAATGCCTAAACAGTTATCTATTTGTTTAAACTTTAAGAATTTTTAACTGCCAAACAAAGTAAATTATCAAAATTTGTATAATCTTTATTTCGTTTTTTTTTACGAATTCTACTTATGAAAAAAATTTCAACTCCGTAGCACATGCGGAAATACATAAACCATGAAAATTTGTTTAAACAATTGCGAATTTTTAGCGGCCGCATTGTTGCACTTTTTCATAAATTTCGTTTTTTATAGTCGGTTTTGCACAAACTCCTATCTAAGAAAAATTTCGAATCTCCAGTACATTTGGAAGTGCCTAAACATTAGTATCCTCCTATATATATGTATGTTATATCCTCCTCCTCTGTAAGGAACGTCTATATACTAGTAGTTGGTGATTGCATACTGCAAGCATTTCATATCACCTTGAAAAAACATTCATTTTTCAGGCAGACATTTCATCATTACAAATATTCTTTCAATTCTAAAGATTTCACCTCCGCAGCGATTTCCGTTTTTCCCACATGTAAAAATAATAGTTTAAAACAATCCCCAAATGTTGCAATTTTAAAAATTTTACACTTTCTTCATTTAGCCAAATTTTAAAGTTGTAGCACTTCTAGAAGTAAAATAATATTTTTCTAATTGTTTAAATTTAAATAATTTTTAACGGCCGCCGCAATTCATATATGGTAAAATTGAATTGTAAATTTGTGCAAGTTTACTACTCTGTAAATAATTTGAAAATTTCAGCTTTCTAGCTCATCCCGTAGTACCTAAACAGTCATCTATTTGTTTAAACTTTAAGAATTTTTAACTGCCAAAAAAATTAAAATATCAAAATTTGTATGATCCCTATTTCGTTTTTTTTTTTTAGGAATTCCAATTATAAAAAAATTTCAACTCTGTGGCACATTCGGAAATACATAAACCTTGAAAATTTGTTTAAACAATTGCGAATTTTTAGCGGCCGCATTGTTGCACTTTTTCATGATTTTCGTTTTTTCTAGTCGGTTTTGCACAAACTCCTATCTAAGAAAAAATTTAAAATCTACAGCACATCTGGAAGTGCCTAAACATTAGTATCCTCCTATATGTTATATCCTCCTCCTCCTCTGTAAGAGTCGTCGATATATAATGTTAATGATAGTTTCCTTCACCGTTGTCAACATTTTTCCAGCTTGAATATATTTCCCGACATAAAGGGATGTTTGGTTTGCATTCTGGCGTGAGGGTGTAAGAGAGATACACAGGAGAGTGGTGTTGACGTCAGCCTCTGGGGACAATTGAGTTGAAAGGAAGGTGTGTTTTTCTTTGATCGCTATGGAAACCATTTTATGCTCGTCAACGATTGCAGATAGGAATAGAGAGGCA
Source organism: Tanypteryx hageni (assembly GCA_028673005.1). Classification (NCBI taxonomy): domain Eukaryota; kingdom Metazoa; phylum Arthropoda; class Insecta; order Odonata; family Petaluridae; genus Tanypteryx; species Tanypteryx hageni. The sequence goes on from CM054115.1 coordinate 35,076,963, forward strand.
AATAAAGCGAAGGGAGGAGCCATGGTGGATTGCCATAAAAGAGGTATATTTACGCGAAAATGTGCTATGGCTCGAGATATGGCTTTAACGGAGGAATAAAGTATATTAACAGCTCTTCCTAACAAAATGCGACCGTAATGCCGCTAATTTATTTTCAGCACGTAATTATACTCGAAGCGATATATAAATGCATAAAATACACTTTATAATTAATGATTTATTTATCCTACTCCTTAAAAAATAAATAAAATGAAAACAGTATCTTCCACAGCTTTTAATGTCTACTACGATCCGGATTTCGATGTCATACATCATCTTCAGGTAGTCATCGCATCGAAACCCGGGTCGTAGTGAAGTATTAAAAGCTGTAGAAAATACAAGGTCTTAATTTTATTTGTACGTCATGGAACAGTTTCACCAAGTTACGCCCAGAAACGCCCACCACCGTGAATTTTGATATAATTATATATATTTTTGCACGTAAAATGGTTTTATAAATAGGAAAGGCTCCTGATGTTGAATAGTTGTAATTCTCTTATAGAAAATTCCAGATCTGTAATTCTGTCATTCTGGAACGTTCGAATGTGACGCAGCTCTCAAAGAGCGAGAGGTTCGAGAACTATTTACGACAAAATGTGTACGATATAGTCTTTTATTATCGGTTGTTTACTTAACGACAATGAAGAAGGTATGCAGATACAACTTACTAATTTTAAGTTATTTATAGACACAATTTGTATTTATTGGCGCATTTATGATAAGGTTTGTTATAACAGCAAATATTGCGTGGAATCTGTTTGATACAATAAATGGGAAGAAAATGAATATGCGTAGTATTGTAATAACGAAATCGCTCCAAGCGATAGCAATTTGCCATTCATTTTCAAGCGACGACAATTTCCCATCATTCCAGATTTTGCCGTTACAATCAACAAAGCTCAAGGTCAAACTTACGATCATGTTTGTATCTATTTGAGAATTTGAGACCCGTCTTTTTTACATGAACAGCTGTACGTTGCATTGTCAACAACAAAAAATCGAAACAACAACCAAGTCTTAATTAAGGAAACTTCTGCACAAGGTCGACTGCTTGGCACTGTTTACAATGAACGTTGTTTTGCACGAAGTCTTCCAAAATCAATGAATAAAAATTAGATTTAATTTTGCTCACAAACAAATTTTTTAAAAATATACAATCATCGCTGCTTTTCAGGACTACTGCAACAATTCCGTCCTAGGACGGATTATCGGCTTAATACTTAATTCACGCGTACCCGTCATACTCGTGATGACGATGAATGTGAATCCCCTATTCCTATGCGTCAGGGCGATTCGATGGAAGATTTAGTATTTTCGGAAAATGGCATTGCGCTCATACTTCATTCAATTAAGCCAAATAAATCTCCTGGACCGGAGAAAATTCCCGCACGTGTAATGTAAGAATTAGCTGCTGAAATCGCGACGTATTTGAAAATTATATTCGAGAAATCCATTAGGGAAGAAGTAGTTCCTAAAGATTGGAAGGTGGCGCACGTTACGCCCATCCATAAGGGTGGCGACAGAGAGAACCCCGAAAATTATAGGCCGACATCCTTAACTTCATTATCGTGCAAGATACTTGAGCACAGTCTTTAGCTCTGTAATGCGCTATCTAGATAGTCATTCATTGCTTAGCGGATGCCAACACGGATTCCGGAGAGGTAGATCATGCGAAACGCAGCTCGGTCTGTTCGTGGACGATTTGTTGCGATGCGGAGAGAAAAATACTCAGGTCGATGCCATATTCATTGATTTCCTCGTAGGAAATTAATTGCTAAGTTAGGACAATGTGGTATCAATACGAAAGTTGTCAGTTGGGTGAGAGACTTCCTCTCGAATAGGGAACAGATAGTTGTAACCGATGGGAAATACTCGTCCCCCGTTAAAGTTGCTTCGGGTGTTCCACATGGAAGTGTATTGGGCCCTCTGCTCTTCTTAATCTATGTAAATGATATCTGCTCGGTTGTTCATAGTAAAATTAGGCTTTTCGCCGATGATACTGTTCTATATAAAGAAATAAAAATAACCAGGAGAATCATCAGTCACTGCGTGAAGACTTAAGAGTCATTTCAGCGTGGTGCAAAGAATGGCAAATCGAAATTAATTATACGAAATGTGCCGCAGTCACGTTCTGGAAAAGTAAGAAGAAAGATTTAGGTTTCGAGTATAAAATAGATGAAATGAGCATTCGACAAGCTGAGTATGTATATTTAGGAGTAACCATTTGTCGAGATCTTTCGTGGGACATGCACATTCGTCGAGTTATAGGCGCGGCCAACAAGAAACTGGCATTCATAGGTAGAATAGTACGGAACACTACAGAGAAAGTACCTGAAACATGCTACTTATCACTGGTAAGACCGCAATTGGAATACGCAGCGAGCATATGGGATCCGTACGAGAAGGGACACATAATTCAACTAGAAAGAGTACAGCGCAGAGCAGCCAGATTTGTAAAACAAAAGTACGAACAGAAGGAAAGCGTCACCTCTTTACTGAGCGATTGGAACTGGGTATCACTGGAGGACCGTAGATTGAACTCAAGGTTGAGACTTCTGGAGAAATATAGATCGGAATGTCTAAAAGAGGAGGTTGTGGGAATAATTGAAGCACCAACGTATATAAGTAGAAATGATCGAATAAAATACGTGAGATCGATTGTAGGACAGAGCGTTATCTAGGCTCGTTCTTTCCGAGGACAATACGAGATCACAATAGGAAATTTGGAATTGCGTTAGACAATCTTTAGGTAGGATTTGGTGCATTGCACCCCCTGCCACCCACCAACTAGGTGAATTGCAGGGTAACTTGTAGATGTAGATACATGGCGGGCAATTACGCTAGTTCCTTATTATTACCCTATAGTGTGTATACATATTTTTTCACACTCCTTACCATAGCATTAAAAACATCTCGTGACTGTCAAAAACCCTAACAACTGTGTCGCCGCCGAGTGGTAATGGCCTCTTGGAGGTGTGGAAATATAAAAAACTTGCCTCATAATTGCACCTGTGAAAGTGTTTTGTACTTCAGCCTTCATAGAGATTATAGAGAACACTTCAATGTCATGGTATAACTGACGATCATCTGTTTCTTATCATTCGATTAAGCCACGGGTTTACAACCGGAAGTACGTGCAGCGTTTTAAAACGGTACGTGAAAATATTGAAGATTATAATTTTTCTACTTAAGCTTCTGCACATGACTTCTGAATCAAAGGCTGCGATTTTACGATTGCGAATAACGTTATAAAACTTCGCGGGGAGAATTTTACAGAAAAAGTGGAATTTGGATGGAAAATCACGGTAAGTACATTGTTGAGTTATACGCTAGTCTTTTTTCAAGCAAGAAGGCGATAACGGTCATTAATTATACAAAAAAATAGAAATGTATAACATCGAGTTTTGTTACTGACATATATAAACATAAGTACCTAATTTATTTTAATAAAACAGTTTTTTACGTATCGTTGTCATTTTAAAATATGCTAGGGAGTATGCGGCTATTAAAAAAACTCCCAGAGGGGTGCGTCATCAAAAAAAAGGTTGAAGAGCATTGGATTGAGCTTTATATGCTTCATAAATATATGTGACCATCAGGATATACGTATCAGAAATTCCCTCTTTTATTGTGGTTATTTTTGTAGACAACTAAGGACGATTACGGCATATGTATATGACGTAGAATAACGGCCAAAGAAGTAAACAGCTCCGCGTGAAAACGACAGATACAGAGGAATAATCACAGTAAAGAGAGTAGAAAAGATTCCTCTATCTGTTTGTATGCATCCATTGTTTACAAATTGTCCACGGTAGAAAGATAAAAACTGTCTCTTTAAGCGTGCCCCGAGTGTTTGAAGATGTCCGTAGTACGCGGACGGGCGTAGAAGCGCTACGATTGATGGGATAGACAATGCACCGATTCGAGGTGGAGACGACGAGTGAATCGATTCATTTTATACGCGCAACGTGACCCGTTTGAGAGACGCCTTTTTTAAAGTTTCTTCTGTCGAATTCGATGAAAACGGGCCACGGAGTGGGCGGAGAGAGGAAAATGAGATAAAGAGGCCTGCATTCATCACCCGCAGCTCGAATCCGACCTCCGATGTCATTCCGCATATCCTAAACACTCGTCAAGGAACCTCAATTGCGACTCGTAAAAGCGCCACGAATGGGCAGGTGGTTGCTACGAAAATAAGCCGTTGCGAAATCGCCTGGTTTTAAACTTCACAGTGTATTATCCGGCGCAAGGGGATGATTCGAGAGATGCGTTATGTCACGCGATTAGAGTTGCAAAATCATGGACAACCTTCAAAGCAGCACTTTTACCTACGAGTAGGTCGTGTTCTATGGCGCAATTGCACTGCGAAATCATTAATTATAGTCTTAAAAAAACTTGAGCTAGAGGATGAAGGCAGTTAAATAATATTCCTTTTTTTAAATTGGTTATGTACTATGGCAGTGTTGCTATTGTTCATAGGTTGAATCGTTTTTTTTTATCCTTGCGTAGCAGTAATTACCAGCATTGGGCCTTCATAGAAGTCGCGACTTCATTCACCACAAAAATCCGTACTTTTAAGTCTAATCAGGATTTGAGGAGTTTAAATGAATGACGTAGTGTAAAACATACCGGTATTCGTTGAAATTAATTGCAAATGAAAACTTTATACGCTAAAAAATCAACTAAACTAATTGCTCCGATATAGCTTGAAGTTCTATGGCTATCGCAATAACCGTTTAGAAGTTACGCAAGCGGGTTCTTCCTATTTCTGTAAAGTATTCAGGAAACAAGTGCGCCACGGCTTTATCAGGAGCGGTGATATGAGATTGTGCAAACATGTCACGCCCATATTTCGTTGATAAGGGAAGAATTAAATTTTCTTGTCGCCCTTTGTGGCGTAACTCTGGAAATGCGTCATGGGAAAGTATGAAAAAAGATACGAAATTAAGGGACAGAACATTCTGTAATGACATTTTTTTATGAAACACGATAAATTTATTCGAAACAATTTTTTTTTATTCTCCGAGATCTATAATTGTATAAATAACAATTGCTTCGATGAAGTGTTGGTTTGTGGGTCATGTTCTCAGGTGCAAACCCAATGATATTGTGATTACGGTATTTACACCTGTAGTAACACGGGCTTAACGTGCAGCACTGGAAAACAAAGAACGGCCAATTTAGGACGAAAGGAAAAATGAGTCATAAGTCCGTCGGCGTCGGTTTTTGGTGTTCCAAAGAATGCGATAAATAAATCAAGTTCAATGTCATTCGGAAATTCTCATTTTTCCACCGATTTGCGCGTTTTCGTATCAAAATCCCGAGAAACATTTACCGTTAGACAAGGAAAACAGCAAAATGTCAGTATCAATGGTTTAATCGACTCCCATCGAAGAGCGTTCGTAATTATCGATAGGTTTGGAAAATTGACCGATCACGACTATAATATGCTGAAATTCGCAGCGGGGTCGAATGGATGGAGCCTTACGTTATGAAATTTAGATTTTGTGCTGGAAAGTTGAACGTGGTTTTCCGTGAAATCCTTATCACTCGTGTGGATTATTCTTCCTGCTGGAAAATGTACAACTCTCAAGCTCCGGACGGCTTAGTCGCACGATTCCCTAAATCTCATTTGACGCAGGCCCAGAATTATACATAAGGTTAACGGCATATGTATTTCCATTACTAAGAATTACAAATAATATGCGATTGAAGGTAATTGAAGTAAATATGTTATACCTATGCATCGGTGGTTCAGTGGTAGAATGCTCGCCTGCCACGCGGGCGACCCGGGTTCGATTCCCGGCCGATGCAAAATTTTAGATATTGGAAATATTTTTTGGGGTTCGCCCTACGGTTATACTTCTTCAGCAAAGGCATTGCGTATACTTTTTACGATGTTTCATTGGAATAATAATAACCGCGATTTCCACAATTTTCCACAGCGATTATAAATGATCGTAATGAGACATTGTTCATTAAATCGCCATTTCAACGCGCCAGTATCAGCTGACTCGAATCTCAAAGAAAATAATTAATGCGTACTAGCTAACGGAATAAGGTATTCCTCCGTAAATTCTCCTCCAGTAATAAGACACATCATATTTTGTCTCCATGGGAGCAATATAAGAATTAACACAGGCTTGAGTACCTACAATGCCATCGATATTCGTCCAAATGCCCCGCCCTCCGGCGCGCCCGTTTGAACATTCCAAATAAACTATCGCGAATCGTGCCACGCCTTAGCAGTACAAGTGAGGAAATCGCGCATTATGATAGAGAGTTAGCTAACAAAGAGGTTGGGATGCATTTAATCCATCCAGTACCATACACCGGCCACTTTGCTAATGTTACATCACCGGAAGTTTTGAAGGACTGCGTCGGAAGCGCACGACCAACGGATGGAACGTTTGAAGGCCTCAAGGGTTTCCGAAGCTTTCTAATCTCTTTACCTCTAATTAACGAAGAGCTCTTTTTAAAAAACTTCAAAAACGTTTCTTGAAGGCGACCGGGTAAATTTCACTTCTCTCTTTCATTCGGAAGCAATTGACTTAATTAATACCATTTTCGTAAACTTCTCAATGGATTATATTTAACTAGTGTTTAAAATCACGAATCCGTTGTTCCCTCAAATATCTGAAGGATTTTTACGAGATAATAATTTTGAACATTCATCAAAGGAAAGAAACAACGTATACGTAACGATACTACCAAGGAGGTAAATGCTGAAGTCATGAGTAAATATTCCGTCGGTGAAGTACTTATTATTCGTCATTAATAACATTTAGCTTGTTTGATTTCTACTCAATCCATCGCAAAACGAATTATTAAATTTTCCAGACGGGAGCTGCAAATGAAAATTTAAAGCGGTTACACATTACCAACAGTGGAATTTTTTGCCCATCGTGATTTATATGGTATTAATTTTGATATATGATAAGTTGTGAAACCTAGAAAATGTTACGCAAAGTTGGTTTAATAGTTTCGTAACACGAATCTATTTTCATCAACAGAGAGTATTTCCCGAAGTAGACTTCATTTTCGTGTTGCAAAAGTATAAATTTTGAAGAGAGGAGAGATTGAGAACCAAGTCCAATTTTATGACCTTCAGACTCTTACGCTTTATTTAATATTTATAACAGTATTCTGCTGTTTGGTCTACAATTTCAACAGATCGAAAAACTGACCAAAAGGCAATCCATTTTCAGTTTTAAGAGGTAACCAATGGCATTCCTTTAGTTGTATCCGACTGACCTTTTTCCAGTGTCATACAGAAATCTAGATAGATTTATTCTCGTCAGGGCCGGCCCGAGCTACGGGTGAGCCGAGCGGCTGCCCGGGGCGCCAAAGTTTTGAGGGCGCTATCCCGAACATTTATCTATGCATTACTTGCAAGTGAATGAATATTGGATACCAATTTATATCGAGGAACAGGCTAGAATCTTGATGGCATTCCTTTTAATTTTTCATTGTCAATAAATTTTACAGACCGATGAATAAATTAACATGTCCATTGTAAATATCTCAACAAACATTAACGGAGGGGGGCGCTGGAGTTTTATCTCGCCCAGGGCGCCAAAATTCCTCGAGCCGCCACTGATTCTCGTAAGAAAATGAAATATTATGCACCAAGAATATTGAGCGAATGTGAAATTTTATTAAATCGGAACCATTCAGAGGGATATAATAAAAATAAATTTAGCTTCTATAAAAATCTATCATTGCCTAGCGTGTTTTTCAACCTTATTCTGATCATTCATTTAGTTTTGTTTTACTTTTTTCACATACTGGGAAAGTATCAACATCGCAAAAAAATTGAAATCGAGATTTTGATGGAAATACTCATTTTTAAGTGTCTCTCAGTTCAAAGGCGTTGTTTATGCCATGTGATCCGTCTGTGAGCGGCTCTAGGACCTAAACGGTTGAACATAATCAAATGATATCTTGTGTTTATCCATACCAACATCCAAAATAGATCCTATGAAGAGATGAAAGATACGGCGCAACAATAAAGGGTAGTTTATACTTGTCAATTTTCACAAAATGTCGATTCATCCAAAAATGGCATAAACGATTTTGATTAAAATTCATTCAATTGTAGATCTTGGTGTCATAAACATTATTACATAAGCCATATTTCTAAAAAAATAAGTCCTTCCAATCAAGAAAGTACAGTGAGACCAGGCACATACGTACATGAGAAACATTCTGCAATGTATACTATATCAGTGCCTTATAAATAGGGTTACCTATGTTCAAGGATCAAGACCGGGACAAAACGGTTTGTGAAGATGAGAAACCGCGATAAATCCGGGACATAATCTATCATGACCGGGATAAACTCTGTGACGGCTAATCTTTTATTTTTTATTGTTTAAATATACATTATTTCTATTCTTTTCCATTTTATACATTTTTAAACAACCAAAAAGAATATTATGGTGATGAAAAGGCAGGGAGATGGTTGTCAAAAAACATCTAAAAGAGAAAACACGAAATATTTTTTATATTTCAATATTAAATATATCAATACAATACTAAATCAATACAATATACAAAAATCTTACTGTTTATAAAACCAGTTCTATTTGTCGCTAGACATAACTTTACTCAAAAACTTTTTATCGTTTTTTATTTCAGCATAGAATTCTTCACAAGTCAAATCAATATTGATTTTATAGAGCAATATCGCTCGTACTGTACTTTCATCCATGCAGCTTCGGTCTAGGGACCACATGTTAATCATAATCGAAAAAAGTCGCTCTAATGGAACTGATGTTCCGGGCAAACAGAATACGTATTCAATAACTTTCGTTAGACTGAAAATTGAAATATCCTGTTCGAGAAAATGTCTAAAAGGTTCAATCCATCTATCATCAAATTTCGTCCCTTTCTCATCCCAACTTCTCTTTCTGTCACAATGAAACATAAATTGCTTTGCTAAACTTACTTCATCAAAAAGATTGTCGATATCAATTAAAAGCTTTCCATATCTTTGATTAATATTTTGAGCTGTTTTTTCAACCTCGTGCCAATTAAATATATTATTTACCCAATTAAATGATTCTGCTTCTTCGAAACTGTTTTCCCACAACGATATGTGTGATAAGCATTTAACATAAAAAGCGTCAAATTCTTTGATTAACGTTTTAGAAATCACATTCCCAGATTTGTCGAATTTTCTTAGTATAATTTTAGTCTCTTGTGGGATTAAAGAGATATCCTTGCGTTCTTGCAAATAATTTTTTAAATTTCGTAGTTCACAAGGTAAGTTTGTTGCACTAGCGTTAGTTTTTTCTATGTTCACTATTGTTTTTTTTAATAAACTGAGTTGTCCGAGAACAAATCGCAAATACACTTCTCCACGCTTCAATTTTTTTATTATTAGTGGGCACTGTCCATGCGAATCGAAATAGTTTTTTTAGGCCTTCAAGCATATCAAGAAGCCTTTCCAAATCCGGTAAAATGTAAATAAATCTCGCGTTGCCGTGTTTTAAGACCTTTTTGTATGCAATTTCTGCGAATTCGCAAAAATCCTTTAGTTTAATTACACGAAAAGTGTATGTGTGGAAATATTTATAAATCATTACTTCAAGGTCTTCTATATCAGTCGGTAAAATATCAACCGCATTTTGGTTGCAATTGCGTACTATGTGTGCTGCACAGCCAATTCCAATGATATTTCTACCAATTTCGCTTTTCAATCGATAAAATACGTTGTTTTCACCCTTTCTTTTCACACCTCCAAAATCCGTGTTGCAATTATCACCACAAAATCCTACAGTTTTATTCATAAGATGATGTTCTTTTATTGAAGAAACAAGGTAATCAGTCAATATTTCTGATGATTCTCCAAGAACTCCGTTAAAGTCAAGCAGCCTCTCTGAAGCGATTTTTATGTCCTTTCTGTTGGAAGCGTCAATTGTAGCACTCAAAAGGTTGGATTTATCTTACCCTTTATGTAACTCTTCAATACACATTTGTGTGATTACATCTAAAAATATAGATTCACATTTTATTCGAGCAAAACCAAACTTAGATTCGAAAAAAATTTGAAATCAATTTGCTAGCACAATCCGATGTTTTGAAACTTAATCCATGAATAGCGGTGTGATATACAAATGTGGCTACTTTGGCAGCAGTAATACGGCCTTCAGCATTTGAATCATTTTTCTCAAATATAATACAGTTGATGTTGAGGATGCTAAAGATAAATTGTGTTTTGCAGTTTGTAAGTCTACGTATACGACTAGCCTGGACGTTGGTTCATACTTATTACCCGGGACAAAACAGTAAATTGGCCGGGACAAGAACTAAAAGCCGGGACAATCCCGGTCAAAACGGGACGTATGGTAAGCCTACTTATAAACCATCTCGAATGTGTGATTTTTGAAGAAATGAGTCTCAGAAGCGAAACGAAGCAACATTTAGATACCACATAGCTTCATAGCAACAGCTATGTATTGGCTATGACAAAATAATTGAGCGACTTTCTCCTCAATTGAATTTAATTCAAACCCGAGTTTGTCGTAACAGAGAGCATCGGGGTCATTTTTCGGTTGGATGCGGAGATTGTGAGCTAGCTACTCATGCATGCGGCGGAATAGTTGCAACGGAAGCGGAAACAAAATAAAATCGCGCGGCCATAACAACTTTTCCGTCGGATTCTTTGCTGAAGTTGTCCATTTCGTATAATGACAATTCTGTTTACGAAGTTGAGGAAGAAACCGTTCTTTGCGTTTTATTTGAGAAAAAGTATAAAAGACCTTCGCGTAGTAAATATAGAATTAGGCGTTCCCACGAGTATTCCATAATATTAACCTGTACATTTTATTATCGTTTTTAGGAAGGCTTGCTATGGTTCGGCTTGTTCGCAAATTAGGATTAATTATTCCGTTGCAGCAAATTAAGTGAAGAATAGTCTCAAGGTTGCTGTTGAATGGCGTAAAATTATTTAATTTTACGCAAAATCTCATACATTTCACGGAATTCATTTTCGTTGCCCTCGATGCTTAAGTTTTTTCTGAACTGAAATTTCTCAGTGGCAAGGGAAATGCATACACGTCCTGGAAGTGGATATAATTGAAATATCCAATAAATGCCAAGCATGCCATCACATTAAATGTCTCAGGCAAAATAAAAACATTTTTAAAAATTTTGGAAGCTGATTTTATCACCTAACTAAAATAAAAACATTCCAAACGTTCGATTAATTGAGGCAAGACCTGAACACATGGCAAGTGACGTAGTACTTTCATTGTATAGAATTATGAGGAAGATTATGAAGGCGATTGAGAAGAGGGGGATGATAAAAGTGATGAATATAATTAAAAATGGAATTCAAAATATTTTTTCATGTTATGATCAAAGCAAATAAAAGTAACACAAAATGTATTTTTTAATTTTTTACAATGCTCGATAGTTTCGTTTATTTTGAAAAGTTCATATCTTTTGATATTGTTCGACTCCAAATACCTACATGTATTACCAACACATCTCCAGATAAATTAAAAATGCATCGCACAAATGTAGGGAGAATGCCTACCTAACTGCTTTTATCCATAGCATATATCTTTTAAATTTTAAAATGCAACTCCATGCTTAACGGTAAATTTATAACAATTAACTTAAATGACTTGACTCATAAGGGTGTATTATAGATCTCGAAGAACAAATCAAGAAATTTTAAGAATCTATTTTCATATTATGTTTCACTGAAGAAGCCGATTTCTTGTGAAACTCCATAATACGACAATGATGTAATTTGAAATAAAACTATATTTGTGAAAACGGCACAAAATTTATAAAATCGTGCGTAATCGGTTTTATTTCAAATTACAGCAATTCCCCAATATATTTTCAGTTGTAATTATAACGTCCTTTAAATATGTAATTTACTGCAAAATTAAAATAAAAACTCCCTCTGAAGAGGAAAAAGTAAAGAAATCGTTGCTAGGAATCCTGAATTTTAACAGCTCAGAAAAACAACGCGAGAGTAATAAACTCAAACGTTTTTTTTAGCCCCTCAACGAAATCTGTCCGCACGAATCTCAGGGACATACCACACGGGAGCGGTTGGGCTTTCCAAAAACTCCTCAGTAAGCTAGACCGGAAACGAGGCGTATCCGAGTATTTCGCGGCATTAACCGAAGCCCATTTTTGACACGTGCCGTGAAATATGCATATTAAGACGGAATGCGGCGCAAAAAACGGTAGGGAGAGGAGAGAGGGCGAGGCATAAGTGGAAGCGTATAGAGGGGGGAACGTAGGGGGCGTAAGAGTGAGAGGGTTCGGAGGAAAGAAGACAAAGGGACGAGGGAGTGCCGAAGATAGGGAAGGAGGGTTGGTGGGATGGTGGAACGAGGCGCAAGTGGCGATATGTCAAGGTCGCCTGGTCCGTCGGACTTGTAACCGAGGTCCTGTTCAAGGGGCTGGAAAATATAGGACTGGATTTTGGAGGGTGGTGATGACGAGATTTAAGTCTAACGTAAACCGCGTCCAGATCTAGCGAACAAGCTCAAACGAGCACTAGCGAACGGGCAAGGACGAATGTTCGTTCGCTATATTTGGACGTATCTGCGAGCATGAACGAGTGGTGACGAACACGAGCGAATGCTTTTTCTCTGGTTGTTGGTACATCAAAGGGCACGTTCGCTGCTAAGTTTTGGAGGTATTTTTGTTATTCCGGCTGTGCTCGTGCTGTTCGCTATGGAGTTTTCATCAGCTCGCTCGCTCAAACATGAACGAATGCAGACAACGAGCGTTCGCGAGCGCCTAAACACGAACGAACGCAAGAGAACAAAGAAAATGTGGGAATACTAGTTCGCTATGTCTGGATGCGACTATAGACGATCAAACCAAAACCTGTTGCCGTGATACTGCAAACTTTTAGATGTGCACTTCAGCCTCAAAATGGCCATCCTCAATGAACGCTCAATTTGGTTTTTAATTCAGTCGTTCGGTGGAATGCTACTTACTGCGGATGGCTATTTTGCAGCTGAAATCCGCATCTATTTTCCTCAACCCTTTTGTTGGTTCGGGGATTATATCGATAACTATGTCAACATTTCCTTGTTTCAGTAAATAATTTCATTACCCCCTTCAACCAAATTTATTTATCTTTTTCCTGCACATCAATCGTCTTATTTTTGCGAGGAATTTATTTTGCTGAGGCCGCAGCCACGGAAATCATTAGCAACTCGAATTTTAAAACTAATTTTATGAAATACTCCTTCATAACGATAAGGAAACGCTAACCGTTAACGCACTAGAGTTTTCCTTCAAACATATAAAGGATGGTTCGCACTGAGGGGACGGTCGCGTTGAGGGCTTTATTAGGGAAAGGACTATTTTCGCGGAGACCATTCACACTTGTATGTCAGACCTCGGTCGCGGTAACCGAAGAGGCTAGGACTCGAATGGGCTTGAGACAAAAGTTGCCTCCTCGAGCGACCCAAGGGGTTCGTACCAAGGCCTAACCGTGTCCTCCCCTACAAGTGTGAACGCCTTTGGGACTTATCCATAGAAACCTCATTGAAAAAAGGATTTTTATATTTTGGTCTAAATGTCCCAACCGCGACCGTCCCCTCAGTGTGAACCATCCATAAAGACGGTGACCATAAATATTCAAATTCTGGACAAGTAGCTTAAAAAACATCCTTCCATGTATGTAATTGTAATCACAGAGACTTATTTTATGGCACCTGAATCACCGTTAAAAAAAGACAAATAGTAACTTAGAGCCTGCGCAAAATTATTATTGGGAAGGAGAGTTCCAGTAAGGATCGGAGGTAGAGAAGGAGCCGTAAATTAAGGGTCGAATTACTCGCACGCTATAAAAACCGCTAACCTCAGGAAGGAAACGAGAGAAAGTGAGAGCGATACGGAGGAAGAGACCAGAAGATGCGAAAATGAGGCGCCGTTATGAAGCAAGAAGAGGAGCAGTATATGGGAGAGAGGGAGGAAAGGAGGGACCACGGGAAATTGACTAGAAATGAGATCCCGGTAGGTGGCCCGAGGAAGGAGCTGAGAAAGAGAGATGAAGGAAGAGAGAAAGAGAGAGATAGAGACTGAAGAGAAAAATAGGGGGAAGGGAGGAATTATGATCGAGGAGGCTAGGATGAATAATTTTGAGGCATAGGTGATGCGAACGAGAGGGAAAAGAGAGCGGATGTGAGGGAAAATGACAAAGAAAAGAGGTAGGAAGTGCGCCAGTGTAGTTAGCATCTGCAAGGAAGAAGAGATTAAAGAAAAAATTTTGAGATTCGGGGAGAAAGGATAGACAGGAGAAAGGAAGTCAACAGATGAAAATAAAATGAGATGAGGAGAAAGTGAGATGAAGTAATGGTAGAGGAGGATATAGAGAGATGTAAATATAAGTAGATGTTTATATATAGAGATGAAGTTAGTGAGAGATGAATTTACAGATAGCTGAAGCTATATACCTAAAAAATAGAGAGATAAAAAAGATTAAGAGAGAACGATGAAGAGAGAAAGATTAAGAGATGAAGAACTGAATTAATTCGCGAGATACCAAAAATGAATAACATAGCTCACCTTATTACTCTACACCTATAGATAATTCTTTTGAGGACCAAAATGGAGAAATTAACAGACGTAGATTGAGAAGGAGCTGAAAATAGGCGAGAAAACATACGACTTTATTAAGGGTGACTTTAAGTCTATAGTCCTATAGTCCAAACTTAATTTTAAAGAAGATGGAATATGAAAACAGGGAGAGAGAAAGAGAGAAAAAACTGGTAGAAATTTTAAATAAAATGGAGGAAAAAGTCAGCAACTATGAAAAGAAGGCAGAGCAAAATGGTGACAGAGGTAGAAGACGAAGAAATCGAGGAGTAAGATAGAAAGGAAAAATTCGGAGAGATGTAACAAATGAAAGTCGTCAGCGGGAGTGTAAAAAAGCGATGTATAAAGTGATGGAAAAGAGAGGAGAGAGGGGAAGAGAAGTGAAATGGAAGGAAGAGGGAGAGATTGAGAGAGAAAGAGGGGAGGGAGAAAGAGGGGAGTTAGAGAGAAGGAAGAGGGAGGGAGAAAGAGGGGAGGGAGAGAGAAGGGAGGGAGAAAGAGGGAGTTAGAGAGAAAGAGGGGAGGGAGAAAGAGGGGAGGGAGAGAGAAGGGAGAGAGGGGGAGGGAGAGAGGGGGAGGGAGAGAGAGAGAGAGGGAGGGAGAGAGAGAGAAGGGGAGGGAGAGATGGGGAGGTAGAGGGTGGAGCAAGAGGGAGGTAGAGGAGGGAGAGAAAGACAGAAAATGGAGAAGGGGAAAATTAGAGCTGGAGGCGAAGCACGAGGCAGAGAAAGATGGAGCAAGAAGCGATTCGAAGACAGCGTGGGTGAGACTTTTGGAGAGGAAAGGTTGCTTTTAACGAGGAAAGGAAGAGGAGAATTCGCGGCAGAGTGACAGGGTTCTGAAGGGATTCGAGAGAGGGCGGGAGGTGTAAAAGGAGAGCGGTGCGGAGATTTTCCAAATGGAATAACGCTGAGATTGAAAGACGGGAAGAAAAAGGTCAAAATCTCAGATAATTCCCGAGATATTTCCTAAACTGTACGTAAGGAAGGAAATAAATTCTGGTGTGTGGATGACTTATCCTACAAAACAACGTCAACATTGATTCCCTATAAGATAGAAAGTAGGAAAGCCCATCCATACTGTGGACGTGGATGAGCCTTTATCTATCGCAAATACAAAGAATTCGAGAAAATAATTCACAAATAACGCAAATACTGAGGTCTAGAAAGATGACGATCAAAAATGAAAACTTACGTTTAATGATATAAGTCATGTCTGTTAATGAAAGCAACAGGAGTCGTGAATTGTACTGATTTACGTAGGGTAAATACAGAGCCGCGCCGGGCATATTTGCCGCCCGGGTGTAAGCAGTTTATGCCGCCCTTCTCTATAAACCCAAATTTTTTCGAGTTTTAGATTACAAGGTGTAATTAATTTAAGGAAGGCTATATATAATAAAATAGGATCTTCGCGCCTACGGCGCCCAACCCAAATTAGTTACAAATTATTATTAATGATTAGTTACAAATATTTCGTATGAACTGTCAATCGTTAGCTATTATGTTTTTATTGCTCACATCTCTTTCAATAAGTATTCATATAATTATTATTTGGATTATTTGAATTTGAAAGAAGTTATCCAATTTCTTATGACTTAAGCAACAAGCTTCTACTAAGAAATAAGAAAGAGATTTGCCACAGATTTTCATAATTTTACCAATAGTTAAAATTAATGCAGAAAAATATATAACTTTCATAGTTTTTAATATAAAATTTATAATCTAATATGAAAATCGGCACTATATATGTTGAAACTAATAAAAATACTTGGCAATTAAACTTTTTGACATCATCATCTGCTTACGTTGCGGTAAACGTCAACATAATGGGTCGAGTGAATAAAAAATAAGCAAATGCTTATGCTTAAGATTTCTCTCACTTTTTAAGTAAATGCATAATTTTGGGTGAATAAAAAAATAGCATTTTCTTTGCTAGAAAGAATAAGCATTTGCTTATTTTAAGGAATTTTCTTAAGCATTTGCTTAAAATTGTGTGAATAACTTAAGCTTAATTCCTTAAGCATATGCTTAAACTTTTTTAAGTGAGGTAAAGGGCTTGCTAAAATATTCCTAAGTACTCTATTTTCATGATAATTGATCCTAAATATAAATATGGTAATTTATGGTGACACGAAAGGTTAAAAAATACGAGAAAATTTCAACAACCAACGGTTATAAAAAATTATATCTTTTCTCTGAAGAAGATGTTAAGTACCTATATTTCAAATCTGTTACTCAAACAATATCAAGAGAGGCGTGGTGGGGTACTGTCTTCCAAACAGAAGATAGAAATATTTTTAAGGTACTTAAGTGATCCTGGATTTCAAATAGGAGTCGGGGAAGATCGCCACGTACAATGCACAACTGTATGTAAGACAGAAAAATTTGCGGCATCCAAAATCGCTATAAAGGCAAATGACTGGATAAAATTACTATAACTAATTGAATAAAAATACACCCATAATTTGTGATATTATCCAACTCAGTTATAAAAGAAATAGTTTTAAAAAATTATTAATTAACCTTTTAAAAAATATTACCCAATATATTTGTTTTTATTTTGGAATTCAACTATGTAAAACTTTAAATGTAAACAAAAACAAGTGAAGGAAGAGTTGCAAAGAGCTTTCTTCCGTAAAATTTAAGCATTTGCTTAAAACTGAGTAGCAAATGCTTATAAGCAAAAGCAAACTTTTATTCACTCAATATGAAGCAAATGCTTTTAGCATTTGTTTATGCTTTCAGCAAATGCTTTTGCTTTTACTGTTTGCTTTAAGCATTTGCTTAATTTTTATTCACTCGACCCAATGACTATATAGGCTTAAAAGACCTAAATGTATACTTAAAAATCAATATCATCTCAAAAGTGCCGATTTATTTATATTTTAAAGCATTGGATACGTTTTCACGGTTTTTTCGATTGGAGGAAAGAGGAGAGATGTATACTTTTTCCAATCAAATTCTGAAATTTGGACTTTTGTTTTGTTTTAAAAATAATAAAGGACCATTTTTCAGCTCTACATTACTTTAAGTTTAAAGTTCGTAAATTAATTTAAAGCAATTTTAAAACGCAATTTTGTGAAACATTTAATCGATTTCAATGCCTCCTAATGAGGAATAAAATGAAATCATCGGGGTTAAAAATACTTTCCTAAATGCGTATTTCTGAAGTTTTCCATTTTTTCCTGTCGGTTTTAGCCTATGATCTACCATCATAAAAAATTTAATCTTTTTATTACAAAAAAGCGTGAAAGAAGACAGATATACGGATACTTGAGAATTATATTTATAGATGTTTCATCAGTGATAAAGTCACGTTTTCTAAAATTTATTTGATCTAAGAAAGGAAAGCATCTTAAAATAAAAACTCAATACATATAAAGTAACCACATTATAATATTTGGAAAGTTTAATTAATTATTTTGAAAGTATATACAAGGCTATTAATATCCGAAAAATAGTAAAAATCTAACAATCTTAAGGGAAAAGCGACAGTAAAATAAAAATGACATTTTGGTTTATTTTAAGAAATTTACTCTTCGAGATATCATAATTGCAAATTCATTTACAATGTCATCAAAATTTAGTTGATCGCATATTTCATTTTCTATGCTAATGAGAGCCAGACTGCTTAGCCTATCTTGATCCATTGATGAACGCAAATCGTTTTTTATACATTTAAGTTTTGAGAAATATCTTTCTCTAGCAGCAACTATTACAGGAAGTGTTAAAAAACACGCAAATCAATACAGATATTTAAAAAACCTTTGTTTCATAAATTACACAAAGTAAAATTCGAATTATTCATATGATAAACGAAAAAATATACTTTCACTTAAATAAAATCGTCATCAAATAAAGTAATAAAATCCTTCGTGCTTCACATTAAAAATATTTGGCAAAATAGTAACAAAGATAAATTAATGCCAGGGGATTTCCAGCACAGAATTTGTGAAACGAAACTGTCCTCACAAACCGTGAGAAATAGTTTTAAGTTACTTTCAACTACAATGGAATCAATATCGTTATAGTATGTGGTAGGACATTCAATCAACAGCAGCATTTTTTTTAGCAGAAAGACAGATGGTAAAAGATAGACACAAAGCTTAAAGACTCTCCAAAAACTTGATTATTGAACACGCACAATCCTGATCTTTGACTTTAAAAAGTGACTACTACAAACAGTTCATCGTTTCCCCTCAAAAACCTTTGTGGCGCTACTTAGCAATTCTTCTTTTGCATCGATGAGGCTAATTTTATTCCACCAATCGAGAGATTGGAACAAAGTCCTTGTGTGCGAGGATTAAATTTATGTCTTGTTATCCACTCAAACGAAGGTTTAGCGATATCTAGCAGGAAACATAGCCGCATGCATAGCTCCGCGTTTACATTAGAAAAAATATGTAGCATTGTTTGAGGAGTAATCGATTTGTTTTTATTTATACCGTCATTTTTAAAAAATTGGAGAATTATTTTCAATAATTTTCTCCGAGTGTTCATGAGTCAAAGCTAACTCAACAACCGTAGAATCTGAGCCGTAGACCCGTAGATGAGCTGTGTACGCACATTCGGGCATAGTGACATCTTTCGGCGAGAAACAAAAGTAACATAACCGAAACTCCCCGCCAACTTCAAAGTATTCGGCCAAGGAAAATACAAGCTCAGGAGTCAGACGCGTATCCACATTAATTATATACATGGCATAGGCATTAATAAAATAAAATTGGTCTATATCCTATAATGTTTTCATATCATTAGTCATCAGAACAGAATGGATAACTACTGACTGACGGTTGGTTACACTATACGTTTATTTGCGATAAGAACGATATTAACTTTTATAAGCGTAAGTTTGGATTTTTCACTTTTACATTCAGGCATGGCTTAAAGAGGCATATCAAGAATATAACGGAGAATTCGAACTTGAATCATGCGTAGACATTTGTAAACCACTTACCCAATCACCAGTGGCATCTGTCTGCTTTCCCAACTGTGAGTTGCAAAGGAAAATGTATATTTAAATTAGGATTAAACATCTAAACATTACTATTTTTATCTCATTTAAATGCTTCCTCGACAAATACGGAAGACTTGATCGCGCTACACCTAATTCGTAATCACATTCTCCAAGGACAAAGGCTCCGAATAAATTGATACTTTTAGTGAAATATTCCTTCAGAGAGCTCACAGATAGTGCGGAATTGATAAGCTCACTGTTATTCATGGAGAAGCATCGAGCGTAATTTAGAATAACAGTAACTTTAAGAATAATTTATTTGCTACTGTATCGGCATTACGGACTTTTTTTTAATTGAATTAACAATCTAATTGAGGAATATTTCTTTATCATAATATTGTTCTCTGATAATTGGAGACTAACTGATAATATTGATTGATCTAATAGCCATTGAAAGATTTCTGCGGGCATTAGAGCAATCCAAAAGGAATCCAGAAATTAGGCGTGCTCGGCACTTTTTCCTTACATTGGAGAAAGTTTTAAAAAACTTTTTGTAATATAAATACATTTACATACCTTAGTTGTTGGCGGAGCGATAGGCGCAGTCGTATTGTTTTCCTCTAATGGCTGCTTGCGTATAAATGAAAAACATTTTGCAATTATTCTATTCCCTCATTTCTTTTATAAAATGGCATTATTAGATAATTAATCCTTATAAAGCTCATAAGTAATAAGGTGAAATTTTATAATAACAATTTTCAAATTCTTTCTAAAGTCACTGGCCATGCATAAAAGTTGTTCGACTGAACTTATTTTTCCTTTTTCCCTCCAAAAAGGGTAGCTGCGTGTATGACGTCATCGCATACTAGGCTTTAGCGTTTATCGATTTCTAACTCACCTTACTGCCGCTTGGCGTTTCTTCCGCTTCCAGCGCCTCTTTGGGCTTGCAGTGAAAAGAGTAGGGAAAACACAGTTACCATTGAGGTTTGCTTTTATTCACTCCGAACTAAGTAACGCTACCAAGATCATACATCAAGATTTAAGGTAATAAAAGTTTTGTATCTCAACTTTTAGTATATTCTCATCGAGTGTGCACTAGTGAGAAGTCGTATTCAACTTTATAATTGCGAGTGTGACACATCAACATGCTGGTGGTTCAAATGCGCTAATTTATCTGTTACTCGATTATTGAGAGCAATTATTTTTCGTAAATGGAAAATTTTGGGCACTATAGGTTTTAAATTCATCTCTACAGTTTCACAACTCCTATTTTTATTCAACTTTTCATGCAGGCATTACATCGGCTAATATCTTAGGATTTGGTTACCATTAAAATCGTGTAATTAATTTTATGAATTTTCATGCTTAATGGATTTTCAAATAATGTTGCATTACCTGAGTGTCGGCTTTTTCCTCGTTCTGTGAGCACATGGCGCGCCGCGCACGGAGAGAAAGGAAAGTGGGTGTTTTATTGAACGAAACTTGGGTCTTATTGAACAAGCAGTTCATACATTAGGTCATTGACCCTGTAGATCACAGATAGATTTATACGGGGAGTGTCCATCTTGCTAGGATATTTTTGGTCAAGAGAATACAAGTTAGGAATGACGAGTGTTTAGCTATTAAGCTACAACAGAGCCAGCAACGAATGTGTAGGGCGCATACGGAAAAGTTTGGGAATTAAAATCTCGCGTTATATCAACGAACATTTGTGTTAAAATGTACGGTAAAATTACTTGAGCCTTCCGTAAATCTGTGCCGACACTGAATATTAGTATTATTTCTGGTTCACTCCTCGATAAATGTTAACTGGTATATTTTATGATACAATTATTGTGCTTTCAAGGTTAAAGGTAATTGTAATGTTAAAGTAGTGGTAATAACCAAAACGTTTCACATACCTTCTTATTTTCGTCCTCCGATCTTTTCTGCACGCAGCAAAAAATAAATAGACTTCATGAAATAAGCATATTTTAAATGTACTCTACCAAAATTAATTTGGATACCTTATTCTTAATATTTGAAATTTGTTTAAATTTACATTTATTTAGGGGCATAACACATTGAAATAGTCAAAAGTTAGATTGAGTATGATGCAATATGATTAAGATTATTAAAATGTGTTATTGCATCTCAAAAGATAAATCTTATAAATAAAGGTTTTGGAACACTATTTTCGACTTAAGAATTCGATAATCGATTGTGACGGTTAGGTACGTAAAGTTTGGAAAACAATTTAATGAAAAAGTTTCAATAGCAACAAAAGAAATTTTGAAATTTGTGTTACGATCCCCGATTATTCGAATTCGTTGGTGCTTTTAAGCGATCGTTAACTTTCGACAAACCGATAATATCGACAATGAAAGAGCGGGACGCCGGAGAAAATTGACTGCCCGCTTATCAAGACAGCAGTCCAATATAATCAATCGTCCGTAACGCGAGCCAGACATCGTCGTGCTCACTGGCGGTCATCGCGTGGCCGAGGTCAAAAGTGCCCCCAAGGAGTAGTGAAAAAATGAAAATAACATTCCGTGTGTCACGAGAATATTCATAGGACTCACCTCGCTCTCCATGGCCTTTGGTTATTCCTGGGCTGTAACGCAGCGTTATTAAAGAAGAAGAGAAAGCGATAAAGGTCATACAAATAGATTTACTACAAACATTGATAAGATCATACAAGGTAAGCAAGTAGATTGCTTTGGATGTAAGGATACCACAAAAAATGTTTTTATATTCCCCTCCATTTATGTCAACCAAATAGAGTGAAAGAGATAACAGTTTCTTAGATTCCACCACAAAAAACGTTTTACCTTAAGACATAGCCTAACCTTAAAGTAAGTTGCAAAGTCAAACCTTGGTATTTTTTTAAATATGGTTATTGTTCAACTATTTTGCAGTAATTATAATTATCCAGAAAAAAGCGTGCAGACAATGTTTTGTTACTAGAATTTTAAAACGTGCACAACAAGTGTCGTGTTCAGCTTTTGCTTGAACTTTCACAACGAATAAATGCCAGCATGTATCGCGCTCCATTCATTCATTCCCAAAAAAAATACAACCGAAATACGGAATATACGTTTAATCTCATGCAAAATAAGTTTTAAGTCACGGTGTCACCAATGAGAAATAAATTCAGAGTGATATACGGCACAAAGGAAAGCGTCGTATTTTTGGTGACCAAAAATGTGCATCTTTTATGATTGACATGCATATCTATACTCTACAACTCACAAGGTTTCGTCCAAAACTTTTTAAACGGTGATAATAAGGAAATAGAAGCGATTTCGAGTGCTTATCCAACATCGTCAGTGCAGTAACAGGTGGATATAGACATTATACATAACGTGCGATGCATTGAATGAAATAATACTCGATCCTTGGAGACATTCCGCCATTACAGATGGAGCAAAAACCATCGAGTAATACGAACACCCCCAGCTCCTCCACCTCACCTGCCAAAACTCTACCGGTGCACCTAAAAACCAAACGAAGACGGCGGACGTTATTCTCCCTCTTAAGGTCAGCGCACTCCTTCAAAGGTAGAAGAAGCTAACTCGGAAGGAATCGGAGAAATCCGCGTCTCGTCACTCTCCCAAAAAAAACCACGCGTGTGCGGTACTATTCTCGTCCGGTATTCTTGTGACGTCTGAAGCGGAGCGGAGGCGCCTCGTGCGTTGGGCGGAACTCGGGTCGTCTCTGGAAAAGCGTAAAGTTGGTCTTCCCTTTCGGATCCGGCCGGAGGTCGCACAGAGGACGCGTGCTATCTTCCCCCGACTGCTATCCCGTAAAACGACCCTCCCCCTCGCACACCCACCGTAGCCGGCCAATCAGCGGCTCGGATTCCCTGTACCACGTGACTACGCCCACGATTCCCGAGACTTTTCCTTCCCCTCCCTCTTCCCCTATATTCTCTCCCTCCACGTTTTCGATAAATATTGCCGGCACGTCTTGTCGGAGGTAGGGGATATAGGGAAGATGGAGAAGGGAGGGAGAGGGGAAAGGAGTCTTCGGACCCTGCCCGTTCTCATTCACCAAGGGGTAATCCCCCTCCTATTTCAGCCACTACTTTTCCGCTAATCAAGCCCAGAGAGTTTCTACTTTGTTTGACGCGAGAAAAACGGACGACCACTACCTTCTCCTTCCTCCATCCCACGCGAGAAAATGAAGCAAAAACTGTTGGCTTGGGAGAGTTGCGTCGGGTTGGGTTCTTTTTCTTCCGCGGTTCCTACGACGAGCGGAAAATGAGAAACTCAAACCTCGTGCGCTTTATCTTCTACCCCGAAGATTACGGCGCTGTTATTAGCGGACGATGCGGAGTGGAAACAAATGAGCGCTCAGGTAGTATGACGCCCGAAAGAGTGAAAAAAAACTGCGAGCGACGTAAAAATATAGACGGAAAGATTAGCCGACGGGATCTTAATCCCCGAGAAGAGACTTTTTTCCGAACGAAACATATTTTCTCGACAAATATTTACTTGCAAACTCTTCAGAACGTTTAGAGGTATGTGATGCGAGAATTTTTAAGTTTGCCTCGGTGATAACTTTTTGAACTAACTGAAATCAGGCGCCGTTTATTTTCCCGCCATAGTAAGCGAAAGGTTATTCGCGGCGTATGACCTTTAAATGGGGCGAGTGAGTATGTAATGCACGTATCATGGCAAGTGCGTGCGTCCAAGAGATCAAAACATACGGGAGGCGAAGCTGTACTTCGTCGAAGTCATAATACCACAACATCATGTGCACGCAATTTCAACATTTTCATTATCATTTGATAAGATGATTTTAAATAAATACAAAATATTCTCGCTCACGAATTTAATTGCGAGGAAATTGCAAATTGAAAACATTATTAATTTCGCAAATAACGATTATTCATTTAAATCAATTTCTCGTGCGCCATTTTCTGACACGGTATACATTTTTATTTAGTGAAACTAGCATTCCAAATAAATTAAAGGTACAACATATACGCCATTCAATATACTCAGCACTTGAACTTTTCAATATCATACTTTTAATGCAGCAAAATAATTGCTTTTGGTGAACAAATTAATCTTTTAAATTTAATAAGTTACTGTTATTTTTATAATTTATCGCTTCCAAATAGAATTTCTCCCTTTTAGGTCGTCCAACAACATGAAATCATCATCTACGCAGCTCATTCGCAGTGCTCAACTACGAAGTCAAACAAGGCCGAAATTTCCCTCTAGTATCACGCTCGAAATTACAACCATGCTTTTAAGCACGGAAGACGCACCACGAATGATATCATATCCATCAGTCTGCTAAGCAGTACCAGGAAAACCCCTTTAATTCCAGTGAAAATCCCGTTTGCTCAGCGGTGGCACGTAACCATCGTCCGGTAGGCGAGTTACGCACTAGCAAAATAGAAACGAAGGCGCGCATTCGAAAGATGCGGCGTATAGTGCACTTCTAGGGGAAAGGTCATGGATTGCCAACCTCAATCTTTCTTTAACTTGCGCCATCGAAAAAATACCACATCCACCTTTCCTTCATCCACTTCATCCATTTCCTTTTTACAACCCTTCCAACCTACCTCACCCCGTTCTACAGAAAAATCGTCAAACTTCTGTCGACCTGCGCTATCCAGGAATTGTACCGGAGCCGCCCGGCTACGCGACGGAACGGTCCAAAGAGTTTGCTTGGCAGGGGGTGCGGGAATGGGGGTGGGCGAGCGGATCGATGCTGGTACCGAGGTACGGAGGGAGGGGAGGGGGAGAAGGAGACGAGGGAGGGGAAAGAGAGAGAGGTGTTTTTTTCTTATTCGCAGAATCGAGGGCGCCGGAGGAGAGTGAAAGGAATAGGGAGGGGCGACGGAGCCAGCGGAATGTGGGAGAGGAAAGGAGGAGGGGAAGAATGGGGAGGAAGAGAAGTGGAGGGAAGGGGTGGAAAAGTTGGAGAATGGTCAGAGGAATATGAAAGACGGATTTGTCCTCTGCGACACAGACGAAGAGGTCGAATATCACGTAGATATTTACAAAAAAACACTTTTTTAAATCCGACTAACTGAAATTTACTTTATTAAAATTTTATTTTATTTTTTTAAAAGTCAATGTGCTTTCTCAATACTTTTTCATTTTGAATTTTCACCTGTAACATTCGTGTTTATCATTTCTGGTTGCGAAATTGATTTTTATGTTTCGGAATATAGTACGATTTAATGTGAAATATTAAACATTAATTAATTATCGCCGCCTCATGATTTGCTATATACATTACACACCATTATTCACAATATGGAGTTAAATTTTTAAAAAATCCTCACTGTCAACAAAATATACAAGGCAATATTTGAAAATTATAATTCCTATGTCGTCCGTTTCTTGATCTCCATTACGTAATTTACCATAAATTACAAAATAAAATCCATATTGACCGAGACTAAGGCACAGAAACGACGACGAAAAATCTCTCACTCTGAATCGGCGAAAACAAATGAACGTCACAAAAGACGCGACGTGAGAGGCTTTTCTTCATAAAACTGTCGCGCGAAAGAAGGGAAGCGTTAGTGGAAAAGAATGAACGATGAAAAAATTGCTCAGCTTGGAAGTGAGTGGGCTTCGGGTGAATGTAAAGAATCTGGAATTGAAAGGATATAACGGAATGGTTCGAAGAGGAGGAGGAAGAAATGGCGGTGAGGAAAAAAGGGAGGAAGAGGGAAAGAAGAGGGAGAATGTATCGGAGAGCGGAAGAAGGATCGAGGAAAAGAGAGAGAGGGAGAAAGTGAGATGACGCTATGTATCGGACGCGAGAGAGAGGAGAGGGATTTGGAAGGAGAACAAAGCAGAATGTGGTGGGATAGAGCGTGTGGGGGAATGCGGGGAGAAGGGTAGGAGGAGATGACGCTGCACCATCTCTGTTTGTTTATCTCGGTCTTAATCGCCCATTTCGTGATGTTCTCCTCACGAAAAGATTGCGTTCCACCTTACCTCTTTAAGTTTTAGTGTTTGTATTTGCTCAAAGCTCGCATAATCTACAAAACATGGACCCGATCGAGAAGAAACAGGCTAAAACAAAAGAGATTAACAAAACTATGGCATACGCATGGACGGGGAAGTTGCTCGGCTTTTTGAAACGGCCTTCGTATCCTACCGCACCTAGTTTTTTAGCTTTGGAATGGGAGACCGCGTGAAGAGGAAGACGGCTAAACAAAAGGTGATACACAAACCGACGCGCTTGGGAAGAGAAATACGAATGTTTACAATCTCGAACTACGCGAATTCCCCATTTTCCGAGAATAGCTCGGAAGGCAAAGAATCGAGGAGAAGGTCTCGGGATTGTAAAGGGTGAGGGTTAAGAAGGAGTTGCTGACGTAACCGAAGGGACAGATGACGTCAAATCGACCGAATGTCTTGGACTCTCCCTAACTAATGTCGGCTCGCCCACTTACCCCAAAGCCAAAAACTTTGTGCGTCGAAATATTTATGCTCCTTTCCCGAACACGCAGAGGTTATTGCTGGGAGTTTTTGTTCATAAGCCGAAGTAATAATAATAATCCGTCTTTATTAAGGGCGATATCAAGACAATAATTTCCATTCTTACATATAACCCTGATATTACAAGGACAAACATCCATGTCCTAAACGGGGTTCGAACCCGCGACCTTAGCATCCGTTGGCAGAAACTCTAACCACCCGTCTACCAAGATAAGAGAGAAAGAGAAAAACACGCGGGCGCGCATGCGCAGATGATCGTTCAGAGAAAGAAATGATTTTTTATGGTTATCGTTTAGTTGCCACGCACGTTGGTTTGGACAAAAAATACTTTTACGTAAGAGGGTGGAACCAACGTGGGATTAGGATATTCCTATTGGATCGTAAGATTTCGTGCCCGAGTTTGCACTCGCACAAATCCGATACGCCTTTGGATGGGGTCATTCTTCGGTCGCCACGTTACATTTTTAATTGTAATTGCCTTGTTTCTCGGCATTTTAGGCGCAGCGTTCTGAAATAACATCTCTACGGTTTTAATAGAGCTAATTATTTTCAATCATAAAAACAGATATAAGTTGATAGAGCGACGTTATATGCTCTACAGCATATTAGCATTCAAGAAGTAAAAGTGGAAAAACATTAAGTTAAATATTCGTTCCGTGTCGTACAGAGCTGATAAAATGATTTCCCTTTCTATATGAAACGTTCCAATGTGCAGGATAGAGCAAAGCTGTGCGCTCAGTTATTGCATCAGATTCGAGGCTAGTATTTAAAATGTGAACAAAAATCGAGAAAAATATTTAATTTAATAATAGTGATTTTCCATCTGCGTTTTCTTAGATCTTTGAATTTAAGCATGCACAATAGAGCGCCGATTATATGAACGCCGATTAACTGGATCGAATTTTAAATTGCTTGATGTTTCTCGATTTCAGCAATCAAATTTTTCTAACCAAAAGATGACACATTTCCCTGGCTGCTGGTTGCCATCGCTCTGATGACAAAGTCGACCGTGTAAAACCTATGATTCAAATAATATTGCCTATTCTAAAGGCAACAAATCCGGATGAATCAGAAAAAGTTGCCAATGCGACTTGTCAAAAAATTTCGTCGCGTCTAGCCGTCGCCATTTTAAACAATGTTGACTAACTTGGAAGCAGAAAGGAGGCGGGAAATCGCGTTGACAAAATCGATCATTATATTTTTCACTGATGACTTAAGTCTGTATTTAGTTCGAAATGCTTTGCGTCACCTTGAAGATTTAAATCGTGGATATTTTTTAATTTTGTTTTTGTTTGGAGAAGGAAAATGGAAGTTCAGATTATGTATTCTAAAGCATATATTCAATATATGTATGCACATATACCTCCTTTATTGTGCATACAGATTTTTTACTTTGTCCTATCATCAGGATTTTTCGATTATTCGGACCACCTTTGGTCTCAATTAGTCCGGATAATCGTACTACTGTGATCAAAATGGAACGTTAGAAAAATCCATGTCCGATATTCCGCACTCTTTTATGCATCAGGTCCTATAAGTAACGTTGAATTTCTTTTTCACAAGTGTGCAATGTTCAGGTTTTGAAAAATTATACCTGTTTAACCAAATATGCGCTTAACTTCTGGAATGTTTATGATGTACGAAAAGAAAGATACAGCAGTGCCGATAATGCTAATGGCAGATCATTCAAATCACGATTGATATATAAGCTGTAATTACTGCAGTTTAACGACAAGTATATTAATATAATAAGAACTTTCTCAAAATTTGGTGATCAAAAGTTTGAAGCAAGTCCAGATCAATTTATCCTGAAGCCACGCAACACAGGGTTCATTATTGCTTTGCGTGATGCATACGTGTAAGGGGCAACCCAGAGCTGTGTGTCACATCTTCGAGTGGAAAACAAATTCGTTATCGTTCGCAATACTAAACTTGTGTTGCGTCACTCATGATTTGTAAATAAATAAAAGTGTACCGTTTACAATATCATTACATAACTCGAAATCCAGAAATAATTATTTTTACTAATCTCAAAGACTTGACATTTTAATAGAAGGATTGAATTTGAATGCCCAGCCGATTCGCCTCTGTCCTACGCATTGTGGGTATCTCAGAGGTAGTGCAATGAATAGCCGGGTAAGGGAGGAGAGAAACCCGGTGCCGGCATTTGCCTGCTCTTACGAAGAACACCAGGGGGGCCAACAGCTTAACGTCCCTTCCGAAGGACGGAACAGCCGAATTTGCGTGGTCTCCTCAAACCACACAAACAGGGGGCTGGGCGACCTTGGAAAAATCCTACTTGCGCAGGATTCGTACCCGCTACCATTTTAAGCAGCAGGCGAGTAGCAGCCAGCGTCCTAACCACTACACCACCGGCACCTCCTTAATAGAAGGATATGCAGGGCCACCGCAAGGCAGTTTGGCGCCCTAGGCAATTTTTTTTTTGCGCCCTACTCCAATCTAAATGATACTACAAATATAATAGTTTAAAATTATCTTTAATAGTAATTACACAAAGGCGTCTATAAGCACCGGCATTACTTAAATATAATATTAATAAAAGATCGTCTTTTATTATTAAATAATTTTTATCATAAATACTAAAAACAATGTTTTTCCACATTAAGAAAAGCTTCATGGTTATTAATAGCGTTGAAAATGGGTATTAAGAAGAATATTTTGTGGCAAGAGATTAAGCAAATCATAACTTTAGGCTCGTAAGTTAGTTGGTACGTCAACATCTACAAGAATTACTCATTTTCCAAGGTTATAAGTAGATAGATGGAGACCTCGCGGCGGTCAATCCCTTGGATCGTCATTAGCCCGCGAGATACCTCAAGTCCTCGGCTGTGCAAACCCTTCCTCGACGCCCAAGCTCACCCTTCCCAGCGGAGTATCCTCTGACCGCAGGAATGATTAAACACGAATTAATCAAAACTTTTTAAATACATTTCTGATGAGAATGCATCTCTGTTTAACACTGTACGTAGTTTCTCGACTATACACGTCTTTTAAACGGCTGTCTATGCATATATTAAGGAAGTTGATATTTTTAGCTCAAAGGTACCAACCCAGTGGGTTTGTTTCCCTCGATTTCCGTCACATTTAAACGCTCTTATATATCACGAGGTGACATGACACCATTATGTTCTCATTTCAACTACCATGAGTTTTAATTTCGTCCCGCCTGATTTTTGCACTCAAAATATAAAAAAATGTGACACTGAATTTTTGCAGGCCCCTTAAGTGCTATAAAAATAATAGATTTTAAAGATCAATGGTCATGTTCAACTAACCTATTACCGTATTTATCGCAACACTCCGTATGTTCCAGTTTATGTTCTGATAGGAAACCCCATATGAGTAGGGTGATCAGATGCTGATCGTCACAACCGGGACAAAATGAATTTTGAAGGAGAAAATTGTGGACATTTTGTAAAAAAAACGAAGCAATGGGAATTTTGCTATTATTAGATGTTCGATGCTCTATATTTGAAGTAAAAACGTTTAGAAAAGAGGAATTAAACTTTTATTTGTTTATTTTAATAACAAATTAATTTATATGTATCATGAATAATTTAACAGTATTACAATAAAGTAGCCAAAGGTTTTTTCAGTCTTATTTTAGAGTTCTTCTATCTGCCTTATTCAAATTTTTATCCTTTTTCATCATCTCATAAAATTTTAACAGGTCAAATGTACGTTAAATTTACATCAAATGCAATCGATTGGTTTTATTATGCAGACGATTTTGTTCATCAAAGAGGAAAACGAGGGAGTCACAGTACAGATGCGGAAAGAAATCTTCAGGAAGAGCATATCCATCGCAGCGGGACCATATTCGCTGGGCGGAAAGTTGGAATGGATATTTTTCTATCAGTAGAGTTTGCGTCGACATTGAAGTATCCAACGTCTGCTATTGTTAGGGGACGAGGCAATCAAGCGGAACGAAATTAAAACTCATCGTTGTTGGAATGATAACATAATGGTGTCATGTCACTTGTGATGTGCACATTAATTCAGTCCGGCGGTCAAAAAAACATACCAACACAGTCCCAGGTTTTTCAGAAGGACATACTAACTCAGTCCCACCACTAAACAAAATTTTCCTACCCATTTTTCACAGACTTAGGGCTCTGTACTAAAAGTAGCTTTCTCGAAATTCGCGTATGTACACTATACTACGTGAAAAATTTAACTGGAGTTCAAATAATTCGGAGACTAAATATTGAAAAGCCTTTACATACACTTCACACTTTTATTAGGAAGCAAGAAAAATACCAAAGGTAAGTAAGATAAGGTAAGTGCCGTCCACTATGCTGTGGACAGTAAAAAGCTGAAGAAATATTTTGGACAATTTTTAAATGTGCCATCAACGAAAATCGTATCTAAATTTGAATTGGTCGAAAAACCAACTGTTTTTGACGCTGTCATTTATAAACATAAATTTCTCTTGGCGATTACTTTTTATGTCCATTGAATCTAGTGCCTGTGCGGGAGACTGAGTTAGTATGAACCCCTAACAACCGCGGGACTGAGCTAGTATAAGACTCGAGTTTTGGGTTCTCGGCGATATTTTCTTTCCCGGGAAACGAGAATTAGATTTTTAAATATCCCGGGAATCTCGGGAACCCGGGAATAAGAATGATTTTGCATTTTTAATATTTAATACAACATTTTTCATTTAAAGATGATATTTATTATTGATACAACGTAAATACATAAGTCTTTAATAAATCCCAATGACATGTGATACATTATTTGCGACAAAATGCTAGAAGATTCGATATTCAGACGCACTTTGAATTGCGCAACCGATCTTTCCTCGTTGTTGACGATGTAGAGATAACAAGAAACCAACTACTACTAATATATCCTATATTGCAATTTTCTCGTAGTTAAAATTGTGGGTAGAAAAGGTATGAATGAGGTTTAAAAACAATCTGAAATCTATAAGAGCTTTCTTCTGTCCCTTTGTGGCTCCCTCTGTCATGCTATAAAAATGCAAATAACTCGATAAAGGATAGTGGCACATTTCTTAAATTTGGCAGGAATGCTCGATTTACATATTTTAAGGTGATGACGAAAAAAACTCGAAAAAGTCCTGGTTTGGACTCCAAGGAAAACATCCAGTTCCCATAAAATAACACGTAAACATCGACTTTTGGACGTGTAGGCTTTTCTTTTTTTTTGAGATCTAAATTAGACAGAATTAACCCAAGATTTTCAATTGAAACCATTTTAACGAAAAAATTATAATATTTCTTATTCTGCTCATCTTTTTCCACCTATAGTTCGAAATTCCTCATGTTAAACCTTTAATTCACATATTTTGGGCAAATATTGCCATTTTAACAGGATGTTGCTTACAAACCAATTACATTGTTAAACCTCGAAATCCTATTGTTATCTCATTCCTTATTATATCGGTGAAAACGTGCTTTGAATGCTTTTAATATGAGAGAGAAAGAAGGTGGGGAAATGATTGTCATAGCAACCAATGTAAACAACATTCGTTGCGTTATATACTAGACGGAATACATTTGAATGTAGAACATTAATATATTAAAATCACTTAGAATCATCATAGGAGTTCGAGACTTGAAACAACGAACGCCTAAAAGAACGAACATTTGTAATCCTGCCATAGATTTTTGAATACGCGTCGAATCGATCACCAGATCAGTTTTTAATGCGAGAATTTGACGTATTCTTAGCGATTTGCATTGTTGCCTGTATCGTGTAATTGGGTACCATTGATTTGGGTAATAGCTTCGGGTCGCATCAATTCACTAAATTTCATAAAAAATACTCTCCCATTGAGTTTCAACGGGTATCTTCCTAGTTTATATATAATTCACTTGGTTAGAGTAGCTAATTTGGTAGATTAGGGGAGAAGGGAGGGGGGAAGGAAGAAGAATAGGAGGGGAAGGCAGTTCACCTCAGCGCCCAGTTTCAGATTCATGCAACTATTACTTTTGGGAATTTCCGGTTCCAAAACTCTATATGCGACCTTTTCAAACAACAACATCCCGGGACTGAGTTGGTATGCAGTCCGTGATATATAAGAGCGTTTAAATGTGGCAGAAATCGCGGGAAACAAACCCCCTGGGTTGGTACCTTTGAGCGAAAAATATCAACTTCCTTAATATTTGCCATAGAAAGCCGTTTAAAAGACGTGCATAGTCGAGAAATTACGTATAGTGTTAAACAGAGATGGATTCTCATAATTAATGTATTTAAAAAGTTTTGATTAATTCGTGTTTAATCATTCCTGCGGTCAGAGGATACCCCGCTGGGGAGAGTGAGCTTGGGCGTCGAGGAAGGGTTCGCACAGCCGAGGACTTGAGGTATCTCGCGGGCTAACGACAGTCCAAGGGATTGACCGCCGCGAGGTCTCCTTCTATCTACTTTTATCCTTTTCCATTTCTTCCTCAGACCGCTAGTTAAACTTCTTGTAGTTTTAGGATAGGGGTAGTACGGAGCATTGAAGAGGAATTGAGATCATTTTGAATATAAATGCACGTGAAAATATGACAAAATGATTCAATAAAAGATAAGTAGACATTGCTTAACAAAAAGAATACAGATACACACATACACAGTGTCGTGAAATCAAAACATTGGCTCTTCATGGTGCCCCTCAATCTCTGACGCCCTAGGCAGTTGTCTGTTTTGCTACCCCGTTCTGCTGTCACTGAGGATATGTTAAACAATTATTTCGTAATAGAAATTAAATATTTTTAATTTAAAACTATTGAATTTCTAATAATTTTTAATAAATTTTATTTTTATTTTTACAGCATAATTTATCTCATTCATAATCAAATTACTATTAAATACGCTAGAAAGATTAAAAATCAATCCAAGTACAGGAAGAACGACCTAGGCCTGATTCCATGCCTACCACTATATTATTTGGTAGTACGGATTTATTAGAAAAATATTCGGAGATAACCCTGCAATAAGCCTCTCGGTTTCAAAGGTTTTAAATTTCAAAATTTGCACAATCCAGACCTCGTAGCGCATCCTTAACGGACACTCACCCACAAACTCTCTACCGCACAAATGAAAACAACGAAAATACCGCCACACTTTCTTTTTTTAGAATATACTGTCGGCAAATCACCACTGAAGACGACTGCTTTGTAGCCGAAGTGCGCGTCTGGTTTTTGGAACCTTGTTATGGCTATTGGAGATACCTAAGATAAGTAATTATTTTTCATTTGTTTATTATTACGTACTTATTTATTAATTTCATCATCGTCTTGGATTAAGATGGGTCGCAATAGCGATGAGTCACAGCAAAAACACTTATCTAAGACGTACATAATAAATATCATTCTATAATATAACTTCGAATGCATAATGGGACCCAAAATATATTAATAAAAATGTTAAAATGGCTCCATCGATATTCTTATATATAACAGCAAAATCTTGTTTATCGAAAAAATAATGGATCCTCAACCGAAGAAAATTAT
Source organism: Tanypteryx hageni (assembly GCA_028673005.1). Taxonomy (NCBI): domain Eukaryota; kingdom Metazoa; phylum Arthropoda; class Insecta; order Odonata; family Petaluridae; genus Tanypteryx; species Tanypteryx hageni. The sequence continues at coordinate 35,111,485 of CM054115.1, forward strand.
TATACCCGTAGGATTGCCCTTTTACCGAAATCGACTCATTTGTCAACCCAAAGCAAAGTGAAAGTAGACTCTCCCGATCCACTCTGAAAATGAATCATTTCTGTGCCTTTTCAGCCATCGCATAAATCACGAAAGGCTCACCAAAAAACGAGAAAAACCTAGTCCTGTTCTAGCCCGCGATGCGCGGCACGTTCGTCCGCTGTTATTCATGCGGCGGTAGCGGCTATGGATGGCGAAAAGGGGGTCAGGGCTTGGCAGCACGAGCCGTGCCCACGAAAGCGAAACCGCATCCGCGATCTTTTTACGTCATCCGGGCACTCTCTCCTACCTCCCCACCCCCTCGCCGAATCCTCCTCCTTTTATCCCTCCTCATGTTCCCTCCCTCCCTCAGGACTTCCACTCCAAATCAACACGAAGAGTTCCTCGACCTACGGGGAGCATGGACGTGCGTCGTAATATGGGTCCTCAGGCTGCCCTTTCGATCCTTATCTAGGACAGCGGTGTCACCGGAGTAAGTGAAGCCGAAAACACTAGCGGAGTGCGACAGAGAGCCACACTCGGGGCTATTATTAATTCCTAAATTTCATCGACGGTCGTTTTCCACCTCCCCTGCTTCGTCGGAAATGTTTTTGTCTGCTGCTTCACGATGAGGTCATTTTGTCCATCGCATCGCGAAAACCTTTATGCTCCCGAGGGACTGATTGGTTTCCGAAGGCGTTAATAGCCTTAATGATATTTTTTCGACGACCCTAGGTGTCATCGGAATCAAGAAAAGCGCGATGTTTATGATAAGATTAACATTCCGGTTTCTATCACAGTGTTTTATTGATTCCATGAATCATTTCCTCAAAGCACGGAATATTAAATCATCATAAAAATGTAACAAAGGATGTAAATTAAAATGTGCTTTCAAAGATGGCTTACTTGCGCCTAAGTCTAAATTCCTATTCTTATTTATGTACGTTTATTATCCATCAACTATTTAAACTACATACATATTTCTTGAAAAGAGAGGTATTTTACAGTAGCCGATACAACTATGTTGCCTCTCGTTTTAAGAATACGGATGATCACTTCCGAAGAGCCATTGCTTAAAAGATTTTCCTACATTTCTTAATTTATACTTTCTCCATATACGTAGTATAGGGGAAAGTATTGTATTCATGAAAACAATCGACTTCGAGATTTCAACGGAAATACACGTTTTAAGATCCCCTGAACACGTTTTGACCATTTTCTCGATGTGCGTGTGTATGTGATAGCTTTTTGTGGGTGTTCTAACTCAAAAATTATTTATCAAGTCAACGCGAAGTTTTATATTTAACATTATTATAAAAGTCACAAGAACTGATTAGTTTTTGGTAAAAATCGGTAAACCGGAAATGGGTGTTTACTCTTGTCATTTATCCGTTATTTTGAAATATTTGCTTTAATATTTGATAAATGTAAAAATTTATCGGATTAGAAGTTGTAGGAAATTTAATTTTCTACAACCTGTGTTTGAAACATTTTTCCATATAATGCGTTGTTTAAGAGATATCTTATATTTATAGCTGCCACCACCACGCCACCTACCGACGACTATTGTTAACAATTGACGCTTAGTTACGTCTTAGTAACGCTCCTTTTTCTTCTCTTAATTGTTGGAGCTTTGTGGCTATATCCAATATCAGAAGGCTATGGTTTGAGTTTATTTCTGTTCTTTGTCGTCTAAAATTTTCTCGCAGTTTTTTTAAATATTTATTACTTTACTTTTTGGAATTTTTAGAAATATCACTGATATGGAGAAAGTCATGTGGTGGCCACATCAGATTTTTAGTTATACTTCAATATCAACAAATATTTAATTTTAAATGCATCGTGGTCCTATTATATGGTTTAATGTATACGTATATGAAAAATAAAGTTATTAAAGAAAAACCTTTCTTTCCAAATATTAAAAGCTAGTTCAAATGAATGATAGTAGCCCTTCAAATATTCAAACAATATATGAAATGTATCAAAACTGATATTGGATAAATTCAGCAGTCTCCTTGGTTATACGATACCAAGGATATTCCATTTTTAAGCAAGATTATTTTTACTGTCATAAAATTCAATACACTATTGGCAAAATCTGATTCATAATTATGAAGTTGCGTGTTCAGAAAATGCTGTTGGTTTAACGGCACATAACTTTCCAAAATATTAGCATGGATTATTTCTACTTCAAATCAAGCGTCAGCTCGAAATGGGTTATAAATCTCGTCTGCCGAAGTTTGGAACCTGCAATCCCATCAAATAAAGATTACGATAATATTTAATTAAAACGAAACCCACCATCGTTTGATAAAGAGGCGATAGAGAAACTTCGGAAGAACCGTATAAGTCCACACCTTCTCTTCCAACCTTAGGCTCCATCTCGTCCCTATAAAATCAACTTGCACACCTCCTTTCATCTCGCCCGCGCGAACTCCTTCCCCTTTTTTCTTTTCACTTCCCCCCCCCCCACTCTCTCTCCAACTTTCACTCCCTCCCTCTCTCTCTCTCTACGCATCCCATTCCTCTGGACCGCGGCCAGATCACGAGGTTTTACACTCTCCTCTCTCTCTCGCACCCTTTCTCTCTTCAACAGATCACGGGTCTGTTATTGCGAGCTAATATCCTCTACAGAGGCACGAGTGTGTGAGGGCGTGTCCTTGGCAACCTCTTGAGAGTTTTTCCTCAGCCCTGTGCTTATCGCCCGACCACGCGCACCGTGATGAGCGGAGTCAACAGTTTTGAGGAGCAACTGGTAAGAATTCATGCAGGTGAACGCTCGTTTATTTACCGCGATGTATGCTGCAGGGTGTTATGGACGTAGTTTTAATTCTTGTTATCAAAATTTGAATGCATTTACGCGGTTTGCAAGCTTCTTTTTTATTTCAAAATCTTTCTACTGCTTAAGCCATATCCTTTGGCCATCTGATCCAAGAGATGTCTCCTACTATGGTCATCTAATTTAACTTTGATTCATTTTTACATAATAGGTAATAAGATTGAATAATTAAAATTTAGCCTATAGAATATAAAATAATTAAAAATTACTGAATTTCAAGTTAGTATAAACAATCATAATTCAATATTTATTTGACGATTATTGTTTGGAATATTTTCCCTTTCTTGAAATTTAATTTGGCACTGAAATAGTTGAGTGCATTTGCGCCGTTAAGGACATATCTATGAAGGCAACGATGGCGTGATCCAATACTAAAACACAAAATAAAATCCCAGTTTTTGCATTTTATAGTATTTAGTTACTAATCTCCTAACCACAATTAGAATGACTGCCCTTGCGAGGAAATTTTTCGAGGTATTTAAGAAGATACATTGGAAAAAATGTTATTCTAAATAAATAAAATATACAACTATAAAAATTATTTTAAACTATTCGAGACACTTTTTGTAAAAGTTATTGACTGACAACATCTGCAAATGTACTAAGATGAGGTTACAAGGAACATTTCCATCTTTATAAGAAATACACATCCACTTTAGTACCTGCTATAACGAAAGATTTATGACACTATATTTATGCCATGAAATTCCTCCCGTGACCCTCAGATTTATTTAAAACGACGATTAAACTGATTTTATTATGTAATATTAAGAAACCTGAGAGGGAAGTTAATTCCAAAATCATCTCGACCAGAAACTTACGAGAGGTCCTTTTATCAAACTAACTCACAGAGAAATTGAGCCTTGATTCATCAACGTATTTCAGTCTTAAATATCTGCGAATTGAGTCGCAACATAAGCCGTCTCCATCCGAACCAATCCTGTCATCAAGGACCGGTCGAATAAACAAACTTTCTCCCGCCGGGTAATCCATTTTCACACATCCAGTTGTTTGAACAGAGCTCCTGGTGGCGAGATCCGGAGACATGATTAAGGGGGGTGAGGAAGAGGATAGGAACCATTCGTTTCAGAGGGCCACCTAATAATATATGTAAGCGTGTTCGTCCCCCGCAGTTACCTCAGAATCAGAAAAGAGACTGGGTTTAATTTTAAACGGTGCGTCGACGCGCATCAAAGACCGCTTTGCAGAGGAGCGTGCGTTCTCAACGATGAAGGATATTGGAAAGATGGGCAAGAATACTACGTAAAAGTTATTTCGAGAGATGTTACTCGCCGAAAGAATAAAACAACAACCGGACGCTTTGCTCTAACCGCTCTGATTAAATGGACTAGTTAGTTGGCCGAGCGAAGCGAGGTCCCTCCTGTTGAGTCCATGTGCATTTTGTCTGTATGTCTGTCTGTTCTACGATAACTGCCGTCTCGGTTGTCTGATTTTTACCAATATTCGTGTGCATTAACAAATAACGTAGAGCCGAATGCCTACAGTTTTTATAGAATACCACCCTTACAGTTACTGCGCAATTTGCCTTAGCGCATTGCGCTAATTTCCTAATCTTATTCAATCAAAACGAAATTTTGGTGTACCTACGGAAAACATCAAATTATGAAGAAAACGTCAATTAAACATTTCTCTAAAATGTACAGGGAGCCTCCCAGAGGCGCGCAATGATTCCCTTCACCAGCTCCAAGTGGGCTGAGCGAGGCCGAAGACCCCGCGGATCCCCTAGTATTTGAGAGCGATTGTTAGGAGATTGATGTTGCAAGGGGGATGGTGTCTTCTCTTTCTGTCTTGCTTCAAATACTTTGTCGGGATTATTTATAGAAGGAGCTTTAATCGATGGTGTCTCGTTTTGTCTCGCCTGACTACTTTGGAATGGAAAATGGCGGGCGTCAGAGGGCTTTGTCTAACGGATTATCTAGAGACTTTTGTGACGTTCTTGACCGCAATCTACTTTTAAAGAAAATGCGCTGACGATCATAACATTGGGAAAAGTTTTTCTTAATTAATAAGTTACTAGATGGGATAATGTGATAAATATTCAGCGACAGGTATTCGAAAATAGTTTTGCAACTAGGTCACGATACTATTACTTTTACTAAAACATTATGCAATTAGTAAAAGTCATTAATAAATGCATAGTAATCATTTTTATGAAAATAAAGTTAAATTTTACGAGCCATAGGTCGGTCAACAGTGACTTAACTAAATTTAAAAACATCTTAACAAATAACGGTTCTGCTGTTTTTATTTCCTTAAAAATTCCCACCGTTACTCGGAGAAGTTTCGCGGATATCTTATGTTTTGTGGTCGCCACTATATGGAACAATTGCGTTTTCCATCGTGAAGTTTAAGACAAGTGAGACCCAGAAATTCCGTGAAATGTCTACACCAGTTTGGATCGCGTGAGAACACTTTTCGGCTAACCTCTTCGTCTTAAAAAATCTTCAATCACAACAAAGCAATAAAAAGACAAAAATATTTTGGAAGAACTTTTTAATAGAATTATTTTAAGCAACCTTATAAATTAAAAACAAAACCTCGCCTCAATCTCCGAACGTATAAACTGTATTGAGGGTCGAGGGAAGCTATCGAAGCAGCTAACGCACATTCATTCCCAAATCTTTTTCTCTCTCCCTTCCCTCCCTCTCTTTCGCTTCCTCTCCCTCTCCCTTCTCCTACTCTCTCCTTCCCCTCCATCCGCCGCCCTTTCCTTTCCTCCTTCTCTCCCTCCTAACCTTGCTTCTATTCGTGAACATAAGAAAGACATTCCAAAATAAAAGTCTGAAAGTCTTCTTCGAAAAAATAATTTCTCGAGATTCTTTTCCTGTAATTTTTTCCTCCCTTTCCCACTCACTCTCTCTCCTCCCTCCCCTCTCTCCTTTCCCCTTTCTCTCCCTCCTTCCTCTTTCCCTCCATCTCCACGACCTCCCTCTGCCCATCCCCTCTCCCTTCGTCACTCCATCTGGCCTCGCCACTCATTCCCTCAGACGCTCTTCAAGGGTATTGCTATGACCTCTATTCGACCTTCTCTACTCTCATCACACGCCGTTCCATGTGGGGTGTATCTGAGGTACTCCCTTAAGCCAAATGAACCCGGACGCCGGTCGTTCTCTGCGGAAAGGATCGGATACCATCACATTAAGGGGCAATCCTCAAAAAAGGAAAGCGAAACTTTTATTTACGTCAATCTTTCGCTCACTTGAGTTTCTCATATAATGTTTCTCCCATTTCATAGAGAAGCTTCCCTTCGGATCCGGGTCAGTCGAAATAAAATGATGATGCGCAGAGAGTGCGCAATGATCCGTGTCGATGTGTATCCAATCTTTCCTAAATTCTCTCGTCAGATTTCTTAAGTAGTAACTGGAGTAATTTTGCTATTCGGATAAAGCAACAAATTTAAAATTTATGACCGGAAAAGTTCGGCGTTTGAAATAGTTCCCAATAAAACGAAATTGTGGTCACTAGAGCAAATCGCTATATGATTTGAGAAAGCCCAGAATGGTAAATCTAAAAATTTCCAAGAATTGAGTTCTTGAAATAAATCCTTCTCTCTAGACAACTGTGATCAAACATCCGGTGATGACGTATCCTCGAAGAATCACTCGAATGCCGTTTCTACAAACATACCCTATTACTCGAGTTAAGTAAAGACTTCACAACTGCCTCACCAGCTAACAATTAAAATATTAGATTGTTGATTTTATCTATATGCGATCCCGAACATCGTGTACGAGTTAATTGCTCATTGATACAATACCGTGCATATTCCTTATCATAAATCACCAAGGGTAATAGCCACATACTTTTCATCAACTAATAAGTGCTTACTAGTGCTTTCACATTACCTAAATGCATGGTTGAACGTAAAGTAATTATAGCCACAAACTGCATCCAGTTGGGGAGTGATTTTCGACTGAATTAACATGAGTATTATTATTGCATTAAAAGTTCATGTGAGCAATAAATAAACCATGGCACGGAATATTCAGAACAATGACTATTACTCAACAAGAAAAATGTTTGTATAATCTCCCAGATACTGTTTCCGGATCGAAATGTCCATTTCCACATATTCTGCTTATCATGTAATGTAAGTCGTAAGCCTCATAACTTTTGCGTCGCTGAGAAATAGTTGGTGAAAATATATCTTGACGTGGAATTGAATCTTGACATTTCTAACGATCTTTGGTATCTTTACTATTGCTCCTCAATCATAAGGATTTTTATGAAGATTATTTGATAAACATCACAAAAAGTATTTTCAGTAATAATATACGTAACCAAAGGTATATGAGTATTTTATCCAACGAAATGAGGCTAAATTAATTTTAATGCTTTTTGATGTCAAAGGACTACACTCGCGTCAAACTAATATATTCAAGTGAGCAGTAAATTCTTCTTGACGAATATAGTTAATTTGAAGAATAGGCGCTGTACTCCTCGGACCAATAACCTGTTATGCGTCTACAAGTGTCTGCGTGCGCAAGGCAGAGCGTGCATACACAGCATTTATTTGGTAAGATAATTTATAACATGTGTGCAATCAATTTTTAATGCGTTTTCACAATATTTTCCATTATTTCATTAGGAAAAATAATAAAATGAGGGGAAATTTTTCTAAAGTGAGTAATTGTTAAAATTGTAATGATATTCCGTTGAGATCATACCGATACGACAATCCGGCAAGATCAATATTTCAGATGCCGACAGAATGGTATAAATGTGTAAATTTGAGAAAAATAGCAAGTATTCAAGTTTCATATGTTTCTTTGTTGATAATGCCACGTGTCAATGATAATGTCTTCCATTCCTAACATACTCTTATGCATATACAGCATAAAGTATGAAATGTTAAATGTGTTATTAAACAATTTATCTCGGGAAATAAAATTATTATAACAAAGCAGTATTATATTAAAATTTTATGGTTACAAAAGCACTCCATGAAATACATATAATTAAAAATGGTCTGCCTAACGCGATTACTTAATTCCTGTGTAATTCAATGACAGCTTACATTTGCGCATACAACGAAGAATAAATTAAACATCATCAAATTAGAACAAAAAATAACATGATGTATTTTATTAGAAAGAAACGCCTATATATTTCAAAATGAACCAGTCACCTGTTGCATTTGAAACTTTTCTGTGACGTCATCCACAAATGACGTCACATTTAGAGTAGAGTCAAACCCCTATTTAGCGCCACCGTTTGTCAATCGCTGAAAGTGGCGCTAAAGCGTGGGTGGCGGTAAATCGAGGTATATGCTTGCTCTATGAAATCATAAGGTGGAAGCTTTCTTCACTACAATTAATGGGTGATATGCGGGGTTGGCACTATATAGAGGCGCTAAATCGGGGTTTGAATGTAGTTGATTAGATCTAATATTGAAAAATGTATTAATGTACAATTATCATAATTTTGCCTATGTAAATCGCGCTTTGTTCTTTTATATGCAACTAAATATGTTAAAACTTTGAATAGAATATTTAATGTTCATCAAGAACAAACTAATTTTGATCACGAGGGGAAATGGTGCAAAATTGTAGCATTTGTTACTTATTTTCTCAGACTATCGAGATATTAGGAAAGATTTAGTACATAATTTACTAAGTAACAAATGCAAATATTCTCATTAATCTGCACGTTAAGTTCAACAAAAAAGCGCAAATCAAGAGTGGGTCGATGCCACAAAATAAATAGAATAGGAAATGTTGTCGACATGATGTCTTTGTCGTCAAATTTCGTCTTAATATCCTGACAAATAGAATGAATCAATAAAAATAATGAAAAATGCATTCAATCGAGTTGATGCAAACTGATGATGTCAGTTTGCTTTGGAGTAATTGTTTATAAATCAACAATAACGCTCAACGTTTTGCTAATATTGTAGGCAATTTTTTGTATATAATATACAATAACAATTCTCTAGTTTTTAATTTTGTTGCCGAGATGTATTTTTTGCTACCGATTTTGCGACATAAGTACTTTTAGCTTCCATTAATTAGCGTGCCACATTGATCTAGTGACACAAAAGCCTAATATTTTGATCGATTATCGTTCAACCTCTTTCGTTTCATCGGAAAAGGATCAAACTAAAATTATTTCTTGATCTTTTTGGCAAGTATTCAACTTTTCTCGTGCCACGTAAGAAATTGGCATCTTCTGCTATGAGTCGATGTATTAATAGATCAACCAAACGCCTTAGGTGAATGGCTGAACCAGCGTGTGAAGATCGTTGAAGCATATTTGCTGTTGTGACTGTAACAAGCGCCCATTGCATGAGCAGTGACTATTTAAATAGCACTTAATGAATGCATTTACAAAAACGAATTTTTAACAAAAAATATGTAAATCTGAGGAAAAAAAATCCTGTACCTGACCGGATAAGTACAGGATTTTTTTCTCCTCAAATTTCAGTTAAGTTTTATGCGCTCATGAATAACAAAACGTCTCTTCGACTTTTCATCCTGTGAATTTTTTAAGTTGCCGTCGAGGTATGATACTTTTTTTAACAGACGGTAAATAAAGAAAGACGTTTTAATCCGAAACCAACAAAAGTTTTTCATACCACAAAACTGATTTGAAATGTCAATGTAAAAAAGCGCTCTAATTCTTTTTTTAAACATAACAGTATTATATCTTAAAAATACTACAATTAACACAATGGATATCAAGAATATAGTTTTTGGCCATGCCATGAATACTTTCTGATTACTTTTTCGGAAGATTACATTTCACACATTAAAATAAGCTGCCTTTTATTCCAAATTAATGTTTACGACACCAAACTGATTTTGAGGAATTGTATTATGAAGGAAGACGCAACAACAAGCGCGATTATCCCTATTATATATAGCATATGGAAACATATGGTTGCTTTCCCGTGCAAAAACTGTTCGACATTCTGCTGCAAATTAGTTTATTAACGTTTTAGTAAAATGAAGGAAACGGTTTATCAATTTCTCCAGCCGTTCGAAGTTTTTACAAATCTTAAAAAAGGGTTGCCGTACCCAAAGGAAAAATATGCTGGTAAATGCATGAAAAGGTCGCGATTTTTGGTAAAAACACACTAATCCGATGAAAACTTATGGTAAAACATTGGATATTCATTTACACCGATGAAGAACATGTCGCCGAGATTTGACACAATAATGCCGGCACCAATATGTTTTTACGCTATATAAGCATTTAAAACTGCATTTAGACGTTAAGTGCCCCGTTGGCCGAGTTTCTAAGGGCCAGATATATTTGAAATAGACATCGTTCAAATCATTTCGAAACGGAATCATGTCTCAAAGTGGATTTGTTCGTTTCCATTGTTGCAACGTTGGTAACCATAAAGATGGCGTAAAACAACCGGGACAATACAACAGCGATACGCGATAACTTTCTTATCCAGACTATAGACAATACGATGGCTTCATTAGCAATAAATGGCTATCATTTTTGCCAATGAGAACTGTAGTCGCTATTTATCTTTTCAAGTATATATTGCGTTCGTTTACAACAGTGGTTCCTTTTCTTTTTTGCTGCGACCGTAAATTGGCCGCCAAAATATTCCCCCGAACCACAGATTTATTATAAAATTTATGTATGTAAATATAAATGCACATTAAAATTGGATCAAAAACGTTTACATCACCACAGCAAACAGTGCCTTCTTCATTATGGAATAAGTAGCATTTTGTAAAATATTTTTTCTTCTGATGACCCTTCGCGACCCTGCCGAAGACCCCAGCGACCCTGATTCGGGTCGCGACCCGTGGTTGGGATCCACCGTTTTAGAGCTTAAGAAAGAGCAGCCCTCTTGATGACGAAACACCATTTCTACATAAGCAAAAGATAGAAATAATACCAAGTAACCGTGTTAATTCGTGCGCATATCTCGTGTTCAGCTGCGAAATGACCTATCGTTTGAGAATCACGCTGGTCACGCCCTCCGCGAAGACTCGCGGATCGCCATTTTCCGAACGGAACTAGTTTTTGGGCATCGTTTGTTCTCGCGAGGGATAGAGACCAACAGGCAAACCGGGACAAGGTATTTTTGCGCCCTAGGCAAAGTTTGAAAATTACGCCCCCCCTCCTAATGAAAATATGTAGCAAACAATTTCATCTCTCAAAACAGTAGTTTATTTATAATATAAAAGTAAAATATATAAAATCCACTTGGGAAGGCTCCACTTTGTGAAAAGATTCCATAATAGAAATAAAACACATTGCAATTACCACCATAAAAGATTTACTTACTTGACCGATATCGCCTATCAAAGCATCACCAACCTGATGGCGCTGCAATAGGTGAAACCGGTCGAGTAAATCCATTTTAGTTCCACTTTCAAGTTAAAATTTTCATTTGTTGCGCCCCTAAGCGTGCTGCGCCCTGCGCGGGTGCCCCTCTCGCCTAGCCCGTCCCGGCTCTACCAACAGGTGATTTCTCGCGATGTCGATTAACACTCACGTGCTGCCTTCCAGCTCTCTCCCTCGAGTAGATGGGCGCCGACAAGTCGGTGACGGAAGAAGATAAGGAACCCCTGTCCATTCCCTCCTTGCTGCCCGGAATCTGGAGGAGCGTCATCTGAGCATCGGAAGAGCTTAAAGGATGATCTTCCCGAATGTAGCCGACTCCGTAATCGTCTTCGGGCGATCCCTCGCGGTCCATTTCTTCCTTCTCTGCTTTCGAACGGGACGAGAGGACGACAGATCAAAAGAGAATATACGCCTTGGGTGATGCGCCCTCTCTAAACCGCCTCGGATAAGATACGCGAGACCACTGAAAGGAGGAGATGCTTCAAGTCGTTTTGGTTCTGTGCCACATCCAACGTCTGTGCTACCTCCTCTCTCTCTCTCCCCCCTTCCTCTCTCTCCCTCCCTCTCAAGTCTTCCTCCCTCTCTCCACTTCTATTTTTTCTCTCTTCCTCCTGCTCCACCGACACCTCGGCTCCTTCGCGCAAACACTGCAACTCTTTTCTAACTCCTTTCTTCGTTCCTCCCTCTCTCCCAAAACGCCCACCTACCTCCATTTGCACAATCTTCCTCCACGGTCTTCCCCCTCCCCCTCTACCTCCTTCCATCTCTCTCTCTCTCTCCAATTATACACCACACGCTTCCCTCCACCCCCACGCAAACTCACGGCGCACATGTAGAACACAAGGAGTGTTCCCTCGCCCCCTCTCTCCTTTGATACTACCCTCCTTCCATCCGCCCTCTCTCTCTCCTCCTCGAATCTCCTCGCTCTAGTAGTAAAGAGGGAGGCTTCCTTCATCCGACTTCCTTGCTTTTCATTCAGTTTCTTCTTCTTCATCCTTTCTCTCTTTTTCTCCGTCTTCTCACCTATTCGTCACAAAAATCTCCGTCTCTCTCTTTCTCTCTAAATCTGCCGATTCACTTCTTTTTTGCTATTCTCTCCGCCGATCAACGTGATTGTTTTTTCCGCATTCCTCTGTTTTTTTATTCCTACTCTCTTGAAGCCAAGATTTTGCTAAAAGCATCCTATGTCCGAGTTATATTTTGCTTTCTTATGATTCCTTGGGATTTCTCACCTCCTTTTTTAAATTTCTTTTAATATCATAGCATTTTCCTATTTTTAAGGTAATCTGTTTGTAAGCGCTATTATTTTTAGTTTCATGCGATGCATTTGTATCCATCCATCTTCTCGCTAACCATCCCTATCTTCAGTATAGTTGCGTTTTATGCTCTATCTTTGCTAGTGATTTCGCTATTCCTGATTATGTTTCTACCCATATGCAGATTTCGTTTGTCTCCTTTTTCTGTTTTATCACAAGAGAAAGTTTTGAGAAAAACACCTTTTTTTGGACCCCTACATTTTAGCGTCCAAGCTAATGAATTTCATACCCAAACCGGATTCCTTCATTGTGACATTTTTTTAATCCTTCCTTCGGCCCTCGTTTTCTTTTTATCTTCGTTTTTTTCTGTCCTTTGATGTCTTTGTCTTCGTTCCTTTCCAGCTCTCTACATTTAGATTTCAGCTTAGCATTTTTATGCTCTTTTATTCACATATTTTCTCCTTTTATAGGCAATCAATTAAAATTAATAAACTCTCTCTCCAAAAAAGTAAACAACCATATAAGAAACATGCACGCTATCACGCCGAGTCTGAGGTATGCTACCTCATGGTTCTCGCCCTATTTTCGTAGAAAGTTACAATCGGGAGCTTTGTAAAACCGAACTTTTTCTGATATCTCACGCAAATTTACAATAAAGCGTGGATTTTCACCGAGGCGGAACATTGTCTACACAAACGCGCAAGAGCACTTTATAAGCAGCTTCTATATTCATACTTGGGCGGATATTTTGTCACCAAATTATTACAGACTGAAAAGGAAGACATTTTCAAATAGCCGTTACAAGAGATCCTAACGTTCGCTGTTGTGACCTCAAGACCAGCATTACTAACGAATTTAAAAGTTTTCCCTGCTTTTTTGCTAGGTAATTTTTTTCGTGAAATGTTTTTAATTTGTATTAATTCCATTATGAAACCAAAAGCTCCGACTAACTTTTCATCTTCTTCCTGTCCTTCCCGATACGCAATCTCAGCGCCACCTTTTCCGCTTCTTTCATTCCCCTCCCTTAATTTCTTTGAACTACCATTCGGCTTTGTTTTTTCCTTCGTCTCTATCGGTATAGAATACTCTATTGTTCCTCATACTTCATCATTATTTTGACGGAAATTCGTCTCTTGACCATTGAAAAAATATCTTTTACACCCTCGAGTACCATTGTTTTCCTCGCCGATTCTGCACCTCTTTTACAGCGGGCCGGCTCTTATTAATTTTTCACCCTTCTAATCAAAACCTGGTCCTTAAAGCGATCTTGTTTTCCCTTTTCTTAACGGGTTCGACTCTCGTTAACTGTCCCACTATCTCCACTCCTCCACCTCCTATCTCCCTTTCCTTTTGCATTTATTCTCCTCCTTCACCTCTCTACCTCCGTCTCTAGGTGTAAATCCACTCTCCTAAAATAAAAAATCTAATGTGGCCAGGGGCGCACCCAGGGGGGGGGCTGACGGTCTTTAGCCCCCCCAAAAATCGACATATTCATGCTAGGACTTTAGTGTTAACCAAAATGTCTGTACTATTTGTAAGTAAATCTGCTGGTTTTTCGTAAGATTTCTAACAATATTCTCGAGAAATTCTTCACAATGTCGATCATTAAGGAAATGCAGTCATCGGTAATTTTTCAGCCGTTTTATTTTTTTGCATCCATTTTTCTAACTTCATTACAGTCTTTCCCTACACCAACGGAATAGTGACAGGAAGGCACCCCGCACTGAAGAAAGTGGTCATTTCAGCCTTCTTTTGTCCTCCATGTGAAGGGTAAAGCCAAGTGACCCTGGATCCCTAATAGCTTCCAGATGGAGAGAACGCATGCGAACGACGCAAAGAGGAAATTCGAGTAAAGGTTTTTCTATGAACGTTAAAGCACATCTTGAGAAAGGAACGCATTTTTGAGCGTCAGTTTCACATTGTCTCTCCTCAAAGCAACTGCATTAGTGAGTTTGTCTGTTTTGTGTATTCTGAGTGCAAGATAATTCGTTAGAAATCATAAAAGTTGACAATAAGTTACCTTTATAATAAAATCTCAAGTTACCGGCTATGCTCACCATATCCTGTTGCTTCCGGATAGTTTTCTTTTTTGAGGAGTGAAATCTTAATTTCGGAACGTTTGTTACCGTAAGTTTCGAGTGTTTCATCTTATTATCCTGAGTTTCCTGAAGTTTCAACGGCGACGAATTTACAGCATTTGGTAAGTAAAGTTAATTATTTCACAAAATGGAATGTTTCATATTTTTATGTTACTAGTGAATAAAAGTATGTTTCGTGTTAAGAATGGCAAGCCAACCTATTTATGTATTCTCCATATAAATCAACGGTTTAAATGTAATCATAATTGTCATTGTTTTAATTGAATTTGGACTCTTGGAAATCGTATACAGTTTGCCTGCTGAACATAAGAACTCTGATAAAGGTAAAATACTTCTTTAGCCAAACAATTAGAGGGTTACAACAAAGGAGTATTTTACCTTTATTAATCTTAGCCAAAGTTATTGAGCTACTATCAATTATAAGAACTCTGCTAAAACTGGTTTTTAAATAATTGCGTTTAATTTTACCCATAACAGAAATGGCAGAAAAACGAAAAAATGTGCGCAATTTGTTACACTTTTTCGGAAAAAAACCGAAGACCGAGACTGGCTCTGAAGAGGTGGGAGACAAGTCTTGCGGTACTAGTAATAATGGACCAAGTGCAAAAAATAGCGAAATACATCTCAATGAAACAGAGGCAGCCTCTTCTAATTCCTTTAATATTGATCAAAATGATATAGCTCTTTTAAAAAAGAACCCATTGTCTAGCGATGACAAGTTAGATATTCTAAGAATTCTTTGGAAACCTAAAGCAGACTATCATTTTCCTTCCTGCATCTTTAAAAATAAAAAAAGAAGTTTTCAACACTCATGGCTGGTAAAATATCAATGGTTATGTTATTATAAATCTGCAAATAGTGCCTATTGTAAGTACTGTACATTTTTTGCGGCAGTGGAAGTCGGTAAGTCTAAGGCACAGGCTGTTGGATACTTAGTTTCAAATAGTTTTTCTGACTGGAAACACGCAATGAAGCATTTAATGGACACGAAAAAACTGCTTATCATACCAGTTCTGTGTTGACTTTTCAAAGATTGCAGGACATTCGTAATCAGAAAGTTACATCTATTGATAAGCAAATAGATAAGGATAAGGCACAAAAAGTTCAACTAAATAGGAAAAGATTAGAACCTATCATTAAAACAGTAATTATTTGTGGAAAACAAGGAATACCTCTTCGAGCCCATCGAGATTATGGTCAGTTTTGTGTTGAAAATGAATCTGAAGAAAATGAGGGTAACTTTCAGGCAATATTGCGTTCCAGAATTGATGCTGGCGACAAAGAATTAAGAGAACATCTAGAAAATTGTGGTAAAAATGCAACGTTTCTCAGCTGGAACATTCAAAATCAAATTCTGGTAGCATGCAACGACATAATACTGAGGGAAATTGTTGCGAAGGTAAATGCTGCAAAATTTTTCTCAATTCTTGCAGACGAAACCTGTGATATATCGACTACTGAGCAATTTTCATTGTGTGTGCGATACATAGATGAGGATAAAGAAGGGAGTTTGTCAATACGAGAAGATTTTTTACAGTTTGTTCCAGTATCAGATACTTCTGGTCGTGAACTATCAAATACGTTAATTGAATCGGTTAAAAGTGTAGGAATTGATTTAAAATTCTTACGAGGTCAGGGCTATGATGGTGCTGCGTCAATGAGTGGGAAATTTAATGGAGTTCAAACACATATAAGGAAATTGTACCCCTTGCACTATATGTCCACTGCGCATCACATAGTTTAAATTTAGCAATTGGGAATGCTGTGAAAGTGCAAAAAGTAAAGAATTGCTTGAGTATAGTAGAACGAATTTATAAGTTTTTCAATACTCCTAAAAGAGGTGAAGTATTAACGAGAAAAATTAATGAACATTGCCCTGAATCAAATAAGAAAAAACTACGACAACTTGCTAATACAAGATGGGTTGAACGGCATGAATCCATAATGGTAATGATTGAACTCTTTGTCGCGATTTATTTTGCTCTTGATGAAATAAGTTCCTGGCAGAACCAAGAAGTTTCATCCGGTGCCCAAATGCTATTAAACTCTATTTGTGAGTTTGGTTTTCTTATTTCAGTATATACAGTACAGGCATTTTTTTCCTATACATTAGCGTTGTGCAGATTACTGCAAAAAGTTGATATTGACCTTTACTCAGCACTTAATCATGTGCGTGATGTTGTAGAACAAATAGAAAGTATGCGAACTAATTCAGAAAATGAATTTAGGGTTATATTTCAAAAAGCTTCTGAAAAAGCAATATCGATTGGTATTGAAGTAAAGAGGTTAATAAGCTGCAAACGCCGTCAAAGTGAAGATGTTCCATCTGAAACTACGGAGGAATATTACCGAAGGTTTATATTTGTAATGAGCCGGGTAAACGGCTGGACTGTCCCTCTAAATTTATGGAGGGTATTCGGAGAAGCGGCCGTTCTTCCCCTGCTGTGTTCTTCCGGGAAGGCATAGGCGGTTATGGTTCCACCACATAACCCTGGACCCTTTTGTGTTTCCGAGTATAGACCACCAAGACAAGAAACGAAGAGAAGGGGGCACCTTGACCCTTCCAGATGGTGGTGGAAAAGGACGCCTTCTCTCAAAAAGGGGTCATCGTACACGAGAAGGCGGTGGGAGAGTGTCGGGACGGCGTGCGAAGGGAGCGGACCGAGGAGCGGTCAGGGAGAAGGGTGACTGAGTGTGGAGAGTATCGAGAGGCGGACCGAGAGAGCGATCCGTTGAGTTCGCGAAGAGGAAGACGTGGTGCGGCACCATTTGGGAGGCCGTCATTCGCGGACTAAAAGGAGGAAGCAGTTTTTGTGTTTCTCTCTCACAACGCCCCCAGGGCAAGAACCCTCGCGAGGTCCTGACCCTCATTAAACCTCAGGTGGTGGCAGCAATCACGCTACTCCCGCCCGCGCGTTACATATTCATTCCCTTCGCAGATCACATGCTAAGCTAGCTGAATGAAAGGTTTTCTAAACATCAGGGCGTACTACTTCTATTTAGCAGTATTCTACCTAAAGGAGAACTACAAAAACAATCTGAAATCGAGAATTTTTTGAGGCTAGTTGAATTCTACAATACCGATATTCTCTCAACAAATGAGTTTGTCTTAAAGGCAGAATTTATAATGTGGTACAAACGTTTTGATAAGTTGGTATCTACAATAGCCCCACCGAAGAATGCTATAGATGCGTTGAATCAGTGTGATAGATTAATTTATCCAAATATTTTCATATTGCTAAAAATATTTGCCACACTTCCTATTACTACGTGCATCAGTGAAAGATCATTTTCGACTTTACGAAGGTTGAAGACATATTTGAGGAACGCCATGTCTCAAGACCGTTTCAATGGCTTAGCGCTTTCAAATATACATCGACACATTAAAATTAACCCTCAAGATGTTT
The DNA here is from genome assembly GCA_028673005.1 of Tanypteryx hageni. Lineage (NCBI taxonomy): Eukaryota > Metazoa > Arthropoda > Insecta > Odonata > Petaluridae > Tanypteryx > Tanypteryx hageni. The sequence continues at coordinate 35,129,438 of CM054115.1, forward strand.
TAAACGAATTACAGAAATCAAAGAGAAAAATTGACATTTTAATCTAGAATGAAATATGCATTGAATGATGTAATTAATAATTATAAATAGTTTGTATTTTTTGTCGAATTTATACCAAGCTTTTCATTATTGTTAACCATGTCAAAATTTTAATTTTTTTCTTTAGTCCTTAAATTTGTGGATCCTTAAAACTGGATATCTCAATCGCATTTCTTGAATGATGTAATTAATAATTGAAAATAGTTTGTATTTTTTGTCAAATTTATACCAAGCTTTTTATTATTGTTAACTATGTCAAAATTTTCCTTTTTTCTTTTGTCATTTAATTTGTGGGTCCTTAAAACTGCAAATCTCAATCGCATTTCTTTTCTTTAATGAATACCCCCTATTCTCTATCCGAGAATCGCTACGTTTTTATCCCAAATTAAAACGTAAAGTATTAGATATGTTCGGTGGGATATATTTTCTTATGGTTGAGCCCTCCCCCAAGAGAAAATCCTGGGTGCGCCCCTGAATGTCGCTGCCACATGCTTTTCTCCTTACCTGTAATATTTATAAAAATTCCAAATAGGTTAAATGATAATAAATATTTCAAGAAACTTCGAGAAAAATTCAAAGGTCTTACAAATGACAGACATAAACTCAAACCGTAGTCTTCTGATATTGGATATAGCTACGAAGCTCCAACAATTACTTAATATAATAGCCGCTGTCCGAAACGTAACGCTGACGTCATCAATGGCACGTTTTAACGCGTTTTTAGATAGGTGATAGGTGGAAGGTTGAAATTGCGCCGGAATTTTTGATTCAGATATAAAAATTAAATGACGAAAAAAACACGAAAAAAGACCCGAATTCGACTTCAGGGGGGGGGGGGCGATTTCCATTTCCCGTAAGATAACACGTAAAAAGCGATTTTTTAAAGTGCAGACTTTTATTCTTTTGAAATTAAAATTAGAAAGAATTGACGTACGATCTTCGAAATTAAACTATGCTTTAGGAATATTAATGAAGTTTCTTATTCTATTAATATTTTTCCGCCTACCGTTCGAAATCTCTCATATTAAACATTTAAATCACATATTTTGGGAAAATATCGGCTTTTAAACGGGTTGTTGTTTTGCCAACCACGTCATTCTTAAACTTCGAGAATCGATTATTGTCTCAACCCGCAGATGTGTAATATATACGAATGCATAGATAGCCTTAAATTATCGTAGGAGTTTTCGCGAAATTACGTAATTCTAATGGGACTGGGATTTAGTTTGGATTCTTTTGCTTATCTAAACGACTATATAGATGTAGAATAAGAGAGAGGGGGATGTGGGGAGGGAGATAGGAAGTAAGGGATATAGAATGGAAGGTACAGAGAAAGTAAGGGTGGTATAGAATTAGTCTATTTTTCCAGAGAAGGAGAGAGAAAGGAGAGGAAGGGAGGATGGGAGGGAGAGAGGATGGAAGGGAGAGAGGAAGGATGGAAGGGAGGGAGGGTGGGAGAGAAGAAGAGAGAAAAGGAGGAAGGATGGGAAGTTCCTTAAATTTAACACTTAATCCACGCATACCCGTCATATTTGACGGGATATTACGCTAGTTAAGTATAAAAAGGAGGGTTACTAAGGCGTAACTAACCGTCAAGTGTTTACAAAGGTTGCCTCCAGGTGATGTGGGGGTAGCAGCTAAACAATATAATTTTTAAAATATCTCTTAAAAATGCATTATATGAGAAAATATTTCTGCTATTGACCAAAAACTTGACAACTCTTGTCCCTTGAATAAAAATTACAAATATAAAATTTCGCGATGATCTGATTAATAGTTTTTGAGTTCGAGCACCCATTAAATTTCCATCCTTATACGACGTATGGAGAAAGTAAAACAAACGTCTCTATGGCTGCCCACACGTTGCGATCGCGACGAACTTTTTTCCTCTCTCACTCTCTAAATTCTCTCTCTCCTTCGGTCTTTGTGATTTTTTCATTCGTCTACGCTCCTCCTCACCGATCTTTGATTTAATTTGACTTCCGCTGAATGCGAGGCCGCCATAAATTGGGAGCATTTAATAACTCTTCGTTTTCTTTTATGCCTTTTACTGCCTTCGGGAGGTTTATTTTATTCTTTGCTTCCCACCACTTTTTATTCTCGAATTCCTCACGTGTATCTCGTGTCTCCTTTCGCTACACCTCCTTCCATCCTCTTTATTTCTGCCTCTCTCTCTATTCCTCCTTAGCTTTCTCCCGTCTTTCAATCTCCTCTACACTTTCCCTTCCCTCTCTTTTTCTCCTTATATCTTTTCTGTTCTCTCATACTTATCATCCTCTCCACGTGCCCATCACCATTCATTTCTTTCTTTATGTATCTCTCTCGACGTCTCTCTCCTTTTCTCTATATATTTTCATTTCTATTTGTCTCATACTCTTCCCATCACCATCATTCTCTATTTCTGCCAATCTCCATCTATTTGTCTTTACCCATCATTGCACCTCTATCTACAGTTTTGTATCTGGGAACACGGCTCGATAGTCCCGATAGGTTTAGGTAAAAGGGTCGATAAAAAATTAGCAATTTTTGAAATATTTCTAACGTAAAAATTTATAAATAAAATAAAATATTATCTGATAGTTTAAACGCCCGACCGACCCCCTCAGGAAGCCCACCGTGTTCGGAGCATAATTTGCATTTGATGATGAGTTTGAAATTTTTTTCATTTTAATCGGTTAGTATCCGATCCAGTCGCGATTTTCAAAAAAATTAATAAAATACTTCGAATGTGTGTGAGACTTCTTTGCGAACCACTCCTTCTGAGTCGATCGCGGACTCTCTCTTCACGACTCCAGACCGTAAACAGAAATAATTCACCTACAGTCATTTATGCGAGCGAAATTGGAAGTTTATGTTTTATCTGACGCTGGAAACGCCGATTTTTAGCTGCAATAATTTCTCGAAAGCCGAAAATTCCTAAGAATTAAAAAAAACATATATATAGTTAAAATAAAATTACGATCTTAAAATATAATTAAAACTCATTGCAGTTCCTGTATTTAGTTCACAGTAAGTTACCACACATTTTTCCTTTGATGGTAAATTGACTGTTCATTAACATTTATCCTGTTTTTAAGCGTAAGATTAAAACAATTAAATTATTAAGTTAAATTCTGTACGTTTTAAATAACTTATAATTTGCTCAAATATTTCAAGTAAATATCTGCACATTCTTCATACATTATATCTTATTATTTCGATTGTACTCTTATTTTCCACAAATATTTGGACAAGAATTTGGTCTCACTGATAATAATTTTTAAACGATATAAAAATGATAACTTTCAAAAACACTGATTTGATTGTGCAAATAGCAATTTTTTCTGATTTTTCATAACGAAACCATATATCTTTGGAATAATTTTATGATAATTTGGTACGAGAGAGAGAGGAGAGAGAGGAAGAAAGAAAGAAGGAGGGGGAGAGAGACAAAATTAAATGTTCCATAAATTAAAAATAGTTTTGGGAATATAAGAATTCTATAGCGTAATGTATTTTTGTTTGTCATAAAATTTCTATTAGCCCACAATTATTTTTACTCTCTGAAACACTCAATTTTGTTGAGTTTTATATCCATTGATTACTTTTTAGTGCATATAAAAGTTAGTTTCATTAATATTTTATTTTTACTTAATACTTAATTCACTCACACCCGTAATATTTGACGGGCAATTTCTCTAGTCTAACAATAATAAAATACTACTTCTGTCCCTTTGTGACTCCCTCTGTCACGCTATAAAAATGCGAATAACTCGATGATGTGACGAGATTCATTTTTGATATTTGGCAGGAATGATCGATTTACATATTTTAAGATGAGGACAAAAAGAAATCTCGAAAAAAGTCCTAGGTTCGACTCCAAGGTAGGCCTTTCCATTTCCCATATGATAACAGGTAAAAATCGACTTTTTGACTTGCAGGCTTTTATTATTTTTGAGATCTAAATTAGAAATAATTAACCTATGATCTTCTGATCTAGCCTATTTTAAAGAAAAAACTATGACTTTATTATTCTGTTCATCTTTTCCCGCCTACAGTTCGAAATTCTTAATGTTAAACGTTTAATTCATATATTTTGGAGAAATCTTGCCATTTAACGGGATGTTGCCATGCCAACCGATTACATTGTTAAACCTCGAAATCCTATTGTTATTTCAATCCTTATGGGTGAAAGCGTGCTATGAATGCTGTTACAATTAGTATGAGAGAGAGGAGAGAGAAATTCTTTTCATAGCAACCAATGTAAACAACATTCGTTGCGTTATTACACGAGAAGGAATACATTTTAATGTAGAACATTAATCATTTGCATATTAAAATTAGGTACTTAGAATCATTGCAGAAGTTCGAAACTTAAAAGAACGAACGCCTAAAAGAACGAAATTTTGTTTTATTGCCATCCAAAGAAAGTCAAGGTATATTTATGTTAATTTTTTATTTCACAAAAAACTTTCTCGTTGAATTTCAACGGGCATCTCCCTAGTCTAGAAATAAAAAGAATCCATGGATACGATTAACTTTCTTACGTAAAAGGATTTTGTAAATTCGATTTCCGTCATCTGCCGAGGGGTGTTTCCAATGTCATTTCATGAATCAAATCACCCGAGGCATATCATAGAGAAGACAACGATTAAATCCATTCTCTTTGCTACATTTCCAGGGGATCGAAACCGATGTATCATAGATCAGATGTTTTTTAAAACATATCGATCAAAGAACAGATCAAAATTAAGGCTGTCGGGACCAACTGCGCACTTTCAAAATAATCTCTTTCGTCCTTTAAATAAACGAACGCGCTCCCTATCCGCTTTAATTCGACAGGCGAGAAATCTCCTCCAAACATGGCATGAGTCGGTACATGTCGGCCTTCGTAACGAAAAAGAACTGTTGTTCACCGAGGGAAAGTAAGAATCTTCGGCTTATTGCGATGAAAGACGGAGAGAGACGGAATAATCAGATGGATCCCCAGAGGCATCGAAAGACCAGAGGAGAGGCATCAGGACATCGGGATTGATACTCGAAGAAAATTAATGGGAGCGATTCGGGAGAAAGTAGCGTATAAAAGGGACAATTGTGCGTCCCTGGAACAAGGTTGGTCGGGCAGAAGATTTTCTGACCGACATGCCAATTTATTTATCACGTGACCTTTCTCCCGCTAAAATCCCAACGACAACATCCATTCCATTTCACGTACTTAACTTCAGAATCGTCTGCGATTCGCGAAAGCACTCGGGCATGCGCTATTCGTCTCTCGATTTTTTTGAAGGTTTCATTGTCCACGTCATCTTTTTCTCTCTTCTTGTCCTGCAAAATAAAAACCCTCGATCTCCTCTCCTCTCCTCCCTGCGTCATTTCCTCTGACTCGGGTCCCTCTCGTCCCATCTAGCTTCCCACGCAGCCGTTTCCTTCCCCGTAAAGTCCGCTCCTTCGCGACCTCTCTTCATCCCTTTACTCTCCTCACAGCTCAAGCCGCCGATCACACCAATCACCCTCCCCCCGCCTCTCCTTTAACCCTCTCGCCTCCCCGCTGGCCTACATCAATCACCCTCCCGCTTCGCAATTCTCGTAACAACCCCACTGATCTTTCCTTAACGACCGAGGACGGGGAAGAATTGGCTTTTCATCCATATTTAACAAGCTCAAATCGACTCGTTCATCGGATTTCTCCATTTTTGTAAATTTATATCGATTCGCCGAGGCAGCAGAGTCAATTAATGGCCGTCTTTTGTTTATCTTGATCCCAATCCAAGTTAGATTTTAAAAAAATATGTATGTATATAAAATCTAATTTTCGAGACGAAAACAAAAACAGATATATGTGTCAAATTTAGACTTTCCTCGATAAATTAATAAAAACAATAGTACCCAGCGCCGTAACTAGGGCGGGGCAAGCGGGGCATTTTCCCCGGGAGTAACTAAAGAAGGGGCGCACATAGTTAAAGGCAAGTTGTGCATGACACAAGGACGGGAGATTTCACTATTATACTTGTTCCAGACATTACGCAGAGCAGAAACTATAAATTTTGGTGATGCTATTGGTGAGTTTGCTGCATTAAAATCACATAGAATAAATCTTTAATATTAAAATATTTATACTTTCTGTATTTAAATTATGTAAGTGTAATTGTATGTAATTATATTTATAATTATGTATCTTTATAGTAAGAAATTATATAATTTATAGTTTCTTTTTATTTATTAATTGTTCGCCCTAAATCCATGTAGGTATTAGAGAATTTTTTATGGAGGGGGCGCATATTTGGTAGTTTGCCTCGGGTGCTAAAATAGCTAGTTACAGCGCTGATAGTACCTAACTATAAAATCGTGCACAAGGTTAGTTTATTAGCGACTTGCAAATTCAGTGTAGAATTGAAACAAAAGCCATGTGCAGTGGCGGATTTTTGCCTTATGGGGCTCCTGGCACTAAACAATTGGGGGCCCTGGAATCTAAATGTATACAGTGAAACCGCTCCTAACGACTATCCTCTTATGTGACCCCTCTTAACAACCTTTTCTATGGAATTATAGGGTGGTTCCACTGATTTTTAAATTGAGATGTCTAATGCTTCAGAGATTATACGAGTTGTCGGTCCTTACATTCTGCAAGCGCTAAAAAAATCACCATACACCAAGATTTAAACTCGTAAATAAACGAACGCGTTCTCTAGAGCAACGGCACTTGAACCACGCAAAGCCCATATATTATATTCCATGAGTTCTCGCAGAATATTTCTCATTTTCCGCGAAATTAAGGAAACTATCCGTAATTTCCCAATTCTCTGGAAATCGGCTCGTGTCCAAGTTTTCGTATTTCAAGTCTCGTGACTCGGATCGTCCTGAACGAGCAATATAGATAATCATCATTAAGACAATAGCCTATATGTTACACTAAAATTTACGGAAAAATTGGGATATTTTGTGTCAAGATTAGGTATGATGGCATTGTGTTGAATAATAAAAGTGAGTTAAAAATTTTCTCGGAAACTACGAAACACAACATTAAAATACTTTTCACGTTTCGCTAAATTTCGTGAGAGTATAATGACGTGACCATAAGTTTACGTCGTAATTTGAAATCAATGGCATTATAATATAGTCCAATGATTAACATTAAAAGTACCAAATAGTTGCTATTAAAGTACATATATATATTATCTATCTTCATAATTAAAAGGAGTAATGCGTTTTTTATTTAATACGGTATATCGTGTTTCAAAAACATGACGTCACCATATGCATACATCGTTGGTTGAAATAAATTCTCCATTAAAATTCTTAAATCGATGCTATTAAGGTGCATTCACACTATGCGAGCACGAGCGAACGAACACAAGCGATCGAATGGAGTCGCTGTAATGTGAACGAGTTCGTTCGCTCTCGCCGATGTTCGCTAGCAGGGCGAAACCAGTGAATCATCAAGCGAGAGAATTCGTTCGTAGTAATGCTCGCTTAGTGTAAACGCTCCTTCCACGAGCACGAACGAACGTTCGTTCGCTCGTGCTCGCATAGTGTAAACGCACCTTTACAGTACAGATTACCAATTCCCATACAAAAGCATTGTACTAGTTGCCATGGTAATTCATATTTTTTATTGTTGAAAAATCTCCTTTTTAGGCTGGTTTCCAAAGGAACATAGCCTTATGAAATGGTCCTGTGTGTGTGTGTATGTGTCTATGTATGTGTGTCCCCTACTAACAACTTTTGCACCGATTTTCATGAAACTTGGTATGAGTCTAATGCTGCCAGAGCCCACCTCCAGGCTGTATTTTATTTTATAAAGATTGAAGTTCCAGGTTCGATTCCAGGAACGTTTTTCCCCCATTTATTTTACATAGGAAATCTCGAATCCATCGTGCAGAGATGGTATCTTTAATATATTAAAATGTCTTAAAATTGGAATATCGGAGCGAGGTTTGTACTGTTCTAAGAGGAAAAGAATGTAAATTCTAATTCTTAACGCAGAATTTTGATAATTGATCGCATTTTCTTCATTTTCTACTGTCTTTGCGTTTTAACTAGCATTTTATCGGATTGTAGCCATGGAGACGATAATTAGCGAGCTCGGCTGGAACATAGACGAGTAAACAAATGAGTAATTTTATTTTCCGCTCGACTACTCTTCAGCAATGGACAGTTAAGCCAGACATAGTAGCATAAGCAGTAATATTTATTAAATTCGTTTATTTAAAAAATACATACAAAATATAATTTCAGAAAGAGATTTTGGCATTGTTTAAAGTATTTTAAACCTGATAATGCTCTATTAATTTGTTCTCCAATTTTTCTCTATCATTGAGAAACTATGAACTACAAGTGGTATTTATGGTATGAGAATTCCTTGGAAGGACTAACACATACTGAAACATTCCATATCAATATAAGTAATCAATTCGGGATGTCAAATTTGAGAAACCAGCCGGTATTAGTCCTGGTTTGGACTTCTTGTTTCGATTAAAAACAAATTCCTACGCAATTCGGCACCGAATCTTCAAAAAACCTCATTCATTCAGCTATAGAAATGTTTTCGTCCCGAGTTTTTAACATAATTTTAAATTGCAATTTTATGAACCCCTACACAGATTTCCAAGCTTTATATATATATATATATATATATATTATATATATATATATATATATATATATATATATATATATATATATATTATATATATATATATATATATATAATTCGGGACGTAAATTTCGGGAAACCAGCCGGCATTAATCCTGGTTTGGACTTCTTGTTTTAATTATTAATTGCAATTGTTGGTCCAGTAGGTAATGTTTATGAATTTTGACAGAACACGGCAGTTTTCTTAGGTGAGGGGGGCGCGGCATTGTAATGTTTGGAAAACGCTGGCTTAAGGGGCATTCATAAATCTTGCCATAGGCGCCAATCTGTCTAGGTACGTCACTGATTGTGAGTCTAGAATTAATGTTTCGCCCAAGTTGCTTGAAATCGAGATTTTTAAGACCTTAGTCCATACTTTCAACGCAATTTTTAGTACAAATATATTGGTGCCATGTTATTCGTACGAATATATTTTCAATACAATCATGGCTACACCTTTGCACCTTTTTCGAGGTTTAGGAACTCTTAGCGATATGTAGATGCGCTCCCATTAGTTACGCATCACGCAAAAAAATCATTGAACTGTTTTAAATGAATTATTTCACTAAAATTTTGATTTTACTCGTTTAATAGTCTTTAACACTTAAAAAGTAGCTTAATTGTCCGTCACAATGACGCGGAAATATTAAATACCTTGCCTAAATACCATAAAAGCAAAATATGGAAGCAGTCCTATATTATAAATCCACTATTCCAAGTCTTTAAAATGATGCTGTCATTATCAAAACAAATATTTTATTTTCCACATCTTACCATTTCATTTGGAGATTGATAAATTGCGTCGTGTATTACGGTAAAGCTAGTTAGAAGCGCAGTTTAAGCAGGTTAACAATAATATATTTATTCTTACGAATGCCGACACTGTCACAATAACTGCCTGCTATATGACTCAATAAAACAACTTAACAGTAGATGTTAAATTTTTTAACATTTTACAGTTATCATCATTGAAGAACAAGCACTTAAAAAATACTTGTCTCAGGTATCTCCCAATAGCCGCAACAAGGTTATGAAAAACCAAATGCTTTGTATCTGAAATGCGCATCTAGTTTTTTTTATAAACCTCTTGTGTGGCAATTGGGAGATAACTGAGGCAAGTATTTTTTAAGGGCTTGTTCTTAAAAATTTTTAGCCGTGAGACAAGTTCAATAATTTTCTTTTGAATTAGTTATCATCATCATTAGCAATTATTTCGGAGGCAGGCTTTCCAAGTCACAAATCAGCTGAAGACTTTTTTGCTCTCATTTATTCCTTCAATCTTGTATTTAATCAAGGAGTTTTCTTCAGGAAGTGTTGCACACAGTTCACTTTCCTTTGCCATGGAAATTGTATTATCACTCTCTTATCTCTCAGTCTTCGTAATACTGAGGTACTCATATTTTAATCTGTTTTTTTCGGTATTCTTCTTTATGTCTACTTTTCTAAGATTTGACAGTATTTTATGTAATTTTTCCTAAGCGTCCATGTTTTTGGCCCACGTATGGCGATACCCCATGCAAGGCATTTCACCAAATACTTATTTAGCTCTTTGTTTATTTAATTTGTTAGCAGGAGCTTTAGTCTCCTGAATGCGGCTTTCGCCCTCGTCATTTTTGTTTCGTATCTGCATTTTGCCTATTGTTTTCGAGATATTTATACTGCTCAACCCGTTTTACTATCTTTCCACCAATCCGCTTATACAACTTCTCTCTTTCTCCCCGATACCCGCATAACACATAGGCATCGCAGGTGCTTAGATATTTGACTTTATTTGGGCGAGGTTGATGCTGGTAGGCCCTCTCTTACGCCTAAATCCAATACACGCAGCTGACGTCTTCGTTTTTATTTCTCTAATTGCTAAAGATAGTATCATATTTTCCTAAAAGAGTTATTGATTAGAAATTTCTTGAAACGTTTGATGAAAGTTTTTTCTTTCAGTTAACTTGATCCATTTACAACAACAGGGTCAATCTAGAATTAACACTAATTATAAAAAAGATGCTCAAATGGTGTATTTACGCAATAGGATCACTTTCTGACAGTAATTTCTTCATTTATTTACGACTTAGACATCAGAAGGCATACTTTACTTGACCATAATTAGCCGTTAATTGGGCAGTTACTTTTCTCCCATATTAAAAAATCTGCAACCTACGAAGTGCGCAGATAATTCTCCAATTTTGTCGTAAATATTCTCCTCCAAGTACACGTTTTCCTTCGACTTGATACATTTGGTCTCCGTTAATCTTGAAACGCAGAAAGGCATGCTCGTGACTTTTTAATAGCCCACGCAGCACGCTCATCCTCTTCCTTTTATTTGTGTTTACACTCGATCTGCACATGACCGGTTGCGGATGTGACGTCACGTCACGAGCGGATTCTCGGCATCACGGTTCTTTTTCGTCCAAAAGAAATTTTCCTAAGTTGAGAGAGAGAGAGAAGAAGAAAGAAGGAGAGGAATGGATAAAATAGAATTGGGGGAGGAAGGAAAGGGAGGAGAGGTCAGGAATTAAGTGAGCGTGGTGTCTAAATGGGAGAGGAGGTGGCGACGCCTGGCGGCTGATCGTAAATTGAGCGAGAAAGGTGGTAGCAACTTTTCCTATAAAAGAGAAGGCAGGGAAATGGCGGTTCTGGTGGATGAAGATGGAAGACAAGATGGAGGTAAGGGGACAGTAAAAGTTAGGCAATATAGGAGAAGAGACAGAATTGGAGAAAGGAGATGGCGGGGAAAAGGGAAAAACCTGAAAAAGTATAGGAGTAGGGAGGACTTGCAAACCAATAAGAAGAAGTCTAAATAAAACGCCAGGAGAAAGAGACGGATTTCTTCTCCCCTCAAAAAGTTACCAGTTATTCATATATTTCAGTAAGAGGGAGAGATGGCCCCTTAAATTCCGCGCATATTACTAAGAGAATGCGTTCGAGAGCCAGAAACAGCAAAGTACTCCGTGGGAATGGGAGTTGGTAAGCTAGAAATATCACATCCGAAAGTGATAAAATTACATCGGTTCGACGCGAAGCTGAAAAAAAATTTCGGAAAAGGACCGTTGCGGAAATGGCGTAAAGCTGAAGTAGAGTGAAGAACGACGCGCAGAAATGAGCATTTTTACTTTCTCCATATACGTAATATGGGGGAAAGTATTGTTTTCACGAAAAAAATCGACTTCGAGATTTCAACGGAAATACACGTTTTAAGATCCCCTGAACAAGTTTTGACCATTTTCACGATGTCTGTGTGTGTATGTGATAGCTTTTTTGTGGGTGTTCTAACTCAAAGACTATTTATTAGGTCAACGCAAAATTTTATAGAACTGATTAGTTTTTGGTAAAAATCGGTCAACCAAAAATGGATGTTTACTCTTGTCACTTATCCGTTATTTTGAAATATTTGCTTTAATATTTGATAAATGTAAAAATTTATCGGATTAGAAGTTGTAGAAAATTTAATTTTCTACAAACTGTGTTTGAAACATTTTTCCAAATAATGCGTTGTTTAAGATATATCTTATATTTATAGCTGCCACCACCACCCCACCTACCGACGACTATTGTTAACAATTGACGTCGTAGTAACGCTCCTTTTTCTTCTCTTAATTGTTGGAGCTTTGTGGCTATCATTATATATCGACGACTCTTACAGAGGAGGATATCATTATATATAGACGTTCCTTACAGAGGAGGAGGATATAACATACATATAACAGGAGGATACTAATGCTTAGGCACTTCCAGATGAGCTGGAGATTCGAAATATTTTTCTTAGGTAGAATTTTGTGCAAAACCGACTAGAAAAAACGAAAATCTTGAAAAAGTGCAACAATGCGGCCGCTAAAAATTCGCAATTGTTTAAACAAATTTTCAAGGTTTATGTATTTCCGCATGAGCTACGGAGTTGAAATTTTTTTTGTAAGTAGAATTCCTAAAAAACGAAATAAGGATTATACAAATTTTGATTCTTTAATTTGTTTGGCAGTTAAAAATTCTTAAATTTTAAACAAATGGATAACTGTTTTGGTACTACGGGATGAGCAAGGAAGCTGAAATTTTCAAATTATATACAAAGTAGTGCATTTATACAAATAAACATTTCAGTTTTACCATATACGAATTGCGGCGGCCGTTAAAAATTATTTAAATCTAAACAATTAGAAAATCATTATTTTACTTCTAGATGTGCTACAACTTTAAAATTCGGGTAAAATGTGTAGCATTAGTACCTTATAATGAAAAAAGTGTAAAATATTTAAAATTGAAACATTTGAGGATTGTTATAATCTATTATTTTTACATGTTGGTAAAACGGAAATCGCTGAGGAGGTGAAATCATTAGAATTAAAAGAATAATTGTAATGATGAAACGTCTCTCTAAAAAATTATTGTTTTTTCAAGTTGAGATGAAATGCTTGCAGTATGCAAGCACCTTCTACTAGTATGTTATATATATGTTATATCCTCCTCTGTAAGAGTCGTCGATATATAATAGATAACATATAACAGGAGGATACTAATGTTTAGGCACTTCCAGATAAGCTGGAGTTTCGAAATTTTTTTCATAGGTAGAATTTTGTGCAAAACAGACTAGGAAAAACGAAAATCTTGTAAAAGTGCAACAATGCGGCCGCTAAAAATTCGCAATTGTTTAAACAAAGTTTCAAGGTTTATGTATTTCCGCATGAGCTACGGAGTTGAAATTTTTTTTGTAAGTAGAATTCCTAAAAAAACGAAATAGGGATTATACAAATTTTGATATTTTAATTTGTTTGGCATTTAAAAATTCTTAAATTTAAAAAATAGATAGCTGTTTAGGTACTATGGGATGTGCTAGGAAGCTGAAATTTTCAAGTTATTTACAGTATAGTAAATTTGCACAACTAACATTTCAATTTTACCATATATGTATTGCGGCGGCCGTTAAAAATTATTTAAATTTAAACAATTAGAAAATTATTATTTTATTTCTATAAGTGCTACAACTTTAAAATTCACCTTGAAAATTTGTTTAAACAATTGCGAATTTTTAGCGGCCGTATTGTTGCACTTTTTAAAGATTTTAGCTTTTTCTAGTCGGTTTTGCACAAAATTCTACCTATGAAAAAAATTTCGAATCTCCAGCTTATCTGAAGTGCCTAAACATTAATATCCTCCTGTTATATGTTATCATTATATATCGACGACTCTTATAGAGGAGGAGGATATAACATACCAGTAGAAAGTGCTTGCATTCTGCAAGCATATCATCTCACCTTGTAATAACATTCATTTTTCAGACAGATATTTCATCATTACAAATATTTTATTCATTCTAAAGATTTCACCTCCGCAGCGATTTTCGTATTTCCCACATGTAAAAATAATAGATTAAAACAATCCCCAAATGTTGCAATTTTAAACATTTTACACTTTCTCCATTATGGGGTACTAATGCTACACATTTCAGCCAAATTTTAAAGTTTTAGCGCTTCTAGAAGTAAAATAATTTTTTTCTAATTGTTTAAAATTTAAACATTTTTAACGGTTGCCGCAATATATATATGGAGAGATTGAAATGTTTATTTGTGCAAATGCACTGTTCTGTAAATAGTTCGAAAATTGCAGCTTCCTAGCTCATCCCGTAGTACCTAAAAAATTATTAAACTTTAATGTTCAAATGGGGTTAAAACAACCCATAAAAATTAACAATTTTAAAATTTTCTATTTTTATAGTTGGTTATGAGAGAATTTCTATAATCTTGCAAAATTTCAGCTTCCTAAACTTTTTAGATTGGTCTACAAACTGGATTGCGTTTTCACATGCTAACTTATGGGAGATATTACTAATTTTTAGGCACTTCCAGATAAGCTGGAGATTCGAAATTTTTTTCATAGATAGGATTTTGTGCAAAACCGACTAGAAAAAGCGAAAATCTTTAAAAAGTGCAACAATACGGCCGCTAAAAATTCGCAATTGTTTAAACAAAATTTTAAGGTTTATGTATTTTCGAATGTGCCACGGAGTTGAAATTTTTTTGTAAGTAGAATTCTTAAAAAAACGAAATAGGGATTATACAAATTTTGATATTTTACGTTGTTTGGCAGTTAAAAATTCTTAAAGTTTAAACAAATAGATAGCTGTTTAGGTACTATGGGATAAGCTAGGAAGCTGAAATTTTCAAATTATTTACAGTATAGTAAATTTGCACAAATAAACATTTCAATTTTACCATATATGTATTGCGGCGGCCGTTAAAAATTATTTAATTTTAAACAATTAGAAAAATATTATTTTACTTTTATAAGTGCTACAACCTTTAAATTTGGCTAAAATGTGTAGCATTAGAACCTTATAATGGAGAAAGTGTATAATTTTTAAAATTGCGACATTTGGAGATTGTTTTAAACTATTATTCTTACATGTGGGAAAAACGAAAATCGCTGCAGAAATGAAATCTTTAGAATTAAAAGACTATTTGTAATGTTGAAATTTCTGTCTGAAAAATGAATGTTCTTTTAATGTGAGATGAAATGCTTGCAGTATGCAAGCACCAACTACTAGTCATTATATATCGACGACTCTTACAGAGGAGGATATAACATATAGGAGGATACTAATGTTTAGGCACTTCCAGATGAGCTGGAGATTCGAAATTTTTTTCTAAGGTAGGATTTTGTGCAAAACCGACTAGAAAAAACGAAAATCTTGAAAAAGTGCAACAATACGGCCGCTATAAATTCGCAATTGTTTAAATAAATTTTCATGGTTTATGTATTTCCGCATGTGCTACGCAGTTAAATTTTTTTTTGTAAGTAGAATTCTTAACAAAACGAAATAGGGATTATACAAATTTTGTTATCGCTGCAGAAATGAAATCTTTAGAATTAAAAGAATATTTGTAATGATAAAATGTCTCTCTGAAAAATGAATGTTTTTTCAAGGTGAGATGAAATGCTTGCAGTATGCACGCACCAACTACTAGTATCCAATATCAGAAGGCTATGGTTTGAGTTTATTTCTGTTCTTTGTAGTCTAAATTTTTCTCGCAGTTTGTTAAAATATTTATTATTATGTAACCTATTTGGAGTTTTTTTTAGAAATATTACAGATTCGGAGAAAGTCATGTGGTGGTCACATCAGATTTTTCGGAGATGTCGACAGCAGAGATTCGATTGATTATTGCGCGAGATATATATATATATATATATATATATATATATATATATATATATTTTTTTTTTATGGCTAAAATTGAATATACTCTACCAAGAAGGCCGAGCAATTTGACCTAATTACGGGAAGTCATCTTTCTTCCTAAAATTTTTAAACTGGCCAGCTGTTCATTGCACTACCTCTCAGATACCCATTGGCATAGGCAAGAGGGAATCAGCAGGTCGTTAAAAAAAAGAAAAAACAATTGGACCAATTTGATGATAAGCTCTTCATTTATTGGCCTAAGGTTTTCATTCGATAATTATTCTGTTATTCACTATTTATTTATTTACATGCTCTCGTTGCAGGTTGGCTACTTGCCTGGTGGGAACACTACATCAAATGCTGTCATGAATTTAAAAAAGATTTATAAATATTAAAAACTTACATCGTGATCATAATCGCCTGTCAAATAAAATTCAATTTCTAATTTCTAAAAAATATATATAATTTACGATCAAATTGCTTTTTCCATTTGCTTTAATGCCATATCCTCTCAGAGCCGAAGTTTTCGGGGTTCATGGTAGGCCTTCACGGTTACCGTAGCGGTCCCGGGGCCCACGTAGTCCCCACCGTACTTCACCCTACCAAGCATTCCGTCGACTTCCTCTTGCTCGATCGTCACCCTCAAAAAGAAAACATTTACATTTTAACTTAAATTGCTTTACCGTTTTAGGATAGGGCTTAAAGATTTCCTCGGGTAACTCATTCCATTCACAGATTCCTCGATTTAGGAAAGATTTCTTGGCGGCGTCAGTTTTCTGTGGCCTGTATTTAATTTTATATCTATGGTTATTTCTTCCGATGTAGTGCGGTTTCTCGATCCCAATTAATAAATTTTTCCATGCACCTTTCTTATTTAATATTTTAAATATCCCACATAGCCTATTGAGTTTCCTTCTATTTTCCAATGATTCCCAACCTAGCACGCTTATCATTTCTGCTACACTTTCAGTCCTCTTATGCATCCCCATCACGTATCTGGCAGCCTTCCTTTGTACCTTTTCTAACTTTTTTATCTGCCCCACTTCATACGGATCCCATACATTCGTGGAATATTCCAAAATTGGTCTAATAATGGCTTTATACGCTAATTCCTTTGTGACTTTGCCGCTCCCCTTGAGGTTCCTCATCACCCAATGTAAGGATTTATATGCCTTTCCTACAACATGATCGATATGCTGACCCCACCCAAAATTTGCTGAAATAATTATTCCTAAATATTTACAGTACTCACTTTTAGAAATGTAGCCACCCATTAGCTCATATTGCCTACATCCCTTAACTCTTCTTTTAGTAAAAGTTATGAGCTTACTATTTCTAACGTTTATGTCCATTTTATTAGTTGATATCCAAGTAGCCACTTTCACTTAGTCCTCTTGTAAGTTGTTCCTATCATCCTGACTTTTTATGCTCCTATATAATATGCAGTCATCAGCAAAAAGACGTATATCTGAAGATATTTTTACATGGAGATCATTGATGTAAATAAGGAATAGTAAGTGGCCTAGGACACTCCCCTGAGGGACATCGGAAGTGACCGGTCTTTCGTTTGAGTACCCTTGTCCTACTCTGACCCGTTGTGTCCTTCCGGTGAGGAATTCTTTTATCCAGCCTATTACCCTTTTATCTATATGTAGCTTCCCTACTTTCTCTTGTAAACGGTCGTGGGGTACACTATCGAATGCTTTTTTGAAGGCTATGACTACTGCGTCAATTTCCTCCCCATTGTCTAAAGTGTCAGCAATATCTTGACAAAGCCCTAGTAGCTGTGTCTCACACGAATGTCCTTTTCGAAATCCATGTTGGTCTCTAAAGAGCCACTTCTTTTCATCCCAAAATTTTCGAATATATTTCGCTATTATTTTTTCCAACAACTTGCACACGACCGACTTACTTACTTAGGCTTATCAGTCTATAGTTCTCAACCTTAGTTTTATTTCCACCCTTGTGTATCTGAAATGCTCGGTCTGTGGTTTCATTTATCTTACGCAAATTGAAGAGAGGAACTCTCAAGTAAGTACAAAAACTTTTGCAATCAGTAAAGAAGGAAACAATTTTTCCCGACCAAGAGGTATTAAAAAGAGTGACGTTGGTGAGGTGCAATTGCATCGCGTGATATCGAAGTCAATAAAGTGAGGAAACACGACAAAGGCAGCGGCGGATTTAAGGAGAGTAGCAGTTGCAGTCCCCCAGGGGCCACATGAAGTAAGGGTAAGGTGACCACACGTCCTATTTTTGAGGATTTTGACTTCTTTAAAAATAATGTCCTCTTTTTACGCATTTTATAATTCTGCCAACGATTAAGTACTAAGTATTCAACAAAGAAAACACAAACTTACTTCTACTGGTTGGGATATGACTGAAGCTGTGCCCGCTTACTTCTGAAGTGCATTGTATTCCGCATTGGGATCGACACGAAATGGATAGGCGCTGTAATTACGATGAGTTTGGGATAAGTAAACCTTGGTAAATATATCACCTCTAAATCCATCTTATATTGGTAAAAGATAAAAGATATTTACTTTTACACATTTGTAATTCACAAAAGTAAATTGACGCTCTTATTTGAAAGTAAGGTGATCAGACGTCCTCTTTTTTAAGATTTAGTTCTGTTTAAAAAATGTCCTCCTCTTTGGAGACTTTGGAAATCTGGTCCCCTTAAGTAAGGGGCTCCGAAAACATTTTGTTTATAAATAGCTGTCCCTTACATAGGACATAGGAGGATGTAAGTATTTAGGTACTTCTAGAAGGGATACAGTCCTGTAATTTGTCAGGATGATAGGTTATTGGGTACAACCAATGGAAAAAATCGAAAATTCAGAAAATATTAGTTTTTAAGAGGTTATTTTTGACCCCATTTTTCCATTTCAATACCACATAAGAAAATCATGGAAATCTGTGTAGGGTTTCATAAAATTGCAATTTAAAATTATGTTAAAAACTCGGGACGAAAACATTTCTATAGCTGAATGAATGAGGTTTTTTGAAGATTCGGTGCCGAATTGCGTAGGAATTTGTTTTTAATCGAAACAAGAAGTCCAAACCAGGACTAATACCGGCTGGTTTCTCAAATTTGACATCCCGAATTGATTACTTATATTGATATGGAATGTTTCAGTATGTGTTAATCCTTCCAAGGAATTCTCATACCATAAATACCACTTGTAGTTCATAGTTTCTCAATGATAGAGAAAAATTGGAGAACAAATTAATAGAGCATTATCAGGTTTAAAATACTTTAAACAATGCCAAAATCTCTTTCTGAAATTATATTTTGTATGTATTTTTTAAATAAACGAATTTAATAAATATTACTGCTTATGCTACTATGTCTGGCTTAACTGTCCATTGCTGAAGAGTAGTCGAGCGGAAAATAAAATTACCCATTTGTTCACTTGTCTATGTTCAAGCCGAGTTTGGTAATAATAGTCTCCATCGCTACAATAAATAGTCAGGTCGATGATGACTTACATTCTAGATCACTTTGATAGGGGCAATTGTAAAAATAGGGAATGTTTATGCGTATTTTTCTTTTATTTTTAGCATGAATAAGGTCCACAAAGTTACGCCTGCAATGGTATATTATAATAATATAGTTAAATCTCTATTGAAAATTAGTTCGCTGAAGATTCTAAGATCGTTTCACATTATATATATTGTGACGAAACGTAATTCGCAACGTTCAAAGACACCGCCGAATTAGAAAGGTTCCCCGACCCTCCGCTAGTGGGACAAGAGCAATGTGTGGCATTGAGGCGCCACCTATTTTTACTTGATCCCCGGGTACTAAGGGTGACCTATAAAAGGCGTGACCGGAAAGCAACTGGGGGGGGGGGGTGCCGGTGGTGTAGTGGTTAGGACGCTGGCTGCTACTTGCCTGATGCTTGAAAAGGTATCGAGTACGAATCCTGCGCAAGTAGGATTTTTTCCAAGGTCGCCCGGCCCCCTGTTTGTGTGGTTTGAGGAGACCGCGCAAATTCAGCTGTTCCGTCCTTCGGAAGGGACGTTAAACTGTTGGCCCCCCTGGTGTTCTTTGTAAGAGCAGGCAAATGCCGGCACCGGGTTTCCCTCCTCACTTCCCTGGCTATTCATTGCACTACCTCTGAGATACCCATTTGTGTTGTAAGAGAGGCGAATTGGCTGGGCACTCAAAAAAACAAACTGAGGGGGGGGGGGATGCCGGCGATGTAGTGGTTAGGACGCTGGCTGCTACTCGCCTGATGCTTGAAAAAGTCATCGGGTACGAATCCTGCGCAAGTAGGATTTTTCCAAGGTCGTCCGGCCCCCTGTTTGTGTGGTTTGAGGAGACCGCGCAAATTCAGCTGTTCCGTCCTTCGGAAGGGACGTTAAACTGTTGGCCCCCCTGGTGTTCTTTGTAAGAGCAGGCAAATGCCGGCACCGGGTTTCCCTCCTCCCTTCCCTTGCTATTCATTGCACTACTACCTCTGCGGATATAAACGCCGCCACACTAAAACCTGACAGCACACCCTTCCACAATAAATACCAAAACCAAGACAGGTTCATAGCATAGCTGGCAACCTGGTTTGGGTATTGGCCATTCGCCAATCCCAACACCCGCTCTGCATGCAACTGGGTCTTTTGCCACGGCACCGTTCGCCGGTCAACTAGTCCATTAGAAATTCTGCAATCGCTAACGGCGTCAGATCGCGTTAGACGGTTAATTGTTCATTGTTCTTGCTAAGAGTTCATTGTATTTTCTAAACTTGTTCATTAAATTGGTCTTTTGCCACGGCACTGTTCACCGGCCATTAGTCCATTAAAACTCGGCAATCGCTAACGGAGTCAGATCGCGTTAGACGGTTATTTACCATAGTATTTGCTTAATTTGTCATTGTATTAAAATTTGCTCAATTCTTTGTTAAATTTCAGCATTTGGCACTTGTTAACATCGTCATATCGCGTTAGACGCTTATTTGCCCATTGTATTTTGTCAACTGCCCATTGTAATTGTTCATTTGCAATTGCAAATGCTTATTTGCCATTGCATGTGCTCATTCGCTCATTGAATGTGTTTTGCTTTTGTGTTTTTTTTCTCTTTGTTTTTTAAGCATTTTATCTAATGCTTTTGCTTGTCTCTTATGCATGAGAAGCATGTTTTTGTAGTACAGTCCTCATTGTTTATTTAATTCATCTTTGTTTCGTAAATTTAAGTTTAACCTGATGTTATCTTTCCCATCCAATCGCTTTCAATGGTATTAAGCTATATGTTCACAGTAAGAGTACCATACGTCCTATTTTTCCAACAACCCACCAAAGTCCGCACGTGACGGGTTGTGTTTAGAAGAGTCCTTTTTGGCCTGCGGGTCATCAAGAAGTCTCGAGACCACCTCCGTACGATACTTTCGTAAGAGAGGAAGGGAGTCGAAGGGGGGCGGATCGTGAGAATAAATATATATATATATATATAATGTGAAACGATCTCAGAATCTTCAGCGAACTAATTTTCAAACGCCAGAGACTAATGAATGCCTATAAGAGTTTCTGTAAGATTTAGGGTTCCATAGAGATTTTACTATATTATTATAATATAGCATTGCATGCGTAACTTTGTGGACCTTATTCATGCTAAAAATAAAAGAAAAATAATTGGTGAAACATGCCCTATTTTTACAATTGCCCCTATCAATGTGGTCTAGAATGTAAGTCACCATCCACCTGACTATGTTCTAACGCAGTCTATGCGGTTGGGAATTTATTAAACTACCGGTTCCACTAAGTTAATTTTTTTAATTCATAGATGTTTTTAAATTTGTTTTTGCTCAACTTTTTGACTTTGCCTTCAAGTTTGAGTCGAAGGTTACAGACTGTAAGTCATACTTCGATTATTCGAAATAAAATCTCCCTCTTCGGTATTCGCAATTATTAACTTTAAATTCTATTTCTCGACTTTTCGAATGATTTCTGCCCTTAAAATTCGATTTAAAGAAGATGTAACGTATTCCGGAACAAGCGGTCTCAATTGGCAATGCCACACCGAAGCCTTCAAACGCCTGTATCAAAAAACTCTTCGCAACAACTCTTAAAGTATTAAAAAAATTTCTTTGACCAATAACAAAACGATGAATATAAATCGATCGTTTATTAACACTTTTTATCAAGAAATGTAGGGCAAAAATTAGTTGAATACAATAAAAATGTTATATAACTACTTAAGATGGTAAAATTAATGTTGGCGATTTGCGTCCTCTGAACTAGGCGCCCGTGTGCGATGCACGCTCTGCTCACCCGCACAGCATGACTCAGTCAATAGGTAAATTAGGGATCTCCAATGGTTAATTAAAAGGTGAAATCAGCTAGCAGATATGGCGCCTATGGTAAAATTTTAGGATACACCTTAGTTATGTAAAATATTTTTTCCTACGTTTCAATAAATGATATAATTTTTATTAAAAATAACTTTTACATCTGAGTATTAAATAAATACTCATTTAGGAGAAAATATACTTTTGGCATTTTCTTGCGGGAAAGTTTGTTGCCTTCGTCAGGAGGCGGCGATGGCAAATGCCACCTTCACCATACCCTAGTTACAGCACTGCCTGGACCTTTCGAAACTCCAATGTCTTGGATCGCGCTCACATTTTAAATTTCGAAAGTTATTTCGGTGTTAAGGTTGATCCGTTGAATCAGGTATTTCATTATCGTTTCCACTAACGCATAACTTAATAAAACATCCCTAACATTATACATTTGCAACGTGACTGCTTCCATGACAGTGACATACATGTAACTATTATTTACAATGATTTATCTAGTACAACCGTACATCTAAATCTGAGTGAGTGCATGAAAGAATATCCATACCACGAAATAACAGGTGATGATAGTATATGATAGCTTTTTGTTCATTAAATTAACATTCTCAGAAATATTACAAGCCTAAAAAATATTTCTTGTACTAATGAAGTACATACATTTAAAAAAATCGGAAAAAATATCGAACACCGTCTAACAATAAGTGGCAGAGATTGTTAAAGTTTACTATTAAATATTTTTGGCACGTAAGAGGTCACGCGATTTGACTAGCCGGCGCTGATAATCCTATCGGAACAATTTATCGAAAACCGTCACTCACTTCTCGAATAGAAAAATTACTTGAATAGAAGTTTTTCGCTACGTAGAAGCCGTGCACACTTACCTTTGCTACGGTTGCAATTGTCCCAACGGTGGGCGCACTCTACTCTCCCACGGCGATTCCTCTAGCAGGATTCAAGAAGGATCACGCGAAAAATACATCACACAAGCATTTTCAAATCGATAGCACTGTAGATGAAAGCGGTCAGCATCAATGGATATGATGGACGGATTTCTTCATGATGATCCTAGCAAACAGAAGTGAAATTTACACGTGTGTCCATGAAAGGCCGAAAGAAATCAAAGTCATCGAAGAATAGTACGACGGAAAAGCAGAAAATCTCCCAGTTCGGAAAGACAGAAATATGAATGAGTTCAGTCGTTGCATCTGAAAAGAATGTGTTAATAACTATAAATACAATGTAAACGAGTTATATCAGGTTAAAAGATTTTTTCATTCTACTTCAGAAGCTCAAAAAAATTCCATAAAATTTACAAATTTACGTCGCAAATTTTTCTAGGTATATGATAACTTTACTTTGCCATATTAAAATAACTTAGAAAACTGAGGAAAGAATTCGAACATACAACCAACGTAAAGGATAGGAGTGAATTAAATATACTTTAATGCTTCAACATTTAGTATTACATAAGTAAAACTTATGCTATTTTACCTTACGCGTATTAGGACTTGAAATTCAAATTTTTTGAGCAATAAAAGTAAACTTCTCTTTAATTGGTATGGATTTTCAAGTGTCAATTCTCATTACTAAAATATTTCAAAACGAAAATTATCCTACACCTTCTAGCTTTCGTCAAATGGTGAAAAGAAGAGTTCCTGGAATCGAGCCTGTGGTGTTATGATAAAAGATGACCCTCTCAAAACCAGTTTATAGTCAGGTAAATGCTGAAAGATTTACTGATGAGATGTAACAAGTTGTTCTTTACTTATCCGCAACAATCTCATTTAATTGCCTATTACGTTACTCTCAGAGAAACTACGAGATTTTATTTCACTTATTACACAAAAACTTAAGTCAAATAAAACTAAAAAATAAGCAATTTATAAATTTAAAATTTTAAAAATATCAGTTATTAAAGCCGCTGGCATTATAAAAATTAAACGAAACACTTAAACAACAGAATAACGAAATAGTAAAATGCGATAAAGAATCAGGTAGTATAGATTTTTAAATGTGACGAGAATAAACTTAAGAAGTTGCGGAATTAAAACTTTTCCGTGCGTAAGACCAGCATTTTTCTAACTAATATTATTCCATCGACTCGAATTCTATATTAAGTAAAAGAAGACATCACTATCTCGAGCATTTAAGTCCCAGGTCGATAACTAAAATGTAACCTGTTTTTAAAGTAAAATTTAATATGGCCTCTGCATATTTATCTGTAATTTTTATAGAGGATGAAGATTTGCGTGGACTTAAATTCGTGTAATGTAATGGAAAAGAATTTAGAGAATAATTTCGGGGTCCCTTAATGTGTCATCAAGTTAGATTAAATTTAGCACGAAAGACGCTTCAAGAACAAGCACTTAAAAATATTTGTCTCGGGTATCTCAACAAGGTTATAAAAAACGCTGACAAAGAGGGTTCTAGACATAATCTGCATATGTCAGAAGGATAAGAGTACAATAAGGATAGAAAAATAATAGCATAACAATCATTAACTTGGGTGAATACTGAACAATTTTCATTCCTTTGAAGAAACCAAAATAATCTTCTTTACCAAAGCTGATGCTGGGTTAAGTTCTTGACAGCTTGTTAATATTGTCTGCCTTTTCACAACGTGCACAGGGGATAGTATATTTCTACACATTGGAGACCTCACATAAGTTTGCCTACACCTACGTCTTCCTCAATTTCCCATTTTACGAAACAGGATAGCACTACCTCCTCATGTTCAACTATGCCTATTGAAGAAGAATTGTCAATTGCATGAATGTATCTTCTTATAGCTTTTTGTGGATCTATCAACAAGTTAGCAAATTTACAACAGATTACTGCTCTCATTTGTAATAATTAAATAATATTTTGCTATCTTTGTCCAGCAAGTGTTATCAAAATTGTTTTTTACACTATAACCATTTAAAAAAGCATGCTGTACTATATGAAATTGAAGACAGCAACTTGAGAATCAGCACAGCATTTCAATCCAAGGGATCATTTTCAATTTTTATTTAATCTTTTCTGCCAAAATCCCACTGCAAGTTGCTGTAAATTTGACTTTGTATTGGTTAGGACAGGGATGGCAAATACACAGCACACGTGCCAATGTTGGCACGCAATGGCTTTTTTTGGCACGCGAGCCATTTTCTACTGCTGAACTATAATTATTATAATAATCCAGGTAAATTTTGAGTTACCAATATACTAAAATCAACGATAATACGATTTTCAGATAGATTTGTAGATTTTAAGTGTATTGAAAATATGTTAAATTTAATTAATTATTCTGACAAATTTGATGTAAAAAATATAAATAGCAAATACTTCAGTTGGTTAAATATAGAAAACATTGAAATGGAATTAGTAGATTTCCAATGTAGTGCCATTTGGAAGCAAAAGTTTGTCGACTTGCGAAACAATATTGAAAATAAAGAAATAAAACGATTGGGTGGAGAAATTTCCAATGTTGAAAATGAAATTTTAAAAGTTAAGAAAAGTATGCCTGAACAGTCAATTTCTTTTTAAAAAATTGCGTTGTCACTCCTGAGGTTTTTTTCTTCGGCCTATTTTTGTGAAAGCCTCTTTTCTAAAATGAATTTAATAAAAACCAAATCCAGAAACAATGACAGATGTGGACTCAAATGCTTGTATTTCTCTGTTTTCCACCAAGTATAAACCCAATATTAAAGAACTGGCATCTAATATGATCCAAAAACGTTCCAATAATTTAATATCATCAATTAAAGAATAAGTCAACACAGCGATTGCTGACTTTCAGAATCATAATAGAAAGAGACTTTTTCATTTTCCCTTTGCTTACTTTAATAGTAAAGACTTTTTACTTTTTAGTAAATAATGCAGTATTGGAAAAAAAATTACAACGATTACTTATTGTATTTTGTGATACGAAAGCAATTATAATCTTGTTTCTTTCATCCTTTGTAGTATTTTATTATTGCTGAATAAATAATATGAAAAGACCAAGTATTGACAATTTTTTTAATGGGTACATTATATATCAGGGATGTAAAATACATAGGCAATCAGGAGAGTAATACACACACACACACGCACACGCACACACATGCACACGCGCGCACACACACACACACACACACACACACACACATATATATATATATATATATATATATATATATATATATATATATATATATATATATATATATATATATATATATATATATGCACACGTGGCACTGGCCCGCCGGGTGCTACATAATTTATTTTAATACTTTCTTGGCATGCCACCTGAAATGTATTTGCCATCCCTGGGTTAGGATAAGGAGTAGATCTAGAGATGTTATAAGGTAAGGTAATTCTGATTTTTTTCAAAGGGGAGCATGATTCTGATAATTTTTATTAAGTGCAATAGTTTCTTGGTAATTAAAATTATCTTCCAACACTTTTATTAAAAAAATCATGCTGAAAATAATCATGAAAGGAAAATAGTTTAATGGCTACTGTAAAAATACAGATATGCTGCTGCATGATATACAGGGATTTTTTGAGGATAGGCTTTGAGTGCATTGCATCATTTACTGCAAATAAGTTCTACAAGTGTGTTCTGGATACTAGCTTTGATGATGTCTTAACACATTCATTTTGGTCCAAGAATCTAAGAAATTATTGCAAATGTAACTTTCGGACTCAAAAAATCATATAGCTTTGTTTTTTAATTTATAATGTATTATTATGGAAAATTAGGCAAAAATATTTTTTAAATAAAAAAATAACGAGGATGATATTGTCCGACCTGTGGATAGTCCCAAGATAAGCTAACCCTATTATCACACATAAAATATCACCAGGACAAAATATTCCGAATATGGTTTCTAGGTTTCAAGGAATGTAAATTTGAAAAAAGATGTCTTTCTTATACTCAAACAAATTCTTATAAATTTATGGGTTATTTTTTTGTAATAATGATACAATTCCTTTTCAAAAAAGTTTAATTATAATAAAATGGTTATATTATTTCTTTCACAATTATTGATTACCTATTGTTATTCTTAGTATAATTGACAATAATATTTACAATAATAGTTAAAATTTACAATGATATATACAATTTACATTTTTACTAATTGTTTTAATAAATACAAGTTTTATTGTTATTATTACCATACTTGACAATAATATTTATGATCTGCTTAGTTCGAAAACTAAAACTATAAAAAATAATTATTTACTTTTACAAACCTAATTATTTTGATATATTTCAACAACTAAAAAAATAAAAGAAAAATGATTTTCCATTTTTTCAATGGAAAAATATTTTGATATTGCATTTAAATAACGAAATAAATAAAAAACCAATAAAAAAATAATTCCCCTGAAATTTCCTACAAAAATTCCAAAAACTGGTTTTCTAATGAACAGTGCATTTGACTAGAAAACGACACACATGTCTCAAAAGCCCACAAGGCACTGAGTCTAAACCTCCCTGCAGCCTTTTTCCTAAAGTTGAATCCTCACCATGCAAGAGGGTGAAAGCAGGGAGAAAAAGCCTTGAGAGGGAACATCATATGCTGTCGTCCGTAACTGCGCTAGGATGGGATGACATCATATGATGTCTTGCACAACAAACATGTTAACTCAGTTCCAGTCATTTATCTGTTTTTTTATCAGTTGAAGTTACTTTTTCTAACTGAGAAACTGCTTTGAAGATCAATCTAATACTAATGATAACAGATTATTCAGGGGAACCACTTTTTCAAAAATGAAGCTGATCAAAAGTATGATCCAAAGCCATCTCACAAATCATATCATAATGAGTGCTCATGTGGATATACTTTGCAGTCTTGACCATTCAGATATGATTCAAATCCAGGGTGATTTTTTCATTTGAGAACCATGAAAAATAGCAGTCTCAAGATATAAATCAAGAATAAACTTGAAGATTTTTTCATTAAAGTTTAATGATACTCAAAAATGTTTTTAAAAAATCTCAAATTAAATTATGAGACTGACCGCCACCATGCTGTATATATAAATGTGCTCTCCATAGCATGTTTTGTCGCATGGACTAGGGCATTTCCTAAAAGATACAATTACATCCATGATTCTTGCATTTAGCTCATTTATTTGTGATGCTTACTTTTGTAATTTTACTTTTTAGTGCATCGCCAAAGCAAATAATCAGAGGATGTCAGATCTGGGGATCAAGGTGGCCACAATGGCTTGGAAACAATACGATCCCAAAGAGTTGGAAAAGTTCGTTAATGCTGTACTGTACTGCGATTTCACCCATGTTACATTTAAATCAGACAGAGAATGGAGAGTTTGATATAAGAGGGGGAGAAAGATGGGAGAAGAGGGGGAAGGGAGAAGAAGGTAGAGGGCAGGAGGAGAAGGTAGTGGTGGAAGATTCCCATGCTCTGAATCAACTAAAGGCAAGAATCATGGATGTCATTGTGAGTGTCTTTGGAGAAATGCCACAGTCTGCATCAGACAGCATTCTATGGAGAGCACCATTATGTATTCAGCATGGTGGTGGTCACACTCAGCATTTTATTCGAGATTTTTTAAGAAACATTTTAATATCATCAAACTTTAGTCACAAAAATTTTCAAGTTTTTATCTTACTTATGTCTAGAGAGGATGTTATTTTTCATTGTTCTCAAATAAAAAAAATCACCCTTTATTTTATAAATTTTATAAAATTATGAATTTACTCCACTGCTAGCATGGTGTAGGGTAAATATGGAAAAATAAAAAGAGGGTCCATCCAAAAAGTTTGCCCAGTGTTAAAAGTGGTTCTGATAGCATTATAGCTGTGTCATTGCCAATCTGCACCTATGTGTTTGAACTGAGGTGGCATTTTGTCTCTTTGCTTTAGACAGAAGATTTCCACAGAACAGCTCTGGCCTAAAACTTCTTCAAGTTGTAGCCATCTTGCATCTCAAAAAAATCCTACACTTCCATCTTCACCATCTCAGACAGTCCACTGGTCACCTCATCCTCTCCTCTATCAGTGCAAATTTATAGTTTATTTTTAATCCACCCTTTTAATTTTGAAAAGGAATTTTAGTATAAACAAGTGCATTGCACTTTTGATACTTGGCAGTTAATCTAAATTTCTGAAATAATTGAAAACCTGCCAACCAAAATCTTAAGTTGCATCAAATTAACCTTAGGTCCATAATAAAAAAATATTTTGGTAATCTTCTTAGTTAATGTATTTTTTCTGTATGTAGGTACTTAAAATATAAATACAAATGTAAAATTTAATACTTTCATTACATTGTGTAACTTCTCACTTGTTAACTCAACAGGGTACTATCGAGCTTGTATTACAGCTGAAAATTTTCAAGAACATGCATTTTAAAAATACTTGCCTCTTTCAGAATCTATTTTTGGTGAATTACCACTGAAGATGCATTGTAGCCAAGATACACATATGGTTTTTTAACCTTGCTGTGACTATTGGAGATACCTGAGGCAAGTACTTTTTGAATTGCTTGTTCTTAAATTCTTACTTGTTCATTTGTAAATTTTAAATATATCATGAGGAAGATGGTAAGGAGGATGGACCAACTATTGTGGCCTTCATTGCTTTCCCACGAAGCTCAAATACTCCATAAACTGAATATGGAAGATTGGATGCTGCTGGGCCTTGGTCAATTCCATTCACATAAAAATGCAATGCACCAGTACCACTTCTCATAACACCAACACGATCACTAACCTAGGAGGACAATACAATATTTTTAGACTAACATAAAAGAAACCCTTAAATTTCTCATAAAAATTTTTACTCTCTTATATGTATTTCACTAAATAGTTAGTTGTATCTTATGTGAAATAAATTCCCATTTAGGATTTGCTTAAAGTTTTCTCTAAGTCTATCCATATTTTTCTTATTCAGATTGTCTCCAATTTCCATCAATCTGGATGAACTAGGTTCTACTTCATTAAGAATATTCTTTGCATAACAGTCAAAGCAGAAGATTCCAAAATGATAATAACTCTGAAGTTAGAGAATCTTGTGTAATTATAAGGATCCTAAAAAACTGTTATTTTTATTTCTGTATACAGTGGAAAAATGAAGCAGTGTAATTACATGATAAATTAAATTAATATCTGGGATTTTGCTATGAACCACTAGAAAATATATGCATATTACACCAGTGGTGGGCAGCCGTTTCTACATGGCAGGCAGCAGTGGTGTCAAATTCCTCAGTGGGCCTCATTGCAAGTTGTCAAATCTTCAGCAGGTCAGATTAGACTTTAAATAGGACATTAGAGATTCTTAGGTATCATATCAGTTAAAATCAAGTCTAAATTAGGTTTTCAGAGTTAACATTTCATTGTCAAGTGTTTTATTCTTGTAATTTGAATGTATGTGACATCTATCGTTGTCTCTTTTTAATCATAGCTTTGTGGGCTGCATAAAACACTATTGAGGGCCACATGCAGCCTGAGGGCTGTAGGTTTCTCACCACTGCATTACATGATCTCAAAGCAAAAACTACACTATAAAACTAAGTAAATTTTCATATGTGATTAAGAAATTTATTTAATTCTAAAGTATAAATATGGGTTTTATTGTTTCTTTGTTATTTTAGCAAAGTCTTTAATTTCTTCCTTCAACATAAGAGAAATTATCATCAACGTTGTTACTTATTTTAATGAAAAATGTTACATACCTTAAGTCCATTCAGATCTTGTGAATATTCTTTTAAGACCATGGTAAAATTGTTCCACAGATTATTGTCATACAACATCCATGTTTTGGGTCTTAAAAATAAAAGTATACAAACAAATTAAAAGAATAATTTGAAATGGACATCACATCATATATTGCTAGTCCTGACCAGTGGTTCTCAGAGAAAAATTCGTCGTGGCCGCAGATGCAGCCACTTGCCATGTTGTGGTGACTGCATTGTTTAACCCTTGAGCACTCACGTATGGGTAAAAAATACCCAAAACATTTTCAAATGTGAATAGTGCTTTACAATGTATGGCTGCTAACTTCATTTGCCTAGTAGCTAAGTTTTGAACCATGCTTTGTATGTCCCTCTATATTTCAGTCATGCTTAGTCATTCTGTGTGGTAAGACCCTACTTGTTTTGACAGATCTGGGTAATTTTTACCACCATCTTTTATAATTCCAAAAAATCATCCAATCATTCAATATTATTTGGCTTTAAAAAGAAAATTACTATTTTGTCTTATGTGCCGAAGAAAAATAAATGTGTCTTGCTACTAACATCATTGCTTCATGATGACAAAATCACTGAAACTGAAAATCAATTACCTGAAGTTATTACGTTTTACAACTCCACTAAATGTGGAGTGAATATTGCCAATCAGTTATGCACCTACTACAGTGTGGCTCAGAAATGTAGTAAGTGGCCTCTCATTTTTGACACATTCACAAATGTAGCTGACATCAACTCCTGAATAATTAAGCTGCCTATGCAGGAGCTACCATTGAAATAAAAAAGTCGAAAATTGTTTCTAAAGGATCTTTCCCTAATTGAACCCCACATCAATCGTCATGCTCAAGTTTCAATTCTATTTTCTTCATTGAAAGTTTCATGTACCCAGTTTTCATCTATTCAAGTTGAAGAAGACGAAGGTATTCCTAAAATATTAAGACTTGATAAACAATTACATTGTAAAATTTGCAAATCTGATCGGAAGACTAAAAGTGCATGTATGTATTGTAGACGTTACATTTGTCATGAGCATACAACATTGATTTGTGGGAAATGTCCTGAAAGAATTCAATACCAAGAAACTGAATGTTCAGACACTGATGTACAATAATCTTCTTGAAGTAAAATGTGACATTACATTACTCATCACAGTCTGAATATTAATTATTGCTGTTTAAAATATAATTTTGCTGGTGGCTACATTAAGTATCTGGTGGCCACACTAGTCTAGACAAGTCATTGCATTTATTTGCATCAGGTTATGATGATAGCAACTGTTACTACAAATTAAAAAATGGCCACTTTTCAAAAAAGAATAAATGCAATTAAAACAATTTTTTCTTATGAAATCTGCTATTGCACTATAACTTTCATTCAAAACCTCTTTCATTAATTTTTTTGGCAGATATCCTTCATGATTTGTTTTGATTTGATTTACCATTATAGAAAACACAATCCATAATTAATTCATTAATTTCTGTTGGCATATGCATACACAGCAATAAAAATACAATATCCCTCATTAAAACTCTGATCTATTTGAAAAATTAACTTCCCTGGCAAATACATATAAATCAAATCACAGAGATTAACAAAATTTTATTTACTTATTATTTTAGAGGTAATTTTTTACTATTAGAATGGACTTTTAATCAAAAATACATGACCAAGGATTTCTTAAAAATATTTTAATATTTAATTTTCATACCTAAGGCGATTCATGTCCTCGGGGATTTCTATATCATTTGGTGACTGGGTTGTGACACCAATCCCCACAGAATGAGTAAATTTGCTGCTTATATTTTCAAGCCTTAATTCAAAAAGCTCATTATCATTTAGAGGTCTGTTCGTGAGCAAGCCTCCACCAAAAAATGCATTTATACTGAAATTTAAAAAAAAATGTACCATACCATAGAATATCTTGGAAATAAATTACATATAAAATGATTCAACAAAGTAAGTCACTATTCATAAGAGTAAAATTAGAAAAATTCAATAAAGGACTGAATGCTTTTATTTTTATAATGTATTTCATTTATTTCACTGTTTTATGTAAGAGTTTTTCAACCAGGGAAGCCTGCGTTTTAAAGGGATAGACAAAAATATTAAAGATTATAGTGTTTCTACTTACTTCAGATTTCACCCATAACTCTTGACTCAAAGGCTGTGCTTTGACAATTACAAATAAGATAATGAAACATCATAGAAATGTCTTTACTGACAAAACGGAACTGGGATAGAAAATTATTTCTCATAGTAAGTAAATTATTGATAGGTTGATTGGTAGGTCATTTTTCATGCAAGAAGTTTCACACTGCCATTAATTATAATTATAATATAAATATGCATCACAGTTTTATTTCTGGCATTTATATGCAGTAATCCCCCGATTTACGCGATAGACGCGTTCCTAGAAATCGTCGCGTAAATCGAAAATATTTTTCCTATAGAGAATAAGGCGATAGGCATTATTTATGTTCCTGACTAGATGCCTACAACTTACAAACGTCTTAAAATTCGAATCGATGAGCGTTTGATGCCATAAGGCAGAGTTTCTCAACCTTCTTCACGTTGCGCACACCGAGTGCTGGGTTTTGCGTCGCCGCGGCACGCCTAATCCCGGCTAACATTGACGACTTGAGGTTTGCGCAAAATTTTCAGCATTAATTCACTAATGAATAACTGACGTAGCATCTTAAATTCGCATGAGGGGTTAAAATACAAAATGCTATTAAATTATATATATTAATTTAATACATACGGAACTTTCCTAAAAACCTTACGAATAATTTTTCATGCAAAAATTATGGCAGTACTCACCAAAAGTCGTATAGAAATGAGCTTAATGGACCCAGGTAATCAACTCGGAATTTCAGCTAGTATTTAATCAATAAGTAAAAAACTATTTAGGGTACATCTTGTGCTCTAATCAATTAAAATACGGGTATGGCCGCAAGAATAAAATCGCGTTAAACCGAATACGCGACGCGTAAATCGGAAAATGTTCGTAAAAACAAAATCGCGTATATGCGAAAATGCGTAAATCGGACACGCGTTAATCGGGGGATACCTGTACATCAGCAATGTATTTTAATACAAAAGTTTTGTTCATATCCTTGTCATTTAAAAATATGCTAGGAGGTATGTGACTATTCAAAAAAATACCCATAAAAAGGTCAAAAACCTCTTTTTTATGTTATATATTAGTTTGGGTTGATATTTTATTGTATATCTATGGAGTAATTTATGGAGTAGAGGAACATTTTTTGATTGAAATGAATGTTTATAATACTTACTATATTTTTTGTGCAGAATATCCATTATTTATGACAGCAACATTTGTACCACATTTGTTATGAAATAATAATTCTTCCATGTGCTTTTCATTAATATCGTCTTAATGAAAGAGATAAAACATACACCAATTAGTCAAAATGCTGGCACTTAAGCACTAGAATAAATTTCATCTACACAGAACTCTCAAATCCAACATCTTTGGGACAAGGAAGCAGCTGATTTTCAGAATATCCTAGATTTCATAAATATACCCCAATGGAATATGTGAGCTATGAAAAACTTACAATTATT
Source organism: Tanypteryx hageni (assembly GCA_028673005.1). Classification (NCBI taxonomy): domain Eukaryota; kingdom Metazoa; phylum Arthropoda; class Insecta; order Odonata; family Petaluridae; genus Tanypteryx; species Tanypteryx hageni. The sequence goes on from CM054115.1 coordinate 35,163,821, forward strand.
TCTTATGCAGAAAATAAAAGTGTTAAAATTAAGAAATTAATAATAATACAAAACATTGAACAGCAAATAAAGAATAATATAGATTTATCATGTACTACAAAAGTCAAACAATCCATCTCATTTCCTCGTACCAATTTTAAAGCAATAGGAAGAGGATACTGTACTTCAAAGTGGTGGAGATGAAATTAATATGTATGTTGGTTATCCAGACTGGCCGAGAAGAATGGTATAGGATTTTTAAAGAGCAGTAGATGACTGTAATGGCATAGTTTTGGGCTGTATTTTAAAAATGGCTGGTCACTCGGAGAAGACAGTTGTTAAAATTCTGGATTTGATAAATGGTACTGTATGGTATACGCAATGCTTGAATTGGAAAATTTTAACAATGGGAATGCTAGTAACCAGAACATTCTGTTCTGATTTTTTTTAAACAACAGGAATGCTATGGGCTTCATTTTGTATCAAGTGGAATGGTGTTTCCATGCGTTCCTGGCCAACTTGAGCACTGGGTATATGGAAGAATTATATAACACTAATATAAATCGCAGCAAATCATCATATGCAATTAGTGCTCTGTTGCCTTCCAGAAGACATGGATTTGGGAAATACTTTTAAAATATTCAGTTTTTGGGAGAAGTTAGTTTTTAGGTACTGAATATCAGTAGTTATACTGAATAGTTATACAAATTACAAGCATAACTTTGCGCATCAGATATTTAGTACCTGACAGTTTTTAGTGTTGCATCTGAAAATTAACCGAAAATGGCTTGAAGTTTAAGAATTTAATATTATGACACACACTATGAGGAAATTTACAGGAACGCGTGGAAGCATGGATGAAATTCATTTAGGGGGTAGGCAGATACTCGTGTTAACTTCGATTAATGTAATGATTTCATAAGACGTTTTATACCAGGTGAGAAAACAGCGTTTACCTCTGATTACACCTTGGATGTGCACAATCCGCTTTCCTCCGCAATCGATAACACTACGCTTCACGTCCACTCTCACGTCGTCAGGCGAGTTGTTCCAATCCTTGAAGGATGAGAATGTCACCCAACTGCCTGAGCCGTTATTCGTACCACGAATTGATAGGCTCAACGTCCTGTTTGCGCTGGATGGTACATCGCATTGTGGGCCTCCAGCCACAGCAATCGCCACGCACACCAAAAGAGAGAGAGCCGCGGAGAACATAACATACCGCTTTACCATTGCAAATCGATGGCCCTTGCGTGGTTTTGGTTCTCCTACTTCTTACTACTAACGGTTTAAACAGGAAACTGGAATCTTATATATTCGAGTTCCCGATCCCGTTAAGTCTCGTGCATAGAGGTTTTTTTATAAGTCAACGAGTCGTTCGAGTAAAACGATCCTTGTACACGCTGATTCGTTTCTGCCCCACAAAGAATTGACGCGCCTCGCCTTTTAAGTACGATTTGGGAAACAGTTGTTCTTTGTCCCCAACTACTTTGATGATTTAAAGTTTTTTTCGGTCGATTCACCTTTAACACTCGGTTTTAAACTCCCAACATGTTCCACTAGGAATAAATAAAGTATCAATTTCGGCAAAAAATATTTTAAAGAAATATTTTCGAAATATACCTTTCGGGTCTCCTGAGACCCGAGGTCCGTACTCCGAGTGTTAATAATATGGACCTTAGAACTATTATTTCTTACGTTACGTCCGTATTTCAAAATTTATAAAAATATTTGTTCTTAAAGTAATGCATCCGAAATATTTTTTTAAGGATTATTGAAGTAGTGACAGCTACTCGTTTATCGCTCTTAATGAACTGTATTTGTTGGTGTTTCATAAATATCCTTATCTTCGGTATCACGTCCTAATTTCCTCATCTTCGATCCTCTTTTTCCCTTTGATCTCTCCCTTTGCGCTCTCACTTCTTTCTCCTCCCCCTCTCTTCTTCCCTCCTCTCCTTACAAACTTTCATAGCGCTCCTCCATCCTCAAACGATTTATTTCCACCGCGATCCCTTCGCTATCCTCCATCACACAAACGATCCACTGTATTTCGGAGTCGCTCTGACGAAATCGACGAAAGAAATTTTCTGCAAGCTGATTCATCGCAACCACTACTGTCACCCTCACCGAAAAACTTTGCAGTGAGGGTATTATTTTATGACGTCCAAGAGACCGTCAGACGAATTTTAGGTCAAAAAAGAGGAAAATTGTGTACAAAGTACTAATAGTCCGTAAAAGCAAACGCTCGGCTTCCTTTTTTGCAATCACAAAGACACGAATTCAGCACGTTCAACAAAAATTGTAAGAGAATGATACTTTGCATTTAACATATATCTCGTAAATAACTTTGAAAGCAATTTGCTAGTTTCCAATTTGTTTTTTTTTCGCACCTCTCGTTGCTTCAATTGTTTAAAAATAGTCAAATAACACAGCAGGACAGGAAGTTGAGAAGCAGTTCGATTTCTTCAAGGATCACAAAAATTATATTCATGTAATAGAGAATATTGATTTAAGCGATCTTTTTTCCATGTCACTTCATTGGAAATGATTTACTTTCTCTACTTTCAACAAAAATCCCCGTCATGGCCGTTGGTACACACCCACGCGCGAGATATTTATTTTTAGATGTCGCCAAGTCGGTCGTCCTGAACACCTCGGAAAACTATCCCCTACTCCCTTCCCATTTCGACGTCTTGCGGTCTGTCCTTGTGTGCGCTGCTTTACGCTTTTAGCGCTCTATTTTAGAAAAAAGATTTTATTTTCACTCCGTCCGTCCATTCGCAATATGTTGGAGCACCGAGGAGAACTGGTATGCTAAGATTGTCAGGATAGTTTTGGCTGGTGACCCACATGAACCATATTAATTTTGGGGTCCGTCCGTCTGTCTCTGAAATTATTTTTGCGAAGACTCCATCCAAATACTTATAATATAGGCGGAGGTATATCAGGCAAAGGATCGTTGAAAGTATAAAAAAACATGAACTGGTGAGAGGTCCGTTAAAAGTACAATAATATAAAAAAAAATTTTTTTTCAGGGATCCTTTCCATGTCGTAAGCATCAATATAGGAAGTAGCGTGTGCCGAGATCAATGAAGAATATGCGATTTAATAATGTAAACTTTGTGTAGACAATCGTGTGTTGAATAACTTGAGAAAAAATCCGAATCACCACCAAACAACATAGAAAAAAATAAAAATATCAACGTGGCTGTCCAGTTAAATTTTAATGCAAAAAATGATTTGTAAAAGGAGGCGAAATGAAAAAAACAAACCCACGAGGGAATCAAACTGGCGCCCCTACGTTTCGGACGCAACCACTATACGTCTTTCTGTCATTAGTTTGAATTATTGTTCATTTTTGCGTATTGTCTTAACTTTGGAGGAGCCGTGTCGATCCTTACTGATAACAATCAAAGGGATCAATTTTTAAAAGTTGCCTCTCATTTTTAAACTTCTTGAACTTATTATTTATGCCCATGTCGATACTTTTGTAATAAAGTGTGGTATGTTAAGAAGATCTTGCTTTTCGGTTTACCAACACTTATATTTCCATAAGACATCTCTCCTACCCATAGGGCGTCATCTTACCTACCCTAGGAGGAGAGATGACAAAAAACGGGGTTTTTAAAAATCTCTTAAAATCATATTTGAAGCCTTTTTAAAAAACTATTTCTATTTTTCCTAATATGACTAATAACTGTAGAATCCATGATTATCAGCGATCTCATGGTTTTTCACCTATTCTAAAATCTATGATTTTTTGTTGAATTGTGCGTCTCCCCTCGCTTTACCCTACGTTAATTTTTTTGTATTGTGAAAATATTAATAATAATTTTTTATTTATATTTATTTATAGTGATACACGTGTGTGTTTAATAAATACAGTAGAAATTCTTCATTGAAATACTTGGACAATTGGACTTTTTCTTGCGATTGTCTGTTAGGATTCTATAAAATCGCTTTTGGAATTTACTTTTGCAGTTCTTTTTTAACATGTTGAAATTGTATGTACTTATGATTATTATAGGTAACTGCAAGTTATGGTAATTTAATGAGGTCTCGATATTTTAAGGTAAAAGTTAACTCTTCGAATTTTTTCAGAATACAAAACTGAATACGAACGTTGCTTAAAAACTTCATTTTAGACCCCGGTGGTTATTACGAAATATTAATAGTTACATCATGAGATGTACCGTGTATCTAAATCTTCTTATGACTGAGGACAATTTAATTTAAACCAAACGAACTACTCGTCGGTTCGGAAATCTAGAATGACTAAGAATAAGGAATTTTAAATGTGAAATATACGTATAATAAATTACTATTGTCCTACTTAAAGGCTGTTAAAGTTTTGGCGTGCATTAAATTTAGTTGAGCCTGGCTTAGTAATTTAGCACTGCCGGTTGCATAAGATGGAGGAGCTAATTCTTTCACTCGTACCATTACGTCCAATTCCACGATTTTAGCAAAGATCCATCGATTCGGTGAATGAGCTTGATTTTATTTCTCGCCTTGAAATTATTCGCAATGTATTTCTTTTAAGGTTTTATTCGTTCGATATAGTTACGTGAAATCTAGGATGCATCGAAAAATGTTTGTGCATAGCATCGAAAAAATTTAGTACTTCAGGGAAAGTGATAAATCGTTTCAAGAATAGAATGATTGTCCCACCAAAGTCACCTAAATGCGATTTTAAGGGAGAATGTGTCGTTATCGACCATAAATCCTACACGTGATGTTGAAATTTGGCTATCCTACGAATGGTATTGCCAACTTTTTTCGTGTGATCTACTGTGATAAGTTTTAAATACTCGGCAGCCGGCCTATTCATTTATCTATGCAAATATAATAGAGCGGTGAAGAAAATATGAAATGTAATTATGGCTGTTATACGCATTCATGGTAAAAGTAACAGCCACAAATTTATTAAAGAGCTTAAATTGAAGGGTCCTCTTAAAAATTTCGACATTTTTATCTTAAAATTCTTGAAAATAAATAGAAGCCATTTCGAAAACCCCTTTGCGACCACAAGCATACGACAGACGACCATGGGCTTAGAAAAAGTGCCAATGCCATCTTACGTCCCTATTGCATTATAAATGGTTAACTGCCATTTTCCTGCAAAACTTTCTACTCATTTTTAGTTCCTTAGAAACATTGTAAATGATAAAATATATCAATTCTACGCAAAACTTGCCTTAAAGAGTCATTTATTTATGAATAAAAATTCTTCAGCAGGAAAGCGTTGGTTCAATTTCATTCGTTATTGAGAAATCGGCCCCCCTAGTTGCAACATGGACGCATGCAACCAAGATGCGGCAACGGCATTTTTAGCTAATGAACACACTCGCACGCCAGGTTCTTGCGTCATTCTATTTTTTATTTTGTTTTATACTCTTCTCTCTTCATAACCACTTTTCCGGAACGGTCGGCCGTCAAAGGCCTGAGAACAAGGAGCAGTCATTTCGCCTCAACGTCTCTTTGTTTCGCCTTTATTGATCTCGTCATTTCGATCGGAAAGGGAGACGCTTATTCGAACTCGATGAGGCGAATAATTAATCGAAGAGAGCGCGATGGCGAGAGACGATGCGGCGGTAGAAGATGGAAGGGAAGAGAGGAATAAAAAATAAAGAAGGACGGGAGATGATTGGATAAACCTCCGGAGGGATCAGCGGAGGAAGAGGAGAGAGATTTCAAATGGAAAATAAGAACGGAGAGAAATGTGGGTGAAAAGAGGGAGGAGGCACAGTTGGTGGGGAAAATCGAGAGGGGATCGGGAGGGGAAAATGGGAGGAGCATATATCAGGGGGAAGAAATTGATTAACCGTTATAGAAAAGGCATAAATACTACAGAGAGTAAACGCTTGAAAAAGTCATCGAAAGGATTTTGGTCAGAGCACGAACATAACGGTGAGTTCTATTGGTCTCCGAAGATGATCGGATCTTGTGTTACGCTGCTGACAGTCTTCTCGCTATGCAACGGAATCGTGCTAGGAGAGACAGAATGTGGTGCAGCTGCAAATACCAAGCTTGGCTTCAATCTCATTGTCCAGAGCAAAAGAAACGAAAGTGGTGCGTGGGTGACCACCTTTGTGGCCCAAAGGGATATGGACAATAAAACTGATACAATGATTCTGGATTTGAAAAATAAGATTGTCGAGTGCGGAGGAAAGCAGATATTTCAAATTCAAGGAACTTTTAGAGGTAAGAAATTTTAAATAATATACATAGTACCACCCGGTTATAGAGCGGGTTTGAGGGGTTGCACGATGTCCCACAGCATAAGACCTCCGCGGCATATGTCGCGAATGACCCAATGCGTTACGTTCATACCAACACTAAATAAACTTTTTTAAATTTTATTTTATCCCTAAAAAGAACAAAATATAAAAAAGTTTGGCAACTGTACAGTGTATCACAACTAGGCGCGTTTCATGATATGTAGTATTTGTCTACCAAATATTTCTTCTCTCCCCTAAGTTGCTGCATTAATAAACGTATGTAATTTTAGTATATTAACTAAATATGTACTGGAAAACAATATATCAATAATTATACTAGATAAATATTTAATTTATATTTAACCATTTATTTTCTAATCAGTTGTAATCAATCAAACAATCGAAAATTATTTAAAACCTACCTCATTTAAGTTAAGTAGTGGTAATATTTACGTTTTCGTTCTTTTCTCGGTCGTAGATATTTCATTTCCTTCCGCTTACAAAATGCGACATACACACGTAAGGAAGTTAAACGTATTCTCATAATTATAGCAGATCTTATTTACTTCACTTGCTGCGAAGATTGTTTACGTTGAAAAAATTACGTATCCATGCATGATTTTTTTTTCTGTTCAAAGCAAATTGCGACTTTCTTGTTTGGTTTACTTGAAAATGGCTACTCTTACAATAAAATGAATTTGGCAGGAAACATTTTTAGATTAGTTCTACAAATTTTGTTTGAAAACTTTTTCGATATGACGTATTTTACGAGTTACGAGGAAAAGTTGGTTTTTTGTTTTCAGCAAAGTGGTATCCCGACTTGAGTTATCTAAACCATTTATGCCATTTTCTTACTGACGTTGGACATGTCCTAATACCAAATTTCATGAAAATCCGTTTGGTAGAAGCCGAGAAAGAACATACGGACGGACAGAACGACGCTAGAAACGAAACGCGCCAAAAAATGCATTAGTCAACACTTGGTAAGCCAATGGAATTTTTTTCAAGTGGAATGATGAGGGAGGAAGGAATCCGCGATATAAACAAAGAAGCTATAACCGGAGAGCACTGTGCTAATTTTTTACCGATTCGTTCGCGTTTAATAGTTATATATATATACGTATACTAGTAGATGGTGCTTGCATTCTGCAAGAATGTCATCTCACCTTGAAATAACATTCATTTTTCAGACAGATATTTCATCATTACAAAATTTTTTTTAATTCTAAATAATTCACCTCCGCTGCGATTTTCGTTTTTCCCTTGTGTAAAAATAATAGATTAAAACATCCTCAAACTTTGCAATTATCAGAATTTTATAATTTCTCCATTATGGGGTGCTAATGCTACACATTTCTGCCAAATTTTAAAGCTGTAGCACTTCTAGCAGTGAAATAATATTTTTCTAATTGTTTAAAATTTAAACATTTTTAGCGGCCGCCGCAATATAATCATGGAGAGATTCATACGTTTATTTCTGCAAATGCGCTACTCTGTAAATAACTTGAAAATTTCATCCTCCTAGCTCATCCCGTAGTACCTAAGCACTTAGCTATTTTTTTAAACTTTAGGAATTTTTAACTGCCAAACAAATCAAAATAACTAAATTTGTATAATCCATACTTCGTTTTTTTTACAAATAATACCTCTAAAAAAATTTCAGCTCCGTAGCACATTCGGAAATACGTAAACCTTGAAAATTTGTTTAAACAATTGAGAATTTTTAGCGGATGCATTGTTGCAGTTTTTCAAGAATTTCGTTTTTTCTAGTCGGTTTTGCACAAAATCCCACCTAAGAAAAAATTTCGAATCTCCACCTCATCTGGAAGTGCCTAACCATTAGTATCCTCCTATATATATATGTTATATCCTCCTCTGTAAGGAACGTCTATATATAATATATATATATATATATATATATATATATATAGCACTCTGATATTTATCGAAAAGGTTTCCTCGTATGTTTCATTCAAACAAAAATACCTAAACGTAACAACAATTTTGATTTTTTAATCTGGCAATAAAATAATGACAATATGTATGATATGTACATAGAAAATGTTTTGTAATCTTTGTTTTTCAAGTCAGTGACATCCAGCATCACTTATAATGTGTGTGATTTCTTTGTATTCCATAGATACACCTTTGGAAAAATACATAGCAGGTCTTTTATTCCACCAAAAGTGTGGGAAAAATATTGGCATAACCAACAATGGGCGCACAATACAAAAATTAAAGTAAGTATCATAGAATAAGAAAATAAAAAAAACTAAGGTATTTTTTTAGATCACAGATCACAAAAACGTTTTATTGAAAGGGCCATATGAGAATTTATATACCACTGTGCAGCCCATATAAGACCTTTCAAATAATTAACTGGACCATGTTTACATTTAAAAGAGGTAGTTTTGAGAATTTATTTAAATTGATAATGTGTCATATGCCTAGTAATAAGTATATTACATCCATATACTAAAAATATCATTAATGTTTCATAAATGAATGACATCTAATGACACCTCCTGCTGGAAAATATATTATTTTGCACCTCCTATAGATATCTATGAGGTAAGGTGTGCCAGATGAAATCATTGCCTACCTATGTCAAATATGGCATGTAGGGCATAATTTGGGGACTTCTGCTTTAGATGTCTTCATAAATGTATTTGTTTCACAGTGTTGAGGACCGCATAAATGCAGTGGCTTTCACAAATCGCCCTCTACAACAAAATGAGCTTTTTGAAGTCAAGTTGGACAAGAAAACTGACAAACTTGGATACTTCATGGGCATTGGAGTTACTACACACTCCCCAACTGATATTGAAATACCTACTCACATGAATTCTGTCAAGTAAGAAAGTGATTTGTGAATTGTTTTAATTATTATTCTGTTAGTTAATTATAAGTGCTAACTGTAGCAAAATTTAATTTATAAAATACCTCTTTATCTATCTAAAAATACATTTAAAAAAGTAAACCCAAATAAAAGTCAGGATTGGTAATCAACATCTCAAATATCAGTTTCTTATGTTATTGAATCATTTGACTCAAAATAAATGCTTACTCTCGATGCATTAAAATTTTCATTACGTAAGCATAGGCATCAAAATATTCAAATTTCACAGCATTTGGCTTGCATCATGTTTGTTTCTTAAATATATATATATATATATATATATATATATATATATATATATATATTATAGAAAACAAAGTATATATAGGAAAAGGAAAGGTAAATAAGCAGCAGGTAGTTGTTGAGGGAAGGAAGCCCAGTGGACTCTTACCAATAGGAGAGCAACTGGGATGTCAGAGAGACACATTTACACATGTGAACTAATGAACTTTCAGGATGATCCCTTTGTCAGCACAAGAGAGAGACAGTTCCTTCTCACATACCTTATAATCTTCCCAGCCAGATGACGTACTGAACATTTCCTCTAATGCTCTCACCCTTACTGAGAATGCACTTCTCTCCTATGGCATTTCCTTCTTTCCCACCACCAAATTTGACCATTTCTGTCTCCTTATCAGCATACAAGTCTGTGTCACCTCACTCTGTCCCAAAGCCTCCCCACCTAAATCTGGCCCCTCATTTTCCTTTGATGCACTCCCAAAACCCTTTTCCACCTTTAGACCTCCTTCCCAATACATCTCACCATCCCATCAAACAATATTCTAACTCCTTCATTCACAGAGTCATCCAGCCCAATTTTTCTGACCTCCATGACCACCACAAAAACCTGACAAAATCAGAAAGACATGCAATCTCTTTGCTGAAATGCAACCATAGTATAATCATTCACCTGCAGACAAAGGTGGTACCACCATGGTAGTAATGGACCACTCCTCTGCATCCTGCAGGATCATCTCCCTGTGGCAGACCCCGGTGCCTCACATGCCCCATAACCTCACCCTCGAACTCCTTCTCCAACCCCACCACTAACATCACATACTCCATAACTTCTCCTACCAACTGCACCACCTGCAATGTCATTTACCTCATGAGATGCACCCAATGGCCTGCTTTTTATGTTGGCCTCACCATGGTCATTCATGTGAATGAACACATCTCAAGAGTTCACAGTGAGGGCCAACCACACCCTCTCTGCCTCCGCTACCTATCTCTGTCAGTGGGAACTTGCCCACATCTACCTTCTAAACTTTCTCTCCTTCTGTCCTTAACCTCTGCTAGCATTTCATTCCTTCTCCTCCATCCTCCCCCTCCCCCTGCCCTCCTCCTATCCCTGACCTTTTCAAACTACATTTCCCCCCCCCCATACCTCCACCTAGGGATACGGAAAAAGTATCGATACTTTACTGACATCGGTAATTTCCTTTCGATACCAAGTACTTTTGTACTCGATTCTTTTCTTTCAATTTTCTAGTGACATCAGTACTTTCGGTCCGATACTTTTGGGGTATCGATACTTTTCATTCGATACATCATATGATTACAGTATCGATACTTTCGTTTAGATATCATATCCCTACCTCCACCTAAGCGTGTCACTGCCATCAGTTATCTCCCTCTTTTCCTGATAAAGGGATCATCCTGAAAGTTCTTCAATCTATGTGTGTAAATGTGTCTCTCCGACACCCCAATGGCTCTTCTATTGGTAAGTGTCCACTGTGCTTCCTTCCCTCAACACCTAGTTGCCATTCACTAATCTATTTGTAACAAAATGCATCATTCAGTGTATGAGATTTTCAGATATAGTTAAGTTGACTTTTATTCCGCATGTTTTCAAATTCACTACGACTTAAAATTTTCATCAAGTGGAGATTTTTTCAATAATTCACTAAAATATGCAATTGTATCTTTTCAGAACTGGAACTTGGATGTTGTATCATAACCATGTGTTTAACAATGGAAATGTTATTATACAAACTCAAACCCTGCAACATTTAGATAAGCTCCAGGTATTAAAGCACACATCATCATGATTCATTAAAAAAAATTGTGTACCATCGATACAAAATTACTCATCAATTAGTGTTTCAATTCATTTTAAAAAATAAACTGAAAGTAATGATGACTTTAAAAAAAGGAGTTACCTGAGTATGATTAGTTATAGGTAGATTTAATTACCATATTTCTTGGCATATAAGACACACTGGGGTATAAGATGCAACCAGGTTTTTTAGAAGATCTTACAGGAAAAAAAGAATTTGGGTCACCAAGACAGTTAGAAAGGTCCATGTCATGTATCATTTCCAGCCATGATTAAGCTCTTATCTGGCAAAATTTACAGATAATATTATGGCATGATAACAGTTAAATTTAATGTTTTAGATAAACTTCATTTGTAAAATAAATAGGGATGATCTAAAACATAATTAACTGCTTCGAGACTTCTATAGCTAAATGTCCCATGCGCGAACTCGTCAGTCCTATCAATTAAGCTGCCCGAGTGCTCCACACGCATCACCCATAAAAATATCCTTTACTAATATAATTACTGTATATATATATATATATATATAAATATATACTGTATACATTAACCACATTTTCATTATTAATAATGTATATTTTAATGTCTTTGCGACGAATTACTGCTAATTATTCCATTTTGGGGATAAGTGTGTTCGTTAGTGTTAGTATTGAGAATAGATAATCTTACCTTCAGTGTATAAGGTACAGGCTGATTTTGGGGTCATTTTTCTGGAAAAAAGTGAATCTTATATGCCAATAAATACAGTAACTACCTGCAAAGAATTGATTTTTAAACTAAAAACAGCACCAGTTATTGATTAATCATAGTTCTTCATTAAAGGGTGTTTGAAATTATGAAGGATAGGTATTGATTGTTGTCGCAATACTCCATTTTAATCTTGATATATTACCTTTTTGCATGAAACTGTTAGAATACTTAATCAAGAAAATATTTCCAAATAGTTTCATAATTGACCAGCTGTGAATTTACAAATCAACCTACACAGAGCACACTTGCATAGCAACTAGATAAGGAATATTTTTTTAAATAGCACAAATTTATTTCTAGGTTGGTGAGCGAGTTGGGGTGATGACAAGTGAAACTGGCACTTTGCACTTGTTTGTCAATGGAGCTAATCGTGGGCCTGTTGCATCGAACATCCCTCATCCTGTATATGGGGTCTTTGAATTATATGGTGATTTAGCTCAAGTCACCATCACCAATACAGCCTCACCATCCTTAAATTAAAAACTTTTCTACTGGACAACCAACTGTCTTAAAACAAGTTCTCTCTGCTTACAGGTGATATATTTTACAAAAGATCACAAATGTGAATCTAATTAGAATGCATGGATTTACTCAGTTAACCAACCAAGTAAGTCCATATATTTTAATGACTATAAAGATACCATATTGTCTCAATTATAAATCAATGTATTTTTTAATGTAAGCCAAAAATTCATGCTGGCCTGAACATTATATCCTAAGATATCTTTCTTAGTACTGAAAGTGAATAAAAGTAAACTTGTCAATTGTGGTATGCTACAAATTTTTGAAAGATGAAAGTATCGCATTTATTTTAGTTGTTCATATTTACACTGGAAATTATGAGTAACCTATCAGGTATTTTGAAATATAAATGCAAATATTTTCTCTCCCTAAATTTCTTCTTTCATGCAACCTCCAAGTTTCAAGATTCACTTATATTAGGTTGCCTTACAGTCAAACCAGTATGAAAATTCCCTTTCATGGCTGTAAAATTTAGGAAATAAGTTTATTAACATATAAATACTTCTAACTGCATTTAAAGGTTTAATTATGAGAGAGATATCTCCTTATCTAAACATGTTTTTTGCAAAATTTGCCCAAATGATTTGAACAAATGAATAACTTACACAATGAATGCATCGTATGCAAAGATGTCTTGCCAAAGGAAACAAAATATTAATTCAAGAAAGCCCTGAAAGTTTAAAGGCTTCAAGATAAAACTCTTGATGCCATTCACTGCATTGGCATCACCTTTGATTTAAATTATTTAAGGAGAGGGCTTCATATATGATAAAACCAATAAACTTGAAAAAAATGTTCAGTTGCAATCATTTTCACCTCATTATTTCTTTCCTAATTGCTGTAAGAAAAGCAAGAGATTTACTTCATTACATCAAAAAATGACATTTTAAAAATGGATTGGCAACAGAAATGAGAGTTTGACAAAGAGCCAAGAATAATATATCAGGAAATCAATAAGCCATATCAAATAAGCTTTGAATTATTATATTTTAATGTTATCAATTATTAGTCAAAAAGATTTAAAATTTAATTTTTTATAAGCTAGACTTTTCCATTTTCTTGTTACACTTGTCATCAACATGTTTGAATCTGAATTCCATCAAAATTGGATTATTTCAACCACATGCAGGAAACAGATTCTCTTGGTCTCAAGCCAGTTGGTAAACATTTAGCAGCAAATCACTGACTTCAATATATAACTTCCAGTAGTGGTTAACTAACCCATTAATATATAATAATAGATTTTCAATCCTTAAATGTATCAGTTTAATTGACCATGGAATATACACAAGATGTGGTGGTTTACCATTGCCTTCTACACCGGACAAATAGGAGAGAGGAGGCATGTCAAAACATCACACGACAATCTCATCATGCATCAATTCATCGCTTGACAAATTCATCATGGCACAAATTGGAAGGCAAGACACCATGGCTGGTGTACGGCATAGGGAGACACTTTTCCACAGCAAAATTTTTCTTTATATTTTGATAATAGCAGAATGTAAAGGCGAGACACATTGTATGGTGTATGACAGGGAGTGACTCCTAACCTAACCCAACAAGTGTATCCCCCTGCCATACACCGGTCATGGTGTTTCATCTACCAATTTGTCTCATGACGAATACCACATATACTCATGTATAATGTGCTTTTGTGTATAATGCGCTCTCAAGTATAATGTGCACCCATATTTTTTACCAAGAAATCCTGATTTTTTCGTATGCCTTGTGTATAACGTGCACCCTACATTTTGAGAGGTATAAGAACAGAATTTTAGAATTATATCGCCAGGTTAGATATTAACTACAGTACCAAAAATACCTACCTAAATAAATATAGACCCTCCTGGGTTATGCAAGACTCGACTTGTGCAAATCCAACTTTATGTAAAAACCTCTGAAAATTAATTTTTAAATCTGAGTATTTAGATGCAGAAATTTGCTTGCTCAGCAAAATGCATCAGACTTAATGGTCAAATATTGAATGAAGTTTAAGCATGTCAATTTATTTTTAATTTATAAAACTACACATAACACTTATTTATGGAATATTGAATGGCTAGATATATTTAGTGACTGTATTTAATATGATCTTAAATTTCTTAATATCGAGGTTGTCTTCTTTGCATGGTTATATGGTGCTTGAAGATGATGAGAAAGATGAATTCTATGGGTATTAAATTACTTACTTCGTTAATTATATATGATATATTCATTAACTAAAAAAATTAATTCAATTTGTGTTGTCAGGAAAACTTTAGCGGTTTCAAGGCTAAACAACAATATTTCAGATGAAAATGATTTTATTTTTATTCTTAAAATTTTTCAGCATGGCTTCATTTTTCATAAAATAATATGTGCAGTAATTTTTATTTCGTTAAAAGCAGGGTATTATTTGAGTTGACTTGACAAGTTCATCTTAGAGTCTACCATGGTCCATGATAGGGTATGGATTTAAAGTTAAATTTTCAGGATTTGCCATATTAAAATGTAGTGGGTATGAATCAGTAAAGAATTTAATTTATGTTTTCAATGATTTTGTTTGGAAAATGTTTGTTCTGACAGCAAGTGCAACTTCCTTTCCTTTCCTGTTGCAATTTTATATACATGCATGACCAAATCCATCCAGTGCATGATTTTTAATTTTATAATTGAATAAGGT
Source organism: Tanypteryx hageni (assembly GCA_028673005.1). Classification (NCBI taxonomy): domain Eukaryota; kingdom Metazoa; phylum Arthropoda; class Insecta; order Odonata; family Petaluridae; genus Tanypteryx; species Tanypteryx hageni. Next base: position 35,178,919 of record CM054115.1, read on the forward strand.
CCTCATTTATAGGTATTCTAAAAACAACAAATTATAGAAATAAATGATCCTTACAGTAATGATTCTTGGGAAAACAAAGGCGATGAGTAAAATAGAGAAAATGATAAAGAGACCAACCGCCGTCTGTTCTCATCGGCTGCCAGACTAGATACATTGTATCCGCGTTTGGAATTTTGAAAGAACAACCATGTGACTATCACTAATTCCAAGCCATCCTACCCCCACATCTCTATTTAATTTGCGTTGTAAAACAGCAGATTTATAGTTATTTCCATCAATGCACATTCGTGGAGCTATTATACTTCAATAATGTTTGACACACCACAAATAATAGGGGATCATAAAAACGATCAAAGAAAGCTAAATATGAAGCATGATTATGGTTCATGATAAAGGTGAAAGTAGCCTCACCTCTAGCCACACCTTGGACGGATAATATCCGCTTTCCGCCGCATTCAGCCACAATGCTTTAGATCCATATTTATATTATTTGACGAGTTGCTCGAAACTGCTTGGGCGAAAAATGAATCAGCCCACTCACCGCCTGGATCCCCAATGCTGCTTAAAGAAACTTGGTAAGTGCGGTCGGCGCCTGGAAACTTCTCGCAATCCGAATCGGTGATGACTTCTCCTTTTGCCATGCATATTAAAAGACAGAGAAAGGTCGCTATCATAATACAGAATTTGAACATTTTCGAATCAGAGTTTCTTCTCAGTGAATAACCATTTGCAATTACTTATTAAGCTATACGCCGCTTTCTTTATATACATTACATGATGCGAGACAGTATTTTCAGACTGCGATGCTAACGGGTTATCCACCTCTACGACGTACTTATTTAATCTGCTTGTCCATTTGTGCACTTAGCATGTGCTACTGATATTGGCTTCATTGATCGAGCATCGATTAAATGCAACAATTGCCTACGACCCTGAGTTAAAAGAAAATCGAAAACGAGTTTCATCATAGAAATCGCGTCTCCGCTTTGAGGCTGAATGCCGATCTCTCTTATCTCTCTAAGAAAAGTCGGCGCCCTCGAAGAAAGAGAAGGGGGGAGGTGGAGGGGGAGCCGCGCATCTCCCCGACTCTCACCAAAGACAAAAAACAATGCGAATAAAAGAAAGTGAATGTACGATGATGGCGGAGAGGGTTTAAGATTCACTAATTGGCGATCCGTCACTTCAGAGAACTCGTAAAAGGCTTCTTCACGGGTATTTAGGGAATTGCCTCCTTTATAGTCAAAAGTAACAAATCTTGAGACGTCATAAGTACGGTTTCCCGGCATTTTCTGTAATCATTCAGTGGGTAGAAGAGAACAGGGTCGGATTATAGCATAGGCACTATAGGCACCGTGCCTAGGGCCTACAAGAAAAAGGGGTCTACAAAAAGTTCAAACAAATAATATATGTTAGCATAAATGTTTTTTTTTCATGGGCCTACTATTGGGAAAAAGAAACTACTGTCTCTTTCTTTAATTACAATAGAATGCGAATAATTCCGCAAATTAAATACTGATGAAATTATTTCAAAATTTGCTAACAAAATTGCACTAAAACTCTGATGTAAATTCAATATGAACAACGTAATTTTTCAACAAGGTAAACATTATTTCTAGAATAAATTTTCTTGAGAAATCGATAATAAGTTTTCCTCATATATTTTCCCAATTAAACATCATCTTGTATAAAACGGCCTACGGCACAGTGCCTACGAAACCCTTAATCTAAATAAATGTGGGGGAATAAAAAAAATAAAGATCCTATGTATTTGTTGATTATACCTCGTAGGATTCGATTTATATGGATTAATGTCGATCGAATTTCTAAACATTGCAAATTCGACGAAAATGAAGAGTCGATTTTTCTCCACTACATTTTCTACGAAATTACGCATCATGGTTTTAAAATTTTCTTTACCATACACTTAATATGTTTTAGCACCAAAAATCCAAAACGGAAAAGAAAATCGATATTTGTCATAGCAGACGGCCACACTTCATTCGAAATTTCATCCACTTTGCTTTCTGAAGTCCCTAACGGCATTGTCTTAATGACCCACACTGAGATGCCGCGAGGTCCAAAAGCAAGGGCACGGGACCAAACAATATGATCGGTTTATTGCACCCTCGACCAGCTCAGATAATCTTTTGGCATTTTCGGTTGTTGTGAAGGGAATGGTGCAGGGCCAGTTCGGCGCAGGACATATTATCTAAAGAATTCCTTTTTGTCATTGCGCAGTACTCATTCGAAAATGGGTAGCCATTTGGGGGCGTGCTTTCGGACGGGCATAATGCACATGACCGCAAACTTTGGACGCATCCATTTGTGGATAGTATACCATAATCATTGCATTAGAGGAGATGTTATTGCCATATATACCATTGATTTATTTACACGTTTTTCGCGGCACCCCTAAAAAATCATATTTGACTCTCCGGAGTGTCGAGGCCAGCGGCGAACTTCTGCATAGGCAAACTAGGCAGCTGCCTAGGGCCCCAACCTCGGCGGGGGCCCCAACCAGGGGCCGAAATGGTACACAATGAAGACACAGGACACGGAAAATTATATGTCAATTTTTCCGAACGAAATAGAAAATAATTGACCATAGTTAATTTTTTGACAAGTCAAGTGGCAACACTGTGTTACAGGGGGAAAAGGGTTATCGTCACTGGAGCTATACAAGTACATCCTGGAAAAAGGGTTTTTGGACATTTATCCAAAAGTGGGAATAGCGCTCCGGATGCTGTTGTGTACACCAGGGTCAAACTGTTCGGCAGAACGGTCGTTTTCAGCGCTAAAGAGAGTAAAGAATTATTTAAGATCTGCCACAGAAGAGAACAGGTTTAATTCACTCTCTGTGCTGTACATAGAGTCAGAAATAACGCAGTCTGTGGACTATAGTGAGGTCATCCGTTCCTTTGCAGAGAAGAAAGTTCGTCGCGTGGCAATGTAATCTTGTAATTATATGTAAATGTAAAAATTATAATGTGTAAAAAAGTAGAGTTGGTTCTTGTCTATTTCATTTCTAAGTCTGCTTGTCTATTTTCTAAAGTCAAAGTACGTTAAATAAATTTAAAAAAGTAAAGTTTGTTTTTTGCTAAATTACCAAAAAGGGGGCCCCGACTCTGTTAACTGCCTAGGGGCCCTGGGTCTCTATGTCCGGGCCTGGTCTCAGTTTGGAAAATATTTGCCATAGTGAGAGGAGTGGAAGGAAAAAAGAGTTTAAAATTTGCGACATTTCGTGCAAAATGTCACTCGGGAAATTTCAATATAAAACACAAGTATTTTTTTGCGGAAAGATGTCACTAGCCTTTATTATTTTTACAGGAAATGTTGATTAACATAAAACCACATTCCAAACAAACAGAAAGCAGAAGGAAAAATTAAATATCGGTGATGGGTCAGAGGAGAGATGCAAAAATTGAAAAAAGAAACAAGGAGACAAAATAGCGGGATTTACAAAGAGAGCAGATAAATAGGGAAGACGTCGTGATGCTTGCGCAAAGTTATTTTTGCTTTGATCGTTATTGAAAAATTATGACATCCGGGATCATAAATGTCATCGAAAGTGGATAATATTTGACCTCAGATGATTTAAATTGTCATCCATATGCTAAAAATTAAAATGAAATATGACAAAGAGGTCATGGTGGTGGATAACCAAAGTGAACAATGGTTACCACACTTCGATAATTCGTATAAATACTTCATCCTGGAGACTGAAACACCATTCGAAATCATTCCATCTGTTAACTGACAACTCTAGGCTTTCAAGTGCGAATATGGTCATGTCTTGCATTGTTTTGATGACTTTATTTTGTCTCTTCCATTGTACGATGCAGGAGCTGATACTCGATACATACTGCGGTAATGATCCACGCACCAGCCGCACCCTTAAACTCTCGGTTATCAGCAAACGAGACCGAACTGGCGACTGGGTGGATGCATTCACCGCTCGAATGGAATCCAGCAATCATTCGGACGGCACGAATCTGGAGGTGACGCAAAGAATCATCGAGTGTGAAGGAAAGCACGTGATACTCATCCAAGCGGTAAATTTATAATACAATATTATTATAATAAAACTTCTAATCTATTCGGAAATGCTGAACATTTGGTCGCAATACGTGACCCTCGTGTCTAAGGCTGATTCATTGGCGAGCATAATGTAATACCCGAGATCAAGAGGGAGAATTACGAATGATGTCTTTCGAACTTCATGGATAACATAACGAGATATTTATGAGACATTATCGCGATATTTCAATAATTTCTTTTCCAGCAGCTCTTCCAGTCGATGATAACGATGAAAGTTTGACGTTCCATCCAAGGTGCGTAAAAAACATAGCGATTGTAAACAAAGGGCGCACAATACAAAAAATAAAGTGAGTTTCTCGTTCTTTGCAGTTAAAATAATAAAACATAATAATTCATTCATATATGTCTTTATCTTTCTAACGATGTTCTGAATTTATTTTCCGTCTCTAACGGTATGGAAGATCCTTACAACTCCGCGGTTTTCACGAACAGACCACTGAAGAATAATGAAATATTTGAAGTGAGAATGGACAAGAAAAACACCAAATTCAACCACGCTCTGGGAATCGGAATCATTACAAACACTCCAACTGACGTTGATATCTTGCCGCAAATGTACAAATCGTAAGCCATGCCTATCTAATATATATCTATTACATAAAGAGGCTTCTTACTTATGATATAATAAGTATTTGGTTTTTACATTCTGCAAGCATTTCATCTCACCATGAAAATATTAATTTTTGAGACATATTTCATTATTAGATATATTTTTAGTGCAAAGGTTTGCACCTCTAAATCAAGAATATATATCAGGAGGATACTAATGTTTAGGCACTTCCAGATGATCTGGAGACGCGAAATTTTTTACATCCGTAGAATTATGTGCAAAACCTAATAGACAAATCTAAAATCTTGAAAAAGTCTAACAATGCAGCCGCTAAAAATTCTCAAATGTTTAAACAAATTTTTAAGGTTTATGTATTTCCGAATGTCCTACAAAGCTGAAATTTTTTTATAACGTAGAATTTGTAAAAAAACGAAATAGAGATAAATGTTTGGGTACTACGGGGCATGCTAAGGAGCTGAAATTTCGAAGTTTTTTAGAGGTTAGTGCAAATGCACAAATAAACATTATAATATCTCCAGGAAGTTGTTATTGCGGCCATTTTAAATTTTAAAATTTAAACAATTAGATAAATATCATTTCACTTCTAGATATACTATAACTTTAAAATTTGTCAGAAATGTATGGCAATGGAAAAAGTATAATATTCTTAAAATTACAAATTTTAGGAATTGTTTTACTCCAATATTGTTCCATAAGGAAAGGGCGAAAATCGGTGTAGAGATGAAATATTTTGAATTAAAACATTTTTCCAATGATGAAATATTTCTCTGAAACTTAAATATAGGTATATTCATTTTAAAATATAGGCTACATTCGCAACATTTCGAAAAATGCAATAAGAATTTTTATGTTTCAATTAACAAGCAAGTTATGCGCGTTTGCTTTCTATTTTACGTAGAATTGTTGAAAAATTACTAAAAATATGGAGTCTGTAAAGTCAATATTGTAATTTATAAATTACAGTTACCTATATTTTGATAAACGAACTATAGCAGAGCGGAACCAACCACCACCCACGTTTTTTTAGATTTATACGGTTGATAAGCAGAAATAACCAAATATGAAATGACACACCTTCCGGAGCAACAGCCTTTGCCGGCCGTTAGTACGCACCAAGATTTTAAGACAAATTTTTCTGAAAAAATTTTCAGTGCACGTATTTGTTCTTAATGCTGTTTAACGGAAGAAAAACAGCTCTTAGCAACCTATAATAACGTAATAAAACGAACCACGTCTCTCGTTAAAGTGACCAGACGTCCCGATTTCGGCGGGACAGTCCCGCTGTCCCCAAAAGAACTTTATGGGACGCAAAATTGTCCCACTTTTGGATATACTGATGAAAATGTCCCGATTATTCAAAATTTCTACTCGTTAACTATATGATATGACTCAAGTGACCAAATGTCCCGGGTGATGCGGGACAGTCCCGGATTTCGACTTCCTGTCTAGCATGGTAAACTGTTCCATAAAATGTCCCACATTGTACACGCATTAGATTCTCAATCCTATTGGAATTTTAATTTGAGGACTTTCTGGCAAAAGATATGTTAACCCTTCTTTTTGGAGCAAGGGCTGAGGGGAATTTTAAGCTGAAGCCCATGCTAGTATATCACAGAGGCATATATCCAAGGGCTCTTAAAGAATATAAAATATTTTTAAAATGCTCTTCAGTATACACACTTTTATGTGCACTCAAAAGAAGAAAATAAATTTTTCTGCCCTCAACTTGAATTAAATTTGGTGTGCAGAATTAAAGTGGGTCCACTTTAATTCTGCACACCAAATTTAATTCAAGTTGAAGGCAGAAAAATTTATTTTCTTCTTTTGAGTGCACATAAAAGTGTGTATACTGAAGAGCATTTTTAAAATATTTTATTTTCTCCTTTTTAGTCTTCTTATATTTTAATATTTAGTTTTTGGAATATGGAAAATTTCAAAGATTATAAATTGGATTTTCAAAGTTTATTTCAATAGAGGAAAATTCTTAAAATATTTGGAAGTTCCACTATAATTCATTATGGCGGCATTAATTCCCAATTAAAGCATTAAAACATATTCATTTCCTTTAAGAGCATAAAGGGTTCCTTTAAAAGCAATAATGTCATTGCCATGGTTTTTTACATATCCATTGTTGAAGAAAGGAAAAATTCATACATTTTTCCGATTTAAAGCAGATATTTACGCTAATTCGGTATGTGCCTGTGGCATTTATAGGGGCAAAGATATAAAGTGAGAAAGATTTGAAAGAAACATCTTTATATACAATTACTCAATATCTGTCCGTCCGCCCCCCTTTTATCTCTTGAACAGTTTGTCATAGAGAAATGCTGTAAACGCCATTTTATTTCCGCCAACTAGGAGATACCAGGAAAACTATTTTCATTTACGGAAGTTTCCCGGATTCGACCCCGGGAAACGATTATATTTTCCCATAAGTTTACACAGGAGTTTCGATTTTTCAAGCTGCAAGGTTTACTTCCTTCATTCATTAAAATACGTAAATATGGACCGAATTTCTCTGTTTTTGCTTTATTCGACGGCTAAAGTTAAAAAATATCTTATTCTTGCAATGTTTAGATGTTACACGGAAGAATTCGACAGAAATAAGCATATCTTTTCGAAATGTCATTACTTTTTCGTAATCTTTCCGGGTGTTGCCAAGGCGACCCTCACTGTTGCCTCCGATTGAATTAGCATCTATTAAACTTTAAAATAGACGAAAGAATTACGGGTTTCGCTTTGCGGTTTTATGAAACATAGAAATTATAGTTGTAGCAACGTCAAACGTAATAGATTGAAACTTTAATAATTGCAGATTATTATTATTCAGTAAAATGCGTGTGGATTGTGGGCATTTTGAACGATTGACCAAAAGAAAAAAATCTTCCTTCTTTATTTCAATACTGGAATGTTATCTTTTTCGTTAGGGAGAAGCAATTTAAGTTGCACATATAAATTATAAAAACAAACATGAAATTGAAAATGTCAGTTGTCTAATTTTATAAAGAGAAATGAACTATTATTACTTTTAAACATGCAGATTTCTGACTGACTTCGCAAACGTTTTTGCGGGTACCACTAGTATATATAAATTAAATCAGAGTGAGTTAAAAAAAATATGTAATAAAAGAACCTCTCTTCCTGTTGTGCGGCGATCAAATCAGATGGGGTGTGTAAATATGAATTTTTGAAGAATAGTTTACTTCTGCTATGCTGTAGACAATTATTGCAAAAAAATAATATCGCACACAAACCATTGTTGCTTCTCGACAATGCCCCTTGACATCCGATCAACTTAAGGGGGCATTAACTCTAGACTGATACTCTTTTTTGCTGACAGTAACGATACTGTGGGTGAATAATCACCCGACCTCAAATTTTGCAGCTCAGTCATATCTTACCATATTTTAAAATTTATATTGACATCACCAAGGAATAATAAATAGTTAAAATGTAAAAAGAAAAGATTTAATTGAATGAAACTCATAAATAATAATAATAATAACATATTTTGAAAATAAATTAAACAAATGAAGCAGAGGAAAAGATTAAAGGTAATATTGATTGATAAGATCTTTCTCAGTCACTTAATGTTCACCACAGGCAGCACATATTATGTTTTTATGCTTGTTGCAGATAAAGCTTCCACATTTATGACAAAATACAGAGTAAATAAATTGCAACGTTACTGCTACTGTGGATGAAAAATCACCCAGATGGACATAAATGAGCAAGACAGAATGATCGCTCACCTTGTATGACTACGTCAGTCACTAGATTGATACCAAGTAGGTCAATAGTTGAAACCATAGAATTATAACAACTACTGCCATGGCAACATCTGAAATTTATGGATGGGTAGGGTGACCAGATGTCCTCTTTTTTTGTCTCAAAACCTTAGTCCTCTCTCTTTTTTTTGAGTCTTTTATCCTCTATTTTAGATTCAACATATTGAAGTTACATTATTGCGCTGTCTTTCAATTTCTTTATGTATTTATTCATAGATGCTAATTCATTTCAGCTTAGCTTTACTTTAATGCAAATTCAGTCAACTATTTTGCCAGCATTGCCAACTTCTGAGCCAAGTTTTTATACAGGTACCTATATCTATTTGGTTTGGTTTAGATATATTTAATTTGGTTGGCTATTTGATGATGTCAGGCACTTAAGGATGAATCCTCACAAAAATATTTATAAAAATGCTGAAATAACAGTAATGCAATTTCAGTGGCATTCTTTAAAAAAACAGCAGGCATATGTTGCCAAAACCTTGTCTCTTTAAGATTAACATAAGTAAATATCATTATTATTCAATTCAAGATTTTTTGGAGAGAATAAAAACATATTTAGTAAATCCAGTATATTTTCAAAATCACATCCATCATTGCTTAACATGTTTCCAGGAATAAATTTCTTGAAACCTCCTGATGATTAACATTACCATGAATTTTAGTTAAAAAAATATTTTCTTGAACTATGGTGAATCTCATCTCTTAATTTACCATACAAAATATTGTTCAAATTAATCCTTGCTGAATGCCTCCCTCTAATGGAAAATGTATATTTCATGCGAATCTCTTAAGAATATATAAAATCAAATATTAAAAGAACCGTTTTTTTAACAGTGATAGTCGCAAAACGTGAAATGACAGCAAGACTAATGGGGGATGGGGTGGATGTTCGCCCCTGTCATCCCCCGTGGATCCGCCAATAACTGCTGCTCTTCTTATGTTACGCGTTATCCATTATTTGAAAAAGTGTCTCTTCTTCTGAAAAAGGGTGCCGACGTCTGTCCTAGGCGGCCGCCTAGATCGCCTGGCCCTATATTCGCCCCTGCCCGTCAGCATTATTATATCGGATTAAAGCACTTCTAATACGGTTTTTTATATCTACTATTTCATTCAATCATTATCTATAATATACTGCCATGGTTTTCGACATGCCGTCTGCCCCTCTGTCTGTCTGTTCGCTGTTCTACAGCCCAAACATGTACATAAAATCGAATTATATCTCGTATTTGGGCAATATATCATCTTTTGCAGACCCCATTTTCAGAAAAGTGACATTGCACAAAAATAAAGGGTAGTTTATTCCTCACGATTTTTAGAAACATTTTATTAACTCAGAAATAGTTGGAAGGAATTTTATTAAAATCTATCCAATTGTAGATCCTGATGTCATAAATAATACCACTTAAGCCATATGACTCTTACAATCACTATATGGCTTCCAGTGACATTACAATCTACACTAAGTGACCTTACCTAAGCCCTATGACATCACGCCTTCGCCGAGATCCACTCAAAATCTTACTACAGCATTACATTAAGTTACGTTCGATGTCAATTCATCTTTTCTGAAAGAAAGAAGAGAAAGGGCTCTCTTTCGAGGAGGCCCCCAGATAGTGCCTGTGCATAAATCCATCTCTGAACAACTGCCAAAATTTGAGGCCCCTTTAAGCTTGAGGCTCAGGCCAAATGCCACCCCACCCTTTTCATAGGGCCTGCCTATAGTAATTTTGCACCAGATAACCTTCCACGACAGATATAGCTGATGTAAGTAATTTAGTTTCAATAGCGCCGGTGTTGTTTATAAGATTCCATTCTATATAAATACCAAATTAAGGTAATTAACAAATTTTTTAAATATCAATGGTGAAAGTTTTGTATTGCATACGTACCTCATGGCAAAATAGCTAAGTGAAGCTCCATTCTACTTACGTGCATACAGACTTAAGATAAATATCAGTAATGTAATTTTTGTATTGTTGTATTACGCTGTATCACAATGACAGTGTGTAATTACTCCATTAATATTCATCCATAGATGGCTAAACCTCATTACATACAGAAATGAATACTTTTTTGTTTAAACGATCCTCAGCTCAAATTATGGCCTGCATAGAAACTGAACAAACCTTATATGAAGATATAGATTTCGTTATACCATAATGTCATGATAATATTACATTAATTTTTATAATCTAAATTAACTATTATGAAAGAATGAGATTTTTTTAGATTTTAACGATTTTCATTATTATTAGTATTATAGGTAATAATAATAATAATTTTATTAACTCTGTAGGTCTCAAATAGGCATGGAGCAGGTACATAACAGCAATAGTACATCGCTTCAGAATAAAAACAGTTGATGAACTTAGAAATTCTTGAACACTATAAAAATTATTATTTAACAATAAACATTTGAATTGTTTTCTAATGATAGGAATACTTGAAGAACATTTAACATTACAAGGTAACTTGTTATAAGCCACTGAGGCGGCATTATTGATAGCCTGTAATCCTTGATAAGAACATCATTTTTGTGTCTGTATTATAATTGTAAAGCTTCTGATTAAATTAGAACAGTGCAGAGTTTTGTTTTACAAATATAGAAAAATTTAATAAATACATACAATCATACATATATATATATATATATATATATATATATATATATATATATATATATATATATATATATACTAGTATAAGGTTCTTGCATTTCATCTCACCTTGAAAAAACATTAATTTTCAGACAGATATTTCATCATTACAAATATTCTATTAATTCTGAAGATTTCACCTCCGCAGTGATTTTTGTTTTTCCCACCTGTAAAAATAATAGTTTAAAACAATCCCCAAACGTTGCAATTTTATACATATTACACTTTCTCCATTATGGGGTACTAATGCTACACATTTCAGCCAAATTTTAAAGTTGTAGCACTTCTAGAAGTAAAATAATATTTTTCTAATTGTTAAAAATTTAAACATTTTTAACGGCCGCCGTAATATATATGGGGAGATTGAAATGTTTATTTGTGCAAATGCATTGTTCTGTAAATAATTACAAAATTGAAGCTTCCTAGCTCATCCCGTAGTACCTAAAAAATTATTAAACTTTAATGTTCAAATGGGGTTAAAACAACCCCTCAAATTTACAATTTTAAAATTTTCGATTTTTATAGTTGGTTGTGAGAAAGTTCTATAATATTGCAAAATTTCAGCTTCCTAAACTTATTAGATTGGTCTACACACTGGATTGCGTTTTCCCATGCTAACTTATCGGAGATATTAAGAGTCGTCGATATATAATAACTAGTAGTTGGTGCTTGCATACTGCAAGCATTTCATCTCACCTTGAAAAAACACTCATTTTTCCGACAGATATTTCATCATTACAAATATTCTTTTAATTCTAAATATTTAACCTCCGCAGCGATTTTCGTTTTTCCCACATGTAAAAATAATAGTTTAAAACAATCCCCAAATGTTGCAATTTTTGACATTTTACACTCTCTCCATTATGGGGTACTAATGCTACACAATTTAGCAAAATTTTAATGTTGTAGCACTTCTAGAAGTCAAATAATATTTTATAATTTTTTAAATTTTAATAATTTTTAACGGTCGCCACATTTCATATATGGCAAAATTGAAATGTTTATTTGTGCAAATTAACTACTCTGTAAATAATTTGAAAATTTCAGCTTCCTAGCTTATCCCGTAGTACCTAAACAGTTATCCAATTGTTTAAATTTTAAGAATTTTTAAATGCCAAACAAATTAAAACATCAAAATTTGTATAATCCCTATTTCGTTTTTTAAGAATTCTACTTACAAAAAAATTTCAACTCCGTAGCACATGCGGAAATACATAAACCATGAAAATTTGTTTAAACAATTGCGAATTTTTAACGGCCGCATTGTTGCACTTTTTCAATATTTTCGTATTTTCTAGTCGGTTTTGCATAAAATCCTATCTATGAAAAAAATGTCAAATCTCCAGCACATCTGGAAGTGCCTAAATATTAGTATCCTCCTATATGGTATATGTTATCATTCTATATAGACGTTCCTTACAGAGGAGGATATAAAATATATATATCATACTAGTAGTTGGTGCTTGAATACTGCAAGCATTTCATCTCAACATAAAAAAACATTCATTATTCATATTTCCTCATTACACATATATTTTTAATTCTAAATATTTCACCTGTTTCAACTGTCAATATTGAAATGTTAAAATTGTTATATTATGCAAAGATTCATTCTTATTTGTCATATGGAATAATCTTTTGGGGTCATGATACATATGTCAATAAAGTCTTCTTCCTGAAAAAAGACAGCCATTAAAGCTCTCCTGGTAAACCATTGTATATTTCTTTAGGCATAACAAAAATACCACATGTATATATATATATATGTATGATTGTATGTATTTATTAAAATGTTCTGTATTTGTAAAACAAAACTCTGCACAGTTCCAATTTAATCAGAAGGTTTACAATTATAATACAGGGCACAAATATGATGTTCTTATCAAGGATTATAGGATATCAAAAATGCCGCCTCAGGGGCTTATAACAAGTTACCTTGTAATGTTAAATGTTCTTCAAGTATTCCTATTATTAGAAAACGATTCAAATGTTAATTGTTAAGTAATAATTTTTATAGTGTTCAAGAATTTCTAAGTACATCAACTGTTTTTATTCTGTAGTGTTATACTATTACTGTTATGTAACTGCTCCATGCCTATTTGAGACCTACAGAGTTAATAAAATTATTATTATTATTACCTATAATACTAACTGAAAACTCTGAAATCTTTAACATCTAAATAAATCACATCGTTTCATAATAGTTATTTTAGATTATAAATATTAATGTCTTACTATCATGACATTATGGAAAATGAAATCTATATCTTCATGTAAAGTTTGTTCAGTTTCTATGCAGGCCATAATTTGAGCTGAGGATCGTTTAAACAAACAAGTCTACATTTCTGTATGTATTGAGGATTAGCCATCTATGGATGAATATTAATCAAGTAATTACAGACTGTCATTGTGATACAGCGTAATACAACAATAGAAAAATTACATTACTGATATTTATCTTAAGTATGTATGTATGTAATTAGAATAGAGCTTCACTTAGCAATTTTGCCATGAGTAATGTATGTAAAACAAACCTTTCACCATTGTTATTAAAACAATTTGTTAATTACCTAAATTTGGTATTTATATAGAATGGAATGTTATGAAAAACACCGGCGCTATTTAAAATAAATTTCTTATGGCCACCGTTACATCAGCTATATCGGTTGTGGAAGGTTATCTGTTGCAAAATAACTATAGGCAGGCCCTATGAAAAGGGTGGAAGGGCATTTGGCCTGAGCCTCAAGCTTAAAGGGGCCTCAAATTTTGGCAGTTGTTAAGAGATGGATTTATGCACAGGCACTATCTGGGGGTCTCGTCGAATGAGGGCCCTTTTTCTTCTTTCTTTCAGAAAAGATGAATTGACATCAAACGTAACTTACAATTTGATTTTTAATCGATAAATAATAAATTTGCGTAAACAAAAGCTAGAAAAGCATTTCATACATTAAAATTATTCAAATATTTTATTAGCTTATAGGTAAATTTATTTATTCATCTTTTTATCCATCGAAATATCAATAGTGAATGTAGAACAGGACACGCCAAAAACAATTGTACAATACGATTACATTATTTGCAGGACATCCAAGTATTATGTGACACAACTTCCCCAGTTTTTGATAAACGATATAATCCCTCAATTAGATCATATCTTTTCTTTAGATGATTTTATGAAAGAGTGCTACGTAGGGCAAGCTTGAACCTCCTACCCCCAGTGTAATCCGCTGTAACCATTCAGCGAACCCCGACCGCCAAAGTGGGCTACGTAATGCCTAAAGTTTTTATTTTTATTACGGTGAGGAGCCTGAAAATCTGGATGTGGCTCGGAACTCTCTGAGTATCACTGGGGGCCTGACTACAGGTTATTTGATAATAAAGTTGTATTTCATAAAAATATACGAAAATCATTATATAATTTTTATGGTGCGTAGAAAAGGGGCAACTTTTAAAAACTACTAGAAAATCTTTCAACTTTTCATTGATATCGCCAGGAATTCTAATATACCACTAGATGGAATATTTGCTCACCAGATGGTAGGCTCATTCTAGCAGATCTACCAGATCAAGTAGATATTCCAGTAAGTTGGCAACGCTGGACGCCGAAGCGGGAGGCTGTGAAACCTCCACGCCCTCCCCTTCCCCCTCGTCGCCCTTCGCCGCGGCGCTCGAGGGGGCGGCGTTTATGTCCGCACCCTCACTCCCCCTCCGCCCCCCTCCTCACCCGCATCAGCTTCGTCTCCCGCCGGAGACACGCTCAGGACCTCCACCTGAACAGGAATGACAGAGAGAGAGAAAATTAATGAGTATCGCCATCGATATGAAAGATCGTTTATTGAATTCTAAAGCTTAGAAATTCAGTTTCTGGTACCGTTCATCGAAGATTTTTCATTTAAGGCCGTCGTGACACCTCATCAAATAAAACGGCGCAATATACATTGCACAAACTTTCTCACGTCCGCATATACGTTTGGTCAATTGTGTACGCATATAAAAGAAAAACGCTCATAAATCCATGTTAAGCATGGTTTTGCGTATAATTTAATGTCATAGTTCGATATTCCGTATTTTTTGGGATATATGGCTTAGTTAGCATTATTTGCGACACAAGGCTGTACGATTGGGTGGATGTAATCAAAATCCTTGTAGCCATTTTTGAGTAAATCGAATTGTTTCAAAATATCCTACAAAAAAGTACTCTTAATTGTTGCGCAATATCGTTCATGTCTTCAGAATGTCTTTTACGAATGATATAATCCACTAATATCAGATATCATTCGATATTAGTTTAGCCGTAATGCTGTAGTAAGATTTTGAGTGGATCTCGGCGAAGGCGTGACGTCATAGAGCTTAAGTAAGGTCGCTTAGCGTAGATTGTAATGTCACTGGAAGCCATATAGTGATTGTAAGAGTCATATGGCTTAAACAGTATTATTTGTGACATCAGGATCTACAATTGGATAGATTTTAATAAAATTCCCTCCAACTATTTCTGAGTAAATAAAATGTTTCTAAAAATCGTGAGGAATAAACTACCCTTTATTTTTGTGCAATGTCACTTTTCTGAAAATGGGGTCTGCAAAAGATGATATATTGCCCAAGTACGAGATGTGATTCGATTTTATGTAAGCGTTTGGGCTGTAGAACAGCGAACAGACAGACAGAGGGCAGACGGCATGGCGAAAACCAAGGCAGTATATTATAGATAATGATTGAATGAAATAGGAGATATAAAAAACCGTATTAGAAGTGCTTTAATCCGATATAATAATGCTGACGGGCAGGGGCGAATATAGGGCCAGGCGATCTAGGCGGCCGCCTAGGACAGACGTCGGCACACTTTTTCACAAGAAGAGACACTTTTTCAAATAATGAATAACGCGTAACATAAGAAGAGCAGCAGTTATTGGCGGATCCACGGGGGATGACGGGGGCGAACATCCACCCCATCCCCCATTAGTCTTGCCGTCGTTTCACGTTTTGCGACTATCACCGTTAAAAAAACGGTTCTTCTAATAATAGGCCCATCTTTTTATTTTTCCGCAATTTTTATTGATATTATTAACGAAGCCAATTTAGTTGGGGGTGTTTTAACCCATATCTGTCCAGAGGCAACATTTGCTACCAAGGGTTTTAGAATTATTCTTCTTTACATTAGAGGGTGGGGTTGATGTGAATGATCAATTTGTTGCGCAGTACAGATAAACTAATAGAACCAAAAAGTGGTGGTGTTATTTTATTGGGTGGGCAGTTTATGTTTCCTGCGAAGAAGGGTGGTTTGTGTATAGAAAATAATTGAATAACAATATTCCATCTTTAGATTTTCGTAGGGAATGTGTTTTGTTCCTTTTGCGACGTAATGGCTCAGAGACTCCTGGGAGAGGTCCACGCGCATCTATTTCGCTTGGACTGGATTCAATAAAACGCGATGTCAGAGATCATATAATTACCAAGGGATCAACCCGCTTTAGCCATTGTAAACATTGTTGCAAGGGGGCACTATTTATTTGTAAAAAGTGCTATGTCCCTCGACACCCTAAATCAGTGGTTCCCAAACGTTTTTAAGTTGCGGCACACTTTCGAAAGTAAAGAGGATTTCACGTCTCCCCAGCCTTGTAACAAGCTTTATATATTTTTAGACACGGGTGTTACAATCTTTGGACACATCTATTCATCGTTTCTTCCACTTAATCAATGTATTAGGAAAAAATTCAATTCCCAATTACTCACCAACACATGAAAATCCTTGATTCATTTATGTACTAAACAAAGTTTTTTGCGGCACCCCTAAAAATCTACCGCGGCACACAGTTTGGGTACCACTACCATAAGCTTTTTCTTTGTAATAATTACATGTTCTAGAATTAAAATTGTTAATTTACTTTGAAGTACAATTAAAAGCTATGTAAAAGGCATCATTTTATTTGTCAATAATGCAGAGCACATTCAAATGGCCTTCTAGAGAAATTCTTTTAAAAAGTGAGTGCAAGATGAAAAATTCTCTGCGTTACGTAAGAGGAGAGATGGGGATCTAATTGAGGGATTATATCGTTTATCAAAAACTGGGGAAGTTGTGTCACATAATACTTGGATGTCCTGCAAATAATGTACAATTGTTTTTGGCGTTCATTATTGATATTTCGATGGATAAAAAGATGAATAAATAAATTTACCTATAAGCTAATAAAATATTTGAATAATTTTAATGTATGAAATGCTTTTCTAGCTTTTGTTTATGCAAATTTATTAATTATCGATTAAAAATCAAATTGTAAGTTAAGTTCGATGTCAATTCATCTTTTATGAAAGAAAGAAGAAAAAGGGCCCTCTTTCGACGAGGCCCCCAGATAGTGCCTGTGCATAAATCCATCTCTGAACAACTGCCAAAATTTGAGGCCCCTTTAAGCTTGAGGCTCAGGCCAAATGCCCTTCCACCCTTTTCATAGGGCCTGCCTATAGTTATTTTGCAACAGATAACCTTCCACAACCGATATAGCTGATGTAACGGTGGCCATAAGAAATTTAGTTTAAATAGCGCCGGTGTTTTTTATAATGTTCCATTATATATAAATACCTAATTAAGGTAATTAACAAATTGTTTTAATATCAATGGTGAAAGCTTTGTATTACATACATTGCTCATGGCAAAATAGCTAAGAGAATCTCTTTTCTACTTGCGTACATACATACTTAAGATAAATATCAGTAATGTAATTTTTATATTGTTGTATTATGCTGTATCACAATGATAGTGTGTAATTACTCCATTAATATTCATCCATAGATGGCTAATCCTCAATACATACAGAAATGTAGACTTGTTTGCTTAAACAATCCTCAGCTCAAATTATGGCCTGCATAGAAACTGAACAAACTTTATATGAAGATATAGATTTCATTTTACCATAATGTCATGATAATAAGACATTAATTATTATAATCTAAATTCACTATTATGAAACAATATGATTTTTTTAGATTTTCAAGATTTCAAAATTTTCATTTAGGTAGTATTATAGGTAATAATATAATAATTTTATTAATTCTGTAGGTCTCAAATTGGCATGGAGCATACATAACAGCAATAGTGCATCGCTACAGAATAAAAACAGTTGATGAACTTAGAAATTCTTGAACACTATAAAAATTATTACTTAACAATAAACATTTGAATTGTTTTCTAATGATAGGAATACTTGAAGAACATTTAACATTACAAGGTAACTTGCTATAAGCTACTGAGGCGGTATTTTTGATAGCCTATAATCCTTGATAAGAACATCATCTTTGTGTCCTGTATTATAATTGTAAACCTTCTGATTAAATTGGAGCAGTGCAGAGTTTTGTTTTACAATTATAGAACAATTTAATAAATACATACAATCATACATACACATGCATATATATATATATATATATATATATATATATATATATATATATATGTATTTTGGTTATGCCTAAAGAAATATACAATGATTTACCAGGAGAGCTTTAATGGCTGGCTTTTTTCAGGAAGAAGACTTTATTGACATATCTATCATGACCCCAAAAGATTATTACATATGACAAATAAGAATGAATCTTTGCATAATATAACAATTTTAACATTTCAATATTGACAGTTTTGAATTATCTATTTAGCATAAAATTGACATTAGATAATTTTTACTTTCTCCAATGACAGTGCTTGTATGAATGTTGGCAACGCTGGTCACCAAGGCCCACGTCTCTCCTCGCCCCCAGCAGCTAACGAGTGGCCCTCATCTATCCGACAGTGGGGCTGCTTTTTTAACCGATTCTTTATTTAAGGACCTGAATAAGGTAAAATTATCAATCAAATATATTAGAGAGCATCATTACAATGATAATGAATCAAACATGTGGGCGAGTAAATCAGGATACAAAAAATAAACCCCCGAGGATTTTTATTCCCAGCATTGCTCATTCATTAAATTTAGTTTTGAATGCCTGGGCAGAATTATAGTACAAAGTAATAGGTTGCTATTCTGTTGGGAAGGAATTTTATAATATCTTCTCTGCTACTACAAAATCGTGGGAAGTGGTGAAAAAGCACAATATGATTCTGAAATGACTTTAAAAAGCACTAACAAATAGTTCATTAATTTCATCACCTAACCTTTATGTAGGTCTGGGACTGTCTTTATAATATGGTGTTATTTTTTCAGTGCTTACAAAATTCAACAAAGACTCATACGTACACTAAATGAGGAAGTTAAGTAAATCAGCACTTGGGCCATATAATATTTAATGGAACTGTAAAATAATTTTTTAAATATTATGCATAGGTTTGCAATTTAGTCATTTTTGTTTCATGTAATTGTTTTTTTTGAGAAATTTCAGTCCATGACTACATAAAAGTTTTATCTAGTACTGTTATTTCTTAATCATGTGGTGATGATTTTTGCATTCATGCATCAGTGTGTCAGAGAGTTATGCACTGCATATCTATACTATAGTAAATCTGCAACTGACTTATGAGATATCATATAGGAGGATACTCTAGTTGGGAGCATGAACGAAGGCAGGTGGCAACTGGATCTGCAGAAGGCATGGATGTCACTTGTCACTTGCCAAGGGTGACAAACTGTCAGTATT
Source organism: Tanypteryx hageni (assembly GCA_028673005.1). NCBI lineage: Eukaryota > Metazoa > Arthropoda > Insecta > Odonata > Petaluridae > Tanypteryx > Tanypteryx hageni. The sequence goes on from CM054115.1 coordinate 35,198,655, forward strand.
ACAAAAATGAGTTGGATCATGCACATGATTCAACACGTACATCTGGTAACAATATTGCCAGCTGTAAAGAGCGAACAGCGAGCGCTTGTGGCATAGCACCATAGGACTTCATGCATCATGCATTGCTTTCTGAGCAAAAGCTTATGCACGCTGCCGGTTCGGCAGCTATGTAACGCATATTTCACTCTCTCTCTGCACAGTAATGTTGACTAATCTGCCTTTCTCGTGCTCTAAAATATATTAGGGGGTTACTAATGTTTAGGCACTTTCAGAGGAGCTGGAGACACGATGTTATTATGTGTGTAGGACCTTGTGCATAACAGCCTAGAGAAATCGAAAACCTTATAAATGTAAAATAATGCAGCTGCTATAAAATTACATAGAAGTTCAAACAAATATTTAAGGTATATCTATTTCTGATTGTGCTACAAGATACAAGCATCATTCCCTTATCAAATAGATCTTCAGCTGACGGTTCTGTAAATATGGAAGTTTTGATGCATTGGGGCATTTTTATGTTCCGAATCTACCAGCAGAACAGGAAAAATTATTTCTGATCAATTAATTGAAAATTTTGCCTGATGAGATAAAAGGATGGAAAAAATCATTTCAATGGGGAGTGACAGAATTTCAAAATTTATTGACTCGTTATCCATTCATTTCAGTGAACAGTTTTCTCAGGATGCCAACAGAAATCAAGATTTTAAGGGGATTAAATTAACTGTAAAAGTGAATGCCATAGCTATTTACAAGCCCTCATTATTCTACAGTAGAACTGTTTGAATGTGTAACGTTCCTTTATTTCATGATCTGATCTGTGATAATTGCAGAGAAATGATGCTATCATATAGTCAAGTATTGGACTTTAAATTTCTTAATTATGAATGAAATGTGTGTGTGTATTTTTGGCTAATCAACCTCTTCTTGGATTATTATAGCCATAGCTCCTTCCACACCAAACACACTCACAGAGAAGGAGAGAATCCCAGTGCAGGCTTCTCAAACCACACAAAGAGGAGGCCAGACGACCTAGGAAAAAATCCAACTTTCGCAGGATTCAGGCCCGCTGTGTTTTATTTGGGGAACCATATTTCAAGTACTTTGCCACCAATTTTGAAAATTTTCACTTTATTTTGTAATGGCCTTTTTGCCTGTGAATTAATAAATAATAATATATCATTTATTGCAGGTTCAGAATGTCACAATTAATTTTATAACAAAAATTTCATTGTTGAGGAGCAACAGCTAAGATATTATGATGAATTCTGCTCAAATAGAAGGGTAAAGGCGTAATCCATCACTGAAATATTATACATTCAGGATGTACAGGGATGCTTGAACTCCAGGGAATTTCAATCTCATACCTGAATCAATAATGCTAAGACCACAGAGGCCAACACGTTGTCTTTCAACTGGGTATCCAGGACAATTGCAAGTCAACTATTGAGAACCTGCTCTAAATATGATTTCAAAGAATCTCCAAGCAGCCTAAGTGTTAGTGTTGCTGCTATGCTTGAACAAGCCACGCTTAATTTACTTAAATCTTTTTGTTAAAAACTTAAAATTGTGTTTTTGGTAGCATACAGTGCAGACATTACCTAAGTTCTAGCCACCCATCTAGTGTGAAATGCCTCCAGCCTTAAACTTATCTGGTCAGAGAAGTGGATTATATTTAATGTGACTGAAAGACAGCGAAATGCTGTCACATTGAAAAAATAAATAACTGAATAAAATATCCAATACCCTGTTTTTTATTCAATTTTACTGTTTCTTGAATGCTGATATTTTCTATACCTGCTTTACACTTAGATTTAAATAGAAATAAGGAGTTTGTAGCTTTTAACTATAATAAACGTGCTGTATACATTATGCAAGAGCATTTCGTCTATTTAATAACATTATAATTTTAGCATTCAGTGGTTTTTTATTGTTTGGTTTTACAATTCGTTTCAGATCTGAATAATTTAGATAATGTAACAGTGTTGCCTTTCCAAAACTTTAAATATCTGTAGAATCGGAAAGAAAAATCTGTAGAATTATCTGTTAAAGGAATATTTATGCTCAAAATTCCATTTTATATATGTAAATTTAGGAAAAACTAAACACGGTTATTTTACTTGCTTTACTAAAGAAATAAATCAGTTTTTTATGATAATAATTATTTATTAATGAAAAAGAAATCTCTGTTAGGAATATATGATGCAACTAGGTATAGCAATAAAACAAAATTGCTCAACCCTAAATGAAAAATATGTAAATCGATAAAATATTTTTATGAATACATATGATGAAAAAAGGTAAACGAAATATTTTATTTTCCCCTAATCTACTACAATGTGATTTAACATTTATATTTCTCTCCTGCCTTGTTCGCTCTCTTTAACAGTGACTTTCTTGCATTAAAATTATAATTCATTATGAATTGTTTTGTTAATATTAAACTTACAGAGGTTTCCATTGATAGTCTGTTTCTTGTTTTATCTTTCATTGTGTCAATTGCTGAGAAAACGCAACTGCAGCACTATAGTAAGGCAAACATAATGACATTTGCATAAATTTAAATAGCTTAGGAAAAATTTATTCATTGTCCATTTGCTTCATTTCCACTACTTCACTATTATTTGGGTCTCATATTGTAAATTTACTTATAAACTCTTTAACATGTTTCTTTGCTGTCTCCATTCACTTTCAGTCATTTGAACTTCTGAAGAAGGCAAATGTTCAAAGGTTAAAATAAGATTAATTAGGGAAGCTACTTGTTTTTTAAACACCTCTTTAGGACAGCATTTGTAGGGATTTTGAAGCCACTGATTCAAATTAAAATCTTTTTTGAAAATTTGGGAAGCACTTTCATTTAGAAACTCCAAACCGCTATTTAGAAAGTTTCTAATTTCTCCAATATTTCTCTAATATTAGTTGAATTTCTAAGCTCAATTTAACTTTTATTCCAAGGTATAGGTAATTCCTCCATTGGCTTAATATTATCATCACCTCTATGTCTAATACCTTTTAAGGATTATTTTGAGGTAATCTTATTTCATATATAAAAGCAAATATTTCAAAAATTCTGATGTGGCTACCACATTACTTTCTCCATGCCTATATATTTCTAAAAATTCCAAACAGGTTAAGTGATAATAAAAGAGCTTATTGAGTGAGCAGGGATCTTTAAATTTATAAGTGATAATAAATTAGGGCAATCAAATATATTATAAATTATTTTGTATACAAATTTAGGCCGGTTCGGGTCATTCTACAAGAAAATGTAGTTAAATTGAAATGAGCTAGTGTATCATTATAGGAAATATCGACCAGTAAAATTACCATTTTAATGGCAATCGATCTCAGAAATTTCTGCTAGACTTGTAGCTTTATGTGGGAGTCTATTTCGTAATATGGGCTCCAAATGACTGAACAATAGTACTCAATCGGACTGCTGACCAGAGAAGTATACACAGCAGTGGCAGTGACAGTGACAGTGACAGTGACTCCTGGAAAAAAAACTACAATAGTAAATTCTATTATAATTATAATCCTTACAAAATGTAAAAAAACTTTATATTTATTAAATTTATATAACTTAAAATTCTATAACCACAGAAATGACTCATCAGAAAAAAGAAGACTTTTTGTTGAAAATCGGCAATTTAGGAGCTCATGGACAACTGAATACTTCGTTATAGGTAATTCTATTGATGATAAATCCCATGTTTTATGTCTACTCTGTCGTAAATCAATTGTTCTGATAACTGAAAACATAAAACGACACTATGAGACACACAAGGATCGAGTTGGAGAGCTAACAGCAACGCAGAGGTTTGGGATACTAAAAGATGAGCGTGATAAACAGCAAAATCTTTTTAGAAAAGGTAATGATCAAAATTCAAAGCTTGAAAAAGCAAGCCTTGTGATGGCAAAAATAATTGGTGAGCATTTGAAGCCGCATACGGATGTAGAGTATGTGAAAAAATGCATGGTGGCTGTGGCAGAGATTCTTGCACCAGAGAAAAAACAGTTATTTGAAAAAATAGCCGCCTCTAGACAAACAATTTGTAGAAAAATAGTAAACATTTCTGCAAAATACAGTGAAATTTTGAATTCTAAAATCCAGAATGATACTGCTCAATTGGCAATTTTTATTCGAAGTATAACTGAGAGTTTCGAGGATGTGGAGGAACTGTTGGATATAGTTTCTTTAAATGACTCCACAAGTGGAAAAAATATTTGTGATGCGGTTCTAAATGAAATGCAGCTACACAAAATTGACTTATCCAAGCTTGTTCTAATTGTGACTGATGGGGCGTCGTCAATGCGAGGCTCTAAAAATGGTGTAGTGTCATTGCTGAAAAAAAACATTATACAAAAATTCCCTTGTGCTGAAGTCAGTGATTTGCATTGTCTTATTCACGTACAAAATGTATGTTCTAAGTGCATTAATATGGAGCATATCATGAATATTATCATCGAAACAGTTAATTACATCAGAGGCAGTGCTTTGAGACACCGAGAATTTAAGGAAATGATTAAGGGTGTGGAGGAAGCCGAAGGGACTGATGTTATTTATTTAACTAATATTCGCTGGTTAAGCAGAGGAAAAGCGCTGAAAAGATTTTTCGAGCTACGAGAGGAAATTAATTTTTTCATGCAAGCAGAAGGGAAACCCATCAATCAATTCGGAGACGAAAAGTTTCTCTTGGAACTTGCCTTTTTTGTTGATATAACGTTTCAAATCAATAATTTAAATGTGAAGCTGCAGGGAAAAGAAACAAAAATACCTGAAATGTATCGTTTGATAAACGCTTTCATTGGAAAGTTGAATTTATTTAAAGGTCAGCTATAGGAAAACAAATATGATAATTTTGAATCTATAAAGTCAATCATATTAACCGAGAATAATACTAAAAGATTTGAGAAGGGCATTGATATTTTAATTCTTGAGTTCAAAGAACGCTTTTCCGTACTTCTGAAAATAAAAAATGAAATTGAAATTTTCTCAAACCCATTTATTGTGGAATATAATTCTGCACCAGATCGTTTGCAAAGTGAGCTTATTGAATTGCAGCCTGATATTAAAGCCCATTGTGCTTTCAAAGAAAAACAAGAAGATTTTCATAACATTTATATTACCCGAGAAAAATATCCACGTCTCAGAGATCATTCCTTAAAAATGATATCGCTTTTTGGAAGTTCCAATTTTTTAGGTGAACATCTTTTCACCCAAATAAAATTCACAAAAAATAGATACCGGTATAATTTGACCGATGAAAATCTGACCCATCAGCTCAGATTATCATCCTCAAAATTAAGGGATTTACAAATTGATGATATTTAAATTAAACTACTTTAAAATACTTTGTAAAAAATTAAACTTAATTAAAGAAAAATGTATTAGTAAAAAATAAAATTTGTAATTTGAATTAAAATAATTAAAAATACTATGCAAAAAAAGTATTTTTTACTTAAATATGTAACATAAAAAAGAAATATTATTACTGTTTTAGCAAAAAAATCCCATAGACCCCTCTTCCTTCTCGTGCGGCCACTTCAAGATTTTTCTGGCCTCTATGAGGCTACATAACCTTCCATATCTGGACACCCATGTGCTAGAGATATCGCCTAACATAAGTCTCGCGCCCCGTACTTTTGGCATTCGAGACACCCGCTTTCCGATTTTTTTCTTTCCTTACAGGTTTTTATATCCCAATCTTCAGAAAGTAATTATACACGGCTAATTTTTTTACGCAGGAGAATTATATTTAATTATATCTGGTACTAAAATTAAGCATATTAGTTGTCATTTTAAAACGATAAAAAAATTGTCGAAGTAATTTTAGTTTAAAAAGAATAATATTACCTTTATGAATCACTACGTCAATCATTAAGGAAACTCCTCCCGTAGTGTCATTGTGTCAAACACTGGAGAAATCTTCGGTACTTGTCCTGTGAGATAATTCCGTTCCTTCCTTCATAATTCGCACATTAAACTGAGGAACCAAAAAGCTGTCACACACTTGGTGGAAATCTTTTGCTACTTGGGCCGAGCTCCCAAGGATAGTTTTCGTTGCGAAAATTGAAGTCCCGGGTTTGATTCCGGGAACTATCCTTCCAATTTGATTTACATGGGAAATCTGAAATCCACCGAGCAGGGCAATTTTCTCTTGCACATTAAAATATCATAGAATTGTAATATCGGAGCGGGATTTGTACCGTTCTCCGAAAGAAGGAGTGGGGATTCTAATTTTTATCGTAAAACGCTCCTCATCGATCGTATTTCTTCGAATTTCGCGTAAATACTGCCGTTTTTGCAGGTTTTATCGCTCATTACGAGCGTGTAGCCATAGCAACAATTATTGGTGGACTCGGATTCGGTATAGTCTAATAAATGCAGGTATTGTTTCTGTCGAACGAAAATACCCCTGTTCAATTTAATATCCCGTTCGAATGTATTTGTCATATTTTATAACGCTCAAATATGAAATTTGAGAACACAAGGAGCAACATATCTGCGGTGATTTTAAAGCTATTAGAGCCAATATAAGAAGGTATTAAATAATGGATTAAATGGAAAAATCGCATCGTTAGTTCTGTTTGGGTGGTCTTATTATTATGTTATGCAGAGACATACTTTTCCTTCCTGTTTGTTGTTTTCAACGAAAACAATCTTCGTAACACATGAAGTAAACAAGATCTAATTGTAAGTAATAAGTTTTATTTTCTTTAACGCGCATACTGAACATATTAATTTAAAGGAGATGGATTATTCGAGAGGAAGAAGTGAACTAAAATACGTGTACACTCAGCTTTTGCAAGTTAAAAGACATAAATAATTTACGATAATGGAATGAGCGTGAGTGTAAAGATTAACGTACTTCATCTCAAGTGAGGTATGTATGAGTTAAATCATAATTCAATTTTAGATTGTTCTATCGCAAATTCTGTATTTCTTTGGCATCGCTTCTGATGTATCCTTTAGCAGTGCTTAGACTTCAAATTTATCTTGTTTTCCAAATTGATTATATCCAACAATGGAGGCTTCTTTCTTGCGCCGTCTCTGTTGGCCGTTACCGTGGAAACCACACGATTCAGAACTTGATCATTCTTGTTGAAAAACCAAGGAAGAAGGAGCAAATAATGGGCGGGAGAGGTAATTAACTTGTTTTTCACCAATATTATTGAAAATCTGGCATATTTCAGAACTCGGAACGTAGTCTAGCTCAGTTGATTAGTGGAATTTTAATTAAATGCATTAAATGTTACTTCTCGTTGCAATTAACGATCGCTATTCTAGCCCTAATTTCATCGGTACATTTTGACCCTCTCGTTATCATACTAGCAAGGTGCTTTACTTTACGATCTGAAACTCGTTCCGATGGCTTTCCAACTTACGTTCAAGTTTTTCCTTTCTCGATATACAAATCAACTTGGATTTTTTCTTATTCGTTTCCTAGGATAATTTTGCTCATTTAACCTTAGCTGTGACCGTCCGTCTTTCAAAGCATTCGTCCTCGGTACAAAGACTAACTATTAATGCATACACAACCAGTAAATTACTTATATAATCCTATCTCCTACAACATCTTTCTTAGCTTGAAACTATCAAAGTAGGTTTATGAGTTAGTACAAAATATAGTTTTAAGAAATACTTTTCTTTTTGACAATCTTTGAATAGTTCAAAATGTAAAAGAAAGAGCAAAGCAGTCGACATACGTTAAATCCGAAATTCTTTTCTCATTTGTGTCTGCAGATTTTGGTGATTATTTGGCCATAGGACTGGCCATTTTCATAGCTGTCGCTCTCGTAGCGTGGTTCCTATGGGGGCTTTACAGGCGGTACTGCGTCGGGCGCCGAAGGAGATGGTCTGTTGAAGACGGCGTGCCCGACGCGGTGTACGATACCGCCAAATTGCCTGTAAGTATAATACTTGCGATTACATTCTTCTTCTTCTCTTATCTTATAAACCCTTCTAATACGTTATTTTATGCTGTTAATAACAGAAATGCTTCTGCTCTGATCCGCCTTCGGATCCCAAAGTATCACTTATGTATTTATTTATATAGTATATTGAGAAACTTCATCAACTTCATTTCATATCTACATAATTACGTTGTTGTTTTCTTATTCAGAATGAAGTGATTCCAGCCGGAATACTCAAAAAACACCAGGACCAGCAACACGTGAGTATTTATCACGATGTTCTGATTTTTCTGAATATATTTACTCTGATGCGTGAATGTATTTGATGGTGCCAGTCATAGATGAAAATATTTTCCTCTCTCTAAGATTTTAATGTATTAAATGATATGTCACTTCCCAAAACTTGTTAAGATTGATAAGATTGTTAGCATGTCAGCTGATACTACCAATAGGTACTAAAATTGGAGGTGCAAAAAGTACAGGTTCTAAGAATCGTTTCCGGAAATCATCGGACAACTGTAGTCGAACATTTGTGGGGATCGGTTGCGTGGAACACATTTATATTAAAACGGTCTGCGGAAGTTGGTACTGTATAAATATTCAGATTTGTTCATATTGACACGGTACGAGTGGAGGCACTGAAATCATATTGTGATTTTTACGACAATTTTTGTCGCATACGAGCACAAGATTTCTGAGACTGATGCCTAATCTTAAAAGAATAAATACTAATAATGGTTCAACAGATTATTTTTTATAAGTTGAAAATGCCCCCGTTATTCTTACGAATTCAGCCGAAGATCCTAAGTCAGAAAACTTTGGTTCTGGTTATTACACAATGTTGATGCTATTTCCAAAATGGAGGGGAAGTTGGAAGTCAATTTTTGCGCATGTATAAGAATTTGGAAGGGAAAGAAATCTAAGTTATTTCCGCCCAAAGGGAAAGAATTAGAGAGGAAAAGTGCTAACGAGGGTACAGCCTTAACTCGTTTTACGAACTTAATTCGTTCCACGAAAACTGTTCGTCAGGCGAAAACTCGTAAAACAAAGATTATTTTCCCGTTACATCGTACGTAAAAATTTTAATTGGTTCCGAAGGCCAAAATAAAAAATATCCCACAGGTCACTTCAAAACAATACCGAATGATAACAAATTGAGAAAAAACATCAATAATGATATATTAATGTATTTAAATGACATTCTTAGTCATATGATGTCTTACTCTATATATTAGCGGTATTATGCTATGATATCTTAGCCTATGGTAGCCTACGATAGGATAAATGCGGCGTATACGTCCTTCGACCGCTCGCCTTTCTTTAATCTTTGAATAATATGCATTTACTTTCTGGGCGACACATTAAGCCCTTCTCTCTTTTTTCACTTCACCACTCTCGATAACTGAAGGGCCGGCACGGCCATGATTCACAAAAATATTTCTTGATTTAAAAGATAAAAATGCACACCACTCAGCGAACCGAATTTCACAAAGAACGGCAACGCGCATACTGAGACCGAGATGATAATTCTTATTCGGAACAGCGCATTTATTCGATATTTGAAAAGTAAAAGGATATTCTTGCGAACGTAACGTACTCTAATAAGCGAAAATTTGTCGTTCGAAAATCGAATAAAAATAGGCATGAAATTGCTCAGTTCGTGTAAGCAAGAACTGGTAAAATGGTAGTTCGTAAAACTAGGGAAGGCTGCATTCATTCCAGCAATCCATCAAGATGATCTTTTTAATGAACTGTGTGTGTGTCCATATTTTATATCTTAATGAGAACCTGCTAGCCGAATGGGACATGTAGCAATTATCTACAGATCAGAGATGGTTAACTGTGCATACTTATATATTTTTGTCGTGAAAACTTTAATATTCCAAACACGGAAAATGTACAAATTCATCGTATCATTGCCGGGTACTAACGCTGCGATGGAGAGGTCATTTTTGCTTTTTAACAGCATTTGAGGATCGGATAAGCCATCGCATAGTAGAGATGCCATAACATCTCTCTTAATAATTCGAATGAATTACTGCGAGACTTGCCAAAAGATGTTTGAAAAACTTAAAAACAATAAATTACACATCATTGAGAAAGCTGTGTTCTTCCAACAAATGCGAGGGAAACAAAACGCCATCCACATCAACAGTAGATAAAGGACGAAAATAAAAACAAAAACATTGTAATAATTGGTAATGCATCTATAAATATTTTTTTGCAGAATTTAATATATTGTCATATTATTTTATTATTTTCGATGAAGGCGATTCGTTATATGTGATTTAATTTTTATACTTTTGTAGGACTTTTCATAAAAAGAAATTCACAAATCGGGAAATTTTCCATGTTGGACCATACGTTCCGAATTTTAGATCGGAAAATATGGTCAACGTATGCATATTGTATCTGGTTACTCCCTTAATAATTCCAACTATCAGTAGAGGTTCTCTTCTTCCTTACCCAGTTCCCCAATAAAACGTTGTATAAATATGAAATCCCTTTAAAGTTTCTTCCAATTCAAGATAAACCTGAATAGAATTAATAGTATTTTATTAGAGCCGAAAAAGATAAAATTATCAATCAAAGATATGAGAGGTCATAAAGGGTCCAACATGCAGACGCACAAATCGAGATAGGAAATATAAACTTCAGAGTGTTTTTATTCTGTTTAGTACATATTATTTAAATTTACTTGTGAATGACGGTGAATAAATGTAGTACAAAACGGAGGGAAGTGTTGAAAAAGTATGTTTCCAGAATTACCCTATACTAGTACAATAAATTGAATAGTGAACCCTTAAGTAAACCTGATTCTCTGTATATGGTGTACTGAACGTTTGCACAATGCATTAAATGAAGTACATATTAGAAATTATGTGACTTAGCACTTGGGCAAAAGAAATATTTTATGGAACTGTAAAATAATTTTATTTTTCTGAGATGTGAATAAGCTTTGTATTTTTTTTATTAAATTGTAATTTTTTGAGAATCTTAATAAACTTCATTTCATGACTACATATTGGTTTTAAGTCATCCTGATGTTTTGCTCTTCAGGCTGATGAGCAAGCGCATGACCCCTCCTCTCCTCACGTCAGAGGTAGTCAACCGCCGGAAAAACACGTGAGTGTTATTTATGAAACACTGCTTCCATGTACCTAACACTATTATATATTTATATTACAAAGTCGTGTCCCTTTTCGGTACCCTATTTATATAGTTAATCTATATATGTCTAGGTAAAAATAAAAAAATAAATACTTAATTATATAGTCAACAACAAAACATTAGTTCTCCTATCACAAAAATGAAAATATAAATTATATGTTGAATTTCGATTATGTTCTTTGTAATGTTTAGATGCTTCTACCAGTTTCCTTACTAGACCATTTTTTCCCCAGGTCAGATTTCGCGACGAAGTGACCTCGTCAAATGGCAATGGACACCCAGAATTAGTAAGTTTTCATTCAAGTATCTTATATGCGCCGCCCCAGCTCGCTACTCGCATCAACCCGTAATGACGTTTGGCGCACGTTCTGCCTGCTAACATTCTTGCAGCTTCTCAGAGCGATATAACATTAGCAATGAATTTAAAACAAGTCTGGTAAATCAAATTTTATTCTTTACCTTTTTGCGAAAAAAAATCTTTTAAAAATTAATTTTTAATTATTTTATTACGATGTCGCGCGCGGACATTTTTGACAACATTGTGAAATTTTGCCCGTTAAAAAATAAGATAAAATAAACTTTTAGTAAATGTTGGCCAGTAAATATGTAATACTTCTCATAACCAGCGACTTTAGTGAGGATCGTGTGCCAAAACGAGTATAGTGGAGGGGGGGATGTCGCGTGTAGCCCGTGGAGCGGTTGAAAAAGGCTTGTGCACCATAGGCGCCAGGGATGGCGAATCTAGTAAAAATTAAAAAACGAGTTAAACTTAGCACCGGCACCGATATTACAATTCTATGACATTTTGATACGGTAGAGAAAAGTGCCCTGCACCACGGTTTTCGGATTTCCCATGTAAATCAAATTGGAAGGATAATAGTTCTGGAATCGAACCCGACACGTTCAATATTCGCAACAAAAACTGACCTCGTGGGCTCGGCTCGGCAGACAAGGACAAGGATGAAGAAGACCTCTCGTTGGAGCCGAATGGGCCGGAGGTAAGCGAAAATTCGACAAGTGAGTGGAGTTATACACGTTGTACGCGCCAGGGACGGGGAGCGCGGCGGAGGGAGAGTGGGACCGTCGGGGGCGCGGCGGGGGGCGAGTGGGGCCGTCGGGGGCGGGTATGCCAGGGAGCGGGCCGTCGTCGTAGGGGGAGGGAAGGGATGGAGGTCGGGACCGGTTTCGGGGCTTCTTGGGCCTCTGAAAACTCGTGGGGCGATTCCTGGGAGCTTGATTTCGTGTGGCGGGAGGGCCGCTGGGCGTCCAAAGAGGCGGCTGCGAGGTGGGATATTGGCGAAAAAATTTTTTTCGGGGATGGGTGGGCGGGCGGGCGGTGGGTGTGAGATTGATTGACTGCAAATTTTTTATTGTTTGTGGAAATTCGTTCCATAGTCTGCAAGCAGTAACAATGAAGGACCGTTGAAAATTAGTGTTCTGTGATGAGGAATAAGGTGTTGATGCCTCTCTCTGGTATTACGATTATGTACAGTGTCTATACTCCTGAATTCCGTGGAAAGAAAATGTGGGTTGTTAGAAGAAAGTAATTGGTAAGCAAGTGGAGCCGTATTCGGGACTTCAAATGTAACCAGTTTAGCTTCACGAGTGAATCAGAAAAGTAGTCTGATTTCTTCAGGTTAAAAATTTATCTAATGCACGCGTTATTTGTTCTCTGATTCTTTAATGACAACTCCTGTGATAAATCTTGATGCGCTATATCAACATAGTCAAAATCCAGAAAATGAGTTAAGTTGCCAGATGCATCTTGAGAGAAACCGGAGTACTGCTACTTAACTTCCTATGCGAGTGAAGGGATTAGGTATAGTTGAATTTGCTATGTAGGCCAGGGGTCGGCAAGATGAGGCTTCTGAGCCACATGCGTCTCTTTCATGACTTTCGTCTAGCTTCCTGATTCACCTCTCCCAATTAACCCATTATTCCCCAAAACGTTTTTTTGCATATTTTATGAAATTTTTCTATTATGTCTTTGTCAAAAAGCCACAAATAACATATAGAAACCTTTTTTATTTTTGTCAGAATTATCTTTGTTTTAATGGCATTATTTATTTCCACTGGGCAGATAGACTAATATACATAAAATTGCTGCCTTTTTTGGTATGGTTTTTCTTTTAAGTACTACATTTATAAATTAATTCAATTATTTGTGTTGCAACACCTTCAAACATGTGTATTTTTTTAAACTTACAAAAAAGAATTTGCATCATAAAAGCTATTAATTTCAAATAACAAAATTTCAATAAATACAATTTTTCATTCCAGAATGGTTCATATTATAGACCACTTAGCATGCACTTTTCATTAGTTTAACTAATTCTATGATGCCTTTTACATAGCTTTTAATTGTACTTCAAAGTAAATTAACCAATTTTAATTCTAGAACATGTAATTATTACAAAGAAAAGGCTTAGGGTAGTGGTTCCCAAACTGTGTGCCGCGTTAGATTTTTAGGGGTGCCGCAAAAAACTTTGTTTAGTACATAAATGAATCAAGGATTTTCATGTGTTGGTGAGTAATTGGGAATTGAATTTTTTCCTAATACATTGATTAAGTTGAAGAGACGATGAATGGATGTGTCCAAAGATTGTAACACCCGTGTCTAAAAATATATAAAGCTTGTTACAAGGCTGGGGAGACGTGAAATCCTCTTTACTTTCGAAAGTGTGCCGCAACTTAAAAACGTTTGGGAACCACTGATTTAGGGTGTCGAGGGACATAGCACTTTTTACAAATAAATATTGCCCTCTTGCAAGAATGTTTACAATGGCTAAAACGGGTTGATCCCTTGGTAATTATATGATCTCTGACATCGCGTTTTAATGAATCCAGTCCAAGCGAAATAGATGCGCGTGGACCTCTCCCAGCGGTCTCTGAGCCATTACGTCGAGAAAGGAACAAAACACATTCCCTACGAAAATCTAAAGATGGAATATTGTTATTCAATTATTTTCTATACTCAAAGCACCCTTCTTCGCAGGAAACATATACTGCCCACCCAATAAAATAACACCACCACTTTTTGGTTCTATTAGTTTATCTGTACTGCGCAACAAATTGATCATTCACATCAAGCCCACCCTCTAATGTAAAGAAGAATAATTCTAAAATGCTTGGTAGCAAATGTTGCCTCTGGACAGATATGGGTTAAAACACCCCCAACTAAATTGGCTTCGTTAATAATTTCAATAAAAATTGCGGAAAAATAAAAAGATGGGCCTATTATTAGAAGAACCGTTTTTTTAACGGTGATAGTCGCAAAACGTGAAACGACGGCAAGACTAATGGGGGATGTGGTGGATGTTCGCCCCCGTCATCCCCCGTGGATCCGCCAATAACTGCTGCTCTTCTTATGTTACGCGTTATTCATTATTTGAAAAAGTGTCTCGTCTTGTGAAAAAGGGTGCCGAAGTCTTTCCTAGGCGTCCGCCTAGATCGCCCTCCCGTCAGCATTATTATATCGGATTAAAGCACTTCTAATACGGTTTTTTATATCTCCTATTTCATTCAATCATTATCTATAATATACTGCCTTGGTTTTCGCCATGCCGTCTGCCCCTCTGTCTGTCTGTTCGATGTTCTACAGCCCAAACGCTTACATAAAATCGAATCATATCTCGTACTTGGGCAATATATCATCTTTTGCAGACCCCATTTTCAGAAAAGTGACATTTCACAAAAATAAAGGGTAGTTTATTCCTCACGATTTTTAAAAACATTTTATTTACTCAGAAATAGTTAGAGGGAATTTTATTAAAATCTATCCAATTGTAGATCCTGATGTCACAAATAATACTGCTTAAGCCATATGACTCTTACAATCACTATATGGCTTCCAGTGACATTACAATCTACGCTAAGCGACCTTACTTAAGCTCTATGACGTCACGCCTTCGCCGAGATCCACTCAAAATCTTACTACAGCATTACGGCTAAACTAATATCGAATGATATCTGATATTAGTGGATTATATCATTCATAAAAGACATTCTGAAGACATGAACGATATTGCGCAACAATTAAGAGTACTTTTTTGTAGGATATTTTGAAACGATTCGATTTACTCAAAAATGGCTACAAGGATTTTGATTACATCCACCCAATCGTACAGCCTTGTGTCGCAAATAATGCTAACTAAGCCATATATCCCAAAAAATACGAAATATCGAACTATGACATTAAATTATACGCTAAACCATGGATTTATGAGCGTTTTTCTTTTATATGCGTACACATTGGACCAAACGTATATGAGGACGTGAGAAAGTTTGTGCAATGTATATTGCGCCGTTTTATTTGATGAGGTGGCACGACGGCCTTAAATGAAAAATCTTCGATGAACGTTACAAGAAGCTGAATTTCTAAGCTTTAGAATTCAATAAACGATCTTTCATATCGAGGGTGATACTCATTAATTTTCTCTCTCTCTGTCATTCCTGTTCAGGTGGAGGTCCTGAGCGTGTCTCCGGCGGGAGACGAAGCTGATGCGGGTGAGGAGGGGGGCGGAGGGGGAGTGAGGGTGGCGGACATAAACGCCGCCCCCTCGAGCGCCCCGGCGAAGGGCGACGAGGGGGAAGGGGAGGGCGTGGAGGTTTCACAGCCTCCCGCTTCGGCGTCCAGCGTTGCCAACTTACTGGAATATCTACTTGATCTGGTAGATCTGCTAGAATGAGCCTATCATCTGGTGAGCAAATATTCCATCTAGTGGTATATTAGAATTCCTGGCGATATCAATGAAAAGTTGAAAGATTTTTTAGAAGTTTTTAAAAGTTGCCCCTTTTCTACGCACCATAAAAAATTATATAATGATTTTCGTATATTTTTATGAAATACAACTTTATTATCAAATAACCTGTAGTCAGGCCCCCAGTGAGACTCAGAGATTTCCGAGCCACATCCAGATTTTCAGGCTCCTCACCGTAATAAAAATAAAAACTTTAGGCATTACGTAGCCCACTTTGGCGGTCGGGGATCGCTGAATGGTTACAGCGGATTACACTGGGGGTAGGAGGTTCAAGCTTGCCCTACGTAGCACTCTTTCATAAAATCTTCTAAAGAAAAGATATGATCCGAAAAAATATGTTGCTGACAGTGCTTTCCACCCAGCCAATAATGCATAGCACATTCAAATGGCCCTCTAGAGAAATTCATTTAAAAAGTGAGTGCAAGATGAAAAATTCTCTGCGTTAGGTAAGAGGAGAGATGGGGATCTAATTGAGGGATTATATCGTTTATAAAAACTGGGGAAGTTGTGTCACTTAATACTTGGATGTCCTGCAAATAATGTAATCGTATTGAGCATTTGTTTTTGGCGTGTCCTGTTCTACATTCACTATTGATATTTCGATGGATAAAAAGATGAATATATAAATTTACCTATAAGCTAATAAAATATTTGAATAATTTTTATTTATGAAATGCTTTTCTAGCTTTTGTATACGCAAATTTATTAATTATCGATTAAAAATCAAATTGTAAGTTAGGTTCGATGTCAATTCATCTGTTCTGAAAGAAAGAAGAAAAAGGGCCCTCTTTCGAGGAGGCCCCCAGATAGTGCCTGTGCATAAATCCATCTCTTAACAACTGCCAAAATTTGAGGCCCCTTTGAGCTTGAGGCTCAGGCCAAATGCCCTTCCACCCTTTTCATAGGACCTACCTATAGTTATTTTGCAACAGATAACCTTCCACAACCGATATAGCTGATGTAACGGTGGCCATAAGAAATTTAGTTTAAATAGCGCCGGTGTTTTTTATAACATTCCATTCTATATAAATACCAAATTTAGGTAATTAACAAGTTGTTTTAATAACAATGGTGAAAGGTTTGTATTACATACATTACTCATGGCAAAATAGCTAAGTGAAGCTCTATTCTAATTACATACATACATACTTAAGATAAATATCAGTAAGGTAATTTTTCTATTGTTGTATTACGCTGTATCACAATGACAGTCTGTAATTACTCGATTAATTTTCATCCATAGATGGGTTAACCTCAATACATACAGAAATGTAGACTTGTTTGTTTTAACGATCCTCAGCTCAAATTTTGGCCAGCATAGAAACTGATCAAACTTTACATGAAGATATAGATTTTATTTTACCATAATGTCATGATAAAAAGACATTAATATTTATAATCTTAATTAACTATTATGAAACAATGTGATTTTTTTAGATGTTAAAGATTTCAGAATTTTCAGTTAGTATTGTAGGTAATAATAATAATAATTTTATTAACTCTGTAGGTCTCAAATAGGCATGGAGCAGTTACATAACAGCAATAGCATAACGCTACAGAATAAAAACAGTTGATGTACTTAGAAATTCTTGAACACCATAAAAATTATTACTTAACAATTAACATTTGAATCGTTTTCTAATAATAGGAATATACTTGAAGAACATTTAACATTACAAGGTAACTTGTTATAAACCCCTGAGGCGGCATTTTTGATATCCTATAATCCTTGATAGGAACATCATATTTGTGCCCTGTATTATAATTGTAAACCTTCTGATTAAATTGGAACTGTGCAGAGTTTTTTTTTACAAATACAGAACATTTTAATAAATTCATACAATCATACATATTTATATATATATATATATATATATATATATATATATATATATGGTGTATTTTGGTTATGCCTAAAGAAATATACAATGGTTTTCCAGGAAAGCTTTAATGGCTGTCTTTTTTCAGGAAGAAGACTTTAGTGACATATCTATCATGACCCCAAAAGATTATTCCATATGACAAATAAGAATGAATCTTTGCATAATATAACAATTTTATCATTTCAATATTGACAGTTTTGAATTTTCTATTTAGCATAAAATTTACAGTAGATAATTTTTTACTATCACCAATGACAGTGCTTGAATTAAAGTTGGCAACGCTGGTCACCAAGGCCCACGTGTCTCCCCGCCCCCAGCAGACAACCAGTGGCCCTCAGCAATCCGATAGACAAGGGGTCTGCTTTTTTAACAGATTCTCTATTTATGGAGCTGAATAAGGTAAAATTATCAATCAAATATATTAGAGAACATCATTACAATGATAATGAATCAAACATGTGGGCGAGTAAATCAGGATACGAAAAATAAACCCCAGAGGATTTTTATTCCCAGCACTGCTCATTCATTAAATTTAGTTGTGAATGCCTGGGCAAAATATAGTACAAAGTAATAGGTTGCTATTCTGTTGGGAAGAAATTTTATAATTTCTTCTCAACTAATACAAAATAGTGGGAAGTGTGAAAAAGTACAATATGATTCTGAAATGACTTTAAAATGCACTAACAAATAGTACATTAAATTCATAACCTAACCTTTATGTAGGTCTGGGACTGTCTTTATAATATGGTGTTATTATTTCAGTGCTTACAAAATTCACCAAAGACTCATACATACACTAAATGAGGAAGTTAAGTAAATCAGCACTTGGGCAAAATAATATTTAATGGAACTTGCAAATAATTTTTTTTATATTATGCATAGGTTTTGCAGTTTAGTCCTTTTTGTTTCATTTAATTGATTTTTTTGAGAAATTTCAGTTCATGACTACATAAAAGTTTTATCTAATACTGTTTTTTCTTATTCATGTGGTGATGATTTTTGCATGCATGCATCAGTGTGTCAGAGAGTTATGCACTGCATATCTATACTATAGTAAATCTGCAACTGACTTATGAGATATCATATAGGAGGATACTCTAGTTGGGAGCATGAACGAAGGCAGGTGGCAACTGTATCTGCAGAAGGCATGGATGTCACTTGTCACTTGCCAAGGGTGCCAAACTGTCAGTATTACAAAAATGAGTTGGATCATGCACATGATTCAACTCGTACAGCTGGTAACAATATTGCCAGCTGTAAAGAGCAAACAGCGAGCGCTTGTGGCATAGCACCATAGGACTTCATGCATTGCTTTCTGAGCAAAAGCTTATGCAGGCTGTCGGTTCGGAAGCTATGTAACGCATATTTCGCTCTCTCTCTGCACAGTAATGTTGACTAATCTGCCTTTCTCGTGCTCTAAAATATATTAGGGGGTTACTAATGTTTAGGCACTTTCATATGAGCTGGAGACACGATGTTATTATGTGTGTAGGACCTTGTACATAACAGCCTAGAGAAATCGAAAACCTTATAAATGTTAAATAATGCAGCTGCTATAAAATTACATAGAAGTTCAAACAAATATTTAAGGTATATCTATTTGTGATTGTGCTACAAGATACAAGCATCATTCCCTTATCAAATAGATCTTCAGCCGACGGTTCTGTAAATATGGAAGTTTTGATGCATTGGGGCATTTTTATGTTCCGAATCTACCAGCACAACAGGAAAAATTATTTCTCATCAATTAATTGAAAATTTTGCCTGATGACATAAAAGGATGGAAAAAATCATTTTAATGGGGAGTGACAGAATTTCAAAATTTATTATCTCTTTATCCATTCATTTCAGTGACAGTTTTCTCAGGATGCCAACAAAAGACAAGATATTTAGGGGATTAACTTAACTGTAAAAGTGAATTCCATAGCTATTTACAAGCTCTCATTATTCTACAGTAGAACAGTTTGAATGTGTAACGTTCCTTTATTTCATGATCAGATCTGTGGTAATTGCAGAGAAATGATGCTATCAAATAGTCAAGTAGTGGACTTTAAATTTCTTAATTATGAAAGAAATGTGTTAGTGTATTTTTGGCTAATCAATCTCTTCTTGGATTATTATAGCCATAGCTCCTTCCATACCGAACATACTCACAGAGAAGGAGAGAATCCCAGTGCAGGCTTCTCAAACCACACAAACAGGAGCCCAGATGACCTAGGAAAAAATACAACTTTCGCAGGATTCAGGCCCGCTGTGTTTTCTTTGGGGAACCATATTTCAAGTACTTTGCCACCAATTTATGAATCACTACGTCACTCATTAAGGAAACTCCTCCCGTAGTGTCATTGTGTCAAACACTGGAGAAATCTTCGGTACTTGTCCTGTGAGATAATTCCGTTCCTTCCTTCATAATTCGCACATTAAACTGAGGAACCAAAAAGCTGTCACACACTTGGTGGAAATCTTTTGCTACTTGGGCCGAGCTCCCAAGGATAGTTTTCGTTGCGAAAATTGAAGTCCCGGGTTTGATTCCGGGAACTATCCTTCCAATTTGATTTACATGGGAAATCTGAAATCCACCGAGCAGGGCAATTTTCTCTTGCACATTAAAATATCATAGGATTGTAATATCGGAGCGGGATTTGTACCGTTCTCCGAAAGAAGGAGTGGGGATTCTAATTTTTATCGTAAAACGCTCCTCATCGATCGTATTTCTTCGAATTTCGCGTAAATACTGCCGTTTTTGCAGGTTTTATCGCTCATTACGAGCGTGTAGCCATAGCAACAATTATTGGTGGACTCGGATTCGGTATAGTCTAATAAATGCAGGTATTGTTTCTGTCGAACGAAAATACCCCTGTTCAATTTAATATCCCGTTCGAATGTATTTGTCATATTTTATAACGCTCAAATATGAAATTTGAGAACACAAGGAGCAACATATCTGCGGTGATTTTAAAGCTATTAGAGCCAATATAAGAAGGTATTAAATAAATGATTAAATGGAAAGCTCGCATCGTTAGTTCTGTTTGGGTGGTCTTATTATTATGTTATGCAGAGACATACTTTTCCTTCCTGTTTGTTGTTTTCAACGAAAACAATCTTCGTAACACATGAAGTAAACAAGATCTAATTGTAAGTAATAAGTTTTATTTTCTTTATCGCGCCTACCGAACAAATCAATTTAAAGGAGATGGATTATTCGAGAGGAAAAAGTGAACTAAAATACGTGTACACTCAGCTTTTGTAAGTTAAAAGACATAAATAATTTACGATAATGGAATGAGCGTGAGTGTAAAGATTATCGTACTTCATCTCAAGCGAGGTATGTATGAGTTAAATCATAATTCAATTTTAGATTGTTCTATCGCAAATTCTGTATTTCTTTGGCATCGCTTCTGATATATCCTTTAGCAGTGCGTAGACTTTAAATTTATCTTGTTTTCCAAATTGATTATATCCAACAATGGAGGCTTCTTTCTTGCGCCGTCTCTGTTGGCCGTTACCGTGGAAACCACACGATTCAGAACTTGATCATTTTTGTTGAAAAACCAAGGAAGAAGGAGCAAATAATGGGCGGGAGAGGTAATTAACTTGTTTTTCACCAATATTATTGAAAATCTGGCATATTTCAGAACTCGGAACGTAGTCTAGCTCAGTTGATTAGTGGAATTTTAATTAAATGCATTAAATGTTACTTTTCGTTGCAATTAACGATCGCTATTCTAGCCCTAATTTCATCGGTACATAATCCTATCTCCTACAACATCTTTCTTAGCTTGAAACTATCAAAGTAGGTTTATGAGTTAGTACAAAATATAGTTTTAAGAAATTCTTTTCTTTTTGACAATCTTTGAATAGTTCAAAATGTAAAAGAAAGAGCAAAGCAGTCGACATACGTTAAATCCGAAATTCTTTTCTCATTTGTGTCTGCAGATTTTGGTGATTATTTGGCAATGGGACTGGCCATTTTCATAGCTGTCGCTCTCGTAGCGTGGTTCCTATGGGGGCTTTACAGGCGGTACTGCGTCGGGCGCCGAAGGAGATGGTCTGTTGAAGACGGCGTGCCCGACGCGGTGTACGATACCGCCAATTTGCCTGTAAGTATAATACTTGGGATTACATTCTTCTTCTTCTTCTCTTATCTCATAAACCCTTCTAATACGTTATTTTATGCTGTTAACAACAGAAATGTTTCTGCTCTGATCCGCCTTCGGATCCCAAAGTATCATTTATGTATTTATTTATATAGTATATTGAGAAACTTCATCAACTTCATTTCATATCTACATAATTACGTTGTTGTTTTCTTATTCAGAATGAAGTGATTCCAGCCGGAATACTCAAAAAACACCAGGACCAGCAACACGTGAGTATTTATCACGATGTTCTGATTTTTCTGAATATATTTACTCTGATGCGTGAATGTATTTGATGGTGCCAGTCATAGATGAAAATATTTTCCTCTCTCTAAGATTTTAATGTATTAAATTATATGTCACTTCCCAAAACTTGTTAAGATTGATAAGATTGTTAGCATGTCAGCTGATACTACCAATAGGTACTAACATTGGAGGTGCAAAAAGTACAGGTTCAAAGAATCGTTTCCGGAAATTATCGGACAACTGTAGTCGAACATTTGTGGGGATCGGTTGCGTGGAACACATTTACATTAAAACGGTCTGTGGAAGTTGGTACTGTATAAATATTCAGATTTGTTCATATTGACACGGTACCAGTGGAGGCACTGAAATCATATTGTGATTTTTACGACAATTTTTGTCGCATACGAGCACAAGATTTCTGAGACTGATGCCTAATCTTAAAAGAATAAATACTAATAATGGTTCAACAGATTATTTTTTATAAGTTGAAAATGCCCCAGTTATTCTTCCGAATTCATCCGAAGATCCTAAGTCAGAAAACTTTGGTTCTGGTTATTACACAATATTGATGCTATTTCCCAAATGGAGGGGAAGTTGGAAGTCAATTTTTGCGCATGTATAAGAATTTGGAAGGGAAAGAAATCTAAGTTATTTCCGCCCAAAGGGAAAGAATTGGAGAGAAAAAGTTCTAAAGAGGGTTCTTAGTCATATGATGTCTTACTCTATATATTAGCGGTATTATGCTATGATATCTTAGCCTATGGTAGCCTACGATAGGATAAATGCGGCGTATACGTCCTTCGACCGCTCGCCTTTCTTTAATCTTTGAATAATATGCATTTACTTTCTGGGCGACACATTAAGCCCTTCTCTCTTTTTTCACTTCACCACTCTCGATAACTGAAAGGCCATGATTCACAAAAATATATGTTGATTTAAAAGATAAAAATGCACACCACTCAGCGAACCGAATTTCACAAAGAACGGCAACGCGCGTACTGAGACCGAGATGATAATTCTTATTCGGAACAGCGCATTTATTCGATATTTGAAAAGTAAAAGGATATTCTTGCGAACGTAACGTACTCTTATAAGCGAAAATTTGTCGTTCGCAAATCGAATAAAAATAGGCATGAAATTTCTCAGTTCGTGTAAGCAAGAACTGGTAAAATTGTAGTTCGTAAAACTAGGGAAGGCTGCATTCATTCCAGCCATCCATCAAGATGATCTTTCTAATGAACTGTGTGTGTGTGTCCATATTTTATATCTTAATGAGAACTTGCTAGCCGAATGGGACATGTAGCAATTATCTAAAGATCAGAGATGGTTAAATGTGCATACTTATATATATTTGTCGTGAAAACTTTAATATTCCAAACAGAGAAAATGTACTAATTCATCGTCTCTTTGCCGGGTACTAACACTGCGATAGAGATGTCATTTTCGCTTTTTAACAGCATTTGAGGATCGGATAAGCCATCGCATAGTAGTGATGCCATAACATCTCTCTTGATAATTCGAATGAATTACTGTCAGACTTGCCAAAAGATGTTTGAAACACTTAAAAACAATATCATTGCTAAAGCTGTGTTCTTCCAACAAATGCGAGGGAAACAAAACGCCATCCACTTCAACAGTAGATAAAGGACGAAAATAAAAACAAAAACATTGTAATAATTGGTAATGCATATATAAATATTTTTTTGCAGAATTTAATATATTGTCATACTATTTTATTCTTTTCGATGAAGGCGATTCGTTATATGTGATTTAATTTTTATAACTTTGTAGGACTTTTCATAAAAAGAAATTCACAAATCGGAGAATTTTCTTTGTTGGACCATACGTTCCGAATTTTAGATCGGAAAATATGGTCAACGTATGCATATTGTATCTGGTTACTCCCTTAATAATTCCAACTATCAGTAGTGGTTCTCTTCTTCCTTACCCAGTTCCCCAATAAAACGTTGTATAAATATGAAATCCCTTTAAAGTTTCTTCCAATTCAAGATAAAACTTGAATAGAATTAATAGTATTTTATTAAAGGAGCCGAAAAAGATAAAATTATCAATCAAAGATATGAGAGGTCATAAAGGGTCCAACATGCAGACGCAAAAACCGAGATAGGAAATATAAACTTCAGAGTGTTTTTATTCTCTTTAGTGCTTATTATTTAAATTTACTTGTGAATGACGGTGAATAAATGTAGTACAAAACGGAGGGAAGTGTTGAAAAAGTATGTTTCCAGAACTACCCTATACTAGTACAATAAATTGAATAGTGAACCCTTAAGTAAGCCTGATTCTCTATATGGTGAATGTAAAATAATTTTATTTTTCTGTGATTTGAATAAGCTTTGTATTTTTTTTATTAAATTGTAATTTTTTTGAGAATCTTAATAAACTTCATTTCATGACTACATATTGGTTTTAAGTCATCCTGATGTTTTGCTCTTCAGGCTGATGAGCAAGCGCATGACCCCTCCTCTCCTCACGTCAGAGGTAGTCAACCGCCGGAAAAAACACGTGAGTGTAATTTATGAAACACTGCTTCCATGTACCTAACACTATTATATATTAATATTACAAAGTCGTGTCCCTTTTCGGTACCCTATTTATATAGTTAATCTATATATGTCTAGGTAATAATAAAACAATAAATACATAATTATATAGCCAACAACAAAACATTAGTTCTCCTATCACAAAAATGAAAATATAAATTATCTGTTGAATTTCGATTATGTTCTTTGTAATGTTTAGATGCTTCTACCAGTTTCCTTACTAGACCATTTTTTCCCCAGGTCAGATTTCGCGACGAAGTGACCTCGTCAAATGGCAATGGACACCCAGAATTGGTAAGTTTTCATTCAAGTATCTTATATGCGCCGCCCCAGCTCGCTACTCGCATCAACCCCGTAATGACGTTTGACGCACGTTCTGCCTGCTAACATTCTTGCAGCTTCTCAGAGCGATATAACATTAGCAAAGAATTTAAAACAAGTCTGGTAAATCAAATTTTATTCTTTACCTTTTTGCGAAAAAAAATCTTTTAAAAATTAATTTTTAATTATTTCATTACGATGTCGCGCGCGGACATTTTTGACAACATTGTGAAATTTTGCCCGTTAAAAAATAAGATAAAATAAACTTTTAGTAAATGTTGGCCAGTATATATGTAATACTTCTCATAACCAGCGACATTAGCGAGGATCGTGTGCCAAAACGAGTATAGTGGAGGGAGGGGATGTCGCGTGTAGCCCGTGGAGCGGTTGAAAACGGCTTGTGCACCATCGGCGCCAGGGATGGAGAATCTAGTAAAACTTAAAAAACGTGTTAAACATAGCACCGGCACCGATATTACAATTCTATGACATTTTGATACGGTAGAGAAAAGTGCCCTGCACCACGGTTTTCGGATTTCCCATGTAAATCAAATTGGAAGGATAATAGTTCCTGGTATCGAACCCGAGACGTTCAATATTCGCAACAAAAACTAACCTCGTGGGCTCGGCTCGGCAGACAAGGACAAGGATGAAGAAGACCTCTCGTTGGAGCCGAATGGGCCGGAGGAAAGCGAAAATTCGACAAGTGCGTGGAGTTATACACGTAGTGCGCGCCAGGGACGGGGAGCGCGGCGGAGGGAGAGTGGGACCGTCGGGGGCGCGGCGGGGGGAGAGTGGGGCCGTCGGGGGCGGGTATGCCAGGGAGCGGGCCGTCGTCGTAGGGGGAGGGAAGGGATGGAGGTCGGGGACCGCTTTCGGGGCTTCTTGGGCCTCTGAAAACTCGTGGGGCGATTCCTTGGGGCTTGATTTCGTGTGGCGGGAGGGCCGCTGGGCGTCCAAAGAGGCGGCTGCGAGGTGGGATATTGGCGAAAAAAATTTTTTCGGGGATGGGTGGGCGGGCGTGCGGTGGGTGTGAGATTGATTGATTGAAAATTTTTTATTGTTTGTGGAAATTCGTTCCATAGTCTGCAAGCGGTAACAATGAAGGACCGTTGAAAATTAGTGTTCTGTGATGAGGAATAAGGTGTTGATGCCTCTCTCTGGTATTACGGTTATGTACAGTGTCTATACTCCTGAATTCCGTGGAAAGATAATGTGGGTTGTTAGAAGAAAGTAATTGGTAAGCAAGTGGAGCCGTATTCGGGACTTCAAATGTAACCAGTTTAGCTTCACGAGTGAATCAGAAAAGTGGTCTGATTTCTTCACATTAAAAATTTATCTAATGCACGCGTTATTTGTTCTCTGAATCTTTAATGACAACTCCTGTGATAAATCTTGATGCGCTATATCAACATAGTCAAAATCCAGAAAATGATTTAAGTTGCCAGATGCATCTTGAGAGAAACCGGAGTACTGCTACTTAACTTTCTATGCGAGTGAAGGGATTAGGTATAGTTGAATTTGCTATGTAGGCCAGGGGTCGGCAAGCTGAGGCTTCTGAGCCACATACGTCTCTTTCATGACTTTCGTCCAGCTTCCTAATTCACCTCTCCCAATTAACCCATTATTCCCCAAAGCATTTTTTTGCATATTTTATGAAATTTTTCTATTATGTCTTTGTCAAAAAGCCACAAATAACATATAGAAACCTTTTTTATTTTTGTCAGAATTATCTTTGTTTTAATGGCATTATTTATTTCCACTGAGCAGATAGACTAATATACATAAAATTGCTGCCTTTTTTGGTATGGTTTTTCTTTTAAGTTCTACATGTATAAATTAATTCAATTATTTGTGTTGCAACACCTTCAAACATGTGTATTTTTTTAAACTTACAAAAAAGAATTTGCATCATAAAAGCTATTAATTTCAAATAACAATATTTCAATAAATACAATTTTTCATTCCAGAATAGTTCATATTATAGACCACTTAGCATACACTTTTCATTAGTTTAACTAATTCTATGATGCCTTTTACATAGCTTTTAATTGTACATCAAAGTAAATTAACCAATTTTAATTCTAGAACATGTAATTATTACAAAGTGTGTCCAAAGATTGTAACACTCGTGTCTAAAAATATATAAAGCTTGTTACAAGGCTGGGGAGACGTGAAATCCTCTTTACTTTCGAAAGTGTGCCGCCACTTAAAAACTTTTGGGAACCACTGATTTAGGGTGTCGAGGGACATAGCACTCTTTGCAAATAAATATTGCCCTCTTGCAACAATGTTTACAATGGCTAAAGCGGGTTGATCCTTTGGTAATTATATGATCTCTGACATCGCGTTTTATTGAATCCAGTCCAAGCGAAATAGATGCGCGTGGACCTCTCCCAGCGGTCTCTGAGCCATTACGTCGCAAAAGGAACAAAACACATTCCCTACGAAAATCTAAAGATGGAATATTGTTATTCAATTATTTTCTATACACAAAGCACCCTTCTTCGCAGTAAACATATACTGCCCACCCAATAAAATAACACCACCACTTTTTGGTTCTATTAGTTTATCTGTACTGCGCAACAAATTGATCATTCACATCAACCCCACCCTCTAATGTAAAGAAGAATAATTCTAAAATCCTTGGTAGCAAATGTTAACTCTGAACAGATATGGGTTAAAACACCCCCTACTAAATTGACTTCGTTAATAATTTCAATAAAAATTGCGGAAAAATAAAAAGATGGGCCTATTATTAGAAGAACAGTTTTTTAACGGTGATAGTCGCAAAACGTGAAACGACGGCAAGACTAATGGTGGATGGGGTGGATGTTCGCCCCCGTCATCCCCCGTGGATCCGCCAATAACTGCTGCTTTTCTTATGTTAAGCATTATTCATTTATTTGTAAAAGTGTCTCTTCTTGTGAAAAAGGGTGCCGACGTCTGTCCTAGGCGGCCGCCTAGATCGCCTGGCCCTATATTCGCCCCTGCCTGTCAGCATTATTATATCGGATTAAAGCACTTCTAATACGGTTTTTCATATCTCCTATTTCATTCAATCATTATCTATAATATACTGCCTTGGTTTTCGCCATGCCGTCTGCCCCTCTGTCTGTCTGTTCGCTGTTCTACAGCCCAAACGCTTACATAAAATCGAATCATATCTCGTACTTGGGCAATATATCATCTTTTGCAGACCCCATTTTCAGAAAAGTGACATTGCACAAAAATAAAGTGTAGTTTATTCCTCACGGTTTTTAGAAACATATTATTTGCTCAGAAATAGTTTGAGGGAATTTTATTAAAATCTATCCAATTGTAGATCCTGATGTCACAAATAATACTGCTTAAGCCATATGACTCTTACAATCACTATATGGCTTCCAGTGACATTACAATCTACGCTAAACGACCTTACCTAAGCCCTATGACGTCACGCCTTCGCAGAGATCCACTCAAAATCTTACTACAGCATTACGACTAACTAATATCAAATGATATCTGATATTAGTTTATTATATCATTCGTAAAAGACATTCTGAAGACATGAACGATATTGCGCAACATTTAAGAGTACTTTTTTGTAGGATATTTTGAAACAATTCGATTTACTCAAAAATGGCTGCAAGGATTTTGATTACATCCACCCAATCGTACAGCCTTGTGTCGCAAATAATGCTAACTAAGCCATATATCCCAAAAAATACGAAATATTGAACTATGACATTAAATTATACGCTAAACCATGGATTTATGAGCGTTTTTCTTTTATATGGGTACACAGTGGACCAAACGTATATGCGGACGTGGGAAAGTTTGTGCAATGTATATTGCGCCGTTTTATTTGATGAGGTGGCACGACGGCCTTAAATGAAAAATCTTCGATGAACGTTACAAGAAGCTGAATTTCTAAGCTTTGGAATTCAATAAACGATCTTTCATATCGAGGGCGATACTCATTAATTTTCTCTCTCTCTCTGTCATTCCTGTTCAGGTGGAGGTCCTGAGCGTGTCTCCGGCGGGAGACGAAGCTGATGCGGGTGAGGAGGGGGGCGGAGGGGGAGAGAGGGTGGCGGACATCAACGCCGACCCCTCGAGCGCCGCGGCGAAGGGCGACGAGGGGGAAGGGGAGGGCGTGGAGGTTTCACAGCCTCCCGCTTCGGCGTCCAGCGTTGCCAACTTACTGGAATATCTACTTGATCTGGTAGATCTGCTAGAATGAGCCTACCATCTGGTGAGCAAATATTCCATCTAGTGGTATATTAGAATTCCTGGCGATATCAATGAAAAGTTGAAAGATTTTCTAGTAGTTTTTAAAAGTTGCCCCTTTTCTACGCACCATAAAAAATTATATAATGATTTTCGTATATTTTTATGAAATACAACTTTATTATCAAATAACTTGTAGTCAGGCCCCCAGTGAGACTCAGAGTGTTACGAGCCACATCCAGA
The DNA here is from genome assembly GCA_028673005.1 of Tanypteryx hageni. Taxonomy (NCBI): domain Eukaryota; kingdom Metazoa; phylum Arthropoda; class Insecta; order Odonata; family Petaluridae; genus Tanypteryx; species Tanypteryx hageni. Next base: position 35,228,108 of record CM054115.1, read on the forward strand.
TTTTCAGGCTCCTCACCGTAATAAAAATAAGAACTTTAGGCATTATGTAGCCCACTTTGGCAGTCAGGGATCGCTGAATGGTTACAGCGGATTACACTGGGGGTAGGAGGTTCAAGCTTGCCCTACGTAGCACTCATTCATAAAATCTTCTAAAGAAAAGATATGATCCGAAAAAATATGTTGCTGACAGTGCTTTCCACCAAGCCAATAATGCAGAGCACATTCAAATGGCCTTCTAGAGAAATTCTTTTAAAAAGTGAGTGCAAGATGAAAAATTCTCTGCGTTAGGTAAGAGGAGAGATGGGGATCTAATTGAGGGATTATATCGTTTATCAAAAACTGGGGAAGTTGTGTCACATAACACTTGGATGTCCTGCAAATAATGTAATCGTATTGTACATTTGTTTTTGGTGTGTCCTGTTCTATATTCACTATTGATATTTCGATGGATAAAAAGATGAATAAATAAATTTACCTATAAGCTAATAAAATATTTGAATAATTTTTATTTATGAAATGCTTTTCTAGCTTTTGTTTACGCAAATTTATTAATTATCGATTAAAAATCAAATTGTAAGTTAGGTTCGATGTCAATTCATCTTTTCTGAAAGAAAGAAGAAAAAGGGCCCTCTTTCGACGAGGCCCCCAGATAGTGCCTGTGCATAAATCCATCTCTTAACAACTGCCAAATTTTGAGGCCCCTTTAAGCTTGAGGCTCAGGCCAAATGCCCTTCCACCCTTTTCATAGGGCCTGCCTATAGTTATTTTGCAACAGATCACCTTCCACAACCGATATAGCTGATGTAAGGGTGGCCATAAGAAATTAAGTTTAAATAGCGCCGGTGTTTTTCATAACATTCCATTCTATATAAATACCAAATTTAGGTAATTAACAAATTGTTTTAATAACAATGGTGAAAGGTTTGTTTTACATACATTACTCATGGCAAAATAGCTAAGTGAAGCTCTATTCTAATTACATACATACATACTTAAGATAAATATCAGTAATGTAATTTTTCTATTGTTGTATTACGCTGTATCACAATGACAGTCTGTAATTACTCGATTAATATTCATCCATAGATGGGTTAACCTCAATAAATACAGAAATGTAGACTTGTTTTTTTAAACGATCCTCAGCTCAAATTATGGCCTGCATAGAAACTGAATAAACTTTACATGAAGATATAGATTTCATTTTACCATAATTTCATGATAATAAGACATTAATATTTATAATCTAAATTAACTATTATGAAACAATGTGATTTTTTTAGATGTTAAAGATTTCAGAATTTTCAGTTTGTATTGTAGGTAATAAAAATAATAATTTTATTAACTCTGTAAGTCTCAAATAGGCACGGAGCAGTTACATAACAGCAATAGTATAACGCTACAGAATAAAAACAGTTGATGTACTTAGAAATTCTTGAACACTATAAAAATTATTACTTAACAATTAACATTTGAATCGTTTTCTAATAATAGGAATACTTGAAGAACATTTAACATTACAATGTAACTTGTTATAAGCCCCTGAGGCGGCATTTTTGATATCCTATAATCCTTGATAAGAACATCAGTTTTGAATTTTCTATTTAGCATAAAATTTACAGTAGATAATTTTTTACTTTCTCCAATGACAGTGCTTGAATGAAAGTTGGCAACGCTGGTCACCAAGGCCCACGTGTCTCCCCGCCCCCAGCAGACAACCAGTGGCCCTCAGCAATCCGATAGACAAGGGGGCTGCTTTTTTAACAGATTCTCTATTTATGGAGCTGAATAAGGTAAAATTATCAATCAAATATATTAGAGAACATCATTACAATGATAATGAATCAAACATGTGGGCGAGTAAATCAGGATACGAAAAATAAACCCCAGAGGATTTTTATTCCCAGCACTGCTCATTCATTAAATTTAGTTGTGAATGCCTGGGCAAAATATAGTACAAAGTAATAGGTTGCTATTCTGTTGGGAAGGAATTTTATAATTTCTTCTCAGCTAATACAAAATAGTGGGAAGTGTGAAAAAGTACAATATGATTCTGAAATGACTTTAAAATGCACTAACAAATTGTACATTAAATTCATAACCTAACCTTTGTGTAGGTCTGGGACTGTCTATATAATATGGTGTTATTATTTCAGTGCTTACAAAATTCACCAAAGACTCATACATACACTAAATGAGGAAGTTAAGTAAATCAGCACTTGGGCAAAATAATATTTAATGGAACTTGCAAATAATTTTTTTTATATTATGCATAGGTTTTGCAGTTTAGTCCTTTTTGTTTCATTTAATTGATTTTTTTGAGAAATTTCAGTTCATGACTACATAAAAGTTTTATCTAATACTGTTTTTTCTTATTCATGTGGTGATGATTTTTGCATGCATGCATCAGTGTGTCAGAGAGTTATGCACTGCATATCTATACTATAGTAAATCTCCAACTGACTTATGAGTTATCATATAGGAGAATACTCTAGTTGGGAGCATGAACGAAGGCAGGTGGCAACTGGATCTGCAGAAGGCATGGATGTCACTTGTCACTTGCCAAGGGTGCCAAACTGTCAGTATTACAAAAATGAGTCGGATCATGCACATGATTCAACACGTACAGCTGGTAACAATATTGCAAGCTGTAAAGAGCTAACAGCGAGCGCTTGTGGCATAGCACCATAGGACTTCATGCATCATGCATTGCTTTCTGAGCAAAAGCTTATGCAGGCTGCCGGTTCGGCAGCTATGTAACACATATTTCGCTCTCTCTCTGCACAGTAATGTTGACTAATCTGCCTTTGTCGTGCTCTAAAATATATTAGGGGGTTACTAATGTTTAGGCACTTTCAGAGGAGCTGGAGACACGATGTTATTATGTGTGTAGGACCTTGTGCATAACAGCCTAGAGAAATCGAAAACCTTATAAATGTAAAATAATGCAGCTGCTATAAAATTACATAGAAGTTCAAACAAATATTTAAGGTATATCTATTTGTGATTGTGCTACAAGATACAAGCATCATTCCCTTATCAAATAGATCTTCAGCCGACGGTTCTGTAAATATGGAAGTTTTTATGCATTGGGGCATTTTTATGTTCCGAATCTACCAGCACAACAGGAAAAATTATTTCTCATCAATTAATTGAAAATTTTGCCTGATGACATAAAAGGATGGAAAAAATCATTTTAATGGGGAGTGACAGAATTTCAAAATTTATTATCTCTTTATCCATTCATTTCAGTGACAGTTTTCTCAGGATGCCAACAAAAGACAAGATATTTAGGGGATTAACTTAACTGTAAAAGTGAATTCCATAGCTATTTACAAGCTCTCATTATTCTACAGTAGAACAGTTTGAATGTGTAACGTTCCTTTATTTCATGATCAGATCTGTGGTAATTGCAGAGAAATGATGCTATCAAATAGTCAAGTAGTGGACTTTAAATTTCTTAATTATGAAAGAAATGTGTTAGTGTATTTTTGGCTAATCAATCTCTTCTTGGATTATTATAGCCATAGCTCCTTCCATACCGAACATACTCACAGAGAAGGAGAGAATCCCAGTGCAGGCTTCTCAAACCACACAAACAGGAGCCCAGATGACCTAGGAAAAAATACAACTTTCGCAGGATTCAGGCCCGCTGTGTTTTCTTTGGGGAACCATATTTCAAGTACTTTGCCACCAATTTTGAAAATTTTCACTTTATTTTGTAATGGCCTTTTTGCCTGTGAATTAATAAATAATAATATATCATTTATTGCAGGTTCAGAATGTCACAATTAATTTTATAACAAAAATTTCATTGTTGAGGAGCAACAGCTAAGATATTATGATGAATTCTGCTCAAATAGAAGGGTAAAGGTGTAATCCATCACTGAAATATTATACATTCAGGATGTACAGGGATGCTTGAACTCCAGGGAATTTCAATCTCATACCTGAATCAATAATGCTAAGACCACAGAGGCCAACACGTAGTCTTTCAACTGGATATCCAGGACAATTGCATGTCAACTTTAGAGAACTTGCTCTAAATATGATTTCAAAGAATCTCCAAGCAGCCCAAGTGTTAGTGTTGCTGCTATGCTTGAACAAACATCGCTTAATTTACTTATATCTTTTTGTTAAAAACTTGAAATTGTGTTTTTGTTAATATACAGTGCAGTCATTAACTAAGTTCTAGCCACCTGTGGTTCAGATACATCTAGTGTGAAATGCCTCCATACTTAAACTTACCTGGTCAGAGAAGTGGATTATATTTAATGTGACTGAAAGACAGCGAAATGCTGTCACACTGAAAAAATAAAAAAATGAATAAAATATACAATACCCTGTCTTTTATTCAATTTTACTGTTTGTTGAATGCTGATATTTGCTATACCTGCTTTACAGTTTGATTTAAATAGAATTAAGTATTTTGTAGCTTTTAACTATAATAAACGAGCTGTATACATTATTTGTCTTACGAAATTCAGCAATCGGAAAGAGAAATCTGTAGAATTATTATATATTATACAAATATGATAATTTTGAATATATAAAGTCAATCATATTAACCGAGAAAGATACTAAAAGATTTGTGAAGGGCATTGATATTTTAATTCTTGAGTTCAAAGAACGCTTTTCCGTACTTCTGAAAATAAAAAATGAAATTGAAATTTTCTCAAACCCATTTATTGTGGAATATAATTCTGCACCAGATCGTTTGCAAAGTAAGCTTATTGAATTGCAGCCTGATATTAAAGCCCATTGTGCTTTCAAAGAAAAACAAGAAGATTTTCATAACATTTATATTACCCGAGAAAAATATCCACGTCTCAGAGATCATTCCTTAAAAATGATATCGCTTTTTGGAAGTTCCAATTTTTTAGGTGAACATCTTTTCACCCAAATAAAATTCACAAAAAATAGATACCGGTATAATTTGACCGATGAAAATCTGACCCATCAGCTCAGATTATCATCCTCAAAATTAAGGGATTTACAAATTGATGATATTTAAATTAAACTACTTTAAAATACTTTGTAAAAAATTAAACTTTATTAAAGAAAAATGTATTAGAAAAAAATAAAAATTTGTAATTTGAATTAAAATAAATAAAAATACTATGCAAAAAAAGTATTTTTTACTTAAATATGTAACATAAAAAAGAAATATTATTACTGTTTTAGCAAAAAAATCCCATAGACCCCTCTTCCTTCTCGTGCGGCCACTTCAAGATTTTTCTGGCCTCTATGAGGCTACATAACCTTCCATATCTGGACACCCATGTGCTAGAGATATCGCCTAACATAAGTCTCGCGCCCCGTACTTTTGGCATTCGAGACTCCCGCTTTCCGATTTTTTTTCTTTCCTGCTAAATGTTCTTTTTCTTACAGGTTTTTATATCCCAATCTTCAGAAAGTAATTATACACGGCTAATTTTTTTACGCAGGAGAATTATATTTAATTATATCTGGTACTAAAATTAAGCATATTAGTTGTCATTTTAAAACGATAAAAAAATTGTCGAAGTAATTTTAGTTTAAAAAGAATAATATTACCTTTATGAATCACTACGTCACTCATTAAGGAAACTCCTCCCGTAGTGTCATTGTGTCAAACACTGGAGAAATCTTCGGTACTTGTCCTGTGAGATAATTCCGTTCCTTCCTTCATAATTCGCACATTAAACTGAGGAACCAAAAAGCTGTCACACACTTGGTGGAAATCTTTTGCTACTTGGGCCGAGCTCCCAAGGATAGTTTTCGTTGCGAAAATTGAAGTCCCGGGTTTGATTCCGGGAACTATCCTTCCAATTTGATTTACATGGGAAATCTGAAATCCACCGAGCAGGGCAATTTTCTCTTGCACATTAAAATATCATAGAATTGTAATATCGGAGCGGGATTTGTACCGTTCTCCGAAAGAAGGAGTGGGGATTCTAATTTTTATCGTAAAACGCTCCTCATCGATCGTATTTCTTCGAATTTCGCGTAAATACTGCCGTTTTTGCAGGTTTTATCGCTCATTACGAGCGTGTAGCCATAGCAACAATTATTGGTGGACTCGGATTCGGTATAGTCTAATAAATGCAGGTATTGTTTCTGTCGAACGAAAATACCCCTGTTCAATTTAATATCCCGTTCGAATGTATTTTTCATATTTTATAACGCTCAAATATGAAATTTGAGAACACAAGGAGCAACATATCTGCGGTGATTTTAAAGCTATTAGAGCCAATATAAGTAGGTATTAAATAAATGATTAAATGGAAAGCTCGCATCGTTAGTTCTGTTTGGGTGGTCTTATTATTATGTTATGCAGAGACATACTTTTCCTTCCTGTTTGTTGTTTTCAACGAAAACAATCTTCGTAACACATGAAGTAAACAAGATCTAATTGTAAGTAATAAGTTTTATTTTCTTTATCGCGCCTACTGAACATATCAATTTAAAGGAGATGGATTATTCAAGAGGAAAAAGTGAACTAAAATACGTGTACACTCAGCTTTTGTAAGTTAAAAGACATAAATAATTTACGATAATGGAATGAGCGTGAGTGTAAAGATTAACGTACTTCATCTCAAGCGAGGTATGTATGAGTTAAATCATAATTCAATTTTAGATTGTTCTATCGCAAATTCTGTATTTCTTTGGCATCGCTTCTGATATATCCTTTAGCAGTGCTTAGACTTCAAATTTATCTTGTTTTCCAAATTGATTATATCCAACAATGGAGGCTTCTTTCTTGCGCCGTCTCTGTTGGCCGTTACCGTGGAAACCACACGATTCAGAACTTGATCATTTTTGTTGAAAAACCAAGGAAGAAGGAGCAAATAATGGGCGGGAGAGGTAATTAACTTGTTTTTCCTCATTATTATTGAAAATCTGGCATATTTCAGAACTCGGAACGTAGTCTAGCTCAGTTGATTAGTGGAATTTTAATTAAATGCATTAAATGTTACTTCTCGTTGCAATTAACGATCGCTATTCTAGCCCTAATTTCATTGGTACATTTTGATCCTCTCGTTATCATACTAGCAAGGTGCTTTACTTTACGATCTGAAACTCGTTCCGATGGCTTTCCAACTTACGTTCAAGTTTTTCCTTTCTCGATATACAAATCAACTTTGAATTTTTCTTATTCGTTTCCTAGGATAATTTTGCTCATTTAACCTTAGCTGTGTCCGTCCGTCTTTCGAAGCATTCGTCCTCGGTACAAAGACTAACTATTAATGCATACACAACCAGTAAATTACTTATATAATCCTATCTCCTACAACATCTTTCTTAGCTTGAAACTATCAAAGTAGGTTTATGAGTTAGTACAAAATATAGTTTTAAGAAATTCTTTTCTTTTTGACAATCTTTGAATAGTTCAAAATGTAAAAGAAAGAGCAAAGCAGTCGACATACGTTAAATCCGAAATTCTTTTCTCATTTGTGTCTGCAGATTTTGGTGATTATTTGGCAATGGGACTGGCCATTTTCATAGCTGTCGCTCTCGTAGCGTGGTTCCTATGGGGGCTTTACAGGCGGTACTGCGTCGGGCGCCGAAGGAGATGGTCCGTTGAAGACGGCGTGCCCGACGCGGTGTACGATACCGCCAATTTGCCTGTAAGTATAATACTTGGGATTACATTCTTCTTCTTCTTCTCTTATCTCATAAACCATTCTAATACGTTATTTTATGCTGTTAACAACAGAAATGTTTCTGTTCTGATCCGCCTTCGGATCCCAAAGTATCATTTATGTATTTATTTATATAGTATATTGAGAAACTTCATCAACTTCATTTCATATCTACATAATTACGTTGTTGTTTTCTTATTCAGAATGAAGTGATTCCAGCCGGAATACTCAAAAAATACCAGGACAAGCAACACGTGAGTATTTATCACGATGTTCTGATTTTTCTGAATATATTTACTCTAATGCGTGAATGTATTTGATGGTGCCAGTCATAGATGAAAATATTTTCCTCTCTCTAAGATTTTAATGTATTAAATGATATGTCACTTCCCAAAACTTGTTAAGATTGACAAGATTGTTAGCATGTCAGCTGATACTACCAATAGGTACTAAAATTGGAGGTGCAAAAAGTACAGGTTCTAAGAATCGTTTCCGGAAATCATCGGACAACTGTAGTCGAACATTTGTTGGGATCGGTTGCGTGGAACACATTTATATTAAAACGGTCTGCGGAAGTTGGTACTGTATAAATATTCAGATTTGTTCATATTGACACGGTACGAGTGGAGGCACTGAAATCATATTGTGATTTTTACGACAATTTTTGTCGCATACGAGCACAAGATTTCTGAGACTGATGCCTAATCTTAAAAGAATAAATACTAATAATGGTTCAACAGATTATTTTTTATAAGTTGAAAATGCCCCCGTTATTCTTCCGAATTCAGCCGAAGATCCTAAGTCAGAAAACTTTGGTTCTGGTTATTACACAATGTTGATGCTATTTCCAAAATGGAGGGGAAGTTGGAAGTCAATTTTTGCGCATGTATAAGAATTTGGAAGGGAAAGAAATCTAAGTTATTTCCGCCCAAAGGGAAAGAATTGGAGAGGAAAAGTTCTAAAGAGGGTTCTTAGTCATATTATGTCTTACTCTATATATTAGCGGTATTATGCTATGATATCTTAGCCTATGGTAGCCTACGATAGGATAAATGCGGCGTATACGTCCTTCGACCGCTCGCCTTTCTCTAATCTTTGAATAATATGCATTTACTTTCTGGGCGACACATTAAGCCCTTCTCTCTTTTTTCACTTCACCACTCTCGTTAACTGAAAGGCCGGCATGGCCATGATTCACAAAAATATTTCTTGATTTAAAAGATAAAAATGCACACCACTCAGCGAACCGAATTTCACAAAGAACGGCAACGCGCGTACTGAGACCGAGATGATAATTCTTATACGGAACAGCGCATTTATTCGATATTTGAAAAGTAAAAGGATATTCTTGCGAACGTAACGTACTCTTATAAGCGAAAATTTGTCGTACGAAAATCGAATAAAAATAGGCCTGATATTGCTCAGTTCGTGTAAGCAAGAACTGGTAACATTGTAGTTCGTAAAACTAGGGAAGGCTGCATTCATTCCAGCCATCCATCAAGATGATCTTTTTAATGAACTGTGTGTGTGTCCATATTTTATATCTTAATGAGAACTTGCTAGCCGAATGGGACATGTAGCAATTATCTACAGATCAGAGATGGTTAAATGTGCATACTTATATATTTTTGTCGTGAAAACTTTAATATTCCAAACACAGAAAATGTACTAATTCATCGTCTCTTTGCCGGGTACTAACGATGCGATAGAGATGTCATTTTCGCTTTTTAACAGCATTTGAGGATCGGATAAGCCATTGCATAGTAGTGATGCCATAACATCTCCCTTGATAATTCGAATGAATTACTGCGAGACTTGCCAAAAGATGTTTGAAAAACTTAAAAACAATAAATTACACATCATTGAAAAAGCTGTGTTCTTCCAACAAATGCGAGGGAAACAAAACGTCATCCACTTCAACAGTAGATAAAGGACGAAAATAAAAACAAAAACATTGTAATAATTGGTAATGCATATATAAATATTTTTTTGCAGAATTTAATATATTGTCATACTATTTTATTCTTTTCGATGAAGGCGATTCGTTATATGTGATTTAATTTTTATACTTTTGTAGTACTTTTCATAAAAAGAAATTCACAAATCGGAAAATTTTCTTTGTTGGACCATACGTTCCGAATTTTAGATCGGAAAATATGGTCAACGTATGCATATTGTATCTGGTTACTCCCTTAATAATTCCAACTATCAGTAGTGGTTCTCTTCTTCCTTACCCAGTTCCCCAATAAAACGTTGTATAAATATGAAATCCCTTTAAAGTTTCTTCCAATTCAAGATGAAACTTGAATAGAATTAATAGTATTTTATTAAAGGAGCCGAAAAAGATAAAATTATCAAAGAAAAATATGTGAGGTCATAAAGGGTCCAACATGCAGACGCACAAATCGAGATAGGAAATATAAACTTCAGAACGTTTTTATTCTCTTTAGTGCTTATTATTTAAATTTACTTGTGAATGACGGTGAATAAATGTAGTACAAAACGGAGGGAAGTGTTGAAAAAGTATGTTTCCAGAATTACCCTATACTAGTACAATAAATTGAATAGTGAACCCTTAAGTAAGCCCTTTTCTCTGTATATGGTGTACTGAACGTTTGCACAATGCATTAAATGAAGTACATTATGTGACTTAGCACTTGGGCAAAAGAAATATTTTATGGAACTGTAAAATAATTTTATTTTTCTGAGATTTGAATAAGCTTTGTATTTTTTTTATTAAATTGTAATTTTTTTGAGAATCTTAATAAACTTCATTTCATGACTACATATTGGTTTTAAGTCATCCTGATGTTTTGCTCTTCAGGCTGATGAGCAAGCGCATGACCCCTCCTCTCCTCACGTCAGAGGTAGTCAACCGCCGGAAAAACACGTGAGTGTTATTTATGAAACACTGCTTCCATGTACCTAACACTATAATATATTTATATTACAAAGTCGTGTCCCTTTTCGGTACCCTATTTATATAGTTAATCTATATATGTCTAGGTAATAATAAAACAATAAATACATAATTATATAGTCAACAACAAAACATTAGTTCTCCTATCACAAAAATGAAAATATAAATTATCTGTTGAATTTCGATTATGTTCTTTGTAATGTTTAGATGCTTCTACCAGTTTCCTTACTAGACCATTTTTTCCCCAGGTCAGATTTCGCGACGAAGTGACCTCGTCAAATGGCAATGGACACCCAGAATTGGTAAGTTTTCATTCAAGTATCTTATATGCGCCGCCCCAGCTCGCTACTCGCATCAACCCCGTAATGACGTTTGACGCACGTTCTGCCTGCTAACATTCTTGCAGCTTCTCAGAGCGATATAACATTAGCAAAGAATTTAAAACAAGTATGGTAAATCAAATTTTATTCTTTACCTTTTTGCGAAAAAAATCTTTTAAAAATTAATTTTTAATTATTTTATTACGATGTCGCGCGCGGACATTTTTGACAACATTGTGAAATTTTGCCCGTTAAAAAATAAGATAAAATAAACTTTTAGTAAATGTTGGCCAGTATATATGTAATACTTCTCATAACCAGCGACTTTAGCGAGGATCGTGTGCCAAAACGAGTATAGTGGAGGGAGGGGATGTCGCGTGTAGCCCGTGGAGCGGTTGAAAACGGCTTGTGCACCATCGGCGCCAGGGATGGAAATCTAGTAAAACTTAAAAAACGTGTTAAACTTAGCACCGGCACCGATATTACAATTCTATGACATTTTGATATGGTAGAGAAAAGTGCCCTGCACCACGGTTTTCGGATTTCCCATGTAAATCAAATTGGAAGGATAATAGTTCCTGGAATCGAACCCGAGACGTTCAATATTCGCAACAAAAACTAACCTCGTGGGCTCGGCTCGGCAGACAAGGACAAGGATGAAGAAGACCTCTCGTTGGAGCCGAATGGGCCGGAGGAAAGCGAAAATTCGACAAGTGCGTGGAGTTATACACGTAGTGCGCGCCAGGGACGGGGAGCGCGGCGGAGGGAGAGTGGGACCGCCGGGGGCGCGGCGGGGGGAGAGTGGGGCCGTCGGGGGCGGGTATGCCAGGGAGCGGGCCGTCGTCGTAGGGGGAGGGAAGGGATGGAGTCGTATTCGGGACTTCAAATGTAACCAGTTTAGCTTCACGAGTGAATCAGAAAAGTGGTCTGATTTCTTCACATTAAAAATTTATCTAATGCACGCGTTATTTGTTCTCTGAATCTTTAATGACAACTCCTGTGATAAATCTTGATGCGCTATATCAACATAGTCAAAATCAAGAAAATGAGTTAAGTTGCCAGATGCATCTTGAGAGAAACCGGAGTACTGCTACTTAACTTCCTATGCGAGTGAAGGGATTAGGTATAGTTGAATTTGCTATGTAGGCCAGGGGTCGGCAAGCTGAGGCTTCTGAGCCACATCCGTCTCTTTCATGACTTTCGTCTAGCTTCCTAATTCACCTCTCCCAATTAACCCATTATTCCCCAAAACGTTTTTTTGCATATTTTATGAAATTTTTCTATTATGTCTTTGTCAAAAAGCCACAAATAACATATAGAAACCTTTTTTATTTTTGTCAGAATTATCTTTGTTTTAATGGCATTATTTATTTCCACTGGGCAGATAGACTAATATACATAAAATTGCTGCCTTTTTTGGTATGGTTTTTCTTTTAAGTTCTACATGTATAAATTAATTCAATTATTTGTGTTGCAACACCTTCAAACATGTGTATTTTTTTAAACTTACAAAAAAGAATTTGCATCATAAAAGCTATTAATTTCAAATAACAATATTTCAATAAATACAATTTTTCATTCCAGAATAGTTCATATTATAGACCACTTAGCATACACTTTTCATTAGTTTAACTAATTCTATGATGCCTTTTACATAGTTTTTAATTGTACATCAAAGTAAATTAACCAATTTTAATTCTAGAACATGTAATTATTACAAAGTGTGTCCAAAGATTGTAACACTCGTGTCTAAAAATATATAAAGCTTGTTACAAGGCTGGGGAGACGTGAAATCCTCTTTACTTTCGAAAGTGTGCCGCCACTTAAAAACTTTTGGGAACCACTGATTTAGGGTGTCGAGGGACATAGCACTCTTTGCAAATAAATATTGCCCTCTTGCAACAATGTTTACAATGGCTAAAGCGGGTTGATCCTTTGGTAATTATATGATCTCTGACATCGCGTTTTATTGAATCCAGTCCAAGCGAAATAGATGCGCGTGGACCTCTCCCAGCGGTCTCTGAGCCATTACGTCGCAAATGGAACAAAACACATTCCCTACGAAAATCTAAAGATGGAATATTGTTTTTCAATTATTTTCTATACACAAACCACCCTTCTTCGCAGGAAACATAGACTGCCCACCCAATAAAATAACACCACCACTTTTTGGTTCTATTAGTTTATCTGTACTGCGCAACAAATTGATCATTCACATCAACCCCACCCTCTAATGTAAAGAAGAATAATTCTAAAATCCTTGGTAGCAAATGTTGCCTCTGGACATATATGTGTTAAAACACCCCCAACTAAATTGGCTTCGTTAATAATTTCAATAAAAATTGCGGAAAAATAAAAAGATGGGCCTATAATTAGAAGAACCGTTTTTTAACGGTGATAGTCGCAAAACGTGAAACGACGGCAAGACTAATGGGGGATGGGGTGGATGTTCGCCCCCGTCATCCCCCGTGGATCCGCCAATAACTGCTGCTCTTCTTATGTTACGCGTTATTCATTATTTGAAAAAGTGTCTCTTTTTTGTGAAAAATGGTGCCGACGTCTGTCCTAGGCGGCCGCCTAGATCGCCTGCCCGTCAGCATTATTATATCGGATTAAAGCACTTCTAATTCGGTTTTTTATATCTCCTATTTCATTCAATCATTATCTATAATATACTGCCTTGGTTTTCGCCATGCCGTCTGCCCCTATGTCTGTCTGTTCGCTGTTCTACAGCCCAAACGCTTACATAAAATCGAATCATATCTCGTACTTGGGCAATATATCATCTTTTGCAGACCCCATTTTCAGAAAAGTGACATTGCACAAAAATAAAGGGTAGTTTATTCCTAACGATTTTTAAAAACATTTTATTTACTCAGAAATAGTTGGAGGGAATTTTATTAAAATCTATCCAATTGTAGATCCTGATGTCACAAATAATACTGCTTAAGCCATATGACTCTTACAATCACTATATGGCTTCCAGTGACATTACAATCTACGCTAAGCGACCTTACCTAAGCCCTATGACGTCACGGCTTCACCGAGATCCACTCAAAATCTTACTACAGCATTACGGCTAAACTAATATCGAATGATATCTGATATTTGTGGATTATATCATTCATAAAAGACATTCTGAAGACATGAACGATATTGCGCAACAATTAAGAGTACTTTTTTGTAGGATATTTTTAAGCAATTCGATTTACTCAAAGATGGCTACAAGGATTTTGATTACATCCACCCAATCGTACAGCCTTGTGTCGCAAATAATGCTAACTAAGCCATATATCCCAAAAAATACGAAATATCGAACTATGACATTAAAGTATACGCTAAACCATGGATTTATGAGCGTCTTTCTTTTATATGCGTACACAGTGGACCAAACGTATATGCGGACGTGAGAAAGTTTGTGCAATGTATATTGCGCCGTTTTATTTGATGAGGTGGCACGACGGCCTTAAATGAAAAATCTTCGATGAACGTTACAAGAAGCTGAATTTCTAAGCTTTAGAATTCAATAAACGATCTTTCATATCGAGGGCGATACTCATTAATTTTCTCTCTCTCTGTCATCCCTGTTCAGGTGGAGGTCCTGAGCGTGTCTCCGGCGGGAGAGGAAGCTGATGCGGGTGAGGAGGGGGGCGGCGGGGGAGTGAGGGTGGCGGACATAAACGCCGGCCCCTCGAGCGCCGCGGCAAAGGGAGACGAGAGGGAAGGGGAGGGCGTGGAGGTTTCACAGCCTCCCGCTTCGGCGTCCAGTGTTGCCAACTTACTGGAATATCTACTTGATCTGGTAGATCTGCTAGAATGAGCCTACCATCTGGTGAGCAAATATTCCATCTAGTGGTATATTAGAATTCCTGGCGATATCAATGAAAAGTTGAAAGATTTTCTAGTAGTTTTTAAAAGTTGCCCCTTTTCTACGCACCATAAAAAATTATATAATGATTTTCGTATATTTTTATGAAATACAACTTTATTATCAAATAACCTGTAGTCAGGCCCCCAGTGAGACTCAGAGAGTTCCGAGCCACAATCAGATTTTCAGGATCCTCACCGTAATAAAAATAAAAACTTTAGTCATTATGTAGCCCACTTTGTCGGTCGGGGATCGCTGAATGGTTACAGCGGATTACACTGGGGGTAGGAGGTTCAAGCTTGCCCTACCTAGCACACTTTCATAATACCTTCTAAAGAAAAGATATGATCCAAAAAAATATGTTGCTGACAGTGCTTTCCACCCAGCCAATAATGCAGAGCACATTCAAATGGCATAAATCCATCTCTTAACAACTGCCAAAATTTGAGGCCCCTTTAAGCTTGAGGCTCAGGCCAAATGCCCTTCCACCCTTTTCATAGGGCCTGCCTATTGTTATTTTGCAACAGATTACCTTCCACAACCGATATAGCTGATGTAACGGTGGCCATAAGAAATTTAGTTTAAATAGCGCCGGTGTTTTTCATAACATTCCATTCTATATAAATACCAAATATAGGTAATTAACAAATTGTTTTAATAACAATCGTGAAAGGTTTGTTTTACATACATTACTCATGGTAAAATAGCTAAGTGAAGGTCTATTCTAATTACATACATACATACTTAAGATAAATATCAGTAATGTAATTTTTCTATTGTTGTATTACGCTGTATCACAATGACAGTCTGTAATTACTCGATTAATATTCATCCATAGATGGGTTAACCTCAATACATACAGAAATGTAGACTTGTTTGTTTTAACGATCCTCAGCTCAAATTTTGGCCAGCATAGAAACTGATCAAACTTTACATGAAGATATAGATTTCATTTTACCATAATGTCATGATAAAAAGACATTAATATTTATATTCTAAATTAACTATTATGAAACAATGTGATTTTTTTAGATGTTAAAGATTTCAGAATTTTCAGTTAGTATTGTAGGTAATAATAATAATAATTTTATTAACTCTGTACGTCTCAAATAGGCATGGAGAAGTTACATAACAGCAATAGTATAACGCTACAGAATAAAAACAGTTGATGTACTTAGAAATTCTTGAACACTATAAAAATTATTACTTAACAATTAACATTTGAATCGTTATCTATTAATAGGAATACTTGAAGAATATTTAACATTACAAGGTAACTTGTTATAAGCCCCTGAGGCGGCATTTTTGATATCCTATAATCCTTGATAAGAACATCATATTTGTGCCCTGTATTATAATTGTAAACCTTCTGATTAAATTGGAACAGTGCAGAGTTTTGTTTTACAAATACAGAACATTTTAATAAATACATACAATCATACATATATATATATATATATATATATATATATATATATATATATGGGGTATTTTGGTTATGCCTAAAGAAATATACAATGGTTTTCCAGGAGAGCTTTAATGGCTGTCTTTTTTCAGGAAGAAGACTTTATTGACATATTTATCATGACCCCAAAAGATTATTCCCTATGACAAATAAGAATGAATCTTTGCATAATATAACAATTTTAACATTTCAATATTGACAGTTTTGAATTTTCTATTTAGCATAAAATTTACAGTAGATAATTTTTTACTTTCTCCAATGACAGTGCTTGAATTAAAGTTGGCAACGCTGGTCACCAAGGCCCACGTGTCTCCCCGCCCCCAGCAGACAACCAGTGGCCCTCAGCAATCCGATAGACAAGGGGTCTGCTTTTTTAACAGATTCTCTATTTAAGGAGCTAAATAAGGTAAAATTATCAATCAAATATATTAGAGAACATCATTACAATGATAATGAATCAAATGAAAATGCACTAACAAATAGTACATTAAATTCATAACCTAACCTTTATGTAGGTCTGGGACTGTCTTTATAATATGGTGTTATTATTTCAGTGCTTACAAAATTCACCAAAGACTCATACATACACTAAATGAGGAAGTTAAGTAAATCAGCACTTGGGCAAAATAATATTTAATGGAACTTGCAAATAATTTTTTTTATATTATGCATAGGTTTTGCAGTTTAGTCCTTTTTGTTTCATTTAATTGATTTTTTTGAGAAATTTCAGTCCATGACTACATAAAAGTTTTATCTAATACTGTTTTTTCTTATTCATGTGGTGATGATTTTTGCATGCATGCATCAGTGTGTCAGAGAGTTATGCACTGCATATCTATACTATAGTAAATCTGCAACTGACTTATGAGATATCATATAGGAGGATACTCTAGTTGGGAGCATGAACGAAGGCAGGTGGCAACTGGATCTGCAGAAGGCATGGATGTCACTTGTCACTTGCCAAGGGTGCCAAACTGTCAGTATTACAAAAATGAGTTGGATCATGCACATGATTCAACTCGTACAGCTGGTAACAATATTGCCAGCTGTAAAGAGCAAACAGCGAGCGCTTGTGGCATAGCACCATAGGACTTCATGCATTGCTTTCTGAACAAAAGCTTTTGCAGGCTGCCGGTTCGGCAGCTATGTAACGCATATTTCGCTCTCTCTCTGCACAGTAATGTTGACTAATCTGCCTTTGTCGTGCTCTAAAATATATTAGGGGGTTACTAATTTTTGGCACTTTCATATGAGCTGGAGACACGATGTTATTATGTGTGTAGGACCTTGTGCATAACAGCCTAGAGAAATCGAAAACCTTATAAATGTAAAATAATGCAGCTGCTATAAAATTACATAGAAGTTCAAACAAATTTTTAAGGTATATCTATTGTGCTACAAGATACAAGCATCATTCCCTTATCAAATAGATCTTCAGCCGACGGTTCTGTAAATATGGAAGTTTTGATGCATTGGGGCATTTTTATGTTCCGAATCTACCAGCGCAACAGGAAAAATTATTTCTCATCAATTAATTGAAAATTTTGCCTGATGACATAAAAGGATGGAAAAAATCATTTTAATGGGGAGTGACAGAATTTCAAAATTTATTATCTCTTTATCCATTCATTTCAGTGAACAGTTTTCTCAGGATGCCAACAAAAGACAAGATATTAAGGGGATTAACTTAACTGTAAAACTGAATTCCATAGCTATTTACAAGCTCTCATTATTCTACAGTAGAACAGTTTGAATCTGTAACGTTCCTTTATTTCATGATCAGATCTGTGGTAATTGCAGAGAAATGATGCTATCAAATAGTCAAGTAGTGGACTTTAAATTTCTTAATTATGAATGAAATGTGTTAGTGTATTTTTGGCTAATCAACCTCTTCTTGGATTATTATAGCCATAGCTCCTTCCATACCGAACAAACTCACAGAGAAGGAGAGAGTCCCAGTGCAGGCTTCTCAAACCACACAAACAGGAGCCCAGACGACCTAGGAAAAAATCCAACTTTCGCAGGATTCAGGCCCACTGTGTTTTCTTTGGGGAACCATATTTCAAGTACTTTGCCACCAATTTTGAAAATTTTCACTTTATTTTGTAATGGCCTTTTTGCCTGCGAATTAATAAATAATAATATATCATTTATTGCAGGTTCAGAATGTCACAATTAATTTTATAACAAAAATTTCATTGTTGAGGAGCAACAGCTAAGATATTATGATGAATTCAGCTCAAATAGAAGGGTAAAGGTGTAATCCATCACTGAAATATTATACATTCAGGATGTACAGGGATGCTTGAACTCCAGGGAATTTCAATCTCATACCTGAATCAATAATGCTAAGACCACAGAGGCCAACACATTGTCTTTCAACTGGATATCCAGGACAATTGCAAGTCAACTTTAGAGAACCTGCTCTAAATATGATTTCAAAGAATCTCCAAGCAGCCCAAGTGTTAGTGTTGCTGCTATGCTTGAATAAACATCGCTTAATTTACTTATATCTTTTTGTTAAAAACTTGAAATTGTGTTTTTGGTAATATACAGTGCAGTCATTACCTAAGTTCTAGCCACCTGTGGTTCAGATACATCTAGTGTGAAATGCCTCCATACTTAAACTTACCTGCTCAGAGAAGTGGATTATATTTAATGTGACTGAAAGACAGCGAAATGCTGTCACACTGAAAAAATAAATAAATAAATAAAATATACAATACCCTGTCTTTTATTCAATTTTACTGTTTGTTGAATGCTGATATTTGCTATACCTGCTTTACAGTTAGATTTAAATAGAATTAAGTATTTTGTAGCTTTTAACTATAATAAACGAGCTGTATACATTATTTGTCTTACGAAATTCAGCAATCGGAAAGAGAAATCTGTAGAATTATTATATATTATACAAATATGATAATTTTGAATCTATAAAGTCAATCATATTAACCGAGAAAGATACTAAAAGATTTGTGAAGGGCGTTGATATTTTAATTCTTGAGATCAAAGAACGCTTTTCCGTACTTCTGAAAATAAAAAAATAAATTGAAATTTTCTCAAACCCATTTATTGTGGAATATAATTCTGCACCAGATCGTTTGCAAAGTGAGCTTATTGAATTGCAGCCTGATATTAAAGCCCATTGTGCTTTCAAAGAAAAACAAGAAGATTTTCATAACATTTATCTTACCCGAGAAAAATATCCACGTCTCAGAGATCATTCCTTAAAAATGATATCGCTTTTTGGAAGTTCCAATTTTTTAAGTGAACATCTTTTCACCCAAATAAAATTAACAAAAAATAGATACCGGTATAATTTGACCGATGAAAATCTGACCCATCAGCTCAGATTATCATCCTCAAAATTAAGGGATTTACAAATTGATGATATTTAAATTAAACTACTTTAAAATACTTTGTAAAAAATTAAACTTTATTAAAGAAAAATGTATTAGAAAAAAATAAAAATTTGTAATTTGAATTAAAATAAATAAAAATACTATGCAAAAAAAGTATTTTTTACTTAAATATGTAACATAAAAAAGAAATATTATTACTGTTTTAGCAAAAAAATCCCATAGACCCCTCTTCCTTCTCGTGCGGCCACTTCAAGATTTTTCTGGCCTCTATGAGGCTACATAACCTTCCATATCTGGACACCCATGTGCTAGAGATATCGCCTAACATAAGTCTCGCGCCCCGTACTTTTGGCATTCGAGACTCCCGCTTTCCGATTTTTTTTCTTTCCTGCTAAATGTTCTTTTTCTTACAGGTTTTTATATCCCAATCTTCAGAAAGTAATTATACACGGCTAATTTTTTTACGCAGGAGAATTATATTTAATTATATCTGGTACTAAAATTAAGCATATTAGTTGTCATTTTAAAACGATAAAAAAATTGTCGAAGTAATTTTAGTTTAAAAAGAATAATATTACCTTTATGAATCACTACGTCACTCATTAAGGAAACTCCTCCCGTAGTGTCATTGTGTCAAACACTGGAGAAATCTTCGGTACTTGTCCTGTGAGATAATTCCGTCCCTTCCTTCATAATTCGCACATTAAACTGAGGAACCAAAAAGCTGTCACACACTTGGTGGAAATCTTTTGCTACTTGGGCCGAGCTCCCAAGGATAGTTTTCGTTGCGAAAATTGAAGTCCCGGGTTTGATTCCGGGAACTATCCTTCCAATTTGATTTACATGGGAAATCTGAAATCCACCGAGCAGGGCATTTTCTCTTGCACATTAAAATATCATAGATTTGTAATATCGGAGCGGGATTTGTACCGTTTTCCGAAAGAAGGAGTGGGGATTCTAATTTTTATCGTAAAACGCTCCTCATCGATCGTATTTCTTCGAATTTTGCGTAAATACTGCCGTTTTTGCAGGTTTTATCGCTCATTACGAGCGTGTAGCCATAGCAACAATTATTGGTGGACTCGGATTCGGTATAGTCTAATAAATGCAGGTATTGTTTCTGTCGAACGAAAATACCCCTGTTCAATTTAATATCCCGTTCGAATGTATTTGTCATATTTTATAACGCTCAAATATGAAATTTGAGAACACAAGGAGCAACATATCTGCGGTGATTTTAAAGCTATTAGAGCCAATATAAGTAGGTATTAAATAAATGATTAAATGGAAAGCTCGCATCGTTAGTTCTGTTTGGGTGGTCTTATTATTATGTTATGCAGAGACATACTTTTCCTTCCTGTTTGTTGTTTTCAACGAAAACAATCTTCGTAACACATGAAGTAAACAAGATCTAATTGTAAGTAATAAGTTTTATTTTCTTTATCGCGCCTACTGAACATATCAATTTAAAGGAGATGGATTATTCGAGAGGAAAAAGTGAACTAAAATACGTGTACACTCAGCTTTTGTAAGTTAAAAGACATAAATAATTTACGATAATGGAATGAGCGTGAGTGTAAAGATTAACGTACTTCATCTCAAGCGAGGTATGTATGAGTTAAATCAGAATTCAATTTTAGATTGTTCTATCGCAAATTCTGTATTTCTTTGGCATCGCTTCTGATATATCCTTTAGCAGTGCTTAGACTTTAACTTTATCTTGTTTTCCAAATTGATTATATCCAACAATGGAGGCTTCTTTCTTGCGCCGTCTCTGTTGGCCGTTACCGTGGAAACCACACGATTCAGAACTTGATCATTCTTGTTGAAAAACCAAGGAAGAAGGAGCAAATAATGGGCGGGAGAGGTAATTAACTTGTTTTTCACCAATATTATTGAAAATCTGGCATATTTCAGAACTCGGAACGTAGTCTAGCTCAGTTGATTAGTGGAATTTTAATTAAATGCATTAAATGTTACTTCTCGTTGCAATTAACGATCGCTATTCTAGCCCTAATTTCATCGGTACATTTTGATCCTCTCGTTATCATACTAGCAAGGTGCTTTACTTTACGATCTGAAACTCGTTCCGATGGCTTTCCAACTTACGTTCAAGTTTTTCCTTTCTCGATATACAAATCAACTTGGATTTTTTCTTATTCGTTTCCTAGGATAATTTTGCTCATTTAACCTTAGCTGTGTCCGTCCGTCTTTCGAAGCATTCGTCCTCGGTACAAAGACTAACTATTAATGCAAACACAACCAGTAAATTACTTATATAATCCTATCTCCTACAACATCTTTCTTAGCTTGAAACTATCAAAGTAGGTTTATGAGTTAGTACAAAATATAGTTTTAAGAAATTCTTTTCTTTTTGACAGTCTTTGAATAGTTCAAAATGTAAAAGAAAGAGCAAAGTAGTCGACATACGTTAAATCCGAAATTCTTTTCTCATTTGTGTCTGCAGATTTTGGTGATTATTTGGCCATGGGACAGGCCATTTTCTTAGCTGTCGCTCTCGTAGCGTGGTTCCTATGGGGGCTTTACAGGCGGTACTGCGTCAAGCGCCGAAGGAGATGGTCTGTTGAAGACGGCGTGCCCGACGCGGTGTACGATACCGCCAATTTGCCTGTAAGTATAATACTTGGGATTACATTCTTCTTCTTCTCTTATCTTATAAACCCTTCTAATACGTTATTTTATGCTGTTAATAACAGAAATGTTTCTGCTCTGATCCGCCTTCGGATCCCAAAGTACCATTTATGTATTTATTTATATAGTATATTGAGAAACTTCATCAACTTCATTTCATATCTACATAATTACGTTGTTGTTTTCTTATTCAGAATGAAGTGATTCCAGCCGGAATACTCAAAAAATACCAGGACCAGCAACACGTGAGTATTTATCACGATGTTCTGATTTTTCTGAATATATTTACTCTGATGCGTGAATGTATTTGATGGTGCCAGTCATAGATGAAAGTATTTTCCTCTCTCTAAGATTTTAATGTATTAAATTATATGTCACTTCCCAAAACTTGTTAAGATTGATAAGATTGTTAGCATGTCAGCTGATACTACCAATAGGTACTAACATTGGAGGTGCAAAAAGTACAGGTTCTAAGAATCTTTTCCGGAAATTATCGGACAACTGTAGTCGAACATTTGTGGGGTTTGGTTGCGTGGAACACATTTACATTAAAACGGTCTGTGGAAGTTGGTACTGTATAAATATTCAGATTTGTTCATATTGACACGGTACGAGTGGAGGCACTGAAATCATATTGTGATTTTTACGACAATTTTTGTCGCATACGAGCACAAGATTTCTGAGACTGATGCCTAATCTTAAAAGAATAAATACTAATAATGGTTCAACAGATTATTTTTTATAAGTTGAAAATGCCCCCGTTATTCTTCCGAATTCAGCCGAAGATCCTAAGTCAGGAAACTTTGGTTCTGGTTATTACACAATGTTGATGCTATTTCCAAAATGGAGGGGAAGTTGGAAGTCAATTTTTGCGCATGTATAAGAATTTGGAAGGGAAAGAAATCTAAGTTATTTCCGCCCAAAGGGAAAGAATTGGAGAGGAAAAGTTCTAAAGAGGGTTCTTAGTCATATGATGTCTTACTCTATATATTAGCGGTATTATGCTATGATATCTTAGCCTATGGTAGCCTACGATAGGATAAATGCGGCGTATACGTCCTTCGACCGCTCGCCTTTCTTTAATCTTTGAATAATATGCATTTACTTTCTGGGCGACACATTAAGCCCTTCTCTCTTTTTTCACTTCACCACTCTCGATAACTGAAAGGCCGGCACGGCCATGATTCACAAAAATATTTCTTGATTTAAAAGATAAAAATGCACACCACTCAGCGAACCGAATTTCACAAAGAACGGCAACGCGCGTACTGAGACCGAGATTATAATTCTTATTCGGAACAGCGCATTTATTCGATATTTGAAAAGTAAAAGGATATTCTTGCGAACGTAACGTACTCTTATAAGCGAAAATTTGTCGTTCGAAAATCGAATAAAAATAGGCCTGAAATTGCTCAGTTCGTGTAAGCAAAAACTGGTATAATGTTAGTTCGTAAAATTAGGGAAGGCTGCATTCATTCCAGCCATCCATCAAGATGATCTTTTTAATGAACTGTGTGTGTGTCCATATTTTATATCTTAATGAGAACTTGCTAGCCGAATGGGACATGTAGCAATTATCTACAGATCAGAGATGGTTAAATGTGCATACTTATATATTTTTGTCGTGAAAACTTTAATATTCCAAACACAGAAAATGTACTAATTCATCGTCTCTTTGACGGGTAATAACGCTGCGATAGAGAGGTCATTTTCGCTTTTTAACAGCATTTGAGGATCGGATAAGCCATCGCATAGTAGTGATGCCATAACATCTCTCTTAATAATTCGAATGAATTACTGCGAGACTTGCCTAAAGATGTTTGAAAAACTTAAAAACTATATCATTGAGAAAGCTGTGTTCTTCCAACAAATGCGAGGGAAACAAAACGCCATCCACTTCAACAGTAGATAAAGGACGAAAATAAAAACAAAAACATTGTAATAATTGGTAATGCATATATAAATATTTTTTTGCAGAATTTAATATATTGTCATATTATTTTATTCTTTTCGATGAAGGCGATTCGTTATATGTGATTTAATTTTTATACTTTCGTAGGACTTTTCATAAAAAGAAATTCACAAATCGGAAAATTTTCTTTGTTGAACCATACGTTCCGAATTTTAGATCGGAAAATATGGTCAACGTATGCATATTGTATCTGGTTACTCCCTTAATAATTCCAACTATCAGTAGTGGTTCTCTTCTTCCTTACCCAGTTCCACAATAAAACGTTGTATAAATATGAAATCCCTTTAAAGTTTCTTCCAATTCAAGATGAAACTTGAATAGAATTAAAAGTATTTTATTAAAGGAGCCGAAAAAGATAAAATTATCAATCAAAGATATGAGAGGTCATAAAGGGTCCAACATGCAGACGCACAAATCGAGATAGGAACTATAAACTTCAGAGTGTTTTTATTCTCTTTAGTGCTTATTATTTAAATTTACTTGTGAATGACGGTGAATAAATGTAGTACAAAACGGAGGGAAGTGTTGAAAAAGTATGTTTCCAAATTACCCTATACTAGTACAATAAATTGAATAGTGAACCCTTAAGTAAGCCTGATTCTCTGTATATGGTGTACTGAACGTTTGCACAAAGCATTAAATGAAGTACATTATGTGACTTAGCACTTGGGCAAAAGAAATATTTTATGGAACTGTAAAATAATTTTATTTTTCTGAGATTTGAATAAGCTTTGTATTTTTTTACTAAATTGTAATTTTTTTGAGAATCTTAATAAACTTCATTTCATGACTACATATTGGTTTTAAGTCATCCTGATGTTTTGCTCTTCAGGCTGATGAGCAAGCGCATGACCCCTCCTCTCCTCACGTCAGAGGTAGTCAACCGCCGGAAAAACACGTGAGTGTTATTTATGAAACACTGCTTCCATGTACCTAACACTATAATATATTTATATTACAAAGTCGTGTCCCTTTTCGGTACCCTATTTATATAGTTAATCTATATATGTCTAGGTAATAATAAACCAATAAATACATAATTATATAGTCAACAACTAAACATTAGTTCTCCTATCACAAAAATGAAAATATAAATTATCTGCTGAATTTCGATTATTTTCTTTGTAATGTTTAGATGCTTCTACCAGTTTCCTTACTAGACCATTTTTTCCCCAGGTCAGATTTCGCGACGAAGTGACCTCGTCAAATGGCAATGGACACCCAGAATTGGTAAGTTTTCATTCAAGTATCTTATATGCGCCGCCCCAGCTCGCTACTCGTATCAACACCGTAATGACGTTTGGCGCACGTTCTGCCTGCTAACATTCTTGCAGCTTCTCAGAGCGATATAACATTAGCAAAGAATTTAAAACAAGTCTGGTAAATCAAATTTTATTCTTTACCTTTTTGCGAAAAAAAATCTTTTAAAAATTAATTTTTAATTATTTTATTACGATGTCGCGCGCGGACATTTTTGACAACATTGTGAAATTTTGCCCGTTAAAAAATAAGATAAAATAAACTTTTAGTAAATGTTGGCCAGGAAATATGTAATACTTCTCATAACCAGCGACTTTAGCGAGGATCGTGTGCCAAAACGAGTATAGTGGAGGGAGGGGATGTCGCGTGTAGCCCGTGGAGCGGTTGAAAACGGCTTGTGCACCATCGGCGCCAGGGATGGAGAATCTAGTAAAACTTAAAAACGTGTTAAACTTAGCACCGGCACCGATATTACACTTCTATGACATTTTGATACGGTAGAGAAAAGTGCCCTGCACCACGGTTTTCGGATTTCCCATGTAAATCAAATTGGAAGGATAATAGTTCTGGAATCGAACCCGAGACGTTCAATATTCGCAACAAAAACTAACCTCGTGGGCTCGGCTCGGCAGACAAGGACAAGGATGAAGAAGACCTCTCGTTGGAGCCGAATGGGCCGGAGGAAAGCGAAAATTCGACAAGTGCGTGGAGTTATACACGTAGTGCGCGCCAGGGACGGGGAGCGCGGCGGAGGGAGAGTGGGACCGTCGGGGGCGCGGCGGGGGGAGAGTGGGGCCGTCGGGGGCGGGTATGCCAGGGAGCGGGCCGTCGTCGTAGGGGGAGGGAAGGGATGGAGTCGGGGACCGCTTTCGGGGCTTCTTGGGCCTCTGAAAACTCGTGGGGCGATTCCTTGGTGCTTGATTTCGTGAGGCGGGAGGGCCGCTGGGCGTCCAAAGAGGCGGCTGCGAGGTGGGATATTGGCGAAAAAAATTTTTTCGGGGATGGGTGGGCGGGCGTGCGGTGGGTGTGAGATTGATTGATTGCAAATTTTTTATTGTTTGTGGAAATTCGTTCCATAGTCTGCAAGTCTGCAAGTGTCTCTTCTTGTGAAAAAGGGTGCCGACGTCTGTCCTAGGCGGCCGCCTAGATCGCCTGGCCCTATATTCGCCCCTGCCCGTCAGCATTATTATATCGGATTAAAGCACTTCTAATACGGTTTTTCATATCTCCTATTTCATTCAATCATTATCTATAATATACTGCCTTGGTTTTCGCCATGCCGTCTGCCCCTCTGTCTGTCTGTTCGCTGTTCTACAGCCCAAACGCTTACATAAAATCGAATCATATCTCGTACTTGGGCAATATATCATCTTTTGCAGACCCCATTTTCAGAAAAGTGACATTGCACAAAAATAAAGGGTAGTTTATTCCTCACGATTTTTAGAAACATTTTATTTACTCAGAAATAGTTGGAGGGAATTTTATTAAAATCTATCCAATTGTAGATCCTGATGTCACAAATAATACTGCTTAAGCCATATGACTCTTACAATCACTATATGGCTTCCAGTGACATTACAATCTACGCTAAGCGACCTTACCTAAGCCCTATGACGTCACGCCTTCGCCGAGATCCACTCAAAATCTTACTACAGCATTACGGCTAAACTAATATCGAATGATATCTGATATTAGTGGATTATATCATTCGTAAAAGACATTCTGAAGACATGAACGATATTGCGCAACAATTAAGAGTACTTTTTTGTAGGATATTTTGAAACAATTCGATTTACTCAAAAATGGCTACAAGGATTTTGATTACATCCACCCAAACGTACAGCCTTGTGTCGCAAATAATGCTAACTAAGCCATATATCCCAAAAAATACGAAATATCGAACTATGACATTAAATTATACGCTAAACCATGGATGTATGAGCGTTTTTCTTTTATATGCGTACAGAGTGGACCAAACGTATATGCGGACGTGAGAAAGTTTGTGCAATGTATATTGCGAAGTTTTATTTGATGAGGTGGCACGACGGCCTTAAATGAAAAATCTTCGATGAACGTTACAAGAAGCTGAATTTCTAAGCTTTAGAATTCAATAAACGATCTTTCATATCGAGGGCGATACTCATTAATTTTCTCTCTCTCTGTCATTCCTGTTCAGGTGGAGGTCCTGAGCGTGTCTCCGGCGGGAGACGAAGCTGATGCGGGTGAGGAGGGGGGAGGAGGGGGAGTGAGGGTGGCGGACATAAACGCCGCCCCCTCGAGCGCCGCGGCGAAGGGCGACGAGGGGGAAGGGGAGGGCGTGGAGGTTTCACAGCCTCCCTCTTCGGCGTCCAGCGTTGCCAACTTACTGGAATATCTACTTGATCTGGTAGATCTGCTAGAATGAGCCTACCATCTGGTGAGCAAATATTCCATCTAGTGGTATATTAGAATTCCTGGCGATATCAATGAAAAGTTGAAAGATTTTCTAGTAGTTTTTAAAAGTTGCCCCTTTTCTACGCACCATAAAAAATTATATAATGATTTTCGTATATTTTTATGAAATATAACTTTATTATCAAATAACCTGTAGTCAGTCACCCAGTGAGACTTAGAGAGTTCCGAGCCACCTCCAGATTTTCAGGCTCCTCACCGTAATAAAAATAAAAACTTTAGACATTATGTAGTCCACTTTGGCGGTCGGGGATCGCTGAATGGTTACAGCGGATTACACTGGGGGTAGGAGGTTCAAGCTTGCCCTACGTAGCACTCTTTCATAAAATCTTCTAAAGAAAAGATATGATCCGAAAAAATATGTTGCTGACAGTGCTTTCCACCCAGCCAATAATGCAGAGCACATTCAAATGGCCCTCTAGAGAAATTCTTTTAAAAAGTGAGTGCAAGATGAAAAATTCTCTGCGTTAGGTAAGAGGAGAGATGGGGATCTAATTGAGGGATTATATCGTTTATCAAAAACTGGGGAAGTTGTGTCACATAACACTTGGATGCCCTGCAAATAATGTAATCGTATTGTACATTTGTTTTTGGCGTGTCCTGTTCTACATTCACTATTGATATTTCGATGGATAAAAAGATGAATAAATAAATTTATTTATTGTTTACGCAAATTTATTAATTATCGATTAAAAATCAAATTGTAAGTTAGGTTCGATGTCAATTCATCTGTTCTGAAAGAAAGAAGAAAAAGGGCCCTCTTTCGACGAGGCCCCCAGATAGTGCCTGTGCATAAATCCATCTCTTAACAACTGCCAAAATTTGAGGCCCCTTTAAGCTTGAGGCTCAGGCCAAATGCCCTTCCACCCTTTTCATAGGGCCTGCCTATAATTATTTTGCAACAGATAACCTTCCACAACCGATATAGCTGATGTAACGGTGGCCATAAGAAATTAAGTTTAAATAGCGCCGGTGTTTTTCATAACATTCCATTCTATATAAATACCAAATTTAGGTAATTAACAAATTGTTTTAATAACAATGGTGAAAGGTTTGTTTTACATACATTACTCATGGCAAAATAGCTAAGTGAAGCTCTATTCTAATAACATACATACATACTTTAGATAAATATCAGTAATGTAATTTTTCTATTGTTGTATTACGCTGTATCACAATGACAGTCTGTAATTACTCGATTAATATTCATCCATAGATGGGTTAACCTCAATACATACAGAAATGTAGACTTGTTTGTTTAAACGATCCTCACCTAAATTATGGCCTGCATAGAAACTGAACAAACTTTACATGAAGATATAGATTTCATTTTACCATAATATCATGATAATAAGACATTAATATTTATAATCTAAATTAACTATTATGAAACAATGTGATTTTTTTATATGTTAAAGATTTCAGAAATTTCAGTTAGTATTATAGGTAATAATAATAATAATTTTATTAACTCTGTAGGTCTCAAATAGGCATGGAGCAGTTACATAACAGCAATAGTATAACGCTACAGAATAAAAACAGTTGATGTACTTAGAAATTCTTGAACACTATAAAAATTATTACTTAACAATTAACATTTGAATCGATTTCTAATAATAGGAATACTTGAAGAATATTTAACATTACAAGATAACTTGTTATAAGCCCCTGAGGCGGCATTTTTGATATCCTATAATCCTTGATAAGAACATCATATTTGTGCCCTGTATTATAATTGTAAACCTTCTGATTAAATTGGAACAGTGCAGAGTTTTGTTTTACAAATACAGAACATTTTAATAAATACATACAATCATACATATATATATATATATATATATATATATATATATATATATATATATATATATATAAATGGGGTACTTTGGTTATGCCTAAAGAAATATACAATGGTTTTCCAGAAGAGCTTTAATGGCTGTCTTTTTCAGGAAGAAGACTTTATTGACATATCTATCATGACCCCAAAAGATTATTCCATATGACAAATAAGAATGAATCTTTGCATAATATAACAATTTTAACATTTCAATATTGACAGTTTTGAATTTTCTATTTAGCATAAAATTTACAGTAGATAATTTTTTACTTTCTCCAATGACAGTGCTTGAATGAAAGTTGGCAACGCTGGTCACCAAGGCCCACGTGTCTCCCCGCCCCCAGTAGCCAACCAGTGGCCCTCAGTAATCCGATAGACAAGGGGGCTGCTTTATTAACAGATTCTCTATTTAAGGAGCTGAATAAGGTAAAATTATCAATCAAATATATTAGAGAACATCATTACAATGATAATGAATCAAACATGTGGGCGAGTAAATCAGGATACGAAAAATAAACACCAAAGGATTTTTATTCCCAGCACTGCTCATTCATTAAATTAAGTTGTGAATGCCTGGGCAAAATATAGTACAATGTAATAGGTTGCTATTCTGTTGGGAAAGAATTTTATAATTTCTTCTCAGCTAATACAAAATAGTGGGAAGTGTGAAAAAGTACAATATGATTCTGAAATGACTTTAAAATGCACTAACAAATAGTACATTAAATTCATAACCTAACCTTTATGTAGGTCTGGGACTGTCTTTATAATATGGTGTTATTTTTTCAGTGCTTACAAAATTCACCAAAGACTCATACGTACACTAAATGAGGAAGTTAAGTAAATCAGCACTTGGGCAAAATAATATTTAATGGAACTTGCAAATAATTTTTTTTATATTATGCATAGGTTTAGCAGTTTAGTCCTTTTTGTTTCATTTAAATGATTTTTTTGAGAAATTTCAGTTCATGACTACATAAAAGTTTTATCTAATACTGTTATTTCTTATTCATGTGGTGATGATTTTTGCATGCATGCATCTGTGTGTCAGGGAGTTATGCACTGCATATCTATACTATAGTAAATCTGCAACTGACTTATGAGATATCATATAGAAGGATACTCTAGTTGGGAGCATGAACGATGGCAGGTGGCAACTGGATCTGCAGAAGGCATGGATGTCACTTGTCACTTGCCAAGGGTGCCAAACTGTCAGTATTACAAAAATGAGTTGGATCATGCACATGATTCAACACGTCGTGTCGTGCTCTAAAATATATTAGGGGGTTACTAATGTTTAGGCACTTTCATATGAGCTGGAGACACGATGTTATTATGTGTGTAGGACCTTGTGCATAACAGCCTAGAGAAATCGAAAACCTTATAAATGTAAAATAATGCAGCTGCTTTAAAATTACATAGAAGTTCAAACAAATATTTAAGGTATATCTATTTCTGATTGTGCTACAAGATACAAGCATCATTCCCTTATCAAATAGAACTTCAGCCGATGGTTCTGTAAATATGGAAGTTTTGATGCATTGGGGCATTTTATGTTCCGAATCTCAGGATGCCAACAAAAGACAAGATATTAAGGGGATTAACTTAACTGTAAAAGTGAATTTTATAGCTATTTACAAGCTCTCATTATTCTACAGTAGAACAGTTTGAATGTGTAACGTTCCTTTATTTCATGATCAGATCTGTGGTAATTGCAGAGAAATGATGCTATCAAATAGTCAAGTAGTGGACTTTAAATTTCTTAATTATGAATGAAATGTGTTAGTGTATTTTTGGCTAATCAACCTTTTCTTGGATTATTATAGCCATAGCTCCTTCCATACCGAACATACTCACAGAGAAGGAGAGAATCCCAGTGCAGGCTTCTCAAACCACACAAACAGGAGCTCAGACGACCTAGGAAAAAATCCAACTTTTGCAGGATTCAGGCCCGCTGTGTTTTCTTTGGGGAACCATATTTCAAGTACTTTGCCACCAATTTTGAAAATTTTCACTTTATTTTGTAATGGCCTTTTTGCCTGTGAATTAATAAATAATAATATATCATTTATTGCAGGTTCAGAATGTCACAATTAATTTTATAACAAAAATTTCATTGTTGAGGAGCAACAGCTAAGATATTATGATGAATTCTGCTCAAATAGAAGGGTAAAGGTGTAATCCATCACTGAAATATTATACATTCAGGATGTACAGGGATGCTTGAACTCCAGGGAATTTCAATCTCATACCTGAAACAATAATGCTAAGACCACAGAGGCCAACACGTTGTCTTTCAGCTGGATATCCAGGACAATTGCAAGTCAACTTTAGAGAACCTGCTCTAAATATGATTTCAAAGAATCTCCAAGCAGCCCATGTGTTAGTGTTGCTGCTATGCTTGAACAAACATCGCTTAATTTACTTATATCTTTTTGTTAAAAACTTGAAATTGTGTTTTTGGTAATATACAGTGCAGTCATTACCTAAGTTCTAGCCACCTGTGGTTCAGATACATCTAGTGTGAAATGCCTCCATACTTAAACTTACCTGGTCAGAGAAGTGGATTATATTTAATGTGACTGAAAGACAGCGAAATGCTGTCACACTGAAAAAATAAATAAATGAACAAAATATACAATACCCTGTCTTTTATTCAATTTTACTGTTTGTTGAATGCTGATATTTGCTATACCTGCTTTACAGTTAGATTTAAATAGAATTAAGTATTTTGTAGCTTTTAACTATAATAAACGAGCTGTATACATTATTTGTCTTACGAAATTCAGCAATCGGAAAGAGAAATCTGTAGAATTATTATATATTATACAAATATGATAATTTTTAATCTATAAAGTCAATCATATTAACCGAGAAAGATACTAAAAGATTTGTGAAGGAAATTGATATTTTAATTCTTGAGTTCAAAGAACGCTTTTCCGTACTTCTGAAAATAAAAAATGAAATTGAAATTTTCTCAAACCCATTTATTGTGGAATATAATTCTGCACCAGATCGTTTGCAAAGTGAGCTTATTGAATTGCAGCCTGATTTTAAAGCCCATTGTGCTTTCAAAGAAAAACAAGAAGATTTTCATAACATTTATATTACCCGAGAAAAATATCCACGTCTCAGAGATCATTCTTTAAAAATGATATCGCTTTTTGGAAGTTCCAATTTTTTAGGTGAACATCTTTTCACTCAAATAAAATTCACAAAAAATAGATACCGGTATAATTTGACCGATGAAAATCTGACCCATCAGCTCAGATTATCATAACAAAAGTAGAATACTCCATTAGCCTTTTGGCTAAAGGAGTATTCTACTTTTGTTAGTTTTGGCCAAAGTTATTGAGCTACTATCAATTATCAGATTATCATCCTCAAAATTAAGGGATTTACAAATTGATGATATTTAAATTAAACTACTTTAATATACTTTGTAAAAAATTAAACTTTATTAAAGAAAAATGTATTAGAAAAAAATAAAAATTTGTAATTTGAATTAAAATAAATAAAAATACTATGCAAAAAAAGTATTTTTTACTTAAATATGTAACATAAAAAAGAAATATTATTACTGTTTTAGCAAAAAAATCCCATAGACCCCTCTTCCTTCTCGTGCGGCCACTTCAAGATTTTTTTCTGGCCACTATGAGGCTACATAACCTTCCATATCTGGACACCCATGTGCTAGAGATATCGCCTAACATAAGTCTCGCGCCCCGTACTTTTGGCATTCGAGACTCCCGCTTTCCGATTTTTTTTCTTTCCTGCTAAATGTTCTTTTTCTTACAGGTTTTTATATCCCAATCTTCAGAAAGTAATTATACACGGCTAATTTTTTTACGCAGGAGAATTATATTTAATTATATCTGGTACTAAAATTAAGCATATTAGTTGTCATTTTAAAACGATAAAAAAATTGTCGAAGTAATTTTAGTTTAAAAAGAATAATATTACCTTTATGAATCACTACGTCACTCATTAAGGAAACTCCTCCCGTAGTGTCATTGTGTCAAACACTGGAGAAATCTTCGGTACTTGTCCTGTGAGATAATTCCGTTCCTTCCTTCATAATTCGCACATTAAACTGAGGAACCAAAAAGCTGTCACACACTTGGTGGAAATCTTTTGCTACTTGGGCCGAGCTCCCAAGGATAGTTTTCGTTGCGAAAATTGAAGTCCCGGGTTTGATTCCGGGAACTATCCTTCCAATTTGATGTACATGGGAAATCTGAAATCCACCGAGCAGGGCAATTTTCTCTTGCACATTTCAATATCATAGAATTGTAATATCGGAGCGGGATTTGTACCGTTCTCCGAAAGAAGGAGTGGGGATTCTAATTTTTATCGTAAAACGCTCCTCATCGATCGTATTTCTTCGAATTTCGCGTAAATACTGCCGTTTTTGCAGGTTTTATCGCTCATTACGAGCGTGTAGCCATAGCAACAATTATTGGTGGACTCGGATTCGGTATAGTCTAATAAATGCAGGTATTGTTTCTGTCGAACGAAAATACCCCTGTTCAATTTAATATCCCGTTCGAATGTATTTGTCATATTTTATAACGCTCAAATATGAAATTTGAGAACACAAGGAGCAACATATCTGCGGTGATTTTAAAGCTATTAGAGCCAATATAAGTAGGTATTAAATAAATGATTAAATGGAAAGCTCGCATCGTTAGTTCTGTTTGGGTTGTTTTAATATTATGTTATGCAGAGACATACTTTTCCTTCCTGTTTGTTGTTTTCAACGAAAACAATCTTCGTAACACATGAAGTAAACAAGATCTAATTGTAAGTAATAAGTTTTATTTTCTTTATCGCGCCTACTGAACATATCAATTTAAAGGAGATGGATTATTCGAGAGGAAAAAGTGAACTAAAATACGTGTACACTCAGCTTTTGTAAGTTAAAAGACATAAATAATTTACGATAATGGAATGAGCGTGAGTGTAAAGATTAACGTACTTCATCTCAAGCGAGGTATGTATGAGTTAAATCAGAATTCAATTTTAGATTGTTCTATCGCAAATTCTGTATTTCTTTGGCATCGCTTCTGATATATCCTTTAGCAGTGCGTAGACTTTAAATTTATCTTGTTTTCCAAATTGATTATATCCAACAATGGAGGCTTCTTTCTTGCGCCGTCTCTGTTGGCCGTTACCGTGGAAACCACACGATTCAGAACTTGATCATTCTTGTTGAAAAACCAAGGAAGAAGGAGCAAATAATGGGCGGGAGAGGTAATTAACTTGTTTTTCCTCATTATTATTGAAAATCTGGCATATTTCAGAACTCGGAACGTAGTCTATCTCAGTTGATTAGTGGAATTTTAATTAAATGCATTAAATGTTACTTCTCGTTGCAATTAACGATCGTTATTCTAGCCCTAATTTCATCGGTACATTTTGATCCTCTCGTTATCATACTAGCAAGGTGCTTTACTTTACGATCTGAAACTCGTTCCGATGGCATTCCAACTTACGTTCAAGTTTTTCCTTTCACGATATACAAATCAACTTTGATTTTTTCTTATTCGTTTCCTGGGATAATTTTGCTCATTTAACCTTAGTTGTGTCCGTCCGTCTTTCGAAGCATTCGTCCTCGGTACAAAGACTAACTATTAATGCATACACAACCAGTAAATTACTTATATAACCCTATCTCCTACAACATATTTCTTAGCTTGAAACTATCAAAGTAGGTTTATGAGTTAGTACAAAATATAGTTTTAAGAAATTCTTTTCTTTTTGACAATCTTTGAATAGTTCAAAATGTAAAAGAAAGAGCAAAGCAGTCGACATACGTTAAATCCGAAATTCTTTTCTCATTTGTGTCTGCAGATTTTGGTGATTATTTGGCAATGGGACTGGCCATTTTCATAGCTGTCGCTCTCGTAGCATGGTTCCTATGGGGGCTTTACAGGCGGTACTGCGTCGGGCGCCGAAGGAGATGGTCTGTTGAAGACGGCGTGCCCGACGCGGTGTACGATACCGCCAATTTGCCTGTAAGTATAATACTTGGGATTACATTCTTCTTCTTCTCTTATCTTATAAACCCTTCTAATACGTTATTTTATGCTGTTAATAACAGAAATGTTTCTGCTCTGATCCGCCTTCGGATCCCAAAGTATCATTTATGTATTTATTTATATAGTATATTGAGAAACTTCATCAACTTCATTTCATATCTACATAATTACGTTGTTGTTTTCTTATTCAGAATGAAGTGATTCCAGCCGGAATACTCAAAAAACACCAGGACCAGCAACACGTGAGTATTTATCACGATGTTCTGATTTTTCTGAATATATTTACTCTGATGCGTGAATGTATTTGATGGTGCCAGTCATAGATGAAAGTATTTTCCTCTCTCTAAGATTTTAATGTATTAAATTATATGTCACTTCCCAAAACTTGTTAAGATTGATAAGATTGTTAGCATGTCAGCTGATACTACCAATAGGTACTAACATTGGAGGTGCAAAAAGTACAGGTTCAAAGAATCGTTTCCGGAAATTATCGGACAACTGTAGTCGAACATTTGTGGGGATCGGTTGCGTGGAACACATTTACATTAAAACGGTCTGTGGAAGTTGGTACTGTATAAATATTCAGATTTGTTCATATTGACACGGTACCAGTGGAGGCACTGAAATCATATTGTGATTTTTACGACAATTTTTGTCGCATACGAGCACAAGATTTCTGAGACTGATGCCTAATCTTAAAAGAATAAATACTAATAATGGTTCAACAGATTATTTTTTATAAGTTGAAAATGCCCCCGTTATTCTTCCGAATTCAGCCGAAGATCCTAAGTCAGGAAACTTTGGTTCTGGTTATTACACAATGTTGATGCTATTTCCAAAATGGAGGGGAAGTTGGAAGTCAATTTTTGCGCATGTATTAGAATTAGGAAGGGAAAGAACACTAAGTTATTTCCGCCCAAAGGGAAAGAATTGGAGAGGAAAAGTTCTAAAGAGGGTTCTTAGTCATATGATGTCTTACTCTATATATTAGCGGTATTATGCTATGATATCTTAGCCTATGGTAGCCTACGATAGGATAAATGCGGCGTATACGTCCTTCGACCGCTCGCCTTTCTTTAATCTTTGAATAATATGCATTTACTTTCTGGGCGACACATTAAGCCCTTCTCTCTTTTTTCACATCACCACTCTCGATAACAGAAAGGCCGGCACGGCCATGATTCACAAAAATATTTCTTGATTTAAAAGATAAAAATGCACACCACTCAGCGAACCGAATTTCACAAAGAACGGCAACGCGCGTACTGAGACCGAGATGATAATTCTTATTCGGAACAGCGCATTTATTCGATATTTGAAAAGTAAAAGGATATTCTTGCGAACGTAACCTACTCTTATAAGCGAAAATTTGTCGTTCGCAAATCGAATAAAAATAGGCATGAAATTGCTCAGTTCGTGTTAGCAAGAACTGGTAAAATTGTAGTTCGTAAAACTAGGGAAGGCTGCATTCATTCCAGCCATCCATCAAGATGATATTTTTAATGAACTGTGTGTGTGTCCATATTTTATATCTTAATGAGAACTTGCTAGCCGAATGGGACATGGAGCAATTATCTACAGATCAGAGATGGTTAAATGTGCATACTTATATATTTTTGTCGTGAAAACTTCAATATTCCAAACACAGAAAATGTACTAACTCATCGTCTCTTTGCCGGGTACTAACGCTGCGATAGAGCATTTTAACAGCATTTGAGGATCGGATAAGCCACTGCATAGTAGTGATGCCATAACATCTCTCTTAATAATTCGAATGAATTACTGCGAGACTTGCCAAAAGATGTTTGAAAAACATAAAAACAATAAATTACACATCATTGAGAAATCTGTGTTCTTCCAACAAATGCGAGGGAAACAAAACGCCATCCACTTCAACAGTAGATAAAGGACGAAAATAAAAACAAAAACATTGTAATAATTGGTAATGCATATATAAATATTTTTTTGCAGAATTTAATATATTGTCATATTATTTTATTCTTTTCGATGAAGGCGATTCGTTAAATGTGATTTAATTTTTATACTTTTGTAGTACTTATCATAAAAAGAAATTCACAAATCGGATAATTTTCTTTGTTGGACCATACGTTCCGAATTTTAGATCGGAAAATATGGTCAACGTATGCATATTGTATCTGGTTACTCCCTTAATAATTCCAACTATCAGTAGTGGTTCTCTTCTTCCTTACCCAGTTCCCCAATATAACGTTGTATAAATATGAAATCCCTTTAAAGTTTCTTCCAATTCAAGATAAAACTTGAATAGAATTAATAGTATTTTATTAAAGGAGCCGAAAAAGATAAAATTATCAATCAAAGATATGAGAGGTCATAAAGGGTCCAACATGCAGACGAACAAATCGAGATAGGAAATATAAACTTCAGAGTGTTTTCATTCTCTTTAGTGCTTATTATTTAAATTTACTTGTGAATGACGGTGAATAAATGTAGTACAAAACGGAGGGAAGTGTTGAAAAAGTATGTTTCCAAATTACCCTATACTAGTACAATAAATTGAATAGTGAACCCTTAAGTAAGCCTGATTCTCTGTATATGGTGTACTGAACGTTTGCACAATGCATTAAATGAAGTACATTATGTGACTTAGCACTTGGGCAAAAGAAATATTTTATGGAACTGTAAAATAATTTTATTTTTCTGAGATTTGAATAAGCTTTGTATTTTTTTTATTAAATTGTAATTTTTTTGAGAATCTTAATAAACTTCATTTCATGACTACATATTGGTTTTAAGTCATCCTGATGTTTTGCTCTTCAGGCTGATGAGCAAGCGCATGACCCCTCCTCTCCTCACGTCAGAGGTAGTCAACCGCCGGAAAAACACGTGAGTGTTATTTATGAAACACTGCTTCCATGTACCTAACACTATTATATATTTATATTACAAAGTCGTGTCCCTTTTCGGTACCCTATTTATATAGTTAATCTATATATGTCTAGGTAATAATAAAACAATAAATACATAATTATATAGTCAACAACAAAACATTAGTTCTCCTATCACAAAAATGAAAATATAAATTATCTGTTGAATTTCGATTATGTTCTTTGTAATGTTTAGATGCTTCTACCAGTTTCCTTACTAGACCATTTTTTCCCCAGGTCAGATTTCGCGACGAAGTGACCTCGTCAAATGGCAATGGACACCCAGAATTGGTAAGTTTTCATTCAAGTATCTTATATGCGCCGCCCCAGCTCGCTACTCGCATCAACCCCGTAATGACGTTTGGCGCACGTTCTGCCTGCTAACATTCTTGCAGCTTCTCAGAGCGATATAACATTAGCAAAGAATTTAAAACAAGTCTGGTAAATCAAATTTTATTCTTTACCTATTTGCGAAAAAAAATCTTTTAAAAATTAATTTTTAATTATTTTATTACGATGTCGCGCGCGGACATTTTTGACAACATTGTGAAATTTTGCCCGTTAAAAAGTAAGATAAAATAAACTTTTAGTAAATGTTGGCCAGTAAATATGTAATACTTCTCATAACCAGCGAATTTATCGAGGATCGTGTGCCAAAACGAGTATAGTGGAGGGAGGGGATGTCGCGTGTAGCCCGTGGAGCGGTTGAAAACGGCTTGTGCACCATCGGCGCCAGGGATGGAGAATCTAGTAAAACTTAAAAACGTGTTAAACTTAGCACCGGCACCGATATTACAATTCTATGACATTTTGATACGGTAGAGAAAAGTGCCCTGCACCACGGTTTTCGGATTTCCCATGTAAATCAAATTGGAAGGATAATAGTTCTGGAATCGAACCCGAGACGTTCAATATTCGCAACAAAAACTAACCTCGTGGGCTCGGCTCGGCAGACAAGGACAAGGATGAAGAAGACCTCTCGTTGGAGCCGAATGGGCCGTGGGAAAGCGAAAATTCGACAAGTGCGTGGAGTTATACACGTAGTGCGCGCCAGGGACGGGGAGCGCGGCGGAGGGAGAATGGGACCGTCGGGGGCGCGGCGGGGGGAGTGTGGGGCCGTCGGGGTGCGGGTATGCCAGGGAGCGGGCAGTCGTCGTAGTGGGAGGGAAGGGATGGAGGTCGGGGACCGCTTTCGGGGCTTCTTGGGCCTCTGAAAACTCGTGGGGCGATTCCTTGGGGCTTGATTTCGTGTGGCGGGAGGGCCGCTGGGCGTCCAAAGAGGCGGCTGCGAGGTGGGATATTGGCGAAAAAAATTTTTTCGGGGATGGGTGGGCGGGCGGGCGGTGGGTGTGAGATTGATTGATTGAAAATTTTTTATTGTTTGTGGAAATTCGTTCCATAGTCTGCAAGCGGTAACAATGAAGGACCGTTTGTGATGAGGAATAAGGTGTTGATGCCTCTCTCTGGTATTACGGTTATGTACAGTGTCTATACTCCTGAATTCCGTGGAAAGATAATGTGAGTTGTTAGAAGAAAGTAATTGGTAAGCAAGTAGAGCCGTATTCGGGACTTCAAATGTAACCAGTTTAGCTTCACGAGTGAATCAGAAAAGTGGTCTGATTTCTTCAGATTATAAATTTATCTAATGCACTCGTTATTTGTTCTCTGAATCTTTAATGACAACTCCTGTGATAAATCTTGATGCGCTATATCAACATAGTCAAAATCCAGAAAACGAGTTAAGTTGCCAGATGCATCTTGAGAGAAACCGGAGTACTGATACTTAACTTCCTATGCGAGTGAAGGGATTAGGTATAGTTGAATTTGCTATGTAGGCCAGGGGTCGGCAAGCTGAGGCTTCTGAGCCACATGCGTCTCTTTCATGTCTTTCGTCCAGCTTACTAATTCACCTCTCCCAATTAACCCATTATTCCCTAAAACGTTTTTTTACATATTTTATGAAATTTTTCTATTATGTCTTTGTCAAAAAGCCACAAATAACATATAGAAACCCTTTTTATTTTTGTCAGAATTATCTTTGTTTTAATGGCATTATTTATTTCCACTGGGCAGATAGACTAATATACATAAAATTGCTGCCTTTTTTGGTATGGTTTTTCTTTTAAGTTCTTCATGAATAAATTAATTCAATTATTTGTGTTGCAACACCTTCAAACATGTGTATTTTTTTAAACTTACAAAAAAGTATTTGCATCATAAAAGCTATTAATTTCAAATAACAAAATTTCAATAAATACAATTTTTCATTCCAGAATAGTTCATATTATAGACCACTTAGCATACACTTTTCATTAGTTTAACTAATTCTATGATGCCTTTTACATAGCTTTTAATTGTACATCAAAGTAAATTAACCAATTTTAATTCTAGAACATGTAATTATTACAAAGTGTGTCCAAAGATTGTAACACTCGTGTCTAAAAATATATAAAGCTTGTTACAAGGCTGGGGAGACGTGAAATCCTCTTTACTTTCGAAAGTGTGCCGCCACTTAAAAACTTTTGGGAACCACTGATTTAGGGTGTCGAGGGACATAGCACTCTTTGCAAATAAATATTGCCCTCTTGCAACAATGTTTACAATGGCTAAAGCGGGTTGATCCTTTGGTAATTATATGATCTCTGACATCGCGTTTTATTGAATCCAGTCCAAGCGAAATAGATGCGCGTGGACCTCTCCCAGCGGTCTCTGAGCCATTACGTCGCAAATGGAACAAAACACATTCCCTACGAAAATCTAAAGATGGAATATTGTTTTTCAATTATTTTCTATACACAAACCACCCTTCTTCGCAGGAAACATAGACTGCCCACCCAATAAAATAACACCACCACTTTTTGGTTCTATTAGTTTATCTGTACTGCGCAACAAATTGATCATTCACATCAACCCCACCCTCTAATGTAAAGAAGAATAATTCTAAAATCCTTGGTAGCAAATGTTGCCTCTGGACAGATATGGGTTAAAACACCCCCAACTAAATTGGCTTCGTTAATAATTTCAATAAAAATTGCGGAAAAATAAAAAGATGGGCCTATTATTAGAAGAACCGTTTTTTTAACGGTGATAGTCGAAAAACGTGAAACGACGGCAAGACTAATGGGGGATGGGGTGGATGTTGGCCCCCGTCATCCCCCGTGGATCCGCCAATAACTGCTGCTCTTCTTATGTTACGCGTTATTCATTATTTGAAAAAGTGTCTCTTTTTTGTGAAAAAGGGTGCCGACGTCTGTCCTAGGCGGCCGCCTAGATCGCCTGCCCGTCAGCATTATTATATCGGATTAAAGCACTTCTAATTCGGTTTTTTATATCTCCTATTTCATTCAATCATTATCTATAATATACTGCCTTGGTTTTCGCCATGCCGTCTGCCCCTATGTCTGTCTGTTCGCTGTTCTACAGCCCAAACGCTTACATAAAATCGAATCATATCTCGTACTTGGGCAATATATCATCTTTTGCAGACCCCATTTTCAGAAAAGTGACATTGCACAAAAATAAAGGGTAGTTTATTCCTAACGATTTTTAAAAACATTTTATTTACTCAGAAATAGTTGGAGGGAATTTTATTAAAATCTATCCAATTGTAGATCCTGATGTCACAAATAATACTGCTTAAGCCATATGACTCTTACAATCACTATATGGCTTCCAGTGACATTACAATCTACGCTAAGCGACCTTACCTAAGCCCTATGACGTCACGGCTTCACCGAGATCCACTCAAAATCTTACTACAGCATTACGGCTAAACTAATATCGAATGATATCTGATATTTGTGGATTATATCATTCATAAAAGACATTCTGAAGACATGAACGATATTGCGCAACAATTAAGAGTACTTTTTTGTAGGATATTTTTAAGCAATTCGATTTACTCAAAGATGGCTACAAGGATTTTGATTACATCCACCCAATCGTACAGCCTTGTGTCGCAAATAATGCTAACTAAGCCATATATCCCAAAAAATACGAAATATCGAACTATGACATTAAAGTATACGCTAAACCATGGATTTATGAGCGTCTTTCTTTTATATGCGTACACAGTGGACCAAACGTATATGCGGACGTGAGAAAGTTTGTGCAATGTATATTGCGCCGTTTTATTTGATGAGGTGGCACGACGGCCTTAAATGAAAAATCTTCGATGAACGTTACAAGAAGCTGAATTTCTAAGCTTTAGAATTCAATAAACGATCTTTCATATCGAGGGCGATACTCATTAATTTTCTCTCTCTCTGTCATCCCTGTTCAGGTGGAGGTCCTGAGCGTGTCTCCGGCGGGAGAGGAAGCTGATGCGGGTGAGGAGGGGGGCGGCGGGGGAGTGAGGGTGGCGGACATAAACGCCGGCCCCTCGAGCGCCGCGGCAAAGGGAGACGAGAGGGAAGGGGAGGGCGTGGAGGTTTCACAGCCTCCCGCTTCGGCGTCCAGTGTTGCCAACTTACTGGAATATCTACTTGATCTGGTAGATCTGCTAGAATGAGCCTACCATCTGGTGAGCAAATATTCCATCTAGTGGTATATTAGAATTCCTGGCGATATCAATGAAAAGTTGAAAGATTTTCTAGTAGTTTTTAAAAGTTGCCCCTTTTCTACGCACCATAAAAAATTATATAATGATTGTCGTATATTTTTATGAAATATAACTTTATTATCAAATAACCTGTAGTCAGGCACACAGTGAGACTCAGAGAGTTCCGAGCCACATCCAGATTTTCAGGCTCCTCACCGTAATAAAAATAAAAACTTTAGGCATTATGTAGCCCACTTTGGCGGTCGGGGATCGCTGAATGGTTACAGCGGATTATACTGGGGGTAGGAGGTTCAAGCTTGCCCTATGTAGCACTCTTTCATAAAATCTTCTAAAGAAAAGATATGATCCGAAAAAATATGTTGCTGACAGTGCTTTCCACCCAGCCAATAATGCAGAGCACATTCAAATGGCCCTCTAGAGAAATTCTTTTAAAAAGTGAGTGCAAGATGAAAAATACTCTGCGTTACGTAAGAGGAGAGATGGGGATCTAATTGAGGGATTATATCGTTTATCAAAAACTGGGGATGTTGTGTCACATAATACTTGGATGTCCTGCAAATAATGTAATCGTATTGTACATTTGTTTTTGGCGTGTCCTGTTCTACATTCACTATTCATATATTTCGATGGATAAAAAGATGAATAAATAAATTTAACTAGAAGCTAATAAAATATTTGAATAATTTTTATTTATGAAATGCTTTTCTAGCTTTTATTTACGCAAATTTATTAATTATCGATTAAAAATCAAATTGTAATTTACGTTCGATGTCAATTCATCTTTTCTGAAAGAAAGCAGAAAAAGGGCCCTCTTTCGACGAGGCCCCCAGATAGTGCCTGTGCATAAATCCATCTCTTAACAACTGCCAAAATTTGAGGCCCCTTTAAGCTTGAGGCTCAGGCCAAATGCCCTTCCACCCTTTTCATAGGGCCTGCCTATAGTTATTTTGCAACAGATAACCTTCCACAACCGATATAGCTGATGTAACGGTGGCCATAAGAAATTAAGTTTAAATAGCGCCGGTGTTTTTCATAACATTCCATTCTATATAAATACCAAATTTAGGTAATTAACAAATTGTTTTAATAACAATCGTGAAAGGTTGGTTTTACATACATTACTCATGGCAAAATAGCTAAGTGAAGCTCTATTCTAATTACATACATACATACTTAAGATAAATATCAGTAATGTAATTTTTCTATTGTTGTATTACGCTGTATCACAATGACAGTCTGTAATTACTCGATTAATATTCATCCATAGATGGGTTAACCTCAATACATGCAGAAATGTAGACTTGTTTGTTTAAACGATCCTCAGCTCAAATTATGGCCTGCATAGAAACCGAACAAAC
Organism: Tanypteryx hageni; assembly: GCA_028673005.1. NCBI lineage: Eukaryota > Metazoa > Arthropoda > Insecta > Odonata > Petaluridae > Tanypteryx > Tanypteryx hageni. The sequence goes on from CM054115.1 coordinate 35,272,703, forward strand.
TTTACATGAAGATATAGATTTCATTTTACCATAATGTCATGATAATAAGACATTAATATTTATAATCTAAATTAACTATTATGAAACGATGTGATTTTTTTAGATGTTAAAGATTTCAGAATTTTCAGTTAGTATTATAGGTAATAATAATAATAATTTTATTAACTCTGTAGGTCTAAAATAGGCATGGAGCAGTTACATAACAGCAATAGTATAACGCTACAGAATAAAAACAGTTAATGTACTTAGAAATTCTTGAACACTATAAAAATTATTACTTAACAATTAACATTTGAATCATTTTCTAATAATAGGAATACTTGAAGAACATTTAACATTACAAGGTAACTTGTTATAAGCCCCTGAGGCGGCATTTTTGATATCCTATAATCCTTGGTAAGAACATCATATTTGTGCCCTGTATTATAATTGTGAACCTTCTGATTAAATTGGAACAGTGCAGAGTTTTGTTTTACAAATACAGAACATTTTAATAAATACATACAATCATACATATATATATATATATATATATATATATATATATATATATATATATATATATATATATATATATATATATATGGGGTATTTTGGTTATGCCTAAAGAAATATACAATGGTTTTCCAGGAGAGCTTTAATGGCTGTCTTTTTTCAGGAAGAAGACTTTATTGACATATCTATCATGACCCCAAAAGATTATTCCATATGACAAATAAGAATGTATCTTTGCATAATATAACAATTTTAACATTTCAATATTGACAGTTTTGAATTATCTATTTAGCATAAAATTTACAGTAGATAGTTTTTTACTTTCTCCAATGACAGTGCTTGAATGAAAGTTGGCAACGCTGGTCACCAAGGCCCACGTGTCTCCCCGCCCCCAGCAGCTAACCAGTGGCCCTCAGCAATCCGATAGACAATGGGTCTGCTTTTTTAACAGATTCTCTATTTAAGGAGCCGAATAAGGTAAAATTATCAATCAAATATATTAGAGAACATCATTACAATGATAATGAATCAAACATGTGGGCGAGGAAATCAGGATACGAAAAATAAATCCCAGAGGATTTTAATTCCCAGCACTGCTCATTTATTAAATTTAGTTGTGAATGCCTGGGCAAAAATATAGTACACAGTAATAGGTTGCTATTCTGTTGGGAAAGAATTTTATAATTTCTTCTCAGCTAATACAAAATAGTGGGAAGTGTGAAAAAGTACAATATGATTCTGAAATGACTTTAAAATGCACTAACAAATAGTACATTAAATTCATAACCTAACCTTTGTGTAGGTCTGGGACTGTCTATATAATATGGTGTTATTATTTCAGTGCTTACAAAATTCACCAAAGACTCATACATACACTAAATGAGGAAGTTAAGTAAATCAGCACTTGGGCAAAATAATATTTAATGGAACTTGCAAATAATTTTTTTTATATTATGCATAGGTTTTGCAGTTTAGTCATTTTTGTTTCATTTAATTGATTTTTTTGAGAAATTTCAGTCCATGACTACATAAAAGTTTTATCTAATACTGTTTTTTCTTATTCATGTGGTGATGATTTTTGCATGCATGCATCAGTGTGTCAGAGAGTTATGCACTGCATATCTATACTATAGTAAATCTGCAACTGACTTATGAGATATCATATAGGAGGATACTCTAGTAGGCAGCATGAACGAAGGCAGGTGGCAACTGGATCTGCAGAAGGCATGGATGTCACTTGTCACTTGCCAAGGGTGCCAAACTGTCAGTATTACAAAAATGAGTTGGATCATGCACATGATTCAACACGTACAGCTGGTAACAATATTGCCAGCTGTAAAGAGCAAACAGCGAGCGCTTGTGGCATAGCACCATAGGACTTCATGCATCATGCATTGCTTTCTGAGCAAAAGCTTATGCAGGCTGCCGGTTCGGCAGCTATGTAACACATATTTCGCTCTCTCTCTGCACAGTAATGTTGACTAATCTGCCTTTCTCGTGCTCTAAAATATATTAGGGGGTTACTAATGTTTAGGCACTTTCAGATGAGCTGGAGACACGATGTTATTATGTGTGTAGGACCTTGTACATAACAGCCTAGAGAAATCGAAAACCTTATAAATGTAAAATAATGCAGCTGCTATAAAATTACATAGAAGTTCAAACAAATATTTAAGGTATATCTATTTCTGATTGTGCTACAAGATACAAGTATCATTCCCTTATCAAAAAGATCTTCAGCTGACAGTTCTGTAAATATGGAAGTTTTGATGCATTGGGGCATTTTTATGTTCCGAATCTACCAGCACAACAGGAAAAATTATTTCTCATCAATTAATTGAAAATTTTGCCTGATGACATAAAAGGATGGAAAAAATCATTTTAATGGGGAGTGACAGAATTTCAAAATTTATTATCTCTTTATCCATTCATTTCTGTGAACAGTTTTCTCAGGATGCCAACAAAAGACAAGATATTAAGAGGATTAACTTAACTGTAAAAGTGAATTCCATAGCTATTTACAAGCTCTCATTATTCTACAGTAGAACAGTTTGAATGTGTAACGTTCCTTTATTTCATGATCAGATCTGTGGTAATTGCAGAGAAATGATGCTATCAAATAGTCAAGTAGTGGACTTTAAATTTCTTAATTATGAATGAAATGTGTTTGTGTATTTTTGGCTAATCAACCTCTTCTTGGATTATTATAGCCACAGCTCCTTCCATACCGAACATACTCACAGAGAAGGAGAGAATCCCAGTGCAGGCTTCTCAAACCACACAAACAGGAGCCCAGACGACCTAGGAAAAAAACCAACTTTCGCAGGATTCAGGCCCGCTGTGTTTTCTTTGGGGAACCATATTTCAAGTACTTTACCACCAATTCTGAAAATTTTCACTTTATTTTGTAATGGCCTTTTGCCTGTGAATTAATAAATAATAATATATCATTTACTGCAGGTTCAGAATGTCTCAATTAATTTTATAACAAAAATTTCATTGTTGAGGAGCAACAGCTAAGATATTATGATGAATTCTGCTCAAATAGAAGGGTAAAGGTGTAATCCATCACTGAAATATTATACATTCAGGATGTACAGGGATGCTTGAACTCCAGGGAATTTCAATCTCATACCTGAATCAATAATGCTAAGACCACAGAGGCCAACACATTGTCTTTCAACTGGATATCCAGGACAATTGCAAGTCAACTTTAGAGAACCTGCTCTAAATATGATTTCAAAGAATCTCCAAGCAGCCCAAGTGTTAGTGTTGCTGCTATGCTTGAACAAACATCGCTTAATTTACTTATATCTTTTTGTTAAAAACTTGAAATTGTGTTTTTGGTAATATACAGTGCAGTCATTACCTAAGTTCTAGCCACCTGTGGTTCAGATACATCTAGTGTGAAATGCCTCCATACTTAAACTTACCTGGTCAGAGAAGTGGATTATATTTAATGTGACTGAAAGACAGCGAAATGCTGTCACACTGAAAAAATAAATAAATGAACAAAATATACAATACCCTGTCTTTTATTCAATTTTACTGTTTGTTGAATGCTGATATTTGCTATACCTGCTTTACAGTTAGATTTAAATAGAATTAAGGATTTTGTAGCTTTTAACTATAATAAACGAGCTGTATACATTATTTGTCTTACGAAATTCAGCAATCGGAAAGAAAAATCTGTAGAATTATTATATATCATACAAATGATAATTTTGAATCTATAAAGTCAATCATATTAACCGAGAAAGATACTAAAAGATTTGTGAAGGGCATTGATATTTTAATTCTTGAGTTCAAAGAACGCTTTTCCGTACTTCTGAAAATAAAAAATGAAATTGAAATTTTCTCAAACCCATTTATTGTGGAATATAATTCTGCACCAGATCGTTTGCAAAGTGAGCTTATTGAATTGCAGCCCGATATTAAAGCCCATTGTGCTTTCAAAGAAAAACAAGAAGATTTTCATAACATTTATATTACCCGAGAAAAATATCCACGTCTCGGAGATCATTCCTTAAAAATGATATCGCTTTTTGGAAGTTCCAATTTTTAGGTGAACATCTTTTCACCCAAATAAAATTAACAAAAAATAGATACCGGTATAATTTGACCGATGAAAATCTGACCTATCAGCTCAGATTATCATCCTCAAAATTAAGGGAGTTACAAATTGATGATATTTAAATTAAACTACTTTAAAATACTTTGTAAAAAATTAAACTTTATTAAAGAAAAATGTATTAGAAAAAAATAAAAATTTGTAATTTGAATTAAAATAATTAAAAATACTATGCAAAAAAGTATTTTTTACTTAAATATGTAACATAAAAAAGAAATATTATTACTGTTTTAGCAAAAAAATCCCAAAGACCCCTCTTCCTTCTCGTGCGGCCACTTCAAGATTTTTCTGGCCACTATGAGGCTACATAACCTTCCATATCTGGACACCCATGTGCTAGAGATATCGCCTAACATAAGTCTCGCGCCCCGTACTTTTGGCATTCGAGACTCTCGCTTTCCGATTTTTTTTCTTTCCTGCTAAATGTTCTTTTTCTTACAGGTTTTTATATCCCAATCTTCAGTAAGTAATTATACTCGGCTAATTTTTTTACGCAGGAGAATTATATTTAATTATATCTGGTACTAAAATTAAGCATATTAGTTGTCATTTTAAAACGATAAAAAAATTGTCGAAGTAATTTTAGTTTAAAAAGAATAATATTACCTTTATGAATCACTACGTCACTCATTAAGGAAACTCCTCCCGTAGTGTCATTGTGTCAAACACTGGAGAAATCTTCGGTACTTGTCCTGTGAGATAATTCCGTTCCTTCCTTCATAATTCGCACATTAAACTGAGGAACCAAAAAGCTGTCACACACTTGGTGGAAATCTTTTGCTACTTGGGCCGAGCTCCCAAGGATAGTTTTCGTTGCGAAAATTGAAGTCCCGGGTTTGATTCCGGGAACTATCCTTCCAATTTGATTTACATGGGAAATCTGAAATCCACCGAGCAGGGCAATTTTCTCTTGCACATTTCAATATCATAGAATTGTAATATCGGAGCGGGATTTGTACCGTTCTCCGAAAGAAGGAATGGGGATTCTAATTTTTATCGTAAAATGCTCCTCATCGATCGTATTTTTTCGAATTTCGCGTAAATACTGCCGTTTTTGCAGGTTTTATCGCTCATTACGAGCGTGTAGCCATAGCAACAATTATTGGTGGACTCGGATTCGGTATAGTCTAATAAATGCAGGTATTGTTTCTGTCGAACGAAAATACCCGTTCAATTTAATATCCCGTTCGAATGTATTTGTCATATTTTATAACGCTCAAATATGAAATTTGAGAACACAAGGAGCAACATATCTGCAGTGATTTTAAAGCTATTAGAGCCAATATAAGTAGGTATTAAATAAATGATTAAATGGAAAGCTCGCATCGTTAGTTCTGTTTGGGTCGTCTTATTATTATGTTAAGAAGTAAATGTTTAAAGGTTAAATAAGATTAATTTGGGAAGCCCCTTGTTTTTTAAACACCTCTTTAGGACAGCATTTGTAGGGATTTTGAAACCACTGATTCAAATTAAAATCTTTTTTGAAAATTTGGGAATTCATCTCTGTCTTATACGTTTTATGGGATTATTTTGAGGCAATCTTATTTCATATATAAAAGCAAATATTTCAAAAAATCTGATGTTGCTACCACATTACTTTCTCCATGACTAATATTTCTAAAAATTCCAAACAGGTTAAATGATAATGAATTTTTTAAGGAACTGCGAGAAATTTTTAAGGCTTCACAATGAACACAAATAGATTGATACCGTAGCCTTCTGATACTGGATATATTCCAGGAATCTCCAACAATTAAGAAAATTAAAAGGAGCGTTTGTAAGACATAACTAGTGTCAATTGTTAGCAATAATCACCAGTAGGTGGTGTGGATGTGGCAGCTAAAACATATGGTTTTTAAAAATGTTTCAAATAAATGTTTTAGTATATTCAATTTCATGCAACATTTATATAACCATACATATATCCATAGATATAAAATTTACAAAAAGATGACATTTTATATTTATCAAAGTTTTCACTTTGTTAAAACCTAATACAACAATGCATTTAATATTGCACTTCACATACACACAATATTTAAAAGATGAAAATTATCAATTAAAATAGTTTTAGCACTTAGAATATACCTAATCATGCTTATATTTCAATCCTGCATGGGTGCAGCACTAAACAGACAATGAAAATTTACACAGCCACTTTACCTGACATGGCCACTTTACCATGCCTTCCCCTAATTACTGTTGGTCTTTACAAATGATTTACTATCTGCTTCATGGACAGGAATCATGAAATTATCCTTCCAAACATCTGGAAATGGCCATTCTTATGTGACTAATTAAAAAATATAGTAAGAGGATAAGTTAAAAAGTGAAAGCAGCGCTTCAGCTAGAGAGGAGGCCCAGCGCTCTTATTTACATCAAGCATACTAAAGGCATTAAGAACACTTAATTGAGTCGCACCACAAGAGTGAAAATTAACTGTATGAGAATACTGGTATTGTGGTATTATGTTACTTGGAGTAGAATATACGCTGGAAAGATGTTCAACAAAGAGATTAGCAGATTCCTGAAATGAACATAATTCCACAATCTACTTGTATTCGATGGAATGGAATCTTGAACAGAACTAATATAAGAGAGGTAACAGACTTTTGACAATGACTTCTATTTGGCATGAAGAGATGCAAAGGAATTGTAATCTACACTAGATCTACTTATTTTAAGCTTTCTTTGGGCTATTTTCTTATCATATATTAATGAAATTATATAGTTTAATTTCTCATACAGCTAACGTTCTAACCAGAATAATAACCAAAAGAATTGAATGTAAAATAGAAAAGGAGCTGCAAGATAATCAATTTGGTTTCAGAAGAGGAAGAGGGATGCTATAGGATGTATGAGGATGGTGATAGAAAGTGCGCCAGATGTTAATAAAGGTATGTATTTTTGTTTTGTATATTGTTAGAAAGCTTTTGACAGAGTGAAATGGGATAAAATGCTGGGTATTACAAATAAAATATAAATAGATTGGAAAGATAAAAGACAGCTTAAAAACCTTTACTTTTATCAAAAGATTAGGGTCAGGGTTGAAGGAGAAGAAACAGAAAGTACTTCAATAGGGAGGGGAGTGAGGCAGGGTTGTCCTATTTCACCAGCGATATTTAATATTTATGCAGAAACAATAACAGAAGAAGCGTTGATGGAAGAGAAAGGATTTAAAATAGGAGGTGAAAGTATTACCACCATTAAATATGCAGATGATAAGGACTTAATAGCAGAAGGCGAGAAAGAGCTTCAGAGGATGACAGACAGACTAGTGGAGGTTGGCCAACAATATGGAATGAAGATCAATGCAGAAAAACGAAAGTCATGGTGGTTTCAAAGGAACATAAAGAATTAAATATAATGGTAAATGGCCAAAAATTGGAACAAGTAAGTAGTTTCAAATATCTTGGCAGTATTTTAGCGCAGGATGGAAGTAGTACACAGGACATCAGAAGTAGGATTGCAATGGCAAAAGCAGCATTTAACGAGGAGGAGGAGCTTCTCACAAGCAAGAAAATAAATTTAGAAACAAGGTAGAAATTAGCAAAATGCTACATATGGAGCATAGCTCTTTATGGTGCAGAAACGCGGATGGTAAGGAGAAAGGAGGAAAAATATTTAGAAAGTTTTGAGATGTGGGTATGGAGGAGAATGATGAAAGTGAAATGGACAGAGAAGAGAAATGAAGAATTATTAGAAATGGTGGAAGAAGAAAGGATGCTAATAAAAACAATCAGGAAAAGAAAAGCAAATTGGATAGGGAACATATTGAGAAGACAGTGTTTACAAAGGACGATCTTAGAAGGAAAAATTTGTGGAAGAAGAGGGAGAAAAAGAATAGGAATATTAGAGAGTATAAAGCAGGGATATAATACTTATAGAGGTATAAAAGAGGCTTCTATGGAGGGAGAAAAATGGAGACAGCGATTCAGCTAAAACCTGTCTTCGGACATCAGCATGATGATGATGAGTGTATGAATATTATTATAATGCTATTTATCTCTAATGTTTTTAGAAAATAGTTTGATTTATCAGTTCAAAATCTCTGCCGGTGTACTACTTGCATCATCTTTCTCTTGCAGTTATTTTTTGCATTTTATTGAATCCTCAACTTTCTTCAGTGTTATTCTGTAAGTTCTTGGATGTTACTTTATCATCCATAATACGTAGTGAATGTTGTTACATAATAAGAAATGATTATTCCAACAACATATCATAAATAATAGACAACACATCGAGTTTGACATTTTTAGAAAACCTACACATACTGATAACTTCATTCTTAACAACTCCTTTCACCCTATGAACCAAAAAATAGCTGTTTCAATTTTTAACACACAGATTATGTAACATCCCCCTCAATAAAATCAGATATGCAAAGGAACTCAAACACATAAAACAAATTGCCGCTAAACTTGGATACGATAATAATTTAATTAATAAATTAGTGAGAAAACATAACTTTAATGAAACCTTGTCCAATGCCACTTCCCTCAAATTAGACAACAAAAAAGAGGACAAATACGTAAAATTGCCTTATTTTCCACCATTAAACAGAGGTTTGAACAAAATTTTTAAACATAAGAATTATACCATAACATATACAAATCCTTATAATTTGAAAAATTTACTGGGCAGTACAAAAGACAAAACAGAATCTTTGAACAAGTCCGGTATTTATAAAATACAATGCTCACACTGCGACAAAAAGTACATAGGACAAACAAGAAGGAAACTAATAACACGCTTTAAGGAACACATGGCTCACTATAAACATAATCGTTTTGAAAAATCAAGCGTTGCCAACCACATTTTTGAAACAGGTCATAGTATACACGTAAACGATTTAACATTGATTACTTCAGCCCATAACTCACTAAACTCGTTAGAAAACCTTCAAATTTACAAAAACCGCGATACACTTATGAACACGGACACAGATTTCAACAAGACCCAATACAAACTGACAGATTTAAACGACACCGAAAAATCTTTCCGCGCTTCACTTGTTTCTCGGTCGTCTTCTTAATACTTTCCGTTTCAAACCTTGAAGTTGGCTCCCAGTCACTGTTGAAACAGGTTTTACCCCTGACGATGCCCACCTTGTGGGCAAAATGCATTGGGTTTTGTAGCCCTCTAGTTGTTTTGGCTAAAGGAGTATTTCACCTTTGATCCTTTATTTTTAGTGATTATTTCTACATATGAAGCGAATGAGTTCTCTGCTAACAAATTTTGGCTGTAAACAATGTTGACTTGTGATTCTCTCTTGCAGATAGTGTTCCCCTTTTATAGGGTAATTAGCCTCACACAGTCTTCAGTTTTTTTGTGTAGGTTCCTGTTGAATTATTATAACAATTTTATCTGTTCCATACAAAATATATGTATTTTTGTGAATGTAATATATTATGGATGTCCTGCCCTTTTCAGTTGTAAAAATTGACCTAGAATCTGATGTTACCGATTCTGACAAAATTTCTGTCAATGATTCTGGAAGTTCCACTGACATTACTGATATTGACTCAGATGTTTGCGATGAATTGAGTTTCGAGGAGGCTAAGGATTGGCATGAAATCAGCACGCAAAACCACCACCACAACTACATTTTACTGCCATACCTGGAGTCCAAATGGATTCAGATGATGACACAGGAATTCTTCAGTACTTTGAGGCATTTTTACTTTAGTTAGAAGATCTGATTAGTTTTTGGTAAAAATCGGTCAACCAGAAGTGGGTGTTTACTCTTGTCACTTATCCGTTATTTTGAAATATTTGCTTTAATATTTGATAAATGTAAATATGTATTGGAATCAAAGTTGTAGGAAATTTCATTTTCTACAACCTTTATTTGATACATTTTTCCATATAATGCATTGTTTAAGAGATATCTTATATATTTAGCTGCCACCACGCCACCTACCGAAGACTATTGTTAACAATTGACGCTTAGTTACGTCTTAGTAACGCTCCTTTTTCTTTTCTTAATTGTCAACCAGAAGTAAATATTGACAACGATCCCAGAGCTAACAACGCAATTTGCCATATAAATATGGAGAGTCATGTGTTGCCCACATCAGTTTATTTGCGAATGAATCTAGAGAAAAAAGTTTCAGAAAATAAGCAGCACTTCAAAAATCGCTTTTAGGCATAAAACATTCTGGGTAATAACTATTATGTATCATCAACTGTACACAAATATCAGTAAACATTGGTGTTGTTTGTAAAAAGTATTTCAGTGAGTTATTTGTAACCAATAAGCAACATATTAATTTTGTGGGATACAAAGTACAATATTACCAAAAATCTCGGAATATGCACTTTATCCAAACATGCTGCATGTGGAAAGCCATGAAAAATCATGACTTTTGAACTGAAAGATATGGCACCGAAATGTTTCTTAGAATAGAATTATTGGAATATGAGACTAAACTTTGACGATGGCTTGGTATCTGTCAAACTACGGAATTTTTCTCGTGGGCCCAAGGCTACCGTAGAAATCACCTGCATAAATTGACATCTGTAACTCCATCATCAATAATAATATTTCTTTTCCTTTTTATTTATTTTGGTGATTGTTGTTTTTATACGTCATTTATTGCACATTGAATCACCCAGGCAATTGACAAAGTCAGAGTGAATTTCAATTATTATCACAAATTTTTGGATTTTCCCATTTTGTTTCCTCGCATATAAGCTGCATCCTCGCTTTGGAGGTGAAAATATTGGGGGAAAAATGTGGCTTATATGAGAGTAAGTATGGTAGATACTTTCCTCATGTTGAAATTGTATATAAAATATTAAATGGGTAAAAATGTCATTTATTAAGGATTATAATGACCATATTAAGATGGAAATCTTTTAAAACAAGAACATCTTAAACTGGAAAAATACATACTTATGGTAAAATTATTGGGACCAAAAGATTTGAATGTACATCTTAAATGAGAATGTATTCAACAGGTTCCACTGTAGTAGCTGAGCTGAAGTAATCTTCTTCAGGACAGGGCTGGATATACATTCAGGGGAGTGCAACAACACAATTTCATAGGCAGTCTTAACTAGGATGAACTTAAATGTTGGTTAAGAGCTTGTCACCACCTGCTTTAAAAAGAAAACATACATGAGATACAACCCAAATGAATTTTGACTCCGCTCTACTAAATAACAATTCAGCACAGACGCAGCTTCATATATCGATCAGTCGGCAATTCCTATCATTATAAGGTTCATCATAACAGAAAAGGCAACAAAAAATTCACAAGCATCATTACCTTTGCCGAATGTGCTGTAACATGGGTTTGAAACTTCCGTAATTCTTCTAGTGTTCCATCTTTTAATGGTCCAATTTTTCAATATTGTATTCCATTGGATATCATATTTCCATATGTATTGAAAAACATACTTCATGGCGGTTAATAGATTTTAACCAGATTCCTGCCAAAGGAAAAAAGTGATGAAAAACATAGCACTCCTCAGATATCATTGCAGCAAAAAAGGTAAGATCAGCACAGAAGTAGCTTCATATATCGATCAGCCGGCAATTCCTATCCTTGTGAGGTTCATCATTAACGGAACATATACAAAAACGTAAAGAATTATCATTACCTTTGCTGAATGTGCTGTAACATGGTTTTGAAACCTCCTTAATTCTAATAGCCTAGCCTTCCATCTTTGAATGGTCCAATCTTTCCATATTTAAAAACATACTTCATGGCAATTAATGGATTTTAATGAGATTCCTGTCAAAGACAAAAAAATTGATGAAAAACATAGCAATCCTCAGATATCATTGCAGCAAAAAAGGTAAGATCAGCACAGAAGTAGCTTCATATATCGATCAGCCGGCAATTCCTATCCTTGTGAGGTTCATCATTAAGGGAACATATACAAAAACGTAAGGAATTATCATTACCTTTGCTGAATGTGCTGTAACATGGTTTTGAATCCTCCTTAATTCTAATAGCCTAGCCTTCCATCTTTGAATGGTCCAATCTTTCCATATTTAAAAACATACTTCATGGCAATTAATGGATTTTAATGAGATTCCTGTCAAAGACAAAAAAATTGATGAAAAACATAGCACTCCTCAGATATCATTGCAGCAAAAAAGGTAAGATCAGCACAGAAGTAGCTTCATATATCGATCAGCCGGCAATTCCTATCCTTGTGAGGTTCATCATTAACGGAACATATACAAAAACGTAAAGAATTATCATTACCTTTGCTGAATGTGCTGTAACATGGTTTTGAAACCTCCTTAATTCTAATAGCCTAGCCTTCCATCTTTGAATGGTCCAATCTTTCCATATTTAAAAACATACTTCATGGCAATTAATGGATTTTAATGAGATTCCTGTCAAAGACAAAAAAATTGATGAAAAACATAGCAATCCTCAGATATCATTGCAGCAAAAAAGGTAAGATCAGCACAGAAGTAGCTTCATATATCGATCAGCCGGCAATTCCTATCCTTGTGAGGTTCATCATTAAGGGAACATATACAAAAACGTAAGGAATTATCATTACCTTTGCTGAATGTGCTGTAACATGGTTTTGAATCCTCCTTAATTCTAATAGCCTAGCCTTCCATCTTTGAATGGTCCAATCTTTCCATATTTAAAAACATACTTCATGGCAATTAATGGATTTTAATGAGATTCCTGTCAAAGACAAAAAAATTGATGAAAAACATAGCACTCCTCAGATATCATTGCAGCAAAAAAGGTAAGATCAGCACAGAAGTAGCTTCATATATCGATCAGTCGGCAATTCCTATCCTTGTGAGGTTCATCATTAACGGAACATATACAAAAACGTAAAGAATTATCATTACCTTTGCTGAATGTGCTGTAACATGGTTTTGAAACCTCCTTAATTCTAATAGCCTAGCCTTCCATCTTTGAATGGTCCAATCTTTCCATATTTAAAAACATACTTCATGGCAATTAATGGATTTTAATGAGATTCCTGTCAAAGACAAAAAAATTGATGAAAAACATAGCACTCCTCAGATATCATTGCAGCAAAAAAGGTAAGATCAGCACAGAAGTAGCTTCATATATCGATCAGTCGGCAATTCCTATCCTTGTGAGGTTCATCATTAAGGGAACATATACAAAAACGTAAGGAATTATCATTACCTTTGCTGAATGTGCTGTAACATGGTTTTGAATCCTCCTTAATTCTAATAGCCTAGCCTTCCATCTTTGAATGGTCCAATCTTTCCATATTTAAAAACATACTTCATGGCAATTAATGGATTTTAATGAGATTCCTGTCAAAGACAAAAAAATTGATGAAAAACATAGCACTCCTCAGATATCATTGCAGCAAAAAAGGTAAGATCAGCACAGAAGTAGCTTCATATATCGATCAGCCGGCAATTCCTATCCTTGTGAGGTTCATCATTAACGGAACATATACAAAAACGTAAAGAATTATCATTACCTTTGCTGAATGTGCTGTAACATGGTTTTGAATCCTCCTTAATTCTAATAGCCTAGCCTTCCATCTTTGAATGGTCCAATCTTTCCATATTTAAAAACATACTTCATGGCAATTAATGGATTTTAATGAGATTCCTGTCAAAGACAAAAAAATTGATGAAAAACATAGCAATCCTCAGATATCATTGCAGCAAAAAAGGTAAGATCAGCACAGAAGTAGCTTCATATATCGATCAGCCGGCAATTCCTATCCTTGTGAGGTTCATCATTAAGGGAACATATACAAAAACGTAAGGAATTATCATTACCTTTGCTGAATGTGCTGTAACATGGTTTTGAATCCTTCTTAATTCTAATAGCCTAGCCTTCCATCTTTGAATGGTCCAATCTTTCCATATTTAAAAACATACTTCATGGCAATTAATGGATTTTAATGAGATTCCTGTCAAAGACAAAAAAATTGATGAAAAACATAGCACTCCTCAGATATCACTGCAGCAAAAAAGGTAAGATCAGCACAGAAGTAGCTTCATATATCGATCAGCCGGCAATTCCTATCCTTGTGAGGTTCATCATTAACGGAACATATACAAAAACGTAAAGAATTATCATTACCTTTGCTGAATGTGCTGTAACATGGGTTTGAAACCTCCTTAATTCTAATAGCCTAGCCTTCCATCTTTGAATGGTCCAATCTTTCCATATTTAAAAACATACTTCATGGCAATTAATGGATTTTAATGAGATTCCTGTCAAAGACAAAAAAATTGATGAAAAACATAGCACTCCTCAGATATCATTGCAGCAAAAAAGGTAAGATCAGCACAGAAGTAGCTTCATATATCGATCAGCCGGCAATTCCTATCCTTGTGAGGTTCATCATTAAGGGAACATATACAAAAACGTAAAGAATTATCATTACCTTTGCTGAATGTGCTGTAACATGGGTTTGAAACCTCCTTAATTCTAATAGCCTAGCCTTCCATCTTTGAATGGTCCAATCTTTCCATATTTAAAAACATACTTCATGGCAATTAATGGATTTTAATGAGATTCCTGTCAAAGACAAAAAAATTGATGAAAAACATAGCACTCCTCAGATATCACTGCAGCAAAAAAGGTAAGATCAGCACAGAAGTAGCTTCATATATCGATCAGCCGGCAATTCCTATCCTTGTGAGGTTCATCATTAACGGAACATATACAAAAACGTAAAGAATTATCATTACCTTTGCTGAATGTGCTGTAACATGGTTTTGAAACCTCCTTAATTCTAATAGCCTAGCCTTCCATCTTTGAATGGTCCAATCTTTCCATATTTAAAAACATACTTCATGGCAATTAATGGATTTTAATGAGATTCCTGTCAAAGACAAAAAAATTGATGAAAAACATAGCACTCCTCAGATATCATTGCAGCAAAAAAGGTAAGATCAGCACAGAAGTAGCTTCATATATCGATCAGCCGGCAATTCCTATCCTTGTGAGGTTCATCATTAACGGAACATATACAAAAACGTAAAGAATTATCATTACCTTTGCTGAATGTGCTGTAACATGGTTTTGAAACCTCCTTAATTCTAATAGCCTAGCCTTCCATCTTTGAATGGTCCAATCTTTCCATATTTAAAAACATACTTCATGGCAATTAATGGATTTTAATGAGATTCCTGTCAAAGACAAAAAAATTGATGAAAAACATAGCACTCCTCAGATATCATTGCAGCAAAAAAAGGTAAGATCAGCACAGAAGTAGCTTCATATATCGATCAGTCGGCAATTCCTATCCTTGTGAGGTTCATCATTAAGGGAACATATACAAAAACGTAAAGAATTATCATTACCTTTGCTGAATGTGCTGTAACATGGGTTTGAAACCTCCTTAATTCTTCTAGTCTTCCATCTTTTAATGGTCCAATTTTTCAATATTGTATTCCATTGGATATCATATTTCCATACGTATTGAAAATCATACATCATGGTAGTTAATAGATTTTAACCAGATTCCTGTGAAAGACAAAGAAATTGATAAAAAACATAGCACTCCTCAGATATCATTGCAGCAAAAAAAGGTAAGATCAGCACAGAAGTAGCTTCATATATCGATCAGTCGGCAATTCCTATCCTTGTGAGGTTCATCATTAAGGGTACATATACGCAAACGTTAAGAAGTATCATTACCTTTGCTGAATGTGCTGCATTGTGGCTTTGAAACATTCTCAATTTTGTCTTCCATCTTAGAAGCTAAAATATTTTTGTAGATTCAAAAAAATACCTCATGCCAATTCATGGATTCCAACCAAATTCCTATCAGAAACAAAAAACAATGATGAAATACACAACAATCCTGAGATGCTAATGAGGCCAAAAAATAATTAGATTAGCACAGATGTAGCTTCACACATTGATCAGTCGGCAATTCCTATCATGATGCCGTTCATCATTAAAGGAACAAATACACTAATTTTAAGCAGCATATTACCTTTGCTAAAGGTGTTGCCTATGTGGCTTTTGAAACATCTTCAGTTTTTACAAAATCATGTCAATTCACGGAACCCAACCAGCTTCCTGGCAACACAGCACTTCTGAGATATTACTAGAGCACAAGCGAATACATCAGCAAATTTATATAAAGGAAGGTTCATTATTATACACATCGGAATAAAATGGAATTCTTGTTAAAAGTTATTACCAAATTTCAACTCAATATCAGTAAAAATCCTTTTATATACTGACTACATCCATCTTTTAAATTTGAAACCTGAGTACTATCACCTAGACACTACTGCAGTCACCAACTTTCCTAACAATTTAAGCCCAGCATTTGATATAACGCATATATCATTAATTAAACATGGTTACTCATCACTCGGACATTATATATTGACCGTAGTGTGGTAAAATAAAGTATCGAATGCAAAAATGTTCCAATTTTGGAACACACTTCGCAGTCTCGCACTGTCTTTCGAAGGACATAGCTTAAACGTCAAGGCTCGTTTTTGTGATATACTACTCAAGCAAAAAAATAATTGCATACCCCTTAGAACATTTTTAACGGGATGATAAAATGAACACCTTTAATAGATTACTCATACTTACAAATACAAATTAATCTGAAAGAATTTTCGAGACATTTCACAAAACGGACTGGCAATATTTATTTTCTGTTGAGTAGCTTTCTCCAACGGTACACGCAAAAATATCTCCATAATTTTTCTATACTAATTTCGTAAAAAAGTGCCTGCTGTCTTATGACATTATTCGTAGTTGTAATATCACATCTCTTGATGCCACAGTCGTGCATGGCCAGCGAAATAAGATAAATTGTAATCTTTGATACATAATTGGCGAAATTATCACACGTCCCAATTCAGCAAGTTTTCGATTATTCCAAATTCACCAAAAGAAAAATAATAAAAGCTATAATTTTAAAAGGAAGGACTCGAATTACCATAAAAAAGAAATAATACTATAACGACACGTTGGTTTAGGGGACGTTACTCCTCTCCAAGGTCCCAATAGTTAGTTTTTTAAAGTTATAAATCTTTCCCAGATTTGCTCCTGAGCTCGTTATATACCGTTTTTGTTTCATCGAAATATAATCCTACGATTGACCACGCGACCGAAACAAATCTTGGAGGTGAAATGGTGTTTAAAACAAGGTATAATGAACTTATCTAAATATTTCATAGCATCAGGAAAAGTAATTCACCTATAGGTTAAAGATTTTACAACCGATCCACGGGTTCCACGTGTTCCTTCAACAAGTCAGAATCTTGATTCAAATTTTTATCTGCGGATTTAGCCGCTAGGTGCACTGCGGCGCTGCGGCACTGCTTTCCACTGCTTTCTGCGTCTCTGCTAAAGCTTGGAGATATTAAACATTTGTTGAAAATCGGTTGACTTTTTAAAAAGACGACAAATGGTTCAAAAATTGACAAAAAAAGAGGACAAAATTTTATGTGGAAACAAATTATATGAGGAATTTTTAGCCAAAGTACAAGATGTTTATATATATAAATTAACCATTTCTCAATAAAAGTAACAACAAATGGAACATTTAAAGCAAATAAATGTTTGACAAAATTATCTAGTCATTTTTCAGAGCTACTCACTCTTCAGAAATTCCCCATCATTAATTATGCTATCAAAGAACTCAATGCATGAGATATGTTTAAAATTATATTTTGTTATTAAAAGATCTTTAACTGATTCAACTCCCAAACGGTTACTTTCATCCTTCCATTGAGCATTCATTAAACTAAAAATATGCTCAATACCCATTGTGAGCTGGAATTAAAAAGATGAACAGTAAATCTTTGGGAACTCTGGGTTCTCTTCTGAATTATGTATATACCTACTGATTGAAATATCAAACAATTTTTCATATGCTAACTTTTCATCAAACTCTTTACATGTTAGCTTGCTTTTCAGAAAGGCTTTCAAATTATTCAATCGATTCAAGCATTTAGAATCATCAATTGCAACATTTTTTTGGTTAATATGAATTGCAAAGAATTTGTTTCATCTACCCACTGTGGGATACTTTTTAATTCCATCCGCTTAAAAACCATATAATTTAAGAATTGTTTGGTCTATAGTTGTAGATATATTTTGTAATTTGATATTTTTATTCCTATTTATTATAACACGTTACTCGGGGGATTCCTTTATATGTTAAATAAATTATCTAACTAAAGCGTTCTCATACATTTTTATACAATACATTCATTGAGAAGGTCAGCATATTTATTTAGCACCCTCGTATAACGCACATGGGGGTTTTCAGCCTCGTAATCTATGATTTTTTTATATACCCGTTTATAGCACGAACAGATTTTTTTAGCGTTACCGTTCCAAAATAAAGCAGATGGTGTAACTCAGTCTAAAGCAATGATCAAATTATTGGTATTATGTATTGGTAACATAATGAAAGTGCGAAATGAAATTTTAGAATAACATTCCAAAAGAACGTCAGCTAACTCAATCACTATATACTCTGTTTACTTACAAGGTGATAATTGGATATACACAATAATCCAATTATATTAATTTCATAGTATGGCATATGACATTGTTCGAGCTAATAAATTGAAGGAATGACGATAATCCTATGTCGAAGATTTTTACATATGTTTTTGTCATGCCTGAGGTGGATGGGTTCGCCCAACCTTCAGTTTTAACCTTATTAGAACACTCTGGAGCACGTAAAACGATAGCAAATAACCATAATTAACTACAGACACGAAGAATCAAGAATAAACCATGTATGAATGCTGAGAGAAAAGTAGGGAACAATAACTTGATTTAGTTCTACAGGAAGCATCAACTCCCAGCGTACTCAAAGGCATCAGCTGCCATTGTTTCTAATTGTAAGTAGTACCAGTACCTCACCACCAGGCAAGGTGCCGGTGTAGGGTGATGTCATGCGTAAGATGACGATTCCGATAACAACATGGAAGAAGAATGGTCCAGTGACGAAGAATTTCTTGGCTTTTAAAATGAATAAATACTGAATTCATTCTTTTCATATCTAATTAATGTATGTTAATAGAATTAGTTAATAAATTATAACTAATATTACTTTTCGTAAAAATCACCAATAAATTAATCAATGATTGACTAACCACATTTAATGTCCCCATTATTTCAGTTATTGCATTTTTCTCACTTTCTATGTATCTTATATTTTAATGAAACACATATACTAATGAATGAAAAAATAATAACTAGCCTTCATTTAATGGATTTTCTAAAAACGTTTCTAACATGAGAGTTTTTTCAAATGAAAGAAAATAAGATTTTTAATAGCTCATACATTTTCAGAACTCTTTCCATGACAGGGAAAAGCACCTCATTATTGAATGTTTTAAAAGTTGACTATAATCCACAGAAACAAAGTCACAAAAATTTTTCATGCTTTCTGTTCTAACAGTGAATACTGAAAAATGATTATAGATTTTGACCAAAATTGTTTAATATCTATTGGCCTGGAATCAGTTGCATGTTTAACCCATTTATTTAAGATATGGGCAGGACATCTAATTCCAATTAACTGCCCAATGTTCTACTGACAAGGGTGCAAAGACATTGTTTTGACCCTTTTTGTTTACACTGCCAAAATTGGTTTTGCAGGTCTGTTCCAAATGCAGTACACTTTTCTGTCCAACTATAATGTATTTAATATAAGCCGACTCATAGTCTCTGCTGATCCACTTGAAACATTTCAATTCAATTAGCTTGTCTGAGAGTCCTTCAACAAGATTATCAAAATGCTGTATGTTTATTGGAAAACGTTTTGTTGATAAATTATTACTACTATCAGTAGAGACCACAATGTACTAAATCTCATGCTTACCTTTACTTTTTATCAATTGTAGCAAATATGGTGCTAATACTTCGTTAACAATTGTTTCTGTCTTAGTTCTGGCTGATGAAATTTTAGTGGGTCTTAGAATTGGCAAATAATTTTGCATGTAGCTTATTTGTGCAATACACTGAAGTGATGGCAAACTATGAAAGCTTAAAGTTGCTTCACAAGCAGAAATAATTTCAACATCCTTGCTGTTTTTAATGACAACATAGTTTATAATTTTCCCAGATGTATTTTCAGATATGCTATTTTTCATATGCTTGACTGAATTCAAATGCTGCTCCAAATCTAATTTTCCCTTCACTGCTAAAGATATTGTTTTATTATACAAATAGAGCAATATGCTTCATGTTCATTTTTGGCGCTTTTAAAGATTTTATATATTCTTTGCAGATCCTCATGAAATTTACATTTTCGATTAGAGGGAGACATTTCAGCAAGGATTTATCTGAAAAATATTTTATATGGTAAATTAGGAGATGAGATACACCATAGTTCAAGAAAATATTTTTAAAACTAAAATTCATGGTAATGTTAATCATCACAAGTTGTTTCACGAAATTTATTCGTGGAAACATGTTTAGTAATGATGGTTGTTATATCAAAAATATCGTTGATTTTACAAATCACCATATTTTTCAGCATATAAGACGCACCAGGGTATAAGTTTTTTAAGAAGATTTTCAGGAAAAAAGTATTTTGGTTCACCAAGGCATTTACAAATGGCCAAATCGTGTATCATTTCCATCTGTGATTAAGTCCATATCCGGGAACATTTACAGAAAATATTCCGGTATGATAACAGTTAAATATAACGTTTTAGATAAACTTCATTCGTAAATTGAATAGGGATGATCTAAAAAATAAATAATTGCTTTGAGACTTGTATAGCTAAATGTGCCCTATGTGAACTCGGCAGTTGTATTAATTAAAGCTGAGAGTGCGCCAAACACATCACACGTACAGATGCCATTTACCTATAGTACTTACTTAAACTTAAGTTCAAGATGATATTTTAATATAATGAGATACATAATAAATGGAATGCATATGTAATAACGATATGTACGCTCAACTAGTCCTATTTCTTCTGCAACTATTTTTGCCTCGTACATGATTTTGATCAATACAACAATACCAAACTTCCTCTATTCTACTATCCATCACTTTCTCCTTTAGTTGTGGCCATTTAAGAGCAACCTTACGAAGACTATGTTTCTCTTATCCCACACAAAATTCCTATCACACACACATAGACACCATCGAGAAAATAGCGAAAGCATACTCCGGAGACCTCAAAACGTGTATTTCTGTTTAAATCAAGAATTTGATTTTTTTCCACTTTAATTTTTCCTATAATTCATATAGAGAAAGTAAAAATTACAATGCAGAAACTTTCAAATTTAAAATCGTGTGAATGGTGTACAACATATTAGGTTGAGGCAAACAGTTTTTCTTCATTTTCTCCATTCACAAATCATTTTTTTCTGTGGGAGGTGGAACGAAATGATGTGCTGCTACTCAGTTTCCATGTGTTTTCTGAGTATTGAATCACCTGATGCTTATAACTAGTAGCGTAGGGAGATTTGTCCGAGGGGTAGGGTGTAAGAAAATGGAAGAGTGAATATGAGACATTTGTTTTGTTTACTTGTTTGTGACTTGTTTATTGGTGAACTACAGCCCTGCAGGTGCATGCTTCTTCAGATGTCCACTTGTAGCTTTGATTGGCTCCTTCTATCCCCAACCCATCTCTCATTTCCAATCACATAATACCAACTCCATCCCTCCCAGTAGCATAGCTGCTATGCCTCCTGATGTCTTTAGTTACAACTGAAGTTGAACTCGTTGGCAGTTACGCTGGCTAAAAATTATTCTTTACCTCGAATATGGCCAGTAAAAGAAAAAGATTGTGCTTAGGTGAAAAAGTGGAAATATTACATTTGGTAGAATCGGTCAACTTAAGTGTTCATGCGCTTGGTGCAAGGTACGGTGTAGGTAAGACTCAAGTGAGTGAAATTCTAAAAAATGAGAGACTGTTGAAGGAATGGGCCGAGAACAAAAGTGAGGGAGTGAAAAGAGTGTTTCCCAAAACTGAGGGGTTGGCTATTGATAACGTGACTTTCGAATGGTTTTGTACATCTACATGTTACTCTGCAAGTCACCTAATTGGTGGGTGGCAGAGGGTGCAATGCACCAAAACCTACCCAAAGATTGTCTATAGCAGGTTGAAATTTTCTATTGTGTTCTCGTATTGGCCTCGGCAAGAACGAGCCTAGATAACGCTGTCCTACAATCAATCTCACATATCTTATCATCACGGTCCTTTCTACCTATATATGTTGGTGCTTCAGTTATTCCTACAACCTCCTCTTTTAGACATTCCGATCTATATTTCTCCAGAAGCCACAACCTTGAATTCAATCTACGATCCTCCAGTGGTACCCAGTTCAAATCCCTCAATGTAGTGATGCTTTGTAGGGCTGGTTCTTTCAACATTCCAATATCAGGGACATTATTTCAAGAAAAGGCTCTCAAAATAGCAAAAGAAATGGGGTATGAAGAGTTTAAAGCTTCTAATGGGTGGCAGAAAAATCTGCGTTCAGAAACAAGAAAATTGATCTGCTACGATAGTTCAGTGCTAGAATATCTGCTCGGCAAGTGGAAGACCCGGGTTTGATTCCCGGTCATAGCAGACTTTTTTCTCGTTTCAAAATTATTCCCAACTTTACAGCTTATGCCTGTCTGCATAGTATCTTCGGATTGCTTTATTCCATCAGTTTCTTGCTTGGCAATCTCACCATTTGAGAGGGAGGAGTATTCTTCAATGTATCTCTCGAGGACATCTGTTGGGGCAGTTTGATACTAGCTTGACTAGTTCCGTCCCAACCAAGAAAACATCAGTGTTCAGAAACAAGAAAATTGATCTGCCACGATAGTTCAGTGGCAGAATATCCGCCCGGCAAGTGGAAGATCCGGGTTTGATTCCCGGTCATAGCAGACTTGTTTCTCATTTCAAAATTATTCCCAACTTTACAGCTTATGCCTGTCTGCATAGGATCTTCGGATCGCTTCTTTCCATCAAGAGTATTGATTCAAAGATGGCTCAAAAAACTTTTTGGCGTAAACTGAATGAAAGTTAAAAACTCTAGCCAAAAAACAAGTAGTAATAGCCCGATGCATTTCGCCCACTAAGTGGGCATCTTCAAAGGCGACGTTCCTTCGACAGCGACCAAAGTCGACTGTGCCGGAGGATTTTACCATAGCTTACAAGAGTCAACACAGTTTGAAAAATTTTCTGGGCAACACAAAAGACAAAACAGAAATTTTAGACAAGTCAGGAATTTACAAAATTCAATGCTCGCTTTGCCCCAAACAGTACGTAGGCCAAACTAGGAGAAAGCTGGTCACTCGCTTCAAGGAACACTTAGCCCACTATAAATACAACCGATTTGAGAAATCCAGTGTCGCTAATCATATTTTCGAAACTGGCCACAGCATTCAATTAAAGGACTTACAACTCGTAATCTCATCTAATAGCTCTTTAAATTCCCTAGAAAACCTTCACATTTATAAGAATCGTGATACATTGATGAACAGTGACACTGACTTTAACAAGACACTTTACAGACTTATTGACCAGAGATAATACACATGCACCTCTATTGTTTCATTTTTCTTTTGTTCTCACTCCACCCGTGCTTTTTGTCTTTCTTTTGCCTTTCGTTCTTTCTCCACCCTTGGTCTCTCCACTCCGGCACAGTCGACTTTGGTCGCTGTTGAAGGAACGTCGCCTTTGAAGATGCCCACTTAGTGGGCAAAATGCATCGGGCTATTACTACTTGTTTTTTGGCTGGAGTTTTTAACTTTCATTCAAGAGTATTGATGTCAATCTCCTTGGGGTGGATTGGTGAGCAAATCCAAAAGCATGGATGACTCAAGATTGCATGACAGACTGGATGATGTCCTTTGACCGAAAAATAGGGAGAGAGGGTAGAAAGGTCATCCCATCCAAATTTTTCTGGAAAACATAAATATATTTTTCTTACCTGCGCACATGTTTGCCAGCCCCTGGACCAAGGCATAATTAAGAACTTTAAATTATATTATATTTATTAAAATTATTATTTATTAATTTATCATCATCATCATAGGTAGTCTGTCCGTAGACAGGTCCGTGATTATTCATGGTTAAACCTGGTTCTCCATATACTCCTATTTTCCGCTGTCCTCTTCATATCTTGATAACTCTCTTTCCCTTTCAAATCGTCTATCAGCTGAAACCTTTTCCTGCCTCTTTCCCTTTTCCCATCTAGTTTTCCTTCTAACACGTCTTTAATCATACTCTCTCTCCTCAGGTAATGTCCAACCCAGTTAGCCTTCCTCTTTCTAATAGTCTGTATAATCATTCGCTTCTCTCCTATTCTTCGTAGCACTTCATCATTTTTCATCCTATCTGTCCATTTTATCTTCAGCATTCTCCTCCAAGTCCACATTTCAAAGCTTTCCAAGTATTTGATGTCATTTTTCCTTACCGTCCATGTTTCTGCCCCATACAATGCTATACTCCATACGTAGCATTTTATCAACTTCTTGCGGATATCTTCCCTTATATTCCCTGTAAGTAGTTGTTTCTTTCTCCTGAAAGCCGCTTTTGCTTTTCCTATTCTAGTTTTGATCTCATCCGTACATTTTGCCTCTCGTGTTATGATACTTCCAAGGTATTTATATTCTGAAACTTGTTCTAATGGCTTTCCCCCAATAGTTATGTTCAGATTCTCTTCTTTACCCGATATTCGAATGACCTTGGATTTTTCTGTATTTATTTCCATACCGTATTTTCTACCTGTTATCACTAGTCTATTTATCATTTTTTGTAGCTCCTCTTCCTTTCTTGCTAGAAGTACTTGATCATCTGCGTATTTTACTGTTCTTATAATCCTTCCTCCAATTTTGAAATCCCCTGTGCCTTCTAAAGCTTCTTGCATTAGACTTTCTCCATATATATTGAATAGGGTCGGCGATAGGCAGCAGCCTTGTCTTACTCCTCTACCGATATTTATTCCGCAGGTGTCCACATTCTCAAACCTGACCTTTACAACTTGATTCTCATATAGATTCTTAATCAGTCTCCTGTCTTTCCAGTCTACACCTATATCCTTTAATATCTTCATCAACTTTACCCAATTTACTCTATCAAAGGCCTTCTGCCAGTCTACGAAACATGCGCAGATATCTTGACTGTATTCTATTGCCCTTTCTGATATGATTCTAACTACTCCTATAGCATCTCTAGTTCCTCGTCCTTTTCTGAAACCGAATTGATCTTCCCCTATTATTTCTTCTGCCTTTTTCTCCAGCCTTTTATTAAGAATCCTCGTGATGATCTTCGATGTGTATGACAGAAGGCTTATAGTTCTGTAATCTTTACACTGCATTGCTTTTGGCTTCTTCTTTAGAGGGATCATTGTTACTTCTAGGAAATCCTGAGGCCACTCTCCTGTGTCGTAAATCTTATTAATTAATTTCGTGATCGCTTTTAGTCCTTCTGATCCTATGACTTTAAATATCTCAGCCGGTATTCCATCGCTGCCAGTGGCTTTCCCCTTCTTTAGTTCCACTATCCCCTTTTCTACTTCGCTCTCCATAATACTTGGTCCCAAGTTGTCTTCTTCAATGTTTTCCTCATTTTCCAGTTCTATTTTCAAGAGGGAAACTACCACATTACAATCCCTAGTAAAGATTATATGGTTGGACAATATGAGTTCTCTCGAGGTAAAACAATCCGGAGGTAAATAGTCCCCCAATCGGATCTCCGGGCGGGGACTGCCTTGAGGAAAACATTTGTCGAAAGTAAATTACGAATAGGGACTTGGAACGTAAGAACTATGAGAAAGGCAGGAAAGCTAGTGAACTTGAAAGAAGAAATGAGAAGAAATAGAGTGGACATTATAGGGCTAAGCGAAACTAGATGGGAGGGAGAAGGACAGTTCGACTCGGAAGAATTCACGGTAGTTTATTCTGGAGGAAATGTTGGGGAAAGGGGAGTAGCTCTGGTACTTAGGAAAGATATTATGAAAAGCGTGACCAAGATAATAGCAACGAACGATAGACTGATGGCAATAAAGCTAGAAGCAGTCCCAGTGGACATGCTGATAATCCAGGTATATATGCCAACGTCAGCTCATGACGATGAAGAAATAGATGAAATCTATGAGCAAATTAATGAAATTTACGAAGAAGACGGAAGAGGAAAGGTAAACTGCATAATAATGGGAGATTGGAACAGCATAGTCGGAGAAGGACAGGAAGAAAATGTTGTCGGGCAATACGGACTTGGGAAGAGAAATCGAGGAGGGGAGAAACTCGTAGAATTCTGCATCAATAATGACCTTGTAGTGACTAATACATGGTTCAAAAACCATAAACGAAGGTTATACACATGGAAAAGCCCAGGAGATAGAATGAGATGCCAAATAGATTACATCCTTGTAAAACAAAGATTCAGGAACAGCATAAAGAATGCCAAGGCATTGCAAGGAGCGGACATTGATTCAGATCACAGCCTTCTAATAGTTGACGTGAGTACAAAGCTCAAACAAATAAGAAAAACGAGAAGAGAAAGACAGACCTGGGACCTACAAAAACTGAAAGAAAGGCAGGATGTAGTCAGCATGAAGTTGGAAGATAACCTAAGAAAGTTGGAAAACAAACCGAAGACCGTCGATATAGAATGGAATGAAATTAAAACCAGTATCAAGGATACCTTGGATAAAGAGATTGGAAAACAAGAGAAGAAAATCAGAAAACCATGGATCACGAAGGAAATGCTGGAGAAAATGGATGAGAGACGAAAATGGAAAAACGTTAACACTGAAGAAGGTAGAGCCAACTATAGGCGTATAAACAATGAGTTGAGAAGGGTAACAGATAAAGCTAGAGAAAATTGGATAAAAGGAAAATGCGATGAAATAGAACAGATGGAGAAGTTAGGACGGTACGATATGATGTACGCTAGGGCACTGGAATTAGAAGATAAGAAGTCTAATGGAATTTGTGGTAAAGGAATTATGAATACAGATGGGAAGATAGTCTCAGAAACAAAGGATGTAGCACAGGTATGGGAAGAATACATTAAGGAATTATACAGCAAACAGGCAGGAGCGGCAAAAATAGAACTGGAAAATTAATTTATATTATAATTATTATACCACTTCTTGAGATAGTCAACTGGCGTGCAGTAAACTTGAGTTGCTCCTTTTAAAAACTGCTGCCTATCTCCCAAATCATGATATCTCAATGTAGACTTTCCCTCCACGTAGTTCCATAACTCGCCACTTGATGGCACTCCAACTACATATTGCTAACATTGAAACTTCAACTCAAAAGGAATATTAGTAATGTTACCTTTTGGGCACCCAATCTCTGCTAGCATGGAGAGGGTGACATTGGTTTACAAAGGATGCTGTAGGCATCCAACACCGGTTCAATTTCCATTCACAGGAAAATACGAGCACCTTGTAGTTTCATATCTCGCCCCTTGGAGCGCTGTGCAAGTGTGTTGCCGTTAATATCTAAGTATCTTTATTTTCGGTGAATTACCATTGAAGATGACTGCTTTGTAGCCGAAATGCACGCATGGTTTTTTAACCTTGTTGTGGCTATCAGAAATACCCAAGGTAAGTACAGTTTTTTAAATTGTTTTTTCTTGAATTTTTTTCAGCCATAAGAAAAGCTTGATATTTTCCTGTTGAACATATAGTGGAAGTTACTGGACAGGTTCTGTCATTGCCAAATTTGTGGGTTTTCAAGCTTGTTGCCCAATCACCTCACAGACCTGACTTTTGTAAGTCAGAGTATTTTTGTGTGTTAACAGCATAATCCAATTACATTTGGTATGAAAACAGACAACATGACAATGGCATAAATTGAATTTAATTTCAGTAACAGAAATATCACATATGTATTATTTACCTTTAATGATATTACCTGCAAACCATATTTTCAATCTGTAACATTAATCAATTAAAATAATTTTAATACTTCTTGCCAAATATTTCATGACTAAAAGTAATGGAAACCTGGTCAACACACAATGTGTTGGCAGAGCTAGTGTTTTTTATTCTCTCAGATGGTGCGGAGAGAGCCGACAAGCCAGTGTCTATCCCAGCTGATTTGGGATTGCCTACTGGCAGGCTGGACAAGAGCCATCCCATATGCTACCTCCCTCTATATTGAAGATGGGACGAATGCTCATGAGGCTTATATTGTAGAGTTATCGTCCAGTCTCTTGGTGGTAACTAATTAGTTGATGAAATTTAAAGTTATGAAAAATATATTGAGAAAAAGTGTCTGTGACATTCTTTGTGTAGGTGTGTGTATATTCTGCTTCTTGAACTTGCATTTGTTTGTTGACACTTAGTAGTTCCCTTTTGTTGTGGGAGATATACAATTGGTCCTTCCCAATTATTACCATTTTCTTTTTATAAGTTTTATTATTTTATCTTTTTTAATTTTGAGTATTGCATCTATATTTCATAATACCTATATACAGCAAATGAGTATTTTTCATAACAAAAAATAATACATTGGGAAAAATATCGACTCATCAAGGATATTTTATCTGAAATGTTACAAAACTTTATTAGTACCACCAAAATGATTCACCACATAATTGCAATAATATATACAGGCAACTGCACTAAATGCCAATGACTCCTAATTTGAAGTCGCAGTTACAGTCCTCTTGAGGCAAGAATTATCACTACATCTCATGAGACATCAATGCATAAACAACATAGTGATAACTTCATATGATAACAAACTGTTACCATTAATCACTGCAATAATCTCTTCTTCCACTGGAAAGGTTATATATTTTATAAATATCCATTCTCAATAACAATTTTTGAGATTATTTCTTCTGCCAAGCTTTCATAAAAAGAAAAATAAACAGAAGACAACTTTTATTTTCATCATCATCGTTGGTAATAAAAAAATTAAATTTAATGCTCGCTACAAACACCGCTTTTAAATCCTAAGAAGAACTTCCCTGAGATATAGGTATTTGAGCTGTGCTTATCACTGAGAGTCACTGGAAGAACTACTACTAGAATCTGTAGACATAACTTCGACATCCTCAACATTTTCCTTGTTGTGTCCGCGGCCAGTTTCCATAGCAACGGTAGCTCCTCCACCTCCTGGGCCACCTCCAACAGTCATATGAAGATCACCAGATGGATGCCATGAAAATGTACCCTGTTGCGAGTTCGGTGGCTCTTTAATAAGATAAAATAAGTCAGTCAATTAAAATAAGTTACAATTTGCAATAGTTGGAAAATGTGACAATTATTATTTTTTCCATAAAGTTTTTTAATTCCATAAACTTTCTCCATTCTCTATTTAATTACCAATATAAAAAACTGACTGTTGGATCTATGATGATAAAAACATCAAGAGTAGATTATCATAGTTATGCTATTTATTAAACTGACTACATTGTTAACGAATACGTATATAAATAAAATGGGGACAAACCATTCAGTATTGTACCAGAAATTCGACTAATACCTATTTAAATATATATTTCATCCATCTAATTCAAAGGCAACTCTAATATTTATTTTAAACCTTCAAACATGAAATTAATCATGATCATGATGAAGTGAAAGGCTGCCAGCATAATAATACCAATCTAAAAAAAATATAAATATGAAACAATAGAAGTTTTCAGATATAAACTAAGAAGGGATATTATGAATTTTTAACTTAGTATTATAGAGTGAGGTTTATAAAATTTATAAAATGTGACCATAATGTCCTAGAATGAGAGATGGGTTCACATTTAGATGATTTTCTCATATCAATTTCTCAGATTTTTAACAAAGAATTTCTGATGTGGAACAATTTTAGCACACTGCACTCCCACGTGAATCCTGCTCAAGTCAGTTCAGTTGGACTCCTTCATCCAAATAAAAATCTTTCTCAACAGTTCCCCATTAGGCCCACTTAAGTGCTGTCAATACTCTTTTTTAAAGGTAACTTTTGCATGTTCTTTTTGTCTTCTATCATTGTTACAGTGTACATAGTGTTTCTTTATTCCAGTACCAAGTTTAATAATGAATAGCATTACAGTATGTAAACAACGTGAAACTTATTCCCATTCCCCTATGTTAAACCTAGTTTTATTATATAGTATAGAACCTTTTATCTGGATTCCAGTTACCCGGAAATTCAGTTAATCGGCTATTTTCAAAACTAATGCATTTTTCCAAAATTTGTTAGGAGAAAGAAATTTAAATTTGGTGCCTCACTAGTAATTATCCGGCTCACCACCGTGCATTGGATGCGCTCCAGTCACAGCCCGGAAACTTTTTATGTTCGTCCATAGAGGGCGCTGAAGCCACCTCCCACTATCAACAGCAATCTTGGGTTCCTCAACATTAACGTAAACATAGCCACTGATTCGAAGTGTTGAATTTTACGATTTTGTCGTGTGATTAACAGTTCATTGATAATCTTTCATGTTTGGTGTCCATTGGAGAAAATGGTGAACTCCTGTGTGGTGTTTGGTTGTACTTTCAAGAACGATCGATGGAATAAAACAGGAAAAGAAGATGTGTAGTTGCATGCGAGAGTATTAGCATGAAATTTAATGCATTTATTTATTTTTATGCTGTATACAAATCTAATATTATTTAATATATTATTTTCATTTATACCAGATTTCCAAAGATCAAGGATCTCTGAGAAGCATGGATCAAGGCCGTAAGACGAGAAAACTGGACTCCGTCATCACATTCTGTGGTGTGCTCCCAGCATTTCCAACCTGATGATATGGACAGGACTGGACAAACTAGAAGACTAAGGGAAGGTGCTATACCTTCAATTTTTCCCAGGTACCCAACCTATTTACAGAAGACTTCTACGCCAAGGAAGCCCCCCAAAAATCGTGCAGCAGCGAGTGGAAGCAACTCAGATGTTTCTGTGAAAAGTGCTTCAGATATATCTAAGTCCATCTAGCATTTGCGTGAATGATTTATGTCAGAACGAGCCCATTGGGATTGAAGACATAACCCAGGAAACGAAAGCTCATGGATAAGAATAGTGAAAAATCTGAAATGTTGTGTTCAGCCAGAAAGAAAATTAAACTTTTACAACAAAAAGTAGTGCAACAAAAGAAAAAAATAATGAGTGATAAAGAAATTATTCAATCATTAGTGGAACAAAGAATGGCCAGTTAAATGGTTGCACAACTTCTTACGGCCTGCTCTCTGCCTGATGACGTGAGTAGTTGATTACGAAGAGCAGGTCAAAATTGTAGTAGAATGTCAACTGGTGCCTATGATCCCAAACTAAGATCTTTCGCAATCACTCTCCATTATCTCCCTCCCCAAGCATATGAGTTTGTTAGATCCAAATTT
The DNA here is from genome assembly GCA_028673005.1 of Tanypteryx hageni. Taxonomy (NCBI): domain Eukaryota; kingdom Metazoa; phylum Arthropoda; class Insecta; order Odonata; family Petaluridae; genus Tanypteryx; species Tanypteryx hageni. The sequence continues at coordinate 35,304,071 of CM054115.1, forward strand.
AATAATGCTTTGCCTAGTTCAAGAACAATTATAAACTGGTATGCCAGGCTAAATTGTGAACCAGGATTCAGCCAAAAATGCTTTTCTGCAATTGAACAACAGGTAGAGATGTCCAATAAAAAAGGTATTGTACCAATTGTTTGCCTTTCTGCTGATGACATGAGTCTAAAAAAACAAATCGAATATAGTAGAGGTAAAATTGTAGGATATATTGACTTGGGAACTGGAATTGAAAGTAATGCCATCCCTCAAGCAAAGAATGCATGTCATTATGTGTACAGCAGTGAATGGTCATTGGAAAATGCCATGCGGATATTTTCTAATTGATTCATTGTCAGGTGCAGAAAGAGCTAATTTACTTATCACTGCCATTGAAAAATTGGATTAAATTGGAGTTAGAGTGGCTGCAGTGACATTTGATGGTGCTGCTAATAACATTAGCATAGCTACTGCCTTAGGAGCTAGCTTAAGTGATCCTAATAATTTGAATGTTTTTTTCCATATCCCAGCCAAGCCGGCCAATGCATTAATGTAATGCTTGATGCATGTCACATGATAAAGCTTGTTCATAATGTTTTAGGTGATAAAAAGGAAATATATTTTTAAAATGGCAAAATTTCATGGAAATATATTGAGGCTTTACATGAGCTCCAAACAAATGAGGTGCTGCATATTGGCAAACAAACTTAGCTCAAAGCATATGCAATGGCATAAACACAAAATGCATGTGTGCCCTGCAGTGCAAACCCTCAGTAATTCAGTTGCTGATGCTCTGGTATATTGTTCAAGTGTAATAAAACTGAAAGAATTTGAAGGATGTGAAGAGACAGATTTTTAAGGTGCATGAATAATATTTTTGACATGCTAAATTCATCAAGCATTTTTGTGAAAAATTTCAAGGCACCTTTGAGCAAGAAAAATGAGCGAACTTGGCGTAGTATCATTCATGAAGCTATTGCAGACATTGAATCAATTTCTTTAGACCCAAGGGGCAGTATCCTATACTTAGGTCATGAAAAAATGGGATTCTTAGGTTTAAAAGTGTATCTAATGAGTGTCCAATATTTGTTTGATAAATTTATAAAGGACAATACAATGAAATGCCTGTGCACATATAAATTAAGTCAGGACCATTTAGAACTATTCTTTGGGCTCATACATAAAAGAGGAGGTTGGAATAACAACCCTACGTGTCTGAAGTTTATAGCTGCATACAAGAGACTTGTTGTTAAAAATGAACTGCAATGCAGTATTACAGGAAATTGTGCTGTGCAATACTCTATAAAGATGTTGCATGTGAAAAGTAGAAGTACTGCTTGCAAGTCACAATTATTACAGGAAAATGATTGTACCTTTTTTCCTATTCAGATGCAAATTGAAGATCATGATTATATACTGTGGAAACCGCTTAACATGAAATGTGGGGGACCAGCACAAACATTTCGTCTTAACCGAATTTTGTGCTTAACGAATTTCATGATAACCTTTTTTGAGACTGATTTGAGATATTGATATAAGCTCGTAAATAAATCTTGACATAACAAATATGCGATGGAAACAGCACAGTAATTAGTTATAATAATGAAAACCTTATAATTTATTCATTAAATATATGCATAAAAAATAATTTTATTTCAATAATTTCATAAAAACAATGTACAAATATTATGTATCAAAGTCGCCAAAGCAGTTCAATTGTCTACTTCTTAACAAAAAATTCTGTAATTTTTTTCTGCCTAGCATTCATAATGATCTTTTTTTCCACAAATTGTTCCAAATCATCAACCGTCTCATACAAACTGTCCCCATGTGTTTGATTTTCTAAAAACTGACGCACATATTTTAGCATTCCACGAATATTCGCAGCACTTGGCACTGACAACATTCTGTCGTCACAGTCATCACCACTTTCATTACTATTTTCATTTTATTTTGTTGCACTTGATTTAAAAATGTCCACAATGTCACTGTTAAAAGTGGTGTAGTGGCAATATGGTCGTCCACTGCTATATAATCATTCAGCGTGATTTCAGTTGTCAATCTCATTACAGACAACACACGACCGAAGATATCGCACAATTCACTTTCAGTAGATGTATTTACCCTAGTTTTCGTAGTCGATTCAGTCTCATCCTGTCCAGTAAACCTATCTGCTGATGGCGAAGAGGAAAATCCAGCGTGGCGAAAACAATTTTCGATTGTTTTCGCTGTAACTGACCTCCAAGCGGCATACAACAAATGCAAGGAATCCAAAAGAGTCACGGGCTTAATTTCCTCATTTGATTCAATACTAGATAAATATTTCTGGAGTAATAACTTCCGATAGTGGCATTTTAGATTTCTTATAATACCCTGGTCACATGGCTGCAATACGCTTGTTGTATTAGGCGGCAGAAAGATCAGTTTAATTGATTTCAGCTTTTCCACTTCTGGATGAGCAGGGCCGTTGTCGATAATTAAAGCTATTTTGAACTTCTGGCGTGAAAAGCGCTTGTCCAATGCCCTAACCCAGTCGGTAAAAATGTTTCCCGTCATCCAAGCTTTTTTATTTGCGGTGTATTCCACGGGAAGCTTCTTTACATTCTTGAAGCAGCGAGGATTCAGAAATTTACCCACAACAAACATCAGGATTTTTTCAGAACCGTCTGAATTGCAAGCCACCATTACCGTAATACGCTCTTTAGATTTTTTTCCACCAGAGCACTGCTCATTTTTAAAAGCTAAAGTTTTTTCTGGGAGGCAGCGAAAAAAAATCCCGGTTTCGTCAGCATTAAAAATGTCCTTAGGCGCAAAGTCTGTTAATAATTTAGGCAAGGTAGAAGTTACCCACTCTGATGTCATATCACGGGAGACGTCACCCGACTCGCCGGAAACACTCTTAAAAATTATCCCATTCCTCACCTTAAACCGCTCCAACCATCTAGAACTAGACTTGAATTCAATTCCCAATTCTGATCCTAAAGCCTCAGCCTTAGCCATCAAATTGGAGCATTCTGGCCTCTTGCTTGCTTAAACCAGATGATCAGCGCCGCTTCCAAATCCTCGTGCTTTGCCGTGCGTAGACGCTTCCGTCCCGGTTCAAACATGCTTCTCTCAAACACAGATGTTATTTTATCACGATTTTTTATAATTGTTGACAAAGTTGAAAAGGGAATTTCGAACTCTTTGCAGATGTCCGTTTTGGTTCTATCACCGTTATCAACCGCTTGTAGGAGCTTCATTTTCACTTTCAGCAGTATTGCTTTTTGCTTACGCACTTTACTAGCCATTTTTATGTGGGTCTTTTATCTTTTATAAAAATATAAAATCACAACTGAAAACGATCCAGAAAAAGAAAGAAGAACTTCGCTCACAGATTCGTTTCACATTCGCTAACTGTTCCACACGGAAATTCAGAATCAACTGAGTAGAACTGTTCTGCATAGGGGTCCAGAGACGAGAGCAAGGGAGGAGTTGAGTGTATTGAAATACGGGGAAAGGGAAGGTACAGTACAGATAACAATCTGTACCTCCAAATCCTTCCTTTCATTCGAAGATGGTAGTTCCCAGAATTTAGTTTATTGCTGCCAAGGAAATCTCGGTAGCAACCCTCTCAACGGGGGCGCCTGAGTTTCTCTGAGGTCTACTAATGACCATGCCTATTGAAAGAGAGGAGGAAGGAGGAGGTACAGCTGTGGTTGTGAGATTATTCATACTTCTATGTTAAGAAACGAGTGGGTCGTTTCGTGTTATCCCAAGAATTTGACGGGGATTTATTTTCAGGGGACGGAAATTTTTTTTCGTGTTAACCGAAATTTCTTGTTAACCATTTCGCGTAAAACGAACTAATATACGTTGAAATGTATAGGCACCGGTAGGGGCCGAGCCTGCATTTCGTGTTAACCGATATTTCACGTTATCTGTTTTCGTGTTAAGTGGTTTCCACCGTACCAGATGTGACTTCTGTCTTTGTTGTCTCAAGGAATTATTGACTATATTTCATGTACTGTTGTAAAAAGAATTCTACCTATTGTAAAATGTGTAGACTTCCAGGTAGCACTTAAAAGTCCAAATTCATGAGCACTATTGGCTTTAAAAAGTAAAAGTGACCTGTGTTCCCCCTCCCATGATGTTGTGAAAATATGCAAATTAACAGAACGTAGTTTCAGGGAGGAGAGAGCACAAAATCTGAATACTATTTTGTCAAAAAAATTCCTTTTACTGTGGCTCAAAATGCTGTAGAGTTCGGTATTTTTTGTTCACTCAAAAGCCATGCATTGGACCTTGATCGATTTGATACTCATATCAATAATATTGTGCATGTAATTTCCTTTAATTATTTAAAAATTCGCATTCTACATGCGACTAGAGACATTAACTGACAGAAAGTGGACCACAGGTCCACATATAATAGACTTGCTATTTTTAAGCACTCGTAATCTTGTTTTTTATGTGTGAAATTGATTACTAATTAAGTAAAAAATGAAAACATGGAATACAATTTTTTCTTTGAATATGAGAAGAACCCATCAATGAATGATAGAAAAAAACAAATACATGATATAATAGCCAGATAATGGAGATGTTACGATATTATTTGCAAGAAAGACCAGATGTTAAGTTAATATCTTTAATGAAGTGTCTAGGAAATCCTTTATGCATTGAAATAAATTCGTATTCATTTTGAAATAATTCTAGTTTCCCGAGGAAAAAATTATCGCTGGGAAAACAAAACCCTATGCAGAGTAGACCTTTGGGGAACCCAACATGGCGGACGATGAGCGAAGGAGCTGGCTTCACCCCCATTCCAAGGTTTTTTTTCATCTTTCTCTGTGCGTGACAAGCTATTTCGTCATGAGCTTCCCCTCGTATTCCTTGGTCCTTTAGGTTCACATTCATGCAAACAGATGGCGGTTAGGCCAAATTTCCTGAGATGTAGACCCTTCGTTGTGAAACCCTGCATGTGTTGTGTGGGGTTGCATATATACACCGTCCGGTAGGCAATTCACAGATGTGCAATAAAATTTATTTCGCAGGAACATGCGAACTCAGACATTGGAATTTTTACCCATTTTTCTTCTTTGACACATTTGGTGTTTTTACTGATTTTGCATCTTTGACACATCTGGTTTACCAGATCTAATAAATATTTCCCACTACCTCTTACAGAAACATTATTTTTAAGATGTGCTTTTTTCAGAGGAAGATTAATTTTCCCAGGAATTTTAATAGTACGAGCATTGGGAAATTTCTGTGTTTTTCTGAAAAATCTTTGATAGATTTTAGTCCCTCTAATAATGAATATCGTGAAATGGCTTCTACAAGTAAATGATCAAAAATTTCAGATGAAGATATTCCCGAAAGTGATGGAGAATTCAGTGATTATAGCGACGATGTCTACATAAATACTGACATTAGCGATAATGAAGGTTAAGATAGTTTTGAGACACTGGTTTTTACCACGCAAGAAAGGGTTCGATATAATTTTGAATTTCTTGGTATGAGTGGAGTGACTGTCAAATTTGAAGATAATAAAGATATTTTCGAGTATTTAGAAAAAATTTTTGATGACTATTTGTGTAATTTGATATCAGAACAGATCAATTTATATTCCCGACAATTCTTCAGTGCGAACCTGAATCTAAAGCCACATTCATGAGCCTGGGATTGGGAGGAAACTACTCCCAATGAGATCAAAACATTGATAGGGATTTTTATTTTGCAGGGAATCATCCATAAACAGGATAATTTTATGTACTTTATGAAACAGGAAAGTATTGCTACCCTGTTTTTCGGGAAAGTGTTCACAGATAAAAGATTTCACCTTTTGTTGAAATTTCTTCATTTCATCGATAACTCCACATATAGCGAAGTATGTCCAAACAAAAACTCTTCAAAATTCTGATATATATCACAAGTAAGAAGCACCTATATATAATGATAGTGTATATTGTGAATTACACATATTTTATAATTTATAGCTAGAGTACAGTACTGCAGTAATATGAATTTGTGTGAAAGTTGCATTTCCTTTTCTAAACTTTTAATGATATCAGTATTTTTGTGTACTGGTGTGAGCATTTCCTGGTATCTGATACTGTTGATTTAGGTTCATTTCAACTGGGGAATAACTGGAGTATCTGTATATAACTGAATGCTCATATTTAGTATTTCCTTTTTTAGGTCAATTCCACAGTTTTATTCTTTTATTATTATTATTTTTGTTATTATTTTATTATCCATTCTTATAAAAATGGATTAATCCATTTTTCCTTATTATCAAATAGGATATAGACTAGCGCTTTATATGCGATTTTCATAAAAATGAGAAAAACTTTGGTTGAAAAGGTATTGAAATTTCGATTTGTTTAGCAAATTAATTATTAATAATAAATTATTTTACGCATTTTAATACATTACCGTAAATTGAGTGAATTATTTGTGGGATACCTAGATTGCCTGTGTAAGCGAATACATCATAATTAGGACTTCTGTTTTTAATCAATTCCACAGGTTTATTTTTACTTAATATCTTTTGTTATAAAGAATTGTTTTTTTAATTTTACCTCAATATCAAATAGCATATGGACTACTGCTTTGTAATTGATTCGTCTGAAAACATTAAGAAAAACTTTGGTTCAAAAAGTATTTAAAATTTAATTGTTTAACAAATTAATTGTTAATAACAAATTGTGAATTGATGAATTTTTAATACGTTATTGTAAATTGATTAAATTCTTTGGGGGAAACCTAGACTATATATACAAGCAGATACTTATATTTAGTAGAAGTACAAATTTTATGCTAAATCCAACTTTTATTGCTGATTTGCTCCTTTGATTGTTAAACATTGCTTATCATAAAAACAAATTCATAAGCGATTTTAATTTATTCTACTAGAAAGTTTATGAGAAGTTTTGATTCAAAATATTTTAAAATATTTTTCATTGTTAATAACAATTAGTTACTTTTTTAATACTTTATTGCAAATTGAACAAATTCCTTTATATATAAAAATGAAATATATGGTAAGAGGTAATATAAAAAAGATACATTTCAGTCCCGACTCCCCAACTGGAATGCACTTCTGGTCTCTTGCTTCCGCCAATTAAGTGGTTAATCATTTGCATATTAAAATTACTTAGAATCATCATAAAAGTTTGATAGTTGAAACAATGAATGCCGAAAAGAACGAAAGTTTGTTTTCCTGCCATCCAAAGAAAGTCAAGGTATATTTGTTCATTTTTTATTTCATAAATAACTTTCCTATTGAATTTCAACAGGAATTTCCCTAGTATTGGTAAGTACCAGATTACTGCAGCATGTTTATTATTGTACAGTACAGGTATATTTTATAGAAGTGCTTGAAATAGAAAATATTACGAAATGTAATGCTTGTCCTGGTAGTGAACCGAAAGTAGTGGGAGCAAAATAAATCATAGAACATTTATGATTGAGTTAAATTTGGATATATTTCATATTACTATGATGACGAAAACTAAAAAAAAAAAAATTTATATTATTTTTATTAAATGAAGTTAACACACCGGTATTACTAAATGTTTGACCAGAAGGAACAATTTTACGGATGTGTGTGACGAACCGGAATGTAGTTCCTGTGCCCTCCGGTCTGTTCCGGCTCATTTCGAGCATTGTTTATGAATATAATTCCAGATAATCAGCTATCCCTATATCCCAAGCTTGCCGGATAAAAGGCTCTATTCTGTATAAATTCAATTTTATTATACAAAATTTGCCTTAATATTAAGCAATGACTTATTACTACATTATGCTGTGTTTTACTATATTATTCAGAGTTTTAATATTGAAAATTAGTCTGACACATCCTTATCCCCCTATTTCTCATAGACTTAATGTATCCTATAACGTGGTTTTCTATTACATAGTGTTTTTCAGGAATGTATCTGCCACATTATAGGAGGAAGGACTGTGCTCTAATTTTGTCTGCATGTTTTCCAATTGCAGCTCATCTTGAACAAGAAGTCCAAACCAGGACTAATGCAGGCTGGTTTCTCAAAGTTGATGGCTCGAATTGATTACTTATATTGGCAGGAAATGTTTCAGTATGTGTTAGTCATTCCAAGGAATTCTCATACCATAAACACCATTTGTAATTCATAGTTTCTCAATGATATAGAAAAATTGGAAAACAAATTAACAGAGCATTATCAGGTTTAAAATGCTAAAAGAAATGTCAAAATCTCTATCTGAAATTATATTTTGCATATATTTTTTTAAATAAACGAATTTAATAAATGTTACTGTTTATACGCTAATATGTATAGATCAACTGTCCATTGCTGAAGGGTAGTCGAATGGTAAAGAAAAATAACCCATTTGTTCACCCATCTATGCTCAAGCTGAGTTTGGTAATAATCGTCTCCATGGCAACAATCCAATAAAATGTGATTTTAAATGCAAAAGTGCTGTTTTAGTAAAAATTCAAGAAAATATGATCAATTATCAAAATTCTGCAATAAGAGTTAGAATGAACATTCTCTTCCCCTTTGAACAGTATAAACCTCACTCCAATATAATTTTAAGATATTTTAAAGTATTAAAGAAAACATCTCTGCACCATGGATTTGAGACTTCCCATGTAAAACAAATGGGGAAAAAACGTTCCTGGAATCAAACCCAGGACTTCAATCTTCATTAAATAAAATATAGCCCAGAGGTGGACCCTGGCAGCACAAGCCTCATACCAAGTTTCATGAAAATCGGTCCATTGATGCAAAAGTTGTTAGTAGGGGACACACAGACACGACCATTTCATAAGGCTATGTTTACTTTGTAAAGCATCCTAAAAATGACATGAAATTTTAAGGGCCCTAATGGCATTTGATTGGATATAAATAATCTTATCAGGCATTATTATTAGAGTTATTTAATACGAGTTTTCAAGGTTTAATCCTAAAAAGGGCATCCAAATGGGTACCTAGTCACCAAGTTAATCACTGTTTGAATCACTTAGCAGGTATTTGATATAGAGAAATTTTTATGCCAATAATAAGGATGTACCTAAGAATTACAATAAAATTTCAAAGAGTTGGTTTATATTCAAAGTTCTGTAACTTAAAAGCCTTAACTACAATTCAGTAAAATTTACAGGCTCACTTTCTGAACTCATTTTTGAGAAAATAAGCTTTGAAAATGAAATATTAAAAATGAAACAAAAAAGGCTACAGTTAAAGATGAATTGTGAAGTTAAATTATAGCATTATGATCAAGAACTAAATGCTTGAGTAGTCAAGATACTCATTTTTTACTTTCTTTATACATAGTGCAGAAAGTCCTAGATTTATGCTGAGGATGTGTTCCCGGGAAATGCGACATAAAGTAAAACAATGTATACCGAAACAGCACTTTCCATGATCATAATAATTCACATATATACAAAGATGGTAAATTCTAGGGAAATATTTTGCACCAAAAGATGAATAAAATATTTAGCAGGCTCTTTCTGATGAGGTTAATAACGTAGCATGCGCCCAATGACAACAGCCTGCTCTTCAGCTTCAAAGAGGCATAGCACCTTTAACATCCAAATTGATAGTTTCACGAAACCTCTTTGCTGAAGTATTTTCTGCATCTCTTTCAACCATATTTAAGGGTTTGGTGCTATGTAATGAATTAAAAAATCAACGGTAATTACATCTGGCCACACTCAAAACTATCCAATGGGCAGGCCTTGGAGCTTCCTTGACAGAACAAGTGATGCCAACAAAAAAGAAAAACTCTCCGACTCAATTCATGTTTCGATCTGTTTGGTGTTACAATTTAGTAGATTTTGTAGGCCTCATCAAAGAAGAAATGTCTACATTGTATTTCTTCCATGATGATGGTGCCTCTTCCATGTAATGAGAGGGCAGGATGCTCATTTGGGTGTTTCTGTTGGCTCAAATATCGCCCTCCCCTCTACTCCGCCTTTGCCTGCTCCTACACTTCAATCAACATAGTTGACAGAAACAAAACCAATACATCTGGTAACAATTTTAAGAATGAAAACATGCGACATATCAAGACATCATGTAAAGCAATTTTTCCAATGAGGTAAATTTGATTGTCTCATTGCATTGTCATTTGTAACAGCACAAAACAATGTTAAATCAAAATAATAAAAAGTTAAGAGAGAAAAGTTGATAGAAATAAAGTAGCTAATGACTTTATGTTAAATGAGCCGATATTGTCAGATGAGAGGAGAGGCTAATTTGGCAAATACAACAAGGACACCCACTCTCATTCGTGCAATAAGTCACAAACAAATTTAACAAGTTTTTAGGAAAAAGATGTTAGGCAGGTCGTCAAGTAATGTAATTTATTTTTAAGTATTTTGCAGTGATTTTTTAGTGCAATTTTTTATTATTGAGAATTCCTTTAGCAACATTTGAGGATATATTTAGCTACATTAAGGAAATGAAGTAGATACTCGGCGTCATTGTAGATAGGTCACGAAGTACAACGTACTGCCACAGGGATTGAGGGAACATTCAGCAACAATATTATATCGAAACAACGACTTAAATCGAGGCCATACTGTATAGGGAAAGTATTGTTTTTATGAAAAAAATTGATTTTGGAATTTCAACAGAAATACATGTTTTAAAGTCCCTAGAACACTTTTTGAATATTTTCTTGATGATATATGTGCGTATGTGATAGGAATTTTGTGGGCGCTCTAACTCAAAAACTATTAATCAGATCAATAAGAAATTTTATATTTGACATTTAAAATTGAAGGGACAAGAGTTGATTAGTTTTTGGTAAAAATCAGTCAACTGGAAATGGATGCTTACTTTTGTCACTTATCCGTTTCTTTCAAGTATTTGCTTTAATAGTTGATCAATGTAAACAAGAGTGGAAAGATGCACACAACATGCATGCATACATGCAAGGCAGAGGCGTTCTTTACGATTTATGCAATAATTTCAGAAAGATAAATATTAAATGCTTAGTATAATGTCTACAAACTGAAATGCCAGTAGTGATGCCAAGGAAATATCAAATTTTTGATTCACTGACTAATTCTTAATCAATTGTAATTAATAAAACAGCAATTATTTAAAACTTACCTCATTTGAATAGTATTAACGTAATCTTTATGTTCACATTCATTCCTTTGTCATAAATTACCTATTTCTTTTCACTTACAAACGCTGTGTATACGTAAAGAAAATAGATGTATTTACATTCATTTCTTCGTCATGGATTATCCATTTCCCTTCATTTGCCAAATAATGCATGTGCACAAACGAAAATTAAATTAATTAGGTATTTACGGCAGATATTGTTCACATCATTTGTCACAAAGATTGTTTTCATTTACAACAATTAAAGAACATGGGAAAATTTTTCTAAATCCTAAGTGAATTACAACTTTAAAGTTTTTTTAAATCGGCTTCTCCTTTGATAAAAATGTACTGAGCAAAACAAATGCTATTTGACTAGTTCTACAAAGTAGTTTAAAGACGTTTTTGTTATAAGTGATATTGTACGAGATATAAAGAAAAGATCATTTTTTGTCACCTGTAAAGTGGCACTTCTGATTAGGTCATGTAAACTAATTATATGATTTTCTTAATTTCTTTGCCCCTATGTCCTAAATACTAAATTTCATCAACATCCACCCAGTAGTTTCTGAGATGAAACATGCGGATGGACAGACAGCCATGACCTGACCATAAGACGTCCTTTTTTACTTTTTGTAAATGCCTAAAAATTATTGGAAAAAAGTTCTAGGAAATTTAATTTTCTACAACTTTTGTTTGAAACATTATCCCATATAATGCATTGTGTATGAGATTTTAAAAACTATATTTTTAGCTACCACCACACCACCTACACGTGGATTTTGTAAATACTTTACACTTACAGTGGAAACCGCTTAACACGAAAACGGATAACGCGAAATATCGGTTAACACGAAATGCAGGCTCGGTCCCTACCGGTGCCTATACATTTCAACGTATATTAGTTCGTTTTACGCGAAATGGTTAGCAAGAAATTTCGGTTAACACGAAAAAAAATTTCGGTCCCCTGAAAATTAATCCCCGTCAAATTTTTGGGATAACACGAAACGACCCACTCGTTTCTTAGAGCCACAGCTGTACCTCCTCCTTCCCCCTCTCTTTCAATAGGCATGGTCATTAGTAGACCTCAGAGAAACTCAGGCGCCCCCGTTGAGAGGGTTGCTACCGAGATTTCCTTGGCAGCAATAAACTAAATTCTGGGAACTACCATCTTCGAATTAAAGGAGGGATTTGGAGGTGCAGATTGTTATCTGTACTGTACCTTCCCTTTCCCCGTCTTTCAATACGCTCAACTTCTCACTTGCTCTCGTCTCTAGACCCCTATGCAGAACAGTTCTACTCAGTTGATTCTGAATTTCCGTTTGAAACTGTTAGCGAATGTGAAACGAATCTGTGAGCGAAGTTCTTCTTTCTTTTTCTGGATCGTTTTCAGTTGTGATTTTATATTTTTATAAAAGATAAAAGACCCACATAAAAATGGCTAGTAAAGTGCGTAAGCAAAAAGCAATACTGCTGAAAGTGAAAATGAAGCTCCTACAAGCAGTTGATAACGGTGATAGAACCAAAACGGACATCTGCAAAGAGTTCGAAATTCCCTTTTCAACTTTGTCAACAATTATAAAAAATCGTGATAAAATAACATCTGTGTTTGAGAGAAGCATGTTTGAACCGGGACGGAAGCGTCTACGCACGGCAAAGCACGAGGATTTGGAAGCGGCGCTGATCATCTGGTTTAAGCAAGCAAGAGGCCAGAATGCTCCAATTTGATGGCGAAGGCTGAGGCTTTAGGATCAGAATTGGGAATTGAATTCAAGTCTAGTTCTAGATGGTTGGAGCGGTTTAAGGTGAGGAATGGGATAATTTTTAAGAGTGTTTCCGGCGAGTCGGGTGACGTCTCCCGTGATATGACATCAGAGTGGGTAACTTCTACCTTGCCTAAATTATTAACAGACTTTGCGCCTAAGGACATTTTTAATGCTGACGAAACCGGGATTTTTTTTCGCTGCCTCCCAGAAAAAACTTTAGCTTTTAAAAATGAGCAGTGCTCTGGTGGAAAAAAATCTAAAGAGCGTATTACGGTAATGGTGGCTTGCAATTCAGACGGTTCTGAAAAAATCCTGATGTTTGTTGTGGGTAAATTTCTGAATCCTCGCTGCTTCAAGAATGTAAAGAAGCTTCCCGTGGAATACACCGCAAATAAAAAAGCTTGGATGACGGGAAACATTTTTACCGACTGGGTTAGGGCATTGGACAAGCGCTTTTCACGCCAGAAGTTCAAAATAGCTTTAATTATCGACAACGGCCCTGCTCATCCAGAAGTGGAAAAGCTGAAATCAATTAAACTGATCTTTCTGCCGCCTAATACAACAAGCGTATTGCAGCCATGTGACCAGGGTATTATAAGAAATCTAAAATGCCACTATCGGAAGTTATTACTCCAGAAATATTTATCTAGTATTGAATCAAATGAGGAAATTAAGCCCGTGACTCTTTTGGATTCCTTGTATTTTTTGTATGCCGCTTGGAGGTCAGTTACAGCGAAAACAATCGAAAATTGTTTTCGCCACGCTGAATTTTCCTCTTCGCCATCAGCAGATAGGTTTCCTGGACAAAATGAAACTGAATCGACTACGGAAATTAGGGTAAATACATCTACTGAAAGTGAATTGTGCGATATCTTCGGTCGTGTGTCGTCTGTAATGAGATTGACAACTGAAATCACGCTGAATGATTATATAGCAGTGGACGACCATATTGCCACTACACCACTTTTAACAGTGACATTGTGGACATTTTTAAATCAAGTGCAACAAAATAAAATGAAAATAGTAATGAAAGTGGTGATGACTGTGACGACAGAATGTTGTCAGTGCCAAGTGCTGCTGATATCCATGGAATGCTAAAAAGTGTTCGTCGGTTTTTAGAAAATCAAACAGATGGAGACAGTTTGTATGAGACGGTTGATGATTTGGAACAATTTGTGGAAAAAAAGATCATTATGAATGCTAGGCTGAAAAAAATTACGGAATTTTTTATTAAGAAGTAGACAATTGAACTACTTGAGCGACCTTGATGCTAAATATTTGTACATTGTTTTTATGAAATTATTGAAATAAAATAATTTTTTATGTATATATGTAATGAATAAATTATAAGGTTTTCATTATTATAACTAATTACTGTGCTGTTTCCATCGCATATTTGTTATGTCAATATTTATTTACGAGCTTATATAAATATCTCAAATCAGTCTCAAAAAAAGTTATCATGAAATTCGTTTAGCACGAAATTCGGTTAAGACGAAATGTTTGAGCTGGTCCCCCACATTTCGTGTTAAGTGGTTTCCACTGTAGTTATGTCTTAGTAACGCTCCTTTTTATTTTCTTAATTGTTGGGGCTTCCTGGCTACAACCAATATCAGAAGTCTATGGTATCAGTTTATTTCTGTTCTTTGTAAAGACTGAATTTTTCTAGCAGGTCCTTAAGATATTTATTATCATTTAACCTAGTTGGAATTTTTAGAAACATTACAGGTATGAAGAAAGTCATTTGGTGGCCAAATTAATTTTTTTATACAAGGCAGCCATTCTCAGCAATAATATATATATACCCATCGATTCCAATAAGAACGTTCATAACATGTGATTTGTTTTCCATTGAAAGGGAGCGATAACTGAGGAGTGTGTCTAAATTTGTTGACTGTGAGATGTGAGGTAAAGCAAAAGTTTTTCAAGAGTTTTTGAGTTGTCGAGTTTATTATGGATTGCGGAGTGGCATATTCTGAGTGAAACTGATTTTCTTTGTGAGACTTCATATAAATCTGCTTCACGAGGGAATTTCACTGAAGATATTTTGCCAACTTACATGAGGAAACTGAAAAAGATACAATCAGGCAATGGCTGACTACCAATGATGCAAATAAATATTTGAAATTCACTCAACAAATATATAAAGTAACCAACAACAACAAAAAATATGATGGTCACGAGAAATGTTTTCTGATCATTGGGACATAATGAAAAACAGGAATGGTCATCCAAGCTAAGAATGGACATGAAATACAAAACAATGTAGAAGTTGACCTTAATATTAGGGAAGAGATATTCTGTCAATCTAGCTACAAGATATGAAAATGTAACTTAACAGTAGAAATGCATAAATATAATCCTGAAAATTCTCACCAGTTGGCCGATGTAAACCATCTAAACCACTTTGTTGGTGTTGCGGTTGCTGAACCAGGAGGTGACCATTGACCGGAGGATCGCTCAGACGACCCAAAAGTCCAAGACGCATTTCAATATCTGTAATTGAGAAATGAAAGCATACTCCTAGAATAGCACAAGAAAATAATTATAATTATCCTACAGCATAACTGGGCAATCCATGGCTTGTGAACCACATGTGGCTATGCATAATTTTTTGTGGCTCTTGTATTATTTGTATTTGGCCATTTAAGGTGGCTCTTTTGATTTAAATTTTAAAAATAAAATCCAAAATCATACATTTAAAAAGCAGTCAAAATTAAGAACAAACAAACAGCAGAACTATTAAATACATTGTATTATAGTAACTAATAACTTCAAATCTCTTAAACGTGCATAATCCCCTCCACTTCGTTTACCTGCTTTCCAACAAAATGGAGAAATTTCTCTATATGATAAACTTTTCAAAATTTACACAAGCCCATTTTACACACACAAGTTGTTTATGAAGAATGTCAATCAGAATGAATACATTTGCAATGCAATAATGAGTTGTGGAACATTTTTTCAGCAATGGAAAATTGAATTTTATAACAAATTCATAGCAGCAGAAAAATATACAGCTTTAAGAAAATATGATTTAATAATTGATAGTTTTTTCAAAAGTATATATCGATGTGAAGCTTTTTTCAATACAGAAATTAGGAAAAAATAAAAATAGAGCTTTGATAACTGGTACAAATTTGGAAAATAAATTAAGAATCGACATCCAAAATTAATGCCAATCTGAAATATCTCCGCAGAAGGATAGAAGACCAAATTTCTCATAGCATTCCTTTTTTTAATAAATTTTTTCTATGGGTCCTTAATTTTTTTTCATGTGGCACTTCACTTGGTTTGGGTTGACCAGCCCTCTCCAAGAGCATATCAGGATTAAGTCAGTCCATTCATATTTCATTTAATTAAGTTAAGAACCATATAATTTGGAGCAATTTCAAGAAAGATAGGTATCCTTGGCACTACATGCCAGTCAAAAAGTTAAACCCATTATTTATTGGGCTACAAAAGGCACTGGATTTAAAAATATACATATTTAAATACAAAATTTATAGAATATATATATATATAAATAAGGGCGGCAACAAGGTGTTGAAGGATGCCCAGTGGACACTTACCAAGTTGAGGACCAAGTTGGTAAGAAGAGCATCCTTGTGCCTGAAAAGCTTACATTTTTGTGTTTTTTTGCGTGTATATATATATATAATATATATATTTTCAGGAGAAAGAAACAACTACTTACAGGGAATATAAGGGAAGATATCCGCAAGAAGTTGATAAAATGCTACGTATGGAGTATAGCATTGTATGGGGCAGAAACATGGACGCTAAGGAAAAATGACATCAAATACTTGGAAAGTTTTGAAATGTGGACTTGGAGGAGAATGCTGAAGATAAAATGGACAGATAGGATGAAAAATGATGAAGTGCTACGAAGAATAGGAGAGAAGCGAATGATTGATTATACAGACTATCAGAAAGAGGAAGGCTAACTGGGTTGGACATTACCTGAGGAGAGAGAGTATGATTAAAGACGTGTTAGAAGGAAAACTAGATGGGAAAAGGGAAAGAGGTAGGAAAAGGTTTCAGCTGATAGACGATTTGAAAGGGAAAGAGAGTTATCAAGATATGAAGAGGACAGCGGAAAATAGGTGTATATGGAGAACCAGGTTTAACCAAGAATAATCACGGACCTGTCTACGGACCGACTACCTATGATATATATATATATGTATATATATATTTATATATATATATATATATATATATATATATATATATATATATATATATATATATGTATATATATATTTTTATATATATATATATATATATATATATATATATATATATATATATATATATATATATATATGGCTGCCCCTACATACAAAAGAATGTCATAGAATATATCGATTTTATCTCAAATTAATGGTATATGCACATTTCAAAACAATATAACACATTCCATTTTTAACCTAAATACCTAAAGAAATGTATGATCCCATGAAAACCAAAAGAAATATCTATTATAAGAGAAGATCAACTAGCAGAAATGCAACTTTTCTGCTGCCATTGTACATTGAGATATACAAATTAAGTGAAGTTCTCTTGGCAATGGCAATGAATGTCATTTATGCATGGAATAGATGTATTTTTAGTTAGTTTAATCAGAGTAATACAATTTAATTTTCAGTACTTGTGTACTATATGGATGCCCCATATGCAGTGCCCTAACAGAATGAAGTGGCGAGATACAGAACTGTGTGGAGGTTACATATATTCCAACTGCATATTGCTGACATCAAAACTCCTACTCAAAAAGTGAAACAGTATACATTACTTTTCGGGCACACAATCTCTGCTGGTATGGAAAGGGTGACATTGGTTTAGTACCGGCACCGAAGGCACACTACACCATTCCATCTCCATTCAAATAAGTTATAAATCAAAATTTTAATGAACAGTACTTCACCTTCAAATACCGCATATGCCAATCTACAAATCGACCTTTGAAGCCTAAAAAAATCCTGTAAAATCTTGAGGTTGGGTATAAAATGTGAACCATTTCTACAGCGTATTTTTCGATGTAGATGAATCAGCTGTTCAATTGTTTGACATTTATTTAGCAGACATAATTTAGAAGATTTGTAAAATGATAATTTAAAACAACAAATAACTAACAATAAGAATTAAAAATTTTCGTTTTAATAGATGAAACAATTTTTCAATAAATAACAATACACGATCTATAGAAATTTACAACAAGTAGGGATGTACACAGGTTTCCCGTAGTACAGAAGTGCTTTTCATCAAATTCGCCGTAGTATTATCATATACTAATGCATTTGCTTTGAAATCGGAAAATTATTTTTCCATATATTGTGGTATCCCTGCTTTTCAGATCCATTCTAAACATATTCATTTCGTTTTGTCATTCTATACTCGCCCTACAAACGAAATTTCTTTGAAATCGGTTCAGCCGATACCTTCTAAATTCATAGTTACAGAAAAATTCTAACCTTGATATTGCTGTAGCCCTGTTCAGTCAACCCAGTTAAAATATGATATTTTGGTTATTTATATATGAAGATTATATACAGGCATGCCTCGCTTAGTGCATGAGAGGCGTTACGAGACATCTGTGCACTATCAGAATTAGAACAGCACTTGACCCAGTTCATTTTTACTCTTCAGAAATTGGACTATTTTTATCTTGCAGCTTATATAACGATAGGACATTTTTATATATTAATTTAAAGTCGAGAAAACGAATTACCGTATTTACTCGTGTAATACCTGCATTTCCCCCCCACAACTTCCCATCAAAAAAGGAGGTGCGTAAATTACACGATATTTGCCCCTTCATCTTTTGAGGGTAGGCCACCCGCGAAACGCCTACTAACACTGCGTACCTGGCGTTAGATGAGTACGCGTTCTTTTCGGTAGGCGCAATATGCCGTGCATTTTATTTCCTCGATTTATAACCACGGTATTTTCTTAATGGGTAGAATAATATAGCAAGCACGATAGGTATTTATAAGGCATTTTTTAAAATTCCTTGCCAGCTGTCAGTAGTAAACCTAAATCACGTAAATTTCTATGTAAATAGAAGTGTCATTCATTCTCACTGCAGTTTAAAAATCATGAAAGCCCTCGCCTTCCGCATTATACTCATAGAAATTGTCAACTTCATCCTCTGGAACAGAAGTTACGATATTGGGTTCACTGCGATCCGCAATAAATGAAGATCAGATATAGATATCAAATAGATGATTCGGCAGTGGCATTTAAAATTAATCAGAAGGATAACAATTATTACTGTGTCATGATCAATTTACCGATTATAAGATCTATTGAGTGAAAAAGGACTCGACTTAAATAGAGAATACGTAAAAAATGAATTTATTTATCAAAAAAATCATGGTCGACTTAGAGACCTGCATATATGGCAATTCCAATTCTCGCCACTTACAGTGATGCCCATTTCCATATCCTGCCACCAGAAGGGCACTGCATATGGGGAGTATAGTACACAACTACCTAATTTTCTAATACATATATGAAAATTCCAAAAAAGAAACAGGAAGAATGTATAAACATAAAGAACTTCGGTACTTATGGATTAATTGCAGGACACTTACGTGGTGCCATGTGTGACAAGAAATGGAACTACGTGGAGTTTGCTCTGCTTTGTAAACCCAGGTACCCAGCACCACTTCAATCTCCAGCTAACCCAACCCGGGCAGAGGAAATAGAACGAACCCACCAAACCAATCTCCACCGGATAAGGTTGGTTGGCATATTCATTCTAATTCCTCCGCCTGGGTTGGGTTAGCTGGAGATTGAAGGGGTGCGGGGTGCCTGTGGCACCCTAGCTACATCCATGTCACCCTCGCCATGCAGTGGCGATCGTGTGAACGAAGGAGAGCAAACTCCAGTCGAGATTGGGTTTACTAAGCAGAGCAAACTCCACAGAGTTCAATTTCTCGTAACTCACAGCGTCATGTGTCCTGCAGTTAATCCGTAAGTACCAGGACTTCTTTTAGAAATTATCATAAGGGAATAGTTCTTCACGATTGATACCCTATAGGGAAACTATTGCTGCAGTTATTGATATAATCATAAAAAATAATAATTTAAGCATTTGCTATTGACTTAGCAATGATAATTTGATACCAGAATGGTGTCAATATTGTTACATGAATTGTAACTAAACTTTCTCATGAATGACATTCATTAAAAATAAAAAGTACCTAAATACAGTTATGAATAACATAAGAATGATTTTTTCTGCAATATCAAGGAACACAATCTATGCTTGCTTACCAGTGGGATACGGCCTCCTTGGATCACCCTGCTGCCAAGATAAAGGTGCACAGACAGCATTTGAAGCACTGATGCGATGAGCAAACTTAATCAATTCTTCTGATGCCACAGGTCTTTTATTAGCTCTGGCAATAGATTGAAGTTTCTGCTTTGCCTGGTAAATTGCTGTCGCCTGTTTAATCAAATAAGAAATATGGTATTGCATGCAAGCAATAGGACTACAAAAGTAATATACTCAAAAAAACAAAACGTTATACAATTTATTTTATTACGAATATATAAACTAAATGCGAGTAAAAATGGCCTATTAATTAACTCACAAGAATTTGCTCAGCTTCTTTCAATTGTCGCTGCAATTGCCTAATATCTTGATCTTGCCTTTCAACTTCTGCATTTAAAACTTCCATTTTTTGATTTATTTTGGCCTGTTCGGCAGCAAGCTGGAAAGAAATGAAAAAAGCAATGATACAAGTCTTTCGTATAAATTTCGTCTTTTCCAGTCAATGTTCCAACCTTTAAGGTTTCTTTTAATTCTTTATCCTTAGCCACCAAAAGCTCTGTAAGCTGCCCATGTTCGACAGGTGATATCTTCTGATGTTTTGGAGCAACAGTGTTTTCCAAAAGTTCTCTGCAATAAATAATTACGAGATGTCGTTCATATTGTCTATCATATTAAGACGACGCATATTACGCCAGGAGAATAAAGCTAAACAACTCAAAATGAATAACCTTAATGGCTCTGATAATAGATCGAGTAGAACAATATAAAATAATTCACTAAATTTTTAATTTTAAAATGGAATTTAAATATTTAGACCAAATTTTAGCTTATATATGTGGCAATCCCTACGTCGAAGATAATTTGAAGCGTCAAGTATGCGAACGCCGAGGAACGGTTATTAAATTCAAAATTTGAAAGCAACTATGAATATTCAAAAGAAATAATACTAAGACGTAACTGAACCGGAAGAAATATTCCCAAGTTCAACTGTAATAGAAACGAAGTACATATTCACTAACTTTGCTATCAGCTCGATATCATCTATAAGAGACAGCAGTTTTTCCAACGTGCTTACACTGGAACCCGTCATATCGCTAATTGATACTTAATATTTCATTTAAACCTTACAAAAACTTTTGATTTAAAATTATCACAATACAAAATATCAACACAGATACAGATACAAGCATTCGATTTCATCGATAATTGGATATATATCTCGAAATAAATCGATATATTGGAAACAATCGATTAAAATTGAAAAACTATTTTACACTCTCGAGGGCTCGAGGCCGTATTCGAATGATAAACCGCGTAAATGTAGATTTCGGTCAAACTGTTTTACTGATCATGGCTTATTTTGGATGCATCTCCTTCTATAAGTAATAGCAAATATCACTAAGTAATTTATGCTTCAACTTTCAGTTACAACGGCAACGTTCAATTTTGCATTCTTTCATATTTCGATAGTAAAAATGTACGATAAACAATATTTTTTCTTTATTTAAATGCATCTATGGTCGTGTTTATGTTTAAAAATTCTTTAAATTATGGTATGCCAGATTTATTTTCTGTCTTTACAATCAGTGTAATTCAAAATTTATGATTTTATGTGTCCAATATTAGGTAAAAAATCATACCGACTACATCCATTTGGTTTTTCTTACTGCCGTACATTTGTAAATATCAAAATCAGTGTGAGCTAATACAGGCAGGTTTTTGTTGGATTAATTTTATTCATAATAAACGCATCATTTTATCAAAGTTTATTTTCATGGAAGCATTTGTTGTGAAGCATGAGATGGAATTGCTAGGGGTATAATCTAATCAAAGTTTCAAAATCCATTTGAATTGTAATGTGGTTTTAGAGGGACACTACTTGGAAATTTTTCATCATTTTAATGATGAGCATTTTTCATGGATATGGTTAATAGTAGGGTTTGTCGGTTTTTAAAACCTGGTTTTTGGAAAAAACTTTCAAATTCGAAAACAGGTTTTTAAATAAAAAAACCTGTTTTAGATACTAGAATTAATATGAAAAAATTAATTATTATTTAATTAAAAACGTTAACATTTTGACTTGAAATCAAACAAGCATATTGTAGTAAAACTAATCTTCATGAGTCAGGCGAATGTTTGACATGCAAATCCACAAACCCATTCTATTATGCTATTCTATGTGGCAGCACACAGACTGACCGATGACATCAGCTGTGTTGCTCACATGCACCCCACCAGACCAGACCAGTTTAGTCCTGCGTACAACCCGTACTACGCAGTACACAATGCGCCACGACAGCTCCGTTCACTTGAGTTTGATCACAAGCAGGAATAGGAATTTTATGTTATTGCTTGTTATTATTCTTGTTTTAGTTAGCAAAATCAAAAACAACGTAAGTAAATTTATTAATGTCTATTCTAATAATATAACATTCTTTCATTATTAAATATTAATGTCATTGATAAAAATATTTAAAATATTTCATTTGATTTTTAGACCAAAATGAATGTTGCAAATAAGTCGGAGGTTTGGGATAATTTCAAAAAGGTTGAAAAAGACAAGGCATGCTGCAATCATTGTAATAAAATGTTGAGCTGCAAAGGATCATCTACGAGCAATCTCCATAATCATCTGAAAGCAGTTCATAAAATAATAATCGACAAGAAAACAGAAACGATCGACAAGCAAGAAACACCTGGACCCTCCTCCTGCCCACTAAAACAAGCCAGTATTTTTAATTTCGTGAAAAGGAGCAGTTTAGAAGAAATTATAGCAAAACTTGCTGCAATGAATGGACTGTCCATTAATAGCATTACAACAAGCTCATTCATACGAGAGTCTTTGCAACAACGGTGATATTCATTACCAAAAAACAACTCTCGAGTAATGGATCTCATTCATACATTTTATGACAATGCCAAACGTGAAACTATAAATGAATTGGATTGTATTAAGAAGAATGGGAAAAAATTTTCAATAACTTTAGATGAGTGGACTAGCAAAAGAAATCGCAGATATTTGAATATCAACGTACACCATTTTGTAGAAGATTTTAATTTGGGCTTAGTTTCAATAGCTAGTTCCTGCGATGCTAAGAAAACATTAGAATTAGTTTCTGAGAGGCTTCAAATTTTTAACTAGGATCTAGCAACCGACATAGTTGCAGCGACAAATGATGGTGCCACTGTTATGAAAAAATTTGGCCAATTATCACCTATAATTAATGAAGAAATGACCTAGAAACTTCCTGTGAAATCTTGTGGACTGAAATCTCTTTCGCACACAATCCATCTTGCTCATCTGCCTATAAAAAAGTGTTCGTTGGCTGTTTTTATCGGCCCCCGTCGAGTGATATCAAGGTTTTAGAAAACTGCCTCACTTCAATTATGCGAGTGCTACCGCTTGGTCCTGTAGTGTTACTCGGTGATTTCAATCTCTCCATACAGTGGGAGACCTCTTTTAGAGGTGAAACTAAATCTCCCCATGACGAATTCTTTTACGAACATTTCATTACCGCTCTTGGGCTGTCCCAACATAATCTTTTTCCTACCAGAGATCTGGCAACGCTGGACTATATCGTCTCCTCAGTTTCTCCACTTTCTCTCACTCCTGGCCGAAATATTTTTGACTCTGACCATGAGTCCCTTGACGTGGACTTCCGCTTACCAGGCAACCTCTGGCGACCCAAGGGTCCCCCCACCCTGTCCCGACCGTTTCCCGCTTGGAAGAAAGTTTGCTGGGATGATGTCAATCGCCGTCTAACTGCACTTTACTGGGGCATATTGGATTCCTTATCTCCCGATGAAGCAGTGAGCTACCTGCAGGATATTATTGCTGGAGTGATTAAGGACTGTGTTCCTTATGTCAAGCCCAAATCTAAACGTTTCCCTCCTTGGTATAGTAGAGACACTCTTTTGACCTTAAAAAACAAAAACCGAGCTTGGGAACTTTGGAAAACTCACCGCAGTTTAGAATCACGAAACACTTTTGTTAACTTAAGGCGCTTATGTAAGTCCCTATTAGAAAAAGACTATACTAACTACATTAACAAAATCTCCTCTACTATCTCCTCAAACCCCCGGCAGTTCTGGGCGTTCGTCAATGGGCGTCGTAATAATAGGGAAATACCAGATATAGTTTTTAATGGCCCTCGTCTAGCTGTGGGACTCAATAGACCGGAACTTTTTAACAATTTTTTTTAACGAATGCTTTGTTCTCCCTCGTAACATCTCCAGTGAGTTTGAAGACCCACACTTGCATCATGTAGCTTCTAATTTTACATTATCTGATTTACAAACTTCTCCATGTGAAGTCTATGAATTCCTATGCAAAATTAATCCACATCGCTCTATAGGCCCTGATGGACTAAGTCCTGTATTTTTACGCAACTGTGCTTCTTCTCTCTGTATTCCATTGAGTATAATTTTCAACAGATGCTACTCCTTAGGTCTCTTTCCCTCTCAATGGAAACGTGCGAATATTATTCCGATTCATAAATCAGGTTCCAAATCGGACGTTACAAATTACCGACCAATTTCTTTACTTCCTATTCTTTCTTCAATTTGTGAAAAAATTATTTTAAACCGCCTCTTTTATTTTACTTCTCCGCACTTATCCACCAAACAATATGGCTTTGTTCCGGGCCGCTCTTGCTTGTCAAATCTAGCTGTTTTCCAAAAGCACTCCGTGGAAGCCTTAGAAAATAATTCACAACTAGATACAATATTCCTTGATTTCTCTAAGGCTTTTGATTCTTTGAATCACAACCATCTACTTAATAAGCTTAGTCACCGCTTCAACTTGCATGGAAATTTCCTTCTGCTATTACGTAGTTTTTTAAATAACAGATATCAGCGAGTCATTTTTTCAGGCCATACTTCAAATTGGTCAATTGTTCCTTCAGGTGTTCCTCAGGGCAGTGTTCTTGCCCCCTTTTTGTTTAACCTTTTTATTGATGACTTATCATCTCAATTACGTCCCTCTCAAGCCGAAATACTTATGTATGCAGATGACTGCAAAATATTTAGGCAAATTCACTCCGCTGAAGACAGCTTAATACTTCAACAGGCACTCAACATCGTAACCAACTGGTGTTCTGCTTCTTCTCTTCGATTAAACCCAAACAAATCCACCGTAATGACCGTAACTCTTCGCAAAAATCCTCTAGAATTTAACTACACAATTGACTCTATTTTATTACCCAGAACCATTCTTCAGAAGGACCTAGGGGTATTAATTGATAATAAGTTAAACTTCACAGCACACATAACTGCAACAAAACGCAAAGCTATGTCCCTACTAGGAATATTATACAGATTTACGGACATAAAGGATGCAGCTTCCCTTAAATTATACTTTTCCACATTAGTCTTCCCAGTTGTGAATTATGCTTCCCCTATTTGGTCTATGGCTGCAGCCTCTAATCTTTCTTCTCTTGATTGCGTACTAAATTTCTTTGTTAGAATAGTTAAATATCGTATACCCTCTCTCCGGACTTCCTCTAAGGAAGCCATCCTAACGGCCTTGTCCCTAGACCAATTTTCGGTATCTCGACAAAAATCTGACCTCTCCTTATGTTATAACATTTTAAACTCTAATATAGACAGTCCAGAACTCTTGGCCTCTTTCGGTTTACGAGTACCCTCTAGAACAACACGCTCTATGGATTTACTCCACATTCCAACCACAAGGTTATCTATTATTAGGCGCTCTCTTTTTTTCCGTCTTCCTACCCTATTTAATTATCTACCTTCCCACATAGATCCGTTTATCCTTTCCTGTAAATCATTTATCAAAGGTTCTAGAGCTCATTTACCCCATTCTCACCTCTAATTTCTTTGTGCTCTATCCGCAGTGTTATTTTCCCTTTTCTCTTTCGTGTTGTATTCTTATTATTATTATTATTCTCTGTTTTTTCCTGTTTTTTATTCGCTTTTATTTATACTCATGATGTTATATATTTCACTCTAAAATGGCGAATGCTGTATGTGAAATTTTTAATTAAATAAATAAATAAATAAACTATGCTATTCACACGCCATACACTTAGCAGTTACTGATGTGTTATATAAAAATAAAGAAATTGCTGAAACCGATGTATATGTTACAAGTGAGGAATCGGAAGATGACGTAGAGTGTGAAGATGACTATGGCAAGGATTTTTTAAATTCTCTTCATCTAGATAACGACTGTGGACTCCATATGTTGTCTGACAATTACAAACAATCAATTTCCCAAATTAGAAAAATTTTCAAATTCTTTAGAAAATCATCCGTAAGATATATCATCCTTCAGAATTATGTAAAAAAAGAAAAAGGAAAGGAATTAAGTCTGATTCTTGACTGCCAAACTAGATGTAATAGTTTAGAGGCCATGATTGAAAGATTTATAACATTAAAAGAATGTGTTGTTTTAGCTTTGAATGATATTGATGCTTCTCATATGTAGAAAGAAGCTCAATACCCTAAAATCATGGAGCTTCTTAAAGTGTTGGGACCAATACGTCTAGCAGCTGAGGCCTTAGGGCGGCGAGATGCCAATTTATTAACAAGTGAAGGCATATTTGAATTTCTGTTAAATGAACTAAAAAATTTAAAGACTGAAATTAGTTTCAAATCATTAAATGCTTTAGAAGAACGAATTCAAGAAAGAAGACAAGTTGGATTGGTAACCCTTTTGCAATATTTGCAAAACATTTCAACAAAGAAATCTAGTGTATTTCTACTAGCTTCAAAACTCGATATTATTAAGTTATCTGGAAAAATATTGTCTAGAATATATCCAAATTCTTGTATGGAAACAGATTCCGATGATGAATATATCGGAGACGGAGAAATTATTAATCAGGGCAACGCTCTAAAAGAAGCCATGGAAACATCAATTCATAGGTTTCTTGAGGAACCTGAAGAAATAATATCAAATCCGAAGACACTGAAGGCCGAATTTTCAGTATTTGAGGCAACCAATAAAAGAACAAAGAATTTAGATTTATTATTTGAAGCCCTGAAAATGATAAAACCAAGTTCAGTAGCCAGTGAGAGAGTATTTTCTATTTCAGGCAATTTTGTATCTAGAATAAGAACAAGATTAAGTAATCGTTCAGTGGACATTTTATGTTTTTTGAAATCATATTTCCTGAAGAAAAATACTAAATGAAATAAAAATTTATATTTTGTACGTACTTTAGTTATTTTAGTTTTTTTATTTGGTTTTGTATGAAGTATATTTTATTTTGCTATATTTTTGTAGTTCCATAAATATTAAATAAACTGACAAATTTAACGGATTTTAGTTATTCATTTATTTATTTTGTTTTGTATAGAGTATATTTTATTTTGTTATATTTTTGTAGTTCCATAAATATTAGATAAACTGAAATATTGTACGGATTTTAGTTTTTTTTATTTATTTGGTTTTGTATAGAGTATATTTTATTTTGTTATATTTTTGTAGTTTCATAAATATTAAATAAACTGAAAATTTTTCAAATAAGTATAAATATTTTTTTACTGTTTTAATTATATTTTGTTTTTTTTTGTAAAAATTCGAAAACCGGTTTTTTGGAAATACTGGAATTCAAAAACCGGTTTTTTCCAAAGTTGGTTTTTGTATAAACCCTAGTTAATAGGCTTTATATAGTGCTACTGTTTCCATATTTTATTGTTACTGTAAAATATTGATGATTTATTTATTTAATCATTTTTTTCATATACCGCGATATCTTTTGATCCAAGTATTCTAGCGAAAGAGAATTATTTTATTTTATTATAGTTATTCAACAAAGACAGTATTTGCTCTCATTTTAAGTGTAAGGTGGTAATTCATGTCTTTTATAAATGCATCTTTTGAGCAGCTGAAAATTGTCTTAATTTCTGCTCTGAATGCAATGAACTGAGTTGTCATTTTCAATTATTCTAAAGAAATGGTATTGAAACAAATGTAGAAACAATATGTGTATTTTCTTCATACCTATTATGGATCTCTAGCTTTTACTGATGACATTGCAATCATTTTAAAACATTTAATTATGTGTCATAAGCATTTTTCAAGTATTATGTATTTTGAATCTAAAGATGTTATATTTATCTATGCAGGAATGAAATGACAAGTTGATACAGGGATCAACACAAAGACAATCAATTCTGGTAGCTGTTTCTACTTGGTTGCCCATGAAGTCAGCAGTTGCTCTTTACAAGTTGATGCATATAGAAAAGGTTCTTTGTCCAGTATTCCCAAGGTAAATATATTATTTTTCATTTTCTGCATTTGAGAATAATATTTCAGTATTTTTGTCTTAACATAATATAAAACATGTTATGATTCTTGTTATACCAAATAGTTTTCATAACCATCTGCACAGTCTGATATGCAAGGTTCAGTTTGCTTGGAAATCTACCAGCCTCATTATCAGCGCTGATAGCCACTTAGATGATACTAGGGGCTCTGCCCTGGGCCTGTTATGGATCCCAAGTTGGGTCAGTCAGGGTTTAGACTCCTAAACCTGACTGACAGCTCACTTTGCTTGCCTTTTATTTTCAAATTAATTTGACATGAATTTAATAAATATTCGAAATATACAATATTTTCTCATTACATAATTTATACTGATAAATAAAAGGTAGTATTTTTAAGTAAATGGGATATTCCATGCATTAGGATAATAACATCATCATATGTTTGCATCATTGGTTGAAGTCAACAGTATTATAATAATCTATAATCATTATTAATTCCCATTTAAAAGCATTGGACTTGTTGCTATGGTAAGTAATATTTTTCATAGTTAAAAGCTGGTAAAGTTCCCATTTTAAAAATTTTTAAAAACAAATTCTTGCACTAATTCAGCATGGAGTTAAATTTTGCCTTTGAAATAATAAACTTAATTTTTACAGCTATATAAATGTACATGTCCAGAGTTTTTAACTCAATTTTAACTAATTTAAAAATGCAAGCTTATAATAGTCCTGCAACGATTTCTGTACTTATGGTGGATATGAATAAAAAAATCTGATGTGGCCACCACATGACTTTCTCCATATCTGTGTAATATTTCTAAAAATTCCAAATAGGTGACATAATAATAAATATTTTAAGAAACTGGAGAAAATTTAAACTTGACAAAGAACAGAAATAAACTCAATCTATAGCCTTTTAATATTGGTTATATACACAAAGCTCCAACAATTAAGAAAAAAAAGGAGCGTTACTAACAATAAGATGTAACTAAGTGGCAATTGTTAACAATAGTCGCCGGTAGATGGCGTGGTGGTGGCAGCTAAAAAATATTAGATATCTCTTAAACAGTGCATTATATGGAAAAATGTTCCAAACACAGGTTGTAGAAAATTAAATTTCCTACAACTTTTATTCAAGTACATTTTTACATATATCAAATATTAAAGCAAATATTTCAAAATAATGGATAAGTGGCAAGAGTAAACACCCACTTTTGGTGGACCGATTTTTACCAAAAACTAATCAGTTCTTGTGACTTTTATAAAAATGTTAAATATATAATTTCGTGTTGACCTGATTAATATTTTTTGAGTTAGAGCACCCACAAAAAGCTATCACATATACACATACACCCAGCCCAGTTACATTATCTAAAAACTTCTTAAACCTTTAAGGTGTTTCTCTCATTTCTTTCAGCATGTTCAAGGTACTCTCCACATGATATTTTGTTTGACTGAGAAGTAGGTTTTGCTTTTGAAAATACAGTGACAGTTGCTTAAATATTATTAGAAGATCCAAAAGAAAATAGATTCTTATTAGGGGCCATCCTTAAATGATGTCATGCTTAAGGGGGAAGGGGGGGTCTGGGAATATGTGACATTTTGTGACAAGGGGGGGGGGAGTATATGTAAAACAATGTAATGTCACAAATAAGTAAAGATTTTTGCCAAGATCTTGTGCTTTATTTCCTTAATTTTCTTGAAGTGACATTCACTAACTTTTATTTATTCTCTGTTTTACTTGTCTTTCCTGCCACTGGCCCTCTGGTGGAAACTTGTAAATAACAGTTGAAAAATATAATGCAAAACTAAACCTCACAGAAAAACTTCAATAACTATTATAATAAGCTGTATACTTAATTATCAGCTTAAGTTGTTATTGTGTTGGTGTTCTAGTCCTCCTCTATGTTCTAGTCTCCTTGGCTGTTATTGTATCATATTCATTTACAGTAAAGTGGCTAAAACCAAGCCATGTGAATGTTAGTTACTATTTTTAATTGCCTACCATAAAAAGTCTTGGTAAGTTTTAGTCATGAAATGAAGTCATTCTTAATTATAATAGAACTAAAATAATAATCATTTGTTAATTTTTCAAAGAGAATGTTTTGTAAACATTATTTATACAATAATTTTTCTAAAATAATGCTTTTAGTTATTTTTCGTTTTTGGGCAAGAAAAAAAATATTTTAGAGAACTCGCTATTAAAATATTGGCAAGTCATCAGTATATACATATTAGTTTATAATTTAAAATTAAATATTTATTTTTGTATTTCAGAATGTAATTAAAAACTGCTGTTTTATTTAAATACTAGAATATTTTTAACAAGAAAATCAGGTATATATACTTGCATGTACTAAATGATAACTGAATTTTTTTGAGTTAAATACTTAATAAAATATGTGAATGTATCTAGTATTTAAATCGTACTTTTCATTGGAATTAAAATAAGGAAAATAATAAGAGCCTCTTCTTTTTAAGGCTTTTAAATATTATGGACTTGATTTGTACAATATCTATATTTATGTAAATATAAAATAATTATCCTCTTATTTACAGAATGGATAAAGGTGAACTATTTCAATCATTATTTAAGTAATACTTAAAGGCAAAACCATCAAAGAAACCAAAGGATGTGCAACAAGAAACTGTAAAAGTTTGGAATCGTATTTAAAAAATGCAGAATTTACCATCAATAGTGACCTCCATCTTTAAAGAAAATGAAGCTTTAGCAGTGAAAAATAAAGGAACTTTATTATGCTTTTTGGAAAAACAATCAAGAGTATCAAATATCACTACTTTGGAGAAAAAAGTTCAAAGTGTAGTTCCTGAGAAATCAACTAGTATTCCTAAAGAACAATCTTCTACATCTTGCATTGTAGATATTGTCAATAAACCAAAAACAAAAGTACAAGATGAACTAAGAAAAAAAATAGATATAATAAACAGTGATTTAGTAGGACTTTATAAAATAAAGAGTTGTGGACAACTTACTAATGAACAACTCGAAAAACTCAAAGAAAACGAGAAAAAGAAAAGAGAACTCGAAAGATAGCTTAAAATAAAAACATCTGACCAACAACGACAGAAAAAATCAAGAGATGAAAGAAAAAGAAAACTAGAAGACATTTGTGAAAAGAATCCAAAAACTAAAGAAGTTTTAAAGAAGAGAGATACAGTAGGTAGACCAAGAGTTGAACTTGATCAGCCAGAGTTGTTAAAAGCTATTATTAATATAGCTATCCATGGTTTTGCATCACATGAACGACGAAATGAAGATTCTTTGAGAGGTATCAAAACTTTGGATGAGCTTACTGAAGAATTAAATAAGATCGGCTTTAATATAAGTCGAAATGGCATTTATGTTCGCTTACTTCCTAAATGCAGTTCATCTTTAGAAGGGAAACGACATGTTATCAATGTCCCAGTCAAGCTCATGAAAGCTCAAAATGATGCACACTTCCAACATGTTGATGGGCAATTTTGCAGAGTAACTATTAATCATTTGGAAGAAATTGCTTCAATTCTTGGACCAAATGAAGTATGCTTCTTGAGCCAAGATGATAAGGCTCGAGTGCCACTTGGCTTAACAGCAGCAAAGGAGCAATCTCCATTGGTCATGCATGTTGAGTATCGAGTAAGTTTACCTGATCATGATTGGGTTGTAGCTGCCAGACATAAGTTGATACCTTCAGTTTATGCTGGAATTGAAATAAAAAAAATGGAAATGGTGATCCAACTGCAGTAGGATATTCAGGCCCAACCTTTATAGCTATCAGATCCGGTAAGCACTCTTCTTCAACAGCATTTTCACATGCATTTGACTGTGAAATACTTTTGAAGTTACCCGAATTTGAAAGTATCACAAGGTTTCAGAACGAAGTAAAACCGGTGGTAATTTTTACTGTGGATGGTGGCCCTGATGAGAATCCTCGATACCAGAAGGTAATTGATGTTGGAATCAATCACTTTTTAAAATATAATTTGGATGCCCTTTTTATTGCAACCAATGCACCTGGCAGGAGTTCTTTCAATCCTGTTGAGAGAAGGATGGTACCTTTAAGTTATTCTTCCTCATGAGCATTATGGAAGCCATCTTGATTCACAAGGCAAAACGATTAATGATGACCTTGAAAAAGAAAACTTTGAATATTGTGGCAATACATTGGCAGAAATATGGGGGCAAATGGTAATTGATGGATTTCCAACTGTAGCCAAATATATAAGTCCAGAAAATTCAGAGATTTATCCTGAAAATTTGTTGACAGCAGATGCTGTTTGGTCATCAAAGCATTTGAGGACTAGCCAATATTTTATACAGATTGTGAAGTGCAGAGACAAAAACTGTTGTTCAGCACCTCGAAGCTCAATTTTCAGTATTTTAAGGGAACGATTCCTACCTCCACCGATTCCAATCAAACAGACAAATGAAGGTTTAAAAGCTCCATTATCAACAGATGAGCAAGGTCTTAATTTGAAGTATCCATCTGTTTTCATTGCAGGTAGTATTGATTTGGAAGAAATATTACCAAGATCTGCCAAAAGTTTCAAAATTATGCCATATGATCTATACTGCCCATCTATTCAAAAGGAATTAAGAAATCGAATATGCAATACCTGCAATCTGTATTTTGCTTCAAATGTCATGTTACAGAAACACTATAAGATACATAAGCAGACAGAGACCATGCCACAAATTCAGGAAAGAGTTTGGCCAATTCGTATTGCTGCTAGACGACAGCGTGAAATGATGGCTATTATAACAAACCAGGAAAATGTTCAATATGCAGAATGGATTGATGAAGAAAATTTGGATTTGAATGAAATGAAATATAATACAGATGATGGAGATTCAAATAATATGCATATTTATAGTATGAATGAGATTTTCCGAACACCATGGAAAGAATTTTAATTTCTAAGTTGTTCAAATTTTTCATTTTGTTTATATCCATTTTTAAATTTATATTAATTGTTATTGCTTTTAATGAATGTATTCCATAGTTAGTGAAGTTACAAAAATAGAGATGGGTTAATCTGGAAGTTATAAAAGCATAAACTTCGTACATTGTTGGAGTTGCCAGACATTGTTTAAAGAGTACATACATGTAATTTTTATATTAATTAGTATTGTATTTGCATACAATGGAATATCTGTTGCATTTAAGTATTTCATTATCTATAATATGTACTTATAAAAAGCAATAATTTTATTTGAATGTATTGAATTTCTTTCATGTAATAACAGATGAAACAATGTACAAATTATGTCTGGACATATCATTAATTTTATATAGCCAATATGACTAAATTAAAAAGGACAAGGTTTTGTGACATGGGAGGGGGGGGGGTGAAGCTGTATGTGACACTTTGTGACAGAGGGGGGAGGGGGGAGTCAAAAATCCCAAAAATGCTGTGACATCATTTAAGGATGGCCCCTTACAAATATGTATGACTTCATTTTCTTTAACAGACCTTTTGATGACACAGCCTAATCCTCTTTTCCACTACCTTTTTCTTCTAAACGTAGGACAACTGCAGCATAATTATTAACAAGTGCAGTATATGCATCAACTCCATTGGACACCCACCGTACTGAATACAGATACTTGAACTTTTTTTTGCTAATATGTCTGCTACTTTTCTCAAGTCTTTCAGCCTTTTGGGTGAGTTCTGGTGAAAGTTATACAGTTTTATCAGCACACTCAATTTCAGCAACAAAGGGAATATCTTTAATGGAATCCATTGTTAACACACAAATTCTTGCTCATTTTGAAAATTATAACCTGTTTTCCACCTCAAAATTTGGTTTTTGACCTGGTAAATCCACTGTACAAGCTGTTGAATATGTAACTAATCAAATACTTCAGGCCTTTGAAGAAAGGCACTGTATTTCCCTTACTCTGTGTGATCTTTCTTCAGCCTTTGATTGTGTGTCCCATTCCATTCTCAAGCATAAACTGGAGTAATACTATTAATGAGGTCAGGCTCAACTTTGTGGAATTTACTCATAATGAAACGAATACTTTGTGGTTTCCACAACTTTAATTAACTTTAATTCACCTGATGATGCTATGATCGTAGTGAAACCGGTCGTGTTTTATTAAAGTTGTGGAAACCACAAAGTATTCATTTCATTTGGAGTACTACGGTTTCCAAGGATCTGAATTGAAATTTGTGTTTATATCTGTCAAATAGAAAACAGACAGTTGAAGTCAATGGTACTCAGTCTGATTTCTTAACAGTAAAGCATGGTGTTCCTCAAGGTTCTTTACTTGGTCCTTTGTTATTTCTTATTATGATTAATGACCTATCTGTCAATGTTATTTCTAAATCAGTGTTATATGCTGATGATACTACCTTGGTTCAGAGATGTGAGTCCAAGTTATTATCTAAGGTAGTCCAAAGCCAAGCAAATGATTGGTTCACTGCCAACCAACATAACTCAACACCTGTTATGTAGCCTTAAAAATCCAGATGCAAATGACTCAATAAAACTACCTACTTGAGATATACAGTGAAAATCAGTAACACGAAAACGGATAACACGAAATATCGGTTAACACAAAATGCATGCTCAATTCATTCCAGATCTTATACTTTTTGGTGTATATTTATTCGCTTAATGCGAAACGGTTAACATGAAATATCGGTTAACCCGAAAATAATCTTTGGTCCTAATAAAGTAAAACCATGAGAAATTCTTCGGATAACATGAAATGGCAGTTGAAACACGGTTTTCAAATTTCTCATCATCGCACCAGGAGGGAAAATGCCACTACCTGACCACCTGAAACAAAATTTCACTCCATGACTCATTGGATCCTAGCATATCCCCCTCTCTCTCTCTCTCTCCCCTGTTCAGGGATCTTCCCCTTCACTTTTAAAAGGGACCAATGATCGAACTGACCCTTTCTCTCACCCACTCGATTCCTTCCCCCTCAATCCGATCTCCCCTTCACTTTCTCACTCTATAAAAAGAGCCCCTCTGACCCTAGGATCACCAATATTCTCCCTGTGACAACAATGCTAACTTGGTCTGTCTCATCTGAGAATATATCAGCCGAAGAAAGGATCACGGAGATCGATCGAAATCATCAGGAGAAATCTCAAGCATGCATAGGTAAGTACAAATATTTTTATTTTATGTTTCCCCTTATGGACATTAAATCTTATAATGAGAAATTTACTGACTTTTGTTATTTTGAATAATTTTCTCTGTAACATATCTTGGGTTTAAATAGGTTTAATAAAAATGTACTCATCTTCATAAAGTTCGCTTCTGTATGGAAAGGATAGTTCTCTTCTATATCCAAATGCTTTATCGATGTAAATATATTTTACAGTATGGTAAATTTTGGTTTTATGATATATAGTTCGCATTTTTTAAAGTTTTCCTTTTTCTCTCATGGTTTCCAGTAGTAAGCTGTCCATCCACGAGAGAGCAGAGGTGCGGGAATTTCTGAGTGAAATTATTTAGATTTATAGTAAACACCCTGATTTTAACTGTAAAAGTTATGTATGTAAGTTATGTAGTTATGGCATTATATTTTCACGACAATTATTAATGTATATATGTAGTAAATATAATATTTAACTAAAG
The DNA here is from genome assembly GCA_028673005.1 of Tanypteryx hageni. Lineage (NCBI taxonomy): Eukaryota > Metazoa > Arthropoda > Insecta > Odonata > Petaluridae > Tanypteryx > Tanypteryx hageni. The sequence goes on from CM054115.1 coordinate 35,340,029, forward strand.
ATTTTCCTGGACTTAAAATAATTGTATTTTGCACAAGTAGCTCATAGAGTACCATACATTTATCTCCAATATGATTTTATGTTTTAAAAATTTACCTTTTGAAAAACATTTAGCATTAAGATCGGTTAACACGAAATGTTTTTTCGGTCCCGTGCATTTTGTGTTAAGTGATTTTCATTGTACATAGCAAACTTATCTGGAGCAGTCATGTATCAGCAATCTCTAAGAAATTGTCCAGATCTCTTTATCTGCTTTGGAGGCTTAAAACGTGTGTCACTGATGAATACATTACGTATGCTTATTATGCATTTTTTCACAGCCACCTTAGTTATGGTTTAAAACTGGGGATATGCCGCTGATGCTAAACACATATTTACCCTACAAAAAAGGCAATTAGAGTTATGACTAACTCTGGCCCACAAGATCATTTTAAACCTCTTTTTAAAGAACTGGGTATAATGAAACTGTTTTGTCTTTATATATTTTATAATTTATTATATGTTAAAGCATATCTTCATGCATGCATGCCAAGTTTGGTGGCTCTAGGGCAACCATGTGGATTTGTATAGCCGGACAAACATACAAACCAACACACTTTCTGAATTACAATGAAACCTCTATTAAACGACCACGGATGGTTCCACTGAAAATTGGTCGTTAGGAGGGGTGGTCGTTTAATAGCGGGATTGTTAAATGGGTGGACTATTTAAAGGTTATATACATACTACATATTTCATTAACGTACATAGTATTTTATCATATCTAATAATTGACTTTCAAAGCTCATAACCGCCGTTCTATAAACATTTTAAAGACATTGTGCTTTGCAGTAATTACCCAAATCATATATTTTAATAAGAATTTATCAATTAAACAAAAATAATGGACAGCTCAGCGATGAAATCAATTAAAGAATATTTTAATGTGGAGTTATGAGAAATAAAAAGATAAAAAATGCTTAATATTCAAATAATATCCTTTATTTTACACAAACCACAACTCCGCAACAATTAATACCTTCAGGAACTTTTTACAGTTAGAATTAAACAATTTAACATGGTCTTCATTCAATGCTTCTGTGAAAAAAATTGTTCAAAGAACTCCGTGTCATTTTTCTGCACTTACTCCCGATTATTTCTTTTTCAAATGCACCCTTTAATTCCACAAAAAGTTGATTCATTTTTTCCCCATAACAATAAGATTCACTTTTCTGTCCTTTATGGCACTTATCTAATAGGGACAAAATGTCCTGGGGAGACAATGCTTCTTCAGCTTCCACAGACCGGGAGTCTTCATCGTCATCATCATCGTCAGCAGTATTACCACTACAGGGGCCTAATTGTAAAGAAGCGCAGATGACATTAAATTAATTGAAATTGAAATTCCACATTAGAAAAAATTATTCAAAGATGTATACCGAAAGATCTAACCAAACGAATTATGCAATAAGGACTCCTCCCAGTCACCGCTGCAGTTGTCATAGCAATAGACATCCTACTCCAAATATCTTTCATTGTAGGGGACCCCTGCTGCCTGGGCAATTGTTTCAAGACCATCTTCTTCCTTTTCACTATCACAATCGTCATTTTCATTTTCTAAAACCCCACACATTTGAAAACATCTCACAATGGTCCTTTGTTCAATGCCGTTCCATGCTGCAATCACCCACGAGATAGCATCACTAACAGTGATTTCTTTTCCTAATTGGGATGCGGTTGTTGAATCATCCATTCTTGCTATCAGGTACTGAAGCACTTTTTTCTGATATTTAAGCTTAAAAACTTGAATAACTCATGTCGTATGTTTCATCAACTAAGCTGTCATCTTCAGCACTGACAAATGTATTGAGGGTGGAGGGGGATATTTATACTAGTGCTGACAGTTGGAAAAGTGGGAGGGGGGAGGGAAGTAAAAAGTGTGTATTGGGGATGGGGTCAGAGTCATGATTCATGTTGTTGTGTTGACAGTTAGAATAGTGGGAGGGGAAGGTAAGTGAAAGGTGTGTATGTAGTAGGTTAACTGAAATCAAGGAGAGTGGGGGTTGGGGTCTGAGTCGTGATTCATGTTGTTATTCTGCTATAAATCCTTTCATAGGTATCTAGTTTGTTTGGAATGGAGACTATTTTGAGCAGTTTAAAATTTTCCGATGTGATATGATGGTTGTTGGAAAAACTCTCATGCTTGTTGTCTTTACTGGTCGCTTAAGAGGGGGAAAATCTTCTATTAGTCATGGTCTTTGGTTGGGGTGAGGGGTGGTCTTTGAATAGGGGTAAAAAATACGTTAATCTTACGGAAATTGAGATCCGTTCACGAAAATTTGGTCATTAAGAGGGGTAGTCATTAAGAGAGGTTTCACTGTATAGTAAAGATTATATTATATTATATGGTTTATCCATGAGAAATTCATTCACACTGTAATACAATGCTCTTTTAACCTATATTGTACAAACTTTAAACCAACTAGGCTTCTTGCATGCCTAGATAATATAATTACTAATATTGATAATTGGTTCTATGAGGTTAATGTATATGATCTCTCTCTTTCTGACCACTCGGCTGTATTAATCAAAATTTTGATTGATAAGTTCTCTTTCAGCAGTAAAAGTAAGTTTTTTTCTTTTAGACATATTACTAATCAGGCGGTCCATCTTTTTAGAAATCTTTTAAGTGAGGTTGAGTGGGGAATCTTTATGCCGTCTTGTAATCCCACTTCTGATTTTCATTCTTTTTTGACATTTTTATGCAACTTTTTAAATTTTGTTTTCCTGTTACGTTTGTAGATTAAATCCTAAATCAAATAAGTCCAAGGTGAAATGATTTACACCTGAGCTTCTTTCTATGAGAGAGAAGTTACTAACTATGTATGATATGTTCAAACGTACAAATAATGAACTTGATAAAAAACGGTATCTGAATTCAAGAAAACTTACAAAAATACAGTTACTATTAAAAAGAAAAGTGCTACTGAATCATTCATCAATAATTATACTAACAGATGTAAAGCAGCCTGGCATATCATCAAAAATGAAACAGGTCTGATCGTATCTCCTATAGCCACATCAATTTCTCCCGATGAATTTAATAAATATTTCATTTAAGGCAAAATTTATTTAATTGATTTTGTTTTTTAAATATGTCCGAGCTGAAGAAAAGCCATAAAAAATAGGTCTGTTTTGTTCCTATGTGCTAAAACACTAGTTTCTCAACTGCCAATATATTGGTTTGTTAATAAATCTAAATAAATCCCACTAAATCTCAACAAAGAATAAATCTCGTAAGCACAAAACACACTGGTCACACGAATGATATGATAGAAAGTGAAGCTATCTTACAGGATTTTGGGATTCCGGTAGTAACATGAATGACGTCACATATGTTTGCGTGTCACGAACGACTAATCGATCCTTATAAACTTTTAAAAACATAAAAATAAATAATATAAACTAATATTTTTGTTCTTCATTCACATCATCATTATTCTGTATGGTGTATACTACCATAGTAATAGGTTTTGAGAGATATAAAAATTTTATGAAACTAACTCATTGTCATTGTGTGCATAATAAATTTTTCCTTTCATTAGGAGTTAAAAATGGGTGGTTGTCTTATAATCGAATTCCTCTTATATTCAGGTATATATGGTATATGATCTATCTAACAACCTCCTTCAACAGATAATTTACTTAATTGCTGAACCTTTAACCTTACTCTTGAATAATTCTCTGAAATTAGGCAATTTTCCTGATTCCTTTAAACTGGCAAAGGTTGTGCCTATCTTTAAAAAGGGTTGTGATGATGATCCTGATAGTTGTCGAACTATTTCTGTTATCTCTACTCTCTCTAAAGTATTTGAGATTGCTATGTATAATCAATTGTAAAATTATTTTGAATCACAATCTGCTCTCTCTTGCTCAGTTTGGTTTCAGAGCAGGCATTTCTTCAGCTCTTGCTGTTGAGACTCTTGTCAATATGAGTTTATCAGCTTTTGAAAATAAGGAATATACTTCTGTAATACTGTGCGATCTCACTAAGGCATTCAGAAGAGAACTCAGCTTGCCTCTGTTGACTGTCTGATATCTGAAACTCTTGAAATTAAGTCGGGGGTGCCCCAAGGCTTGGTTCTCGGTCCTTTCCTATTCCTGGTCATGATTAATGATGTTTAATCTAATACTGTGTTGTATGGAGATGATACCATCCTTGTGAATCGTGATCCTAATTTTGTAAATGCAAAAATTATATCATCTCTTTCTCTAGATGCTGCCAAGACTTGGTTCAGTGCCAATGAACTCTTGCTGAATGATAACAAATCACAGAAAATTGTATTTTTTTGTGTGACCTAATAAATGCAAGCAATATGCACCCTGTAAAGCTTTTGTGCTTTCAGCTAGATTCAAAATTGTCCTGGAATGACCATATCATTCATATTGGTAATATCTCTCTCAGGTATTATACATGATTAGGAAACTAAAACCTGTAGTTTCTTACAACTATCTAAGATCTGTATATTTTTAATTCTTCCATTGTCATGTGACCTATGGAATCCATCTCTGGGGACATGAACCTAATGTTAAATCAATCTTTGCCCTGCAAATAAAGGCAGGATAATCTGCGGGTATTCATTTAGAGAACATTGTAAACCCCTATTTATCCAACTTGAAGTATTAACTGTTCATAGCTGCTTTATACTAGTATATGCTAATCTAATCCATGTCAAAACTAACTTGGGAACATATGTTACCTGGTCCCAAATCCACTCATATGATATGATATCCAGAAATCTACTTGATGTTCCACGAGTTAGACTTGGTCAATCACTGAACAGCTATAGCACCTCAAGTATAAGATTCTTCAACAGGCTTCCAGAAGAAGTCATAAATATAGTAAAATTTAAATCTGTAATTTTTTGCTGGTTGTTAAAGAAAGCCTTCTATTCAATCAGTAAATTTTTTGAATGTGAGATGGATTTTTAATTTTAATTTAATATTACACCATCTCTGATATTGTAACTGACGTTTCCTATGTTTGCTTGTACAAACCTACTGGAATAAATAAATATTATTATTATCATTATTATTATTAGCATTTGCTTAGCAGTCATTTTTTCACTCTGTTCTTAAATAACTGAGGAGAAAAAAGTGATTTTATTTCCTTTGGTAATTTGTTGAAGATAACTGACGTCGAATGATGGGGGCACTTTAGGCAAAGAGTGTACGAATATTGATTCCAATGGATATCATTTTTAACACAGATTTGGTAGCTGTGGTAACCAGAATTGGTGGAGAATTTACCATGGTAATTTTTAACAAGTGGTACAGCTGAGGATATACAATGAAGATAGAGTTAGTATGTTGAGAAATGAGAAAAGGGGTTTATCAGGTATGTGAGAAGATAATCTAAATATTGCTTTTATGGCGTTTCTGTAATGAGAATGCCTTTTCAGATAGCTTAGTGTTGACCTAAAACATGACAGCATATGTAAGGTGAGAGTGTACCTTATCATGCAATTGTACAATGATTTTAAGATCTCTGAGGACACAATTAGTGCAAGCTTCCTGACCATGAAGATTCCTATGGCAATTTTTTAAATTAAAATATTAATCTCTATTAATAAAAGGATATGTGTGTGTGGACAGCATATCTCGAAAACCAAGAAACTTAGAGACTTAAAAAACTTGGTACACTTACTAATGGGTGCATGAGGATGTGCACCTCGGGGCCAGAAATTTGATTTTTGGTGGGAGGGGGAAAGGGGAGGGGGTGCCATTTCCCATATGATAACACATAAAAATCGATTTTTCAACTTACAGGCTTTTACTCATTTGCAAATTAAAATTATAAAGAATTGAGCTACGATCTTCGGACATGGAGCGTTTTAAAGAAAAATAAATAACATTTCTTATTCTTATCATCACATTTTGTCTATGATACAATATCGCTCAAGTTCTGCATTTAAATCATATTTATTTGAAAATTTTCAACTTTTTAATGATATGTTGCCTTCAAGGACATATCCAGGAGGGGTTCCGGACACCCCCCACACCTAAGTGTACAGACATTTGTGGAATCTGCGATAACCACACTACAAACTTGCTACATTGCCTCTTGCTATGCTGCTACTTGCTGCATTGAGTTATGGGAACTAAAAACGCTGTAAAAGTTTATATTATTTGAATAGGACTTTTATTTAATCAATTGCTGGAAATTGGTTTTTGGCCTCAGACCCCCCCGAAATAAATTTCTGGGTACGTGCATGGTTGCCTTGCTGACCATATCATTGTTAAACCTCGAAATTGTATTGTCTCCTTAATCCTTATACTATATGCATAAGGGAATACATGATTTGAATGCTTAAATACGAGAGAGAGAAGTAGAGAGAGGAATAAAGAAAGAAGGAGAGAGAGAGAGGGAGGGACAAAGTTAAATGTTCCATAAATTAAAAATAATTTTGGGCATATAAGAATTGTATAGTGTAATTTATTTCTTTATAATACAATTTCTATTCACCCAAAACTATTTTTCCTCTCTGTAACACTCAATTATGTGAATTTTATATTTATTGTATACCTATTAGTGCCCATAAAAGTTAACTTCATTAATTTTTATTTAATTTGTACTTAATACTTAATTCATGCATATCCATCATATCTGATGGGCAATTACGATAATGTGAATATAAACGTCAAGAAATCTGGTAAACAGTGAATGACATACATTAGTGTTATTTAATATGGGATTGAGGTGAGAGGAAAGAGAAGATTTTTTGGTGTGGAAAATTAAATATGTTGTTTTATCATTATTTATCAATAGTTGGCACCAGTTCTTCATTTCTTTGGCTGTTACATTAGCACCTTCAATTAAATCTGACAAGTTATCTACAGTGACTAGATTGGAAATGTCATCTGCATGTAAAATAGGGATACATTTGGAAAAATGACTGGGTAAGTCATTCATATATAAAATGAAAAGTAGAGGACTAAGAATGGATGCCTGAGGAACTCCAATACTTAATTTCATTGAACTGGAATATGTTTTTACACTTCTCTTTGTCATTTTTTGAGAGAAATTAACAATTTGGCATTGATCCCTTAAGAAAGACATGATCCAATTTAAAGCAATGTCTGAAATGCCTAAGTTAAGCTTATATTTCAAGATGTTGTGATCAACATGATCAAAAGCTTTACTTAGATCAAAGAAAATACCCAGTTCATACTGCTTTTTATTTAAAACTTGAGCAATATTGTCAATGATCTGAAAGGCAGCTAAGGATGTAGATTTTCCCTGTCTAAAGTCATGTTGGTTTTTTGATAGTACATTAAAAAAGTTAAGATAATCAATCAAATGATTAAAAAATGAAATTTCCAATATCTTACAAAACAGAGAGAACAGAAATTGGTCTGTGATTATTGGAATCATCTAGAGAGCCTTTTTTAGGGATGGGAGATACACAAGCAAGTTTAAGATCAAATGGAAAATGTCCCATGCAGAAAGACAAGTTAATTATATCAGAAAGGGGTGCAGAAACAAAATTTGAAGGCTTTGACAATTGGGATTGGAATACCATATGGATCACAGGAAAAGGTGTTATCAAAAGATTTAATTATGCTGATTATTTCAAGTGGACAGATAGGGAATAAGGAAACTGAATGTGGAGTTGAGCTACTTTTTGAAGGTAAAGAAGAGGCAGATGAAATACCCTGTGGAATAATATTGCAAAACTGAGAATTGAAACTCTGCAGTATATCCTCAGGGTCTGAGATTAAATTTCCATTAAAATTGATGTAAGTGGGGCTAGATATATAGCTTGAAGCTTTGGTATTCTGTTTAATGATATTCCAAGTTGACATTATATTTTTAGAATTATTGATGTAATCCTCATTGGAAGCTTTCCTACAATTCAACAAACAAGTTTTAAAGCCTTTATATACCTGCAAATATGTACCAGACTTGAATCAACAAACTTACTTTTGTAATGAAGACCGTGTACATGTTGAGACATGGTTATAAGTTGCTGAGAGTACAGTTTATGTTTGGCATTGAATATTTTGTTTTACCTACCCTTTTCAGGAGAAAGCTGCATTAAAAAATACAGTAAAGATATTCATGAGGGTTTTGAATTTTGATTCAACTCCACAGGCATTGAAAATGTCATCCCAAAGCTCTTGCAGCAAGAATAATGCAAATTTTTTAATTGATTCATCAGAGAAAACCTGTTTGGTAATAAACAAAGGAAAAGACTTTGGAGGAGACATATGAAAATTTACTGATACATTTAATCCTAAGTGATCAGAAAATACAGTATTCTAAGTGTTACATGAGAAATAGGAAAGAGGTAAATTTGTGATCGCATAATCAATAAGTGTATGGCACTGCAAAGCAATCCTTGTTGGCTCATTGTTAACAATTTGAAGTCCAAAAGTTGATAGAAAGTTTAGAAGGTCAGTCTTAGCATATGAGTTTCAAAAGATCAATGTTCAGGCCACCAAACAAGATAAGACACAACTTTTTTCTGGGTGATAAAGTTTAATGATATCACTGAGAGAAAGTAGAAAATCTGTCACATTGCTATTAAGAGGGCAATAAATGGATATTACTGCAAACACATATATTTACCCTTAATAATGCCATTGACCATTCAAAGACTCTTTCAATACTAAAATTGGCATTGAAGCATTTCATATTCATGCTAAGCCAACAGTAAATAGCAACATCACCATATTTATGTAATTGTTGACAAAAGGAGGAGATGAGGTTATAGCCATCCACATGAAAAACAACTAACTCATCCTTCAATAACCAATGCTCAGACAGCAGAACAACATCAATATCGAGTTCTTGAAGCAAGAGTTCAATAAAATAGCCCTTATTCCTAAGACACTGAATATTTCTATAGAAAAGTTTAAAGCTAGAGAGTCAGTAACCAAAGCAATGCAACTATCAGAGCCTAATCACTTATTCTTGGGCCTTAAAATAACAGATTGCAACTAAGTTATTGGCTTATCACTAGGACTACAAACAGTTTTTTCAATAACACTGCTTGAAGGGACATGCTGCTGATCAGAGCACTTATTTGGCACATAGGATGATGATTTTACCTCAGCAGTGACTGGTTCCCTGAAGACAGAAACTGGGTTTCTTATCTAATTACAAATCTTAAATTTTTTAATGGGTGACTGTTGATATCATTTAATATTAAGAAGGATGATTAAGTGGCCCTACCTCACTTCTTTTGTATTTATAGATTGTTTACCGTAGCAATGCAAGAAATAATGAAAGGGATGAGATATAAAATTAAAATATAAACTTCATCTGTTTTCTGTCTACCAAAATTATTCATATAATACTGGCAATGGTAGCAATATAGGTATAAATAAAGATTAATATGGATAATAAATAGCTCAAAATGATTACAGAAATAAAGTGATACATAAAGTGGATGAGATGATTTTATTGATTAATTATTTATTTTTAATTTTGCATGTTGTACATATAAAACACTTAAAGCCAGGAATGGAAAAAATCTTAATAGATAAGGAAAAAAATAAATATTAGATGCATGCAAATGATAACTAAAGAGTAACTAATGATTTCTTTTCAGAAATAAAATCTTCCAGCAATTCAAATCTTCTCCTTTTATCTGTCAAATAATTTTCAGAATTGAAAAACACCTTTCAACACTTGCTTTTGTGGCAGGCACTACAAAAGCTATTTTGGCCAAATCTAGAGTTGTAGGTGGCTAAATTTTATTCATTTCCAAAGAGCAAACAAAAATGTTTGTTTTATTGGAAACCATTCATTATTATCAAATTTGCCTAATTGAAACATTATATCAAATTTTCAATGTTTCGCTAAAATACAGTCTGCTTATTTTATTTTTCTGAAAGCAATAACTCTACTTCATCCAACACTTAATAGTCAACAGTACTAAATGAAGCTTGACAGTTATGATTTGAAACGCTGATTGTGTTAGGTGACTGAAATTTTATCAGTTGCTAATTAATCTATTTTAATCTATATTAATAAAAGGCAATGTGTGTATGTATGTGGACAGCATTTATCGAAAACCAAGAAACTTAGAGACATTAAATTTGGTACACTTACTAATGGGACCATGAGGATATGAATCTTGGGGCCAGAATTTTGATTTTTGTGGAGAAGGGGGAAGTGGAGTGGGGTGCCATTTCCCATAAGATAACACATAAAAATCGATTTTTTGACATACAGGCTTTTAGTGTTTTTCAAATTAAAATCAGAAATAATTGACCTACAATTTTCTGACCTAGACCATTTTAAAGAAAAATAAATAACATTTCTTATTCTTATCATCACATTTTGCCTATGATACAAAATCGCTCAAGTTCTATGTTTAAATCAAATTTATTTGAAAAATGTAAGCTTTTTAATGATATGTTGCCTTGCCGACCATGTCAATGTTAAACCTCAAGATTGTAATGTCACCTTAATCCTTATACTATACGCATGAGGAATACGTGCTTTGAATGCTTAAATATGAGAGAGAGAAGTAGAGAGTGGAATAAAGAAAGAAGGAGAGAGAGAGAGGGAGTGAAAGACAAAATTAAATGTTTCATAAATTAAAAATAATTTTGGGCACATAAGAATTGTATGGCATAATGTATTTCTTTGTCATTCAATTTATACTCACCCAAAACAATTTTTACTCTCTGGAACACTAAATTATGTGAATTTTATATTTATTGCTTACTTTTTAGTGCATTTAAAAGTTAGTTTTATTAATTTTTATTTCAATTTTAACTTAATACTTAATTCATGCATACCTGCCATATTTGATGGGCAATTACCCTAGTGGAGAATTTTTTAAAAACTTTTTTCTTTTTACTATTAACAACAAAATTTGGTATATGTGTCCAAATATGTACTGGCAAGTAAAGGACCTCTTCTAATTACATTTCTTTCACAAGTTGTTAATTTCTTGCTCAAGATCTAATGTATTTTCAACCTTACCACTTTATAATGTATCCAGACATTATAACAATTCATCCATTGAACTGCAATACTTCACATACTATTTTCATGAGTTCCAATATATTCACAGCATTTTCAATTTTGGACCAATTACACTCCAATAAGTGCAATTCTTTAATAGATACTGCTAAATCTACAAGAAACGACTTTATCTCTAGCAAGTAGTTAGCGTCATAAAAGTAGAACCCATTTGGTTTCTCAATCCATTGTCACTTTTCTTAGTTTTTCCCTTTTGAGGGGAACCAGAATAGAGGAAGGTGATAATTTTTTCACATTTAATAGAGCTGTAAGTATTGTGTGCAAAATAACAACCACATTTCTCGTGAACATTTTCCAATAAATAGGGATCATTTGTTTTTAATTATCAAACAGGGATGTAGTGATGTAACCTCCCAACTGTGGGGAGCCAGCATTGTCGAAATATTTGGAGGGGTACACCAAAATAAAATAATTCATTAAAAATAGTAATACTATGAAAACAATGTTTTAACTATTTTTTATCACATTAGTTATACAGATGAAAGGTAATTTTGTATGAAGTGTAAAAACATACAATACTATATAATATATATATATATATATATATATATATATATATATATATATATATATATATATATATATATATATATATAAATCTAACTGAAAGTTCTGAGACACTACCTCTGGTTACCTTCCTATACTCCATTCCAAACGTGTTTGCCATGACCTCACCATGCCCGTTCACATGCTTTTAGCCATCTGCTCACATGCCTAGGGCGATCTGTTCACGTGCTCTGACTCGAGCTCCTTGTGCAATGGCTTTCTGTGCTTGCTCCTTTCTCCCCTACTCCACTTCCCCCACTGACCAGGGCATAGCTATACTCCCCTTCATGGCCTGCATGTGCCAACAGAGAGGAAAGCGGTGATCAGGTTTTTTCGCAGTTGATCGGGTGAAGTCAGCGACGAAGCCCCTTCCTCTACCCACATTGCTTGTCGTAATGGTTCATGTGAAAGACACATGACGTCATGGCAAACACATTGGGAATGGAGTGCAGTAACACAAACCCTACTGACTCATAACGTTATCTCTCAATTTCCTGTTTTTTGTTGTCTGACACAGATGCTTTCTGGTCATGGTGACCCAGGGTGACCCCTCACAGTCAATTATTTCCATTGTTTTTTTAATATTAATTTTTAACCTTTTTTGTATGAAAAACTTGAGTTTCAATTAAAATGTAGGGTCAAAAGAACTTAAGGGACCATAGCTTTGGGCGTCACACACATTCAAGATTTATGCTCATACTGTTCGGATTCGGTTAAGATGACACAATTCTAATTTCAAACATTCCATAAAGGGTAAAGGTGGTAAACCTAATATCCACTATGCATCATTCCAAATAACTGTAAATTACATGAAACCAGTGGTTGTAGTATTTTATTATGATGTGAAGGGTGCAGTAGATGAGTTAAGCTCATCTTATTCAGTTGTCAGGAAAACAAAATGTTGGCTGTCTTTTTTTATTTTTTAATATTAGTATTATAAATTGACAAATTATTTTGAAAGATAACTGCCAAGAAGAGTTGGTTAGATGACATTACCTGAAAACACTTGCCAGGGAACTGATCATAGATTATCTGAAGAGCAGATTGGCAATTCAGTCCTTGCTCTGACAGCTGCGTGCAAACATTTCTGAAATAATTGGGAACATGTTCGAAAATATTCCAGACTCAATGCCAAATGGTCAAAAACCACAGAAAATAAAAGTATGAATTTTGTACTATTAACATTATTACCAAGACCTACCACTCATACCCAGTCTGTCTAACACATGTACATGATAAATGTATGCGCTGAGTGTAAACTCAGATAGTATTTGCATGTATAATTTGTGTATAATGCAAGTATAAAATAAAAAGTGTTATGGTAAAATTTGAAATTAAATAGTATTTTATGAATCCAATATTTAGAGCACTATTTTCGGCTTCCTTTAAACACAATTTTCTAATTATTTTTTCATCAAATAAGCTTTTTCCATAATTAATATGAGACTAACAGGTCTGGATTATAAGCCTTTGATGAATAAAGTTATAAAACAGAAGGTATTCATTGTGAAATTGGGGTTTTCATTGTTAGATCATTGTGAATTGACATGACCCAAATCATTGGTCTAATAAGCGCAACCATATTAAATTTTAAATATAATATTCAGCAGGGAGGCCAAGGGGGGGGCCGAGAACTTATAAAGGAGAGCCATATCTCCCACAGACTCTCCCCTAGTTAGGTCCCTGTTATTAAACCAAACCATTTTTGCATAGACTTTTGGTTCAGTTCGTACTTCTGTAAAAAAATAATATTTGGTTTCAGTGCAGTTCTTGGTTTGACAAAATAGTGTGGTTCAGTTTACTGCTCTGCCTCTGGTATACGTTCAGCTTTTGATATGATAGGAAGAAGAAATTAGTGTGTTACATCGTTTATATAAATTTCATCTTATGGAAGCAAAAATAAACTAATATAAACTATTGTCAAATAAAACAATTAATTGAAATTTAAATAAATAAAATTTAAGCATTAATTCTCAGATTATTAACTGAAAAATTTCCAATTTATGGAATGCAAGACGTGGTTTAAGGATTTAGATTCTAAATGTTACTGTTTAAACCAGTATCTCATAAATTTAAGCACCAAAACCATCAAAATAAGGAAATTTGAAAATGTTAAAAAGAAAAAAAAACCTTTCCCATGCATATGAGCTGCCTAGAACTTAAGTGGTATAAGTCAATAAATGGTCAAAAATAGGTTATATCTCTAATCGAATAAATTTTAATATTATCTGCTTGGGGATTTAATGGTTTAAATCATAATTCATTTTTCTGCAAGAGATGCCAGTGGATATTTTTAGTGTTAAGAGTTATTTCAAATTCAGTTAAGGTGTAAGTGGTATAAGTCATAAGCTGTCAGTGAATATTATGCACGTTTTATAGTTCTCTATTAGAAATAATTAGAAATCATTAACACATATAAATATTATCAGACATCTTATTCCAAACTTGGGATTCCATAACTTATACAATAGTGAGGGCCACATGTATGCGTGGGATGAGACTGAAGGATCTTGTGGATCCCAAGAAATTGCTGCTTGTTTGAATAAACATGTAGTCTTTTGATGCGAACATGAAGTACATTATTGCATATAGTGACTCTTGCAAAGGACAGAACAGAAATTTAAAGATAGCATTATCTTGGATGAGAATAGTTCTGTCTAACCCACATATCGAAACTATTGATCATAAATTTTTGGTATCAGGTCATTCATTTTTCCTGAACGATAGAGACTTTGGGATAATAGAAATGGCTACAAAAGAAACATGATTTACTTACCGGAACATTGATACAATGCAATTAAAACTACACAATGAAATAAACCTTTAATTTCACACAAGATAGAAAAGATTTTTTATCTATAACAAAATACTTGAATCAGCAACAACGAAAAGAAAAGTCAATAAAGAAAACATCAATGTAAATTGGTTGGCAATTCAATGGATGCAGTTTAGGAAAAATTCTCTATAGGTACAAGATATTTTACAAAGAAATATTATCAGAAAAAATTGAATTCTATGTCTTAAACAAAATCTAGTCGTGGTTGCCCCAAGATCTTTATCAAAATCCAACAAGAACCTTTGTATTTGGTTCTTAGACCTGTATCAAATCTTAAAAAGAGAGATAGTAAATCTTCTTACATATGTTCCAACTATTTATCACTCATTTTTCATAACATTAAACTCTGAGAACATTGATGATGTAGGTCCACCGCCCGATGGAGAATAAAGGAAATAAAAATATTTTATTTATTTTTAGTTGCTACCTACATGCTTGTATTAACATGTCAAATTTCAACATTTTTAAATTTTATTAAAATAAACCTTTATATCTGAGTTTTCTTGAAACTAATCACTGATTACAGGTAAAAAATGTTTTGACTTAGGTAAGTCATTCACATTATATTTATAAATGCTCTTACTAAATGATACAAGTCAAAAGAGGGTTAAAAACATTTATGATCTTGAAGAATCCACCAACGACCATTAGGAAATAAAAATCTGGAATTTTCTAAGTAAGCATAAGCAGTGTTTAAGTTAGTATCTTTCACTCAACTTTTTCATTTAATCTTAATGCGAAACCTTAAATATCTCAAAACATGATAAACTTGACTTATACCACTTAAGTTCTAAGCAGCTTATATATACATGTATATTCGCGCAAAATAGATAAATGCAAGAGAATTTACATTAAAATATGTAATATATTGCTTTATATTTTAGTAATACAATACATATCAGAGTTCAATTAAACTTATTTGAAGAAATTTGCACGGAAAAAAGTCCGTTACATTCTTTGGGGAAAGCTAAGACCCTAACCCATCCCTTTTCCTCGATTTAAGTCGTAAAATAATAAAATTTCTTTTAGGACAGAAATGGAAGTTGATTTAAAAAAATAGGCGAACGCTTCAAACCAAATACAATCTGTCCCACTTAAACATTCGTTTCGTCCTTCAAGAACTATGAATGCAAGCGTAAATACGCATTTCTATACCTCTCTGAGGGCATAAAATTCCAAAAACAACGAAGTTTCTGCGTGATGATTTAATTTTAAGGATTTAATTTTCAAAACAAAGGGTTACTAAAGCACATCGAAAATGGGTTGGAATCGCAAGCATTAAAAAGGGACGGATTCGGTCTTTTACATCATTGTTACAGCTTAATATACTTGTCAACATTTTACACTTCGCCAAACTCCAAGTAGTTCATATGCAGTACGACTCAAACCAACCGATCTGATTTAACGCAAATAAGGTAAAAGTTACAATCATTGATTAATTTAAAATACGCGGGTATTGCTTCAAAAAAGAAAATTAGTCGAATGTTTACTGCAGTATTGTTATTCATCTATATTAATCCTCAATACTCTATCCCATATATCGGCAACAGGCTGCATACGACTCACGAGAGCATGTTATGTTGCCTGCAGAACTATGGTTATAAAGCGACTCGAGAAATTTAGCAGATAATTTTACGTTGTTTAATTTAAACTGCGATGAGAAAAAATTTTTAGTGAACTTTTTTACGCGAAGAATATTTTAAAACTTGACTTTCGCTGATATTATACTTATGACGGAATCTCTAGATAACTTGTGATGTAAAGACTGATCCGAGCCATCAATGCATTTTACAATGTGGACCGCCGAAGAATGCGGATCACCATTCGGAAATGGTTGTCAAAACTTGTTATAGCCCATAACCTGAAAGGAATTTAATGTTTTTTAGGTTGAGTACGATTTTTTTCTATCTTTCAAATAGAAAATCTAAGATTCTCTTCATGAAAAATATTTTATATAAAATCAATATAATTTACCCATTATGTATATCACGTCATTCATTAGTAAATTTAAAAAATATTATGGAGGGAATCTTCTGCTACAGCAGCTTGATAACATTTCTTCACCCAATCTGTAACGAAAAAAGGGAATTTATTATTTATTCATATGTGTATTAAAGTTTAATAATACATAGATTTCATCCTTGAAAGAGATGGATTGATATTTCATGAGTCATAGGTCACAATAGAGGTTGCCACAACTAGGCAGTACAAGTCAATAAAACTTTCTGGACGATAAAAGAAAATTACCTTATATAAAATCCCAGATCTGTCATTCCGAAACGCTCGAATGTTGAGGCCGCTCTTAAAGAGCGGGAGGTTCGAGAACTGTTTACGATAAAATGTGTACGATATATTCTTTTATTATCGGTTGTTTTTTTAACGACAATGAAGAAGGTATACAGATACAACTTACTAATTATAAGTGATTTATAGACACAATTTGTATTTATTGGCGCATTTATGATAAGGTAGGTACATTGTTATAACAGCAAATATTGCGTGAAATTTGTTTGATGTAGTAAATGGGATGAAAATGAATATGCGGAGTATTGTAATAACGAAAGCGCTCCAAGCGACCGCAATTTGCCATTCGTTCTCAAGAGATGACAATTTCCCATCATTCCAGCTTTTGCCGTTACAATCAACAAAGCTCAAGGTCAAACTTACGATCATGTTTCTATCTATTTGAGAGAGCCCGTCTTTTTACATGAACAGCTGTACGTTGCATTGTCAAGATAAAAAAATCGAAACAACATCAAAGTCTTGATTAAGGAAAATTCTGCACAAGATCAACTGCTTGGCACTGATGAATGGTTTACAAAGAACGTTGTTTTGCAATAAGTATTCCAAAATTAATGAATAAAAATTAGATTTAAGTTTGCTCACAAACAAAATTAAAAAAAAATATATACAATAATCGCTGCTTTTCAGGACTACTGCAACAATTCCGTCCTAGGACGGGTTATCGGCTAGTAATAACATAAAATGGTCCTGCACTATAAAGTAGATCGAAGAAATAAAAATTCAGATATAAGAGTCTAAACTATGCAAATATGGAAAAAGAAA
Source organism: Tanypteryx hageni (assembly GCA_028673005.1). Lineage (NCBI taxonomy): Eukaryota > Metazoa > Arthropoda > Insecta > Odonata > Petaluridae > Tanypteryx > Tanypteryx hageni. The sequence goes on from CM054115.1 coordinate 35,357,517, forward strand.
AATAGGGAGTAAAATGTTACAGTTGATAGATGAAGTGAAAGGAAAAGAGAGCTACATGAAGAAGTTTGTGGAAAATAGGAGTATGGAAAACCAGGTTTAACCAAGAATAATCACGGATGATGATGATATATACACACCTTATTACTACTTGCAGAAGCTGTTTTAATTGAAATATGCTTGACATTTAGCAAATATTTAAACAAAACCTGCTAAAAGCGATATTGATATTTGTAACACAGCAAACGGGCAAAAAAATTGTTTTATCCAGTTTCCCCTATTTTATTAAAAAGAAATAACGAGGAAAAGCCTTTCCACAACGGAAAAATTTTTGTTTAAAAAGTATTAATTTCCCATAAAAAAATCCAGTAACGATTACAGATAAAGAAGGATAGACATTTTTTCATAAGATATACCCTAACTTGCAAGCATATCTAAGAAGCGGCACTGCTATGGGGGCTAGAGATGTCTGTTCTTTATTTTTTGATTGTATGTAGGTAGAAGAGACAGCGCGTACGAGACAATTACGGAGAAACAATGAGATAAGAAACAAGATATAAGTGTATTATAATTAGAAATTAAAATATATACTATTTTGAGTGGAGACTAGCGGTCCGCCATCAATTCCGAAATAATCAAGTACGGTCTGTCATATGTTTTAAAATAATTTAAATGGGCTAGGGAGAGTAGGAGAGGCTGGACGCATATAAAAATTATGTATGGACAACTACTTTCAATGGAAAACAATGGTAAATAAAACAGAAACATCAACTGAGCCGAGGTTTCATGACACAAGGGGAGAATTCCGGATTTCGGGAGTTTCCTGATTCCGGGATTGCAGATTTTTAACATTAAAATCTGCATCAGTAGTCGATTTCGAGCATGTTAACTGGTTAATATCTATCTACTTATGCTTCGTAGAACTAGTTGAGTTAATGGCTATATCGAAAACCGGAAAAGCTGAGTTTCTGCGGTAGTAAATTTCAGGAGGAGCCATTATTGATGCATAAGCGTCTTGGACGAGACTCGGGAGACAGGCACATTTATCATGGGATACAAATACGCGGTCTCTTGCTGGAGAAATACTTTATTTTCATTTATTTTTACATCCCTCAGTCTGCAGCACGTTGACATGTGCGTCCAAAAAACGACGCAGGAAAACTTCTCGGCGCGGCCATTAAAAAGGTGGACGAAGGGTTGCGCGGAGAGGTAAGTGGAGAAGAAGTTGGGAGGGAGAAAGTGAGTATAACACGGGTGAGGGTAAAAAGGAGAAGGGGAGGGAAGGTAGGGGGGAGAATGGAGGAATGGGAGGGATGGAAGTGGAGTGAGCCAGCAAAAAGGGTCCTGTAGCATTTGCATGCGACGGATGTTAAGAACGGGAAAGGAAGAAGGGGAGCAGAGGGCGAAAGAGAGAGAGAGAGGTTTTTTGAAAAGGGATGGTGGGGAAGAGACTAAGACGAAATCTTTCACATGCAAATCCCTCTTTCGTCCTATACCCTTCGACATAAAAAGAGTCGAACGAATACCGTTCTCCTTTTGTTTTTTTTTTCAACTCCCTTGTAAGTCTCCGTCTTCCATCCATTCTCTTATGCCCCAAAGGGTCTTGGGAGTTAAAAGGGGAGGAGGCTGCGTTCTTTGGGATTGGGAAAGGGGTTTCAAATTTTTTTCTTAATATAAGATGGAAGACGGAAGCAATGGATGCAATCAAGAAAGTTCATTAAAATTATAATTGCTTCAATCTTGATGTAGCGAAAACCGGGAATACGTTATTAAAAATGCATACGTGTAATCGGCGTATTTTTTCGCCTCTTGCTGCCTTAAAATCCGCTGCTGTGAAATCCATTTTAACTATATTTTCACGATAGAAATGTGAATAAATACTTCATTGTAAAATACTTCGTTTCAATACACAGGGGATCCAAAAAGTCACAGCGCATTCGATTATTAAATTGTTTATTATTATTATACGTATTACATGTGAGCCAAGGGCACAGAGTTTTTTGGACACCATGTTTAAATTTGGGCAAGGAGGTTCAAGTTAATTGTCGTAGTATTGAAGTAATCTTTATTCCAATATGTGGCTTATAATTTCATGCACATTTATAAATTAACGTTTCACGATACCGCGTGCTTTAAATTACATTCTGAGCGCGACGATTTATTGGCTTAAAAAAGTCCTTGACTTTATGATATAATACTTCATGCATGAGAGATTCATCATTTATGTATCTTAGAACACTACAGTCGCACATTATTTGCAAGTCTTGTAGATAAAATTAACAAGTATTATAAAAATATACGTTATTACCATTAAGAGAGTAGTTATCTCAATATTTTAACAGCATAAACGCTTCAATTTGAACATTTTACACCTCGTGTCCGCACCCTTTTCAATGTGGCGAGCACCAAGTTACATTCTAGGGTACCCAGCGAGCACCACTATACTTTTTTAAAAGTAGGAGTGATCATAAATGAAATCAAATTAACGTCAAAGTGATTTTCGTACATGTAGAAAGAAAATAGGCGAACAAATCACATTAATACTACTAGGAGAGACGATTTTTAGCTTCGTAAATTTGTGCGGAAAAAGAGCTTAAGAGCACCGCGGTTTTCGCGAGCACCAGGTTGCGGACTCCTGTTTTAGACTCATCTAATAATGCTTATTTAATGGAATAAAATGATATGATAGCATTCTAACATCATCTACACTTTTTAAATTTTCATTTAATCATTATGAAAAATTCTTTGCTTAAGACAGGCATGCCAAACTGGTTTCTAAATTTTTTTTGCATAAGAGACGTCCAATCTACAAAAAGTCTATTATTTCCAACTTTGGTCCTTATTAAACAGCCATAATCCTAATGAGGCCCTTATATAAAATTCATTGTGTTAATGCCTCTTCGAGTTTGTCATTCCTGGCTTAAGAGGCGCCTAAATTTTTTCTGCGAGGTCAATTTAATTCTGAAAAATTTTCGACGTTCACAAACGGTTCTTAGATAATATTTTTTGAATCAAGAATCCCATATTCACCTTCACGATTGTTGCCGTTTTTACAGTTTTCTATGGGTAGGACGATTTTCCTTAATTCCATCCAAACAAAGAGTTATTCATTCGACTAAAATTTCCAGACTTTCGTATAATTTATATCCATTACTCATATTTTTGGCCAAACACATCGTCAAGATGAAAACTTTAAATACGAAGTAAAAGTTAAACGAGAGGGGGCTGTTAAGAGGAATGAATGCCTGAAACGAGAGAAAGAGCCATTGAATGGAAAAACGGTCTCCTCAATGAAAACTATTGAGAGCAAAAAGTGAACGCGGAGACGACATTAGCGTGCAGCAGAAGAGAATTTGAATATGGCAGCGATCATGAATGCGTTTTTGCTGAATCAGCCATTTTGAATCGAAAAGCGTGATCTCAACAATGGGCATAATATGGTGTTAAATCATTGGAAACTCACGAAGATATTGAAAATACGTTGGCTAGATTAATGTAGTGTTGTAAAATTAGAATGGACGTACTTATCGTGATGCTCAAGGAGATTGCATATTTAACGGTAGTTATTTAAAATGTATCTGCAATTTTACATGAAATGTGACATTTATGCAAAAAGAGACGTTTAAATCATGATAATTTATAAACAAAAGATCAGAACAAATTGAACCCGTAAACTAAAGATTAGTCGAATATGGATAAAATAAGGTGGAAATGGCTTACTCCATTAACAAGACAGGAAATTAGTTTAGAGGAAAATTTATTAAAATGAGAAGAATTTTTTATAGATGAGATGGGGACTTGGAATATTTGTTTAATGAGCTGTTTTTACCTATACTAATTTAGCCATCAATGTTAATGCACGATAATCCACAAAAATTTGCTCCTGTAAACTGGTATAAATGAAGTCATACTTAACAACGTAGATGCTATATCCACGAAGAGAGTATTTCCAGCAAGTATGCGTATCAGTACTGTGAAAAACTAAAGGAGTTTTCAATTTTTGAAAACAAATTTATCAGATGAATAATTTCAGCATTTTTTGATTGACTAACCAGTCACGAAAATAAAAATAGGACTCAAAATTCGTATACATCATAATAATTAAATAACGGGTAAGGAAGGAGCTGCCGAAGCAGACAGTAGATATATAGTATTTTTTTCAAAAAAGTTTTGTTAATACAGAGTATTAAAATTTATGCCCACTAGTATGATTAGTCTGAAATAATGTTATAAAATACCAAGGTCTCTAGCGGTTTATTTTTAAGAATCAGTTTGTCAGACAGAGAGATCTCCATAAGAAAACGTGGGCGAGACAAAATACTAAATCGATTGGCGAAAAAACTCTGCTTCGTTTAGGAGGTTTTAGCGCGTCAGACAGGTAGACAAGCGGGCATTCTGAAAAAGCCGCTAAAAATTTACGTATTTTTAAAAAAATTCTAAAAATCTAAATTTACTTGTTTATATAAATTTTAACTAAAATAATAACCAGTTTCTTGAAAAGGAGGAGAGCATGCCCCATGAGCGTAATATCCTGGGCGCGCCACTGAATTTCGCAGTAAATTTTATTGCATGAAACTCATTAAGATATCACATAATCGAATTTGAGCACATTTTTGGATAGAGCAGAAACGCGAAACGACTCATTTTCCGGGCAGGTTGCGAAATTAAGCCCGCTTAAGCCAATGCGGATGCACGTTCGTAATCATATAATACGACTTAAAACTCGACCATTTAATGAGAACGACTGCCTCGTAATTCGTACCTATGAAAAATATTTCGCGAAACTCGAAAATTTAACATCCAAATCGAGGAATGCATCCATCTGCGGAACAGAATGCATAGCATAAAGAAATGAAAAGACGAGAGCAACACAAAATTAACGACGTGCCATTCGAGATTATTCCGTAATTTCGAGATTTTTTCCCCCGATCCCATCAATTTCTCTTTTTTTCGTCGCGGGTGCATAGAGGTTTGCCTCCACTCAACGCAGTTTCGTTCGCGTAAGGGAAGAGGTGGAATAATTAGGAACGAAAAAATATTTGCGAGAGCAAGACACCGGGTATTTCGGGGAATATCAGCAATACGAGATTATAAAACGGTGATTTGGAGTACGGGGAGAGCGAAGGAATGTGCACGTAGGGCCGTGAGGATTGTGCAGTGGCGCGGCACAGGTGCACCTATATAGCCCGACAACCCTCTAGTTTTAGGGGTGTGTGTATATATATAATTAAAAGTAGTGATGACGGTGGCAATAAGGTGTTGGAGGAAGCCCAGTGGACACTTACCAGAGTTTGGCGAGCCGCTGGGGTGTTGAAGTAACACACGTAAAACACAATATATACATATATAAAGTCAGAGAGATGGAGGATAGGACGCGAGAAGGGACCCCCATATCTGCAGCACTCCTTAGTCATTTTTCTCTCCCCGCCCATCTCGCTTCGTCTCCCTCCAATCTCATCTCCCTCCTTCTCTCCACCACCTCCGGGGGCGCATTCTAATTACTCGTGTGCAGAGGCAAACAACCGAGGACAAGAAAGTCGAGCGTGGCCAGGGATGAAAGAGGGAAGAGAGAGAGGGAATGCGCCTCCCCGTAATGAAGAAAAGCCTCCCCATCCCACCGCCCTCCGCCTCCCATCCCCTCGCGAGCCCCGACTCTGCGCCCTACCCCCTCCCTCCTCCCCCTACGGCTCACCAGCCGTAAATTTCAGGGCAAAGCGGGCGTGGAGTAATAACGCTCTAAATTAATGAAAAGGTACTGTGCAAACATTGAACTCTTCCATTTTCCGAATCCCCTCCCCTTTCCCCTGCCGCTCTCTCTCTCTCTTTCGGCGCCCAAGGGTGGGGTGGGTGGTGCTGGTGCACGATGGGTGGCGGGGTTTTAGGGTGGAGCGAACGAGGCGAGGTCCTTTAGCCGCGGGAACGGAGAAAGTGCACAAGACGGGATCATTACTCGCATGGGTGCAGAGGAGGAGAGAAGGGGGAGGGGAGCTGATGCATGCACGCAACCCTTTTACCCTCCCACGTTCCCAGATGGCGACCCTGTCGCTGCAGTTGGAAGCAGACATACAGTGGACGGTGGAGGAAACATGCTGCGGGGTTCAAATCTTTGGCGTTCATCTTAAACTGGCTCCTGAATTTTTTTTCGCGATCCAAATTAAAACGCATTTTAATTCGGTACGTCTTTATCGCCAACAACATTCGAAGTTACAGAAAACCTAATATGGTGTATAATACTTCCGGAATTGTTTCATCCCCTTTGATTTATCTTAATATTTTAAATTGTCATCAATTTGTGAAATTTTACGCATAGAAGATAGAAGAACTAAGATTTAGAAGACAATGTGTCTTATTTTTGGATACATATATATCATTATATATCGACGTTTCTTACAGAGGAGGAGGAGGATATAACATATAGGAGGATACTAATGTTTAGGCACTACCAGATAAGCTGGAGATTCGAAATTTTTTTCTTAGGTAGGATTTTGTGCAAAACCGACTAGAAAAAACGAAAATCTTGAACAAGTGCAACAATACGGACGCTAAAAATTCGCAATTGTTTAAACAAATTTTCAAGGTTTATGTATTTCCGCATGTGCTACGGAGTTGAGATTTTTTTATAAGTAGAATTCGTAAAAAAACGAAATAGGGATTATACAAATTTTGATATTTTTATTTTTTGGCAGTTAAAAATTCTTAAAGTTTAAACAAATAGATAACTGTTTAGACATTACGAGATGAGCTAGGAAACTGAAATTTTCAAGTTATGTACAGAGTAGTGCATCTGCACAAATAAACATTTGAATCTCTCCATAAACATATTGTGGCAGCCGTTAAAAATGATTAAAATTTAAAAAATTGGAAAAATATAATCTCACTTCTAGAAGTACTACAACTTTAAAATTTGGCAGAAATGTGTAGCATTAGTACCCCATAATGGAGAAAGTATAAAATTCTTAAAATTGCAAAGTTTTGGGATTGTTTTAGTCAATTATTTTTACACAAGGGAAAAACGAAAATCGCTCTGGAGGTGAAATATTTAAAATTAAAAAAATATTTGTAATGATGAAATATGAATGTTTTTTATGTTGAGATGATATGCTTGCAGAATGCAAGCACCAACTACTCGTGTATATATATATATATATATATATATATATATATATATATATATATATATATATATACACAGGTCAAATTCCGGTATAATGAAGCTCGTGGGACTATACAAATTGATTCGTTATACTGAATAAAGAAAAGAAAAGAAATTATAAACCCATTTTATTTAAAAAATAGTCATACAAATGCAAATAATCATTACAAAACTTTATTTTTTGATCAAAAAGTCCGATATTTTCGATTGTGTCATATTTTTAGTAGCACCATTAAAAATGAAATTTTCGATACCATTTAACTGCTGAAAAATATTTTCTGGGACATCAATAGTAGAGGACAAATACTTTTTTCAGGCTGTCTAAAGTTTCTGAGAGCAAAATTTTTTCTTTATTCTCTGAAACTAATTTTAACAATATCTTTTTGATAAGTTGACTCCTATAAAGGTGTTTACGTGAGTTCTCTTCCTCATTACGGCGACGGACCAACCTATCTATCACAGCAAAGATAAATGTAACAGTTGTTTTTTTTGGCACGAATGAAATTAATCTTATTTTAATCGCCGCTAAATGTTTGTTATACTGAAATTAGGATTTAGTTATTACGAGATCTGTTTATATATTTATTATGTGAATTTTTAAAACAAGAAAATTGTTCGTTATACTGAAAATTTCGTTATTGCGGAATTCGTTATACCGGAATTTAATCTATATATATATATATATATATATATTAGGGTGGTCCTTATAATGGGGGGAAAACAAAAGTTTTATTTTGAATAGGGGCACCAGCCTATCTTGTTCCAATATTTAAAAAAATAATATTCCCAAAATTTGGTAAATTTTAGATGAAATTTAGAGGTTGCTACCAAAGTTTGAAACATTGTTTTCTTTATTTTAAACAAAATGCAATACAGTACAAAGCATATAAAATTTAGAGTTGGTAATTTCCATGCTACATTGTCACATGATGAACATAACAATACTGACACAGTGGTATATTAATTGTTTGTGGCAAGTGTTCCCTTCGCAAAGTCTGGATATCTCTTCCGATGATCGCTGACAACCTGCAGAAGAAATTGCTTTTGCTGTTCACCCTGGGTGTGTAATCGATTGTATTCGTCGATCAGGGCAAACTCCGCGTTCTGCCGTATCGTTAATGCAATTGATGGACCTGATACACCTTTCTGTGGCAATGTAGTTCCCATCAGCAGCCCAGAGTTCGGGATCCAATTCTGTGAATTTTGAGTCAAGACCAAGTATGTCGAAAAACCTCAAAGTGTTGGCTGACACAAAATAGTCCAAATTTTTCTCCAAGATGCTATCCAGATCGACAGTCACTCTCTTTGAGTGGTTCTCATTACCATCATTTTGGAGAGCTTGAATCAATTTGGCTTTTATATCTATTGATACTTATTTATCAAAGAAAGCAAGGGCAACCAGCTCTTCGCTGAGGCAACACAGATGACGAGCAAGCTTCTTCAGAGCAGCGTTGGCAACTATTGAGTTTGTAGTCTTGTACTGTTGGAGGTTCTTCAACAGCATCAGGTCATTTAAAGGTGCAGCAGTTGGAAGTGCAGCTTGAAACCACGCCTTCAAATAGAATCTCACAACAAAAATTGCTATGTCCCTTATCCCAGCTTCCTCTTTTGTCTTCAATGGAAACTGTCCTTTGAACATCCACAGTTTGATAGCAGGAATGGCTTTGGCTATCCAACGAGCCTTATGCATTGAACCAGGAGCAAGAAATCTAATTCCACGAGAAGGTTCACTTCCAAGAAAGGTGATAGAGATTTCCAGGAGTTCTCTGTAATCATCGCGAGGTTGCTGCTGGTTCAGTTGGTCTGTAGCAAAAGTGATTGTTTCGTCTTTAATATCGGCAACAGCAATGGCAGTGAACTCATCATCAAGTGCAGTTCTGTATTCGGACTTATCCAGTGACACCCAATGAGCTTGAAATCGCTTGAAGATTAGTATTTCTGCGCTCGCTGATGGACTTACGATGACAGAGAAGACAGCTTCTAATACCAGCTCCAATATGTGGTGCCTGCAGGGAATGTAGAGAAGGTTCTTGTCTAATTTCTGTTCAATCCAAAGACATGCTCCGTTTTTTCTTCCAGTATTTGACGCAGTAGTGTCAAAACACATTCCTTTCACTTTCTCTGCTAGATTCCACAGTTCCAAAGTTTCAACAACAGCCTTGCCCATTTCCAATCCAGTTCCAGCCGCAATTTTTGGAACACCGAGCAGTTGTTCTACTCCATCACCTGTGACTAAAATAGGAAGACGATCAACTACTTCCTTTCCAGTAAGATCAGGCAGCAGCTTGCCATCCCAATGCACAACTAGCGGAACTGTTGGATTAAATTGAGAGATTATTTGTTTAGCTGTTGCTTCTCTTTGCTGAATGCGACTTATACGAATTGAGGAACAATTTACTGCGAATTTGGACATGTCTTGCCCCAGACTTTCTCCAGCAGCATAAAGCAACGCAGTGGCTTTTCTGTCACTCACCTTTGTACGATCCAGTACAGCTGCCAAGCCTGGTGTAATAAATTGCTTCCTTCGTCTTTTTCGAGAAGGCTCTCTAAGAGTTGGGTGTTCCAGTTCAGCAGGTTCACTACTCTGATGACTATCCCGTTTCACCTCCTCAGAATCACTGCTGGAGGATGAGGAGCACAAGGTTAAAAATTTAATAGTTTAATGTTACCAATGTTAGTGTTTAAATGAAGATCCCATTTAATATTAAAATGTCATAAATATCGTGTCTGAAATAAGTTTCAGAATATTATTTACTGCAACATATGTATTTGGAATTACATTAAGTAAATACATATTTTGTTTTCTTTCATTGCATATTTAACAGATGAAATCAAGCGAGGAAATTTCGAGCGTTATTATTTAATTTAAAATAAATAAACATCCTGTATCAGCATAATAATAAAACAATGATAGTTTGTAAATTATTTGAAATCTACATTTTGATTTTGATAAAAAGATTTCATCCTATATTAAAAAATGAAAATAAGCTTATTTTATTAATTATCGGTTTGCATTTTCCGAGTGAATGGTTTAAAGTGATATTTGGCCATAAAGTAATTATAGGATTACTGGGCCATAAAGTTTCCTTATATTTTTATTTTTTTACGGCAATTAATTTTGAGTCTTGCTCCTGCACTCAGAGCTCAAATTATAGTGGACTTTTAGAAGAAAATATATCCGTTTCAACCGTTTATGTAATCATATTCAGAATTTTTAAACATCCTCGTTGGTGGTGAGTGATTATAATTTTGGTATTACACACTTCCAATAACGCGTCTGAGGGATTATAATCGGTAATTTTTTATTGCATTCTGTAAAAAAAATCTTCCAAATATATAATGACGTATGACTAAAGAACCATGCATATAAAATAAAAATATAGGTGGAGGAACAGAATGATGAAACGTAAAAAATAAACGGGGCAACGGATGAGAATGACAATTTGAGTTAGATTTTGTAAAGAGAAAATATGTTGCTATATAACTACATGTAAACAACGGGAAAGTTTTCATTTCAAGCAGACAATTGTTTAATTACGTCAAAACAGAGAAAGTAAATAGCAACAGATTATTAATTTGGCAGTTAAGCGCTTTGGTATTCTCCTGAAATATAATTACTACGCTTCTACAAATAAATGATTCAATGGAGTGGCAAAATGCGACAGTAAAATGCTGTAAGTGAACTACAAATTCAATTTTAATAATTTTTTCTTTCATTCATCTAAAATATTTGGTTAAGTTAATTTTTTAATTGTAGGTTTTATAATTTATCAATTATTTCCTTTCCAATAAATATAAAAATAAAAATTTATTAAAAAATATCCTTGTCTTAATCAGTGTCTTTTATAAAAACTAATCGATTAATTTTTTTCTAGATGAATTTAAAATAATACATTACTTAAGAATTATTACGGTTATGTTCCTTATTATATATATATATATATATATATATATATATATATATATATATATATATATATATATATATATATAAGGTGGCGTGACCAGATATTTGGTTTGGGGGTGCACCATACTATTTTTTTAATAATAAAAATATATAAATTAATACTCACACAAATAATTTATTGAATTTTAAATAATTATTGATTAATATTGATATTACGGTCGCGTTCTAATTAACATTATTGCTGCGTTGGTTAACGCACTTAAAATTTCATATTATATGGAGCATTTTGGGGGGTGCACATGCACCCTTGCACCTCCCCTGGCTACACCTCCTTCAGTTTCAGGAAATACTATATAAATATTTACTTTTGAATGCAGCTCTAATATTTTCGACAAGAGTAACTCTTTGGTTTTAATTGCGTATTTAGGGTAAACTAAAACGCTATGGCCTCTGCAGAAGGTGAAGAAGATGAGGAAGAAATCAACCCACCTCTTTCAGAGTCAGTGTTACAAGAGATACTAAATGGAGAGCTCATAAGTGGTGATCACATAAACAAGTTTCAAGAGATAGTGTCAGCTTACACAGATTTCAAACCCCAAAACATATTTTTCATTGGTGCACTAGAATTTATTAAACCTGTCCGATCAAGGCACATTCAGATTTTGCCTGGCGAAGCATCAAAACAGGTTAACGAGATCACCCATTGGATATGTACATTTTACGACAGACGAAAAATTCATATTTATGATAGCCTCAACAATTATTATTTGACAGACAACCAGCAAGCATTTCTTAAGAAGTTATTCCCTCAAAAACCACTTTGTGTTTATGAATCTGTCCAGTACCAACCAAATAATACGGACTGTGGCGTCTTCGCAGCCGCCTTTGCAACTTCAATAGCTTACAACAGAGATCCAAGAGATGAATTGTACATAAATAGTAAGATGCGTCCTCATTTCTACGAGCTCTTAAGTAGAGGCATATTCGAACCGTTCCCTACTTTAGCTGATTTAAATGAAGAAGAATTAATGGAACCATTCAACAAGTTGGACGTAAATTAAAAAAGAACCATGTACTTCCAAGCTTCCAGATTAATAAAATGATTTTAAATGTAATTAATTTATTTCGGAAAAAACTTGGCTTCGTTTCTAAATATATAGTGTTTTTATACACCAATTTAAACTTTAAGCAAGGACAAATATTAATAATTTTATATAAGGCTCACTCATTTTTCTGAATGTTTAACGTAAGAGCGAGAGGCACGTCCTTTCAAAGAAAATTCAATTTATATAAATTTTTAGGTATGTTATATTATCGAGACAGATTAGGATGTTTGTTCAAATGTTGAAAAAGTGGAGCACTTATTGCCATAAAAATTTATGTTGAGAACGTTTTTGGAAATTTTAGATTTAACAGTTTCGAAAGCATTCCTCATGAAATGAAAATGACTTACGAACTTAAACAACAAGGTACAAAAACACACAATTATTTAAGTAAATTGAAAAATGACAGTGTTGTGAGGAATAAAGGATGATATAAATATTATTTGTAAACATGAAATTGATTGAAAAAGTGTGATTGCCGTACTATTAAGTTCAAACTTTGTGATCGAAGGGATTAATAAATTTCAGAAAATTAGTTACTTTTGAAACTTTAACAGACTAAGCAAAGATGAGCGATGTCGTCTTAGATACTTTTAGAAAACTCATTAATGAACAGCAGCACATTTTTATTACGTACATACTTATCAACCTTAAAATAAAAATTATTTTCCACCTACTTAGCGTCATTTCTATATTGAAAAAGGAAGCTTACTAAATTGGTAATGCCAATCAATAATGAAGAAAAGTTAAGGCTAGTTTAACAGAGAGAGATATTAAAAGAAACTTTCGAAAAATAGTACCTATTCCAAAATATCTTCGACTTTGAAAAAGATGTCGGACCGAAATGCGAACCCATATTTTAAAAATAAGTTATCATCAAATTACGTCACCGATTGTATTTTATGAATAAACAAAACGACCAAATCTTCAAACCCATATCGCCAAGTCAACGTCTACCTCCCGATATCTTACCTCTCCTTTCGAAAAATTCCTACGTAATTAATTCTCCATGGTACCCGTACCCTTCAATTGTCTCTTTCCTTAGCTCTCTTCCTCACCTCGTTATTTCCTTACTTTGATGTTACCGTCTGAAGTAGCGGCGCCAGAGGTAAAAAGTACGTCTCTTTTATTCTCGGCGGGGGAATACCCTCAAAGGACATCGGGGGAAGCCGCAAAAGGGGAATTCTCCTCTCGGATTGGTGGGTAGAAGGAAGAGAGAGGGAATGAGGGAGTCGGAGAGAAAGAGAATGAGGGAGTTAGACAGATAGGGAAAAGGGAGAGGCACAAAAAAGGAGACCCAGGAGAATGATAGGTAAAAAAACGACAGCGTGTATAAATGAAGATGTAGGGAGGGGGAAGGCACCTGGCGCGGAAGAAGGGCACAGAAGAGAGAGAGAAAAAAAAGATAGAGAAAGATCACTTTGAGCCATTGATACTATAACCATTTCACAAATACATAATCTTTGTCAAAAGGAGGTAATTCGCGGGAGTAAAGAAAGAGGACCTGTATAAGCGCCTGCTTTGGCGAGGAGAGGAAAGGATTTGGAGGAAGAGGATGAAAAAGATGGAGAGGAAAGTGGGAGAGAGAAGAAAGGAGTGGAGAGAGTAATGGACATAGAAGAGGAGATAGAAAAAGCGATAGAGAAGAGAGGGGAAGAGAGATGAGAGAGGGAGAGAGAGAAGAGAGGAGAAAGAGGGACGAAGAGAGTTAAGGAAATGGCAGAGAAAAAAGAGGAAAGGAAATGATTGAGTAAAGAGGGATAAAGAGATGAGAGGGAGAGAGATGAGAGGGAGAAATGAGAGAAGGAGGAAGGGGGACGGACAGAGGACAGAGGGAAAGAGAGATAAGAAAACAATTGGCAGAGAAGAAAAAGGAAATGTGATAGAGGAAAGAGGGAAAGAAAGATGAGAGAGGCAGAGAGAGAGAGAGAAGAGATTGGGGGAAGAGGGAGAGAGATGAACGGAGAGAGAAGCATGGGGAAATGATAACTATATAAATTAGGTAGAGGTTAAGTAATAGATGAAATTTTACTTTCCTGAGCGAGGCAGTTAAGTGGACTAGGGTTCTTTTTCCTTCCAAATTTTTGGCGGAGAGGAAACAATATGGATGAAAGCATCTATAATAAGCGAAGATGTTATAAAAAAAGTCGCGTACCGCCCGAGGGTTGTGAGAACACATGAAAAAGGAGAAGTAAGAGAGATGTAGCGTAGGCAATGGGGGTGAGAGACATTGGAGCAGAAGAGAAAAAGAAATAAGACACCGAAAAGGGAAACAGGAGAGAGGAAGGGGTTTCGGAGGAAAGGGAAGGAGAGAGCGGGGAGGGGATATGGGGTTTAGGCAAGGAGTTTAGGCCGACCATGGAAGCTAAAGGGATAGAAAGGGATGGTCGGGGGCAGCGGAGGAGAGAAAATTCGACGGATGAAATAGAGGTCGAGAGAGAGGGCGGAAGGGAGGGCTAATATTTCGGGAGGAGAGCGGTGAAGGGAGACCCTGAAGAAGATAGAGAAAAAAGGCGGCAATTAGGAGAGCACAAGAAAGAGGCGTAGTCACTCGGAAGGGAAAGTACAAAAAAATGGGGGACCTGATGGGGGAGGGGGATAAGTGGAGATGGGAGGGAGGGGAGGAGGGGGTGTATGTCGGTGGGAGTCAGGCGGTCTGGAAGAATAAGAATTCTTTGAAATCGAGAGGGCGTAATTCCATAGCCGGAGGCGCATCATCATTATTTAGAAAAAAGGAGAATGGTGAGGAGGGGATACGGATGGCGGAGGAGGGTGTGGGGGGGGGGGGGTCCAGTGCGAAACACAGGGAGGGGGTGGAACCGGCATAGTGTTTTTTTCCCTTCTAATCCTCCTCATCCTCCAGCAACCGAACGGCCATTTTTCATTATGCGAAACATCGAGTTGCGTGCACGTATTGGGCGGAAAAATGACTCCTCTTGTTTCATTAGCCGTGGAGTGAATGCGACCGAACTAAGATATGATCTTGTCCGGATTCTTAAATTTTCTTGCGGATCCTCCATTATTTGGGGGTGGGGGGGGGAAGAGAATTGAGTGGGCGGGAGAGAGGCATGAGATTATTCAGAGGTAGGTGTTGCTGGGTAGTGCCCAGAGGGACGGGAGAAAGCGCGCGAGGGATGTGGGGGGGCGGGAGGGCGAGGGAGGAGGCGGATGCGTGGGTGGGGCGATTGCTCGGATGATACGCTTTTAATTAAAAATCGGAAGTGTATTAATAAAGAGGAGGCGGAGGAGGATGGGGTGGAAGGGGGTTTGTTTCGGGCCGTCGTTCTTGTCCCACCCCGCTATCGCGCCGAGAGATAGAGGGACGCACGGGTTTTTCAGGCGGAAGTCGCCATTCAGTGGCTTTTATCATCCATCGAGATTTTGATGCGAGGAAAAAAATTCCCGATTCAGAGTTTCGGATGATGGTTATTTTCAATTCAAACGGAGTTTTTAAGCGAACGTTTAATTCACTCTGAATGCTTCCCATAGACCTCGACTTATTTTATTTGCTTGAATATATTCAGTACACGCAAAAGGTAGATCTCCGAATGGAGGACGATTTATCGTAACTGCATTTTTAAGGTATTCGAACACGAACGAGCAAAAACAGATATTCTTCAGTACAGCGAAAAATCAAGTTATAGACGCTCGAGTGATCGTAGTTAGGCTGCGCACATCGGGAACGAAAATTGGGGGCCCAATCTGTGTATTTCTGCGGCCTTAATGCTATTTTTATGCCAAAATAACATTTAAGTTATAATATCTCATTAATTCTCCTGAAAAAAACAAAAGAAAATTTTACAATTATATAGCATCATATATTTTTCCCTTCCTTAGGAATAACGCGGCCTTTTAGAACATTAATAGAGTGGTAGCGAACCGCTTTCCCACTAGCAACAAGAACTTCGTGGAAAGTTTTGTAGGTGCTCCAGAGAATTTTTTAATAGCCGTAAATTAAAAGTTATAGATTTTTTAAGAGCACTTTTCCATCTAATTTACGAAAAAAAATTCCGTCTATTGCTTGCTATTTATGTGTAAAACGGCCATAGTTTTCTGTTGCGAGGAAAATATCACATTTTTACTTTCTCCATAGGTACCTACGTAGTATAGTATGGGAAATTATTGTTTTCATGAAAAAAATCGACTTCGAGATTTCAACGGAAACACACGTTTTGAGGTCCCCTGAACACGTTTTGACCATTGGTGGTCTGTATGTGAGCTTTTTTGTGGGTGCTCTAACTCAAAAACTATTAATCAGGGCAACGCGAAATATTTTATTTAACATTTTTATAAAAGTCAGAAGAACAGATTAGTTTTTGGTAAAACTCGGTCAACCGAAAGTGGGTGTTTACTCTTGCCACATCCATTATTTTGAAATATTTGATAAATGTAAAAATATATCGGAACAAAGGTAGTAGGAAATTTAATTTTCTACAACCTTTGTTTGAAACATTTTCCCATATAATGCATTGTTTAAGAGATATCTTATATCTTTAGCTGCCACCACCACGCCACATACCGACGACTATTGTTAAGAATTGACGCTTATTTACGTCTTAGTAATGCTCCTTTTTCTTTTCTTAATTGTTGGAGCTTTGTGGCTATATCCAATATCAGAAGGCTATGGTATGAATTTATTTCTGTTCTTTGTAAAGTGTAAAATTTTCTCGGTTTCTTAAAATATTTATTATTATGTGACCTATTTGGAATTTTTAGAAATATTACAGATGTGGAGAAAGTCATGTGGTGGCCACATCAGATTTTTATTCTTTGCCATTCCATTACGTTCGTAAATTAATATGGCTCCTGCATAGCATTAAAAACTGACAGCCGCCTTTTACCCAAGAAATATCGGTGATTTCTGTCCTAATATATCATCGAGTTTTACATGTCTCACGCCATCAAATTACATTTATTGTTTTATTTATAATACCTCATTTGGAAAGCATTATTTTATAGTTTTCAGCACAGAAACATGTTATTAGTACTCTAAGTTATTGATGCGACAAAACTTAGTTTCAGAAGGAGGCGGAATGTTTCAAAATAAGTATAAAGAACGATTAAACATTAGCTACTTAAATTACAAATCCAAGTGAAAAACTTTAAAGTGTCTAAAATTCCTAATAAAATTTGTAATATCATAATTTCAAAAGTTATTTTCAAGTCACGCACTTCTGTAACACGTGTTTTCAGATTCTCACGAATAATTCTTACTCAATGCGTGGCACTTCAATTCAATAAAAAGATTCGTGGAATAGCATCCCTGGCTGCACGTACCATCTACCTAAAGGTGGGGTTCCAATTTCATCTGACTCATGGCGGATAACTCTGTTTCTCTTGTTCCTTCCGCCAAATGATAACCCAGACTAACCGCGTGGTAAGATCAGGCAGCATGGGTTCCTACTACGTAGAAGTGCCGGTTTATTATTCACGATCCACCTTTTTAAGGTCCCACATAAAGCACCATTTCCAGTTCCTCGTTTGTCGTCTTAAATATTTTGCATTTCTTATCCTTTTATTAACCATTTTAATCGCAATTTTTAAGAACCGATACGGCATACCCGTAGGTCACAAATAAATTGTCCAACTATTTATAATGACCTTACATGTGTAAGTGATGAGTTCCGTTCCTCTCTATCCCATTTCTGCCAATTGGCGTTATAAATCAACTCTCTAGAATACCAATTTACAAGTTGAAGTAAAAACTCGAGCTACAAATAACATAACGCAGCGATTCTCAAACTAGTATTTATAAACCCCTTTTAAGGCAGCCGACCTTATCGCAATCCCTTTAATCACATCCATTTATCAACAAATGCATAATGTATTATTCATTTCAAAATATTGTACATATATATTTAATTTGTGAAAAATTCAATTAATTCCAAGTATATCCATATATAAAAGTAAAGAAAAATAAAACAGAAACATTCAGTCTTCGCTACCCCATGAAAACTTTTCGCGACCCCAAGTTTGGGAACTTCTGTCATAAAGTATTTTATGAATGACTCCATTCTCCTAAGCCCTACTTCAAATTTCTGTTTGTCAATCGATAGTTGTACATCAAATAAACGTAGGTGCCTGCGCCAATCTCAGTCCGTCAAATTAAATCTTCCTGTCTTTCATGAATAAGTAAATGTTTTCGTCTTGTTGAAATCCGTCTCGGGAAGAAATCCCCATTGAACATAAGTGAACATTTTGAAGCTGTTAGGGAATCGAAGGCGATTGAAATCATCGTTCTTTTGATAAAGAGATAGAATGTCTCCTTTTGGAGGATTTTCATTGTTTCTTACGCGGATTATTTACATATGTAATTTCCCAGCACAGGGAAATTCTCGTGTTTCAGTTAGAGCAAAAGTTTGAGCTCTGTCTCGTGTCGTTGTCATTTTCTTCTTTCATGTAAATTTAATTTTGTGCTGTATGAAATTCCCATTATTCCTTTCATTTTCACCATTTATTTCGTTGTCGATTATTTGACTATATTATTTCTCCATTTTATTATTTTATAGTTTGTATATATTGGTTTTATTTCGCGTTCTGTAATTGAATTTCTTAAGCAAACCTTTAAGTATGGTATTTTCATAAACTAATTTTCGTTATAGTTTAAAACTATTCGACTTTCCCTGAAATATAATAACATTACAAAATTTGTTGTGCCATTGAAAGAAATATTTTATGAGAATCTTACGATCTTCATTGTTAATGCAATGTTTGGTTTTCAGCATGTTTCACACAAACAACTAAAATTTTCCAGATGAATTCCTTAATTTCAATTTGAAACTATATTGTTTTTTCCATAAGGTTTCTCCTGTTCTTCAACATAGGTCACAACCTTCTTAAATTTCTATGATTTCAATCTTAGTTATGCCATGTAATGTTCTGTCGATAATTACTTCAAAGGCCGTACTTTGAGTAATAAAGTTTTCTATAAAATTATTTTCAGCGGTGATTACGTACCCGATTTTACTTCTATCTGCGATTATTCTTTCCGGATATATTTATAGTTAAGTTGTACGCAAAAATGAGTTCGGATTTATATTTCTGTCGCAAACTTCAATGTGCTTTTTTTGCGGTACTTATATATTTTGTAATATAAACTTGGCTTTTCAGAAACCTCTATTTAGTTTGAGCAGGTGGAATTCGTTACGTGTATATAGATAATTTTAACTCCATTAATCCTAATAAGGGGTTCCTTAAAAAAATTTTGTACAATGAATTTTTTTATGAAAACATCTCACGGAACTAGTAAATGTTCCATACGTGTATTATGTCTTTGTATGCATGTGTTTAACCAGAAAACATATAAAGTAATATAATTTTAGGAAGATTTTTTGTTTAAAATGTTTATACATATATATCTTATGCATGTATATTTATTATAATCATAGGAAAAACAGAATAATTACTGTCGCATATTAGAAAATATTTGGATGCCAAACCTTTTCAATGCGTCTGAATTTATAGGTTAGTGGTAGGAGTCATAAATATTTTCAGAATAATCTATTTTCATCTTAAGCCTATTAAAAGTTGAAATTTAATTTTTTTAATTTCTTACTTTTCCAAAGGTATGAAAAAACACAATGATTAGATGTAATATTATTTGCTGAGTTATTGCAGTCATATTATGTTATAGAATTGCTAAGATTTAAAGAAACAGTGCTTGTTTTCGTTTCAGTAATAAGCTTAATTATTGTAATCAATTTATGATCATAGTAATTGATGCATTAATGTATAATTATATTAAGGAAGGGCTGAATTCGCTGACATTATCAGAAATTAAGTTATATGAATGCATTAAGAGGGCACCACAGATTTTTATCTTGTAATAGTTTTAATTTTATCAACTAATCTTCATGGAGAATTTTAAGCTCAGAAGTTAAGACACTTTAATTACTTACATTTCCGTACTATAAACTACCTAAATAATTTTCAGCATTAGTTATTTTCTGTAAATTTTTAAATAGATTCTTAAATCTTTTTTATCACAAATTTATGAAATTCATAATAAGTTCATTTTTGCAAAATTCCACAATTACAGATAATTATACAAAATATCTTATAATAACTACACTAACAAAATTCTGTCAATTATAAACGACAAACTTAAAAACAATTATTCGACAAAAGGTATCAAAATTAAAGATTGAAAAATTTTTCATAAAGACCATATAGCATATTAAATACTATTGTAGTAGACATATTGGTGCTTTTAAACATTAGATGGAATGATACATATAACTATAATTTATTATGATGAACAGTAAAAGACGTATACCTACATTCAATCGTTTCATCGCCGTAAGAGTTGTTTTTACTGTAGATATATGTTATAAAAGGCATTAGATGAGTGCGCTTCAAAGATTAAGTTGGACAATCATAGAAGAAATTGTGTTTGGGTTTTTTTATCTTTTATAATGTCGCGAGTCCAAATATACACAATTATATTCATGTGATTCCAGAAGTTTGGCGCAAAAATTAAAATTTAAGCAAAAAAAAATTGTAAATACTTCCATGTACATTCATTAATTAAAAATTATATAAAAATAGCATTGATAGGTACATTAACACGATAATTTTCACTATTAATACTAAGAATTATTTATATCTCGAATCGATTCCAAAGGTTTATTGGTACAAAAATCGACCAAGTAAAGACTTGGAATGCAAGAAATAGCTATTTACGATGAAAACATTCGGTTAAAAGTATTACACGAATATTTCTTGTTCCCTGAACTTACCGGCGGAAAAAATATTATCGCGACCATGGTCGCAAGTATCGGACGGCCATAAATAAAATGGCGAGCGCCTGCCCGCAATTTGAAATCAATTGCACGAAAACATCAATTGAGCGCGAAAACACCGACAATTCGAAACCAGCTTAATTCGGAGGGGCGCCGCACTACCGCGGTGGCGTCGCCACGAGCGGCTTCACTTTCCCCGGCGCACCGAGCGAAGCAACATTGCAACGATGCCGTGCATGACTCACGGCGGGAGAGAGATAGAAAAAGGGGAACGAAAAAAAAAGCGACCCAAAATGTCGGAAACTTCCCACTCTCGCCCGGCGAAATAGCGCGTCCATCTTGTTTGGAAAAACGAGAGCGAGAGGGGGAGGTTGGCGGATGAGGAAGGGGGAGGGTTTTGACTCCTGCCCCCATTGTCTCTCCTCCCTCCCCTGGCGAGGGGCAGGGTCTGGCGGGGGCGGGATTTTTTCCCCTTTTGCCGGCCAATCGGGAGGCCGGACGGAGCGACCCCTTCTCCGGTCCCATGTACTCCCCGAAGGCGACGCCGGCCGTCGCGACGCCGCATGCGCGGGGACTATCGGAGTCGATGCGCCTCCCCCTCTCTTTCTCCCATTCTTTCTCCCGCTGCAGCACCCCTGACGCTCCGAATTCTCCCCCTCATCGACCCCCTCCCTCTATCTCGCTCGCTCCTGTATGTGTGTGCGTGTGTGGGGGGGGCTTTCTAAAAACCAAAAATGGCCACCGAAGCAGAGTTAAAAAATAGAATAAAAATGCAATTCCCTTCAACGAATTTATTTTTACGAGGTTTCCATTATTCATGAGCCTCATTTCACACGCGAGGCGGGGTTGTGAAGAAGGTAACCGGTGTATTTAATCTCCAATATATATACGCGTGTTTGTGTGTGCGTCTATTTGTGCATTTATACATTCATATAAAAACGCACATGCATGCATACACACACGTGAACGGAGGATATCTACGCTATCATGCATTGCATGAACAATGGCACAGCGCAGACTGATTGCCTTGCTTTCTCATATCTTCTGCTCAACATTCAAAAGAAAACCTTAAAATATTGGATATCTGATAACAAACTAATTTTATTTTGTTTGTTGACTTTTTCTTAGAGATAACTGAAGACATTTGTTGCAAAATCGAAATTAACGGCAAATCAAGAATTAAAAGTTTACATTTTTCGTGAGAGGAATACGTAGTCCTAAGAGAGCCGTTGCCCGGACATTGGAATTAGGAGATGTGAGAGCCTTGTGAGTGATAAAAATTAATATTTAAATGGTATGTTATTTTTGTCTCGCTTTGGTTGCGTCAATTAATGATTAAATTCTCTTCCAACGTCCAGCTGAATAAAAGTTTTTAAATTCCTCGCTTCGAAGAATTATTAAATGAATGGATACATCAATTAAATATATCGAAAACGAAGTTTGTTTAGAGCAAAAAGTATATAACGATTTTGATACTTACGTGTCCTAATAAATTCAGAATCACCAAAATTTTTGAGTTAATATTCTCAAAAAAATTCGAAGCTATGCATAGCTCGAATTCAATTACTGTAAGTTTGCGTTATGGAATTCCAATCGCGAGTTGAAAATATTATATAAAATAAAAATAGAATTCCAGAATTCTTTGCCGCGTATTTATTTTTTAATTAACAGCTAAATAATTTTCACGAAACATTTAAAACCGTAATATACATCCAAACAAAAAAATTCGATTTAATATCTTTGTTTTCAAAACCCATTCAAATTAAAAGGATTGTTAATATTCTCGAATAGAGAGCTTCATATATTAATTTAAATGAAACTTAATAATCTCCAATCAAATTCGTCTGTTTATAATATTAAAAGTTTTAGCAAATTAATTAAAAGGCCATATTTGAGAGTACAATATAAGCATTTTTAATTAATTGATTTCGAGAATCTGGGTTTAATTTAATTTTTAATTCTCTCACGGTTTTCCTTTATAAAAGCGTCATTTTACGATGTGGCAGTTAATTGAACCAAATTAAAAAGCTAAAAGGACCATAATGACATTTTAGCTAAAAAGTCAGCGTTTGATTTGATTTTTTCCGGTTGTATTAAATGAGTGAAGTTAGTATTATATTAAATGGCATTCTCTAATTCTTCGTTGCTCAAGCTGAGCTATTTAAATAAAAAAATTAAAAATTCGGAAATTAATTATCACGGTGACCTTAAGGCCTGAAACCTATAGCCAATAAAACAGTTGGATAATGCAGAAGAGCATCAACCAATAAAGTAGTTGTACTCATCCGCACAATTCGCCAGTTGTTTACTCTGATAATAATCTTCACAACTTGCGATCGACGAATTGCCATCGGGGAAGAATGCTTTTTTGCAGAAATGCGTAATCGCCACGGCTAGCGGGCAGTATGCGGCCCTCGAGAGCGCACTGTGTGGCCCGCAAAGTTATGATTAAAAAAGAGATTTATAAAATTTAACACAAACTCATATCATATACATTCAAATTACGAGAGTAAAATACTTGAGATCGAAATGTAAACCGTAATAATCTAATTTAGGCTTGATTTTTCCTCATAATCTTTACTTAAGGTCCGATTTAAAGTCTAATCCAGCCTGTCCATGCATTGTTAATAGCAATAATAATGAATGAATAATTCGCAACCGCCAGTGTGGCCCGCCAGGTAGAAAAAGTCGTCCACCATTGATATAGATCATCTATTAGAAATTACGTACATACTTGCAAGACTACAAATACAGGTACGCTGGGCCGGAAGTTAGGCTAGGGGAGCCGGTGATGTAGTGGTTCGAATGTTGACCCGCCAGCTAAGCGACACCCGGTTCAAATCCTGTAGGATTTTTTCCGAGGACGTCCGGCCCCCTATTTGCGTTGGAACTAAGGAGATGAGGAGGAGCCAATGAGAAAAAGAGAAATGAGGAGCGCGCTCAAATCAACACTCCGTCCTTCGGAAGGGATGTTAAGCTGTTGGCCCCCTTGGTGCTCTTCGTTAAGAGCAGACTAAAAGCCGGCACCTCCCTTCCTATCCGGCTATTCATTGCACTACCTCCTAGATACCCATTGCGCGTAGGCGAGAGGCGAATCAGCTGGGAACATACAGATATCCTACACAGAAGTTAGGTTAGTAAATGACATTATAGAAAGTGTAAGGGCGAAGTTTTAATGCCATCTTTACGAAATACATAATCGGATTAACTCGTATAAGTTATAAATCCGTTTTATTGCCGCAGTTAATTGTTTACTTAAATCGTTTAGTCAGATACCGAAAGTATGGATGATGATATATAAGATAAATTGACAGATGAAACGACGAAACACGAAGAAGAATAAGCGAATCACTATAAAGACTATAAGAAAGAGGAAGGCGAACTGGATTGGACATTACCCGAGGAGAGATATGTAGTACATAGTATGATTAAAGACGCGTTAGAAGAAATGCTGAATGGAAAAATAAAAAGGGGTACGAAAAGGATTAGGATGATGATAGATGATTTGAACGGGAAAGAGAGTTATCAAGACACGAATAAGATTGCGGAAAGCAGGAGTATGTGGAGAACAAGGTTTAACCGAGAATAATCAATGACCTGTCTACGGACTACCTATGATGATAAATATAAAACGTTGAGGATATTCTTAAAGGACGGAGAAGTGAAATCTAAAACGATTTTAGTAAGGGTATTAAAAAAATATAATACCTGTATGTTAGCACTCGAAATCGCGAGCGCCACGCTAGATGAAGTGGCGATGAATTCATATTTATCAATGCAAACAACATTGGTCCAGTCTCCACCGAAAAGGAAATGAAGCAAGTGCTTGTTTCCTTGATTTTTTCTACAGCTTCCCCTGAAACTTTGGGTCGGAATCCGTTTCCGGAGTCATTTCGAACTTTTTCGGCGTTTACATATCCGCGTATTTTTATTGTATGCTTATAGTATGCAGTGACTACCAGCGGTAACAAAAAGAAAAAAAATGTTAGCAGAGCAGAACATCCATATTATACAATTGATGGGTTGGCGTGCGTTCTGTAACTTATTTGAAAAAAAGATCCCATCAAATGACACGATGATCTACATGCAACAAACTAGACATTTACAAGGCCAGTAAGAGATCTTTTAAGGGAGGCTGAAGCCCGTCAGTCCCTCCCCCCTCTCGGTGCGCCCCTGCGGATATGAACTAATTATAAAAGTTTGCATGAGGTGACAAAATTGAAAATTATGTTTAATGAAAATGGTTGGAGACGATGTATTCCGAATAAGAATTTATAATATAATACGATGGTGCCAAACCTATGGCCCGCGGGCCGGATGCGGCTCGCGAACGGTTTTTTTGTCGCCCGCGAAGCTATGATAAAAAATAATTCGAAAAATTTAACACACAAATTCATTCACCTTTATGGAAATTTTGATGATAAAACATTGAATATTGAAATATTTGCCATAAAGACGTTATTTAGAATTGATTTTCACTTATATGGCACCTCAGAATGTATAGGTAACTTCCAATTGAAACTATTATTCGGCCAGCCGAAGAATTACCAACTTCCAACGCGGTCCGCCGAAGGATTCCCAATCACTGATGGGGCCCTCCATGTAAAAGGGTTGGCCACCACTGATAGTACATCGAGGGTAGCCAAGCGGTTGATCTTCAGATGTTAATATTCATCTTTTTGAATCTGTGGACTAGCATACGGTGAATATCCTCCATAGATATGCTATATGCTTCATTTGGAACCAGAATGTAAAATTGCCGAATTCTAAACTATGTAAACGCCAAACTGTGATTCTATTGTACTCTCCATATACATCCACAGAAATATAATTTGTTTTCTTCTGCAAAATTAGTTGCAAAGGACGAAACACATTTCCAGGCTGGCGATTTTTCTTAGCGGAGCGAAATTGGGATTAAAAAATACCAATTTTTCTTCCGAAGAAACAGGATGGTCAACCTGCACCAAAATTATTATGCCTTTCTTTCTCAATTAAATGTTTGACTAAACTTCAACTATCATACAAAATTTCATGCTCCGTCCCCTCCAGACTTCAATGGACGAAATTTATTATACCTTAAAAATATTTAGAATGCCATCACATTGCTGTGGCTCTTCGGCAATTGGTAAATTTTGGCTCATTCTTAGTATCTAGCTGGCCACTCCTGATATACAATATGTTGTAAAGAGTCGCGCTTTGACAGAGATTTTCCCAGAAAACGATAAAAGAATTATTCATTCGTCTCGACTCTAAGAAGAGGATAACTTATACTCAAAATTAGAAAGTTAAAAAACTATACAATGAAAAAATATTGTTAGTGGTGGAAGAACAACGCCGCGAAAGCATCCAAGGGAAAGAAACACATTGTTAATTTCGACATTTTTTCAATGCGTTATAGATTCGACTATTTTAATTCTTAGTTTAACCAACGGTTTTTTCCATTTTGAAGCTCAGAGAGGCAAGTTTAACGATAATTTTGGCTAAATAATGATATAAGTACATAATGTTAGTTTTACCTTGAGAAAATTGTTTAACAGAGCAACTTCTACGTGAGCACTTTGACTATAGAGTTTACCTTATGATCACATAATAATTGGAGACGACGTTAAAAGTAAAATAAAATCAGGCCAGAAAATTTGAATTGTGTACTTGCAAAATACGATATAAATACCTACTACTTTGACAGCTTTGCAAAAAGTGGTAAATACACTTGTTATTGACCATCAACTTCCCTTGAACTTCCTTCCCTTTAAGCTTCTAAACAAAATGTTTATTAATGGTCATTACGCATATAATATAATCTCATGGATCAACAAAAATAACTTATTACACAAACAATGTCTTCGGATCAGGATCACTTTCATTCATGGACAATATGGAGAATACATGTAAGTACTTCTTTAATTTAGAATCCTAACTTCCCATTACTTTGGTATCGATGACAAAATGTCTCATTAGAAAAAGGCTAAATTTAGACCAACATAAACCTAAAAAATTGCATCAGAAGGAAAAAGGTTAGATAGGTAAAAAATACCAGTATTTGAAATATTTCGAAATATTTGCTTTGACGCAATTTCTACTGATAATAATACCTACATAGATACAGTCTATTTTTAGCCTACTTTCCAGAATGGAAATAGGCTTATAGTTTCTTTGTTGTCTGTCGGTCCGTCTGTCTGACTGTCCCTCCTATTAACTTTTCAACCAATAGGCCGATTTTCACGGCACTTGGTGGAAATCTCTTGATACTAGGGCCGATCTCCCAAGGAGAGTTTTTGTTGCGAATATTGAAGTCCTAGGTTCGATTCCAGGAGCTGTCCTTCCCATTTGATTTACATGGAGAATCTGAAATCCGTCGTGCAGGGTAATTTTCTCTTGCACATTAAAGTATCTTAGAATCGTAATATCGGAGCGGAATTTATACTATTCTCCGAGGAAAAGAATGGATATTCTAATTTTTATCGTCGAATTTTATTTATCGATTGCATGTCTCAGAATTTCCCGTGAATACTGGCGTTTTTTGCAGTATTTATCACTCATTATGAGAGTGCAGCCATTGCAATATTGAAGTCCTAGGTTCGATTCCAGGAGCTGTCCTTCCCATTTGATTTACATGGAGAATCTGAAATCCGTCGTGAAGGGTAATTTTCTCTTGCACATTAAAGTATCTTAGAATCGTAATATCGGAGCGGAATTTATACTATTCTCCGAGGAAAAGAATGGATATTCTAATTTTTATCGTCGAATTTTATTTATCGATTGCATGTCTCAGAATTTCCCGTGAATACTGGCGTTTTTTGCAGTATTTATCACTCATTATGAGAGTGCAGCCATTGCAATATTGAAGTCCTAGGTTCGATTCCAGGAGCTGTCCTTCCCATTTGATTTACATGGAGAATCTGAAATCCGTCGTGCAGGGTAATTTTCTCTTGCACATTAAAATATCTTAGAATCGTAATATCGGAGCGGAATTTATACTATTCTCCGAGGAAAAGAATGGATATTCTAATTTTTATCGTCGAATTTTACTTATCGATTGCATGTCTTAGAATTTCCCGTGAATACTTGCGTTTTTTTGCAGTATTTATCACTCATTATGAGAGTGCAGCCATTGCAACGACTATTGTTGGACTAGGATTCGGTATATTCTGGTACATACCCGCGTTATTTTTGCCGCACAAATACGCGTGATCAATTCAGTTTTCCGTTCGAATGTATTTGTAATATTTTATAACGATAAATTATGAAATTTGGGAACACAAAGAGCAACTTCTCCACGGCAATTTTAAAGCTATTAAAGCCAATATAAATATTAAATGAATAATTAAGTTGAAATTATGCATCATAAGTTCCGTTTGGATCATATTGTTCTTTATGCGTCAATAATGACGTAATCCACAGCGAAATAATTTTTAATCGTCAATTAAAATAATACAAGATAGCCTTAATAGTTTTGATTAAATAAGCTAGTAAAATGAGTTTTTAAGTGTCCTAGATTTATGAAACGGGAAAACAACAGACGTAAAGTTGTAGTTATTTAGAAACGAAAGCGGAAAAGTAAAGATCAGAATTAAAAGTTAGTATTTCCTTCGTTTGTACGGATCGACTCGAGTGCGTCGAGAGTAAACAAACGCATTCTGCTGAGAAGAGGAAAAAAACGTAGAATGAAAGAGAGAGAGAGAGAAAGAGAGAGAAAGAGAGAGACCGAAATCGCGATTAGAATACACTTAAAAAACGACTCTGTCATTTCC
Source organism: Tanypteryx hageni (assembly GCA_028673005.1). Classification (NCBI taxonomy): domain Eukaryota; kingdom Metazoa; phylum Arthropoda; class Insecta; order Odonata; family Petaluridae; genus Tanypteryx; species Tanypteryx hageni. Next base: position 35,386,169 of record CM054115.1, read on the forward strand.
GCCGCCGTGATGATTGGATTACGCCCTCCGTCCCGCGTACTTTAAAATAAACAATATGCGAATCTAGAGGCAGGTATGTATTTCATGGAAATCCAATACCATAGGATTTGAAAGGTTAACTACATGGTCTTATCCAAGGAACGATTGCAAACGCTCGTGAAGAGGGTCCATTCCATTAATTCGACTATGAAAGGCGCCGAAAAAGATTGTCACTTTAAGCTCCTCCCTCTGTACCGTTGTCTTTTTCTCTCTCCCCCTCTCTTCCTCCATTCCGCGGCGATAAACCTCCCGTACGTCCCACCCCAATCCACCTCCTCCCTCAGTCTCTCTCTTTCCCTGCCTACCCTTTCAGTTTCGACCTTTTATCGCCTACGGTGGGAGAGACACAGAGAAAGAGTCAGCAGTTACAGATGTTTCGCATGAAAAAATTAATTCTACCGTACGAATTCGGATGTCCCATGGATGCGGCGCCAGTGTGCGTGCGAACCAGGGGAGGGAAAATGAATGTGATCCGATTTGCCGCTGAAAACGAAAGCGTTTTCCAAATGGCCGGCGAGTGTATCTATAGTACGCGCGAAGGGAGTCCGAAAGGTTATATATATATATATATTTTTTGTTCTTTTCTCAAGCACGATACCGCAATACAGTTAATTTGTCGGCCGAGCTCTGCGGACGCGGCGTCGAAGTTTCCGGATTTATTAATTTCCGCTAAAATGGTTGATGCCCGCCTAACCTCGAAACGGTTGTTGATTATTCGGAATTTCAACGACGGACTTCAAAACCCTTTTAATTGTTAATTTTTGATTGTCGCTTAAATCAGAAGCGCCGATTATAAGACGATTCCTTTTTTTAAACAAACTGTATCCGAGAAACCAGTCCTGGGAACAGTTAAATCTACGCTAATAAAAACAAAAGGAAAAAATTCAATAATAAATTTAAAAATCTATTCATCATTCAAATTTCTAAATAATGATCAGCGTTCGGATTATTTAACCTGAAAAATTAAAAAAATATTTAAAAAAGAAAATTTTGATGAAATTATTTTCTATAATCAGGTACAAAATTTTTTCGGTGAATTAAGCTTTTGTAAATATTAATAGTGCCGTCATGAGTTTCTTATGTAATGTTTTCTATGTAACCCTAATTAAACAAAAAAAAATACCAAACGAAATTATTAAAGTTTGCGATTGATTACGACGTAATAATCCCATGAAATTCTTGACAAAAATATACGATAATTTTTTTAATAATTGTATGATATGAATTTTTAAACATTTATTGTTTAGCATGGGATTAAATTGCCAGTTATAAAAGTATTACAAGCCTTTAAGAAAAAGGTAGAGTTCGTTGCTCTTCCTCATAGAAAAAGACACTTCGACGAATTTAATCCCAGCTTTATGTAAATTCGGACGAAACTTGAGCCCTCGACGGCATCGCTGCAACAAACCAAACTCCCTACCACCTTTCCTTATAACAACTGGGTAAAAATTTCAAAAGAAGTCGTAAATAAAAGTTAACCAAACGACACCTCCGTAGCATATGCAAATGTTCTTTTCCGATTTCATTGCGGCACGATTCCGGTCGCGCAATTATGCATCTGCCGTATGCAAAAGCGTTTTTTTTTGTCTTTAGTTCTCGGCCCTTTCCCCCTCTTTCTCCTCCCTGCCTCTCTCCTTCTCACGGGTAGCGCAACCAGAAGAGGGACACAACCCTCCGCTTCCCATACTATTTCAGAACGCGTCCTCCTGCTACGGTCCGTCTCACCGATTCGCGACTTAAAAAGACGCTGGATTCCTGTCTCTTTTCTGTCAACGAAGGGTGAGTGTGGAGGGGGATAAGGGGGGGGGGAGGGTCGAGGGACATCTGGCCCACGCTGGAGAAGCCCCATCCGCGGAAGCCGTGAACTGAGTGGAATGAGAGGAGGGAGGAGCCGTGGACTCTATGGAAGACAGACGCTCTCAGGAAGCGACATAAAAAAGAAACAATAGCCATGGAAGCAAAAAATTAAAAGGGGTCCTAGGATGGGACCGTGTGGGGATAAGGTTTTTCTGGGTGTGGTGGGTTGCGACGGCCGGGAATCGGTTCCCACAAAGGCATCGCGGGTGCTTCCGAGGGGTAAAGGGGAGGAGGAAAGAGAGGGGGAGGGGACGGAAATAAAATGGTGCAGCACCCTATCCTATCGCCCCCGCCTCTTATTTTTCTCCATCTCACTTTAGAGTCATCTAACCCCCTTCCCCCTATGGAAACATTAAAAAAAACTCGACCCCGCCCTGCCTCCTGGTCCCTTCCCTCTCCACGCCACCTCTCTTGCCCAGTGTGGCGGTGGAGTGAAGGGCGAGGTGACTTCGGTGGGTGGGGGAGATCGAGGACCCTCCTCTTCGTTAACACTCGTCCATATAAAAAGTAACTCAATTTGAAAAGTCGGCCTGGAAAAGAGGGACCTTCTGGGTTTGAGAGAAAAAGCGATGATTTTTTTGACTTTAAAGTGGACGAATGAATGAAAAAGCAAGTGCCGTTTAAAAATTAGTCGCAAAGCAATAGAGTAATTAAGCATCTATTCTTTTGAGTTCTACAGAATCTCTGACGCCTCATTTTTATTAATCTGAAAACGCCAAAAATATTTAAAGTTGGTCTACATTTCTATAATTTGAAGTATGATTTCCATTATCGACTAGATAGGTACGCCATTTCTCTAAACGGCATTAATTAACTTGCTAATCTGAAAGTCGAAGTCTTTTTCATATTTTTAATAATTAAAATTACACTATTTCTGTTGAAGATGAAACGAAACTCACTAATTGATTAGCCCGCCGCGAATTATTATGATATCACTACCATTTTTCACATTTTAAAACCGAAAAATCAGCAATGGCGACGGAAGATTACAGATTTATTATCAAATAAAACACTTCCAATGTTGCTGCGGGTGCATCAGCGGGCTACTGAACCATTTCTGACAGAGGAGGTTTATTTTTCTGCTTTTCGATAGACTATTAAAATTGACATATGAAGAAATAGATTAAAATATAAAGTTTGATGTTACCGTATGACTAATAAATAATTAAAGGGGTATAAACTTTCTTTTAGCGTGATGAATAAATTGCCCGTAGAAATTATCATCTAACGGTAGTGGAAGTTCGAAATGCATGTTAATTTATATTCAACTTTTTTACTGATTAAATGGAAGCATCAAGACAAATTACACTGATTGTTTATTTAAGTTCTCCATAGTTACTCCTTAAAAATTTATCTTGGTTTCCAACTCTCTTTAAGAACAAAAATTCCTAAAATGCTTACAGATGTCATAAAATATAGGATCAATGGCATCTACTGAAACTGACATAAAAATTTAACAATAACGATGCACTGTAAGTGTGAAGAGCAAAGTCAAAACCAGTAAATATGTCTAAATATTGCCAAAACAGCACGCCTTCGCTAGACACCGGGCCGTAATATCCGTCAAAATAGTTAAAACGTGGGAGAAACCAACGCCGGTTAACGTCAATCCGCGGAAACTTCAAGAAAAGCCAAGCAGATGCGAAGATTTCAGGATTTTTAAGACTGGAAGGAGAAGGAGAGAGTGCGAGAGAGAGAGAGAGAGAGAGAGAGAGAAAGATAGAGGCAGCGAATAGGAGGAAAGAGGGAGTGAATTTGAATGGATATAGTGGGTCGAATAGTAGGATAGGTGGACGGGGGTGAGAAAAAGGGAGGAGGAGAGAAGGAGATTGCCGAGGAAGAAGAGATGAGGAGCGTGGCGCCAGCAAGTAATCCTCTTCCCCCCTCTACTCCCTCACCCAAAAGCCACCTGAAGCGCGCGACGGTCAGAGTCAATCGGAACTGACCTCCCCTAGCCGTGGGGACCGGAGATCGATGGAGGAGAGAGAGTGTTAGAAGGGAGGGAGAGAGATAGATAGAGAGGAAGAGAGAGAGAGAGAAATAGTCACTCTCCGGAAGTAACGGCGGAAGTTGGAAGTCGTTGAGAGAAGGGAGTTGACACCACCATTCACCGATGAGATAAGCGATCGGGAACGAAGATGAGCGAGCGATCATCACTCCATAGAGAAGAGAATCGGTCATTGGCGGAGCGGGAGAGAGGATTCTGGGAAGAGGAGGAGGAGGGGGCGGAAAGGGACCCGCGACCGAGGCACGCGAGGATACACACATCACGTGTCACGCGAGGTTTTTATTAACAGGTGGTCAACCACATTTCGACCACATTGATTAGGACGAAATAAAAAAATGTTAAAAAAACTGACAAGGGAGAGAGAGAGATACTGGCGGCGAAAGTGAGAGATGAAAAAGCACCCTTTCACCCACATAAGCACACACGTGACACACTAACACACACACTCACTACAGACACACACACCTTCGTTTCACTTGTTTTCCCTTGTCCGCGGCGACGGAGAGGATTCTAGAGAGATGGATAGTGGGACAATATGCTTCTGTGGGCAACTCTGTGCCGACTCCAATTGCACTGCCTCCTCCGGCACAAACTTCACGACTACTGCGGCCGGCGACTCACTCTCCATCTCACTCTCCCTCTATCTCCTCCTCCTCTCCTCCCCATCGAGGACAGGACCTTCCTCCTCATCCTCCTCCTCCCTCTCCTTTCCTCCCCATCCTCACACCCTTTACCGACACCTCCGTCCGCCTCCTCCACTTCGGATCCCTTTACTGGCCAAACCACCCTCTCTCACCCCTTCTCTCCCTCTCCTCTCTCCTCCCATGTACTTTCCGACGAGAGAGAGAGGGAGGGGACCGACAAAAACCTTGCACGTACCTACCCACACAAACGCACACACACACATAAAAGCTCACGAAAACGTACGTTATGTACTCTGAGGCTTAAAGGCTAGGCCACATGAAACTACCGACTTAACGCTCAGAATGAGTTCACGCTATATATCCACTCCTCCCCCCCCTCTCTCTCTTACTTCTCTTTCTCTCTATCGGTATTTCTCTCTCCGTCTCTCCATCTCGCTCTTTCTTCCACGTACAATTTGCATACCGACACTCACTAACGCAGACAGAGAGAGAGAGAACGCTGAAGGGAGAGGAGAGAGAGGAGTGAGAAAGGTCTGGGACGATGAGATCTTCCCATTTACCACCACGAGAGAATTCTCTCTCTCTTCTTCCCCTCCCCACCCCACTCCCTCCCACCCAAAACCTCCCATACAACCTCCTCCATTCCCTCTCTCTGGGGCCAAGAAACCTCCCAACTCTCCCTCCCCCAAAACCTCTCGCCCTCCGCCGCCACCCACCTCCTCCTCCTCCCTCTCTCTATCTCCTTCCCCCTCCTAACCTCTCACCACTCCCCCAATAAAAAAAGGTCCACGCATAACAACCAAACCCGTAAAGTTGCAACACTCCCATGCATAGAAGAGGATGACGGGTAAAAAGGGTTATATCCTCTCCCCCGCCCCACGCGGACCCATCCCCCTTTTAACCCTTTGGACCCCGTTGTCTCCCCAGTTTTTGTCTCAACCCTTCCATCCCCAAACAGCTCCCCGACCTCATCTGCATACGACACCGACCTTAACCTCCCTTCCCCTTCCTCCCAAAACCTACCCTCCTAACCCTCCCCCTTTGTGCCCCCTGACCTCCTCTTGCTCCCCTACTCAACTCCATCTCAGAAGAGGGCATTTCTCTCGAAGGAGACGGCCTTGCAATCGGAAGAACCTCCGCATCGAGTGGTCACTTCCTCCTGACCCGACCTCTCCGAAGACGAAGGGAAATATCCTTCACGGCACGTCCGCCTCTCCACGGCTTCCTCTCTCTCTCTCTTTCTCCATTCCTCCCCCTTTCCCTCCATCTTCCTGCATCAAACTCGTCGACGTGGAGACTCCCATTTGCATAGGTGCAGAAGACCTTCCATATAATTATATTTCTCTCTCTTTCTCCTTTCGGAGAGAATGGGTTTTGGGACACCGGAGATCAGGGTGGGTACCCCCAAGAGAGGGTCCGCGCGGGGAATGAAGGCACAAAAGGGTGACGATGGAGCGGGAGAAGGTCCCCACGAGGGCCTATGCATATGCATGACTGGCGTGTAAAAAAAATTAAATAAAATTTCGGTCCGGCCACTGGTCCTCGCTCGCACAGGTAACTCGGCGTAATGCGCGGAGGAAGCAGCCGCTTCACCCGTGAGAGAAAGGTATCAGGGGCGCGTATGCAGATGGCCCAAAAAAAGGGCGCGCCGGTCTGGAACACCCCTCTACCTCCCCCTCCCAAACTCCCACCTAAGATCGTCCCGCGAGCCTCCACCCGCCCAACCCGATCCGTTGGGCACTTTTTCCCCCTCGCCTTTAATGGCGCGAAACCCTTTCCTCGCAATCATTACCCCTCTGCTGCCGGACACGGTGCGAAACCCTACCTCAAAAATCTGTTCACCACACCCTGAGCTCCCTTGGTGCGTGTCCCACGGGGTCGTCAAACGTCCCGTTCGCAGGTTGAAGAGGGCAGGAGGGCAACGGGAGGGAAATTCGCGGAGGACGATTGTCTAAACGAAGGTGGTGCTGACAAGCGCGGTCGGGAGAGAGTATAGGGACTTGGAAAAGTGAGGGGCGAGAGGCAAGGGGGGGAGGGATGGATGGAAAACGAACACATGCACTATCGACCCTCTTCTTCCCCCCCCCCAGAACAATTTGAAGGGAAGGTTAGGATAAGAGCGAGAGAGAAAGAAGAAAATTATAACGGAGGGATAGGCAGTCACAGAGAAGAGAGAGAGAAAGAATTGTATTCGGGGATGGGAATTACTTTGTCAAGAGAAACTGGTTTCTTTCCTTCATCCGTGGAACGGAGCGGGAGGAGATCACGTGAGTATCTTTGCGGCGGGCGAACAGGCTCGTAAGAAAGGGAGAGGGCAGGTCAGAGGGAGGAGGAGGGGCACACCTTCGTGTCTGAGGGAGTTTGGAATTGTGCAAATGAAAGGGTGAACAGTTTCTCCATTTTATTAGAGGTTCCCCGTTCGCCGTTTTAAATTGGTCCTTCGCATGACGACGGCGGAAGTGGTTTTTAGCTACCTGCTACTCGTTGCGGGAAGAGGAGTGAGAGAGAGAGAGAGAGAGAGGATACGGGAATGAAAAATTATAAGCCAAGAATCAACCAGTTTGTAAAAGAGGTTGCATGTAAGAATACACTCAATTGCTCTCGTAATTTTTCTTAAATAAATGAAGACAGTCTGTGCCTGCCGAGAGAGGGTCGCAAAAAACGAGTAATCGGGAAGACGCATGCTATTAAATTCGTGGTTTCATTTAATCACGCCAATTGAGGGAACGAAAATGAGTTAACGTATCATATATTTCTCAGATATAATCATTTCGGCCATCTGCAGAGGCAGCATGAGTCGTCTCTCTCTCTCTCTCTCTTTCTCTCACACACAAGTAATTGTTTTCTTTATTTCCTAAGGAAAAACCACAGTCGTAAAAGTCGATTTAACACAAGCCGAAGAAGCTAGGAATATTTGCTTCACCCATTAATCATCTTCAATTTCTTCAATATCTAATAAAGGTCACTTCGGTATTCTAAAACATCAATAGTAACTTGTATATTTTATTCTGAACTGTCAGAGTTTGTACATTTATTTTTCGAATAATTTTTTTAACTTCCCTTTTTTAACTATTCATTATCCTTATAATATCCCTCTTTTCTTCTCAAAATTTTACAGAGCATTTCTTCTTTTTATCTTTTTATAACAGTTCTACAACAACGTTTTTAACTTACTTTGCGTTTTCTCTACTCAATTTAAATTTAAAAATTCTAAGCTCAAATCGTATTTCTATGATGAAACTTTGGTTTTTGCAAGAATCATCCATATTGATGAAATTGAATGACTTAACGCTGGATATACATAAACAGATATTTAGATTACCTTATATTTCTTAATTAAATGGACTGGAATGTGTGAAATAATGAACAAAGCACCAGATCATCATATGAATTAATCCTGATTAATGGACAAAAATTAGAAAATTCCAAATAAATGATCAAACAAAAGTAAAAGTAGTGGACTTTTAGATGGTGAGTATTATAAATGGTGATTAAAACTCGGATGACATTTTTAGATAAAACAAATAAAAAGGGATTTTAAATCTGGGTTTTCATTAAATAGATCACTTCATATTATAATGATATTTTAGGGTAAAATATTAATTAAAATTTTGTAACTTAATTAATTAGCTACTTGAAAATCATTCTGCAGATTAGTAATAATTAGCTTAGTATAGATGAGGAAGCAAACATATTTACGTTTCCTTTCACAGGAAGAGAATTTGGTCAACAAACTCCAAGTCGTAAATAATCATAGAGGAAAACGTGACAATTCAAATTCTTTTCGCTACTGACTCGACGAGTTGGCTCTTTAAATGGTCAAAACTAATTTTTTGCGCAAGCTGGTGCAAGGACACTTAAGTAATTTCAAAATGGATCTCTTACATTACACAAAATAAATAGCATTTTTAATTTACGTATAATAAACATTGGCGAAATGAATGGTCGAGTTTTATATTTTTTGAATTATTACTTCTGCTCGAACGATATGTTGGCACCAACATATATCGAGTCAATGTTTATGGGCGGAAGAGACAAAGAATGAAATTATGGCATATTACCGTATTTACTATCATAATCCTGTAATAATGCGTTAGCAATACATTTTCCTCATAAATTTTCGGCTGAAAACTGTGCGCGAGGATTATGTCAGGACCGAGCAGATGCGAGATTTCTCCTTGATATAACCGCGGCTATGCATAACACAGACAATTTATCGCAAAAAACTATATGGATAGGAACCCTTTTTTATTAGTTACGCGAAATCCAATTTTAAAAAAGTTATATGAAATAAATAATTACAATTTTCAGCTTTCAAACAGTTTTGAAGCACACCTTGAAATCGAACTAAGATAATTCCGTTCCTGCGGTGTTTCTGTTGCGTTTCTGTTCCTCAGACTTTCTTCTTCGTCAGAATTCCTTCCACAATAATTTTCGTCTAAACAGGTTTTTGTACGGGAAAAATGGGAAGCGAGGATTACGCCAACATTAAAATTTAATGTTTTTCGCGACTAAATATTAGCGTGCAAGGGCGGGGATTGTGCCAATGAATGCCACTTTTTGATGATGAATAACGATAGTTATATACAAAATCTATACAAATAGAAAAATAGACAAAATCAGATCTTCGTAAATTTTTCCCGATGCCGAGGATTTCGATACGTCGGCAGAATGTTTAGTAACTCTTCGAACTGAGGCCTATTACGATAAAGGATAATTTTGAGCTGAGCAGGAAGAAAATAGACGGCCTGTAACTCTATCGCCGGTAACTGACCAACGGAATTAAATGTATTTTTATAATCATTGCATTCTCCTTAAATGAAAGACGTTCACGAATCATGAAAATCGATTAAAATCTGTTTGCATACGGGAATACATTTAACATTTAAAACAAGGTTGAACATTCCGATTGAATTTTATTGCTATCGATCGCTAAACCGAAAAGCAAGTTCCAAAGGTTTCATAATGAACTCATTAACATAGAATTTACGGATATAATTTTTTACTTTCTCCATACGTAGTATACGGGAAAGTATTGTTTACATGAAAAAATCGATTCCGAGATTTCAATTGAAATACACGTTTTGAGGTCCACTGATCACGTGTTGACCATTTTCTCGATGATGTATGGGTGTTTGTTTGTGTGTGCGCGTGTATTTGTGTGATATAGAAATATTGTGGGTGCTCTAACTCTAAAACTATTAATCAGGTCAAAGCGAAATTTTATATTTAATATTTTTATAAATGTCGCAATAGCTGATTAGTTTTTGGTAAAAATCGGCCAACCGGAAGTGGGTGTTTACTGTTGTCACATATCTGTTATCTTGTGATATTTGCTTTAATATTTGACAAATGTAAAATTATACTAGGATAAATGTTATAGGAAATTTAATTTTCTACAACCTTTGTTTGAAACATTTTTCCATATAATGCATTGTTTAAGAGATATCTTATATCTTTAGCTGCCACCACCACGCCACATACCGACGACTATTGTTAAGAATTGACGCTTATTTACGTCTTAGTAATGCTCCTTTTTCTTTTCTTAATTGTTGGAGCTTTGTGGCTATATCCAATATCAGAAGGCTATGGTATGAATTTATTTCTGTTCTTTGTAAAGTGTAAAATTTTCTCGGTTTCTTAAAATATTTATTATTATGTGACCTATATTTTTAGAAATATTACAGATGTGGAGAAAGTCATGTGGTGGCCACATCAGATTTTTCTTAACTATGGAGATGCCCGTTGAAACTCAAAGGGAAAGTTTTTAAAATGAAATTTCGTGAATAGATGCGACGCGAAGCTATTATCTAATTGTAAGTCAATGGTACCCAATTAGACGAAACTGGAACAATGCGAATCACTAAGAATGCGTCAAATTCTCGCTTTTAAAAGTGATCTGTTGATCGATTCGACGTTATTAAAAAATCGATGGCAGAAAAACAAACTTTCGTTCTTTTAGGCGTTCGTACTTTCAAGCCTTGAACTCCTACCATGATCCTAAGTAATTTTAATATGCGATTGATTGTTTTACATTCAAATGTATTCCTTCTCGTAAATAACGCAACGAATGTTGTTTACATTCGTTGCTATGGAAATCAATTCCCTCTCCTTCCTTCTCTCTCTCTCTCTCTCTCACTCTCGTATTAAAAGCAATCAAAGCATGCCTTCATCCATAAGGATTGAAATAACAATAGAATTTCGAGGTTTAACAATGTAATGGGTTGGCAGCGCAACATCCCGTTAAAATGGCAAGATTTCTCCAAAATATGTGAATTAAACGTTTAACATGAGGAATTTCGAACTGTAGGCGAAAAACGATGAACAGAATAAGAAACCTTATAATATTTTCTTTAAAATGGTTTAGATCCGAAGATCGTAGGATAATTATTTCTAATTTAGATCTCAAAAAGAATAAAAGCCTGCACGTCGAAAAGTCGATTTTTACGTGTTATTTTATGGGAAAAGGAAATGTCTTTCTTGGAGTCGAACCCAGGACATTTTTCGAGATTTTTCGTCATCACCTTAAAATATTCGAATTTAGTATTCCTGCCAACTTTAAAAAAGATATCCATCTTTTATCGAGTTATTTGCATTTTTATAGCGTGACAGAGGGATCCACAAAGGGACAAAAGTAGCCTTTTATAGATTTTAGATTGTTGGAGCTTCGTAGCCTTATCCAATATCAGTAGGCTACGGTATGAGTTTATTTCTGTTCTTTGTGATGTCTTTGAATTTTTCTCGAAATCCCATTAAATTATTTATTATCATTTCACCTATTCGGAATTTTTAGAAATATTACAGGTATGGAGAAAGTCATGTGGTGGCCACATCAGATTTTTTGTATGATGCTTTTCTTTTAGGTGCTTCTCTATAATTTTAAAATTTAACTCGCATACAAATAGGATTTTTTTATGCCAATAAAACATCCCGTGTCCACAACTACTGTTAAAACTTCCCTAGTAATATGCGTAGAGGATTTATTATAACTGCAACATAAATGTGTATAATTGTAATCTCAAATAAGATCATACTAAACAAACGACGAACTTTATTTTTGCAATCGAAGCGATACATGAGTGGAAGTAATTTTACTCCAGTTTTTTAGATGAAAATTGTGTTATTCAAATCAAACCTAATAAAAGATTGTAATATTCGCAATTCCAAAAATATCCGTTTGCGTGCTTATACAATAGCGTCGATTATCCGAGGTCATTGTGGACGGACCTCATTCGGATTATCGAACAATAATGGAATTAAAAAGATTTCTTTTTTGTGTCTTCAACATTTTTATAGACATTACTGCCATCTAATCCATCGATTAGATTCCACCCACAAGTCAATCTCGATAATTCCCTGCCAAGTATATCTTTATGTAGATAAACTTTTGCATCTATATTTTCCGATACTACTTTAGGATACAGGCGTTAGCTCCATCAACATAATGTCATCATGGTTATTGTTTTAGTTTTTCTCATAAATGAATATATTCAAATAATATTTTTTATATTTCTTAATACATTCAAGCACGACAGCGTCATATCATTGCGATTAAATATTGTTCTCAATTCACACGAAACGACTTCAGAAGTTATGCAGGCCTCATAATCAAAGAAGTGCCCGAATCTCAGAAAAAAAGTTACCATGACTTGGGTCAAACGGAGCGTTAACTTAGAACGCCATTGCCAGCGCCGGATGACTCGTCATATTTCAACCGGAAGAGGATGGCAAGGATTGCTAGGGGTGCAGAATTACAAAGTAGGGGTATGGAGCTAGGCATAAAGCAAGAGGTCGATTTTACAACCGTCATTTTATCTTCAGTAAAAATTTATTTCCACCAAAATCTACGAAATATTTTAAGTATAATTTTAATTTCAATAGATTACTATAAAACTGTTTCGTGAAATGTTTTATCCGCATGAATTTCCAACAACTTGTTAAATATTTCAGTAACACTTCGGTTGGAATTCTGCCAACAAACATTAAAATAGCAAATTTTTTATGAATTCCCACAAAAATTAATAGGACCTTTAAAACGAGATAAAATAAATATGGTGTTAAATCACAACATTTTATTCGATTTTCGAACTAATACTTCATATTGTGAAAGCAGAGCCATATTTTTATTGAATACGTTATTACGTAATGCATTTTGGTTTCTAGAACAACTTAATGTTGCTTTCGGCTTCCTATTGGTGGGAAATACACTAAGGTATAAGGAGCGTAAAAACAGTAAAAATATTACCTATGGTCTTCCTTAAATTTAAGAAGTAACAAACGTTATTTCTTTAAGTCAAACGATAATGACTATAATTATGGATATCTTACCAAATGCAGCCTTAATTTATTTTGTTTTTTTTTTTCAGTGAGATTATTTGGACGACTGCAAAAGTAATTGTCCTTATGTCAAGATATTATTAAAACTTAACGTAATTGCCAGATTTTTCATTTTTTCCTTGTACGAAGCAAAACTTAAAGCATTTCAAAGTTTTTTTAACCATGAAAAAATCCACGTATTAAACTGATGCGTAAAATAATTTTTACATTCGTATCAAAGCACTGACCATCAAAGGTGCCATTAGTGAAATTATTTTCTAAGTTGACTAAAACTATAATTCGGAAATTTATGTAAATTTAACATTTTTGCGTAATAATATGCAGATTAAATAAATACCATGCATGGAGCTAACGTCTTATAGTTCTGAAAACGTTCATAATACATTATGAGCAACGATAGGAGACGTAAGCAAAATCGACCCAATAAAATTTTCTAACAAGGAAAATAAATAAAGAATTACCTGAGTTAACATATTTTCCCAGTAATGTGCCTAATGAATTATTGACGCACAAGAAAATAAAATTAGCTCCAGAAAATAAAGTTTCCGTATTTATCGTCGATTTTAATCCTCTTTTCGAATCGAAAAAATATGATTGCTTGGGCCAATAACTAACGAAAAACGCAAACAGATATAGAAAAATCTCAAGTCTTAATAAAATAAATCAAGGGGCTATTTCCCCCCGCGCGCAGAAGGCAACAGTAAGATTTATCCTATTTGCTTGATTTACTTCGAAAATCTGTGCAATCGGCGGAATCGGACAAGCTCTACAGTAAACGGAATATTCCCCATACATCATCCTCCTTCCCATCAAAGAAAACTTCCCCTCCCTCTCTCCCAATCCCAAAAAAGCGATGCAGCCTCCATTTCCCCCCTCCGAACCCATTCAAACCCCTCCTTCTCCTTGGCACCCTCCCAAAATATTCGACGAGGGACTCCTCCCCTCCCTCTCCTTCAATGCCTCTCCCCTTCCACCCCTCCTCACTTCATTAGAGGTTTAATGGCTACGTGACATTTCATATTTTCGCAGCCTATGGGGATGTAGGGAAGGGATGGAAGGGGGTGGTTTATGGGAGGATAAATAGAGAGAGAGAGATGGAGAAAGAGAGAGAGAGAGAGAGAGAGAGAGATGGAGAAAGAGAGAGAGAGAGAGAGAGAGAGAGATGGGAGATCTCGGTGGGATGGGAATTCTTGGTAAGATGGCGCCCATCATGAAAGGAAAAAATGGGGTAAGAAACCAAGGGGTAGGGAAAAACATGGGACATGTTTGTGTATGTAGATAATCATGATGGAAGGAATGGGTGGTGATGGGAAGGAAGGCAGGAGATAGAGAAGGAGACTTTGGGAGGGAGGTACGATAAGGGCATCTCAGGGGTGAGGAGATTTGGTGAGGAGCGAAGGACGGGACAGGAGGCGGTGGGAGATAGGACTGCCGCGGGAGATAGACACGAGAGAGGGAGGAGAATGGAGGGAGGAGTGAGGAAGATGGAGGGAGGAGAGGGAAAGAAGAAGAGAGGGAGGGAGGAGAGGGAGGGGGGATGGAGTGATGTGGGAAGCTGGCGTTGGGGAGGGTGAGGAGAATGGGAAGCAAGGAGAAACGGTGATAAAAGAAGAGACGAAAGAAGGGAGAAGTTTTTTAGCATTCTTCTCACACGCACCGTGGACATTTTTCGCAGGGACGACGCCTCCTGTCGGAAGGATGGCAAAACACACTCCTTAGTGTGAGAGAGAGATGAGGAAGCCGTGAAAAAAGAAAGAGCGAAGTCATCGCCATTACGAAATCAATTTCGCCCCTTGAGGGAGAGAAACACAGAGAGAGAGAGAGTAGGTGGAAGGAAGAGGAAGAGAGGAAAGGTGATGAAAGGGGACGAAAGAGGAAGGTAAACAGAGGGGGCGAATGGGAAAAACTCGCGTTTACCATGATTACGAAAGAAATTCGTCTTTAGGACTAATAAGTATTTTAATTCTTATTTTTTATTAAAGTTTGGAAAATAGTTGTAACCTGACTCGAATGTTTCTGCCTATTACACAAGCAAATATCTTTCAGTTTGTATATTATTTAAATTTACGAAAGAATGAAAAATATTTTATTCCAAAATTGATAGCATTAAATGCCTCGCAGCAGCCTAATGCTGAAAAGTCACGGCAAAAACAAATTGAATAACCATCTCCCTAGAAATACGATGGATACAATGAGAAAGTGTTGTCATATATTTAATACTGTATTTTCAGCAACATTCCTAATTTCTATTTCTTCAAATTAATCCAATAATTAGGCGAAATAAAAATAGTTATGGATTAACATTCCTCACCGTTTGTTCATACCAGCATTCAGAACAATATGTTTCCATTGTAGAAGTAAAATATGCATTACTATTATTATAGTATTGCTTCTATCCATTATTATTTTAAACATTTATTTGTCAATAAAAAATTATAATTACGTATTCAATTACTAACGCAATATCCAGTAGCTCCGAAAAAGAGATACGCCAGGAATGAATAAATACGTCACGGTTCATAGCATAGAATAATGAAAACCATACTTAATCATTAAACATGCACTAATCCGGCATTTAAACTCTACTACAGTCAATGACAAAGCGAAAAAAAACATGAACCTTGCATAAAAAACTCCAACGATGAAATGGATAAGTCGAAAATTTAAAAAAACTGGCAACTAATAAGTATTAGTCTAAAAACATGACAACACGTACATATTATACCCACGGTTTCCGAATTTTCGACGTTCATCTCTTCAGAAGAGATTGATTATTTATCTTTTATAAAACAAAATTTCCTGTCTATGCCAGCCGAATGCCGTTAAAGAGATACGAAATTCGACGTCTAATTTTATCACCAAAGCTTGAAGCGTAGCTGAGTGAAAAAAAGTAAAGAGACATAGAGAGCGAGACATGGAGCACGGGAATGAGAATGGAAAATGGCGAAGCCAGAGTAGAGAGAGCGGCACGATTGGGGAAAAAAGAGAGGAAAAGCTGCGCCTGTGTGTTCGGGAATAGGGTAAGGGAAGGAGAGGCGGGTGGGGAGGCATCCCTGCTCCAGACCACCCACAATGGGGGGGGGAGGGGGGAGGAGAGGGCGGAGAAAGAGAGCAGTGATTTGGGCGTCGCTCCCGAGGAAGAGTCAGGGTTTAGGAGATGGAGTGAGGGTAGAGGATAAGTCGTCTAGGGGTGAGGGCGAGGAGGAGTGTGTGTGCGAGGGTGGTTTTGGTGGAAGGGACGTCGGAGGGGGAATGGGAGCGTGGGAGTGGTGTTGATAGGTCGGGAGAGGGATGGAGGGGGAGGGTTGGCGGCGTGGCGAAAGGGGAGGAAGATGAGTTCCGAGAGGGGTGGAGATGGCGAGTGAGATGTAAGAAGGACGGAGGGGGGTGGCGAGGGAGTGCGGGTTCGGGCGGCTAAGGAGTGGATTTAGGGTCTGGAGGAAATTCAAGGGAGAGGAATTGGAGGGAGAGAGGAATGACTGGTGGGGGGAAGGAGAGAAGGAGGGGAGGAGGAGGGAGGCGAACTGCTTTGCGCACTTTTCTAATTTCCATCGGAGGAGGAAATCTTGAAGAGCGCAGGGGAGGGGGGGGGGGGAGTTGGGCGTCGTTGGAGGGTTAGAGGGAAAAAAATCCAACTTCGTAACTATAAAATTAAATAAATTTTGAAGGGGTGGAGTTGCGGAAGAAGGGATGAAAGAGAGAGAGAGGGAGGGAGGAATGACGGGAAGGGTGGGCTTTTTTTCCTGGGGTCGCGGGAAGGGATCTAGCCCTTCGACCCCTATTTCCCCCCTATCCCCCTCCCCCTCCGTCCTACGCCTCCTCTGCACCCGTTCCAACCGCCTCCTTTTGGAAAGGGCGTTGCCATCTGAGATGAAGCCTCGCGGCTGTCAGGGAGGATTTCCTCAATCATTCTTTCCTTTGATGACGAAGTGTGTTCAATTACTTTTCAGATCACGTTGTGTCAAATGAAAAAAAGGAGCTTTCGGAGAAATTTCGTCCGAGAAATTTTTCTTCGCGAAAGGCAAAAAAGAATCAGATTATCGGGGGCGGGGAGGGGGGAGATAGAAACATCAGCTTCTCGGCAGTAACAGATAAAAAAATGAGAAAAAAATTCTTTTATTTGTCTTATGTTCAACATCGAAAGATGTTTTATTTCTCTGGGCATATAGAAATTCCGCGACGTTCTTTGGAAAGAAAATGATTAATAGCGGTATAAAAGTTTCCGCATAGATAAAGTAGTTGTGGGAAAAAAAGAAAGAGATGGAGCAAGAATATTTTGCGTTTGAAGCTCTATCGGGATTTCTTCCCATAGATCTTCAGACGTAATTCCAAAATAGTTACGAGTAGACTCAGAATGAAATTTCTGCTTGATTTTAAAGACGACATACATGAATATCAGAATTAGGTATACAGATAATAATTAATTAAATCAGTAATTAACATTGATGTAACAACTGCTGATAAAATTTCTCAATAATAGGAAATAATCTTGAAGTGATTAACAATCAATAACACGGAAATAACAGTTAAAATGCCAAATTATTGGTTGCCTCTAATTTATGAGGATCCTAAATATTTGCCAAAAAAGACCATTAATTGATGACGCTTCAGTTTTTACATAAAAGCAAATTTTTACATACTGTTTAATCCGAGGAAGTGAGTCTAACTCAAAAATACAGGAGGATGAAATATTATGGAGAGATTATGGAAATTCAGGCGAGAACTTCCGTCAACCATTCACTTGAAGGTTGAGGAAACTTTGAACTGAACATAGTAATATTACCGTTATGAGAACTGGAGCTTATCCTCATTAAATACTACAGTTTTCATACTCATAAGTAAAGTTAGTCTTTGGACGCATAATCGCTGTAGTCAAATTAGTGTAAGCATTTCAAGCGTATGGTATAACATAAAGAACAGAAAATTAATCTTTTAAACATTAAATTCTAATTTTGGCATAATATTCCTGCAGAATATTGAAATGGTCAAATAACGGAGTAAGCAGCGCAAGGAAAATATACTTTTCAAGATTTCTATGTCGATAATATTTGAAAAAGGAGTTTTTCTTCAAGTTAATGAGGCATTCCTTTTGAAATTGGATTATTACAAAGCTAAAAACCAATCAAGTAGGTAAAAATTATTTTCTACACATCCTGACACTATAGCCATAGAATTAATTAGATATTCTAATTTAATGGAATCACCATGATTCGTAAATCAAACCAAAAGGATTAAATGCTACTAATGCCAACTTGCAAACAGATTCTCGGGTAGGTTCGATAATATTTACGTAAAGGACTAATTGATAGCCACAAGGTAGCGTAATGTATCTTTTCTTCATTTATCTGAGAACACAGAAAAAAGTATCGAATTTTATGTGAATGTAGCATTTAGAGAATATAGCAATGAGATCATTTAAACAGACAAGAGGGTATTTAACAGAAGAGAGCTTATTAAATTATTGTATAAGTATTACTAATTGACCACATCACTAATACGAAGGCACGCCTACAAAAATCGCTAAAAACGGAATATATTCTTGAACGTGATATAATTTATCATCGCGATTGCTCCGTGCGCACACAAATTTAAATCTGACGAAAATATTATTTGCATGCAATATATTCATTAGGTAATCTAACCGCTCGTGGCACCTAAGTATCTTAAATTTTCCGCTCCAACGTTAGATAATCTCGTATTATTTTTAATGGACGAGAGCACAAATACCTCCGCTCATTGGATCGCAAAAAATATATTCAACGCTACCCGACAAATCTAAATTACTCCTTTATGACCTCTTTAATTTTAAGAGGTGAGTGGGAATGGGAAGGCATGGGAGATATGCCGAGGGAGAGAGTTGGAAGCGAGGTTGCCCCTTATTACTTCATTATTCTTCTCAATTACTGCGAGTTCTCGACGCGTGGATGAAACGAGCGACGAAGGCGGGAGAAGAGAGAAAGAAGAGAGAGAGATAGAATAGAGAGAGAGAGAACGGGGTAGGTTGCTATAGTACCCAGTTGCTCCCACGGGTCCAAATAAAGGCCAAAGCGCTCTAAGTGAGATTGAGGAGTTAGAACAGAGGGTTAGGCGGGAGAGGGAGGGGAGTACGGGAGGCAGAGGGCATAGGCCGGATAGTAACCTAAAAAATTAGAAGCGAGGAATTAGGAGAGCGACAGAGGAGACAAGGGAGGAGAGTTAAAAGGGTCATAACCTATCTCCCTTTCCTCCCTCCCCCTTTCCCATCCCTCTTTCCCTATCCCTCCCCCTCTCTTACCCTCGCATATTCTTTTTCATCGTCCCAACGGACGGACAAGCCGCCTTCAACCATTTCAAACCGTCTCTCCGTGACTACTACCCTCCCCCCTCCCTCCGCCCCCCTTTCTCCCCCTCAACTAGTTTCACCCGACCCGCGCCAAGGCCCACAGCGGCCCCACTCCTTAACTTGGAGAGCACCATATTGCGCAAGGTGTGACCATTGCGAGTCCCCCAGGAATGAGAAGAGGATTTGGGCGTGCCTCACGTGGCTCGGGGGTGGCCGGAGCATATTGTGAAGGCGAGTAATGGAGGAGTGGAGGGAAACTGGCCAGAAACCAACCCTGTCCTCTTCTCTCTCTTTCCCTCCTCCAGTGCTGCCTCTCTCCACTGCAGATGGAGTTGGAAAAAATTGACCGATTGTGAATGGGTGTCCACAATGGAGATCTGTTTTGTAGGGCGGAGTTGAGCCGTGAGATGGGAGTGGTTGGATCGGTTGAGGAGTCCAGAGTAAGGACCAGGGCCTCCTTCACTTCCTGCGTTACGTGCTTAATGGATGCTCTTCTATTCTCTCCTCTTTTTGAAGAATTTAAGGAGAGAAGGCCTGTTAAAAACTATGCCGCTCAAATCACAAGCGGTGCATAGGGCATTTTGGTTTATAACAAATCAATTTTCATAATTATTTTATTTGAAGCAAAATAACTTAATAATTGGTATGCAAGCGTATATAGAAAAAAAATTACAGCGACATTACGGAAAATAAGGCGTTCATTAGGAAAAATACGTATACTCGGACAGTCAATGATGTAGGGGTAGTGCAAGAGGCGAAATATATCAGAATAAAAGATATTGACTTATTGAAAAAATAGATAGGCTTGGAAATCGCAAGTCGAAAGGACCTGATGATATTGGAGGAGAAACATTGAAGTTGGGTTCAGGAGAAATAGAACCGTATCTCAGGGTTTTATTTAACGCAACGTTAAATAATGAAACGATCCCAGATGACTGGAAAAAGGCAACTGTGACACCTATTTATAAAGGTGGAATCAAAGCCAACGTTGAAAACTATAGACCTGTTTGCCTGACATTTGATGGAGAAAATTATTGCTGATTACATACGAGACTATTGGGAAGTACACAACTGGTTATGTAAAAATCAGCATGGGTTTAGAAAATATTTTTCATAGTTATTAGGGCTGTTACAAGACGTTGCAGAATCGATAGATAAAGGAGATGAAGTCGACAGTATCTTCATAGATTTTTCTAAAGCTTTCGACGTAGTACCTCACAACATTCTACTCAAGAAATTAAAAGAGTTAAATATTGATAAGAGAGTAATAGTGGTTAAAAAATTTCCTTATTGGTAGATCCCAACGGGTTCAAGTAGGGCAGAGTCACTCCGAGGAAAGTCAGGTAACATCAGGGGTTCCACAAGGGAGTGTTTTAGGGCCCTTATTATTCCTGATTTACGTAAAAGACCTACCTGTCTGTCTGAGATGCGGATTTTCGCAGATGACTGCGTTATTTATAGACGAATAAGAACGGAAAAGGACCAGGAAATTTTGCAGGAAGATATGGAGCGAGTAGAAAATTGGATTAAGTTGAACAAAATGAGTGTTAATGGAACAAAGTGCAAGCACATCAATTTCACAAATAAAAGGACAGACAGAAATTTTCGCTACACGTTTAATGGAGAAACGGAACAAAAAGTCGATAATTGAAAATACATAGGCATTCAAATCATAAAATACCTATAATGGGGTATACACATCGACAAAATCGTAGCAAAAGCGTATAACACCTTGCATTACTGATGCGTAATCTAAAAGGAAATACTAAGGTAGCAAAAGAGTTAGCATATAAATCATTGATTAGGTCTATATTAGAGTAAGATACGAACGTACCAGATAGGGCATATTAAGAAATTAGAGAAAGTGCAAAGAAAAGCAGCGAGATATACCTTAGGAAGATTCAACAAGGGAGACAGCGTCACCGAAATGATTAAAATGCTGGGTTGGGAAACGCTTGAGAAAAGGAGGAAGGTTAATAGATTAGGGGGTATATTCCAGGTAATTGGCAAAAATAAGGCATGGGAAGATCTAAGGAGTAGGATAGAGAAGTCAGACTTTATTGGAAAAAAACGGACACGAGTTTAAAATTAAATTGAGGCCACAAAAAACAAATATTCGTTTCTTAAAAGAGGAATCTGGGATTGGAAAATGTTACCTGAAGAGCTCTTCAAACCCTTACCTAAAATGTTTAAATATTTAAGAATAAAGGTAGTTTGATTGTAGATAATATTGTAAATTGTAACAGATGACGATGGAGTTGGAGGAAGTAAAGGAATGCCTGATGGGGTGAAGTACGGTGGAGACCTCGTGAGTCCCTTAACCACTACGGTAGTCGTGAAGGCCCACCTTGAACCTAGAAAAAACTAAACTCCATAAGAATAGGTAATAATTAAATTGAATAGGTTTTAATTAAATATTATTGAATTTGTTTATTGATAAATTAACTATTATTGCACGTATATTGTATTTTATTATTTTAATTTCAATTAATGTATAAGTTAAGTGATTTGTGGGTTCAATAGTGTAGATAGATAGATAGATATACGTCTTTATTAGGGCGAGATTGAGACTAAGCAGTCTCCTCTTCCATCTAACCCATTGTCGGTTACATACAATTAGATAGTAACAAGTAATAAAATTAAACTAAAAGGTTACATAAAATGAAGAGCAACATAAAATACAATGATAAATGTATAGGAAAGTATAGGATTTAAAAAAAGATGGGTAATTGTTGTTGTTGCGGGGAAAACTAGGGAAGTGTAGCAGTCGTCGCCACCTGGCTTTAGCCAACTTGCGACATTGACGTTTAAATAAATATGTTAATACATGTTCGTTAGCGTATTAAAAGCAATGTGATATGTTCGGAGGATTCTCCGACAATTTCTGTTTTGAGAAACAGATATTTAATAACGTTTTTATTATATTCTTCGGTAAAATAGATATTACTATTTTGTGCTAGGGACCCATAAATATTCAATTGCCGAAATAAAATTTCATTATCTTAGCAATGAAGCGGTAATTTCTAAAAAACAACAGGTTTGAAAATAATTGAGCATAGCGAACTCCTTAAATATTAAAAATGGACTAATTTTAATAGATTTCAGCATGTTATCCATGAGCAATCGATGTTAGAGCCAAGCCCTTTCTCTCCGTACACACCCATCTCTTCTCTTCCTGCACGCATTAAAATCGCCTAATAAGTTTTCAAAATCACGCTTAAATCCTTTAATTTATTCAGTCATAGAAAAAATTAAATTTAATACTTTGTTTACTTAAAATAAATTTTATTAAAATTAAATTTAAGCATGGTAGGCACTTTTTCAAAATAAGAATAGGCTCCACTCATAACATGTTAATGGTTTTAGTTAAAAATACTCGTATCAACCCATTATAAAAGTCGTTGATAATATACCAGTATCAGCAGCTAGGTGTCATATGTAATCATTGCAAATAATGACAGTGAAGAAGGTTTAAAATAAATCGATGCATAAATTTAGGAGGAAATGTTTCGGAAATAAACTAGAGACAAGCGGCTCACGATAACGATGAAAGATAACAGTTATGAATAATAATAGTACTTTTCTGCAAAGCAATCTGAAATAAATGATTTTCGAGTGCATTCCAGGTATTGTAGACAATTGATTAACATATGCTGCCTTCCCCTTGGATTTACTGAGAATTGCTTGTACATAACTTAGCATTTCGGGAAAAAAGTGTCTCTAACATACTCTTGACTTAAGAAGAATGATACGTGTGACTCTAAAAATAAAATAAAAGCCTCCTCCGACGGGAAAATCCTCCCATCCTATTAGAACTTCTACAACAAAGAAAAAACATAAGCCCTACATCACCGTAATTAAACGAAAAATCCTCTCTGAACCAATTCCCCCACACCGATCCTCTCTCATTTTCTTTCCGAAAATACACCTTCATTTCGAAAAGAAGAGGGAGAGGAAAGGGAAGGAAGTGAAAGAAGAATCCTCATTCAAAAGCCAATTTCTCGTGGAATCGACTTTGGGGAAATTAAAAAATAAAAGACGGGGGACAAGCGACTCAAAAATAGTCACCCACTTTGAGTGATAGAAGGCTTAGGAGGGCGCTCAATGCAAAGAAGTCCTGGGGAAAAATTTTCGGCTCAGGGTACGTGATCGATCACAACCCTTCGTTTCTACGTCCCTTTTCCTCCTCTTGTCTTCCTCTCCCACGCATCCCTTTTCTTCCTTCGCACTCTCATCCTCGAACCTTTATCGGTCGCGAAATAGCGGGGG
This sequence comes from Tanypteryx hageni, assembly GCA_028673005.1. Taxonomy (NCBI): domain Eukaryota; kingdom Metazoa; phylum Arthropoda; class Insecta; order Odonata; family Petaluridae; genus Tanypteryx; species Tanypteryx hageni. The sequence goes on from CM054115.1 coordinate 35,409,645, forward strand.
TAGGGAAACGCATTCGCACAGCGCATGCGTATATCTCGGTAGGATTCAACCCCTTTCGCCACACACACGCAACACGAGGCTAACACGATCAATGAACGAGCAGTTCTCAAGGAGTTTCCCGAAAGCGGCCTGCGAGGGATGGAAGGGAGTTAGAGTTGACCAAAGTCGGAACGGAAGGGATCAAAGGTCAACCGTCGTCGCTAGACAGAGGACAGTTTAAATGTTTGTCTCAGCGTGGCAAACGAGAAGGTCAATTAGTTAGATTGCGAAGAAATGTCGCCAACTTCTCGTGGAATTCGTGCTTCAAAAGCAACCTTCGCTAAGTACGTTTTCATGATAAATGGAGGAAGTTGAAGGAACGCTAACGAGGTTGGAGATAGTAACTAAAAAATGTAGAGATTTTTCAGAATTGGTTGATTTTTTTGAACAATTGTCAAAGGCACAAATGAAATAGCTTATAAAAAGTCAAGTCTTTTTTTTGGAACGGTTAGTATCAAGAATTTTGTAATAAAAGAGACATTTATCTACCCTTCAGGATATAGGATGCAAAACATTTTAATGTTGGCGATAAAAAGGAAATTTGACTGTTTTATAGTCCAAAAAATCATTCCAAACAAAATCTCTAATTATATTACTCGATGAAACATTCCTATTTGTCTACCATTTGCAAGCAATGCACTTTCGGAAAATGTTTTACCTGTCGTAAATTAATACAATAATCCCGGTTCTATCCCACCACACAATAATTTCAGTGGAATGTCTTCAATTGTTTTTACCAAGAAATATTTTTTCTTTCGATTAATATAATTTTTGAATTATAGCCAATAACTTTAAAATTTAAAAAATGCTTGGATATCGCAGTCTTCGGCCGCATAAATATATTTTGAAACATTACATATATCACTAAAGATCACAATCTGCTTTCAGTTGGCTAATATTTGTTTGTTTTAAAAAACTGGAAAGTTGGATTTGATTGTACGTGGTATATATATATCGAGCCAAATTTAAACAAATGTTATCTGTGGAAATAAAATTCGAACTAAATCACAAGACTATTTCGGAAATGATCTTGGAAATTAAATTTCTACCATTACTGAAGATTTTAAAACAGTTTTCGACCTGAAAACGACTTTTTTGGAGGACTAGGGAGGTATTTTTATCTTATCAGGAGTAAAATCAAACTGCTCTTTTGTCAACGTAAACGTTTTGTCGCCATTTTAATTATTTAAAATTTTAAATATAGTGTACTCCGCACTCGTTCCTTTCTAATCAAGCGGAGAAAATAAAGATTCCTGGATTCCATCCCAGGGTACTTGTCCGATATTTTTGATTTGTATGGGTCGTGAAATATGATTATCATAGCGTGTACAACATTTCTACATGGCGGACGGACACTTGAGAATTATAATACGACATGTTAATGCAAAATTATCTCTTATAGGTTATTTTAATGTTTTCAATTTTTTATGGCTTATGTGGGAAGTGGAGATATTTAGAAATATTCACATGACGTTTTAATGAATTGCATTCGCTATAAGAGCAGTTGTTTATCGATTTAAAGTAAATTTTGATGAAATTAAAATCAGCATGAAGGATCGTTATGTTCAATGATTTATTGCATTCAATTTTCAAATAACTTCAATGGTTAATGTAAATTTTTAAGAAAATATTTAAATTCATTTCAAATTGACGATGAGATGTAGTCAATCATTAACTAGCAATGATATGCAATTTTTAACAGTGATTCCAGCTTTGGTTTTACGACACCCCCGCATTTCGCCAATATTCCCAAGGGTGTTCCAAATTATATTTAATTAGGCAAGTCCAAATTTCATATAAAAATGAAGTTTAGGCAAACTTTTAAAGAAATACCACCTGTTATTTTCCCGATTGAATTAAATTTGGGGTTTATTCAAAGTGTTTGATTTTGTTTGACAATGTATACGCGTTATTTCAGATTTATTTAATCTTTCCAAAGGAGGAAGTTGTAGCGAAGTCCAACAAAATTTGGAAGTTTTTTTTATAAATGTCGCTTTAAAGCACTATCTTTGTTAGAAAATCCCTTACAAGATATTCATTCACTTTGATTAATAACTCATTGAAATTATTTCAACGTTCTTCCAGTGCACTCGCAAAATATTTCTTGTATAATGAGTTTCAAGACTTTTGGTCTTTCTCATACCCCGTAAATTATTAAATGTGTACTATTAAGACTCACTTCATTACTGGCATTAATTTTTAAAATTAAATATTCAGAAATACCATCAAAATCAAAAACAGTGTAAGACAGAAAGTTGAAAATATTGACTGAATAAATTTTGTTATTAGTTTGTTAGCATTATTTAAGAAATTATTATCAGGAGGAGGTAGTGGGAATAATTGTGGCACCAACGTATATAGGTAGAAATGATCGAGACGATAAAATGCGTGAGATCGATTGTAGGACGGAGCGTTAACAAGGCTCGTTCTTTCCGAGGACAATACGAGATCACAATAGGAAATTTCGAATTGCGTTAGACAATCTTTAGGTAGGATTTGGTGCATTGCACCCCCTGCCACCCACCAACTTGGTGAATTGCAGGGTAACTTGTAGATGTAGATCAGTATTTTAAATTAAGTATAATAGATAAGAAATTGATGTATGTACATTAATAAGACCTCCTTAGTAAAACTGATTTAATTTTCCCATTTTGCAATTTTTGAAATAATGTGAAATATAAGGAAACCGCGATTAAATATTTGAAATGAAATATTTCGTACTAAAGGATTAAATTAGAATTTATGCAGTCTTCATCAATTACAACATGTCTGTCAAAATGTTTGAAAAAGGAGACATTTCCGAGGTCAAAATCTTTTATATAAACACCCATACCGATAGGAATTGAAGTTAAGCGGCTAATTTTTAAATCAAAATATAACCAGTCATAAAATTGATGGAATAATATGAAACTATGCAGATAGGCATAAGCTGTAATTTGGGAATAACTTTGAAACAGGAAACATTTTTTCCTGTTTCAAAGTTATTCCCATAACCAGTCATATTAAGATTGATATTAACTTTTCGTTGACGATAATTGTTTCGAGAATTTTAGAATTTTATTTGTACCCAAGAATACGTCGAAGTACTTCTAACCCGATCAATAATTCTGGAGAGGTAATTGCACTTTTTATAATGATTATATGGAATATTAAAAAGTGACAATAAAATTAATACGTGTTTCGAGGAAAAACGCAAACATGCACGTGAGAAAGAATTAAAAATGGCCGCCCGGCAACGCGTAAAGGCTGGTCTCAACGGAGAATATCCCAAAGAATGCTTTGTTGAGGAAGAGAGGTAAGGGAGGGTATGGAGAGATAGGAGGACGAGAGAGAGGTCGCCGAACGGCTAAGTGTGGACAGTTGAACGGAAGAGGGCGCAGAGAGGGGAGAGAAATGGATGATGGTTCGCTCTAGTGAATACTAGGGATGTTTTTTTTGGAAGCGTATGCAAAGTGCCTGGTGTGTTCAGTAAATGTCCACCGTTAAAAAATGAGGCGATTGAAAGGGGAGATATGAGGAATGGAGAGAAAGAGACGGAGGGCAGCGGCGGATAAAAAAAGGGATCATAATCTCTTACTACGGCCTCTTTTCTCCTTCTGTCCGCCGCTTCTGCCCACGTGAATGGGCCATTGGTACGCGGGAGCACAATCGTCAGGTATGGGTGTGGGGCGGGACGGAAAGGGGGGAGAGGGGGAGCTGGAGCACTCCGGAAGAGGCGGCGGAGGACAGATGGGCCAAGGAGATGAGTCCGAATCGGAGAAAGAGAGCAGCGGGGCGAGGATTTTCGGGGGCGACCGAGGAGAGAAGGGGGCGGGAAGGAGAGAGAAAGGGGGGAGGGACGAAAGAAGGGGTATAGATAGGGTGGGGGGTAGGGCAGTCGGTCGGGAGGACGTTGGTTAACTTCCGAGCGTGTCTGACCGAGTAAAGGGTTGTGCTCCCTCTCGGGGCGAGTGAGAGATTGGGGGGGGGGGGGGGGGGGCAATAGTCGAGGTCAGGGAGGGGACGGTCGGGTGGATTGGGCTAGGGCGTAGGCAAAGAGGAGGGCGTGTTGGGAGGGCGGAGGACGAGGTCGTTGGAGCGGGAGAGATGGGCAATGGCGGAGCAGGGGTGGAATCCGTTAAGGCAGGGACATTAAGAGAGTTGAAATGGGACGTGGTGTGGACGGAGTGGGTCTCCGTCGGGTGGGTGGGAGAATTAGGGATAGGAGCGGGAGGAGATAAGGGGGAGTGCATCGGTGCGGAATCTCAGGCAATCCCATAACCGAATGCTTGTACCGTCTGGCTGCTCGGAATAAAGAGGATTCGGGGACTCTTTATGTGATCCACGCTGGCCAGGGTCACGAATAAATCCTATTCTTCTTAATTTTTTTCGTACATACAAACTTTTTATGGCCAAGATTTCCTGGGTATTTTGGAGGCCTTTGGAGTGCTCCCCAAGGGGCGCGAGCATCCCTAATGGGCCATAGACGGTGTCGCTAGGCGGTAAAAACACCAATGAAGAAGTTATGCCAAAAATTTTATTTCCTCGTTTTCCCGGTTTTAATTTTATTTGGACATATTTTAAAATTCAAAACAGCGACAATAGATAAACGAACAATTACAATATTATTAAGTAAAAGCCTGTTAAGAATGAATGAATTATAATGAGTCCGACTTACATATTTTCTGTAGTTTGGAGTAGTTAATGAAGAATCCAGTAACGACGTAGGTATCCTTAATTAGAAAAAGGACGAGCATATCAGATCCGGATGGAAATGGTTCTTGTAAGCCTAGCCAGTGACGCTGAATTTGAGAATAATGCAACGCAAGAGTTACTTTTATTCTTGTGAGTTGTGATAATATCAGATGCGTAACAAGCTTTCATTTCAAACATCTTTTTATTAAAAAAATAGCAATTTTCAGTGAAACGATTTGTATTTAACCAACTAGATTAAATATGAGTTTCACAAACGCTACAAGCTAACAAGTAAATTTCAGTTAAGTTTGTGCAAATAACAATAAGTAGTGCTTTTTTAATAAAAAAAGTGCAGGAGCGCAAAGAAGTGAGTGGGGTAAAAATAGGAACTGAATGTACCAATTTGCAAGCGGAGGAAAACGTACGATTGTACAATATGAGTGAAACGTTATTACATTGCAAATAACTTCGTTTGATTTGATTAAGTTATGCAAATTAATATTTTTTGCAATAAAGGTTCCGAAACGGCGTTCCTGAGCGTTCCGGTAAAAAACAAGCACTGACAGTATGTAAATAAAATATGTGAAAAATACAATTAGCAAATAAATCGAAAATAGAAAAAATAAACGTAAATTATAGGAAATAGAAACAGAAAAATTAATCAAGTAAGTTTTTTCTTCGCGCATTTATTTCAGATAATACTATTACTAAATCATCAATATTCAGTGAACGATAGAATTAACACCCAAGCTAGCCGGTAATTCCGTTTTGAGAGAATACGAAAAAAAGGAAAACTAAACTAAGTGGTACATTACAGCAAATAATGGTTTTAAATAATTTATATGACGCAACACTAACATTTTTTGTTGTTGTCGGGCTTCCCCTTGGATTGGGGCCTCAGTTCATTTCTCTGTCTTGCTCTTGGAAAGCCAATATAGTTCTTATCACTGAATTAGAATATTATTGCTATATTGTTCTTTAACGAGAAATATACTAGATATATTTCCCAAACAAATTTTATATATAAAGTTGGAAATTTTTTTGATTACGATCTCATAAAGATTTATTACGGTTATTATGTTAACGTTCAGATAAGGAAATTAACGAATTAAATTGTCTTAGCATTCGTTTAACCGAATCAGCTATTCTTATATTGGCAAAAAACGCACATCTGAATCAAGGAGGAATCTCTGCATAAACGCGAGCCTCGCGCTAAAGAGGGGCTTAAACAATTCGTCGCGAAGCGACGAAATGGGCGATTTTAAATTAAAAAAAGACGCATCTGTCGCTTGTTAAATATCCGATAATTGAATCAGCCCCTGTCACCCGAGGCCATTATAACATTCTCTCGCATCAGTCACACGAGCACGCGTGGCGTGCGAATAAAAATTCACGCCACATTTCGCCCGAGGCGTTTTATTTATTATTTTTTTCGAACCCCACGAACCAACGAGTGCGATTTTTGGAGACGCTGTAACACGGAGGGCGCGAAAGAAGAAGGGAAATATGAGAGGGAGGAGGAGGGTGGAAAAAGAGGAAAAGGGAGAAGAAGAGAGAAGATGAGGAGAGAGATTTCTCTCTCCATTTTCCTCCCTCCTCCCCCATCCATTTCCTTCCACCACCCCCCAGTTTTTTGGTACTGCTCCCTTGCCGTAAATAACGGGCGAATTAAGAGACTCGCAGGGCAAAGTGGTCGGAGAACCGAACGATGGGAGGGAGAAGGAGGGGGAGGAGGGAGGATGGAGGGGGAGAAGGGGGGAGGAGGAGGAAGGATGGGGAAGGAGGGGGCAGAAGGGAGGGGGAGAAGAGAGGATGGGAGTGAGGGAGCATCGGAGCGAAAGGGAGGAAGGAGATGGAGGGTGACGGAGTGGCTGAGGAGAGAGTGGGCGGAGGGAGGAAGGATTTAAAGGAACAGGAGGAAAGAGGGAGGGGGTGAAAAGGGACGGCGGAGTGTTTAAAGGCTCCCCCTTTTGTTTGTGTAGGCAGAAGGGCGAAAATGGAGCGGAGAGAGGCGGGAAGGGAGATGAACAACCTCAGAGTCGCATCTCTCCTCGTCGGGAAAGAGACTGAGTGAGGTTAGGAAGGGAAAGGATGGGCGAAGGGCTACGGGAAGATAAAAAGGGAGAAGGGAGAGAGACCGATATAGGGGGCGAAGGAGGCAGGAAGGGAAAGAAAATGGGAGGTGGCGGAAGAGATGGGAGAGAGTAGAATGAAAAGACGGGTAGAAATGACGGATGACAGGGATGTCAAGATGAAAGGGTGGGAGAAAGGTAGAAAGGACGGAGATGAGAGAAAGAGAGAGATGGAGGTATAAAGAGGTAGAGGAGAGAGGGAGATATGAGTGTCATTCCGTAGGACGCATGAAAAGAGAGAAAATATAAAATAAACGAAAAATGATATTGGAGCGGAGGCCGAGACGAGTAGTTAAAATGAATGGGAGAATGAAATTCTGTTGATGGCGAAAGAAAAGCGGATATAAAACGGAGGAATAGTTACAGAATTAAATAGCAGGATATGGTTTAAAGGTTCCGTCGAATTATTTTAAATTAACTGCCTTTTACGAATCAAAAAGAAACTTTGCAAATCTCCACATTCGCTTTTCCACATGCAAGATGTTAATAAGAAAACCAAAGAAAAAATGGTGTCTTGTTTTTAGGAATTTATGATTAATCTTTGAGTAACAAGGTAAGAATGCAGATAGCAGGTGACGTCAAAGGATACCGATCAAGGAATCGGTGGAGAGAAAGGTGTCAAATCAGGAGACATGATTTTAGTGATAAAGATACAGAGAGAGAGAGATTGGTGGAGAATATCCAGCAGATGGATGGAGTGAGGTTTCATATTATATCTTACTTTTTGAATGCTCTTGAGTGATTGATTCTATCCTATAGAAGCCCATTCAATGCAGCTGCGATTATCGTTTGATATACGTGGGCTTATTTTTCTCAGGTAGATCTGGGTATAAAATTGCCAACAAAGTAAATTGCATCAATTTGACTTTGAAACAAATGAAATGAGTGAATTGTGTATAAATTCATGAATTTTCGATCAATGTGGTAACACTGTAGCTAAGGGGGTGTTTAGATGTTTATGCTGAACAATAAGGCACAAGAAACGAGATCCTTTTTAACGACTAATTTAATGGAGCTTATCTGTTTTGAATTTAATTAATTAACAAAGAAATTTATACATAATCTCAAGTATAAAATATCAGTTTTGAAAGTAAGGTTGTTTTCTTTTGGTAAACGGTTTAAATAATCTCCAGAAATTTTAAATGTACCATACAGCTTAAACTGTCTCAGTTGACATGAAATGGAGTCTCTTTTAGTAACTTAACCGTCTTGGAATCATTTAAAACTCATACTGCCTCGTCTATTTCTCTTCTAATCTTGTTATTTATTTGTCATTATAAATATCTTTATCAACGAAAAATGGGACAAGTTGAGCAAAAGATGAATTTGTATTTTTTAAATAATGCTTTGTTCGATATTGTAAATCCAAAGTAACAAACTCAAATGAATTATCAATTTGCTTAAGCGCATTAATTTTAAACACGTTCAGTGTCATAAAAATAATCTTAATTTGCCCTTGCGTGGAATAAAACATTGCGAGAAAGACTTCGCGCACAAATAAATTCAAAAAGCTAAATATTTTCCTTAATGCGTAAGCATTTGAAGTGAATGCGGTGCTATTGAAATCAAAACAACACTTTGCGTAGCTGTTATTTTTACATGCACTTCTATCCTTTATTTAACCAAAGTGAATTTCAAAATATTCTTTTTCTGAAGAGGTAACTCCGTTGAGTGCGTAGCGATAGCTTTTTTGAGATTACCCAGAAGACGCTCCATAAAAATTTGTAAGTAAATGAATAGACGAAAAAAAAATCCGAAAGCTAAATAAAAGAATACAATCGCTCTATACGCTCAACTAAAAAAAAGTCTCGGGGTATATTCTTCCGAAAGATAAAGATTAATCTACCATTCCGACGGGAGACTTAGAACGATCGCATTAAAAAAGCGACAAGACCAGGAGAAAAAGGAGGAGAATTTACGACAAGCGACGAATGAAAGGGATCGAAAATAGAGATCACCGCGGCATTCAATGAGGATGATTAAGTCGAGGGGAGAGATGGGCAGCGGGTGAGGGGGAGGGTGGGGTGCCCATTCTCTCTCCGTCTCTCACCCCCTAGACTCACACGCGCATGATTACGGCGAAGGATAATTTCTACTTTTTTAAAATACCGTCTTCCCTTCCGCAATACCTCCCATACTCTCCCCCACCCCCTATAGAACGCGCCATCCACCAATCATCGCCCTAAAATTTCTTCAACGTCCCCTTCTCCATGTTCCCTCTTAACTTATAATCTCCATTTGTCCTCCCATCTTAAACCCATCCCTACGTCCTAAACGCCAGCGCGAAAAAATCCCCTCTAGCTCAAAGAGAATCCTACATAAGGGAGCCGGAATGAACGACACCCCAAAACGCACGCCCAAGACACCATCCAGCCTTCTTAAAACCACCCACCTCTCCCCTTGAAACCATGCGTGAACGTCAAAACACTCGCATGCACATACACACACACGCACCCGAGTCCCTAGCGCGCATTCAGTACAAATTCCCATTAAAAAAATTAAACGCCGGGAGGGTAAACAAGACGGGCGAACGTAAATATTAAAAAAAGAGAGATATGAGGAGGAATCATCTTCTAGCCATTTCTCCATTATCATACGACACCCGCCTCCGTTGGTAGGGAGGGTAAAAAAAAATTATGCGTCGGGGGTGGATTTCCACGAGGGCGTCTTTGTGCGTGAGTGGATGGCTGCAGGAGAGGACATGCATATTTAAGGGGCCCGCTGCATCCCGGATCCCCTTTCTCCGCCCTCCTCAGACCTTCTTTCCACGCCACTCCCTTCCTTGCCACGTCAGCGCCAACTTCCCACGCCCCGTCACTCTCCCCTCCGCCCCATTCCTCCTCCCCATCCCCATTCCTCCTCCCCATCCCCATTCCTCCTCCCCATCCCCATTCCTCCTCCCCATCCCCATTCCTCCTCCCCATCCCCATTCCGTTCTCGCTCCGATGCATTCTGAGGGAGGATGTGAGCGATCTGTGGGATCGCGCACTCGACACTTACGCGTTGGCACTTTTTTCGAGTTTGGCCTCGGCAGCATTCGTTGGCGCTCCAGACGATCCTCGAAGTAGATGCGAGAATTCAAAAATTGCATATACTGGCCTTTAAGAGTCGTCTAAATTCCATGCGTATGCAGTAGAATTACGAACATCAATCCCGGCTCTATCGCACTCGGCAGTCTTGTGATAAATTCGTGAAGCTCTCGATGATATATGCTGTTTAATTAGCGAGTCCGAGTAACGGAAAAAATACAAAATACTTTACGAATTTATACCGCTCACAAAAACTAGAGGATTGAGCTTTTTCAATTCGCTGAAAATAATTATCTTCTTTTTATGAAGAAAATTAACGGCCAACTGTGTTTATTATTAATTCTTATGATCGTTCCTTATGATCGAGTAATTGAAAGGGAGGAAGTTAATAAATGCTGTTAGTTACATCGTAATTTCTTTGTAATTAGTCTACCAGTCCAGCGAATTTCTTTTTATTTAACATATTGAATAGTTTACAGGCAGCTAATAAGACTGATAGTGACAGATGAATCAGGAATTATATTTTTGCGAGAAAATTCCTGCTTCTATCTTGGGGACATAACTGCCACTTCCATTTTCATGTGATAAAAAAAGCAATAAAAAATTTTCCGTAAGAGTTAGGGTTCTGTCAAATGTGCTTCATGTAATTTACTGAAGATAAGTTAGTTTCTTACGTAGTACATTACAGAAAATTTTATACCTAATCAAATAGTTAATCCTATAATGTTGTGTAATCAAATTTTTAGTTTCAAGATCGAAGCCAAAAAGAAATCTATGCCAATACTACTTAATTAGATCTAAAAGAAAACAAGAAATGCATGCAATTCCGTCAAAACACAATTGATTAAAAAATAGATACGGATGAAAATAGAACACGAAATGGGAAATGTGTTAGTCAAACCATGTTTCTTGGAATGATACCGGTCACGATCTTGTAAACCAAGTTGCGTTATTACTGAAGCCTCTTCATAAAAATTTTGTAAAATTCCTCAATAGAAAATTTCATCGAAACTTTTTGAGTAATGGCAGTTAATGGCAGTCGCTCTAACGGACTGGGATCTGTTTAAAACTTAATAATTAAAAGTGGAGATTACGTCGAGGAGTAATATTGGAAAACATTCTCATAAGTCGACATTTAAATAAAATTACGGCATAGGAAATTTTTAAAAATGTAATTTTATTGCCAAATATTATTGTAAAATATGTGAAAATCCTTGGTGATAAAATTACACCGCAAAATGGAACAGAGAATTAATCTGCTTTAACCACCACGATCCTAAATGAAAAGGAAGATGAGTGAAATAATAGTAAATTAATCATTTCAAATATTTCGATACTGAGAACGCAATTAGAAAAATCAAATTGAATGACGACAAACTCTTATGAAATATATCATATACACAAAGAAAATGGTTTTATGCCATGTAGCTGATTATTGATACTTAAATGGGCTGTTTATAAGGTGTTTGTCCGTAACTTATCAGGAAAGATATCTATCTCTACTATAAATATTTTGAAGAATTTGTTTGTTTGTTTGTGCATTTATAACGAAACAACTACAGAACGTAGAAGCAAGATGAAGGTGCCATTTTAACCGCAATAAAAAGTTAAGCAAAATGGGCGGGGTTTTAAAGTGATTTGTATTACCATTTTTATTTAAAAAATGTTTTTCTCTTTTAATTTTTCCCACTTAAATAACATGGAAACGATCGTATTGTTAGATTAACAATTTACATGACAAGCTTTATAAACAATACCTAATATTAACTAAAAGAAATAATATATACCTAATATAAACTGAAGTAGGGAGGAAAGAAACACTAAGGTTATTCAAAGAAGGGAAATCACCAAAAACTATAAATCTGGCTAATTGTTTCGAAAGGTAGGTGGAAGAGAGTTTTAATTTGGAATTTTAAGCGCTTTCGTTCTCTAAAAATGTTTTATGTATTCTGTATATTCTCTAAACTTTAAAGACAGCGAAATATGTTTTTCATTAATATTAAAATTAATAACATGAAAGATATCTCAGAAAGTACAATAAGAAAATTTCTATAACAGTTCTAGATTTCGACCAATCTAAAAGGAATACGGAGATGAAATTTTGCACGATAATAGGATTTTGCTCAGAAACAATTAGAAAAATCGAAAATTTCAAAATTGTTAATTTTAAGGGGTCGTATTACCCCATTTGTACATTAAAGTTTATTAATTTTTATCACGAAAACTAAGTTGTTGCTACGAGCTTTTGTAAACATTTTTAGCAAACTCTATATAGAAAAAAAAACAAAAATCTTAAAAATTTCCAACAATGCGGCCGCTAAAAATTCGCAATTCTATGAACAAATTTTCAAGAATTATTTATTTCCGAATGTGCTTCAGAGCTGAAATTTTTCTTAAAGGTAGAATTTGTAAAAAACGAAATAGGGAGTATAGAAATTTTGATATTTTAATTTGTTTGGCTGTTAAAAATTCTTAAAATTCAAACAAATAGATAAACGTTAAGGTATTACGGGGCGAGCTATGGAGCTGAAATTTTAAAGTTATATAGAGCTGAGCATATGCACAGATAAATATTTGAATATCTCCATGAAGTTGTTATTGCGGCCTTTAAAAATATTAAAATGTAAACAATTAGATTAATATTATTTCACTTCTAGATGTGCTATAACCATAAAACTTGGCACAAAGGTGTGGCATTAGTACCCCACAATAGAAAAAGTATAATATTTTTAAAATTGCAAATTTTAGGTAATGTTTTACTTCAATATTTTTTCATAAGGAAAGAACGAAAATTGGTACAGAGGCGAAATATTTTGAATTAAAAAATATTTCTAATAATGAAATACCTCTCTGAAAAAATAATGTTTTTCAAGGTGAGATGAAATGCTTACAGAATGCAAGCACCTTCTACTAAATAAATAAATATACTAAATAAAAGAGATAAACCGAAAACACTCAAATTTAGAATCAGTAACGAATTACGCATGGCAAAATTCGTTGAAAGGCTACTTTAATGATTTTTGTTCATTGAAATGTAGAAAAATGACAATAATTCCTAGTTGATAGCACAAAAGTAATCACGTTAAATAAAAACAGTAGAAGTTCAAATCCGTTAAAGAGAAATTAATCCGCGAGGAGTTCCTTGTTTACCAAGAAAATAACTTTCGCGCACAATCTACCCAGGAATTAATTACCTTTTACAAAAAACTTGATTCATTCTGAAAACATAGCAATCATGCGCAGTAGATAAATTGGTATTATTTACACAACGAAAAAATTACCCGATTATGACGATCGTTTTTTGAAACCGGTCATATATTTTTTGTAAGGTGGAAATAGCACTAACTTATTTACTACTACTGTGTTTAATTTTATTTGACATACAATTATTCCTATTTATTACAAATCTGATGTGGCCACTACATGACTTTCTCCCTACCTGTCATTTATAAAAATTCCAAATATGTAGGTAAAATGATAAATTATAATAAACATTTTAAGGAATTACGTACCGTAGCCTTCTGATACTAGACAGTCACAAAGATCCAACAATAAGGAATAAAAAGGAGCGTTACTAAGACGTAACTAAGCGTAAATGAAAGTGTTTACAAAAGTCACCTCCAGATGGTGTGGTGGCAGCTAAAAATATAGTTTTAAAAATATCTCTTAAACATTATATGGAAAAATGTCACGAACAAAAGATGTAGAAAATTAAATTTCCTACAGAATTTAGACCTGTAAAGTTTACATTGGTCAAGTATAAAAGCAAATATTTTATAAAAAACGGATGACTGGAATAAACTCCCACTTCCGGTTGACTGATTTTTACCAAAAACTAATCAACTCTTGTCCCTTCAATAAAAATGCCAAGTATAAAATTTCTTGTTGATCTTATGAATAGTTTTTGAGTTAGAACGCCCACAAAATTCCTATCACATACACACAGATACACACACACAGACATCCACACACATACATCACGTATTTTTTATACTGGTGACTTTTCACGATCATCGGTAACTCTCCCAGTATAACAGACATTGTCACTATAAATAATACGTAAAAAGAGGTTTAAAATCTTTGTGCTGTAAAGATGTCATGATTGGGAGTCGATAAAATACCTAAATAGAAATCAGTTCCGGCAACTTCCATTTAAGGAACGTGTACGTAAGATGCAAGTATTACTTGTAATGATGTATATAGACTTTTGTAATATTATTATGTGCGTAAGAATATGTATGTATGTATATATATATATATATATATATATATATATATATATATAATATTCTGAACATGTTAATAATATTCAAGTTCAGAAATTGAAAATATGAAATAAATTACCACTGCAACTACTTCAAACATATTTGCATGATGAGTAACTCTCAAAATCATGGAACCGTTGAATATCACAAAAGAAAAAAAGACAAAAAATAAATCGCTGATCATTCCAACGCCCATTCTCAACACGGGCGAAATCAAGGAAACGCTCTGGACGAACGGACTCCTTCCTCGAAATCGTGCGCTCCTTCGGAGCGAGCCAATCATTTTCCCGGGACGGAAAATTTCCATCAATCAATAAAATAAAATAAAGCCATCCTTCCCAATGGTCCTCGAATCTTTCTTCTCCCCCCTCCCACTCCTCACAAAGGGAGAGAGAGAGAGCGGGGGGGGGAGAAGGACGCTCACACAATCTCTCCAGCCACCCCACTGCCCAGGGAGGACGGAGGGAGGTAGAAGGGAGAGAAGAGGGAAGGGCAGAAAAGGGAGGAAGAAGGAATCGGAAAATCCGCGCTGGATGGGCGCGAGATGGAGGGCGTGTGTACGTATGTGTGTGTGTAAGTTTGCTACGTGGGAGGGAGAACGGATGGGGTGGAGACCTCGAATTGCTATTGGCGGCAAAAATCAGGAGAGGACCCGTGTGGGTTGAGTGGGGAGGAAGGGGGAGGAGGGGGAGAGAGAGAGAGATGTGGGATGCCTTCTAAGAGGAACGGGGATCGCATTTTCCCCACCTCCATCCCTCTTGAATAAGGAAAAGGGGGTGTGTTTTTCCTGGGGTGTAGATCGGAGCAGAGAGAGAGAGAGAACAGGGGATAAAGATGGAATAGGAGCGATAGGTGGGAGGGCAGGAAAAAGTTTCCATCTTACATCCGGGCACGAGGCATGCGCGCGCGACGGGTACTTTTTAAGGGTGTGGGAACCGAGACCCGAGCGGTAGCTTAGGGATTTCGAGGCGTCGGATCCGTTTACTCCGAGTCCTTATTATTCAGTCGTATGTGACGCAATGAGGCCGCGCGCGGAAACCTCTCGGAGACGAGAAATGCATTCGCGTGTGTCTGACGGGACCGGTCGCCCCCGGAGACGTCTCCGGAAAATACACGCACGCGGGTGATTGTGGGTGCGCGTGGATACCCAGGGAGAGATGTCGGTACACACGCGCGCGCCTCTTCACACACTCCTCGAATCCCCCTCTCCCCGTCTCTCCTAATACGCATAAAAAATCCCTCCATAAATCCGGAGAGTTGGTCGCCTTGGCAACGCGGGGTCCTCTCGAGCCAATCGGGCGAAGGAAGAAAAACGACGGGGAGGATTGAAGGGGGAGGGAGGGAGGGTTTTCGGTGGGGTAGGGGGAGAAGAAAGAAGGTGGGAGGGGTTAGGAAAGGAAATAAGGGATCGAGGGAGGGTTTTTTTGGGGAGTTGAGGGAAAGAAGGCAATGGTGGATCATGTTGGTCTAAGGAAATGCGATTGGTCCATCGGCGATGCAAAAGGATGAAGCGGGAATGGGTGGAGTAGCGACCCTCCTTACGGATGCGGGAGCTTTTCTTTCATGCGAAACGATGGAGATGATGCAACATACCTGTGAGATTTGAAAGCAATTAATGAATCTCATCGATGAGTATAGTATGACCACGCTTTATTGTAATTTCACTGTAAATGACACAAATCATTTTTTTAATATTAAATATTTTCATTTTTAAGGCGATAAAGATTTGAATCGCGTCATCAGGAAAAATTTAAAGTAAAAATAGGAGTTGATCGTGAATCCTCTCTATGAAGACATTCTCTATGAGTAATTTATAATTTGAATTTCAACTCAAAAATTGAAGCGCTTGATTATTCAAATAAAAAGACATCGCGATTCACGTAATATAATTAGAATGCGAGTTTAAATCGATCGTATTGGGGCATATAATTAACTAAATTTAAATCATAAATAAGTTAAATAACGCATTATGACCAAAATCTATAAATCAAATAATAAAAAAAATTAACTCAGTCGAAAGAAGTGCCTCTACAATGACGAAGGAATATGAGTTTGCACGTAATAACTAATGAAATTTCGATTAATGGTATTCTTCCATATGGAGTTTTGGAAAACGAAATCACCTCGAGAGTATTCGCGTTTTTCGTACGTTTTTAATCCTCCCCGTGATTGAATTAATAACCATAAATAGCCCTAAAAATATAAAATCATTATAATGCGAGCATAAAAGCGAAATTAATTAGGCGGAGGATAATTATCGCGAATTTCGTCGCATTGGAATGAAAAAAATTTACCCCAAATCGGATTTTTCCCCTTTCGCCGGGCGATTAAAATTAATCCGACATTCGTTTTTTTCTCTTTCGCTTTCTATCCACCTCCAAAGCGAAGCAATTTCTTTGAAATACGCAATTATGATGATTATACCATCTCGCCGAACGCACTCAAAACGACCGAAGGGAAGGAAAAAAGACGACGAGGAGCAGGAAGAACAAAATCGACGGAAAAAAACCTGCTCGCGTTGTTATTTCTTTCTATGTCCTCGAATGTCCACCCGGCGTAATGAACGAGAACACGGTCTGGTGAGCATTCCTCCATTTCCAATCGCATTCCACGAGTCACGAACAATGCGAGACTGCGGAGAAGTAGGAGGAGAGGAAAAAACCCTCTTTATTCGCTCCTTTTCACGTCGGTACTTTATTTTTTTATATCAACGCCCTAAAACTTTACCTTCTCGAGCGGCTTTGGAGGAAAGAGAGTGAATGAGAGAGAGAGTAAAGGAGAGGAGAAGAGATGAGGAGAGCCGCCGAATCGAACGAACCAGCGTAGAGAAAATAAAAAGCGCGGAAAATTGAATAACGGTACTATCGGTATTAAAAAAAATGCACTTTGCATGCAAACATCTCCTTACCAAAACACAGTCCGAAGAGGGAAAGAGAGAGAGATTTTGCAGCGAGGAATTCAGCGAGAGGGATAAAATATTCGAAATGCAACGAGTAAGAGAGGGATTTTTATGCAGATACAGAATAAAAAGGCGATGCTTTGCAACATTCCATGAGGAGCGAAGGGAGACAGAGGGAGGGAGAAGGGGAGAGTGGAGGAAGGGGGAGATATTGCAGGGAAGGGGAGAGAGATAGAAAGAGGGATTTGGAGGGAAGAAGAGTTAGGTAGAGGTAGAGGGAGGGAGATAAATGGAGAGAGGTGAAGAATGAGGGAGGAGGTAGAAAGAGGTAAAATGATGGAAAGTGAGGGAGAGGAAGGATTGGGGGTGGGGACGAGAAAGAGAGAGAGAGAATGGGGAGAGAATGGAGAAATGGAGAAGAAAAGGGAGAGAGAGAGAGGGGGAGGGAGAGAGAGGGAGGGAGAGAGAGGGAGGGAGAGAGAGGGAGGGAGGGAGAGAGAGGGAGGGAGAGAGAGGGAGGGAGAGAGAGGGAGAGTGGGTGTAAAGGGAAAGAAGAAGGGAGAGTGAGAGGAAAGTGAAGGAGAGATAGAATGGGAGGGAAAGAAAGAGGGGATAAAGAGGAAGGGAGAGGGATAGAGATAGATAGGAGGAGAGGGAGAGAGCGCCCTCGCGAAAGGAAGCGTGCGAAATAAAAGGGAAGATGGCGGAGAGAGAGGTATTATTTTTACTCTGCCGTTCATCTCATAACGAGAGGGTTTTCTTCTTCTTTTTTTCAATGCATAAAGAGATGGGGAAAGGAGATGTAAATTGCCACTCGAGTGAGAACCCTTTGATCATCACTGGAAATTAGAGAAGAGAGTGAGAGAGAGGGAGTGAGGCGGGAGGAGGAGGTGATGGAGGAGGGCGGAGCGAAGTGGCGAGGGAAGAGAAGGGAGGCAGGAGGGCGAGGGGCGGGGCGGATGGCGATAAGGGGCTTGCTCAAACGGAAAGGGATAAATCTTGGAAGACGAGACTCGGAGCAGAAGGTGGAAAAAGGCGACATTTCGAAAAAGGATAGTTTGAATGTGCGGAAGAGGGTGGGAGTAGGAGGAGAGGAAAAGAAAGGGGTGGGGAGATAAGGAAAGGTAGGGGATGGGAAGTAGGAGGAGCAGGAAGTAAGACAAGGAAGAAGATTGATGAAGAACGTGGGGAGCAGAGACTGAGAGAGCGTAAAAACGGACGGATTGCTAAGAAAATGAGGGCAATGAGAGAGAAGGTGAAAGCATTGTATAATGCGAGTGATAAATACGAGGCGAAGGGGATTGAAATGGAGCAAGAAACAGATGGGAAAGGAGAGTGAATGAGGAAAGAGAAGAAGAAAGGAGAAAGTAGTGTGAAGTAAATATGCGAGAGATTGAAAAACGAGAAGAAAGGGAATGAAGGAAGGCGAAAGAGATCTCTAAGGTAATGCAAATTGAGAGGAAGGTGGAGAAGTAATCAGAAAGCCTTTCTAGATTCATAAATACGGACTTAAAGCTGAAATAAAGAAATGCCTTCTTAACGAGTTTAGGCTAGATCCCCATTCCTCCTAAACTGTTCACAAACCTTGTACAAATGAAAAATATAAAAGATGAAAATGAATGGAAAAATATAAAAGTTTTAAATTAAATACACGGTACATAAAGGAATAGAGTCGAAAATTATATACACTTGTTTCAAACTGCCAACAAAATATTACAGGCGTTTTTATGGATATCTGACATTATCGTACGCATAGCTTTAGAAATTTTCAAAATTGAGAAAAACAATAGCTGATAAAGATTACGTGCTAAAAGTTCTGTTAGTAGGAATAAAATGCTGATTTCAATTAGGCCAGGTGTTTCTTGTAATTAATTCCATACCGTTCAGGGACACAAAAAGAATCAACTTAATTCCTTATATGATGTTACTTATTACTTCGGTTATTTTATATAAGAAGGAAGAGGATAGATGCGCAAAAGATTTGAGAGATATAAATCCAATGGAATGCTTGCAATATTGGTTCAAGAATTCAAACTGGTGTGGACTTTAGCAGGATTCTATTTTGGATAAGAACATTCCTGTCAATTCCTTTCGTATGAGATGTTATGGTTAAGCGAAGAAGGAGAAATAAGGCGAAAAAGCTTTACCCCTCTAATTTTACGCATACAACAAGAGGGAAAAATTAATCGAGTAAATACAATAATAATAACTTCGAATCTAAGATTAGCGTCAGTCACTTGAAGATTAAGTAAAGATCTTCGTATGGTGTCCATTGGTTAGTGTTTCGCGCCATTGAGGATTATACTTGGTTTGAATGCCAAAAATAACCAATATTGCGTAGATAAAGTCTAAAAAAAGAAGAAATGTGTGGCTTTTTAAATAATAAATTTATAGACATCAGAACCGGAAGAAAACTGAAAAGCCGATTTCTCCATTTTCCGATCGTTCAGAATACCCTTACCTCCAGAAAGTAACTAAAAATCCAGGCATCATGGTGCAAAGGAAAGCATAAAAGTAAGAAGCATATGTGATCAAATTCGAAAGTCAAGGAGCGTTTTTAGAAGCCATAGAAAATGAAAACATGCAAAAGAAAATTGTACATTTAGATATTGACGTAAGACGTAACAAGAAACTCACTCTGACGGACCAATTGGTTCTCCACGTCGAGGTCTGATCCGATTTCCCCTTGCGTCGAAGAGAAATCGGTCGAGATCTTCTGCAATTATATCATACTTCCGGTTCGATGGTCAAGCTACGTATGTCATTTGCGAAGATCTTCAACTTGGAGGATTTTTCTGAGGAAATTCTCGCCGCTCGCGGTTCAATTTTCATTCTCCTGCTTGTATATGCCATGGAGAAAGAGACAAACATGCCAGCGCGGTCGATGAGGCCATTGGTGTCGGACTAAAAACAAAAGACGTCGTTCGCCAAAAGACTTCATTTACTCGATTGATCGAAACCCAAATTTCGTTTCGAGTGCTTCCAGAACGCCCTAAGTTCATTTCTCGGAAGCGATTTTGCGGGCGAAGGACCCTTTCTGGAAGTAAAACATTTCCGCGCTGACGGATAACATCGTTTCTTTTCCCGACCTTAAATAAGGGCTTCTGGAGCCTTCTTTTGAGCCTGAAGACAAGCTTTAGGGATCATGGCAAAATGAAGATGGCTGCGCGGAGTTAAGTGAGAGATGAACTAGACTCGTCTGCCAACTACGGCGATCGGCTTTAGACTAATGCCGTTAAAAAGGAAATAGAGCGCGTTTGAGAGAAAAAAGATGCTATCTAATGGATGTTAAGGAAAAAGAGCCGGAAAGAGCTTACCGCAAGGTGTGGAATTAATCATATTACCTGAGAAACTTATTAATTTGTGAGAAAAATATGAAGCCTACAGCAACAAAAGTAAGCCTTCCTATTAGTTTATTTGTCATAGACTGATTAGTGCTTACTAAAATGAGTTCAATGCTTTGATGACGGCGATTATAGCCCAAGAGGCTGATTCGTTAGTAAAGCACACACAATATTTCGATGAAAGAATTTTTTCTAACAAAAGACCGAGCTTTGTCTAGAATTACATTAAGAACATAATTTATTACTATTAAAGGAAATTATAGATTATAAATTGTTAAATATTTAGCAGTTGTCGGGTAAGAAATCTCATACTTTGTTTTTTAGGGTTATTTTTCTCTGAAAAAACGATTATTTATATTACGTCCTAATAACTGAGAAAACTAGGGGAGTAAAATTAAAGGAAAAATATTTGGCACAAACAAAAAATTAAAAAGAATTATAAAATTTGGCAGATCTTACAATGAATCCGAGGAATTCTAAGGAGCCTGATTATTTACCAAGTGGAGTTTATCCGATAATATTACATATATACGTTATGATTTTTACGTGTACATTATTAAATTGCCATGCCTTGTAATTTTTATTTTCAAACATTTGAAAAACTATTTCTTTGTGCACACGGTGACAGATGCAGAGAAGATGGGATAATGTGATTTTTGGGCGCACGTTTACAAAATATTTAACTGAGTTATCTTAAGCTCATCATAAATAAAGATGTAATGGTATATAATTTAAATTGAGTCGTCAAAAAAACAAATACCGCGAAATATTCTTTTATTAACGGGAATCGGATTGGAATTGTGCATTCGTATTACCTGAAGTGTTCTTCGAGCCCCTACCTAAAACTGTCAAATGCGTAGAGAAAAAAGTTAAGTTGATTTCAGATGGTCGTGTAAATTGTAAAAGATGACGACGGGGATGGCATAAGTAAAGAAATGCTCGATGGGATGAATACGGTGCGGATCTGCCTTTTAACAGTTACGGTAGCCGTGAATGCTCTTCTAAAATCTAGAGAAATCTCACTCAAGTAAGTATGTAATACATGATAAATACTGTTAAACTTTGTTGCCGGTTGGCATTGAAGTTGCACAATTTCCACTGAAATTATTTATTATCATAGCATCATTGTGCAAATATCTTTCGTATTACAACAATTCTCCAGTCGAGTATAAAAGTTTCTATTAAATATCCTCTTCATCACACGTGGCAGATATTTGTCCAGAAAGCCGTGAACTAGTCGCTAGATCATCATGGAATGCAGAAAGAGAGAGATAGAGTCGGAAGGAAAGCAAAATGGATAAAGAAGGAGGAGAATGGGAGGGAGGAGGAAGATGGGGTGAGGAAGAATCTGAATATAGAGTGCGGAAACCCTTTGAAGGACACGGAGCGGAGGGAAGATTTGAGGGTAGGCAGAGAAAGATGAGATCCGAGGAAGAGCGAGCGAGGAAAAGAGAGGGGGAGAGTGAAGGGAGGAGACAAAACTGGATGTAAAGAGAGGAGGAAGAGAAAGAGATGGAAGAAGAGATCGAGAGAGATGCTAAGAGAAGATCCTACACCCTAATCACTGAGAAAGGAATCAGGAGGCGAAAAAGAGCTGCCGTTTTCGCACGATTTGAGGCGAAAGAATGGAGAAATATTCGACGGGGAAGGGAAAAGAGGAAGAGAGTGGCAGTGGGTGGAGGGAAGGAGGAGAGGAAGTGGCGGACAAAAGAACACGAAGGCAAGAAAGCGTCCATGGACCAAGACCCCAAAAATGCTGGAATTTTCCTCCCTCTCGTTTCTCCTCCCTTCCGATCCTTCTTCCTCCACCACCTTCCCCTTCCCAATCCGCAAATACATGTTCTCTTTCCTCGAAATCTCTCACTTCCTCAACTCCATAAACGAGAATCGCAATGCCGCGGACGCTCCTCTCTTCACCTCTTCTCGCTGCTCTTTCATTCATCCTTCTCCCTCCCTCTCTTCTCACTCCCTCTATTCTCCCTCTCTTCTCCCTCTTTTCTCCTTCCCTCTCTTCTCCCTCCCTCTCTTCTCCCTCCACCCCTTTCTCCTCTTCTCTTTCTCCTTTCTCTCACTCTCAATTCACGCCCCAGTGTTCCTCAATATCCCAACCGATGTTTTAATTTCGCCTCGAACACTTGTCTCCATCCCAGCACAACTTCTGTTATTTTTTTACGGTTTCCGCCGCCTCGGTCATCAATTACGGAACGGTTTTTTTATATCCATGGGTCGATGAAAGTCTTCCAATTTGCAATATTTTCGGAAAAACCTCGGGTTGCATTTTCAGCGTGCGCTCCAGCGGTGATGTTATTTACGATGAATTAGCCGAAATGGAAATCGCCCGCTGAAGGAAAATAATATTTTTCAAGTACCGATGGAAATATTTTACTTCACGAATTCGTAAAGAAAGGAGGGAATGCAATTCATTCTACACATAATTTGAGTGTGAAAATGGACACATTATATAAAATTATCGTACGGAGGGTCTCAAGTTTATTCGAATTAATCAGCGTCAAGATTTAAGATTGAATGAGTGGAATTTCTCGATTGCAAATTATGGAAATGAAAATTTTGGATATTCTTCATAATTCTATATATTTCTTTATTAACGTAATTAATTTCTCGTTTAAAAATTATTCCCAACGTAATTAATGGTTTGAATTTAATTAGATATGTTATTCAAATCATTATTTACTACTGTTATTTTACAACATATATCTACAATAATAAAGCTACTTGTGCCTCACTGACTCACTCAATGACTGACTGACTGACATAAAACTCTTAGGTACTTCTAGAAGGAAAATTTGGCATGTAGGTAGGTCGAGTGGCACAACCGACGAGCAAAATTGAAAATCACAAAAAGTTTAATTTTTAAGGTTATTTTTTAAACCCATTGATTCATTCCCATAAGAAGAGCAGCAAACGGCGTAGGCCTTTATAAAATTGCTCTTTTAAATTATTTACAATTAATATACAAATTCGGAAGAAAGATTATTCCGCGTCTTGGGCGATCGTTTGAACGTGTTATTGTAATTCGTCACTGTTATTTAAAAGTCATTCTTGCATCGTGATGATAGCGTAAGCAGGCCTACGGAATTGTTTTTTTGGTCCAAGTGAGGGGTTGTTTGAGGAGGGCTGAAGCAAACTCGCTGCGTAATTAGTTCTAATAGTAGAAGAACATGGATTTACCAACTTCGAATCGACGATTTCATCGATTTTATCAAAATCATCGGTTAGATAGTATTTGTTACATAACGGAAATAGCGAAAGTGACAAGACCCAACTCCTGAAAAAGTCGAGATGTATGCGTTTAAAAAAGTAAAAAATATACTTTTGCAGAGTTTTTTCTTTCATTATTTGCTACTTGATAGCATTTTCCGTATATTACAAGTTAAATGCCGACGTAAGAAGTCGGTTTGGATGACGGAATGCACGAGATTTTAATATGGTATATCTTTTCTTATAATTCATTGAGTTAAGTTGTTGTTGCAGCCATCATCATTTCGTTTCACTTCGTTATTAGGTGAACCTCATATTCACAGGCGAGTCGTAGATAATCGCAAGATAAATGAATCTCCGAACTATGTGTGACTGCTCGGTTAAACATGTAGATTTCTGACTGACTTCGCAAAGGTATTTGCGGGTACCACTAGATAGTTTAATTTTTTCGTGCGCACGCAACATTTGGAAAATTACGGGATATGGATTATCTACGACGAAGAAATGAACGTAAATACGTCTATTTTCTTTACGTATACACAACGTTTGTAAGTGAAAAGAAATAGGTAATTTACGACGAAGATATACCGTGAACATACAGATTATATTACAACAATTCGAGTAAGGTATGTTTTAAGTAATGGTCGATTTTATTATTAATAACAATTGATAAGGAAAATAATCGGTGAATCAACAATTCTATAATCCCATCATTACTGGCATTTCAGTTCGTAGACATTATACTAAGTCATTAATATTTTAGTTTTTTAACATTATTACATAAATCGTAATGAACGCCACTACGCCGCATGTATGCACACATGCTGTGTGCATATTTTTACCCTTCTTTACTTACTCCATACGTATTACAGGGAAAGTATTGTTTTCATGAGAAAAATCGATTTCGAGATTTCAAATAAAATACACGTTTTGAGGTCTCCTGAACACGTTTTCACCAATATCTCGATGATGTATATGCGTGTTTGTGAGTATGTGATAGAAATATTATAGGTGCACTAAATAAACAAGATGGAAAAATATACCCCATAATGGAATACACAGTGATTTCAAAGGCATTCCTAATGGGAAATACGCATTAAACGGTATCGAAAGAATAGGCGATTCTCGAAGTTTTATCCCCAAAACTATAGACTCGGGGACAATATTGTATTAAATATTGTTCACTATCTAAATAAATTTTTTAATCTGTACCTCACAGATCTTATAAGAGAATGGTAGAGAAATATATGGAATTTTAATTCTTGTTTGCTGAGAGAACCGTCTTTGCGATCGTTGTAAATTAATATGCGATGTGTTGCTCGGGATATTCTCGAATTTCTATATCCAAAACCATAACTCGAAATTATGTAGCCTCGCGGACTTTCTTGTAGTAAATGTAGTTTTCTATCCGAATAATTTTTTTAATCTATACCTTACAGATCATGTAAGAGCTAGGGAAATAAAAGTTTGATATTTAATAGTTGCTCACCACCTCCTTCACCACCACCACCATCACACTCACAACCACTACCACCCTCACCACCACAACGTTGACCTTCAGCACCACCACCGCCATCCCCCCCACCACCACCCTAACCACCACCACCAACCTCACCACCACCACCACCCACAACCACCTCCACCACACTCAACACCACCCTCACCAACATCCTCACCACCACCACCCTCACCAACACAACGTCCACCTTCAGAACCACCACCACCATCCTCACTACCACCACCATCCTCACCACCACCACCACCCTCACCACCACCAACCTAACCACCACCACCCTCACCATGATCACCAGAATCACCAACCTCACCATGATCACCACTATCACCACACTCACCACCCTCACGACCCTCACCACCTTAACCACCCTCACCAACACCGAAAACCTCATGACCACCCTCACCACCACCACTTTCACCACCGCCACCACCATGCCCACCCTCACTACCACCAACATCACCCTGACAACAACCACCACCCCCCTCACCAACAACACCACCACCCTCACCACCTGCACCACCCTCACCACCACCACCAACCACGCCACCAACACCAGCCTCACCACCACCGCCCTCACCACCACCACCCTCACCACCGCCAACAACACCCTCACCTTTGTTAGATTACATAATAATAAATATTTTAAGAAACTGCGTGAACAGAAATAAACTCAAACCATAGCCTTCTGATATTGGATATAGCCACAAAGCTCCAACAATTAAGAAAATAAAAAGGAGCGTTACTAAGATGTAACTGTCAATTGTGGTGGTGGCAGCTAAAAATATAAGATATCTCTTAAACAATGCATTATATGGAAAAATGTTTCAAACAAATGCTGTAGAAAATTAAATTTCCTCCTAGTACATTTTTACATTAATCAAATGTTAAACCAAATATTACAAAATAACGGATAAGTGGCAAGAGTTAACACCCACTTCCGGTTGACCGATTTTTACCAAAAACTAATAAGGGCTATTTTCTTTTCCGCTCAGCAATGGGCAGTTGATACAGATAGATTAGCGTATAAACGGTAAAGTTTCCAAATTCGTTTATTTAAAAAAATACATGCAAAATATGTTAGAAAGAGATTTTGACATTGTTTTTAGTATTTTAAAACTGATAACGCTCTAGTAATTAATTTTCCAAATTTTTCTCTATCAATGATAAACTATGAATTACAAGTGCTATTTATGGTATAAGAATTCCTTGGAATGACTAACACATACTGAAACATTTCCTGCCAATATAAGTAATCAATTCGGGACGTCAACTTTGGAAAACAAGCTTGCATTAGTCCTGGTTTGGACTTCTTGTAATATAATCTGTATGTTCACGTAATACCTTCGTCGTAAATTACCTATTTCTTTTCACTTACAAACGTTGTGTATACGTAAAGAAAATAGACGTATTGACGTTCATTTCTTCGTCTTAGATAATCCAAATCCCGTAATTTTCCAAATGTTGCGTGCGCACGAAAAAATTAAACTATCTAGTGGTACCCGCAAATACCTTTGCGAAGTCAGTCAGAAATCTACATGTTTAACCGAGCAGTCACACATAGCTCGGAGATTGATTTATCTTTCGACTACCTACGACTCGCCTGTGAAAATGAGGCTCACTTAATAACGAAGTGAAACGAAATGATGATGGCTGCAACAACAACTTAACTCAACGAATTATAAGAAAAGATATACCATATTAAAATCTCGTGCATTCCGTCATCCAAACCGACTTCTTACGCCGGCATTTAACTTGTAATATACGGAAAATGCTATCAAGTAGCAAATAATGGAAAAAAAACTCTGCAAAAGTATATTTTTTACTTTTTTAAACGCATATATCTCGACTTTTTTGGGAGTTGGGTCTTGTCACTTTCGCTATTTCCGTTATGTAACAAATACTATCTAACCGATGATTTTGATAAAATCGATGAAATCGTCGATTCGAAGTTGGTAAATCCATGTTCTTCTACTATTAGAACTAATTACGCAGCGAGTTTGCTTCAGCCCTCCTCAAACAACCCCTCACTTGGACCAAAAAAACAATTCCGTAGGCCTGCTTACGCTATCATCACGATGCAAGAATGACTTTTAAATAACAGTGACGAATTACAATAACACGTTCAAACGATCGCCTAAAACGCGGAATAATCTTTACTAACTCCGGCCGATACGCAAGAATACGTCGTATTTTATACAATAATAAACCTTGAAGGCTGAGGTGGCGTCACGACAGGAATAGGTACATAGTCACCCGCTGACATAACATTCACGTAGATATGAAGTTAAAATTCAGTCTGCCGCGAAAGCGACGCCACTCAAATTGTTGGAATACTTTAGGAATTTACTGTACGTCTAGATAATCTTAATATATAAATCTGAAATTCTGTTTGTTTGTTCTCAATATAAATCCACACTTTGAAGATATCATTACGAAACTTCGTATAGGTATATAATTTTACCCAGCGGATAACATTGGCTAAATGGCTATAAAAATTTGGGAGAGAAGGGCTATATTGCTAGCGCGCTGTGCAGGACACTACACGTAAGCTTAAGCGCCATCGTACGGAAGCCGCGTGAGCTGTGCGCTGTGCATGACGCAACAATAGCCGTCAGCGCCTACGGACGGCAGCCGCGTGAACGACGTTCGTGCCATCGGGCAGAAGCTGTGTGAAGTTAGTCGCGTGAACTAAATTACAATTCTATATTTGCTATATAAATCGCAATAGGTCAGTCCGACTTCGACGAAACTAAATTGTATTACTCGGCGTTTCTGGCCTTTGTGAAGTATCAAACGGACGCGTAAAAGTTATTTTAAACATACAGAAGTGAAAAAGGCATTTTACAGTTACACGTTTACCCTATTACTATAAATCATTATTTTTTGGTTTATTAGAATTCCTGAGCAACGCCGGGTACTTTCAGCTAGCTTAAAATAAAATCCGAAAAACTTAATTCTCAGAATACGAGAATATGTTCGAAACTTTTTACTATCAACAGTTATATAAGAGATTTAAAGTCAGAGTTGATTGGATTGCCTCTCAAGAAAAAAATAAAACCGGATGCTCAACATATAGTACCTACCAGGTTAGGCTGACAGTAAAGTTGCAATTATAAAAATATGCTTATTTCAAATAGCCAAAACATTTCAAATGCTATTCTATCTCGCTTCAAGTTTTATTGCCACTATTTCGATTAACTTTATCATAGCCAATGAAACCTAACATGAGCTCTGACGACTGAGAAAATTAAAGTGAGGGAGTTTTCAAAAAGGTCTCTAGCCAATCACTAAAGAGCAACTTTGCCACACCACGTACAACCGCTTTCTCCGGCTTTCCCTTCAGTTCTTTCTTGTTTGTGATTTGGCAAAATCGCCCTCTATCTGATTTATTTCGAAGCTCAAGTTAAACTTCGCCAAAGCCGGATTATGAGGCTCGGGGTCCATGGCGCAGTTTTCGCCGACCATCCCCCCTCTTAGCGCACACCTCTGTGAACAACAAGGTCCGGGGCTAGCGTGGAGCCCCCTGATTACGGGGCCCTGACGCGACTCCATTCAGGTTAATCCCTCATTGGACTTCACCAACTATAATACGTTGTGAAGGATTCGTCATTTCATTGAATAGGAGAGGCAAGAGTTTCGGATAAAACAAGCACCTAAATTACCATTGGTCTCCTGCGAAGAATTGGTTTTTAAACGCAACGTTAATCATAAGACGGTATACTGGTAGTCTCAATCGCGACAATGATCAGTTTAAAACTCAAAGACTGAAATTTTTATTGTATCATCAACGACGGGAATGCTTTCACATGCCATACGAAATAAATCTGTTATTTTGTTGGACGCATTGAAAGACATGATGTCGATACATTGGCATTTGTCATTATTTCATTATTTTCTTACCATTTGTATGTTATATTCTCATACACCGTCTATCTTCTCCCCTCCTCCTCCTCCTTGTTCATTCCTCCTCGCTGATTCTTCCCTCCTTTACACCTCATTACAACCTAAGTTCTCACTTTTCATTCTTTTCTTTCCGCTCGCCGTTTCTCATTCCGCGATATCCAGTTACAAATAGGGGACGCCACCCTCGGTTTTATTAAGGCCCAAATTCCCATCTTACTCTCCTCGAAGACTCCGTCTCATCTCGAAATAAGTCCTGCCAAAATGCCAAACATAAAGGCAAAGAGCATTAAAAGGCATTTCTCGCAGCAATGACGCGGGCACACGAGGCGTTTGAAGAGAGGATTCTTTCGTCGAAAAAAGAAAAGAAACGCGTTAATGCTCAGAACAAGAGAAGCGCGGAAGGCGAGTTATGAGGATGAGGAATGTTGAAGACCCGAATAAGGAGGGAGATGAATTCGATGTAGTTTAATTTTATCTTTCTTTCCAGATTTTTTGTCCGCATTGCGATTGCCGAGCTGCTGAGAAGTACTTTATAATGTTAGCTTCAGTCGCGACATACGTAATGAGCGGATGTTGAGCTGCAGTGGTGCGGAATTTGTTAAACTTCCTCGAAGAGCTTATTACCAAAGTGAATGCAATTTCCAAAAAATGTATTTTTGCGTATATATAATGGCATAGTGTGCTTAGTGTCATCTTGCATCCACGCCAGTGAAAACACGTCTGTGGGACCAGATGTTTACCACAAACTTCATTTCTTTTTAAAAATTATTTACACCTTAGATCAGTATCAAAAGAATTTTTCTTATGCTTAATATAAAAAAGCGTCATTTTTAACTCCATCATAATTCTCGGTCGAGCGATAACGCCCGCGAGTTGATTCGAAGTATTCGTATCAGCTGTATAATCAGATAAAAAGGTATTCCGAGAGGAGAACATTTCCGCCGCATGGACGAGTGAGCGACAAACACGACGAGGAGGAGAAAAAATATAACAATCGCCCCTCGACTCGTAATCTGCAATTGCACAATATCAAACGGATTCATCTCTCAGTTCGCACGCGCCGAAAAGCCTTCATTAATTGGACGGAGCATAAGACCTCAATGGAGGAGATGGGACGGCTGGAGGAAAAAAATAATAAAACAAACACTAAACGCCTTCCTTTGTCAGCGCCATTTTCGAACAGAAGTGTCGATGTAAGAGAGGAAGAGAGAGAGAGAGAGAGGAAGAGAGAGAGGAAGAGGGAAGATAGAGAGAAAGAGAGATAGAGAGATCGTTCTTTTGTTCCAGGGGATGCTTTTGTCGCCGCAGACCACTCAGAATCACCTCCCACCCCCTCCACCCCTTTCGCAACCTACGACGACTCGAAAATCTCTAACATTCGCAGAAGATGAAGCATCCCTCTCTTGTCTCTCTCTCTCTCATCCTCCCCGCAGTGCGTCTTATCACTCCTCTCTCTCACCCTCAACTCCCCTCTCTCCCATCCCAAACCCCAAACCCCCTTCACTACCTTCCATCATCAGCTAAAGTGAGTACTTGGCGGGAAAAAGGGAGGAGAGAGGTTTGGTCGAGAGAGAGGCAGGGAGGGAAAGATGAGATGTATGAATTAAGCGAAGGATTGAGAACAAGGGGAGATGATGGAATGACAGCGCTGCCAACCTAAAGAACGGAGCGACTCTTTGAGTGATTAGGAATTGGTCGCTGGGGAAATTGTGGATATATATTCTTGGTTATTGTGTTGTTTCGGCGCTTTTCCTGGTGTACCTGCCACTGTTTGTTTTCTCACTGAGGTGAACGCATTTGTAAACTCGAGAAAAACGATCTAAAACAACTTTTCTGCCTTTGTAATGTCTTCTTTTTCATAATTCAAGGCTGCGAGATATCAATAATGCATTGAAGAAGTCACGACTGTTCTTAAATTACACTTACACATTAATTATATAATAAACTACATTTCGTGTTTACGAGATTTATATTATTAAAAGTATACTTCTTGTAATTATCTACAAGCGAATAAATTTGATAGACTACACGAATTTCCACCCGCTGAAATTTAGAATGAAATTAAAATTTGGCGAAATGGTTAAATGAGGTCTAATGAATCTTGCAGCAATAAGATAAAAATATTCATAATTGATAAATTAAAATGGATAATACAGAGTCAGAACGAATTAATTGCCCGTTCCTAATAATAACATAGTGCGCTGATTCCACAAAAGGATCTATAGTAAAAAATTCGCAAAACCTGTATTTAAGTGAGAATTAATTCTTGGAAGCAGTTTAAGGCAATTACATATATGTATATATATATATATATATATATATATATATATATATATATATATATATATATATATATATACACATTCATACGTGGACAGATAAATTAAAAAGGCCCTCCACGGACGTCTGTAAGCGGCTTCTGCTCCCATGGGACCTCCAGGTCTCTCATCTTCTCCCTTCCTTCACCCTTCAGACTTTAACAAGAGTGTGTGTGTGCGCGTGTCCCACCCTTTTTCGGGTCCGTGTTCATATTTTATGTCCCATAAAAGGGAGGACGGCTGCAAATGGTCCTTTAGCGGCGGCTCCCAACTTCCTCCGGAGGGCGCGGCACCTTTTATGGCCTTAGCGAAAAAAATTCTCTCCTCCGCGACTTATTCTCCCGTTCCAGTTCATTCTTACCCTATCTCTTTTCCGTTCCGTGAATGGTTTCGACGCTGCGAATGATATTACGCGACCGTCGATGCACGAAGGCGTGCACGTAGGTTCGCGAGCGTGCGCAGGTGGAAGGATCGCGGAACCGCCGTCACGGAAAAGGGATTTTTCCGCGCCTGGGAAAAATCCCTTTTTCATAAGCGGAATTATCGCCGTAAGAATGGCATAGAAGAATTCGAGATGTGTAATCTCTCCTTCAACCCCTCCCAAAAAAAAGTCCGGCTCGCATTTTTTTCCTCTCGACTGACATAAAAGACCGCCGTTTTATTCCTCGGAATTGAATGCGCTCGCACGGGTTATGGTTTCTAACAAACGGGAATTTTCGCTATCGGAGCTGGGAGCTTACGCCCGTGCTCCTTCATCTGTTATCAGCGGCGGTGAGTTTCTAGATTTTACGGTCGCAGGGTACGAATACTGATGGTCCATAAAATATTCACAACCGTCCACCTTGTCATACAAATATATTGTTCTTCGTAAATCGGTGACTGGGACATATGGCGGTTTTAAGGGATGACGATCGTGTAAAACGAATACTAACTCGCTGGCAGACAGAAAATGTCAAATGTTATGTTAGTACAGTAAATGGAGTCCATTCGTGATTGCATCCTGCAATGAGGCTTCTTTTCTGTACAATACGCGTAATGGATATTTTTCAGAAATTCGGAAGAATAAATTTAGTACTCTTAATCACTACAGAATGCCCACCGAATCCAATTAATATATAAAATAAATTTGTAAATCTAAATTAATAAAATTCACATTTTTTAGAGTTAAATTATCAATTAAATAAATGTATCTATTTTATCCATTAACAAATTGAAATGAAAATGCACTATTACAATTGGTAAATTTTGTCATGAAGATGATGTAAAAACTTTTTTAGCACGATTTTGGAATGCTATATAATTGAATTTAGTTTTTAAGGAAAATTTGAATGAGCAGTAATAAACAATTGGAGAATAAATCAACTTCACAATGCATAATCTTTACACGATTCATAGATGATTGGATTTAACTGATGTCATTTGTATTAGGCATGTAATTTTTCTGGAAAACCTATTTTAAAAAGCAGGTATTTTCTTTCGAAACAGAAAGGAAACCATAATGCGATTTTATAAACTTTGTTCACAATTTTTCAAATGAAAACTTTATAGCGTGCTATAGATTGACGATTTTATTACAGTAAACAGCTGGCAACCTACATCATATTAGCTATAATTTTACTGAATTCTTCCGATATATTCATGATTCAAGGTATTTATACTATTGGTTGGGTTGAAGCATTGATGGAAAAAAGAGATGGAAATTATGTAAGTAATTGCATTTAAAAATATCTGATTAGGCTCAACTTTGTGGAATGACAACCTATTGAATCAGTAGCTGATGTAATAGACTAAATCGATCGCTAGTAAAAACCTTTCCCGGAAGCTTGCAAAATTCACTCTCTCTCATTCAATTCGTAAGACATACTTACACGTGAGGCGAGAAGACGTACCAATAGATAATAATGCCCGGTAACACGAGATCCAAGTCGTCTCGAACCGAAGCTTCAGTTAAAATATTTTTTTTTCGACGGCAATACCACTCGAGCGTGCGATAATTTTTGGAATGAAAGAGAAGATCGTGAATATCACCGGAGGGAGAATTAATTAAGCGAATATAATTCCATCGAGAATACCCTCTCCTCCCCATGCCATGGCTTTCCGAAGTAAATTCACCGAGCGATGCGAGAGGACATCTTTCCACACTCTCCACGCCTAACGTAGATCAGATCATTCCAATTACGAGGACGGGAAATCCTTTTCCACGGGCACGTTTCGTTAGGCGGCGGCGACCATAGAGAAAAAGGACCCGTTTCCTAGAAACGGCATTGTATAAAGAGAAGGAAGATTCTTCATTATCGCCCTGGAAGGCTTTTTCGGGCTTTGCGAGACCTCTGGGAGGATTTCTGGGAAACTTCGGGGAGAGTGAGAGAGAGGGAGGGCAAGAGATATGGGAAAGGGGATGTGGAGGGGAGAGTGAGAGGAGGGAAGAAGAGGGAGAAAGCTTCCTTTCCATGTGGCACTCTCAACCAATCGAATCAAAAGATGGAATCAATCCACTAATGAGAGAAAGAGAGAGAGAGAAAGGATGAAAAGAGTGAAAGGCGGAGGAGGGGAGGAAGAGAGAGAGAGAGGAGGGGGATTGATGGGGAGGAAGAGTCGACGATAACCAAGAGGGCTTCTTCCATATAGAAATAAGATATGAAGGCATCGGAGGAGGTAAAACTGAAACACGCATAATATAAATAATTACCGCAGCTTTCCCTGTTTTGATTTACATTGCAGATTAATGAAAATTTCAAAATATATAAATAGGCAAAGCAATTTTTACAACGTAAGTACAATTAAGATGATGAATGGGTTATTATTTTTTACCGTTATTCTTATAATACCGTATTCATTAACCCACGCAATAGAAACAGTGTGCTTGTTGAATTTGTAAATGCAATCGATAATACATATTTTATCAGAAGGCTGAGATTCAGGAACTATGTACTACAGTTATTGAATGCATGAAAAATACGCGTATGATTTGTTTCTCATTATAATTTTGGCTTATTCAAAGGGTATTTATTTTATATTAGATTACAAAAATATAGTCTCTTCTTTTGAACGAGATATCGTCAAAGTTTCGAGTCCGTGTCTCAATGTTAATCTATTTAAAAATATACTCAATAAAATCCCGGACCCATAAAAAGTACTTTTTGGCTAAATGAACTCATCTGGTTCCAATCGAAGGTTTTCGTAGCGATGGTGTTCGATAATAGCATCGGACTCATCTGGTCTCAAACTCGAGAAATGCTTATCAAATTTAAAAAGGATAGCATCATTTTGTGGGTCTAATTTGTCACGTGAATACTTTAAAGTTAAACCTACGAAACAAAATGAGTTCTCGGACTTTGAAATCGAATTTGGCGATAAAAAGTGTGATGGTATGACATGGAAAGAGTTATTATAATCTAATAAGCATAATTGGCTTAAGTTCCAAACTTTACCAAACGTTCCCCATTCCTTAATTACGCAAGCGATGTTTACATTAACATTTACTATTTTATCTATTGTATTGTATAGTTTTACCATTAATATAATTACGTATTAACGTCTTACTTAATATTCACATGGATATATGCACTGAGGCCTTTAAAGCAGCAATAAAATTATGTGGATTATGCCAATACTATTAGCTGAAACAATAAACAACATCCTGGTAACCGAACAAATGTAAGTAGATGTATCAATTTATATTGCGATAAATCTTTCAATGTTAATGATAAAAGATAACAAAGTTCTAATATTCCTTAAAAACCATTTGACTCACTTAAAAAGTATTTGTAGACTATATTTAGGCATGAATCCATTTGCACCCTTTATCTTGGCGTTGGCTATTCTTCCTGCACGGCGCGCCACGACGTGGATTTTCCTTGCATTAATCTTTACCTGGCTATCTCCCTTTGAAGAGGACAACAATTAAGAAATTTAGATTTGTTGCCGCCTGGAAAATGGTAATCTAAACCGATAAATGTTGCGCTTAAAGGAAAATTTCGAGCGATTTGGCATGTAATACGATAAAACATGAACAGAATTAAAATATTGTCTTTCTTGCGTAAAATAAGCCATTTCTCGTGATCGTAAGTTAATATTTAGATATATTTATATCCACATCAGTGAAGGGCTGCATGGCATTTTGGGGTTTCTCCACACCATTTACGATTCATTCTTATGGAAATAGTATTTTGTTGACCCCATGGGGTATAAGAGACCCCACGGTCTGCAAACCTAGACCATTTGGTCCATAGGATGGCCCATGAAACTTTTGAATTCTATAGCTCTTATAGTGTCCAAGTTATTAGCGAACAAACATACAAGCATTCTCCTTTATAGATCAACACGCCATTGGAGGCACTGGATAACTTGTCCCTGACTATTTGCTGTCGATATTGTATAAAGCTATGACCATGCGTTGCGTGATTTGTGCAATGCCAATTTTGCTCAATAGAGCTTTTTTCCGTCATCGTAAAAATGGTTCCAAAAATGTTGACCAATGAGCAAAAATTGAGATGGGCGGACATTTCTTCTGATCTCAATCAAGGAATTCAAGAGGACGTTTCGGAAACCGGTCATTCGTGGGGATGAAGCACGGATCTTTCAATACGATTCAGAGACCACATTTTAAAGTCGGATCCCTGGATTCTTTATGAGACAATATTGCACTATGCTCCCCCAGTAAGGAAATTTTTGGAAAAATATAAAAATCGATCAGCTAGGTTATATACCTATACATCCGACCTCGCTCCATAGGACATTTTGTTCTGCAATTCTTTGAAAGGAGTGAGTCAGCGAAAAAAATCAAACAAACACAACGGTGACTCCGATGAACATTACAAAACAGAACTTCTAGAAATGTTTTCGAGGAGTTTCAACACCTTTGGGGAAGTGGATGGATCGAAAAGGAGACTATTTTGATGGAGACTATGTTAAGATCTTTTAATTTCATAGCTAATATTTTATATGTAATCAGCTCGGTAACTTTCGGGTCACATCTTTTGTTTACTGCCTAATAGTGGCGGAAGTGTGCAAACGGAGG
The DNA here is from genome assembly GCA_028673005.1 of Tanypteryx hageni. Lineage (NCBI taxonomy): Eukaryota > Metazoa > Arthropoda > Insecta > Odonata > Petaluridae > Tanypteryx > Tanypteryx hageni. The sequence continues at coordinate 35,446,003 of CM054115.1, forward strand.
AAAAAGGGCACCAGTAGGTTCAACGATGCTGTGAAGCGTTTCAATAACATCTCGGACCGGCAAGGTGTTTTATGGCCAAAACCCCCCTTTCATGAAGTACAACCTCAAAGACGGCTCCCATTCTACGGAAGCTGGATTGCCCCCGACCGTGGCAGTGGTCAGGAGCAAAGCATGAAGACAGTCGGTGCTACGAATCCAATAACATAACAGCTTGTAATAGCCGGGCCCCGTCCAGCGAAGATAAACTTTAAAAGCTTCAAGAAAAACTGCAGAAATCCAATTGAGATATTCTAAGGCTCATTAGGGTAAGAAGGAAAGGCGAAGGCCTCATAGAACTGAAGATCGGCCATATTTTTTATTTCCGGAGAATAAACAGGACGAACAGAAGGATATGGGTTTATTTACAAAATGTTGAAATATAACAACGACGAGGTAGAAAATTCATCCGAGCGAGCAGCTAGAATAGTTCTTTAAATAAATAAGAGATACCAGCTGCAAACAGTTCAAGCCTATGCGTCAACTTCAAAGTGCCCGTTTGAGGAGTAAAATATTTTTATCAAGACAGGAAAAAAGGCTATTGAGACAAACGAACACGCAGACCGATTTGTAGACTTTGCTGAATGTGGCAACCTATATAACGAACACCTTCCTTAAGAAGAGATTCAACAGAAAATGGACTTCGAAGGTATCTCAAACGAAATTGACCACATACGAGTCTGAAATGCATATAGTGGAAGACTGCTCTATCCTCAACCAGTTTAGAACCGGAAGCGGTCGTGCAGGATAAATTTAAATTCTAAGTTGTAAAAACGGAAGCTGGTAAGGAGGTCTAAGACCAGCATCAACATACAAGAATTAAAAGAACGGAAAGAATAATTTGTTTGAACTCCGAAATGGATTCAATGTACTGGAAAACCAAGAAACCGAATGAAAACCAATAGAGGTACAATCAGATTTATATGGAAAAACGAGACCGATGATGAAGAAACGAAGGGGAATGAAAATGACTAAAGACCACAATGAGACTTTGCAAAAATAAACAAAACTATAAGGAATTTCATCAAAAAGAAGATGTGAGAAATATCATTGAGAGATAATTGAGAAAAAGAGAGAAAAATAGAAGCTATAAAAATGAAGCAAAACTTCTAGATCGGTAGTGGCATTGATGCTCGAGGACGGTTCGATTACTCATAGCAGGAAATTAATTTTAAAACGTGTAGAAAAATTCTTGACCAAACTGAATGAAGATCCAATCGCCAAAAAGGAAGTAAACAAAGAAGGCAATCTGTTCATCTAACAATAAGAGATTCCAGATATTCTTCCAGAAAAGGTGAGACGCACAATCATAACCATGAAATATGGAAAAGCGCCCGGAGTTGATAGAATAACAACAGAAATAGTCAGGGCAACAGGAAACTACGGACAAGGTGCTGTCTAAGATTTTTATATCTTGTATATAGAATAGCGCAATTATCATCATTTTGCACAAAAATGGTTTCAAATAAAATTTGAATAACTACCCTCCGGTCTGCCTACTCCCGTCGACAAAATAATCACAAATATAACAAATATATTGAGCACCTTCAAAACCATAGTGATTCCGCCCAACCCAGAGAACAAGCCAGATTCCGCCGTGGATATAATGCGATGGATCACATTCATAACCTCAGAGAGATTATCGGTCAGACTAATGAGTATGTAAGTACTTCGTCAACTACAAAAAGTCATTCGATTCAATCCGAACTTCTGTGTTAAATGCACTGAAAAACGAGTAGAAGAAACATACATAACTTTGAGCAAGAATATCTAAAAAATGAGACGTCTGATTAGGTGCATGGAGTAATAAGTTCCTTTAAGATTGAGAAGGGAGTTAGCCTAGGAGATACCATGGCTCCTAAATTGTTCACAGCAAAGTCTTTAAAACACTACTCTAGGAAAAAAAAAGTATAAAGGTAAAAGGAGAACAGTAATCTGCTTTTGCTGAGGACATAATATTTTTGCAGCGAGCCCAAAAGAACTCCGTAGATGAAATGGAGCGGGCAAGCCGAAAAGGTCGACTTGAAATAAATATTAATAACACAAATATCATGCACAACTTAAAAAAATTCTATACTATATCAACGGAGCAGAATTCGAGGAAGTCACACGCTATGTTTACTTGAATCAATTCATCACTACGGGTGTATCACTTATTGAAGAAGTCAACAAGAGAGGGCAGATGGCATTCGGACGGACTGCAAATATCTTCAAATGTCCTGGTTTTTTAAAGAGGAGATTGTATGACCAGTGTATTTAGCCTGTTATGATCTATGAATGTTAAATGTGGAGCATGAATGCCAGATTAGTCCAACGTCTAGATACAACGCAGAGAAGCATGGAGATGTATCCTAGGGATCATCCGAAGATCCCGCAATGAAAACGACTGGGTACAAAGAAGACGGATCTGCGTTTTAAATAGGAGAGAGTAACTACTCTAAAGGGCAGTGGACGGGTCATATTGCGAGAATAAGTGATCAGTATTAGACATCTCGCATCAGAGAATGGATACCAAAAACATCAAGAAACTTAAAAGAAGACCGAAAGGCAGATGTGACAGAGAGCTTGTGAAGCTCTAAGGGCAAACTTGGAGGAGGCCGTCATCCATCAATGGATTAAACAAGCAAGGAAAGTGTATCACTGATAGGCGCGTTTCTTGCGATGGAGTATTTGAAACTATACGATATAATGTGACCGAACACACACTATAAAACAGCAAAACACCACCACCCGATTATATCTCTCTCTATTACAAAATTCTTCTCCCCCCTTAATTGGTGCATCAATAAACATATTACGTAATTTTAATGACTAAATACTGCAAAACGATATATCAGAAATGATGCCAGAGAAATATTAAATTTTTATTTACCGATTTATTTTCTAATCAGTTTTAATCAACCAAACAATCGAAAATTATTTAAACATACCTTACTTCAGGTTCAGTAGTTGTAATATTTACATTTACGTTATTTTCTTTGCCATAGATAATCCATTTCCTTCCACTTACAAAATCTGCCATGCACGCGTAAGGAATTAAAAGTATAGCAGATCTTATTTACTTCAGTATCCAATAAGATTATTTACGTTGACAACAATTAGGTATGCACGAATTTTTCTAAGTTGAAAGCGAATTACGACTTTCTTGTTTGATTTTATTGATAACGATAAAAATTATAGGAAAATAAATACTCTACTATTTCTACAAGGTTTATTTGAAAACTATTTCAATATTACCAATACTTAGAGATATGACGGAAGGTTTATTTTTTGTCACCAGTAAAGTGGCACCTCTGATTGGCTTACGTGATTAATTTATGTGATTTTCTTATTGTCTTTGGCTGTAAGTTCTTAATATCAAATCTCATAAAAATCCGTTGGGTAGAAGCCGAGGACGAACATACGGACGGACGGACAGACAAACCGAAGCTAATATGCGCTTATGCTGGAAGCAAAACGCGCCTGAAAAGGCGGTTGAAAATAAAATCAACAAGTCCTTAAAAAAGAAATTGTGTACAGCAATTGATAAACGGAATTACTATGGATATTTCCAATATAAACAATTACCAAATCTGCTATAAAATAAAAATTCTAATTTAATAGTTTGAAAACATTTTCTGTTCCGATATAAATGCATCGGTTGTTACTTTCATTACAACTTAGGCTAATAATTGTACTGTAGACGCGCGTCTAAACAATCCACTCATCACGACATAACTTGAATCTGCACAACTCAAGAAATACCACATATAGGTACCACAAATTTGTTTTTGAGATTAACACGTAATACTGTTCGATATCCAAATCCGATTTGGTATACGTAATCCCATGAAAAAACCAACAATAAGATTGATCCTACCGACGAAAAATGTGTCGGTTTCGAAAAAAACTACGAGTTGTTTTCTAATTGGTTTTGACGGTTGACAAACGATAAAGTGAAAAGGGTTCATCTATGATAACAAATTGAGAAGGCACTAAAGAAATTGAAATCACATAAAAACTACGAATGCATACGTGATATTTTACCATTTTATCGATGTTTTACGACATAAAATACCGATATCAGTATTAAGCGACTTTGATTGGAACTCATTGAGTATTGAGCTATTAATATTTGCTATTAAAATACTTTACGACTTAAGAATGTTTTACATTAATGTAAAACTCAAATTGATATAAAAGATTACCAAATATCTTTTTACAGACTTTGTCATCTAAAAGGTTAGGTTGGTTGGGTTCTATTCAATTGAAATCGTCTTTGATGTGGAAAATTTTGTTTGGGTACAGTTTTAAATATAAATTCCTAAATAAAATAACGGAAAGCCTGAGTTTTATTTTAGTTGTATCTTTGGTAATCCTGCGTGTGGCATTATAAAAACTTATCCATCGCATAACCCGCTCAGACGCTAGCTCTACAAATAAATTTGAATTTCATCGAAAGGCTTCTTTGACACGACCTTTTCAAAATTACCTAGCATAGTTTTACATTCTCCAAATATTCTCAGAGATCTAACAAAACGCTTTTTATCCTTGCAAACTCCTTCTCCCCACCTTATACTGTTAACAAATCCATCAAACGAATCAGCAAAATCCCTGCGCAAATATCACCTTTAACAAACACGCGCCATTCGAAAGCGAATTTCGATCTTCATTTGTCGGTGCGACGATGAATTACTCATGAGAAGAAGACTAAAGCGAGACTTGCTTTGTAGAGGAGTGGCGGAGGAGGAAATCACTGAGAGGAGAGGCAAAAAAACGAAGAGGGAGAGGGGACGGGAGACAGATGGAGAGAGAGGTTGCGAAATCAATGGGGAGGGAGAGAGAAGAAGGAGATGGAGTGGCGAAAAGAGGGAGAGAGAGAGAGGGTCGTGAGATAGCGGGTTCGGAATCGTAGATGGAAGTTTTAGAGAAGGAAGAGAAGACGAGGAGCGACTTGAGAGGTCCGGGAATGATTCCCTGAGGTAGTCATGGTAACCTCATCGCGCGGAGACGGCGTATTCATGCGATTCCGTAGAAGGGTTAACGGGATCATTCTCGCGATCACAGACGGGAGAGGAGAAGCAGTATCTCCAGCGGTAACAATTTCCAAAACGCCGTCTGGGTAGGAACTTTTGCGATCGGGTCGCTTCGTAACCCGGGAGTATATCCGGCGCTAAGCTACCCTTCGGACCACCGCAATAAGGCAACCTGCTTCGGTCAGCAGTAAGGGAAATGAAGGGACGGGAGTTAATTAATTCGTGCGGAGTTGGAATAAAATTTCCTTTTTTTCGAGAGAATTCTTCGTGTTTACCGTTTCGTGCGTTTTCGGGTAATATTCCAAAACTTTCTTTTTGCATTTTTTCCTCCGTACCGTGGTGGCGTTCAAGGGTGGAACGAGTAAGGTTGGACGGAGAGGGTTTCGAGGAAAAAAGGGAGGGAGGAAGGGTGCGGGCGTGGGAAGAGGAGAGGGTGGCTCGGGAGAGGTATCTCAAGTGAGGGACGTATTGATTGGAGGATCGTTGGGTGAGACAGCGAACGGTTTTTAGGAGATCGCACAAAACTGGAGAAGGCTCTTTTTTGTACTTAGGCGTCGGGAAAAAGTTCATCGGCGCATAATATCAGCGACTATTTCGCGTTCTAATGACAAAATCTACTGATTTCATTGTCGTCAAAGGATATCAATTATTTATTTAATGTGATTCTGGGAGTACAAAATTACGTGACGAAAAATTTAAAAAAATTCTAAGGATTCCTTTTTCAGAAAAAAATTTCCATTGATTCTATTACGTTTCAGGAACATTAGCGTTTACACTAAGAGGAAATCGACTCTTCACGTAACAATAATATGGTTATGAGGTTATTAAGCATAGACACTGTGTTACGAACAAATTAGAATGCAGACTGATTGCAGTAATTGAAAATACTTTTGTTTAAGTTTGACTACGCTTATGCCATTTTATAATATTTGGATTTAATGATGGCTTTAAAGTTGGTAAAAATCAACTCAGTACAGTAACACTATGAATTTATGTTGAGTACGGATTTCATACAAATTATTACAAGACAAATGTTAATTGGCATTTCGTCTACTACTTTTCTACATAATTCATCTCTTATTAGGGAGATTGAGACAGAACGTATGCGACTGTACCGCAATTCACTTAAATATAACGAATGTGACATTTTGAGCGACCTGGTGTATATATATATATATATATATATATATATATATATATATATATATATATATATATATAAGAACTTACGGAAAAGGAAAGGTAAAATGAATATATGGATGTCAACAAGGTGTTGGGATGAGGATATATATATATATATATATATACTAAAACTACTATACTAAAACTACTATACTAGCGTAATTGCCCGACATATATGACGGGTATGCGTGAATGTGTTAAGTCAAAATTGAAATAATAATTAATGAAAACAACTTTTATATGCACTAAAAAGTAAGAAATAAATATAAAATTCACATAATTGTGTGTTCCAGAGAGTTAAAATAGTTTTTGGCGAATAGAAATTGTTTGACAAAGAAATACATTACGCCATACAATTCTTATACGCCAAAAATTATTTTTAATCTTTGTAACATTTAATTTTGTCTCTCTTTCTCCCTCTGTCTCTCTCGTATTTAAGCATTCAATGCACGTATTCCTTACGCATCCTTCTATATAAACCAAATAACACCACACTGAGAATTATCATTATTAAAAATTACTTCTCCCCTCTTAGTTGGGGCATCAATAAACATATCACGTACTATTAATGACTTTATACTGCAAAACAATATATCAGAAATGTTTACAGGGAAATATTAAATTGCTATTAAGTGATTTATTTTCTAAACAGTTTTAATCGACCAAACAATCGAAAATTATTTAAAACACACCTCACTTGAGTTCAGTAAATGTAATATTTACGTTTATGTTCCTTTCTTCGCTGTAGATAATCCATATGCCATACATGCGTAAGGAATTAAATGTATTTTGTAATTATAGCAGGTATTATTTACTTGAGTAAACAATAAGACTATTTACGTTGACAACAATTAGGTAGCTATGCATGAATTTTTCAAATATGACGGGTATACGTGAATTAAGTGTTAAGTTAAAATTGAAATAATGATTAATGAAACCAACTTTAAAAAGTAAGCAATAAATATAAAATTCACATAATCGTGTGTCCCTATTAGTTACCATGTGATAAAATGTAATAACGAAGAACTTTAAACCAATCCATTTACATTCTAGACCTATATGCTTATTTATTTTTTTTGTTGTGCATAGTTACCATGTGATAAAATATATGCAAAATTCTGATTGTGGTGCGGCATATAAATTGATATATTTTACCATTTGTTAAAATTAAATAGCGATTAAAATATTAAAATTAAACAGATTTAACTTTTTATTTATTTATCGCATTTTTTCAAGGGAAATAAGGTTAAACTTCCTCAAGATATAATTGGCTTTTCGGCAGCCAATCAGATTGCGTTACCAACTAAATTAGCTTACTATATATATATATATACACATTAGCATTATGATGAATTTGCATATCGCGGAACTTTTGAAGGCGTTTCAAGATTACATTATATCGGTAACGTACAAATTTTTCAGCTAATACGTTTCAAACGTTTTCGATAAGGAAATAGTAAAATAGCCACGAAAGAGGAGTTGGTGTCACGCAAAATGTAGCTGGGTGAATTGGCGACAGAAGCGCTGCTTCCACTTTTTCTTTTATTAAGTTTAACGATATTTTGTCCAATTTTATATTGGTTGGATGACTTTTAAATACGTTTATATATAATTTTAATATATATTTAATATATATTAAATATATATAATTGTAATTGTGAAAAATATGCTCTAAAAATGAAATATTTAAATTAAAAGTTAGATAAATCCTGACAGTTAGTAATTCAGTAGAACAAGAAAGAGGCGAGATTCTTTCCGCCTCTGAAAAACGGAAACATTCGAATCTTTATTTTCAAATAGGGCTCTGCATATTGGGCGAAATAAAATAATTTTATATCCTGGAAGGTGTTTAGGTCAGGAAAAAATCAGAAAATTAAAACTCAAACTAAAACATCTAAAAATAACCTTACAAACTCAAGAGAGAAATTAATCCTTCATCGAAAAACTTTCTCAATGATAATTATCACATTCCAAGATTCTCAGCTCATGTGCGTGCCAAAGATTTCACAAATGGCTTTGCTCTCTGCAAACAAAGTTATTTTTATATAAAAGGCTCATTTATCGTAACCATCTACAAAATCCTTCAAAAATTAATAACTCGGAAAATTCCGAAAAAATAAAAGCATTTGCAATGAAATTTTACAAACCGAAATTTTTCCTTGCTTATCTCGAAAACTCCAAATAATCTTCCCTCTTCGATAAAAATAACCTTAATTTAGAATTAAGAAAAGATGGAGATTTTCTAGCCCCCACGTTCGTGGGCTGAAAGACAAGTCCTCGAAACCTTTTCACAATCAAATAACGCGATCTTTGGATGGGCCAAATTTCGAATTTTTCTCATAGTTTCAAGAAAGAAAATATCCTTCCCTCTCCCTTCTTCCTCTTCCCCCTTCCGGGCCCATAAGAATGATAACGTTGGAATGCCGGAGAAAATTAGATAAAAAATTAGTTGCGAGGCGTGGAATTTGGGGAAGAAAACGGGATTGGAACGGAAGAGGAGAAAATAGGAAGGGGGCGAAAAGAAGGGGAGGTGCAAGGGGGAAGGAGAGGGAGGAGATGTGGGAGGAGAGAGAGGAGATGGGGGAGTTGAGAGGAGATGGGGAGGAGAGAGAGGAGACAGGGAAGGGAAGGGGGACAGGAGGGAGGGAGTAAGGAAACAAGGGGAAAAGAGATTGATGAGAAAAGGACAAGAGACACCAAATGACGACACTTGGAAAAGAAAAGACGAAAAATTCGAGGAATAGGTGAAGAATCAGGAAAAGGGAAGGGCCTAAATGCAATTAGATGTAGCGCAATCAAAGTGGAGAGAAGAATATTGGAAAGATATTATAACGTGAATATTTAAAAAAGGCGGGCATCGAGTACAGAAAAAAGCATAGTCGAAGTAAAACGGAATATTTGAAATACACCGGCGGTGAAGCTTGCAATGTACGTTGAATGCAGAAGTGGTAGATTGAAAGAAAACGCATTTAGAGGAAAAGATAAGTGAGTTGCAAAGAGATGTAAAGACTTAGTAATACAAGAGGAAGAGAGCTTTATGAAGATTTAGTGTGAGGAAAGGAGAGGAGAAGAGTGAGAAATAGAATGAAAGAGAAAAAGGGAGAGAGGGCGAGGAGGAGAAGGAGACAAATAGGAGATTGGAGTCGAGAGAGAATAAAGCCCGTTCGTTTCTAGCGAGGGTAAGAAAGGTCCAACTTTGGCTTCTGGAGATGAAAAGCGAAGTAGAATTTCAGATGGAGTTGGTTGAGGAGAGGATGAGGAGCGCGGGAGGAGATCGTAGGAGGGAACAGATGGAGGGGGAGGTTCGCGAGGAAAAGGAGAGAGAGGTTTGGAGTCGGGGAAGTGGCACGGAAGAGGAGGGCTTAACATATCTCCTTTTTCCCTCCCACCATTCCCCTCGCTCCACCTCCCCCTCTTCCCCTCCCAACCTCTCTCTCTCTCCCTTTCACCCTGCGAACCTCCCTACCCTCACTCCTGAAACCTCCCTAACACCCCAAACCCGACTCCACTGCGATAATTACCGGCTGATTAAAAAAGTTTGATCCCTGGTTTCTTCCCATCCTCTCACTCTTCATGATTACGGCCTTCTAGACAAGAGGATGGAGAGTGGGACGGGTGGATGGAATCGGGAAGGGAAGGGCGGGAGAAGGAGGAGAGAGAGAGAGGTTTAGATAGATGATGTCGTGAGAGGAGGAGAAAGGGAGGGAGAGAGGAGGGAGAGAGAGAGGGGGAGGGAGGGAGAGGGAGGGAGGGAGGGAGAGAGAGAGGGAGGGAGGGAGAGAGAGATGGAGAGAGAGGCAGGGAGAGAGAGGAAGCGAGGGAGAGAGAGGTAGGAAGGGAGACGGATTGAGCGAGGGAGAGAGAGAATCCTTTCGGGAGAGGCTGCGGGAACAGATGATGGTTTTATGTATATGGATAACCACACCGGGAGCGAAAAACTGCAGCTAACATACGCGCGTCTCTCTCAAGTAGAGAGGTGTGGGAAGAATAACCGTCGAAAATGGAAGGAGAGAGAGGGTGGGTGAGAGAGAGAGAGAGAAAGGGTAAGGAATAAGGAAGGAAGGAGGAGTTGGAATTATTTTGTAGAACGAAGTTCTGCGAATTCATTCGGTGGGGAGGAGGAGGCACGGTTGAAATCTCTTCTTAATGAAGAGTTTCGAATCGGGTGTTGCTCGGGAGTTGAATCGTCAATATTTTCGTTTGGCCCACGTTGGTTCGATTGTCGCTGTCTTTATTGGCATGGCGTGGCTGTTTTTGTCTGACATGAGTGGGCAGGATAATGAGGAATAAAATGGCGGAGTTCGAATTTACGGTCCATCGGTTGTCGCGTCGACGGCTTCGATTTCTATTTGAAACATTCGATCCACGGTTTCGCCTGGAAAAAGTGCCAATTAACGGGAAACAGTCGTGACGACGGAGTCATATTACACGGGTTCGTTGTGAATTATGTTCTTAAAAATGAGATTTTGTAAACGTGATTGAAACGCACGACAGAAAAAAGAAAACTGCAAAGAATGGAAATTTTTAAATTATAGATTAAAATATATATCGTACATCAGGATACAAGTTTTTGTAATTAAGCTATTCTATTTTAATAACTAAAAGCCTAATGAACTGATTCTATGTTACTGGCAAGATTATATTCGTGTTTACATCTATCTGTTCATTTCATGACGATGACTGAAAATAGAGAAGTACTATTACGGAAAAAATATTCGGTCGTCACTAGTGAGAAAAGCTAGGCACCTGCAGAAAAAAATAATAGCAAACATTTGGAAACATAAATTGCTTGTAATTGTAGGTATTTTGCAAATGGATATAATAATAGGGAAAAAATCATGGATATTTCGATTAATCTACTTTTCGAAATTTGAATTACATCATCATGAGCAAAGAAACTGTAATTTGGGCGAAAACGGACAAAATAATTTGTGAAATCTTTTGTCTAATTTTATTCGGGAAATTTAGTTTTCAACTTTTGTGACGTGAAGTGAATGAATGCAAAAGCCGAGAAAATCCCGTTTCTTTCGTGCAGACTTCGCGAATATGGCGGGGTAATTAATCGACTCAATTATAAATCAATTCCGTCAATGCGATATCATCAGATTTCACCAGGCCGCTTACGCAAGCACCATCCATCCATCAAGGCAAAGTTGTGGTTTTCGCTGACTGAGGCGGTCCCGCGAAGGGCGCCCTCCGAAGTTTCAGGGAAACGCACTCCAATAAGTCATTTTCGGTCGAGAGGTTTATAGCCAACGTGCCGCGTGTTTATGCAGCGGTACCGAGGGACGCAACGCAAATATTGGCGGAATTCCACTTCGGCTACGAGATGAACCCGGAAAATCGAGCAAAATCACACGCTAAATGGGCAAATTCGTTTATTTTTACAAACTTCTATTATTGGCAGAAACCCAGATTCGTTTTAAAATTGGCGCCGAAATACATTTTTAACTGTTAATAGACTTCATCCCATGTTTATGAAGGTTTTACATCAATTATGTCGCTTTAACAGTGTCTGTTTATGTGGATATACAATTTATTAACGAATTTTATAAACGAAAATAAAATGCCAACATACCAAATCGTGATTGGAGGAAAATGTTTTGGTCATGAAAATATGGATTTGACGGAACGAGGATTAGATAATGCAGTAGGACTCGGTTTTTTAAGGAAAATATTGTTTATTTTATTAAATATCTGGTGAACACGAGTTTCATTTGAACCATTCTTTAAGTGAAAATTGTATAGTAGGATTAGTTCAATAAAGAGGGCACAGCTTACAAGATCAGACGTAGCAATGATATAGGAGAACAAAAAGATGGAAAAAATACTAATCTCAAGTGTCTCCAATAACCACAACAAGGTTATGACAACAAATATTTTTATTTTAAGTGCTTATTATTGAATTTTATTCAGCCATAAGACGAGTTCGATAAATTTTCTCAATCAATGGGACGGGATGTTTCGAAAATATTCATTATAAAACTTTTTATCAACAAAATTATTGCAGTACTTAATGTCCTCAAAACTTTCCATTGATGAATCATGAGTTTAACCTAAACCATCTAGAAAAAGGTTGGGTTTAGTAAATTCCATGGGGGACCGGGGATTTATGACAAAATGGTCGGTGGGAACTGCTCTTCTAGTCAATACGCGAGTACGTTAAGAACAAAATACATCAGGGTATTTTGACAAAAACTAAAAGAAAATAAAATGCAAAAATGAGACCTCAACGAGAAGACATGGAGAATGACGTAGAAAAAATAAAATCGACGCGAGAAGAAATGCCCTCAAAATAAAGCAATTTGAATAGAATGGATTGTTGAATAAGATTCGTTAAAAGCGGAATGAGGCAGGAATGCAAAAAAAGAATAAGCGAAACTGAGAGAGAGGAAAAAAAAATGCGAGAGAAAAAGGATGTGGGACAAAAGCAGAGAGAGAGAGAGAGAGAGAGATGGAGTGAGAAGGAAGTGGAAGGCAGGGAAGAAGCGAACTCTGGGCGTGAGGGTAGCGTCTGGCATTGAAGCTGGGACAGGATGGAGCATTCAACCATCGTGGGACAGGCGGGAGTTGGTATTCTGCGATATGTGTGAGTGAGGGTGAGAGAGATGTGGAGGTAGGTGGGAGAGGAGGAGAGGCTGCAGGATAGGGGGAACAGGATAGGATAGGAAGGTAGAAGGGGTGCGAGGAGGGAATGGGGGCCGTTAGGGCGCGTGGTGTGGGATACCCTCTTCTCAGCAGAGAGTCTCAATGGCTCCCATTGTTCCAGATTTCTGGCGGATCAGAACTTACTCCCCACCTCTCTCTCTCCTGCGCTTTGGTTTAGTGGGGGCAGACCAAACTGCTTTTTTGGGAGGAGTGGGTGGGCAGCGACCTCTCTAGGCAGAAGGGGACACCCGCCCCCGGTGACACGAGGCGGCGAGGGGCATAATGCGTGAGCAAGAGGAAGTTTTGGTAAATGCTGTAACGAGAGAGGCCAAGGAGAGAGGAATGTGAAAATTCCTCCGAATGAGGTGGACTTGAAGAATATCGCCCATTCCCTAACGTGCGTTAAATTTGCTTCGAACAAAATTGTTTTCATTTTCTTAAATTTGGCACCTATTCATTCCTTATTGTGTTGAATATGTTTTTGTGTCTTCAATCTCGTGGATGGTGTAGGTAAAATCCTGTATCAACAAAACGGTCGAATAAAGGATTTAGTCATATAAGGATTCGGAAAGCTTTTCTACATGGCCGACTGCATTCATAGTTGAGCATGGCTGAACGGGCCGCATTAACAATCGAGAATGGCTCAGCGCTGTAAGTTTCTAATGCATCGGCGTGCCAGATAACAGTTTTCGTCGAATTTAACTAGAGATTCTGAGGTCATTTTAGTAAAAATAAAATCTCAATAATTTTTAGAGTTTAATCTTCAACATTCAAGGCTATTTTACCATAATTTTAATAAAAAATTGAAACTGTCCGCGTTAAATTTTAAGAGTCGCTTCTTCCTCATAGCTTCACAAGGCGCATAAAAGACTCCCGTGGAACACCGTAGAATACTGACCTTTGACCCAGATCATCTATTGGATTCAAGCCATAAAAAGAGCTCGGTAATTTATTTCCAAATTATTCATTTCCGAGGAATATTCAGTCTTCTTTTTTTGCATATTCAGGGCTAAGTAGATCGCTTTAGAGCAGTAAAACGCTTGCAGTCTATGAGTCCTTGATTCAAGTTAGCAGTTTCAGATTTATAAAATTTTATTAAATTATAATATAATATATAAAATTATTGAAATATTCTAATAGAAATCAGTGCCTTAGAAAACTGTACGATTATTTTCTTAAGAAAGTAATGGACACTCTAAATTCGTTTCAAAATAAAATAATTTAGCCCGATATGTACCGTCTGGGTCGCAATTTCGCGGTTGCATTTTACCCGTCGCGATTAATTTCGAATGCGAAACCAACAGAGACATAATTACGTCACGGAATAAACTTGTGACAGCCTTATTCTAGAGAGCCTTCCACCGTGGAGCGAAGGAAATATAGAGAGAGATATGCAGAGGAAGGGAGAGGTAGGGGGCGTTTTATGGAGTTATTTGGCAAGAAAAAGAGGAAGTAGGTGGACGCGGAGAATTCGGGAGTGGGTTGGTGAGAGGGGAAAGGAAGAAGAGAGATTTCTGGAACACGAAGTAGAGAAGAGGGGATGTTTCTTCGGAAAGGCCAGTCTAGTAGAAATTAACGAGATGTATTCATGACTCCGGGCGCAAAACTTCTTTCTTTCCTCAGTCCCTCGTTCTCAGAGCCTTTTTCTCTTCCTTCTTTCCTCCCCTTCCTTATTCCACCACCCTTTCTCTCTCTCGCAGCCAAATTGAATTCCTGGCGATTCTATAGCTACCCTTTCTCTTCCCCTGCACGTACTCGCCTCCTCTCTCTCTCTCACCTCCCTCCCTCTCCCTTCTCTCTTTCAGGCTTCCTACGAGAGAAAAGGGTTTTTCAGCGGAGGGTGGGAAAATAAGGGTGCGAAGGGGGAAAAGTGGGGGAAGGGAATAGGGACCCCCGAAGGGAAGGGGTTTTTGGCGAGATGAATTGGAGGAACGGAATGGCGATAAGATTGAAACATTGCAGCCACACCCACATTTCTGGGATGGTGTGGGTGGAGGGAGGAATAAAGGGGTGGCGACGGGAGCCGCGGCCGAAAAAAGGGAAGGGGGATTTATAGCGCCATCAGCGATTTCTGAAAGGAGTAATTATCATCTCTCACAGCCTTAAAAAACAGTAGTCGCGTGATAATTGCCCCGGGACCCTTGCTTGAGATGTCGGGTTATTTTGAAAAGGTCACGAGCAAATGAAGATGCTCGATTATTAACGATGCATCGGAAACAAATACTGCGATGGTTACAGCTTTTAAACAAACACCTTCCCTATATCTCAAGTTTGTGCATAACTACCATGTATTGTAAATTTACTCTGGCATTTTTCCATTAAACATTTAAAGTGTTAACTATTTCTAGCAATTTCCTTAATTTCACGAAGAATGGAAACGTATAATAGTTTACTCCTATAAAAATACCGAAAAAAGGAAGATTTTGGATTGTTTTTCCACGATTTTTGGCGCTAAACTATTTTAGAAATGTGGTAACATTAACTCTGCGCAGAACAGTACGTATATTTGTCGGTTTGAATTTCGAAACGAAGTTAAATGAGGCGAGAAAACCATCGGCATCGATAAGCGCGTATTATTTGATTATGCGAAAACAAAGCGTTCGACAAGAGCCATTCAGTAAAGTTATCGCAGTCTGAAAATCGGCGTACTTAGCGAAAATACCCGCACTACCGGGAATATTTTTTCACGGCAATTCGATGGACGCGAAACGATTATGGAAGCGAGCATTATTTTCGAGGGTCTCGTCTGCATTAAATTGCTTCGCATGGGCATCTGCAGGTTGGGTCGAAAGAGGTAGCCCCGTCCCGAAGACCGGTTTTTTCAATACTCGTCGCGTATTAACCTCCGTGAGCAGGACAAAAAGAGCCGCTCAGGAGACCCTTAGAAAGGGCGAGAGAGGGAGAGGCTAAGGTAAAAAAAAGTCCGTTTTAAGCTCGTCAACTTATACGCGGAAGAAAGTCCTGGTATGCAAAAGGAGATGAAAACTATAGGGTTGTTTTGGACGGTATTAAGAACGAGTACGTCGCTATCGAATATTTAATCGCTCCATTGGTATTATTCTGGTAATCCGACATCTAAATTCATATGGCTGACTCGTACTCCGCACGCATATGCCGTGGCCTTCAGCTAGAAGTAACTGTGCGGTTTAGCTCCGAAATTATTTCGATAACCACTCGCATTTGGCCCAATTACTTCTGGTTATGGTACCATCTTCGGTCTCCAGATTGCACTCAGAAAATCTTTGGGTTCACAAACATTAACCATCCCTATTTCTACAGGGTATTTTTGCTGACGAGGAACACCAATAGAGATTAATCTACTCTATCTGGGGTAAATTTAGTGAAAAAATCGACCCTCGTCATAATATATTTTTAAACGAATTGATTTAAAAAAATGTGTATATAAGTCTGAATATTTTTTTAAAACTCATAAAGAACAAAAATATTCACAGATCTTTACACTACTCCATTCATTCATTTTTGCTATAAAAATAAAATATGTATATTTGTCACTAAGTTACTGGATTGATATTTTGCCTAGATAGTTTTTAAATATAGTTTAAATTTTCCACATATTGAATAAGGATAGTTTTTCTCTTCGTTAAATTTTGAAAAATCTCCGGAATGAGATTTGTTCCGAGGTTCCAACCTTACTTGTATTCCATGCTGTCCTTTCGCGCACACTACATTTGATCCCTCGAATCGTATTCGTGAGAACGCAACAGGGAGAGGAGCGAAATGCTTAGGACACGAAACGGTGGTAGATAAAGCTACGTAAGACGTAGAAAGTCACGAACGACGTCGATGGACAAGCGGAAAAGAACGACAATGCATTCCGGCGGCGGTCCACCAGTGTAAATTATGAGCCGCGTTTTTTTTTGGGGAGGTAATTTCCCGTAAAAATTTTATTAACGACACATAAAGTGTTCCAGCCGGATTGGTAGTCCTTATGCTGCGAGTACGATTAAGTAGCTAATTATCCGGCGCGCGCAAGAGACAGCTGGCGCACACGAGTTACGACTGCGGAAGTCGAAATGGCGAAACCGGAAAGGCGAAGTTCATAGGTCTCGGCGAGTACAATCGTTATAATTCGGTCGACTCCCTCCCATAGGGAGGCAAACCCTCTCACAGGATATAGCAAATAAATTTCGCAAATTACGTTGAGAGATAGTAATTTATGATAACGCATGTGTTGATACTAAAGTAACGTTCCTTAAAATGCGCGTCTCCTATCTCGCATATTGTTGCCGATAACAATGAAAATTATGTAAATGGTGGGAAGAATCTTATGATTGTTCTTTTTAGGAAACGGTGGACAAATTAATCTTCGACAAAAAATAATGTGGGTGATTTAGCCTAGTCGCCGAAGGTGATAAAGGATTTATAACGCAGCCAGGTGTACGGTTTCAGCTAAGACGCTAGTTTTAAGCTGTAATCAAAGCAGATTAAGCAAAGCTATCATCGAAGCACGCACGTACTAAGGATCAACATTGTGGATTGATGGCACTATAACCATAAGATAAGCTTTACTATATATTTTCGTCTCTGGCAAATAAATTAAATTAATTGAATTTTACTAAAATATTTTTAACATAGTATTTGCAAGGTTTATCACAGGATAAAAGGACAAACTCGCCCATTTATGATAGCAACAATAATAAAGATAGAGCATTTGAAGCTGTTATCGTATTTTTCATTAACTAAAGTACCAAATTGTCCGTTAAAAATGATGGATGGGGTTGAATGAAGTATTAAATTTAAGAGTTCAAGCTTGTGTAACTGAAGTATAACTTATGCTTTGATAGAAGGAGAAAGGGGCGGCATTGACAAATCACACACAATAAGCGACCGAAAGAAGGGCAGGGACTGCGATTGTGCATGTTGTGGCAACGTTGCAGTTCACTGATTAACTGGAGCCCTTTTCGACAGCTCTCTCTCTAAATTTTCTGGAATGTCAGAGCTCATGTTAGACTTCGTCTACCACATTGCGAATACTTCTCCATTCCATCCTCTTCTGCTATTAACTTTTATTCCTCGCTGTTTGCGAGAGAATTCCCGCATTTTATTTTAATTCGCGCGAATTTTGCCGACATCTTGTGAACAAGTCTCCAAAATAATAAAGATTCGGCCCACTTTCAAACCAATTAGCTCTTCCTTTCCTACCACACGGAATCCAATCCAAAGGACCTTTTCTCCCTCTCTCTCTCATACTCGAGCGATGTAGCATACAGAAATATATATATATATATATTTGTAAAAAGGAAACAAACTAATTTAGTCTCGAGTTATCGCCATTTCGGTACACACAACGGCGAAAATAAGAAAGAAAAAATATATAACGAGGGACAGGAAGACGCTGGGGGAGAAGGCGAAGTCCGCCTTTTTCCTCTCTCTCTTTTCCTTTTCCCATCTTTAGACGCGAAAAAGTGTTGCGGATGAAATAAATTTTAATAAAACGCCCTCTCGTGCCAAAAAAATAAAACACCACGTTGAAAAAAACGCGAAATAAAAAATTAACGTAAAAACGCCCTCTCTCTCTCTCTCTATTATTCTATATCCTGAATTGAAGGTACAAGAATGCGCATAAGAAGTAGAAAGAGAGAGAAAGACTAGAAAGATCTTTTAAGCGTTGAAAGAGTAGAAGTGGAGGAGGAGGGGGGAGGAGAGAAAGGAGAGAGAAAGAGGATAAGAAGAGATGGAAAAAAGACTTCTCGGGGAAGAAAGGATAGAGATTGTCCGGGAGTGGAGGTGGGCAGGCAGGAGCAAGCGGGTTGGGCAAAGGAAGCCGTGGCAAAGATTCCGTGAAAGAAAAGATGAGGGAGAAAGAGAATGGGGGAGGGAAGGGGAGGGGGGTTGGGCTGTATAGGGGCGGATAGGAGGAGGAGGGGCTGGGAAATGGCTCTAGGGGTCTGTGCGAGTGAGTGAGAGAGAAAGACTGGATGAAGAAGTAAAAAAGGAGGGCTTTTTCCCTGAGAGCTGCTTAGCATGAAGACGACTGTTCCTTGGGTCGGAATGGGCGCAGAATTCGAGATGCAAATGCAAAGAGGGAATTGGAAAGGGGGATGCTAGGTGGGTAGGGGGAGAGAGGAGTGAGTGAGTGGGATAGGAAGAAGTACTCAAGGCTCTACGAATACGGGATGAGAGGGCGGGAGGGGGAGAGAGAGTGGAGGGGGAGAGAGTAGAGGGGGAGAGAGTGGAGGGGGAGAGAGTGGAGGGGGGAGAGAGGGTCACGGAGAGTGAGGCAAAAGGTTTGGAGTGGGGCCAGGTCTTGCGAGAAGGAGTTTCTATGCCAATGCATGAGCGCATATTGTCTTTTCGTCGTTTAAAGAGATTTTCCTGGTTAATAAGTATTGTAATTTGGCCTAATGTCACTCATCGCAACGTGCGCAACTACGGGATTTACCTGGCCAAAAATGAAGTAGTGGATTAGGAGACATGGACAGTATATACTCGACAGAAAGACTAATATTGATTTTCGTTGGACGAAAACGTATTCTCTCCGTAATGAATTCGAACGGATGAGTTCGGTTGACAGGGATGAAATATACGTCGATGTAATTCAGGTGCTTAAAAATTATATTTATTTTTTATTTTTGCGCGGGCACGCTGAGATTGTTAAAATAACTTTAAGCGGACTATCAACGGTTTATAGTCTCGTATGATATACGACGCGATTACGCATAAAATCGGGCGAAGGGAAGAGACCAAGAGGACGACCGGCCGTAACGCGTCTTGCGTGGAGGATGGAAGACGAGAGCAGCACTCTTCCCCACACCAACATACAGAGGGATAAAAAATAAAAGACGAACGAAAAGCGACTCGCTCTTGGGAGCAACTGCACCGTAAAACAAGATTACCGCGAGAATTGAAAATAAAAGGAGTTTCGGTTTAGGTTGTTGATCGAGAAGTTCTCTCTTTGGTTTCAACGAGCCAAACATCCTGTACTACTCAAGAAGTTCAGGGATGCAATTTGCCCAGCGTTTGATAACTTTCTCCTGGTAAACAGGGCGAAAGTGCCGTCAGGGGTAGTATATATGTATTTGCGTATGCATCCGGGAACATTTCAAGGAAAAAATTAACCTTCAACCGGTGAATAATTTATAATCAATGTATCGTAGCGTGTTTTTATAACTTAAAGCTGTTGCGTTGGCTTCTTATAATATAAATTTATTTATATAAGTGCATAGTGAATTCCTCAGAATATTTCACGGTGAAGGGTTAAGTATATCTAAACATGAGTATTAGAATGTAATATTATTTAAATTTAGGGAATATTTTTACAGAAATAATATTCTATTGAATTCTGCGAATTATAAAACCATTTAAATGATCGATTTATTATTTAGTTGTATTGATAAATGTCAACGCCATAAATAAAATGCAATTGTAGGTATTTTTACACTAATACTAGAAGAAACATCACAAAAAATTGTAATTCATGAACCTAATATATTCAGAGTTTTAAATAATGGAGAATTTCAATCATGCCGACATTATATTTCTCGTACACAGTATTGTATTTAAACTACTTACGTAACCGTGATCACATACATCGTAAACAAAATAATTCGATTCCTTTTTCATCAATAATCCTAAATAGTTACATAAATAATTATAAAGACAATAACTATTAACGGTATAGTTGCTATTGTTTCACGTTACCTGTATAAAATCAAGCGTTATAAAGCAACATATGTAAATCAAGAGAATAACGCGAAACATTATTTAGTAAATACCTTAGTAATGTTATCAAGCGTTATTTTAATTTAAAATTGGTTTTCATCAATTAGAAAGTATTTTGTGACGTATACCTTGGCCAGGTTGAAAAACCTCCTCTCCCATACAATTATAAGCGGCAGAGTCCCTCAAAGCACAGTCTTCTCCCCAAAACATCAGTCCATTTCTCGAATGATTAAACCGTGATCAGAGTGGAATAAAAAAGGGCTTCCAATGAGTGTGTTCCAAAGGTATAAAATAATCGGGAACGAGTAGCGGTTATTTTACGCTTCGTTCTTATTAAATCCCTTGTTCTCGCAAGCTTCTCTTTATCTGGAAAAGAGAAAGGAGGATTGGGTTGATACAGATGGAGGTGTGGCACCTTAAAAATGCCCACTCTACCAAAAAGCCATTCAAAAACTTCAAAAAATAAAATGAATCATTTGAATGAAGAGCAAAACACGCACGCACACAAACACAGGCGACCAGGACTAGCAACTCGTTTTCAATTTGCGAATGAGCAATCGGGAGAGAGTCCGAAATTTAGCGTTTTTTGTACTCTCTACAACTCCAACTCTCTCGCCCAGTCAACTTGTGTTTAACAGCCCAAATATCGCAAGAGCGGAGACCGCAGCATGTGCTTACTTACTTCGTGAAGAACGGAGAGCCATCAGTTTAATTAAAAACACCAGTAAAAAAATTGCAACAGTTTGTTGTTATCTAGAGTTTGAGAAGCCAAAGTGTAAGAGAGATTTTTATTTTACTCCAAAAAGGCCTCTATAGAGAACACAAAATAAAGTTGGTGTTTTTTTATTATTTTCAAAATTTAGGCGTTTGTTTGTTTTATGTATTTTATATATATTTGTTTATTTTTTTCTGACGGAGAAACTGCGGTCCATTACCGTCCCTTTTCTTTTCTTGATCTATTTGTTCGTTTTTTTAACCAAGGTGGTTGGCGTTAGGCGTCCGGTAAAATATGTAAAGGGATACGAGCCAAAAAAAATAAAAGCGAGAAATTAGACTCTTTTGTTCATTATTTATTAGGGTTTCTAAAGAATAAAACGCGATCCCTTTGATAAAGAAAATGCGCTCGTCGGAATAAAAAAGCTATTCACCGGTTGTTTTGATGCGATTGGAAAGTTGCTCGAAAAGTGCAAGAGATAGAGAGAGCAGAGAAGATAAATATGCCGAGATGGTTTATCCCCTTTTTAAGAATGAAGGCTGAAACGGCTAAGCTGGAGTTTTTTTCGTTTCGGAGCCATTTGTTGCAAATGGGCCCTCAAAGGCGATATCGAACAAAGGGCATGCATCGAACCGTAAAGGAGACGATCGATGCTATATTCGCGAACAAAAAAATAAAGCGAGCGCTTTTAAGCCTTCCGTTTTTCGACTTTCACGCGAGTGAAAAAAAAATCCGAAAAAGTGTGTTAATTTTTCAAACGCCCCGACGAATTTAATCTGAATTAGAATTGGGAAGTTATTTTTTTTGGAGGTGAATAGATCACCGTAACTTATCTGAACCGAGGACATGATAATATGTGGTACATCCTCATGTTAAGGCTGATTTAATTTGCGTTCGGGAGAAGAAAAAAAACAATGAGGACTTAATGGAATTTTCGCGAGAGTGAGAGACAAATTATTTTTCCCTTAACAGCGAAAATAAAGGTAATTAACTTTCCGACGAGTTAATTTCGGCGAATGGACAGCAGAGAATTTTCATCATGTCGTTCCCACGCGTAATATTTTTCACCGACTGCAATGAAGATAAATATCGCTACAAGCAAATCGTGTTAATGGCCGTTATAGATGATGCGATGATAGAATTTTTACGTGTTATTACGTTACGACAATATTAGCCGTTTAGAGTGCGCCACGAATGGTGACGGATAGTTTATCGAAGAAAACATAGAGAGGACCTTAATCCTTTCAGTCACCATTTCCATTTCTATGGAAATTCAATTACATTATATTAATTATAATTTATGACGCATATTGCAGACAAAAGAAGGGATAGAAAATATATTGAAAAGTGAATGGCATATTACCTCCAATTTGGTAAAGGCATTATTTAAGTATTCAAATTAAGTTGCAATTGCAAAAAAACATCTCCCTGAAAAATTCGTGATTGAAAGAGTTCAACTCCGCCGCTAGGAAGGAGCGGAAAAAATAGGCATTTGATTGTGATAGATAGTGATATTACTAATTATATATATAAATATATATATAAATATATATATATATATATATATATATATATATATACACACACACACACACACGACGCATATTTGCACTCCCATTCACACAAACACGTACACGCGCGTGGGAACACAAACACACATACATATGTACCAATATTAACGTCAGTTCTCTTATTTGTCTGTTAGTCGGATATCTCTTCTACGGTGCAGCACAGGGGTTGGTAACGATTTTTCTGTCGGGTGCCACTATTTATCAGTATTCATATTTTGTGACACCGCGCGTGCCACCCTAAAATTCATTTGGTTCGAAACCTTTACGAAAAGTGATTCTTATATGATAAATCATCATGAATGTAATACGGTATAACTCAAATACGGATTAAAATTTAAATAAAAGTAGAATTCGTTTAAAAATACATATTCTTTGTAATTTTCCTCTGAAATATCTTGCCATGTAAAAGTTCTTCGCGTGCCTCCTTTCGGCACGCGTGCCATAGGTTGCCGACCCTTGGTCCATCATCTATAACAATCAATAATAATAATAAATTTAGAAAATAAATTAATAAGTATAGTGGGTTGGACACCAAACAACAGTTTGGGACTTGAACGATGTATGCATGTACTTTAGTCAGATCTTGAACACTCGATGGACGGATGGCATTTTCTTGCTTCTCAAAATGATTTCTGCCTTTCTCATGTTCTTCCAACAAACTTTCTCGAGTGTTATTCTCATTTTCTATCAGTTGTTCATGGTCTTATACGTCATTTTTTCATTGTAATCTGTTTCACAATCCTATATTTTTGTAAGTCATAATGCATCTTATGCGTCATTTGTTATAATATTGCATCTTGGACAGATGATGTGTTTAAACTACTCAGATGCGCGAACGACTTCAGATATTCGAATCACCGCAAGACATTGACCAGTCAGTTAAAATAATCAGCAGTTCTTAAACTGGAGTCCGCGAACCCACGAGGGTCCTTAGCAGTAGTCCAGGGGGTCTCCACGGCAAAGAAATTTGCATGAAAGGGGTCCTCAGATTACTAAAGTTTAAGAAACACTGAGTTAAATGAAGGTTTAAGTTCAATATCCTACATTTATGTTAACGTAAGAAAATATGGATTCTCTTCCTAAACTAGGAAAGTAATTCCTTAAGATTGAATTCAAGATAGCGCAATCAGACTGGAGAAACTATTGTTATTTTGTATGAATTAGGAGGATACGAAATCATTCTATTGAAAAGAAAAAATAACATTTACTAACTTACTATACGTCATTGAAGAATAGTTATGACTATCGGAACCCAAGCAGCGCGATTAAAAAATAAACTGTTAAACACAATTTATCTTGCATACTTACAATGTAATTCCACACAGATGAAGACGAAAATGTCAAAAAAGACGTAGGCCGAGGGCGAATTATTTAAGGTCCAAACCCTTCGAGAGGCAGACAAAACAGAGAGATTGTCCAGATGTTTCGAAGGTGTAGAACGTGTCGGCAGAATATAAACGCCTTCTCGCTAGGATTCGTCGACATATATTCGGGCATGTCTTAGCTTTTGTGCGCCCTCGGACACCCTTCACGGTCGGAAGAGCAAAGTCGCGTCAAAAGCGAAGGATTGCGCTACCTAAAACCTAATAGAGGCGACCACGGGGCAGCGAAGGCAGAAGCAGTTCAATCCTTTCCCTGACACTTTTTCCCCCTCGCCGAAAACACCCTTCGACCGAGCCTTTTACCGGGGATAGAGCGGGGGCGGAGGGGTGTGAAGGGGAGAGATGAGGGGGCTGCAGGCAGATCGATAGCGAGGGTAGGGCCCAAAGGGGTGAAGAAGGGGGTGGAGAGAGTTGAGGGAGGAGGGGATGGAGGTGTGGGAAGGAGGGATTCGAATGGGTCGGAAGGGTTTGAAGAGGGGGAAGACGCGTGTGGAGGGGATAGAGTTAGTGCGTGTGTGATGCTGATGGTGCTGTTTCCGCCACGGCGTCGTTGGAACCCTCCGATATGCAGCACAAGGATTCTTTAGAATTGTGAGCGCAGAATTAACTTTTATAGAAAATATGTCTAGATGAAGTTTCGATCCACTCGGAACGGTAAAAATTAACGAACGGCTACAAATGTGTTATTAGTTACATCGAAAGCAGTGATTAAGCAATACTTTAAGTTCTTGCGTGAGTATATGGATAATATACAAGATACGTGAAGCATAATGATAAATAAACAATGTCCATCCCCTGTGTTATTATTCCATTGGGACCGCCGGTGTAGAATGGCGAAAGTAATTCCAGCTGTAGAATATAACGAGCAGCAGCATATCTTCGACGATGAAAATATTTGGAACACATTATGACAAAAGCTTTATTGCCTGAAGTTTGCAGCCATTCGGTCATCTCTAGCCATTTGTGTGCATGAATGTGTGTGTGTGTGTGTGTATATATATATATATATATATATATATATATATATATATATATATATATAACAGCTTACGGAAAAAGAAAGGTAAAAGGGATATATGGATGGCAACAAGGTGTTGGGATGAGGAAGCCCAGTAAACACTCACCAATCTGTCGACTTCAAGTTGGCGAGGCCCTGGAGATGTCGAAGCGACACACGTAAAACAACACTAAAAAACAACACAGAAACATAACTAACGTAGAAGCTTTCGGAATGATTCCTTCTTCAGCTAACGAGAGACTGATGGCAAACTTGAAGTCGACCGATTGGTGAGTGTTTACTGAACTTCCTCATCCCAACATCTTGTTGCCATCCATATATATACACACACACACACACTTTAATTGTCGATATACATCAGGGAAGACCTTTTGTTAGGGAGAGATCCAAAGCATAACGATGTGTGTGTCGGTCACAGTAAATCATTGGATAAAAATAAAAAATTTGCGCTATTTCAGTATTCTAAATCAGCTGCCTAAACTGCATGAAACTGATTCGTAATCAGGCGATAACTGTAGTTCATTTCGTCAGCTGTACATGTGTCCAATTATTCAAGTACCTACTCAATTCTAACAGTTTTAAAATTTGAATTAAAAATGTTCTTCACCGATTTCCATATTATTTTCATGGAAAATAAGGAAAACATTGTGGCGGAACTATCCCAAAAATAAGAGTTATTTGAATTTGAAATTGAAACTCAGATAACCCTAGTCAGTAAAGTCAGGTCAGTCTAAAAACATCACGTCAGGGGTCAGAAAAATCTTTATTAAAAAAATCAGAGTACAATCTGGTTTCAGTCGTCCAAGTAGGCGAGAGTGAGGCTAGTTGGGGAGTAGCGCTGCCTCAGGATCTTAAGAACCTTTTCCTGAATGAAGTCCACGTCTTCTGGAGGACAGTAATCGTCCTCACTGGACCTGAAAGGGACATTTTTGTGGATATAAGAAAACGGAGCGACGTTGTGAAATCTCATGCGTTAAACCGAAACAAAAGTTGTTCCATAAAATTTTATATGCTCATGCATTTAAATATACGTGTGTTTATACATCCATGTATGGTTCCATGCACATTTTTGCGTGTGTATCTGCATGCATACACAATCATGCGTAGGTATATGTGCTAATAAATGTGGAAAGAGATTGATGGTCTGCAGTAAGGTAGATTGAAAATTTTCAGTCCCAAGCTATTTCTACATGGTATGAACCTATCGCATTCATCATACCCTTTCAACGTCTAATTCTTCAATAATCTGTAACTTCCCGTGTAACCTCTGCATAGTTTAAAAATTTAAACATTAAAATAGAATCGAACAATCTAGGAATAATGGTCTCGTGGCTGTATAAAGGATCAGCCCTAGTTTTTCACGATGCATCGAATCAAATACGCGCAATTTGACGCAGTTCCTAGAATCGTCCGTTCCTTATAGAGCACGTGAAGGGCGGGAGTAATCCAAACGAACTCAAAATGATCACCGCCACGATCTCTGAAGACGCATTGGAGGAGGAAGACACGGTGGTAGCGAAAGGGGAAACTAAGAGAACAAATAAGAAATGAGCCATGGAGATTGAAAACTGTCCAAAAAGGGTAAAAAGGAAACCGTAGAAGAGGGAAATTGCGAAGCGCGGGCGCCATGGCTAACGAAAAAGGCTTCGCCGAAGAGAGAATATATTATGGAGCATAAAAATGGCTTGATATTTAGGAAGAAGGGAGGCTATAACTGAGCTCAGAGAGAGAGAGAGAGAGAGATAGGGAGGGAGAGAGAGAGAGATAGGGAGGGAGAAAGAGTCAGCGAGGAGAGAGAGGAGAGAAGAAGGGGACGGAGGAGGGAGGGAAAAAAGAGAGAGAGAGAGCGGACGAGGAGGGAGGGTGCCGAGGACTCGCAAATTATCTAATAGCAATCACCCGGTATGCACGCTGCGATAATGGAGATTCTCCGAAAACTGCTTTTAATAATCTTATTTGTGTTTTTTTCCCTCAGGTAATTTCCCCCTCCCCTACTGACGTTTAAGGAAAGATAGAGGATAATGGGAGGCTGACTGCAGATCTCGTTTTTTTCTCCTTCCCTTATTTAGGAGACGTAGTACGACCGGAAACCGTCAGGGCTAGAGCCTACGGCCGCGAACTGCCGAATGGATCCAGAAAGGAGTTACTAAGAGATAGGATTCCCAGCCCTACCAGAATGTTTGCTCATTAAAACAAGAGAGTAATAAAATAGAAAGCAGCTCCATTTAAAGTTTAATCCGTCCTCTGAACATTGAAGCTACTGGCAAAAAAAACTGAGATCATTCTCGAACGATATTTGGATAGCGTTAACTTTCCTAGAGTTCTTCCGCGAGTTATTCGCAGTTTAGGCAAACGGAACTATATCCGTCGCGGAAAGTATATGCACCAATGGGGGTGATTGGATTTTTATCATTT
Source organism: Tanypteryx hageni (assembly GCA_028673005.1). Classification (NCBI taxonomy): domain Eukaryota; kingdom Metazoa; phylum Arthropoda; class Insecta; order Odonata; family Petaluridae; genus Tanypteryx; species Tanypteryx hageni. Next base: position 35,473,668 of record CM054115.1, read on the forward strand.
GAGTGACATTATTTCGAAATAAACTGATTTGGGCAACACATGACTTTCTCCATATTTATATGGCAAATTACATGTTGTTAGCTCTGGGATCGTTGTCAATATTTACTTCCGGTTGACAATTAAGAAAAGAAAAAGGAGCGTTACTAAGACGTAACTAAGCGTAGATTGTTTACAATAATCTTCGGTAGGTGACGCGGTGGTGGCAGCTAAAAATATAAGATATCTCTTAAACAAGGCATTATATGGAAAATGTATCAAACAAAGGTTGTAGGAAATAAAATTTCCTACAACATTTATTCCAATACATTTTTACATTTATCAAATATTAAAGCAAATATTTCAAAATAACGGATAAGTGACAAGAGTAAACACCCACTTCCGGTAGACCGAATTTTACCAAAAACTAATCAGATATTCTAACTTTTATAAAAATGTTAAATATAAAATTTTGCGTTGACCTGATTAATAGTTTTTGAGTTAGAGCGCCCACAAAAATCTATCACATACAGACAGACACAGACATCATCGAGAAAATAGTCAAAACGTGTTCAGGGGGCCTTAAAACATGTATTTCCGATGAATTCTCGAATTCGATTATTTTCATGAAAACAATACTTTCCCTATACTTCGTATATGGAGAAAGTAAAAAGGGGAGAGGAGTGGAATTTTTTCCAGAGGAGTCCTGATTATTTCGACCGAGAGATAAGAAATGAAAGGGTCTGTTCCTTATCGGAAGGCGTTTTCGTGGTCAAACGATTTGCGACAATGACTAACGATTTCCGCCATGACGACGGACTTGGTTGAGAGGTCCTCCCGGGCCGAAATGAGACGCGAGAAATAATTCTCAGTTCGTGTGAGAACGATGCGAAGAATTCTCGGAGTTACATCCGAAACGGAGACGGTTGACCGAGGTAAAAGAATGCACCGAAGAGTTGTTGAGAGAACAAGTCCAGTTTAAATCTCCAAGTGGGATCTCTCAGATAATGAACACAATGACGGAATGCGGATATAAAGATGGTGGTGCTACTCATCGTTCAAGTAATTAAAGTAATCTGTCCTCATTCTCACATTAAAAGAGAGGGACGTTAGAATTTTAAACAATGCTTTGATGCGAAATTAATTCGGACGAAGGATCTCGATATTCTTATTTGAACATGGGGCGATGAGTGATTATTTCATTATCCGTTTATATTGTGGAAGCGGCCTTAGTATGGCATAGAAGAGGTTTTACTCCACAGCGAATAAAAAACTTCTCCATCGCAAAAAACCGTCGAAGGCATGACGTTGACAACATTTCCGTTATATTCTTGGAACGTGAAAGAATTATACCGATACGTAAGTTAAGAGATACGCATAATAGCAAGATATATTCGACAACTCAAAAAAGTTGGCGTTTTATTTTAGAATTTCCGTTTAATATATTTATAATAAATGGGAAGAAAGAATACCTCAGAGGAAAGCTTGCATTCAATTTCCTCCGGTATATAGTATCCTTTGACGAGCTTCGAACCATCAAATTAGCGCGGGAAGAAAAAGCGAAACATTAGCGCAATGCAAGATTCAGCACGGCTTATTTCAATTACGACCACAGGAAAACGTGTTACTTTCAAACAGAATGCAATTAAATATTATTTCGTAAAAATATCTTTACCGAAGCACGGCTGCAAAATCCATTCGGGTAGGAAAATAATATAAACGCTTCCCGCAATTTTCCGCGCGAATTCCGCGGTTTTTAAACCGCTTCGTTATCGCCGTCCGAAATGAATATAGACAGTTCGTGCATCTCGTTTTTTATAAGGACTGCATTTTCGAGCTGCACGGCTCCCTGTACTTCGAAAGATCGCACGCGCACTCACACATATACACACGGCAGCATCGAATAATTACAAGGATTTTAATGAGCGTGACGCGGTCGGATACATGCGGAAAATACGGAAAAAACCTGCAATGTGGCAGAAGATTTGAAACTACGTTTTTTTATCGGGAGAGAGAGAGAGTGAGAGGTGGCGAGATGCACGCGGTGGAGCATTGTTGGCGGTGGGCGAGGCTAGCAGCGCGGCTCCCAGGGTCGATAGGGTTGAAGAGGGAGAGAGGGAAGGAGGAAGGGAGGAAAGGTAAGAGGAGAGAGAGGGAGAGAGAGAAGAGATGGGAGGGGGAGAATAGGAGGGGAATGGTATATAGTGAGAGAGAGAGAGTCAGGTTAAAGAGGGAAACCCTATCGGAGTGGAGAGATTGCTGTACACAATGGCAGTGAGTGAGGAACTTCCTAGAGTGCCGTGAATTAGAGAGACAGAGAGAGAAAGAGTGAGAGTAGGAAAGATAAAAAAAGAGAAAGGCGAGAGTGAAAGGGAGAGACAGAAAAGGAGCTGCTGGCTCGCCAAGGTTCCATCATCGATTTGGTTTGTTACCTCGCTCTTAGATGGCGTTGATTTCACGCGAGCTGGCGCTACCTCATTTTTTATCTTGACCTCTTTGGCTGCGGCGTGGGGTTTTCGACGCGTTGAGATGCAGAGGGAGAGAGAGAGGGGGGGGGGGGGAGAGATTGAAGAGAGGGGGAGAATGAAGATTCGTCTCTCTTGTCCGTAATAACTGGAGTTCACTCATCCGGCGAGGCTTAATTCATCTTGATCAACGGCGATTGGACGCGCGCGGAAAGTTAGTAGATTAAAACGCGTTAAAATGGGATTACTTGCAACTAAACACTGTCGATCATCTCCGTCACGAAAAATGTGTTTTGAAAAGTTTGTTTACGTTCCGTGCATAAAGCAACTCGGAGGCGTGGTCGACGAATTTCCATCTGGTATGCCATTTACGCCATGCGAGGGTGTATATATTTAAGTCCTCTACTGGAATTGATTTTTTTATTAGGATGCCCTGAACCATATACAGAAACAGGATACAAGCATGCTCCATATTGGAAACATGGTCTGTAGTAATACAGGGTTGTCAGCAATAATACCGTCAAATTACGGAACGATACGTGATCGGAATGGAAAATAGCGACGTCTAATTAACTTTCTACATGTTTTCCTGAACTGATATATGGATCAACCGGACATAGACGGAACAACAGCAACATGACACCGAACAGACCAGCCTCTAATAGGAAAAATATTTATCTTTTTGGTGATATAGAGCATCTATTTAAAAGCCCTTTTAGATCTAATGTTGCGAATAAGCCAAACACCAGCTACAAAAACGTGCCAACTACCGGATACATAACGGTTCAAGAACAACATGTAGGTATCTATCTCAAACCTGAGGGCAAACAACAAAGACGGATAATGTAAATGAAGCGCCCTGGAAGAAGAAAAAAAAGACTCCGCGAACACGAAGAATTGAGACAGTCGCTCTTAAAACCGGAACACAGCGAGCGTTCGGAGAGGGGAAAATCGCGAAATTATTAACAAATTTAAGGGAAAAAACCCACTCATCACCATATCTAATTTTCTCCTTTTGGAGAAGACAGATGCTACGGACTCTGAAAAGAACTCCACATCAATTTCGCGCCGTGGGTCGTTTTTGAGCGGGTGATCGAAGATTATTAGCAAGTCTAATGATCTAAGGAATAAGGAAAGGAGTCCTTAAATTCTTATTTTTTTCTTATTCCTCTACGAGAGGTCTACCGCATATATATAGGGATTTTGCGAGGGAAGAGCAAGCAACGGAGGATGAGAGAGAGAGAGAGAAAATTGGAGAGAGAGAGAGTTAAGAGATAAGAGGCATTGAGGAGGGAGGGAGAGACGTAAGGAGAGAGGGAGAGAGGTAAACATCCTCTATCTCCCTTCTCACCCCAGTACGCCGTGTCCATTAGACACAGACCCTCACTCGTTCCCATCCCCCACCCCATTCTCCCTCCCAATACAATCCCCCCTCATCCATAGAAAATGCCAGCATAAATTGGGTTCGCGTACTCCATCCACGCCCATTTCCCCCATCCACCGAATAAATAAAATACTCCACCTATCTCCTGACTAACTTCTAGAAAAAAAAATCCCCGTACTATTTCCCCTCCTCTCTCCCCCCTCGCCAGCAAACTATCCTTCCTTTCCCTCGGAAAAATAAAACCCTCCTCCAGAAAGCAGAAATACGCGGAAACCTCCCCTTTTCTGCCAGGATTCGAACGGAGGGGAAGCAGCCGGTGGGAGGGGAAATTACTAGGGCCACGCCTAGAAAAAAAAATCGAGAGGGGAAAAAAACGAAAGTCGTGCTCCGTCTCCCCTTCGCCTCCCCCCATGTTACTCCTCGCTCTCCCCCGCCCTCCTCTTTTCCGAAAAAAATCTTTCCTCCCCTCTTTCCTGTATCCTCGGCCGTCGCCATTGGTCGGGGCGGTTCGCACTACTGCGTTGGAGTGGGGGGGTCGTGCAGGAGAGGGGGTGGAGCTTAAAAGGAGGGTTCGGCGGAGGAAGGGAGGGAGGGGGGAAAGGGAGGGGGAAACGAGGAATATAGAGGGGAGGGGAGGAGGACCGATGGAGAAAGCTGGGACGGGCAGCAATCCCTTTCTTTTTTAATGTGGAGATGTCCACAGCGTTCTTAAACGTTGAGCCACACAATCAATCCACCGGAATTGTCCGTTAAAATGCGTTTTTAAATGCAACTATATGATCGACTTGTATTTTTTTATGTGCCTCGGCGCGCTCTCTCCCGTCGAACGGTTAAATTACGTGAAAAGGTCGATTATTTTTACGTTCTTCTCGAATCACTAAATGCAATTCGGTTAAATACGTCTTTAGATGCTAATAATAAATTTTTGAAATAATCGTCCGCGATTTCCTGAGGTGTCCTTTTTCAGTCCGATTAATAAGTATAGGCAATAGAAGAATTGGAGGCCGTGCAATAAATTATGGAAAGCGTTATCGGTTTTTATATACTCTTCAAGAAAAAAAGACAACAAGAGAATTTTTGTAAAATGCTATTTCAAAATATAAAACACACTTCCAGCTGTTCAAATACAAGGCTTTCAATCGCGTGTTATTGACTAGATAATATTAAATTGTCTCTTCTGAATACAACAAACATTCATAGCTGTAATAAGCCCACTCAAACTTTAGGCGAACAAACAAAAGGCGTCTTAAATTAACTGCGCCAGGCATATTCCGCTAAGCTTTTTCAAAGAGCAGCGGAATTAAATGAATATAAAAATTAAAATAATGGCAAATTTTACCAACCCCAGCAAATTGTAAATTACTGCTTGAAGAATTTTGCCTGTTTGTCCAAGAAATCCCCATTCGCAATGATTTTCCGAGTGTTTTAGAAGAGACAGCAATTTAGTCACAAAACGACATTTCCGGAGGTGCATTATGGGCCGCCTGAGCCATTCAATTATTTCGAGTTTTTGTTCATGGGAGTGTTCTAACGGCGAGCAGGAATTTTTATAATACACTGAATTAGGCAGAAGGACACATTCCCCGTGGGAATGGTACATCATAATTGAACACTCACGTGCAGGCGACTCGCATCCAAAAGAGCTAAACCTAAACGAAGCAATAAATATACATATATAAAGAACCAAGAGCAGAATAACCGCAACCGAACGACCGAAACGGCATTTATTTTATCCCTCGATATATACCTCAATGGCCCGAATATACCCGCGCAATTTCTCCTGCACCCTTTTTTCTCCTCGAATTACGGAAAAACAAATAAAAATAGCACTCGAGCATCTCCCGTGCAAGCAAATAAATTTGCGAAATAAGAACACAAACAAAAAAAAAGAATCTTTGAAAAAGCTCTAAAAATAAGGTTAGGCCTTAATTCCACCTGAATGCTTTGGGTATTTATATAAGCGAATAAAATAAAAAAACAACCCTGGCGTTTTTCGTTCACTTTTGTTATCATTTTGGCAGCCAGCTATGGTATTTAAAACCGCAATATGCTTCCATCTGCATCCTCTCTCTCAATTTGACGCATGCGCATAGAGCGAAGTGGGAGGGAGGGAGGGGGAGCAGAGAAAGAGAGAGTGAAAGGGTAAGAGGAGGAGAGGATAGAGGAGAGATGGAAGGCTGCGAGGGATGGGAGGAAACGGGAGAGGGAGGGAAACGAGAGCAAAATGTGCTGGCGTTCACATGGACACCTCCCTTACAGCGCCACTTGGGACTCTCCTCCTTTCTCCCATGATCAAAAAGAGGAGGCGGAGAGAGGGGGGGGAGGGTTTTCGGGGTGGTCACTGGTCAGCTGCGGTGGCCCCCCATTGAAAGTGACCGCGGGTGCAACGAGGCGGAGGAGGATATACCACACAGCTCGTAGGCGAGGGAGAGAGGGAAGGGAGAGTGGGAGGCGACTGCGGGAGAGTGAGAGGGAAGGAGTGAAAGCGTGGATGCAAAGAAGGGAAGTTGGAGCACCTTGCAGCTGATGGCGCAGAGGAGTGATCGAGTGGGAAGGGAGGGAGATGTGATGGAGGAGTGGGAGGAGGTTGGCAGAGGGCGGATGGCAGGGGGTGAGGATCAGAAAGGCAAGAACAATAACAAAAGACGCATAAGATATAAATGGCGAGTGAAGAATGTCATAGGGTATATGTTAAGAGCTGGGTGAATAGTGGAAGAGTGAAGAGAAAGACTGTTTAGAATTTATAAGATCAGAAATAGGAAGGCGGGGAGCGAGATCCAAGAAAAATGCAGACGACGCGAAGAGGATGAGAATGGAGAGTAGAGGAAGAAAATGTGTGAATTAATGTAAACGCAAAAAAGGAACAGTAAAACAGGTGCTGGAGTGAAATGGAGATTATGAGATCCTTTGTTACGTTTATGTCAGAGAGGAAGATAGTATACGCGTAAAAGAGGCTACGGAGAAAGATACAGCCCAAAGAATAACCACCGACAAGCCTAAAATAATAGAAACAAGAGAGGGAATACATAAGAGCGACATTTTGTCAACTATATTATTAGGGACAATACAATTATCTTTATGAGTTTTAAGAGAGAACGAATTAAAAACATTAAAACATGACGATATTTAAGGCTGGTTTAAAGTTTTGAATATGGCAAAGCAGGAGAAAGAGATGGTTTGGAGGCCGAGAGAGGGAGAAAGGAGAAAAGTGAAAGGAAAATTGAGATGAGGATAAGGGTGGAGGGAATGAGGTTTCTGGAGGGGATAAAGAGGGAAGGTGGGCGGAGAGAACGAGAGAGAGAGAGAGAAAGAGAGAGAGAGAAAGGATGAAAGAAGGGAGAGAGAGAGAGAGAAGCAGGGAGGAATGGGTGAAGTTGAAGATGAAAGAAAGTGGGAGATGTAAGTGCAAGAGAGGGAGGTAGAGAGGTGAGAGGAAGAAGGAAAAGGGGGAGAAAAAGTGAAAGGGTTTGACGCAAATGAGGAAGGAGAGGAGAAAAGGGGTGAGGAATAATCGATTGTTTACAGACTACCTTGCAGCGGACGATTTTGCAACGGCAGCAGAGTTTTTAAGGACACAGAATCCGCATTTATAAATTAACGCGCAACCATCTCCAGCAATAGACTGCTAAGTACATGCCATGTTTTAAAGTAGAGAATCAGTAGGAAGCTTGTTAAATATGACAAGAAAATTTAAATATGATTTTAATTATCATGTTTATAAATTGACCTCTAAACAAATGACTTGATTGATCTATTTGTTGTGGTTTGAAGCGCAAGCAAATATTAATATGATGCAAGTGGTACAATCATCGCCTCAAAAGCATGAACACAATTTTTATCAGCGGATTATTCGCAACACTTCATTTATGGTAAGCTCATGATACAAAAAATTATTTCGTAAATGTTGTAACTTCCTCCTTGACAACGACTCAATGGTTGGAAATATTATATAATCAAGACTAATGCTGCTAGTTATTTAAAATGCTGGATTACGCAATGTATGAAAATCATTCTGACTACAAATGGATAGAAGATTTTTATCGTTATACAATGAAAACTAATAGGGATGCACACGGGTTTCCCGAGGTACAGAAGTGCTTTTCGTGAAATTCGCCGTAGTATAATCTAATGCATTTGCTTTGAAATCAGAAAATTATTTTTTCCTTATGTTGTGGTAGTCCTGCTTTTCAGACCAGCCCTTAACGTGTGTATTTCGTTTTGCCATTCTATACTCGCTCTACAAACGAAATTTCTTTGAAATCGGTTCAGCCAATACCTTCGAAATTTGTAGTTACAGAAAAATTCTAACCTTGATATTATGGTAGCCCTGTCTAGTCGACACGGTTGAAATAGGCTGTTTCGGTTGTTTATTTATATGAAGACTAGCTGTGTGACCCGGCGTTGCCCGGGTGAGATTCGGGATTGCACCCGCCCCTCTTTCACTCATCCCTCCCACCGCCCGCCCCTCTTTCACTCACTCCTCCCACTGCCCGCCCCTCTTTCATTCACCCCTCTCAGCGCCCGCCGAACGTCATAAAGTAGCGTAGAAAAATGGGTGTTCGCGGAAAAATCGCCATATCTTTGAAACGGCTTGTATTAGAAGAATAAACTTAAGTCTAAAACTTTTTCGAGATTCCGCTTAATCTTTCAGTGAAAGTTTCGTGAAAATCGGCCAAGTAGATTCGGAGATCTCGCGTTGCAAACTTTCAAACTCATCTATCATAGGGCCTTATATATATATATATATATAATATACCATATTTGGTTAAAATCCATGCGGTCAGTTCTCTAGCAATAGGCGTAAAATCTTATTTTACTTTTTATTGTGGTAGCCCTGCTTGTTAGCTACGATTTATACATCTTGATTTTATTGTGGTATGTTGTACAAATCTAATATACAAAATTTTATTGAAATCCGTTCAGCTAATTCCTTCCAAATCCTTAATTACTGAAAGAGTTAAATTTGTAATTGTGACACCCCTGTTTGTATGATACGTTCTAAATATGCTAAAATGGTTTTGCATGTATGTGTACATTATAAATATTAAATTTGGTTAAAATTGATATGGACAATTCAGCACAAATACATGTAAGAAGAAAATTTTCTATTACTTGTATTGTGGCAGCCCTGGTTTCGATATCTATGCTAAACATCTTGATTTTGTTATTTTATGTTGCACACCTCCTTTATACAAAATGTCTTTGATATCGGTTAAGCCAATTCCTTCCAAATTTATAATTACCGAAAAGTTTAATTTTGTAATTTTGGCACCCCTGCTGAGTCGATTCGTTCGAAATGTGTCATTTTGGTCATGTATTTATGTGAAAATTCTTTGTACGCAATTTGGTTGAAATCAGTTAAGCCAATTCTTCCCTGATATATGTGTACGGACGGACATCACGAAGATAATAGTGCTTTTCAGCAATGACGAAAAGCACTAAAAAGAAACATATCTAAATAGATATGCTATGCTGCAAGCCACCAGGATTACTGTGTTACGCAGGAGAGAGAGAGAAAGAGAGAGAGAGAGGGTTACTAAGCCAGCTTTCATACCTTTCTATTGTGTTTTGGAAACAAGTTTTAATTATTTATTCGTTAATATTTCACATAGAGCACACAAAGGGCCAATTTACAGTGAACAAACAACAAACACAAACTTTCATGCCTTAGGTGGGATTCGAACCCGCGATCTTAGTATCCGTTGGCAGATACTCCAGATACTCGAACCACCCGTCTACCAAGACCGATTACTGAATGCTATTTTTTCTAAAAAAATGAAATCAATCGCGATGGAATTCCTCACTATTTGGATAACCCGCTCTTAATCAACATTTTAAATTCGCACATCAAGCCTTCTTCTGGCTTCTGAATAGATCGTAGGTAAACATTTTGCCAAAAAAAGCAATGCAAAACTTCACCAACGTTCCAAAATCGTCAAACAACATTCTTCCGATCCGAATTTCTCTATCGCACCGAATCGAATCAATATCTAACTCATAACCTCTAAAGGTCAGCGGGGCAAACCTTACAGTATCACTTTGGATGAAATTAATAGAGAGCACGAAGAACAAAGAGTGAAAAGTGAAAGTAGAGAGAGGACGAACAAAATGCAGGACAAGTAAGATGAATGAAAACGGATTGTTTTGTATCGGGGGCGTAGGCGGAGGAATTTAACGGGCAGGACGACTAAAAAGGTTTAGCAAGGAAGTAAAAGGGAGAAACGGGAGGCAGAGTAGGAGGGTAATAAGGGAGAGGGGGAGGGAGTGAGAGGGGACGAAGGAGGTAAATGGATGAAGAAATTCGAAAGGAAGAAGATTGGGAGGAGTAGAAGGTTGAGGGCAGTGGGAGGGAGAGATGAAAGAGAGAGGGAGATAGATCTTTGTGGGAGGGAGAGAGGAAATAGGAGGGATATGCCGAGTGAGAGAAAGGGAGAAAGAGAAAGGGAGCCTGACAGAGTCTCTCTGGAAAGGAGAGGTGGGAGAAGGAATGACTTCTAGACGAGAGAAAATTTCCTGAGAAGAATAAATTTCTCGCGCGAGGCATAAAAGATGGAATGAGGAGGAGGCCGGGGGAAAGGAGAGGGGGGGAGGGCGCTGTGGCGTGGGCGGAGGGAGGTGTAAGGGGGAAGGTGAGGGGAAAAGGGTGAGGTAGAGGGAGGTAAGGTAGTTGGGGTTGAGATAAGAGGGAGGAAAAGGGGACGAGAGATAGGAGGGACCCAGCAAAAAAACGGAAGGGGTTTCAGAGAATTGGGGAGGGGGAGAAGAGGGTGGGAGAGAAGAGGGAGGGAGAGAAGAGGGAGGGAGAGAAGAGGGAGGGAGAGAAGTGGGAGGGAGAGCAAAATTGAAGGGAGTAAGGGGAAAGAGTGTGCTGGTGCTGCTGCCGGTGAAGGGAAAATATTTGAGATCCCTAGATACGAAGAAACCATGGCAACCCGGATGCATTATTGGGGAGCTCCCTTCTCCTCCCCCTCTGCCTCCCACTCCGCTACGAACCCCCTTCTCCCCTAAAGCTTCGCGAAACCCTTTTTCCTCCCTCGATTTTTGAGCAGTTACCCTGGCGACGGCCTGGGGAAGATGCCTTGAGGGGTAGAAGGGATAGGGTAAGAGGGATGGAAAAGGGTAGGGTGAGCATAAAAGGGTGTGGCCCTCTAAAAATCCCAGCGTCCTCTTCCCTCTTTTCCTTCCTTTCCATCCCTCTCCCTCTCAGTAATACACGTCCCCATATATTCAGTTCGGTGAGCTCTCTCTTCTTACTACGGGGGTAGACTGTACCTTTGCGCGACGCATGGAATGATTAAAAAAAATGAATAAATGGCGAAAAAATTATCACGTTTTTTTAAAACTGAAAGCGAAAACTCGCGTGGCGGATTTCGCCCTGTTTTATTAAAAAAATATTTTTCTACGGTGCAAAACTCGTTAATCTGCTGGTTGGCACGACTGCTTATTGACGCTTGAGAGGTGTGGACGAGGGAGAGTAACGGGATGTGAAAAATATAAAAAAAGAAATCCGGTGTAAAATGGCGTTAGAGGTCTCGTTGAACACTCATTATCAACTTAATTTGGTCCTGCTAAATTTCTCCATAGATACACACAAACACACACGTATGCATTATATATATATATATATAATCATTTTTTCTATCATTGTGAATGTCCACGCCAGTAACCTTACGTTTCCTGATCACTTTCATTCACATCAATGTTGCTCATCAAATATACTACAATTTCATTTTTCTCGTCTCTACACATGTAAAATACCAACACTCCCGCAAGGGATAATATATCTAGGTGATTAATTTTACTTTTTTATTCTTTGCGGTGCAGAAAACGAAAACGCAATAGGAAGATGCAAACTTTACAAAGCAAGAGCCGAGGAACGAATAATGGAGAATCAACTGAAGGAAATAATACGGCCTGGCATTTTTCCATGTCTTAGAGATGCAATTCACATTTTCAGTAAGTTCGATGATAATTATCTCTAGGTTATGAAAAATGGTGTAATAAATGCTGAGATCCTGTCCTACGTATAAAAAAACAAGATTTTTACACGACTCAATGACAATGAAGAGAAATCTCGACAACACAAATCAAATAATACAGAATGGTCTTTTATAGGAAGTGTCCTTCAATCCGCTGCGAAAACACAGGTACATATTTATTGTTCTAAGTTATTACTGGTGATGACATTTTAGTACCTTAAAGTTGGCCAAAACACATATCTGAAACTTATACCAAAATGCTACATTCCGTAACGAATAAACAATGCAGTCTTTTCATCACAAATGATTGTAAGTAATTTGTACCATAACTGCATAAAAATAGAAGCAGATTTAGTCATTCTGTCAAATGCAATTCAAATCTTTGATCAACACAAGAGCACATCATCGACGTAGTTTAATTCAATTATAGATTACCGTCAAATTATATGCAAATGTTTAATCTTATCTTAATACCATTTAAAATAACATTAATTCTCCCACGCGAAACGAACTATTTGGTTTCACTATAAGCTTGAAAGCGATGGAGAAAATCCGAGGAGATGCATATAAAAACAAAAAGTTGCTCAATATAGCTGCCAAACTGGTTTCCCGTGGGTGGCAGAATGAACTTTCTAAGATCGCCATAAAACCCTCCTCTTCGTAAATATCCACAGCTTCAGTTTATTAATCTATCCGGACTGTAAAATGAATTTTCATCCGATAATATTTCTGTCCTTTGCGAGTGTTATTTACATTTGAAATTCCAATTTTGTTTTATCTTCTCAATTAGGAATAGATCCGAATTATTCTTTATTTTAAGGGTTTACATGAAGAAGGATGCCAAATCCCATCAGCCATTGATGGCTATTTAGGAAGGGGTGTGGTCAAGGTGAAGAGTGCCCCTTTCGCTCTCTCCCTCTCTCTCTCCGGCCAGAAAGTCTTGTGATCGATAACTCTTCCGCCGCCGCCCTATTGGAGTTGCGAGGAAATGTTTCGAGCAGGAATTCTGTTCCTTACAAAAAACCCTTCTTATCGACAAAGTAATTGCACAGGCCTATACAAGAGATTATGCATGCGCGAATCAGAGACGAAGGCAGAACTTGTAAAACTCGGGGTTGATTTATTTATCTTTGTATAAATACGATTTTATGTTATTTAATTACATTGTTGAAGTACGTGCAAAGATATATAATCACCGATCTATTTATCACTGAAATCGAAGTGAATGTAAAAAGTGCGTAAATTTCCATTAACAATTTATTAAAGTATATGTTACTGATATAACTTTTAAACGAAACATTAATCTTTACAGTTGCTTCCCAAGCAAATATTAAAGCATGTAGATGTGATAAAAAATGTTGATTTATTTATTTTATAGATATGTTGTATTCATAAACAACTACGGAACAAATTAAAAACATTACATGATCATTAATTTATGTTAGTTGAAATAAATTCCTCTTCAACGCTAAGGTTTTATTTGAAACCTTTAGGATCATGCTTGTTAAATAGCTTTTGCGCCATCATATGAAGCTATATACAATGACTATAAACAATTTTGAAATTATATTTATTGCCATCTTGTTATTGCTTATACCCAATTACAACTTTCACTGAACGAAAATTAAGACTTTCTTTACGTTTCGATTTCGTAATGGTCAAAATAAACAGCCACGGAATCTTACAGAATAGTTTATCACATAAATTCGATAACAAGATATCTGCTGCATCATTTGAGATACACTTTCAAGCTTCAAGAGTAAAGCCACGGGAATCCTTAAAGAGTCTATATTTTATGGCTGCAATTGACGACATGAGCGTGGAAAGTAACCATATAGCTAGCCAAGAGTTTAAGAAAATTCTCGCTTACAAAAACACTCTTATATTTTAGACGATATTATCGCACAAACTATCCCAATGCTTACGTAAAATTTGCTAAAAAACTTGGAAAGAACGCGACGATTGCATGTCTCGAAACATTCTCGCTAACTTACTCAGAAAAAATCATCGAGAAATATTGGCATTGCCGATGAACTCAAGAGGTTTTCACAGGTAGCGTAGCTCACTTCCGTGTCACCATCCACGGCGGGATGCGAGGTATTAACGTTAAGTTATCATGCTCATGGGACAAGAAAAATTATTTACCACCTCAGGCGATAGATTTTCGCTTTCGTCGCAATCCATTCGACGACTGGTACCAAGCCGACCGTATCCTCGAGACATCTCCTCTCCTCCGATGCTCACGAAAAACGATACCCGTAATTCTCAGCCTACCTCGAGAGAACCGCAGCCGCCTCAACCGTCCATCCAATTAATATCTCTCGCGCTAACCTCCACCTTTATCATATTCCTCCGCACGAGTCCCTCGGTACGTTGTCTTCCCTCGTATTCCCCTCGCACGCCGGTTACGGTACAACATCTCGGACGGGTGACTCCTCCCTCGCGAAAACAGCGGAGTCGTAACTGCGTCGAGGTAATTTGCACGGCACGACGAGGGACGCTATTCGGCGGGTGTACTCCGTCCGAAAGGGGTAAGGATTTGGGCAGCGAGGCGAGCGTGATGCGACGAGGGAATCGTTTTGCGGTCTCGATGCGTGCGTGGAGGAAATCGTGCGAGGAGAGTAGGGCGGAGTGAAGAAGAGGGACCGGAGAGGGGATGAAGAAAGTAGGGCGAGGTAGGTTGGGACGAAAAGATGGTGCTCCCCGAACCCCTTCCTCCGAACACTTTGCGAGCCATTATATATATTTACCAAAAAAAGGACCGGGACCTTTCGCACACACGGCTGGACGACTTCCAGACTTACACCAATTCCCAGTTATCCTCCGGCTCTAACCATCTCCCTCTCCCGGTCTTATGGATAATTAAAGAGCCAAGGTTATGGGAAAGAGAGGGATAGAAAGGGATCGGTGAGAGGAAGATAGGGCTAAAGAAGAGAGTGTTGGAGGGAACGAGGAGGTGGACCAGAGATCGTTCTTAGGCCCCTGGGTGCTCACAGCTTGTGGGCTCGCTCGCTTGCGTGGAAAATAAATGGGAATTAAGTGAGAATCGATTGGGACCCGGTTGCTTTGTTGTATTTTTTATTATTCTCACTTTCTCGCCCTCCCTATCTTACTCCTCCGGCGTAGTTTATTTGCTCTTGGTCCTCTGCCAAGGTCGTTTGGGACCCATCCCCGCGGATTTCTCTCCCTCCCTCTCTTATATTTTTCTTTCGTGTGGCGCATAAATTTTCGCGAGCGGTTCGACGCAACTCGCTTGATATCTGCGTAAGGAGTTGAATAACCTCGGGCGCGAAAGGAGGTGAGAATTTGCGTTCGCACGTTGACTCGCTCACGTTAACGCGAATTTCGGAAGCGTCTTTGTGAGGTCGAAGGAGGGAGCTTTTGGGACTACCGCGGATTCATCCGGATCGTTCCGCATCGCCAGATTTCGCGTTCAGAGAGCCGCGATCCGAGAAAATCAAATGCGACCGTCATTCGTCGCAATAATTCCATAGCTCGAATGAAACTTCACGTTTTGTTAGCTCCTCGGAAGAAAAGAAATTTTATGCAAACGAAGAAATTTCAAAGGTATAAAATATACGGTTACATTAATGAAACAACGAGAGCTATTTTTCTCTGCCGGTGATTTAAGAATTGGCCGCGCACAAATTACTGGTAATTCGAGGGCTATAAAAATTTAGAGGCGAAATAAAAATGAGAAAAAATCTTTAGAGCAACAAATGCCACATGAAAGGGAAATAAAACAGGAAAAATACCGTTAATTTGGAAGATAAGAGAATCCCTTCGAAAAATATCAAGGACCGGCAATAACAACGCTCGAGCCCCTATTAAAAAAGATACATTTATAGATGGGATAAAACATGAGGCATATAACTTCCGAATGAATATTCAGAGGCAATTGAAATTTTCAAAAAATGACCGATAAATAGACACATTCGAAAAAAATTCTGAAAAGAAGAAAAAATGGTCAATTTTCTCGATTCGCTCGTATTTTCAGAAAAAAAACCGAATCGAGGTAATTTACGATTCAACGGGCCAACTGGATAAGTAATCAACTCAGATCAGCTTGATGTATGAACAAAAAATATATAACGTTCGCTAGAGAGAAAGAGAGAGATACGAAATTGGCTAAGAGATTTAATGACTTCGATTATCATTCTGATGAGGTTTTATACGGACGGAAAAATATTCCATTTATTCGCCAGAGAGCAATGCGTCATATTGAAAATTTCATGCATAAATAAAATAAGCCTGTGTGTGTGCGAGTAGGTAGGTGGGCAGAGAGAGAGGCGAGAGTGTTTTGTCGGATCGACTCGCTCTTCCATCTCCTCGGACTAGTTATCGATTTCCATGGCAACGCTTTAAGCCGCGACAATCCCTCGGGTATTAAATTCAGGTACCGCAAGTGGGAGAGATTAACTCCTCATTAGAGACGGCGCTCCAAATTGGCGGAATATCTTGCACAAAGTTTACGCCGCGCGGCGAGGGGAGATTTGGCAAAGTCAAGGGAAGCAATCTTAAACAAATACCATTGCTGAGGAAGGTTTATCGAGAGTTTCGTCCTTTAACAATTTGTGGCCCATTCGATTCAAAGGGGAGTTCAAAGTAGGACTTTATTCCTTTGGAATCGTATTTATCGTAGCAATAGTGCTGAAAAACATGTGCCCATAATTTTTTCTCCGCTAGTATTCAAGCATGATAGCTGTTTGAATTACTACTAATTTGTTTCGAATATTATATCGAATATTATATATATCGAATTATATCGAATATTATGTAATTTGAAGTGAGAAATCAATTACGATGGATGGTGGAAAAATACAAACGGTCGTCCGCTTGGGTAGATTCCAATTCGCCCAGAAATAATATCTCCGACACAAAGCTTTAACGGTAGGTAAATTAAATAAAGGAAGGAGATATAATTCAAAAATAGTTCCTTAAAAAGGTCGATTAGTTGTTTGGTTTTAAAAGTTACACAAATTAAAATATCGAAATCAAATTCGGGAATCAGTAAATACATTCATTTAAGCGAGCAATTCATGATTATCAAATTCTATATGAAAACTGTAACTAATTTTACAATATAGTTAGTTACTTTATTGGCTAATACATAGAAAAGGAATCATGTATTAAGTTTAAAAGAGGGCCATTAACTCCAACAGTAAAATATGCCTTCAGAACAGCGTACTGATTATCCTTTTTTTGAGTTTCAATATCACCCAATAAGTTTTTGATCCAAAATAAAATAGGTTTTGTAGTTCGTATGATAGGTTGCTGAAATTAAATAATATGGTTGAAATAGCATATCCCTTTCTCCAATGAAATTTTTATCAAAAACTTCTCGAAATATTTTGTCGAAGCCGTTGGGCCGTCAACATATTTCATATAAGAAATTAAATTAATCTCTCGGAAGAAAATTACCCTCAAGACGCATTGATTTCGGCTGACATTTTTTGCGTATATTTCGCAGACCGAGATAACGTGGCGGTCGATTGGCCCACCATCCAAATCTCTCTCAGAGATCCCAGACCGGGACTGCGGGTGCCAAATACCCGGTTGCCGCTTGGGCTCCGGCCGGGAGGTGGCGTGTGGAGTCTGCGGTCAACGAAGAGACGGGATCAACGCTCGAGGCAATGAGAGGATGGATCGGAGACAGATTTAATACTAGGCGTGACGTCCGTATAAATCAATGGAAAAAAATCATACCTAATAACCGAGTCTGGACGACAGGCGTATTTCAAATTATAGCGAAAGGCGGAGCCCGACTTTCCCACGATAGGAGACCGTCGTGCATTAGAATTTCTAAACAAAAATAACGGAACGCAAAAAAATATAAAAAGGAAGGTTATAATGATGAGGCAGATATAATCTATTGGAAACTGATCTCATATATATAAAGACATTTATAGGAAATGTTAGGTTTCCATAGATAAAAAAGGCTTGATAGAGAGATAAACAAGAGATAGGAGAAGATTAGAGAGGGGAGGCATAGTAGTATTCGTTATATGGGAAGAAGTTATTTATTATTCATATGCTTAATAACACGCTATATTTCAAACATTTTAATCCCATACTTCGACGAAGAATAGTCTCAATCATTATTAAAAGAATATATGGCCGTCATAACTATTACATAATCTAAGATTTTAATATAAAACACATGCTTTGACAAACTGCAAATGTTATTTATCAGACCTTTATGTATGAAAATCGCACGCCCAACTGCTCAAAAAAATACAACCAATATAAACGATATTTCTTATGCCTCTGCTATGTTTTTCTGCAACTAGTAGGAATAATATGCGTACGAAGTAAAGCTAATTAGCCGATAAATTCGAATCTGTTAAGAATTAAGATACAAGTTTAAATTTTATTTCTAAGTCAACTGCCGCGAAGCATGCATTTTTGTGTAAATAAAAATTTCAATTAAAAATAGAGTTAAATCACCTGGAAACGTTTCCTTATTAAAATAGAGAAGAAGTTTAATAAGAATAATTAAGAACTAAGAGAATAATTCGTCATTATAATACGATTACCGTATTATACCACCAAATATATTTTTGATTAACAAATTTAGAATAAACAAATACTAATTGTTTTTAATGTAATTCATTCATCAATGCACCAAATAATGAATCTCTGAGTCTGCAATTCTTAAAGAATGAAAACGTAAAAATGGAACAAAATTTAAGATAACATATTTTTTAAATACAAGGAGATTTGGTTTAATTTTATACAAGTGTAATGTGTTAATCCAGATAGCGTATCAAGAATCATAAAGCGGTATTAAAACTCGCCTCAATATTTATAATTTTTTAGAAGTTGATTGACAAACTTGTGTATATGATCAGTATAATAAACAAATCAAGCAAATGAGTGTGATTAAGTTCTGTCTAAAATAACTTTGCTTGAATAAAACGGATTACGCGTCAATTTCTTTAACAGCGAAATTAAAAATTGCTGAGATACGTTTTATACTCTATAATGCCACATATTGTAATATACTATGAGACAATAAACTTAGTTAAAATCGCAGAAAACAAATGTATGAACAGCATAGGTAAAAATGCGTATCATTGCTAAAAATGGTCACATAGGAATACTAAAGGAAATGCGGCGCCTAACATCTCTACGAAGATGAAGAAACAAGGCAGTGATGAACAAATCATCAGAACATTTCATAATTTAAATTTTGAATGAATAATTCAAAATTCAATTGAAATCCAATTTATCCTAAAGAGTATTCGAAACCGTAAAGAACGAACAATAACATATACTACTATCAATTTGACAGTGTTTCATAATAATAGTTTATAAGACGAAAAATCAAGAAAATTGGATAAGTGATATAATAATTAGACAGCTTAAAACATTAGAGTTCCTAAACTATTGGTCGTTGATGCCGTTTAACTCTGCAAAAACCATTCGTGCCAAATTATCTCACTTGAAGTCATAAATCGTTCCGATAAAAAGCTAAAAAAAAAAACAAATTTCCCACAGCTTTATGACACCCTGACCTTAGGGTAAGGGAAATGCTCAGCGAGAAGGTCAACCACCAAATTTCCTCGTAGTGCGAGAGATATAAAGAGAAATAGAAAGAGAGGAAGAGACAGATAGAGAGAGTGACAAAGAGGGAAAAAGATTGTGAGAGACAGAGCTGATGGAATGGAGTGAGTCGGGCAACGACTCGGATGACCTTGCTATGGGGTGTGAAAGGTCAAAGTGTTTTTAATTTATTTTTTCGGGGGGGTCAACCGCAAGAAGCGTAGTGAAAACTTTTATTTTTTTAAAATTCTCGGAGGGTCACCGGAAAGGGCTAACGGGAGATTTTTTTAGGGAGTCGGCAGAGGAGGATAGGAGGGAAGTTTATAGAGGGGGGGTGAGAGGGGAAGGGGGAAGGAGGCGAGAGATGAACGGGAGGCGAAGGGCGCGGCACTTGCCGACCGGATGCTGCGGCCGGGACCTTTCCAAACGTGCGGATGTTACACGAGATAAACCATCTATCAAAGTCACGAGGAGGAGGAGGGGAAGGGGAGGCGAGATGTGTCGTCGGAAAGGTCCCTCTAACGGAGAGGGTATGACTTCGGAAGCCGCGTCGAAAAAAAAACGGCGAAAAAATAATCCGCGGGAATGATTAAAAAAAAATTGGCCGGGAGGATTCGAAAATCATTTTACACGACATTCCGGTCGGGATGTAGCAGAGGAGGAAAGGGAGTTAATTTTTTTAAGGGTGGCGTTGAGGGAAAGAATTGGAGGATATTGAATAAAAAAAGATAAAGAACGCACCGTTTTGGAAACACCTGAATGCGGCGGAGCGAATCTCTGTCGTAGACACAGAGAGGGAAAGAGGGACGGAGTGTATTTTTTCTAGCTATCGATTTGAAAAAGATGATCGCGGCAAAAAATTCTTTTTCCGGTGATGCGACCCATTCAACGTGGATTTATGTGGAGTGGATCGCGGAGCCATCAACAATGGCCACGGAGGGATCCATTGTGATTCGATTTGCCATTATTTCGGTTATTATTCGGAAACGACGTTGATATATGGGAATAGAGGCATAATTGGTCGACGAGCATCTTAATTAGTACAGATGAAGGCTCTTAATGAGAGATTAATTCCTTCCAATGGGTCATTCAAAAACGGAAGAAGATATATGAGTGCGCCCGTATAGCTCAATAAGCGTTGACAATTTGGATCAGCATACATGCCGTTATTGACTTTTCTAGATAATACATTCTATTGGAGATGTGCAATTTTCAGTCATTTGAACACGAATTTGAATAATAAGCGCGAAAGAGAAAAGCTACGTACACTGTACAAATGAATTAAATCGTGGTAGAAAACCATCGAGTAATCATTTACAGCACAAAATACCTAAATCCATTTTGATTTGAACCATAAAATTATGTTAACTGCTTTTATAATCAAGGATATTTTATAAATTTGCCTCCTCGATTCATTTAAATCATATTTTTGATCTTAGGCATTATGGCGATGAGTTTTTAAAAATAATTTGTCTGCGGAAAATGAAGGTACACATCGCACAATTTGATCATGTCAACTTCAAGGCGACTGTAAATGAAAATAATGGAAATGACTCCTAAAACTCCAGAGACAAGAATAGCTTGCGTGAAGTCAACCAAAATAAATACCGAAATGTATCCTAACGTAAGCCAATAGTAAACTCAGGCGATACGATTAGTAACAAATAATTGTCGTACATTCAACAAATGCGCTACCACATATTTGGAAAAGTCTTCCATGGACACAGTTGTAGCGCTCTTTCTTTATGAGGCCTGGAATCATAATGGTTAAGGCCTTTATGAGAATAACAATCGTTCAAGTACTAAAATTAAAATATTAATTGGTCGCAGAAGATATTATGCAGAGAATTGCTCATTTTTGTAGTCTAATACGGTGGTGACAGTATCTATGAAATCAATGCAATAGCTTTGATGAATATATCAAATTTTCATATCGACTAGATACAGTAGAACTCCGAAAGTACGCGTACGTAAAATTCGCAGACATGAAAAATCCGCGGACCAGTGCACTCAAGATTTACATCAAAACGGAACACATTTTTTCATGACTCATTACGCAAAGCGTTCATTAAATGTTTCACAAAGCACATTGACTATATTAACAAGGAATACGAATTGAAACCTTCGATAGGCATACAAAACACTCTGTAAAGCCCGTTTTATCTTCAAACCACAATCTGAGGGTATAAAAAAACCGTAGAAAGCCGAAATTCGCTGATGGATATTTCGGATATTCTATCGTAGACAGCATAAGTAGGTACTACAGTTTATGAACCTGGATCATATTGCTTTCGAGTAATTATATGAATGACGCATTGCTTGCAATTCTATAGTGTTGAAAATACAGAATTAAATTAATTCTAAGCCTCCACAACCAATAATGTAACACTAAATAAATAATTAACCAGTTGAAATATAGAACAATAAACTTTCAGTTTAGATATGCTTTGAAATGCTACAAAAGATCCAGTATTTATTTTGAGTAAAAGGCTAATCTTTAGCTAAAGTTAGATGATAAAATTAATAAGGTCCAGTATGATAGAGATGAGTACATTCTCTTATAATTGCAAAACTTTTACATAACAAATAGAGTTTTATCGTTTTTTAATACGACTGAAACAGATAGATTACGCAAAGTCTGCCTGCAGATATCAAAAAGGCAGAAAAGCTGAAAATAGTATGCGGGAATGCAAACTTTTTAGCCATCCTTTAGCGAACCAAAATGGAACATAAATTGCGAAAGTAAAACTATTTCAATTTTAGACTAAAAAAATTAACCCTAACTCACCTGAGAGGATATATATATATTTTTTTTAGCGTTAAAGACAAATCGTATTACAAAAAAATTAAGTCTCATAAATAACATTTCTTCAACCATCTCGCGCACTCCATGGTAACACCAACAATCACGTTACCACGCATATCGAAACCAAAAAATATATACAACGGGCGCGCATGAAAGCTTTGCAGACCTCACTCCAAAAAGCAACGGTGCAATTATCTTTCAAGAGCAGACAGGTCTCCCAAGAGGAGAGTGAGAGAAAGAAATAGGTAGAGAGGGAGAGGTAGGGAGAGAGAAAAAGAAGAGAGAGAGAGAGAAAGGTAGACGTTAGGGGCGACATTAATATCAAACCTCTCGAGTATGTCTCCGAGACTTCATTGTTTCGTTGCCTGAGTTGTTGGGAGGTGGGACAACCCGCTCGTAGGTAGGAGAGAGAGAGAGAGAATCCCTGCAATTTGGGTAATGACGCCTCGGGTTCGCGCTCGCAATGCATTCTGGGATATAGAGAGAGGGTGCGGACGAAGAGAGGATGGGTACGCCGTGGAACTTTGGGACACACACATGCAAATGAGGTTTGCCATCGGAGCAACGGCCTAAGAAAGACCCTCCTTGTTCGCAAAAGGTGTGGGACGAGAGGGTGCGAGAGGTGGGGAAGAGGAGGGAGGGGAAGGGAAGGTGTTCGGGAGGGTGTGCGAAGGAAAGGAGGAGTCGCCGTAGGACCCTCAGGTGCAAACACAACGGTGAGAGAGGAAGAGGAGCTGGTCGATTTGTTGGTCGAAAGATGTCGGCTCGCAGAAGCGGGGGGAGGGGGCGAAGAGGAGCATAATTGGCTGGTAGCAGCGTTTGGATTGTCATTCGTAGACCTTTGCTGTCCTTCTTCGTGGAATCGATTTGAGGCAATGATTACTGATTAAGGTTAGACCGCTAACATCACGAACAAACGCCATTTTTCGCCGCAGTGGAATTGTAAAATAATTTTTTCACAAACAGCCTAACATAATATAATATTTCTTATGAAACCGCGGCATTTCTGTTCATGAACACACAAGTTACCGAGCTCGGTTGAGAATTAAAAGAGTTAAGAAGCATGATAGGACTGGCCATATAAAATATATAACTCTTTATGCCATTAATAACAAATGTTCAATCTCGTTAAGAAAAAGTTTATTATTTATTATTATCTCAGATAAGCTTTTTAATAGTTACTGGGACCAACTATCTGTGAGTTACCACTGAGAAAGAATGCTTCCTAAAATATATATATGTTTCACTCGGTCGCATTGTTGCTGTAAGAATTACCTACTTATATCATTTACTAAACTAACTTTTAAAATATAATCATCAATTAAAAAGAGAATGATCGAGTCCATCTAATGGCCAAAATGATAAACCACGTTTCTCCTATTGCTTTAAAATGTTCGGAAAACCAGAGGATTTCGGCTACAAAGCAGCTATAATATAATTGGTGATGTGCTGACAGTGGATTCGAATCTAATGTAGGTGTGTCACCACTGAAGATGCCTGCTGTATAGCGGAAATACACATATGGTTTTCCCAACCTATTTATGGCTATCGATGATTGTTTATATCAGTTTTTTCTCGGCAAAAGATCCAATCGTCCCTTAACGAGCGTCGACGGATATTCGAAGCAGATGTATTGCGGCACAAAATATTAATTCCAATTTTTCATTTTTGTTATGCTGTCTCTATCATGTTAATTAAGACGAGTAGATTAATGAAAAAAGAAAAAAATAGAGGGGAAGTGTTAGTGGACAATACATCCTCCCAGTTCAGGCGTTATTTTATAATAATTATTCGATGAAGTAGGAAAATGCGGCTTAAACATGTTTCTGGCAGCTCACTTACGTAAGGAATATCTCGTTTTAGCTGCATAAATATCTGGAAAAATGTCATGATAAGAAACCTCGACAAACAACGGGGCATAAATGCACAATAAATACAAGAACAAAAAATGCGGTTTCGATAAATATCAAAATGCCACGGAATACATTCAAAGCAGAGAACGGTTCATTTCGGCACGTGTCCTAGATCTTCGAAAGCACACCGTTATGAAAGATCCGGTATTTATATCCACGATTCCAACTCTCGATCGATGACAGCGATTGCGCGCAATCCTTCCCATTGAAAAGAGACGAAATTCCTCTTTTATTTTTTCACCTTCCAAATTGGACTGCACTTTAGCGCACCTGGTCCAAACAACAAATATACGAAGAGATAAATGTACGAGGCTAGTTTTGAAAAAAATCTCGACGCACTTCTTTAACGGAGGAGCACCCTCGAAAGAGTAAAAAAGAATTTAACCAACAAAAACCGAGAAAAAAGACAGAAAAAACGCGAAAAAATAAACTTGCCAAAACTGAGAGACCCACTCTTGTTTTCGCTGCAAATAAAAAAATAACACGTAGAAACGTTTCCAAATTTAGGCGAATTAAATAAAGAGCGTGAGACCGTTAAGAGGCTGGAAACGTTGAGGAGGGAAACTCCTACGCCGTTGGAACCTTTTAAAAAAGCGCCGGACAGCGTTGTAATGAGGATGGCTGTTGGGAGAGGGGGAGACGGGATGGACAAGGGGGAGCGGTGGAGAGGGGGGGTAGGGGTACGGGGGCTGTCCTTGACCCCGCTCCTCTCGCTCCAACATCTGTAGAGAGAGATGAAGAAAAATCTCACTCCGAATCAGCTCCGCATCCTCTCTCTCCTCGCAATCAACCGTCTTCCTCCAGGCCGTGACCCCTCCGGGCACGCCCCCTCCCCTTCTCAACCCCCCTCATCAGATTCCATCCTTAAAATCTCTTCAACACGTCTTCGGAATAGAAGAAGCCCAGCGGAAAATGAGAGAAAAAGGCGCGTTAGATGAAGGCGGGTACGCGTGTTGTAGGGTTGAGAGAGCATAGTCGCGACCTCCTCCCCTTTGTACGTGAGTGGGGACGGTGAAGGGGGAAGCGTGGGGGGGGGGGGAGGGTTGGGTTGAGGAATGAAAGTGCGACATCCCTCAAGAACAAACGCCTCTGCCCCATGCATCTCTCACTCTCATCCTTTCTGCACATCCTTACCGCACCCCGCGCGGCCACACCTCCGACTATATTCCGACTACTCCCCCCTTACCCAACTCTCCTCCCCCCTCCGAACACCCTGTCCTCCCAAAAAATGACGCCTCCTCTCGTTTGCATGCCGAAAATACGCCACGTCTTCCCACCCATCCCCGTGTGACGTCCTCTTCTTCCATGCTTTTAATTCTTCCGTTTCTCTCTCCTCTCTATTCCTCGCCCCTCAAACCCGACTTCCTCTGTGCCAACCAACCTCTCACCCACCCTCTCGGCCAAGGAATGCGCACCAGGGGAGGGAGGGGATGACGTTCATTGTTTGTCACTCCCTCCTTCCCTATCCATTCCCTACCGACACCTCTATCATCTCACTCTCTCTCTCCCTCTCTCTCTTCTCTTTTAATCCTTACTCCACTCCCTATCCGTTAAGAATCGTCATCAAAAAAACCCAAGGGTTGGGATGTTGGTATAATTTGCCCGATGTACGGAATTTTATTAATCTCTCCTCGGACAACCGTAACTAAAGTCTCTGATGTGAGGATCATTCCAGTGGAATGATAGTTTGTGACTATTAAAAAAAAGTTTTCGGAAAATTCTAAAAATGCAAAGGCAGGCTTATGAGAAGTTAAGGATGAATAAGACCACGAATTAGAAATAACATGCAATTAGATTCTTCCCGATCCTATGGAATATAATTAATAAAGCAATAACAATAATATTTTAGCAATAACTTATGTAATAATCAAAGAGCAGATTGGAAGACTTTTAAAGTTGGAGAAGCAAAATCGGGAAGTATTTCCAATCCAGTTTCCTTAGATAATATAAATTTCGGTAACGAATTTGAAAACTCTAAATACCTTAAATTAAAACCATACCCTCTTAGATCTAAAGGAAAAAATAACAATTCACGCAAAAGTCGAAGACTTCTTCCTTCAGCGTAAAGAAACATTCGTTCCTATTTTAGCTCAAAACATTGGTTAGAAACATCCTGGCGAAGGACGCTATTCTAAGATTGATGTGGACCTAAAACCATATAGTCAACTGTAGGTACGTAGTTTATCAAGAGATCTTCGCAGTGGATGCATTCCATCTAAAAAAAAGCCCTGGACGAAAGTAGTGGGAGGAATGGAAAGATTCCCCTGACCCGCATGTCTTCAACTCATCATTCTCCTCCCATCTCCTCCTCCCGCCCCACTCCCCTCGGCTCTCTCTCCACATTTCCACTCTGCAGACATCCTCCCATTATGCGCTACCCCCTTTCCCTTCTCCCGGACTCCCTCACTTTCCCATCACATCTCTTCCTCCTCATTGTCTACACCCTTCATGCTTTTCTTCTGTCTCTCTCCCTCTTCCTCCCCGCCCAAAATTCTACGGGGGACTTCCTCCTCCGACTCCTCCCCCCCGGCCTTCCTTGGGAAGAGATGCAGATGTCATATCTTCCTCCTTCTTCTTTGTAAGACCCACCATCCTCGCCACCACCGTCACCTCCCCCATAACCCCCACTCCACAACCCTCCGTTCCAATCCCATGCAAATCCGTTAGAGAGTACTGAGGAAAAGGGTGTTTAAAGGGGGGTGAGGATTCTTTTTTCACTCTATTCTTTTTTCGGGAGGGTGAGGGAGTGAAGCGAGAAGAGTGAGAGAGGAGGAAGCTGGATAAGAGGGGATGAGGACGCTCCGAGATACACCTCCTTCTACACCTCTTTCCCTCCATCTCTTCCCGTTATTAACCTTTCAGCCAGACCCACTCGAGTTTCGCCCTGCAAACCGGAGGTCGACAACCGATTCTGGACCGCGGCTGGCGACGGGTAACCGGTTATCCGCGCGAGAAAGCTTAACCGGTTTGATGATGCGGATTTTCTCTCTTTTCCGGCCCTTCACCGGCAACGAGCCTGCCAGGAATGCGTCTACGTACATTTTTGGCAGATTCCGTGGAGGTAAGGTCCTTATTATGCGAAGCAATGATCTATTTTCTAACTCTAAACTGTCAATGGGGAAAAGTAGCATATTCTCTAGTAATTCGGCTGTGATGAATCTCACCCAGCTTTTTTTAGAATATTGTCGCTGAAAAGTTGTATTTTCTCAAAAATATATATTCAGTGATTTATGCGGATGCAAATGGGTTACCCGGCAAAGGTTATTCCCATGAATGTATTAAAAACTAGGTGATTGTTTATCCTGCGAAGTAAGAGGAAGACATTTACTTTGAGAATGTTTTACTTTTGAAGATAAGAGCTAGAAAACATCGATACGTTGTAGTCCAGTAAAATGTTGCAAATAAATGTATATCTTCAAAGTATTTATCCAAATTCATACCGAGAAACGTTATTAACTGGTATTTTACTACCATCTGCGATTATTTAAGTAACAGATCTATTTTTTAAAACTACAATGCTAACTTTTATTTAAAATGACTCTGGTTATGGCCAAACTTCAATAGAAAAGGTTTGCTTCCTTTATAAAAATTTGTTTGTTTTTAGGTAAACTAATACACAAAAATTACATTCAATATTAAAAAATAGTTTTTGAGATGACGCCAGGTTTTCTATCATGTCTATAGCGTTATTATAACTACAGTCTATATGTTAATCCGCCAAGATTTGATAACGAATTTTAAAAAATACATGCGGTAACGCCACACATTGCTCAGTGGGCTGACACTCGGCAACAATGTGCGAAGTGGTCAAATTCCCCACTTTACGTAGTTTTAGTAGGTTAATACTTAGTATTTTAAAACATGAGAACTGCAATGGAATGAAATTTTACATAGTTAAAACTGAATGAACTCGATTTTTTACCCGAGTCGAAGCAACTACCCATTCGTCGCTAGATTGCAGAAATATAGCTGGGAAAGTCATTTCTGGCAGCAATGTTTAGGCTGGTCAAGGAAATACAGTGCGATGAGCGTTAAGACTTTAGTAATAAAGTTAAAGTGATTATTATAATTAAACCCTAACTCCACACGGCTCTAAAACCTCTCAGTATTTTATCGCAATATTCCGTGATAAACAGTAGTTAGCTTTTAGAGAATGCAGTAATAAGAAAATAAAAAATCTGTAGTTCTTAATAAAAATAGCTAATGCATAATGTTTTCATAAATACTGATGACATGATTAGCAACGATGTGCAATAAATAGCTGAATAAGATGGAAAATGACGATGACGGATGTTTTATCATATTTCCTGTTGTAAGCAAGTAATTTAGGCTGGAACACCGCCATCAAAAAATAAGAGACGTGATCGAAAGTGAAATATTTCACTCCTCGTGACATAAATGAGTCTTTGGTACGACAAGGGCACCACCATAATTCACGACATAATATAAAGTAGATCTAACCTCGGGCGTTCAATCGCCTTTCAACACCTGGATATATGATCCATCCCATTTCTCCGGCCTTTGAATAAAAAAATCTATCGTCCCGGAGGGCGGATGACGTGGCACACCAGCAGAAAAAGACTTCGAGAAACCCCGAGGATAAACGAAGGAAACTAAGGGAAACCTTAAGCCGTAAATAAAAAAGGATGCACGGAAAAAGTCTCGACCCGGTGCACCACAGTTTTGGAATGATATCGGAGGGTTGCGGCGAGGTAAAGGTAACAGGATGGAGGCGATGGCAGTGAGCACGCGGAAGACTCGGGATGCAACACCCTCCCCACAAATCACGGGCCGATGGGATGATGCGCTTTCCCGAACCCGTCCTCTCGCGGTTCAGAATTCGTTCGGTTCCCATTGTTGTTCTCTCTCTCTCTTCTCTCGATTGACTGGAAAGAGCGGTTCGCAAAACCCCTTGACGAGGCACCTGCTTCCGACACTTATGGCACCCTCCCCTTTACGATCCTTCCCATTCCTCCGTCTCGGTCAAAACCGCCGCCAAACAATGGGGAGAGAGAGGGTGCCTTCACCCCACAACACCCCTCACACACCTGAATGGCACCACATAGTTATTTCAGGTCTTCGATTTGTGATTCTCACCCCATACACTATTCTAAACTCCCTTATTTCCAAGGTAACCAGCGTGAGAGAAAGAGAGAGAGTCAGGTATGTCATTATTGGCCCCAAACAGCATTAACAGTGTTTGTTTGGAATTACCCGCCATCCGAAATTGTCCTCGTTGATAAATGTCGACGTGGCTGCGGATTCTAGTTCTGATAAATAATAAATATTCAGGGGAAAGTGAGCTTTTACCGTAAGCACACGATTTCCTTGTTATATTAATGAAATCTATTGCGTTGGTATGAACATGAAGTTATTGTAGCGATTCTGCACAAATTTATTAGTGGATTGAAAGCCGTACGCAATTTACGAATATCTGACGATTATTAAAATCCTCTTGGTTGAAAACTTGAAAATTTTTACTTATTCTACAGGAATTTTCGAATGATACGATTCCCTTCTTTTAATGCCGCCGGTTGCATATATTTTTTAAAAATAATTCGCTGCTATTAACTGCCGAGAGACGGATAGACCGACGGACATGTTGAAACTAATAGGCACTATCAAATTACCGTGAAAATCGCCGAAAACGATGGATACTAATTATTTTGACACGTGTCCCTCGCATCGCTGCAGAAAATACCAAGGAACAGTGTATCACAAATAAAACGAATAAGTTTCCGGAAATCATCCATGGTAAAAATCAAGTTAAGTTAGTACAGATTACATTGTGATGCGGGAAAAAATAATTCTTGTGTCGATTATAAATAACGGCTTCTTACATTAGAGGACATTGAACCTCAGGTACTTCTGTATGGGCTACGGGTCTGAAATGCATGGTACAACCGACGCAAAGTTCCGAAATTCCAGAAATTTTCAATTTTAAGGAAGCTTTTCTGACCCCATTGTTTCATTATTACATCCCAAAAGAAAAGCATGGAAATCAGAGCAGGGCGTTATAAAATTGAGTTTTTAATTTAACTATAATAGAGATACGAACTCTGGACGTACCCAGCATTAAAGTTTATGTTATACATCCATTATGTTAGAATTTTGAATAAAATTTTGATATTTGAAAGAAATGAATAAAGTACTAGATTTTAAGTTAAATATTAGTTATCAGTTAAAGAGTAACGTGACCTTAAAATGGATGATAATATTGGGGAGACACCTGAAGAACGTCGAAGACGATTGGGAAAGGAACGAACTCAAAGACGAAGATCTAGATTAACTCAACAGCAGTTGGATGAAAGAAGAGACTACAATAAAAAATATCACCAAACTATGACCAAACCTATTTTCTTTTTGTTTACCCGTGGCTAGTGTTACATATTATTTCAGTGTGGGTTTGTTTGTTGATATGTGCTGATCCCTCTTTCCTGAAATCGGAAGAAAACCCCCTTTAATTGTGGTATGGATGGAAAGCACGGATTCCCGTGGGGGTACAACGGGTGTTCATTTTTTCTCAAGTTCGTTGGTTCGTTTCCAGACGCGTTCCATTTCATTAACATGTAATCGGCTGGAATCCGATGTGTAGACCTTTAGTCTTTAATATTTTAAAACTAGACGTAATTACCCATCAAACATGACAAGATTGTGATATAAATTTTCCAAATATATTTGATTTCGATATGAAAAATCAGTAAGATATGTTAAATGATAATAATAAATAAATAGTAATATTCCCTCCCTCTCGCTATCCCTCTCAATCTATGCACTTGAATATATTATACGTATGCGGGTTGTGACAACAATTGGCTCTCGAAGTTTAATAATTATGTGGTTAGCAAGGCAACATCCCGTTTAAAAGCCGATATTTTCAAAAATAACGGACATTTTGGAAATCGGTTGGAAAACATTTTGGAAATTTTACTGCAAATTGTTTTTTCTCAATTTTACTGCTAAATAAAACCTATTTCAAAAGGAATCAGGTCAAAAGCTTGTTTAGTCTTCGAGTTACTCAAGTTCAAGGAGCGTTCCAGACGGAGGGACATTTTTATGCAAGTAAAGATTTTAATTACATAGAAGTGGTCATAAAAATTAATTTTCGTATAATCAATTGTTCATAAATTTATCGAGAAAAACCCGCGCAATAATTGCGCAGGTCTCAGCTAGTCTACATTACTATAGAATCGAATTAATGCTTTAAATGGGAATTAATAGGATATATTATAATACCGTTGATTTCAACCAACGAGTAAACATTGTGATTATAATCCTAACACACGAAATATCCTATTTATTTAAAAAACACACAGCTCTTTTTATTTATTGGAATAAATCACGTAATTAAAATGTATTTTATAACTCAACTATTCTGTTCGTTTTAAAATTAGTTTGAAAATAATAATCGAGCGAAGCGAGCCGTCAGATGGGGATGAGCCCCGTAAGGGGCCAGGGGCAGGGGACCTAATGTCGAAATATGTACAAAGTAATTTATAATATCCATCAAATCACGAAAATCCAAAATCCCTCGCTAAATCTAATGAGTAAAAAAAAACAAAGCGCACGTGCAAACTTCATAAATTTTCACATTTTTTTGTTTGCCATGGAGAATTTTAATGAATTACACGAACGGGTAAACATGTGCGATTAAACAATTTTTTTGGGCCTTCAGTTTTCATGAAAGTATCCTGGTTTCGGAAAATTTAGCGATCCGTCGAAGAACACGTAGCCGTTTGGATAAAAATCTGCTTTTGTACGTCATCGGTTCGATAAATCATCCAATTATATTCGGTAATCAATTTATGTGTCGAGCAAGCTCCACCCTCCTCAGCTCCTAATGAAATCCGCTTCACAATTGAGTTGCCCCGACATTCGTCGGAAAAGACATTATCCACATTTCGAAAAAATCGAATCAGTTTTAGCCGGCCTTGGTGGCCGAGGGGGGCAGGATATTTGACTCGGGGCCGTTGATTCGAATCCCTGAAGTTTTTCAAATTTTCCTTAACACACACTGGTTCTCACGGAAAAAGCCAGTACATCGCGATCACGACGGCTCTGGAAACAATGATCGCATATGATGAATTACTATGAAAAATGAAGGAAAAATGTCCCTTTGATGCAGAACTTTTTGGCTACTCAATTTTGAAGTGAATTTCATTAGGAGTTTGCTCGACACATTGCGTATTTTAAATAAAGAAAAATTTTATCAAAAATACGTACTATCAAATTAAACTCAAAATGATTTACAAATCCCAAATGGATGTACATGCGGACAAAAGTCATTGTCCTTTTTCAGTCGCGTACTGTTTTAAAAGGGAATATGAATTTCAAAATAAAGAATTGGCACATGCATAATAGCATGCACAAAAAAATAATAGCGACTACATAACTGAAATTAAAGGCACTCTTGTTACAAATATACGGTAGTTATAAATTACGTTTTTGCTGTAATGGACAACGAAGATTTGAGCTAAAGGGACCGAGACAACATTTCATACACAACAAAATAATATAACCTCAATTAGCACAACTTGTTAGGGAATTTATAGTAGAGAAAAACAATTATAAAATTGCGACGAGTAGAGGTTCGCTTATTATTTCAAAATCGTTTTAGGGGAGTTTTAAAAGCTTCCCTTTATTTAAATATTTGTAAACGTAGGAAACGTTCGTCTAAGGCAAATGTGTATTTCATCTGAAACTCTAAAACGTCGTAAGTGGTAATTAATTCATCGATATAAGACTCTAAAAAAACAGAGATAGGCTACTTACTAAATTGTACATCTGATTTAGTAAAACGCTCAATGGCTGACGGAGCTGCTTTAATCATCAATAGGGTTCAAGCCATAACTGAAGCTCGACAATTCACTTTCGAATAAATAAATATATTAATAATAACTCAAACTGAACAGAGAGTATTCTAGATAAAATAAGAAAGAAAGTCAGAAAGAAATATGCAATGTGGAGACAGTGTTGCCAAAATAAATTTGAAAATGTCGCTAAATCCACCCTAAAAATGAGCTAAAAAGTCGCTAAGCTCAAAGAAATGTCGCTAAAAAGTCGTTACAAATAAAAAAGTGCATATACACTTCAAAATAATTTCTATTTTATCTAAGTAGTAAACATCTTCTTTTTTATAAATGAAGAGAAATTAAGATAATATTTAATTCATTATTACAAATAAGGTAGAATTTTTATAAGCCTATTATTAATAAAAAAAGAATAAGCATTTTAATTTTTAGGTTAAGTTTATAAAATAAAAAGAAAAACAAAAGATATTAAAAACTGACAATAAAAATACTAGAGTATCTCTCCATACACAGTTACATTCGGATAACTCTTCACCACTTCTATGACGACTTTTTGCTTCATATTTAGCAAAATCCTCATATGCATCAGTGGAATCAATTTTGTCTATTACACTTTCGGGGAGTTAGTAATTGTAACAACATTTTCCATGCATTCTTAAACCATATTATAGATAATGCTTTTACATTATAAAATGTAATTGAAGTAAGAGGATAAACGATGATGTTGAAAAAATACAGAGATATAATAAATTTCAAACATGATTTTTAAAAATTACAGGATAACGGCTGATGTGCTGATAATATATAATACCCATCAATTGCATTTTTTCAGAATAACTTTGATACGTCTTGAAAGAGGCAGACGTTCAATAATCATCAAAAGCTACATCTACTTAGTATTTAATATTCTAATAAAAATCAATAACTAATTTCTACATCGAGAGCAATACCTTATTTCATTTTTAATGGAAATCGCCTTTTCTGTAATTTTAATTGTTTTATGATGTATTCTTCCACGTAAATTACAATGTGATCTTTAAAATTAGTCTAAAATATATTAAATATGTATATATAACTGGGGAAATAACTGTGAAAAGTATTTAAAGATTTATCAGAAATATATTTTTTAATAAAGCTACCATAAAAGCAATTCCTAAGGTTTATGCTGAATATTGCATGTATATCTGTACAAATACAGAAATAGCTAGATTTGTCGCTAGATTCGGCGAAAATCGCTAAGTTGGTGACATGTCGCTAAATTGGCAATTATGTGAGGAGAAAGAAAAAATTTATGGTCTTAAACAAGAAAGGAACCAACGTCTCTACAATATGACCGCTGTAACCACTGAATTCTTTTCTTCCTACCCATTGGATTTTTCTACATATGGTAATTCATATTATGCATATGAACTAAAATAAACAATTAACATGTTCAAGAAGAAAAGACGGAACATGATCTAGCAAGGGCAAGAAATAGACACATATTTGCCAACGCTCGCCAGTATGAAGATCTCATTCGTACGTGACGGAGTCACGCATTAAGGTCGGTTCAAGAGAGATTTTGGACAGCTGAGTGAGGGAAAGACATGGCGAGGATTACGGGAGGTGATAGACGGCAAGAGAGGGAAGATTTAGAGGGCTTAGAGATGAAGAAGCTTCGAAAGAACAAATCGTCGCCACTGTTACAGGGCCGCCCTATTGCTTAATCTAATTTATAGAGACACCCCCTTCACCGCGCATGCGCCACGATAATTAACATTTCCAACAGAATCGTCTTGTAAGAGGTCGGGAGGAATAGGAAGAGGAGTTGGAAGAGGCGGGAGGAGGTTGGGGGACAGAAGAAGAAGAAGTGGGGGAGGAGAGAGAGAATGAGAGAGGGTGCGCTTGAATTAAACGGGAGAGAAAAGCCAAGATAATCATAACAATAATAATAATAATGCCGAAAAAGGAGGGACCTTTTTCATCGGGGGAAGGATGGAGATGGAAAATGAGGGGGTGGGGAGATGGGAGGTCGGGTTGAGTCGGTTTCCTGTGTTGAGGGATTTCGTAAGTTTTGGTGATGTAAGGCGATGGGGAGGCTTGGGGAGGGAAGGTGGAGGAGGAGAGGGGGGGGAGAAGAGGGTTTGTCGGACGGTAAAGAGAGAGAGAGAGAGAGAGAGAGTAGGACGTTAATCCAGTTTCCTTAATCGAATACCGACAGAAACAGTAACCTCATTTACACACGTCAGAGTCCCTCTAGGTCTCCTACTCTCATCGCAGAAACCTTCTCCTCCTCTTTACAGGGAAAAGGGAGGGTAGTATTGGTGGCGCCGAAGAGGCTGCATGCCTTCCATTTTCTCTTCAACCCCTCTTGGGTCCTTCATGTCTCTCTCTCTCATCCGAAGAGAAAGGAAGAAAGAGAGAGAGAGAGATCACCGGATTTTCAACGCCTCGTCCTCTTCTTCCAGTGTGCGACCGAGCGCGAGGATGGCAAAGATTAATGAACGATCGATTATGTATCGGGTTTGAGTACTGTTCATCCGCTACTGTTATACATAATGGATATGTGTATGAAATTCTCGCTATTTTTGGTTCCATTCAGTCAGTTCCGTCGGAGAAACTGTGGAAAATATAAAATATTTGAAAGATTTTAGATGAGAACCTCGGTATAAACGACGCATCGAGGTCCGTCATTTTGTTTAAATCGAAAAAAAATAGTTTAAAAAAAATCTACGGCCGAAAAGATTTGTTCAAAGGAATCGATTGGAATATCCAAGAGGAAAGAATTATTATTTTAGCAGAAATGCAAAATTGCAAAAACAGAGCGACACCTGTCCTCTTTCATAGTGCAAGCTAGCAGGTGATGGTTGACGTTTTTTGTTCCATATAGTTGTGGTCAGTGGGTTCAATGTGCTTTCCTCAGTAGTATAAACTGCCCTGTTTACAAATAAGCTAATAAATTTAACGTAAACACCCATTTCGCTCTCAATGATAATCTAACACTCCATAAACTTTGAAAACATGGAAGTCGTCTTTCATTCCGAGATTATTTCGTAGACATTATTATTATTTCGGGCACATAGATGTAACGGCTGCTGTTAATTACTTAATTAACACAAATTTAGTGCTAAAATTACAAGGAAAAATAAGTAACCGCATTTGTTATGGAACTATGAGGATTTACGTGAACTGTTGTCGAAGTAAGTCTCTTTAGAGCTAATATTTTAATAAATTCCAGGAGAAAATGAGATGGTGACGAGGAAAGAGGTGGCCCATCGTTTGATGTGACATTAGAAGTTGTGTTTCGGTGTCTCAGATAATTGCTACGGAAATTATTTAGACATTCTGTGCGCAAATTTGTGTATAAGAAGTTTTCGCTTTGAAGCTTCGCCAGACAAGATTTCATGACTAAAGGTTATGCAACAAATTTGGAATTACCTGCAATAAATTTTAAGAATAGCTCTTTTATCATCGCTTCGTAGGCATGAAAAATTTCGCTATTCAGCCTTATGCAGCAACCGCGCAGTAGTTTGAAAACCCCTTGGGCTAGTTGGAGGATATTCAGGGTGGAGTTATACAGAATATAGGATTCGAGTCACTCGAGGGTAGAATTTTCTTCAAGGCGTCTTTTGACTTGTGGGTCTAAAAGAGTAAAAAAGATTAAGGCATTTTATCCTCTGTCAGGGCCATAATTCAAAAGCAACTTTTTGCGCCTTTCAATTCTAAAGATACGCGTCAGCGTATGTAAGAACATCCTCTCTTGGGCATGAGGGGCCTCACGTTTTACTTGAGTATGAAAATGGTGAGAAGTATGCAAGCGTATTTGACGGAACGAATGGAGAATTTGTAAAAAAACGGGGCGTGGAGGATGGTTGTTTCTGTCAGCATGCAAATACTCTAGATTCATAAAAAAAGAAATATTAAGCTCGCCAAATGGTTGGAATTAAAAAGCTATATAGATCTCGTAGCCAACATTTTTATAGATTGTAGAGCTATATAAATTATCAATACCTTGTAGAATGAATTTTTATTACGGCTAACGGAGTATCATGCGATTAACGATAATTCGTGATAAAAATCTATTATCGTCTAGGTACTACGCCCTTCTTGATGTTAGGATTAGAAAAATTAAAAAATCAATGGAATTGAACGAAAAATGGGGAAAAATACAAATTCACTCGTTTCCAACCTCAACGAGGCGAAAATCATGAGAAAAATTCTGAAATTTTACTAAATGGGAAAAATCAAATCAATTTTTCAGATACTACGTCTTCAATGAGCGGTGAATATTGGCGATTTTGCAAATTCGCCAAAAACTGACAGCTTTTTACTTTGTACCATATGGTACGTAACGAGACGAAGAGCAACTCTAGCGAATTTCCGAGTTTTTAAGAATGAAGCATTAGAGACAACATACGGATCGATTATTTGTAGAATTTATGCATCTGCCTTCTCTTTCGGGAGGCTCATATTTAAATATAATGAAAACAACTCAAAATAACTTTGTAAATTACTAGAGTGTCTTAAATAGTCGTATTAATTTTTTGCGAGATGTTTTACAAGCTCCACGAAGATACGCCTCAAATGGTAGATTATCTCATTCTTCAGTGCCTTGCCAAAGACTTTGTCGGTTGTATAATAGAATTATGAGTCACACAAAAACATAGGAGGTCACTTTTTCCAAAATATAGAGAAATTAATCACAGCACTGCATAAATATAAAACACATGAAATCAGAGCATAACGAGAATCACAAATTTTAAAATTCTAGAAATACTTAATAAGAAATGACAACACTTTGTAATTTTTCACTGTAGTTTATAATTTCACTACCTAGGTTTCGACGCTTAGCGTCATCAACAGGTCACAACTATTCCTTCACAAGGCTCATATTCACATATAATGAAAACAAAAATAACTTTCATACCTGATAGTGGAAAATTACAGTGTCGTCATTTATTATTATGGAACTATCCCACAAAGTTACGCCAGGAACCGTTGAGACCTAGAAAAGCTTCTCGAGAACATCGTCAAAAATCTCTCACCGGTTCGTAATCTCAATTCTTTTCAACGGAATGCGCCGCACTCGCGGCTCTTGTTGCTACGCATTGCACCGTCCGTGACTGTTCGTGCACGCCCCGCCACGTCGGCCCGCGATCTCTCTCGCAGGTGGCGGGGTATTTGCCGAGGTGATCGCATTGAAAACATGCCTCTTGCTGGTAATACTCGGAGAGAACAACGAACAGTGATTGAGAACCCCATCACTGGCTAACGCTTACTTTTGCCATACAACGTTGGCCGTTGAATTACCGGCAGTAAACTATCACAGTAAAAGTTAACTCTTCGGTAATTTATTTTATTGGGAGAAAACTATAAAAACTAAAAGAACACGGACTTGCGGAGATCCAGAATTGTTGGGCCTCTTTCAACGTTTGGTTGGCGTAAAAAAGCTGGGATATGTTCTGTCAAACATAATTTGGTTTTCTTTGCTTTCCTTACACTAACATTCCAATAACCACGATAAAAGTAATTTTACAGTAGAGCTCCTATTTTTATATTATCTTCATCTCAAATCTCCTAAATCGATGATTTCTGATTTAATTAATTACTATTAAGAAGGGTTATCTAGTATACTCAAATAATACGGGAAGTATGTAGAGATAAGGACTCAGCGTTAAAGAATCAACGCATATTATAACACAATAAAGTGATGTGACGTTATTATTGCTTACCATTTGTTTGTTCGATTAAAATGTTTTACTCTGAACATGAGATTAAATGGTCTGAATTTTCGCATAAAACTCTGTCCTACCGTAATAGATCAAAGTTTATGCGAATTTCATTTTGTTAAAAAAACTAAATAAAAAATATTTCTCTACTCCACGTTAAAAATACTTAATTTCTGTTGACATTATTTCCGAAGGATTTACAATCAAACCGATTGCTTCAAACATAAAAAAGCGCCCGTAACTCAACTTTGACTTAATTCTCCCTCACTATAAGCAATCATATGGATGATCGGATGAAAGTCTTCACTAAAATACCGTAAATAATGTACTAGAAGGCAACATCAGATCAAAAATCTCATTTTGTTATGTCTGTCGATAATGAGATTGATGCGTGAACAGGTGCGAGAATGTAAACTGCGTATGCGATCTAATTAGCACCTTAATTAACACACCGAACGTGAAGTTATGTAACCTTGAAAGTATACCTTTTTTGCTTAATCATAATTTCTTGGTTAAACTTGACAGTTGAAGCTTAATAATTTCATATATTTCAATGAATTTCAAGAAATTATCAATATCAACTTTATCAAGATGAACAAACAAAGGAAAAACAAAATTTTAATGATATCATTAAGTGTTTCCATGTGTACAGTCCATAATATTGTCCAAAATAAACAAATCCGTGCGGGATTTTAAAAATTGATTTTAGTATGAATTACTCAGTAACTAATAATTTTTGTTACTTCTTGTAATCCTTATAACATTCGGAGAATTTCAAAATAAATATCTAGTATTGGTATAATCAATTATAAACTGTTTTAGTAACTTTTACATGTTATTTTGGAATATTTTAATAAGATAATCTTCTGATTATCAAAAAGAAATTTCAACATGTACAAATCTATAAATTTCGTTTTTTTTCCGGTTTTGATGAAATGCATTTTCCACGAGCTCGCGGTAATCTGGAGACCGCTATAGAACATGGACGAAGTGTACCAAATAAGATTAAAATTAGATTTTGAATTAAATTGTATAAGCAAAGACCAGAAAAATAAGTATGCAGAAGATGTTATCTGTTAATATATATTCGTGAATTCCAAACACGTGAAATGAAATTTTTACATTAATTGGAGTCAACAAATAAGCACTTAAAAATCAAAATTGAAAATATAAGTAATTGCTCCAGGTATTTGTAACAGCCATACGAACAAGATACGAATTTCTTTTAGAATATACTTTCGGTTGATCGTCACTGACAACGGTTGCCTAGCAGCCAAAATGTGCATATAATTTTTTCATAAACTTTGTATGACTATTGGAGATAAATAAGATATGTACTTATTTTAAAAATTTTGATTTTCAAGTGATTAATTTTGGAGTTTGATTTTAATCGTAAGATGCGTTCGATATTTATTTAGTGAATTATTATGTGTTATACCGATTATTAAAACTAAATTTCTCAATCGCAATATTGATATAAGTATCAACTAGGCGATGTTGATGATTTTGCTGAATTTTGATTTTTCTTACTGGAAATTTACATAGGTGTTTGTTTATAAGGTTCGAAAAAGATCCGTGACGGAAATTCGTTTCCGTACCATATGGTACTTAAGTTTGATAGCTAATGCATTAATAAGTCAATGGTAACTATTTTTCTGTTTCAAACTTATAATTTCTTAAGAAAGATATTTTAAAATGTACATAAATTTATCGTTAATTATGTATATATAGCAAAGGAGGCAGTGCCAAAGTTTCAAATGTTAGTTGTTGCTGTTGCTTTCCTACGGTTGAAATAATTTATAATTTGCTCAAATATTTCAAGTTAATTTCTGTAGAATCTTCGTACATTATATCTTATTATTTCGATTTTACTCTAATTTTCAACAAATATTTGGACAAGAATTTGGCCTCACTGATAATAATTTTTAAACAATATAACAATGATAACTTTCAAAAACACTGATTTGATTGTGCATGAAAGCTAAGCCAGATCATAGCAAATTTTACTGATTTTTCATAACGAAATCAAATATCTTTGGAATAATTTTATGATGATTTGATACGAGAGAGAGGAGAGAAAGGAAGAAAGAAAGAAGAGAGGGAGGGAGAGAGAGAGAGAGAGTGAGATAGACAACATTAAATGTTCCATAAATAAAAAAAATGTGGGAATATAAGAATTCTATAGCCCAAAAATATTTTTACTCTCCGGAACACTCAATTTTGTGAGTTTTATATCCATTGATTACTTTTTAGTGCATATAAAAGTTAGTTTCATTAATATTTTATTTCAATTTTATTTTTACTTAATACTTAATTCACGCATGCCCGTCATATTTGACAGGCAGTTACTCTAGTATACAATATACATGG
Organism: Tanypteryx hageni; assembly: GCA_028673005.1. Taxonomy (NCBI): domain Eukaryota; kingdom Metazoa; phylum Arthropoda; class Insecta; order Odonata; family Petaluridae; genus Tanypteryx; species Tanypteryx hageni. The sequence goes on from CM054115.1 coordinate 35,514,624, forward strand.
TGTTCCTAAATTATACCGACAAAATGACGGGTTGTAGGGCGGCATGCCCGATGTGCGAAATACCCGGTCCCTGTGTCCGGAGCAGTTTCCTGTTCGAGCTACGAGGTGAGAAATCTCGTACCTAAGCGCCCGGTGTTAAGGCAACCCGTCCATTGGGCGGCTTGCTCCCCGGATCTCAACCCTCTGGATTTTTTTGTTTGTGGTCACATCAAGAGCTTCGTGTATGAAAATGCAGTCGGTCAAGAGGCGGATCTTTTCCCTCGCATCCGGGCTGCTTGTGATTCAATCCGCAACACGGCGGGAATTTTCGAACGAACGAGGCAATCATTTTTTGGAAGATGCACGTTGTGTTTGCAGGTTGGGGACCGCCATTTCGAGCACATCCTTTAACGAATCTTGTCCTATACTCAGTACGGTAATTGCGGATTAATAAAACATCCCGAAATTCCTATTTCTTTTTCATGTACCTCGGCAACACACCCCTTCCACCGAATGCACCATCCGCAATCCGTACACTCGTGCCTGCAAGCAATACTAAGTAAACAGAGTGAGCAAAAAAATTCACTCTGCACCGAGGCAGCGCACCATAGGTGGCGTGCAAAGCACAAATACTGCCTTATCACCGGGCGCTTAGGTACGAGATTTCTCATCTCGTAGCTCGAACAGGAAACTGCTCCGGACACAGTGACCGGGTGTTTTGCACATCGGGCATGCCGCCCTAGAATCCATACAATTTGTCGGTATAATTTAGGAACACCCTGTATAGCCAAGTCCCTATTACGGTTATAGTCATTGATGAGATTCAATTTTTAAATGTCTTACACTTGTTCACGTGAAAATAAAAAATAAATGTTCCTGGAATCGAACTAGGAGCACTTTAAGTTCAGATCGCGTAAGCATGTAAAAAATTTCATTTTCAATTTCAATGACTGTGAATTATTATATATTACAATAACCTTATGTCTATAAACGAAAGATCCCTAGTAATTTCCTATTTATTGGACTGATTGTTTCATTTCATCGAATTTTTGTCGTCCCACAATGTTTTGTTCTAAAAGTGTACCTAATTTATTATCCTCTAGTCTTTTATGAGTACATCTTAAGATTCGTGTAGGTTTTTCATTTTTGTATTTAATAAATACAAACGAAACGTAGGCAGTCATTTCCCTTTTTTAGACGAAGTTTATGTCCTGTTATACAACATTTATTAATGCTCTATCGTTCTTTCAGATTTGGTTTCAATTGGCAATCGTCTTTGCAGCACACTGCACATTTTGGACCTCAGAAATTTCTTTTTCCAAAAAATTCTCCATCGCATAAATATTTGTTAGCTTAAAAAGGTTGCCTAATATTTATCTTACTCTTGCAGTTTTGCTATTGGCTATAAACACTTTTTAGCGAGTTTCGTTTTATAAACGCGCATGTTTTGTCCAATCAATTAAATTAAAATAGCATGTAAACGGTAAGAGATAGAAGTTTGAAATTTGCAGGATGCATGTAGTCTACGATGCCACTTATTACGCTGCGAATGAAATTCTTTGGAGAAATCGGTGAACGGCAGGGGGTGCCTTCAAAATTTTCAAAATAAGGTTCTGAGCAAATGGATGTAGGTAAAAAGTTTACGATTTTCCCTATTTGTGTGGCCGTTTTATGCCATCTATAACACTGTAGAAGAAAGTTTTTAAAATTACAAATGGTATTTATGGTAAGAGAATTCCTTGGAATGATTAACACATACTGAAACATTTTCAGTCAATATAAGTAATCAATTCGAGACGTCAACGTTGGGAAACCAGCCTGCATTAGTACTGGTTTGGACTTCCTGTTTAGTGATGTAGTATCGGCCTAATAATAATAGCGTGTAGTTATGTTCGTTTACTTAGGGTCAAAGTGAAAAATTACTCATAGTGTAGGTTTGGTAAATCATCGAGATGCTCACCAGCAGATATACTTCAACAGCTTATGTGTGTACATTTCGCTTTACACAGTCTTATCCAGGAATGCACGTAAAGTGTAAAGCGAGGTATGTGTGTATCATATCATGAATATAACATCATATAAATTGGCATACTATAAATTTTTCTTTAAATTTGATTTATTTAACTTCAAATTGATATTATATTGTACAAATAAATAGTTTCCATTTTCTGTAAAAGGGAGCTCATTAACGTGACTATCCTCCAGTTTATGTTTACACATTGACGATTATTTTTGTATCATGAATAGAGTTTTGGGTTCCCGGTGATATTTTTCTCCCGGGAAACGAGAATTATATTTTAAAATATCCCGGGAATCCCGGGAACCTGGGAATAAGAATGATTTCGCATTTTGAATATTTAATTCACCATTTTTCATTTAAACATGATATTTATTATTGATGCAACGTAAATACATAAGTGTTTAATAAATATTAATGACATGTGATACATAATTTGCGAGAAATATATAGGAGATTCAATATTCTTTGACTCGCGCAACCGATCTTTCCTCGATGTTGACGATATGGAGATAACAAGAGACCAACTACTAATGTAGTCTATATTGCAATTTCCTCAATTAAAATTGATGGTAGAAAATGCATGAAAGAGGTTTAAAAACAATCTAAAATCTATAAGAGCCTTCTTATGCCCCTTTGTGACTCCCTATGTCATGCTATAAAAATGCAAATAACTCGATAAAGAATCGAAATTTTTTTTAATTTGGCAGGAATGTTCGATTTGCATAAGGTGATGGCGATACAACTTGAAAATAGTCCTGGGTTTGACTTCAAGGAAGACATTTCCAGTTCCCATAATATAACACGTAAACATCGACTTTTCGACGTGTAAAACTTTAATCTTTTTGAGATCTAAATGAGAAAGAATTAACCTGCGATCTTCAATTTAAGCCATTTTAAAGAAAAATTATAATATTTCTTATTCTGTTCATCTTTTTCCGCCTACAGTTCAAAATTCCTCATGTTAAACGTTTAATTCATAAATTTTGGGAAAATCTTGCCATTTTAACGGGATGTTTTCTTGCCAATTACATTGTTAAACCTCGAAATTCTATTGTCATTTCATTCCTTATGGGTGAAAGCGTTTTGAATGTTTTTAATATGAGAGAGAGAGAAAGAAAGAGAAGGAATGAGAGGGAAATGATTTTCATAGCAACCAATGTAAACAACATTCGTTGCGTTATATGCGAGAAGGAATAAATTTGAATGTAGAACATTAATCTTTCGCATATACAAATCACTTAGAATCATCGTAGGAGTTCGAGACACGAACGTCTTTCTGCCGGTGCGGTGAAATGTCGTACGGTCTCGATGATATAACAACGTCCAATGCCTTGAGAACACACTAGACGATGTTTTGCCGAATGATCCTATACTCCTCCGCAAAGCCCTCATTCTTGACTTCAGTTTGCTGCGAACTACCGAAGAAGATGAACGCACGTAAGCGTGCTGTAAGTGTACCTTGCATGGAAATGTATCAAACAAAAAAAGAGAAGATATTGGGTGCACCCAATATAGCCTTCTTTCATTTTACTGACTTCCGTTTTACGAGTTTTTGCTTATACGAACTGAGCAATTTCATACCTACTTTTCGATTTGCGAACAAATTTCCGCTTATACGAGTTCGTTACTTTCGCATGAAAATCCTATTTTTCAAAGATCGATTAAATTTTCGCTTATACGTGCTCTATCCGCTTCGAGAAATTTCGGTAAAGTTCGTCAGATTGCATCATGCTGTTCCGAATAAGAACCATCATCTCGGTTTCAGTACGCGCGTTGACGTTCTTTGTGAAATTCGGTTCGCTGAGTGGTGTACGTTTCCATTTTTTAAATCAAGACATATTTTTGTGAATCATGGCTCCTAAACGTGCAAGCCTTTCCGGTATTGCAAGTGGTAAAGTGAAAAAAGAGAAAAGGGCTTTAAGTGTAGCCCAGAAACTAAATATTATTCAAAGATTGGAGAAAGGCGAGCGGTCGAAGGACATATGCGCCGCATTTAAACTATCGTAGGCTTACATAGGCTAATACCGCTAATATATAGAGTGAGACATCATAGGCTAATGACTAAGAATGTCATTTAAATACATTAATATATCATTATTGATGTTTTTCTCAATTTGGTATCGTTCTGTATTGTTTTAAGTGAACTATGGGATATTTTTTTTAATTTTGATATTCGGAACCAATTAAAAATTTTTACATAGGAAGTAACGGGAAAATAATTTTCGTTTTACGAGTTTTCGCCTAACGAACAGTTTTCGTGGAACGAATTAAGTTCGTAAAACGAGGGAAGGTTGTGCAATCCTTTTTTTGTACTGTAATCTTCTCTCACGATGTCTCATATCGCTGGCCTTTTTTCAACTTCTATGATCAGAAATATTTGATGTCAACACTGTCCAAAGTGCCCATTATGAACTCTAGAAACAGACAAATCAAAACACAGGAGCTGTGTTTAAATGTCGTCCGTCTGTCCCTGTCTATACCTGCTTTTGTTCGGTTGGCCCGTCGACCGGTGATTTACCGCAACGGTACCGTTGCGTTGCAGAGATACCGACGTTAGTGCAACGTTGCCGCAACGTTAAAAAAAACGCCAATGTCCGTGTGTGCTCTCCCATTTGAAACTATAGTCCGCCATAACGTCGAAAAAACGGTTGAATAACACAACGGCAGAAAATCGTCCGTGTGTACCACCTGACCTTAAAAGAACGAACGCCTAAAAGAACGAAAGTTTGTTTTCCTGCCAGAGATGTTTTAATATGTGTCGAATTGATCAACAGATCAGTTTTTAACGCGAGAATTTGACGCATTCTTAGCGATTTGCCTTGTTGCCAGTTTCATGTAATTGGGTACAATTGATTTGGATAATAGCTTGGCGTCGCATCTATTCACGAAATTTCATAAAGAACTTCCCTGTTGAATTTCAACGGGCATCTCCCTAGTTTATATATAATTCACTTGGTCAGAGAAGCTAATTTGGCCGATTAGGGGAGGAGGGAGAGGGAATGAAGAAGGATAGAAGGGGAAGGTAATTCACTTCAGCGCATAGTTACAGATTCGTGCAACCATTACTTTCGGACCTTGTTTTACTAACGACATTCACGGGCGCGAGAAGAAGACATTTTGACATTGTATTAGCGTTCTGTTAAAATTGAATTAACAGCGAGAAACGCAACCTGATCCTTAATCTCAAACTCCTAATAACTCAGTTACTAAATAGCATTTACTGAAAAAATATTTAGTATTCATCAGAAATTCTATTGGCACAACATGCATAAAAAAATCAAAACTAATTTTGATAGTTTAACATTTGGGGCTGAAATTCGGAGGAATATCTAAAAAATCAGCTATGAAGGCAATTATGGAAAAGCTTGATTCGGCAAAAAATTCAAGCGAATAATTCCCGGAAATCATTAAAAAAATTTCCGGGAATCGAGAATAAGAAATATAGAGTAAATTCCCGGGAACCGGGAACGGGAATTCCCGGTTCCAAAACTCTAATCATGAACTTGTCCTCAGATATCCACGCGTTGATGTCTCCCGTATACTTATTACATGTTGTTTCTGTTCTTGTATATACAGAATATCCTTTCGCGTGATAAAAGTGGGCATATAAAATCGATTGGTTTGTTGCATAAATTTTATAAGAGGATCCGAATCCATGGCAAACAGGCTTAAAAATTCGCTTGATGCCTGAAAAACCGAGAATTTTTCAAGATTTTGGCAATGAGAAATTCTGAAACCATGGAAACGAGTGTAATGTCTTTAAATGGGAAACGGAAGGGGAGAGAGAGAGAGAGTACGGTTCTGTTAATGTTGCCGAATTCCTCATCATCAGGTGAAAGTATGTTGCTCCTAAGTCCGTAAATGTCTAACCATCCGAAGGAAGTATCCTACGTGAAAACATCAAGAAATGAGAATTCTGATACCATGGGAACGAGTCGAATAATTTTTACTTTCTCCATATAGGTAGTATAGGGAAAAGTATTGTATTCATGAAAAAAATCCACTTCGAGATTTCAACGGAAATACACGTTTTGAGGTACCCTGAACACGTTTTGACCATTTTCTCGATTATGTCTGTGTGATAGCTTTTTGTAGGTACTTTAACTCAAAAACTATTAATCAAGTCAACGCCAAATTTTATATTTAACATTTTTATAAAAGTCACAAGAACTGATTACTTTTTTGTAACAATCGGTCTACCGGAAGTGGGTGTTTATTCATGTCACTTATCTGTTATTTTGAAATATTTGCTTTAATATTTGATAAATGTAAAAATGTACAGGAATAAAAGTTGTAGGAAATTTAATTTTCTACAACCTTTGTTTGAAACGTTTTCTATACAATGCATTGTTTAAGAGATATCTTATATTTTTAGCTGCCACCACCATCCACCTACCGACGACTATTGTTAAGAATTGACACTTAGTCTTAGTCACGCTCCTTTTTCTTTTCTTAATTGTTGGAACTTTGTGGCTATATCCAATATCAGAAGGCTAGGGTTTGAGTTTATTTCTGTTCATTGTAAAGTCTAAAATTTTCTCGCAGTTTCTTAAAATATTTATTATTATGTAACCTATTTGGAGTTTTTAGAAATGTTACATATATGGAGAAAGTCATGTGGTGGCCACATCAGATTTTTAATGCTGTATTGCTTTTAAATGGGAATTGGGGGTGAGATAGACTAAGAATAACGAAATCGCATTTTATACCGGTAAACGAAAAACCGAGATGCAGGGTAGAAAGCTATTCTTATTGCGATTTTATAACCTGATTGGAGTATTTTTATATAAAAGAATACAATAAGGCTCTTTTAATTTTATTTCTTAAATGCAAAATATTACCTGTAGCAAATCATGTTTTTGGTCCTTTTTCCTATCTCCTTTCACCGTTACATCCCAATTGCAAGCAACGCTACAAAGGACAGACTAGTTTAAGTTAAAAGCTAGAAGGATAAGATGCTGCTGACTTGGCACCCTCTGCCTACGCGTGCCATTCTATGAGTTCCCGTATAAGGGAGTAGCGTACCTTCAACAGAATGAGAGCAATGACTCGGAATTAGTTGTCAGCGAGGTATTTGGCCGCAATCAACAACACCGGCTTGACCGGTCTGTGGATACCTCATTCACTCGGTCCGAAGTTGTCGCGCAAGACCTCGAAACATGTTTCGACCGGTCGTTGTTTGACGACACATCTATACTTTGCCTTTTTTTAAATCTCTTATGCTCCAACGGAGCAGTGAATCGCGCTGCTCGATACACGGGATCTCGTGCCAGTTCGATAAATATGAAGCAGTAAAAAAAGTCAAATTGCAAAGCAGTCTCGCAAAGGCAGTTGAAAATTTTTTTACATAAACTTTAAAGAAGAAATACAGAACACCAATTTAAGCTCTATCGTATCTAATCTCATCTTCTAATATACTATATAAAAGCCACTTTTTTGCATGCTTGCGTGCGTGTGTGTTTATAACTCACAATTAAAGAACGTAGAACAAGTGGGAGGCGTCGTTATAACCGCAATAAAGAGTATGTAGTGTGACAAGGTCTTTAAACCAATTCGATTAAACAGTTCAATTTATAAAAAAATTCTCTTTTAATTTTTTCCATTTGCATAACATAGGAACGAGTGCAGCATATTTTTAATTTGCATTTTAAAATTAGTTACAATTGAGCTCCAAACTCGGGACTTAAACGATCCAACGCCTTAAAGTACAAAGTTTATTTTGTTTGAAGAGAGAAATCAAATCCATGCCGAAATATCGCGAAAATACATTTTGAAACTTAAAAACGGTCCATAAATGATGTGACAACGCAATCGCATTGTTGCCGTCAATGGGAGCTCAATGCTTATAAATAGGAAACAAATATCCTTGCTATGCTTAATTTCGATTTTGTATTCCTTACATATCAACAAATATGCTTATTTTTTTGAAGTTTTTTAGATGACAATATTGTTTATTGTTTACTAAATGAGTTGCAATTTGGCTACATGCCAGGTGGCAACATTACATGACTCATTGTTTGCATTCATTTCACCAAAGCTTACTTTAGTCTCTGGCAAACTAGACATCCGACTTAAATCAACTTTTAACATAATACAAGTATAATGATAACAAAATAATTAAAATTTATTTTGTAATATTTATAAAATGCTGACAATGTGCAATTCATATTTTTAAGGAGCCAGTGTTTTACGTTGTGCTGTAATAGATTCACCAAACCCGTTGAAATTCAACGGGCACTTAGACTAGTTCATCAATAAAGCGATCATATTAGTATCGGCGTGGATTACTTTTATGTATCTTAAATTTATAAGCATTTGTTATCGCGTTATCATTTCCGAAAGGATCATCAGTGTGTATTTATGTTATTTGCGAATTAATACTTTTTCAATATATGCCACGCAAGTTTGAAACTGCATTTACGATTATATAAAATTCACTATAAAAACTTTAAAGCACCAATATTTTCAAAATTTATTAATTTAAAGTTATTTCAGTGTGCAACTTCATTGTTATCTTTTTTCCGCAAATTTTAAGTATGTTCCACAACTCTCTCTTAGTAAACTAAGGGAATCTATGAAAAATAATTAAACCTTGGCTATAATTTGGTAAAATGTTTTCTCAAGTTTATAATCTCCATTCGTATAAATCAAATTCCTCCATATCATTCGCTTGTACCCTAATTTTCTGAAAGCCTGCCAAGCGTTTTCGATACTCCTAAAAGTCTCATAATTAAGTTTCAGTGAGTGACTAACATTACAGTTATTTCGAGATCTATCTTGGGAAATAGAACATAATTCAGTGTTCCGCGATTGTAACCGGAATAACGCTACGTTTTATAATAACCCAACTAAGACTGCAGAAAAGAATTTTCGTAAAGAAAAATACTTTATGACTGAATTATTTTGCAATGTTACTTGAAAATGAAATAAAATTACTTCTTAATTGAATAACTAGCGATTTTTATCTTTCGATCATTTCGCAATCCTACGGAATATGTGAATGGTTTGTGTGGGAGAGTTGATCATTTTTTACCCCATTTTTATTACTGAGGCATAAAATGTTCCACATAATCTCATGGAGTTTTGGTTCGATATCCCACGAGATTCGAGTATATCCCAAAGTATTCCGTGAAGAAAGGTTGCGGAGCACTGAATTACATGGTTGCTGCACAAATCGATGTCTAGAAAGGAATATACCAAACATTCTAAGCAAAAAAGGAGTCCGAGTCCACATAATTTAATTTAAACCATTGGATTTAACGCATCTTCACTAACAGTACCTAATGCGAAAATCATGCCAAGAAAAAGAAATTTGATGATGTAATTAATAATGACAAACAAATTTCCATTTTCATTTGAGAAAACTCATATCCGAATTGGCCCAAAAGAGCTTATAATAAATACAACCCCACAAAAAATCAAATTTGGCTAATCAGCATAAATATCACACTCAGAATCTGTGACGAAATTTACAAGCAGATGAACGCATTTTCATCTCATTGTCACTCTCCTAACATATTGAAACCAATTTCTATACATTTTTCGTGCAATAACCTCGTGCTTGTAATCCCCGCACTCACTATTTTGAATTAAATATCGGGAAAAAATTAAAATCTGTATAATGCGCGCACTGAAACTTTTTAATGTTGGTATTACAAGGCCACAGCTATATACCAATCTAGCAGTGGCAGGGTTTTATCGCACAATTAGAGTAAAAACGATTTATAACAGTAACTGAATATAACATGTATGAAATATTTATTCCATTGGAAGGCTACACAATAGTACATCAACAAAAAGTAAAAAGAAAATAAGTTAATGATACCTTCGCATTACGCAACGTCTCAATAATTTTTAGTGATCAATTTAAAACATTAAGTAAGTTATGTAGCAACTTTTACATCTGTTTCCGACCACTTTTAGTCCATCAATGTATCATAACTATCGTTTTCGTTGTGCTCTTCAACTTCCCGATTAACATGACTGCCCCATAAAGAGATGGTCCTCAGTTACATCCATTATATTAGCAATACCTGTCGCTTTGAAACTTTTGTCCATAATTTCCGCAGATATGCTACGCCATCCTTCGAGCATCCTCGTGGTTACCTCCGACAGTGAAGTAAGTTTCAATCTACCCATTGATGTCTTCTTATGGTCTGTTGTGGAAATCCAATCTCTGTAGCATTGGCGTTTTTATGTTAAAGGGCACATTGACTGCTATATCTAGAGGTCGCAAAATGCTAAAATTATGACAAGATCACAGAGTCCATCTGAATTCTAGTCTCCACTGGTTCTGTTATACCTATAATCCCGAAAACCATCCTGGATGAGGATAGATCGCTGTGACAGTAATTCCCCTAGCCGTCTCTCCCAGCCACATTTAATCCAGTCAATCAAGAGTGTATAGTTCACCTAACCATTTTCTTGGGCATGAACAATGATCCCAGGGGGAAATTTCTACTTTAGCAGTGTCTACCGATTGAAAATTACAAATAGAGGTACTTTGTGACCGTCGGCTGTAATGGTCAACATGACTGTACATCTCTGCTTTTCACAACTCGTACTACGGACTCGCACTGCTATATTCTCGAATGGATTCTCAGTTGTGTTTTCTGGCATATCAAACCATATAGAATATTTATCTGCCTTGCCTATTTGATATAGTAAATAATTGCGATGGTTTCTAAAGGATAACACACCCCTGTAAAAATTGACTATTTTATCTTAATATTCCTCTGGCGACCTTTGACAAATGGTTTTTCTTCGACCTATATTTTAATCACGTATTTTCATGAAACGGCATTTCCAGCCATAATTTACTTTAAAGTTCATGAGCGGCATATTCCAGGTCTGTTTTCTCTTGCACTATTTCCTAAAATTTTCATCAACATCAAACTTTCTTCCAGCTGCCCTTTTTCCACGTTCTAGTGCGTATTCCACAATATTTAAGTTGAAAGTTGTTGTGTAACTTTTGTACTTATCCATACTTGCATTTTTCGGCAACAGGGAAATTAAAAAACCCGTACAATGCCGATCTTAAATTAAAATGATGCTGAAGCTGTGAAAGTCGATGGCTGGGAAACAAAGTGTAAAACGGAAAATCAGAGATCGTACAATAATTAAACAATATGATACAAACGGAACTTATGATGCCTACTTTACATGTAATCATTGATTTAATACTTAGTATATTGGCATTAATAGCTTTAAAATCACCGCGGATATGTCGCTATTTGTGTTTCCAAATTTCATAATTTATCGTTATAAGATACATATTACAAATACGTTCGAACGGAATATTAAATTGATCACGCGTATTTGTGCGGCAAAAATAACGCGTGAATGTATTAGACCATGGGTCGGCAACATACGGCCCCCGAGAGCTGTTCATGAAGCCCGCGAAGCGATTATGAAACAATGGTCGGTGTAACTTAACAAAGACAATTTCATATATTTCAGTATAATTGTAGTCTCAAAACCCTTTCTGGTGAATTCTTATCGCTAATAAATTATTTAGGCTCGATTTGCACTAATATAAGACCATAGAATCTTTAGGTAACTTCTGAGGTAAACGGTAATCGGGCCCGCCGAAACTCTCTGACTTCCAATGCGGCCCTCCGAAGCATTGACAACTACGAATGTGTCCCACCATACAGAAAAGGTTGCCGACCCCTGAATTAGACTATACCGAATTCGAGTCCAACAATAGTCGTTGCAATGGCAAAACTCTCGTAATGAAAGATAAAAACTGCAAAATCGCCAGTATTTACGCAAAATTAGAAGAAATACGATCGATAAGCGAAATTCTACGATAAAAATTAGAATCTCCATTTCTTTCCCCAGAGAATAGTATAAATCCCGCTCCGATATTACAGTTCTAAGAAATTCTAATGTGCAATTGAAAATTGCACTGCACGATGGATTTCAGATTTCCCATGTAAAACAAATGGGAGGGAAAGTTCCTGGAATCGAACCTGGGACTTTTGATCGTCGCAACAAAAAATATCTTCAGGAGGTTGGCCCCAGCAGCAAAAGATTTTTAGCAAGTTTCATGGCAATCGTTCTATTGATTAAAAAGTTAATAGGGGGGGGGGGGAGATACACAGACAAACTAGTGCTTGTCATTTCCCGGATCTTTCACAACCCCGGGATTCAAAATTATAAATCCCGGGAATTTCCAATTCCAATAAACAATTTAAAAATCATTTAAAAAGAAAGGAAAAATAAAAATAAGGTTACCAATTGCTTGTTTATGAACCAGGGTTGAAATAAAACTTTTTAAAATTATAAAAAGATAGAATAAAATGAAAATAGTGTTACAACTTTTTTATGAACAGGTGAATCTTAAGTAATTTTAATCTAGCTTTAGGATTTTTTATTAATTCATTCGGGATATTTAATGTTTTAGTAGAAAATTATTCCATTTTATTTATTTGAACCTCGTATCAGGCAAAACGCTTACATATTGATGTTTAAACTATTGTAGGAGTCACCAAATAAGGCGGCTCCGAGAAGATGTGGCGTTGCCAGATATGGTTCCGATTAAGCGATGGGTACTCTTTTAAGGAGTCGTGTTTCTTTCGAGCCGGCAACTTTGCATTTCCATCGTTGCCACCTTCCAGCGGTTGACCAGTTGTAACAAGTTAATTCACAATGTAACACAGTGGTTTCCAAAGTGTGGGGCGCGCAAAGGATTTCTCATATATTTACTGTTCAAATAACCATCTAATCTTGAGACGTACAATATGCAGCAGCCAAATTCTAGCCCTCAATTGACTAGGACGTATCGTTTGCGTCCTTGTTTTTCTTAAGGCGGTTTTATTAATGGTAATTGTATGCCAAATAGGTATTGTTTATGAAGTGTAATTGAACATCGTATAGAGGGGGGTGCGAAGATCTTTTTCTTCGGTGATGTAACATAAGTTCATGACATTCCCCACGCGCGTCTTTAGTAGTTAAGTGGCATGCTCCTCTACTTGGTGTTCGAACTGACAATGCCGCATATTCTCGAAGCCGCCTTATTTGATGACGCGGACAATAGTGCTTGTGTTTTCCGGTTTTTAATCGCTCCCGGGACCCTGAGAAGTTCGAAGAAATTTGTTAAAATCGTTTACAAATATGGCTTACACGAATAAGATAAAAAATAATTTAAATTAGCATTTATTTATTGACCTGAAATTTGCTTATCATAATGATTGTAAAAATATAGTTACCAATACACACGATATGTAAAATAAAATAATAATTGAAACATGTATATCATTAATATACATTTCTCGCATAGATACAAAATCATATCGGCAACAGTGTTCTAATACTTATTTCCTATTAGTAATTGATTTATAGTAACTTTTAAGAAAACATAACGTGTTCACACTACGATCACTCAGTGATGCGCATATTTTGGTAATGAAAAGACCAGCTGCAGTTTATGAGAAAAACCTGAACTTTGATACCCCAAACAGTTTATCAAAATATGCTCAATTTGGGAGACAATCTGTATACAGTGTCAACCTACACTCTATAGCGCAGTGGTCTTCAGCCGTTTTTGTTTTCGTCTAAATTATTTTTTAATATAAATTCACCAATACAGGTTTATAATTAGAGAATATGGAAAACGATTCAGTTGAATTGTAATTGGGTATACTATAAACGTAAAATCGGGGACATTTACATATTATCCGAACGTAAAATTCCTGTCGTAAATTTGAGGAAAGCGGAAAATCGCGGAAACGGAAAATCCTTTAAAATTTATCATTGTTCCTATGGACCAAACACCGGGACCGAAAGAAAAATGCGTAAATTCGAGGACAACGTAAAATCGAAGCTTCACTGTGTATATTCCCACGAGAATGCAAGCATTTGTGAGTGCTCTATATAAATTTCTTCCTTATTATTGCATTAGAAGTGAAACTAAGCAACTCGGAAACAAAGAGAGTTTTAGTGATCCCTTTAGGAACCGCACGGACGATAAAGGCTAGATAGCAAAATTCTCTTTATGATATACTGGGAATTCCCGGGATACGGGAAACCCATTTTACCCACGGGATCCCGGGATGACAAGCACTAATACTGACACAGCGACTAAACTAGAAGCCTATTTACATTCTGGAAAGTAGGCTATAAATCAGCTTAACCTCCTAAGTGACTTATTCGACTATAGCAGCGTATATAATCCTACCTGAGAGCGCTATAGACGCAGGCGCGTCTATAGCGTCTACCGATTATATATGTATGTATATATATATATATATATATATATATATATATATATATATATATATATAATACTAGCGTAATTGCCCGTCAAATATAACGGGATTGTTGTAAATGTATTCCGAATATATTTGATTTTGATAAGAAAAAATCAGTAAGATATGCTATGATTTGGTTTGGCTTGCATGCACAATCAAATCACTGTTTTTGAAAGCTATCTTTGTTTTAATTATATTGTTTCAATAATTATTCACAGAGAAGTTTTGAATTTTTTTCTGAAAATTGACTTTATTTAAAGAAATTTAAACAAAAGTCATAAATTGTCATTTTTTCAATTCTATTAGAAACTCGATTTGAAATATTTGCTGTATTATCATTTAAAGAAATCCATTGAAAATTACGTTACCTATATTTAGTTTTATGAATTCTCACTGTTTGGTAATGGCGCATGATTTGGTAGTATAAATGTTTTTATAATAAATTATAATTTAATATTGTTATTTGTACTGCAGCTACTTTTAATCCTATAGTGGAGACTCGGCTAATTCCGCAGTACGGGTAAATCCGCAGTACATTTAGGTCTATTTCGACTTTAGTTCAGTAATTGGAAATATTTACGGCAGTCTTCTGCACTACTTAAATCATGGTTGACCTTGAAATAAAATTTGAGCCTGATATTTTACGCGTCGGTATTTCAAACTCGATGTGGCTGTACAGTGCTAGGACTTGTTACTGTGGTGCGTTGATTAATTACCAATGCATTTCCTTGCAAAAGTTGGGTAAGTTTAGTATCAAATGGAAGCGAAATTGTTAAAAAAACTTTTTTAATGGTTTTATTTTACTACCTATGTTCTATGCTTTGTGAAAGCATTATCTAGGAAAGGCTATCTCTTAGCGATTTTGAGGTGTTACGCTGCATGGTCTCTTCTTTCGAGCGACGAACAACAGAAATACATTGCTTTTTAAGCGTATATTATAAAAGAATGTATTCTTTGAAGGACTGCTAAGTTTTGAGCAACAAGTTATTTATTTCACCCAATATTTATTTGTTTTACGGTTTAGTACTGCGGAATTAGCTGAGTCTCCCCAACAAATGTTACATACTTTCTTTTTCTACATTTCTGCTCATTCCCATTCTCTTTTCCTTCCTCCCCTTAAAAACTTAATGGATTCAGTAAATGTGTTATACCCATGTATAAAAGTCTTATCCGTGTTAAAGCACTAAATTGCTGCATTTATTATGAGGTCAAGAATAGAATACAACAATTGAGACAACAGTGGTCCAATATTAATAAAATGCGTGAAAACGTGAAAAAATCGTATTAAAACGTAATTTTTGGAGATTTTCGAAAGAGAATAAAATATTTCCCTTCGCATAACTAAGTTAAATAACTCATCCTTGAAATATTTTAAAATTTAAACGAAAAAGGTCTGCATGCCAAGGAATGCCTTTTTGCGTGATTCATATATGCAATGCGATTTTATAACTCCGGTTAATTATAAGATGCACAGCAAAAAAACTATAAAAATAACTATAAATATAGTTAATTACAAAAAATTTCAATGTGAAGTCAACTGAAAAGAAATTAATGAAAAACACGATTTTAATTATAAAAAATTCGGACGCCCACTCTCTCTCGTACTAAAGCATTAAAAGCACGCTTTCCTTATGCATGTAGTATAAGTACGACAATACAATTTTTAGGTTTAACAATGACACGGTCGGCAAGGGAACATCGTTAAAAAGCTAAAAATTTTCCAATAAATGTGATTTAAACGTATAACTTGAGCGATTTCGAACCGAAGGCAAAAGTCGATGATAAGAATAAGAATCTATGTTTATTTTTCTTTAAAATGGTCCCTGTACAAAGATAGTAGGTCAATTACTTCTAATTTAATTTTGCAAAATAAATAAAAGCCTGCAGGTGAAAAAAGGGATTTTTAAGTATTCTCTTATGGGGATTTGTATAGAGCGTTCCGGCGGACGGACCAAACAACGGACGGACAGAATAAGAATATTATATATATATATATATATATATATATATATATATATATATATATATATATATATATACAGATTGAGTCAAAATTATGTATAGACACTTGGATATGCTCTATCTCAGAAATTTTATTGAGTAAACATGAACAAAAAAATTTTTCAAATACATTAGATACATAGAAATGTAATACATTACAGAAGTTACGTCAGATGTTCAAAATGTCCGCCACCAGCACGCATACATGAACAGCATCGTTCCTCATCAGTCCAACATATGGTGGTGTACATGTCAGATGTAATTTTGCCTGGTTCCTGTTGTATTATTACCCACCAACCCTGCAAGGTTTGTGGTTTATGAGTATACACTTTATCTTTTAAGTATCCGGTGTAAAGGGAGTGAGGTCTGGAGACCTTGGGAGGTATTCAAAAGCATTCCCCATGCAACCTATCCACCGTTCAGGAAATTCAGTATCCAGATAGGCACGGACTTTAGAGTGAAAATCTGGAGGTGTACCATCCTGTTGAAAGTACACCAAAGTATCTGCGAACTTATTTCTTTTACAGGAACTGCATCATTAATTAACAATTCAATATCACTCTGCCCAGCAACAATATCATTAAATCAGTAAGGTCTGATTATCCCACAAGAGGAGAGTCCCATCCACACACTGGCAGGTTAGCATCTTTCTGTAGAGTGAGGTGTGGATTGTCACTGGCCCATTAAACACAGTTGTAACAATTCAAATGACCATTTAATTTGAACGTGGCTTCGTCTGACCATACGGTTACATCCTCAAAATCACCAGCTTCACCTTTCTTCTGAAAAAATTGTATTCATCGATCAGGATCATCTTCCTGTATCGCATGCAATAGCCGAGGTATGAAAGGTTTGAACTTTGTGTCCTTTAAGATTCTCATAACAACTCAACTGACTCAAACGCAGTTCTCGGGAACACAGTCTTGTTGACTTCTTTGGTGGCTAGTTGTATGCACTTCTAACGGCTTTATTTTTTCGGCACTTCTTGGCGTCCTTTTCCTCCCACAGCTTTCCTTATTGATGTTGTGAACAGTTCCATGCTCTTCAAATTTATCACGGAGGTAGGTTATTCTTAGATGTATTGGCCCCTTTGTCCCATAATGACATTCCCATACATGCTGAACCTCTTGAACGTTTTTATACTTCCAGTACCATTTTAGAATGCACTTCCTTTCATCAAGTGATAGTTGATTTTTCTCCATATCAATGGGTCACCAGTAAATCTGCTACATTTTGAAAAGCTAATTGTTTATTTTAACTTTAAAATGTACAAAATGTTTTTCAAATTAGTCATGCTATCTACAAAATATGACTATTTAACGTGTTTATACATATAATATATATAATTTGTATTCTTTCCACAGGCAGGTTCACCACACTATCCAACCTCGGGGGAACACATAACTAGACATGGTAGGATTCGATTTAAATCGATATATGCCGGTAACATCGAATTCATAATTTTAAAATCGACAAAGATAAATTGTCGTCGATAAGTGTCGATATTCCACAACTAAATTTTCTATAAAATTATTCGTCAGAATTTTTTAAATTTCCTTTATCACACTCAAATTTGATATATTTTAGCTCCAAACGTCAATAATAAAAGAGAAAATCGGCATTTGTCATATCAGACAGCCACACTTGATTCGGTATTCCATACCCTTTCTAAGATCTCTTACGTCTTAGGGATCTAAATATAAGATATCTCTTAAATAATGCATTATATGGGAAAATGTTTCAAACAAAGGTTGTAGAAAATTAAATTTCCTACAACCTTTATTCTGATACATTTTTACATTTATCAAATATTAAAGCACATATTTCAAAATAACGGATAAGTGACAAGAATAAACACCCACTTCCGGTCGACCGACTTTTACTAAAAACTAATCAACACTTTTCCCTTTCCCTTGACTTTTATAAAAATGTTTAATATAATATTTCGCGATGACCTGATTAATAGTTTTTGAATTAGAGCGCCGACAAAAAAGCTATCACACACACACACACACGGACAATCGAGAAAATGGTCAAAACGTGTTCAGGGGACCTCAAAACGTGTATTTCCGTTGACATCTCGAAGTCGATTTTTTTCATGGATACAATACTTTGCCCTATACTACGTATATGGAGAAAGTAAAAAGAAACGACTTTAATATTATAATTCAGAATGGGTTTTTAGACGTATACTTTTCCGTCTTGTTGAAAAATCGACGCTTATCGACGACTATTCATTTTCGTCGATTTTGAAAATGAAAATATCGACGTTTATCGATTTAAATTGAATTTTACCAAGCCTAATTATAACTACAGCACTTAAAATCCAACAAGACTCTGGCCCCAAAATTGTCGAATAAAAGGTTCACATTTTGTTCATTAGTCTGTCGAGTGTTTAGGTTAAGATGGGAGTGCGATAATTATATACACTCGAATAATTTCGTGGTACAAAAACCATTGTCACAATGGCGTACGAAAGGTGAGGGGTTATGGATGTTAGAAATCCCCTTTTCATGAAGCATTCGTAGGAAAATATCCCTTACATGATATTGCGTAATAAAGTTATGCACGCATTCTTTCATACAATGACGCGTAAATGGCGATGTCATCATTGAGAATACTGTTGTTAGCTATCTCAGAAGTTAGCAGCACCAAGCTTCTCTAAAGAACTGTCGAGTTTGTCTTGTGGTCAAAAACAAATTTAAGAATAAGCACGTAAAATTAAAAAAATTGAAAAAAGTACCTATCTCAGGTATTTTTAATAGCAACAACGTTATGAAAAGCCAGACGCACATGTCGGCTACAATGCAGCCGTCTTCAGTGGAAATTCACCAAAAGTAGATTATAAAAAGAACACGTGTGTCGGTATTTCTGTTGTTTTTGTTCCCTACTCACAAATCCCCCTATTCCGCACACGCATGAAAGAATTCCGACGCACCTTTTCTTTTTAGAATACACTTTCAGTGAATTACCACTGAAGACGGCAGCATTGTGGCTGAAATTCGCATCTGGTTTTTATAACCCAACTATGAACTCATCCTCTCACTCACATTACATGGAAGCTTAAAAACTAAGCGCGCACTTGATTTTTAGCCGCCAATAAAAATACAACGTGCATCAATCAGGATTGCGTAATATTATATTTATTCAACTAACATTTAGCACAAAACATGCTGTCGAAAAAGTTACTTTCAAACTTCACTGCATTTATCTATATATGCAGTAGAGAGCGTTTGAAATAATCCAAAATAGGTATACACGCATGGGAAACTTAGGTGACTGATGGCGTAATATTGTCGTCTGCGCTAAGTGAAAGGTGGTTTTCTTAATGCATAAATTATTTTTGTGAATTTGAAAACTACCAACCTTGGAATAAAACTTTTAACCTTCCGTTGGCATGTTGAAAAGGCAAAAATAGCATTTATACGCTAGCTGTATAATGCTATTTTCTCGGCAAGTTCTACCGGGGAAAATTTTCATCTCTGCGTTGGAAGTAACGAACATAAATGAGCTGGTAGATAATGATATGCATAACCTTATGAACTCAGGCTCAGACATGTTTAACATTCATCAATAGCGAATGGCAAATGAAAACACGAAAGTCAGATTCTTGTTAGCGCTAATTATGTTTCGTATTTCTAGTTCGGCCTATTCCTTCAAACATTCGAGCAATTTCAAAAGAAAAATACGCGGCGGATGTGAATAATGCTGACGTGTAAGAATTTTAAACATAAATGGCCACTGTCTATTAACGAGAAAGCACATGCTAAAAATAGGCACTTAAGAAAAACTTAGCAAATATTCAGTTTAAACATAGAAAACCGAGGGCGAATAGCAAAATTTGCTCGTGATTGAAGATCACCCGATAAAATAAACACAGAAAATCATCATGACCATTTTTTAAATATTACTATTAACCAAGACAATTTTTATCATAAATCAACAAATAAAATTGCATTAAAATATGGCGATAAGTTTTGTACGGAGAATATTCCAGAGAGTATAAATTTTTATTCAGGAATGAGTACTCGCCAAAATAACGATAGAGAAAAGTTTAGTTGTATAAGAACTCAACTTTAAGGATAAAAAAACTGTAATTTGAAAGGGAGAGAACAGTAATCAGACCCAATAAATGTAAAAATAAGATGACTTTAAATCACACGCTGGAGACAAGGTAACGAGGTAAGAAGTTGACGGCTGAAAATGATGTGTTAGGGCGACAGGAATTCGCTGCATTGATAAGATTGATGGAGAATCGTGATGAGAGGTAAAAAGTTAAAGATCTTCCTGATGCATAGAGAAGGAAAAGGATGATGTAGGCGAAATGCATGAAATGATTAGTCACTGTTTCCTTTTATATTACCATCGTGATATTCCACAAGATGATTTTTTAAACAGCACTTTTTATCCCTAATGACTTTATTTCTCCAGGGTGTATACGGATTTTTATATTAGGATATCGTTGCTGTTAAAGTTAGCATTACATTTTCGGAAGATAATGCTGCTGAAATTCTGTTGATTATTTTAGAAGTTAGCACAAGCAGAGTCAAATAATAAATTACCATCTTTGAATGTTACATGTCTTTTGTCTCTTCTGTATAATTCTGTCAGCCTTAAAATATAATCATAATTTTCCATGACTAGTGTTTTTAGGTGTTTTTTATTATTTATAATTTACTAGCTGAAACGCCCGGCTTCGCTCGGGAAAGAGTTTTCTTTTAAGTAACACACGATTATTATTATTTTTATTGATATATCACTTTTGATGTCATATTACAATAAAACTAATAAAAATTCTAAAATTTACTTAATTTCGCTGTTGGGTAACCCAAGTTTACCAAAAGTTCCCGATTCCTTAATTACGCAAGGATGTTTACATTAACATTTACTATATTATGTATTGTATTGTAAAGTGTTATCATTAATATAATTACGCATTAACATCTTACTTAATATTCACATGGGTAAATACACCGAAGCCTTTAAAGCAGCAATAAAATTATGTGGATTATGTCAATACTATTAGCCAAAACGTAAACAATAAACAACATCTTCATTACCGAAATAATGTAAGTAGATGATTTATGTTGCGATAAATCTTTCAATGTTAATGGTAAAAGATAACAATGTTCTAATATTCCTTAAAAATCATTTGAGTCATTTTAAAAGTATTTATAGACTATATTTAATCCATTTGTACCCTTTATCTTGGCGTTGGCTATTCTTCCTCTACGGCGCGCCACGGCGTGGATTTTCCTTGCATTAATCTTTACGTGGCTATCTCCCTTTGAAGAGGACAACAATTAAGAAATTTAGCTTTGTTGCCGCCTGGAAAATGTCAATAAATTTTGCGCTTAAAGGATAATTTCGAACGATTTAACATGCAATACGATAAAACATTAACAGAATTAAAATATTCTGTCTTTCTTGCGTAAAATAAGCCATTTCTCGTGATCGTAAGTTAATATTTAGGTATATTTATATCCACATCAGTGAAGGGCTGCACGGCATTTTGGGGTTTCTCCACACCATTTCCCATGCATTCTTATGAAAATAGTATTTTGTTGACCCCATGGGATATAAGAGACCCCACGGTCTGCAAACCTAGGCCATGTTCTTCCTTTGGTCCATAGGATGGCCCATGAAACTTTTGAAATCGATAGCTTCAACGGTGTAAAAACGTATAAAGAACATACATACATACGCGCACACACTCTAAAATACTTATAAGATAACAAATCGTAGCTTTTTATGAACTTAAAAATAATGAACCATAGCAATAGTTTCTCTTTTTTCCATCAGATTAAAGAAAGGTACTGTAACTCGGCTCGATCATAATTTCCCAAGATTTGATGTCGATCGCCAATTCATAGCACCAATAGGTATACTTGCATCGCTATGGAATCATAAAAGGAATTAGTATTTTCCCAGGGCAAAAAATCCTGGAAAGGTTCATGAAAGATAGCGCAACGTTTTCCGACGAGTTATATATTGATTATTGGCAGGGACATGCATTCTATTGCGGTATAAATTGAATCGTTGATTGGGCGATATAGAGTGATAAATTATAAAGATTTAACAGAAATGTCAATACTCTCTGAGATATATTTCATCCGTTATCAACCGTAACAGGCGAGGGTCAATTTAACTTATTCACCTCCAATCGTTTACTACGCTTTTCCATTTTACGTTAACTACTTTGTTTCATGGACTGTCCAACCGAAGTGAACTCGATTTATCATTAATGAAAAATACATCGCCAGATAAACTTACTGCAAGTGATTCACGCTAGATTCGCGAAAAGGATGTTTACTCTCCGAGCGTTCAAGTCTCCGCCGATCCGCCGTTTCGCAAGAAGTCTTTCTGTTTTTTTTTCGCGTACTTGCGTAAAGTAGGGATAAACACGCCGAGCAGTCTAATAATCCTGTCTAATGGAATATTTCCTATCTTTATTTATGCACCGACTACGACATTCATATTTTCAATTAAATCCCTCTCTTAAGTCCTTCACGCTTCGTCGACCGGCATCAAGATTTCGAACGCGGATGAATATTCATGTTTAAACGGAAAGAAACTCTTATATAGATTACTATTTCCTCCGACATCACTTATTAGTTTCGCAGATACGAAGGTAACCGCTCCCGCGTTATTACCATCCTAGGAAAATTTTCAATCGACCGCCCATAAGCAGTCATACAAGCCGCACGAAAAAAACGACTTTCGATTCTTGAGGTCATGAAATAAACATGGGCGGGTCCAGATTTATCGTTTCCCTCCCAAAGCTTTGTTCGACGAGCCATTTTTCCAAATTGCACGTTTTGTTTAAATATGCATGCGTGCGCAAGGTGTAGGGGAGGAGACCATCTCACTTGAAAACTATTATAAAGATCGTGCGAGAGAACGCGGCTCATCTGGGCGACGTCCTCGCCATGGATTAAATCTCCGAATGCTCTCATAGGAGTGGGTGGAAATGGAGAGAGAGAGAGGAAGGGTAGAGGGTGGGGGAGGGAGGGAAACGGGAGGGGCGCGTAAATGGAGGATATTAAAAAAAGGGGCGATGAGATGGTTGTTTGCACTGACCCATTGCGTGCACCTGGAAGCCATGTTCCCGGCAGACCAAACAAGAGGTTCCTTGACCGGAAAGCATCTCCCCTCTCAACCTCTATCACATTGCTTACTTACCTTTTGTCTGCCTCCATTCGCCCTCCCTCTTCCTCCCCGTATCCTCCCTACGCACATACTACACACGCACGTTCCTCTCATCCCTAATCCTCTCTCTCTACTCTCCGCATCTGCCTCTCTCATCTTTTCTTCTTCCTCCCTTCCCTCTTATCCTCTCTCTACAACATCGCTCTTGCTTTACCTTCATCTCTTTTATTACCTTCGCCATTTTTCCTCTTCTTTATTCGTGATTTTTCATGCCCATTTCTACTTCAACACTCATGTTTTCTCTTCGTTCCCTTGTCGTTGCTTCCACTTCCAACGAGTTTTGATCACAGCGTAGAAAAACTACACTAAAACTATAATTTGTTCCTTCAAATTGTTTATCTTATATTTTAGGCATGATATTAAACCTAGTTACGGTTGTCTTAGTCAATTTCAACAAATTATTCTTTTTTTATTTTCTCATTTTTCCCTATTCCTCCATTTTCGTAATTATTTCCGTTCGCATATTTCACTGCAAATCTTTCCTTTCACTCTCCTCTTTTATCACTACATCTTATTTCCTTTTCCGTGTTCATCACATTGCCATCTTATATTTCTCCCTCTCTCATTATCATTACTCCCTTATATCTGCTTACCGCCACTGTTCAGATGATAAACAGATGTTCTTTGGAAGAAGGTAACAAGAATCCGTATTCATCTTTTGGACAAGGACTATGGTAAGATGAATCACGCTGCATAAAACCTCAAGTCGTGGAATATCTGCAGCTACAATGTTTAAGGCCCTCACCTCCAATGTGTTGCGTCTATTTTACGCTTTTCTTCTAGCTATCATTCGCGAATTAATTTCGGGATACTTGCCTTACTTTTATCCAATGATATACCCCTCTCTTATTCACAATTATCATAATCAGGGGCGGCCAGAGGAATTTTGTCGCCCCGGGCGAGATAACACTCCAGCGCCCCCCTCCGTTAATGTTCGTTAAGATATTTACAAAGTACATGTTACTTTTTTATCGCTCTGTAAAAATTATTGTTATTGGAAAATTAAAAGGAATGCCACCAAGATTCTAGCCTGTTCCTTGAGATAAATTAATATCCAATATTTATTCACTTGCAAGTAATACATAGATAAATGAACGGGATAGCGTCCCCAAAACTTTGGCGCCCGGGCAGCCGCCCGGCTCGCCCGTACCTCGAGCCGGCTCTGGTCATAATATTTCATAAATTCAAAAATAAACTATTAAATACAATAAAATTGAAAAAAGCACATCACAGGCTTATTCTTGAACTTGTTTTCAGCTGTAATACGAGCTCGATAATTCTCTGGCGAATAACATTTAATCTGTATACTTTTCCCAAAGCAATCACCTCTAACTCTTTCTCTCTTCCAATTCTTACGACTCATATTCATATATTCCTAATTCATAATATCTTCCCATCGCATAAACTCACGTGTGGGGATGATCCTCTATCTTTTTCATTCTTTATCTTCCTCTTTCATATTTTATTCGCATCTGTCATTTATTTTCCAAAAATCCATGTTTTATAGATCAAAGGATGCGCATTTGCTATATGCTCTCGAGTTCCTCAGAACGTTCAAAACTCTGGCCAAATTTCGCGTATCCGCCGGTGTTACCATGGGGATCTAGATTATAAAAATATTTTGGACCACTTAAGAACTTGGATCCGAGTAAAAGACTTGGGAATAATGTCTGAGTTTTCGGATCACGATTTTCTTGATTTTTCCTCCCTTTCTCGACGTTCATCTTATAATATCCATTTCTCACTTCTATATATTCCTCTCTCTCTCATTATTCTCTCATTCTCCCTTCAATCCCACGCTGGGTAATCTCCTTCCATTTATCTCTTCCAACCCGATCCAACCTTTACCCACCCTCCGACCGCTGTTTCCCTTCCCTTCCGTTTGCCCATATGGCGCTCGCGCAGGGAAATGATTTCCACTCAGCCATCCGTCCGAGTAGAAGACAAACAACCCTTCCTTCCCTTTGCCCATTGGAGGCGGTAGAGGTGAACAGCGAAGAGGGAGATCTGAGGGTCGGACGAGAGGGATTTGATTTTCCTGCGATATGTAGACGCCGAGAGAGGAAGGAATTGAAACCATTTAAGGAAAAATATCCACGAGTGGACGGTTGGAATGGGCTTCGTTTCGGAGGGGAAATGATAAATTTCCACGCCAAATATGGACAGGTATCGGATGATTTCTCCCGATTCGTGGGGATGAGGCAAAAATCTTTTAATATGGAGTGTAAATATCGGCTGTCGTCTTATGGGCAATTTGTTGTACACGCTGAATTTTCGACCGTTTCAATCGACAGTAGAGATATTAAATGCACCAGATATTTCTACAATCATAAATTTCCGTTTTAAGTGAGCCATATTTTAACAAACGAGCGCTGTAATTCATTAAAAATCGTATCATAACTACCTCTCAAATAACAAAAAAGTCAACTATGAAAACAAATATATCAAAAGGTTACGTATCTCAATAGTTAAGCGTCACGAATATCTCCTTAATAGTGTATATAGGAGAAATTCTTTCTGTTTTCTCACCACATACGAGCTGTGACTTGGAAATTTGGCGTATTATTGAAATAAAATATTAATTATTTTTTCAAAAATGAAGTCTTCAAAAGATTCGTTTTAAGAACAAAGTTGTCATTTATGCATTGATGTGTTTGTAATCTTTATACTTTTTCTAATATTTATGTTCGATATTCAGAGTAAAATAAAATAAATAAGCTTATTTCATGCTATGAGATTCCCAAAGTAATCGTTAATGCACGGAAAAATCTGAGACGACTAAATACATTCGCTGGCCAGCGCGTGGAAAGGAAAAGCACATTATAATTGCACCTTCGTATTATAAATCCACCATGAATATACCGTTGCATCACACACATTCCAATTATTTCTTAAATCACGCTCTAACTTTACAATTCATGAAACATGGTCGCTTGGAAAAGCCATTTGCAACGTGTCGATACTGACACTTACGTAAGACTTATCTACTCACAGCCTCATACTGAGTTCTGATGCAATGGCAGAGTGGAACCTTGGAAGTTTATACCACGAGGTAATGGCCCTTGTCAGAGTCGCGAACATTCATTCGTTCTCATTGCTATCTGATGAACCTAAATAGCGAATATAATATTTTGAAACCTAAAATAAATTGCAAGACGACTCTAGTAGAAGTCTTGAAGTCTGTGTTTATGGTGGTATTGATGTGACATTAATTATCAGGTAGCTACCTCATTAAAAGTAACGGTTCATATTTTTATAATTCCAGCCATTGAATTAGATAAAGTCTATGATGAGAGAAAGTAACGATTAAAGATTAATAATATTAAAAACTGATCCCATGAACTGGATGGGAGTTCGGATCACCAATTTAGCAGTCAGCTGTGAGAATAATTTAAACTATATCCCGTAACTATGGATTTATTCTAGTTATTAAGTTTACATAGAAGAGGCGTTCAGTAATACTTAATTCTGCATTCTCAGCAAAATTGAAGCTATGTATCCGCTTAAAACTAACCGTACTAAAGCAACATTGCTAAGCTAAAACTTAAAACACAAGAACAAAATCATTTTGAAAATCATTTACTTGTTCAGGAGAGAAGATAGGTCCTACGTCGGCATGTAAATTAAAAAGCCTATGCCTAGGAGGTAAAATGAATCTTAGTATATATAGCCTTACGTGACGAAAATTTCAATGAGCGAGCAACAAATACTTTTCATGTCATCAATATATTTTACTTAGATTGCAGAAATGAAGTTTTAGAAATAATATTAATATTAATAAGAACTTAATTGAAATGGTATGATTAGAGATCGTTTATAGAAGTCGTTTCAAGAGAAAAATGTCGACGCTGAAATGGGCACAACATCCCATAACGAGGATAATGAATACTGCCGAAAGTAATACTTATAAAATTACTGCAAAAATATGAAAATTATCCACATTTGCATACTAAGCGGTGGTAAGTATCGAAAAATGCTGATTTACACGCGACATTACCGTAATAACTCTTGATTATACGATGAATAACTAGACGTTGTTAACTGAATTGGTAGATTGTCATGAAGGCCGATGTTTAGACGTTGGTGTAGCGACCTTACTTGAGCACTGCGACTGAAAACAAAAACAGCGTCTCTCATTAGTAGTTTACGTGTTATTTACTTAAGCTTATACGCCTGAGGGACGCACAGACATGAGAGAACTCGACGAAATTGATAATCACGAAGAAATATACGGGGTGGTCTGAATTAAACTGTTGCCCTTAGGTTTGGCATAATTTCCCCGTTGCCCTTTTCGTGCCCGCAAATT
This sequence comes from Tanypteryx hageni, assembly GCA_028673005.1. Classification (NCBI taxonomy): domain Eukaryota; kingdom Metazoa; phylum Arthropoda; class Insecta; order Odonata; family Petaluridae; genus Tanypteryx; species Tanypteryx hageni. The sequence continues at coordinate 35,542,393 of CM054115.1, forward strand.
TTTCGGTAGCAACAACTTCTTTAGAATTTTAATTTCGCGATAAGCACGACGCCGCAGCCTGCGGCCACAACCAGCACTGCCATTACGTCACGTTAACCGAAAATTTAAAGTAGCTTCTCGAAATCACAGAGGCGACATAAAAGAGGCAAAAGCTAGCAACCAGAAGAACCCAGCAATTCCAGCCCGTGGGGAATATAAATTATATCTTAAGGGCATACCCACTATTCTAAAACGTCGGGTTAGAACATGGAAGCGTCCCTCTGAGGCGGTGCTGGAAGGAGGAGGATGAGGGAAACGGGGTAATGGTTAGGAGAGAGGATAGGGGAGGCACGTAGGCAGCCAACACCTTTGCGCATTTTCTCCAGTGTTTTGTTTCCGCAAAGGGCCAATCGGGATTCAATTAGGAGAAGGGTCGGTTTGAGGAGGGAAAGAGAGGGAAGCGTATGGTTGAGGGAGCCACCTACCTACCTTCTAGCGGCCATTAAAAAAATACGGGGGTCTTCGCGTTCGCAACCGGAATGCCAAATGAAAAGGGCTTAATGTATGTCATTGCGTGGCGTCTGGTTTAGGTTGAGAACGTCTTCTGGAGGGTACCTGCTGTGGAGGCTGGAGGATGGACGGCGGCCTGGGTACGGCCCGTGAGTGTTGCTCGGGAATGACACATGGGCCACGTCTTGAAGGGTTTAAGAGCTTCATTAAACTTAAAGACTCTGCGAGAGAGTAAGATGGAGAGAAGGAAACGACCCCATGCGCGTGATTCTTTCTAAAGAATTAAGGAAAGATACAGCGCGAACAGAGGGCATTTAGTCGGAAGGCAACCGGTAGAGAGCCTGTCTCCTTCAGAAACTGTATCCCTTACGCCGAAGCCATAATGCAGGAAAGATGGTGTACTTTTTATGAAAAAATCTCTATTTCGGTAATGTTTTTGTATTTAACACGGATTGAAATGTGTTTCTTCGAGAGTACTATTTTTGAAACATGGAAGTAGCATAAATAGATAATACATGTTATTACAATATTAAGCACGTTGTCAGATAATTTGTGTACATACTGCGTCATTTGCTTAAATAAACAAGTTCCATCCTTCTTCGTACGGTATAAATATAAGTCTTTTAAAATAAGCGTTAAGATATTTGTAAGCAACTCCGTGGGTGACATTTTATCTAAAATTTCTCCGATGTCTGTAATAAGTGACCAATATGTTGCGAACTAGACTATCAAAACGAGCAAATTTTATTATAAGTTGAGTTGTAACACGGGTAATTTTTAATGAACATTAAGCCAAATGTCAATGTGTCTGCAGGTGAGGAAGATTTTCTTTTGGCCGCGGAATTTTCGCTGTAATCGCTCTCAATTTCTGACGAACAAATATCTTCCGATAGTCTCGTTACTGTGGCCGTTAATGGCCGCACAAATAACAGGATCTTTCTTATTCAGAAAAGTGCGATTCTATCCAGAGATCCTTTACCGTGAAATCTTATGTGAGATGGAACAGGAAAAACTCACTCGGATCAAGATCAGTGCCGTAAAATTACCACCCAGAAGATTGGCGAAAACCGATTGATAAACTAATTTGGATGCATGTACGCATGACTGCAGGTGGTCTGGCATATATTGGACGGGATACGCAAAATTTCAAGGGATTCAAGTCGCTTTAGATCCATTAAGTTCCATGAATTGCGGACCAGTAACATGCATTACGAACAAATGATAGACCGAGCCGAGAAAGTGAGGACCCATTACAAAAAAGACACAAACGTGATCCTAGGAAGCCATAACAATTTCAAGGACGGCCCCTCGCGAAAATTTGCAACCGGTAATAACCAACCTTTTACAGCGGCGGTCTATTTGCATAAACAACGGTTGCGTCTTTTTCCTTTCCATGCGTAATCATCTATCTTACGCATCCATTACCTCGACCTTTGGAATATATGCTCCCTTGCCTCGCCTCGTTCCACGTGTGGCGTGTGTGTGTTAGACGCATTTAAATGTGCTCTTCAAACGGTCTTGCGAAACACCTTAATGGCTAATCTCATCAAGTTTCTACGTTAGTTCCTGGCGTCTTTTCCCCGCACTTTTCATCGTCCGCGATATATACATTTCCTAGTTCCATTTCGCAGACCTTTCGGATGATCACGCGCATCTTGCGAGATTGGTTACCTTCAAGTTCTTGTTATTTCTCCGCCATTTTCTCATCATAGTTCGCAATCGCTCAAATCTTTATGTCTTTATGGAGCGTGGCTATTTCTTTTCCTTTCCAACCAATTATTAGAGGAAATTCTCTTTTTTTCAAAAGCTCGAAACAAATAAATGATCGGATGAATTTTTATCGAAAATTGCGCGATCACTCTCCGGCTGAGACGGGGCCAATGAAACGATTACACGAGTCCTTAAACGTCCTGCCTTATGCTATTGAACACATCATTTTTCGACCCGCATAAATCATCATTCGGACCCGTTTTAAAAGAGCGCCCCGATATTTTTTCCCTCGAAACCCTTTTCAAAACAGAGATAAAGGATTAAGCTTTCTCGTCAGCACCTCTGTTGGGGCGAGAATGTTGATAGTTGAAAAAAGGAGGGGACGCTTTATTATTTTATTCCTCTCGCATCTTGTCGGCGTATTTTGGACGCCTCGTTATTTTTTAACCTAAAATGCACAAGATCGGGACCAAGCCTTTCCACGGTAATTTAATGTTTAGAAAAAAAAGATCCAGAAAAAAACTTTAAGATGAGGATGCGAGTTAATTCTACAAGAAAAAATTCATGAATGCCAAATCATTTGTTTATCGCACATGTAAAGAATCAGTCTAAATTGAATCAATTTGTATTTGGCCTCATCTCTTTTTAAACTTGAATGTACAATTGAAGAAAAGCTAGTTATTAATGAGAATGAAATGGCGGATTGTCTCTGCTGATGGAAATTACGAATTAATAAAAATCTTGAGAGAAATGGTTTCTCTTATGCACTGCAATAACTATTCCCTCCAGACGGTATTCATTAAAGGAAATTGAAAGAGCTTAAAATCTTAGTTTCCTTCCTGCTTCGAATATTAATCTGGTAATAATAATCAAATATGCCATTCATAGCTAATATTAAACGAAATTAATACGCATTAACGTTCTTATATTTCACATCAGTGAGGACAAAATGTATCGTGTGAAGAGTGTTGCGCAAAATATCCCGAATTATACGGCACAAAGTAAAATATTTACAAAAATTCCCCATGCTTTACTTTAATCGGTGATTTCCCACAAACAGTTATCTTACCAAATAAAAAGAAATGTTTTATTCAAATGATTTTGGATAGTTTTTTCTGTTCTATGCGAAGCAAAAGAGTTAGATTTTACAAAATAGCTAAACAAAACACAAAGAAGCCAAGCTCCACTCTCGATCAAGTTAGCTCTTTTAGCAATAAAACGAATGAGGTATGTATTTCAGGTTATAAGTGGCCGTCTTTAATGGCAAATTAACGACTGTTGTTTTTAATAGAATGTTCAACTTGTTTAAGCAACCTTATATGGTATCGAATTCAAAACCATAGAATGAAATCGATAAATCATGCATGAATTCTTCGATTTTAAGAAGAGCTCTATGAAAAATGCGTTTCCTTGGGATCGCGTTCAGCAACATGCAACATTGCCCACAGCACTGAAACAAATTCTTAATGCGATATTTGCAATGCTTAAAATTTACATCACGGGTGGGGGTATATATTTTAAGCAGAAATTAAGTCTCCTTGAAGACGGTTTTTAACGCTGCTTCCTTAAGACAAGGGGCGAAGTGGTTCGGGCACACGTTCTACGTGGCCACGTGCTTGAGACGCGAGAATGAATAAGCGGACCGCGCCGCTCAATCTGCCGGCTAACAACTCACAGCCTCCCGCCAGACCGGCTTCCTCGCTTCCCCGCGCTAAACGATTAGCATCTGGTATCTGCACTCGACCCACGGAATCCCAATAGATCCGATCGATCTTTCGCTGAGAAAAGGATACGCGTACCTGACGTGGTATGAACTACTACGGCAATTTTACGGAAATATGCAAGCATACATTTTAGTCTCACTTATGTGTATGAACAAAGACAAACCTATTGTTCAAAGGGAAAACTTGGACCCAGAAAGCGATGAAAAGGGCAAATTATCGCCAAATACCTGATTGGTTATTTTGAAAACGATGAACAAAACGTGTTGTCGCTGACACTGGATTTTTAAATTACATAAGGTAGGCTGTGTTTTTAAAACGGGGTCAAATTCATCTAAAATGTATATATATATATATATATATATATCCTTACACATATTATAATAATTATTTAGTGACAAAATTTGAATACTTAGCTTGTAGAATAAGAGTTCTGGTATATTTTACCTTGTTATCGCTACCTCTCCGCTACATACATAATTTTCTAACACTATTAAATGAATATTTAAAAACAAATATATCTAAGTATAAATTTGAGATGACTTACCTAACTAATTATTTTATCATATAAAAACTTAAATATTTATTCATCAATTTAAACATCATGATAAGTCTAATTTAAACAAAGCTATTTTAAAATAATTGTTTATTTTCGTTCTTCAGGAATATTTTTTCTTAAATCTTAAATATATATGTTAACGATGCAAAATATTTTGAAATAAAATTCTATATAGTTAAATAAAAATTTTCAGCGCAAGGCCGAAGTTAGGGATTACTGATAGATATTTAGTATACAACCTCTATTCAATCATATTGCGAAATGGTCAATAATGCTTAACGAGCAAAGCCAATTTCCAGCTAACAGAACTTCGACAATTTTGAGATACCATCATTCTTTTGGGTCCTTTGATTTTCTAAAATTCTAAAAAAATATAGAATAGAACAGAAATTGTATTATGTACTTTGGAATGAAGTTGAAAGCTTAAGTTTTTTTCATTTTAATAAATTAAATTAAAAAAATTGGATCCATAACCGCAGCACAGCTAATATTTGTAAAATTTGCAACTGGATAAGCAAATCATTAAAAAACGGAATAATTCTTACAAGTGCAACAGCATGTCAAAGTATAATATTAAAAGCAGCGTTTTCGACTACTACTATCTACTGTGGTATATAATTTATAATATACGCAAAGTTGATTAATCACCAAAAAAGCATTAAATTTTGCAAAGCTCAATTTTTTAGGACGCAGATTGCAGTTAAGCCTTTATTCACGCAGCGATGAATTCAACAAATATTAGGAATTATAGGAATAACAATATGGAAAAATTCGTTAAAATAATCGTGAGGCAATTCATTGTATTTAAAATATAAAAAATGCTAAATGAATGGATAAGCAATATTTTTTGCCAAACGCTGAATTATCGTGTTTAATGTTGTTTCCTGAAGCATTATTTTTCATGACCGAGTAAAACAGATGACAAAATGTGCAACTCGATTCCACGTTACTAAACTCAATCAACCAATTCACTGTTTTCGATGCATGCATTCAATGCTAGAAATTGAAAAGAGAAAAATCGCAGTTGTCAAATGTTTGATTTCGCAAAAAAGGTTTATGTTATTTACAAAAGATTACAATGGGAAATTCCATCCAAAATTTGACAAATTCGGAGTCCGTAGACGAAAGTTAGGGAATCAATCAGGTTCTAATTTCCGTTTTTGATGCAACAGATATTTGGGTGTTATTTCGTTATTAACACAGATAAGTGAAACCGTCTCTTCCATTCAAGTGTAACGTTCTTGATTTTTGTGGAGCAATATCAAGAACTATAAAGACTCAATTCGTAACTTTAAGTTTTCACTCTGCGTCATACTTAGTTGGAATTGAATAAATTTTTAAACGGACTTTGATATCTATCTAGCAGCAAAGGCATAGAAATATACACTGCGGTGGAAAATGTACACTTTTATAAATTCAATTTGCATACATAATTATAAAATTGTTGGACCATTATTCGGAAAAACTTTGAAATTTAAGAATTCACTCCATTATGGATTATCTTGAATTTATGACAAAACTGACAACGCGATGAATCAAGAACGATTTGCATGTTCATATATCCTACAAAACTGCTATTTTATGGAAACACCAAGTATAACTGGTAGTGAATGTGATAATTATTAGATTGCTTTTTTTACCTTAACGAATTGGTGAAAACTTCTAATGAGGTAAGAAAAGCAAAACCTCAACATTCTCGGCTTTGACATCCTGGGTTTTTATCGTCAGCGATTTAACATTCGCGACATATTACTTAATTGAATATTCGCGTGTTTAATTCGAGGCGTTATTCGTAAGTTGTTCCTTTCAATAGCTAATAAGTAGAGTTGTTTATATTCTCGCGATCTTCATTTTTCTTGTGTATATTATTGACAGCCAATGTTTTTTTTTACGTTAAAAGGGTTGTTTTGTAGACAAACTTTATTAATTATTTTTCTTTCGACTTAAGATCTTTCTGTCCCAGCGTTCAGATTAAAACTTTAAAAATGTTACTTCCTATATGACCTGCACGTTTACCCAATAGGATTTTCATGCATAGAGGTTTTCTCATCTTAATATATAATGAAACGATAGGAACACTGCGAGAAATTCAAAACAATTAAAATACAATTCAATTTCATAAATTAATATATAAAATAAGGTGCAGAACCGCAGCGTATATCAGAGATAAATTGTCTCAGCTCACATAAATTATCTTAAATAAGTGGATAATGTAGAAATTGATGAATTAAATTAATTAACAGAAGGAATATTCATCCCGTGACATAAATGGTGAGGAATTATTTAGCAAAATTGTATGTTATTTATATTAAATCGACAAGAGTCAGTCGTAGCACTTAACCTTAAAGCAAAAATCTTAAACAACAACTGAAAATTAATTAAGCAGTTAATATAGCATTAGTAAATATACGGAAATTCCTCTAATATGCCAAAAAGTAAGTATGACAAAATTACTAAAGATAAAACGCTTCTGACGAATAACTCCAAAATTGAAATGCCCTATAAAATCAAATCCAGTTTTCACGAAGAAAAGAACCCTCAATAAAAACTGAAATATATTCAGAGTACAAGGCATAACGTTTTCCGTAGAACTCGTTAATTTTTAGTCTTACTCAACGAAATTCATACAATAATAATGCTGGGTTCTCAAAAAATATCTGATAATTTGCAGTGAATGCCTGAGTCGTATCGTATACCGAATAATTGGAGAAAAAGAAATCTTCTTCGTTAGAATTTCTCATGCACCGAAGTCACAACAAACGTAAATATATTTAATTTTCACTCAATTTAATGAAACTTGTTATTGTATTTTAACATTTACAGTCATTCCAATTATCGTAAGTGAATTTGTCTATCATTTAAATCTCGAAATTATGATGCAGTGGATTAGTATTGAAAGATCAACACTTTTTATCATCTACTATATGAGCGAATTGATATGCTTATCACATCTGACACAGAAGAGGGGACAGCGAAGCTAACTAACGTGGCATCGCGAGTGTGAGCGAAGACAGCATACGAAGCAGTTTAGGTCCATGTTGCATAGTCAGAATTCACAGCCTGACTTTATCGATTATTAATTATTTTTCTCCAACGAATGCGCAAAAAACTGTGTTTACGCAGTCAGTGCATTTGAAAATTGTTTTATGTAATCAAGTTTCTTAACTGAATGGATCGAATGAATTCAAAATTAATTCAGGAAGTTATAAAGGCGTTGTTCATATGCTGTAAGGAGTGAAGGAATTAAAGACATCAGACCTCTAAAAGACTATCATAAAGATATGAAAAACAGTTTCTTAATTTGCAGTCTTGTCTAAAATTGACTTTTCTGTCTCAAACGTTTTAATATTTATGCTCGTTTGAAGAAAAATTTTCGAACTATTAATTAAATTAACTGATAATATGAAATAACCAACAAGTGACGAATTAAATTACTTTAAATCACGTTTTCATTCGTTATATCAATAGACTTAAGAAAACATTGTTTTGAAAGACGTTTCAAATGGATTCACTAATTGTACAAGATAATTTTGGTTAAGATGATTGTCATCACTCCCTACCGTACGCCGCATTTGGCGGCTGACAGTTGTACAAATATTTGGCAAAGTTCTACTTTTATCCATAAAAGTACAACTAACTTTCATTAAATCACTCGATGACTTGAGCATAGGTTTATTTGGGATGTTTGAAAAGCATTCCTACTCATGTATTATAGAATCAATGCCTCAAAGATGCCTACTGGGTAGTGCTGCCCTCTTTCCATCTTGCGGTGAGTGATAGCAAGATCGTTTGATTGAACAACGCAAGGCGGGAGAAAAAATTGACCGAGTTCTCCACCGTTCCAACAGATGGCGACGCTGAAAGGTTTGTGTGCCGGGTCGTCGATAGGGGAAATAGGGTCCCTGCGCGGCACTTAAGCCGCCTTCGTAAAGTCGTGTAACGAGGACTTAAAAACCGCTATTTCAATTGGAAATATTTGCTTTCGAATGAAAATGATAATTATTTAAAAGGAGAACCTTCGAAAACTTACAACGAAATATTCATTAACGCATTATTAATTTTTATGTCGCTCTAAAACTTTATTCTTTTATGGCAGATCAGCACAACCAACGCAAAAGAATCCCACGACAGTTCCCATTTGCGGTTTTGTTAGTTAAAAATAACGGTAAAATTAATGAGGTGGGTAAACTCCACTCCATGCCACATATCTTGGTAGAGAACGACGAACTTTGTCGCATCGTCTGGAACATCAACTTATGCAAAAAAGTACAAGAAATGTGATGTTCCCTTATCCTCTAACAGGAAGAGTGCGGTAGAGAAATATGCTGCTCACATCAACAGAAATATGCAACAGTTAAAAGGAAAATGAAAGAGGTTTTTTCGTGTTGATGAACAACACATCTGTTCTGCAATAGTTATCGAAGCAAGATCACGGTATTAATGGTATAAATTTTCAAAGCTGTCGACCCAGTAAAGATTCATGTGATGGCAAGGATAATTCCATCAAGTAAACAATCCAACAACCGCTATTTATTTGCGTCAAATAAAAATGCTAAAGTGACGAGTTCCTGTGGTAAAATTATTATTAATTAGATGGAAAATTTCAAACATGCACAATAATATAATTCTGTTCTATTAAAATTCATAATTTGGTTTTCACGGTTTTTATTTATTAGTGATGCATACATTAATATCAAGAATGGATTTGTAAAACTTTAACTAAATAAAAGCGAAGTAACTTTCTGGCTCTTACAATTAGTTCGCTAGTTTACTTAAAGTATACATCCAATTGCATGCCTATTCGGATAAAATAACGGCTGCTTTTAAAACATGCCGGTAAATTAAGATTAAAAATAGATCGACGAAAGCATCGAAGAAAAACATCGACACATTATTACTATTGATGCTTAAATCAGCACTAAATTAAATCTGAATACGGCATAAGTTGAATACTGAAAAATTAATAAATAATTCAGATAAAAATATTGTGTTGATAAACAGATTTTATAGCATTATACATACATATACATACATACACTAGATTCTTCATTTTTGAATTTTCAGCCATCCAAAATATGAAAATGTTTAATTAAATGCCCAGAAAATATGAATTTCAAAATCTCCTTGATGTAAAGGCATTTAACAAAACTCGCGTTAAATTCTGTGTCTTCGATTTCGGCAACAGAGAGCCATCGGAACGCCGACGGGAAACCACGGGTTTGCATTCAACTCCCAAAAGACAAATCCTTCCGACTCGAGTAGCATTTTCCATTAAAGACTCCCAGAACGGTTTCAACCGCGAGGTTTTTTTTCTGGTTGGCCGAAACCTTAAGGGACAATTTCTTTTTCTTCCAAAGCGCGGAGTTTACAAGAGAAAGAAACATTTCCAAATGTGGAATCGATAATCGCGCCTTTCGGTCCAAAAGACTCAATAGATGGGGATACCAGTACCACTTGCGTCGCGGCTCCAGGTCTGGTAATGAGGTGGGCAGGAGAGAAAGAGGGAGTGGGGATGAATGGCAAGAGAGAGGGGGGAATGAGGCTCTCTGGAGGAGGAGAATGCGAAACCGTGTTGGGAAGGAGAGGTGAGTTCAAGAGAGAGAGAGAGGGAAACCAGAAGAAATAGTTGGAGCAAGGGGAGATTCTCTCCAAAGCCATTATTATTGCGATGTTTTTCCTCCTCCCCCTTCCCTTCCATAAATCACCAATTAGAGCATTTCACCACCTAAAGAGTGGTCTCGCGGGGTGAAAAAGAAGAGAAAGGCAGAGAGCGAGATACGCAAGTTTTTCAAGAAGAGAAGAGATGTTAGCGCGCCTTCCCGTCGAGTTACCTCGCACGCAAAAATAACATAATGAGTATTTTCCGCGGGGAGGAAAGAGAGAGAGAGAGGAAAGGAAACCAGCCGGAAAAAATTAATTTCAAAACATGAAAAAAAAAAAAGAAAGCGAAAGGCGAAAATTTTAGGTCTCGACTCGCAAATTAAGCGAAGAGGGCGGGCAGAGACCTTTTGCTTTCCAATCTAGCATTCACGGTGGTCCCCGAGCCGCAAGAGTTTCCATCCTCGCCCACCTTTCTCCTCCCCCACACCTCACCTCCCACCTCTTTACCCTTATTTTTTGACCCCTCCGCTCCGATATCCCGTAAGGAGAATGCCCTTCGTGCCCTTCCTATCCCTCTTAACTTAAAGGGTCCCTCCCACTCACTCCAACTCAACCCACTCGTCCCCTTCTCTCTCTCTCTCCATCATACTCCTTTAAAGACGGTTCCCTTCCCAAGATGCCCTCTCGAAATATACGTCTTCGAGTACCTCGTTTGCATCACTCCCGCTCCTCGCGACCTTTCCTCTTCACTGTGATCCTCCCCCCCGAGAGCGCACATCCTCCGGCTTCGACAAATAAGGTCGTGGAATTAGGAAAATCCATCCGGGTAACCCTCGGAATAGAGGAGGAAAATATGAACGAAAGCCTCGAATTTAGGTTTTATCGGGAGAGATGGTCTTGCGGGGTTTAAGACTGATTAGCCAGACTTTTCACTGGTATATTTAATGCAACTTGACCCTCTATTTCGGTTGCATGTCCCGCGATCCCATGGAACTCTTTGATTAGCGAAAAGAGGAAAAAATATCATTCGCGTTATTTATCCATAATTTAGAGCGATAAATGTATTTCATTAGCGAAAATATATTCTCTACCTGTTGTGATCTTCCAAAACATGCATTTCATTCTGAACGTTAATTAAATATTATAATATGTTGACGGATGAGATTAAATGACCGAGGGGCACATTTTGGCTATAATTTATAAAAGGATATATTCACTTAAATTTCTGCGGTAAAAAATTGAGCAAAATTTAACATTTTCTGGTTAAATTATTTCCGACGTAATAATTTAAAAGGAAAAAATATTGCGTTATTTACTCATAGATCTCATCACATTACTGAAGATTAATCGTTACTGAAATTAACAGTAATGAGTTGAAATTATTGAATTTTATTCGAGAGGCATGTTAAATATGTTTATTTATTAGTTGACCCTGGTATATGTGATGCATTTTGATGGTTCTACTCTGTAAGAAGAATATTTAGGCTGGTTTTTGAAGATTGAGTATAATCGTTATTTTTACATAAATGCATATTTTAGCATAAGCCGAACTTTCTGTGAATCTCCACCAAGAACAGAAGATTTCAAGCCTACATAAATTCTCTCTGTTTTTCCCGTCCGATTTTAGGAGTGGAACCCATGATGAGGGATCACCAAGTCTAAATTGATCATTTTCGGACGTGCTGAGCTCATTCTTAACGCAGAGAAGCATTCCTAATAATGTAACTCGCTAGCAAAAAAATACTCATTAAGAGAGGGTCTCATTAAAGGAACAATGCGTAAGTTTTCTATTTTTAAACGTCAATTTATGTTTAAAGTGCTTTTAAGATTTATGAACATAAAGAAGAAAATGATTATGAAAAAACTCACATTCAAGTAAAAATGAAGTGAAAAACGAACTTCAAAAAATCACGATACTCATTCTGTTTTGGTACTTAATTTACTTATCTTATTATAATATAAAATTATTCACAAATTCACTTTAATAAATGCGAATTTAAATAACAGAAACTTTATTGCATTAATATTAATCAATTAACTTGAATGTACTATTCCATAGTCACAAGGAAGGGGCATGTGGTCGAATAACTTATTTCGATTATTCGGTACATTTGCATTTAAGTTGCAAACAGTCAGTAAATTTAAGTCAAAGGCCTCGATTCTACAATATCCTAACTTGATTGAATGGATGGAGGCGGGTTAGTTCCTTCACTTCCTCGGCAATATCATCTCCGCTATCGATATTTACTTCTACACCTCAATAAACTCAACAACTCTTTTTAGCTTACTGAACGTTTAAATCTCTCATCATTAACCCTTGTATCAAGATATAAAATTTCTCTACTTCCTTCAGTTTTATATTTATTTGGACATCCAATGCCGATGGGCTAATATTTTAGTAGTGATGATGCAATCAAATGGCTCTTTTTATGTAAATGGACATCCAATGCCGATGATGGATTCTTGTTATTGTAGTGACTATGCAATCACATTGTTTCTTTGAAATTGTCAATAGTCCGACTGTAATTCAGTATTCTCAGGGTGCGAAAATTTGCATTCCACTTGCCATAACAGTATACAGGCTTTTTTTTAGTTTCAGAGGACAGCCAAATACAATCCCAGCTCAGCTTCATAGTTTTCGGTGAACGGCCAGGCAAACTGCACGATAGAGCGAAGATAACGATGCGGTATATCCTTAACAAAAACTTTCACCGCGCTCGTGTTTATTGAAAATGTTTATAAATAAGTCAATATATGTAAAACGTAAATGAGAGTTGTACTCATTTCATAAACACCAAAGATGAATCTCGACGGTTCCTTGTTATTGGCTCTTTCAATAAAAGAGCGTGCGACGAGACGTATTATACCATTACTCTATAAATGAACGAGGATTTTCCATCTTAAGAGAGGAGAAAAATGGGAAAAACCAAACAGCCGACTCATCTTAATGGCGATATCATTATATTGAGCCGCAGGCCATCGTTTTATCAAGATGTTCGATGTGTGTTTTTGGTTGAGGCGTAACAACTAGTTAGCAGTAATGCTACGCTTTTTCTTCTATGATGCTCGATTGGAATCGGATTTCCTGATACGAAACAATTTATTCCAACATCTGCCAATCGTTAATAATTTATTTTTATAGCAGGGAAAGGGGGCATTCCTTTAAAAACAGATGATTATTGTCAACTATCATCTCTCTGTTAACTAGGGAATCATGATAAAATAAAGGAAATTACAGCTTTTCTATACATATAAAAATGTTTGTACTACTACTTCAAACATATTGACGGTATCAAACACTCAAAAAATGAAATGATTTGTTTATTAAATTCGCTCATTAAACTACCTTTTTCATAAAACTGCAGAATATTATTATACTAAACCCAAAATTGTCTACATCATTATTTAACTAAAAAGATCATGTATCACAGGAATACAAAATATTTATAATCTGGCAGATTACTAAAATAATGAAATTCAATGAATACGCATAGCTATCTCTGTTAAAACTAATAATACGTAAAAATCAATTATAGAGTAAAAATGTCGATGAACATAACTCCAATAGGTGATATAAATCAGAGACTAATTTCGACTACAAAGTAGCCGTCTTCAGTGGTGATCCATCGATCGACGATTATAAGATTCTTTCATTTTTGGAATTTTTTTAATTACTAAAATAAGACGATAGAGATGATTTGATGGAAAAGACAAACAAAAACTTGAACGCAAATATTCAACGTTCTAGCCATCGGTCTAGCAAATTTTTAAAGTAGAAAATAATGTTCCCAACAATTTGTAGGTAGTTAAAAATGAGAAATTTTCTAGCTATTAGAAGCGACTAGATAAATTAAGGTACGTAATATTTTAATATCTGATTAAACTTTCAACGACCTTTTCGGATAAATATGAAGATACTGTGCTTGAGGTTAATATATTTTCACTCGATTATGCCAACACCTGAGGGCATCAACCCGTGCCAAAGATAGGTGTCCCGCATAAAATAAATATGGGCCCCTGCATTACACATTTCCCTGTAAATGTAGTTAAGATTTTGGTTCGACCTCCACGTGATTGCAGGAGCATTGTAACGTCACCGGCAGAAACAGAAGCTATAAGATTTAACTGACGCGTGAGAAGACTTATTACCCGAATAAACTTAAAGAGACAACAGGAATAGAGATGTATTGAACCCACATTGCATCAAGAAACTCTATTCCATCGTCCATACCAAAAACAAAAGAATAGACGAGGGAGGAAAGGGGGAACAGCATAGGAAGTAGAGGCTTTAAGGGGAGGAGGTGGGTGGGAGTCAAGACAGGTGGATGAGATTTTAAAAAAAGGATTGGAAGATAGAAGTAGGGAGTACACTCTCTCCCTCGGGCCAAATGGGAAGCTGAAAGATACGCATCTCTAAGACCCTCGCAGTGTATGCTAGGAGGAAAGGGAACCTCACTTCGCTATATGTTCAACTCTTCAACTCATCTCGAGAGCCAGACTTTCTCTCCCACGGCTGTCTTTATTCCTCTCTCCAAAACCTCTAACGCTTCATCTCGCCCTTTCTCAGTCTTGCCGAGCGCGTCTCTTTCTATAGCCATACCTGTCTCTCTTTTTCTCTCCATCTTCTTCAGCCGTCTATATCCATCTACATTCCTATCTCCTTTTCCGTCCCTCTCCCTTCATCCTCTCCATCGTCCTCGATTACCATCTACCATTTTCTCTCTCTATCTCGATCTCAATTTCTTGCCTAATCCCAATTAGACTTTTTCCTGCAGCCGCGCGACATCCACATTTTCGCGGGGATATCTGCCACAAAATTTGAGTCCCAAATAATTCTTCGATTTTCCACGCGTCTGTGCCAATTTCTTAGTATTATCTGGAGAATTCGGGACTTTATGACGGAAAAAGATTTTCTTGCGTTACTGTAGAGCAGTGGTTCCCAAACTGTGTGCCGTGGTACACTGGTGTGCTGCAGTAGATTTTTAGGGGTGCCGCGAAAAACTTTGTTTAGTAAATAAATCATCGATTTGCATGTATTGGTGGATAACTAGGCGAATAATTTTTCTTCTAATAAATTGATTATGTAGTAGCATAAACAAACGGATGCGTCCAAAGGTTGTAATACCCGTACCTAAAAATATATATAGCTTGTCACAAGGCTGGGGTGCCGCGAAACCCTCTTTGTTTTTGAAAGTGTGCCGCGGCTCAAAAAAGTTTGGGAACCACTGCTGTAGAGGGTTTGAGACAGCTGAAAGTTGACAGAAAATCTAGGCCGAAATAGTCATAAAGTTGTTAGATCTATTGGAGAACATCGAAAGGACATCAAAACATTTCTATAAGGATGAATAGTATTAAATGTGCCAGAATAGCACAAGAACCAACTTATTCTAGAATAAACAACATCAAGGTGATCCTTCGGTACTTAATCATTGGCTAAACATTGAGGACAGGAAATAATGTCATTATGATTAAAAAGTGTAATATAAAGTTAAGTTTGCTTACAACGTTATAGTCTTACGTTCAGTATTAGACAGAGGGTACTTCGGATTGCAGAAATACTTTATACGAATGGTGCGATACAAAGCAATTGTGATATCACCACGCTTTCAATGACGCCATAAACATTTGACTGAGCTCTGATCCATGGGGTCCTCTTTCCACCTATTCGGATAGTAACCTGCTTGCATTGCTCTTTGCTTATTTGGTTCGTTTCCATCTTTAGGATGATACTAATTCCCAACATATCAAATTTTATTTGTAGCAGTACAAGCTTTTGTTTCTCCGCAAGCAGATAACTAGCGTGTACCACTAGCTTACTCATCTCTTTTTAGCCATGAATGATATTTCCCAATAATCAGTTATCGTTTGATATCTATTTAAATGTAATGTCCCCGGGATTAAGCGCTTTACATAAATATTTTTAATATTTGGAATTTAATTTGAGTGCAAAACTAACGGTGATTGTGAAAGTTTTATTTTCTAAAAGATAAGAGGATACATAGCTACAAAATTTGCAGTTTTCGAAAAGTCTTCGCAACTTGATTTCTATGGAATGATTTTAAATATGTAACAATTCCATTGGCAACTCTTTAATTGATTCTATCTTTCAAAAATATTTTTTAACGAAGTTTCTCAGTCGTGAAGATTTTCCATAATGAAGTAACGAAACGAAATGTATCTGGAATGACGACATAACTCCCTTCTTAAATGGACAACGAATAAGAGGACATGGAAACTGTTTCCACTTTTTGTTTACTTTGTTAAAAACGTCCAAAGTATACCAGAATAAACGGCACCTGGCCAAACTCAAGAGAAACGGCTTCTAAACAAAAGCCAGATAATTACAGGTGCGACTCTTCGGTATAAATTGCCTTAAAAGCATCGTGTGTTGACAGTCTTCGGCTTAAAAATACCGGAGTCGAACTCGTCAGACAGGTGAAAGACGGTCTTAAATTGGCTGCATTACGTCACGCCGGAGTTGAGCACCCGCCCTAAAAAAAATATTTGCTCAGCTCGCGAGACTTTTTTTTATCAACCTTAAGGTCGTAGTGAGAGAAAATGACCGAAGAGAAGTGTATAAAGCTGTTAGTTAGTCTATGCAGAAGTACAATCGTGTGTAAAATTACTAATATTGCTAGGATAAATGTTAAAAATAAACTATAGCTATATTAATATAAATAAATTTTTAACCTTTATTTGAATATTCATACCGTTTACTTTTTAAAATATAGGGTTTAATAACTTAAAATATAGGGTTTAATGACATAAAATGAAGGTTGTTTTAATATTTTCGAGATACGAAGAACCTCCTCCTTGCGTTCTACGTATTGTGTATTAATCAGAGTGTTTATCAAATGCGCGCAATTTTTCCAAGCGTACGTTCAAATTATCAATCATGGTTTGAATAAACACGCAGAAAAGTGTGTTACCTATTTTAATCGCAAATATTTTTACCTGTACATACTTCCTAACTAATCAATATATTTGAAAGTATAAACGAAAGTAATCTAAAAAAACGCAACTAAAAATCAATTTATTAAATTTAGTTCTGAAATCAGTACCTTTCTTATAAATCAAAAGAACCAAATTGCCAGTTTATTAGATTAGGCCTTAAATTTCATTTTTCAGATTGGCTAGTTGCATCTCGATTCGAGGACTGAAAATGGCCCTCGTAAGGCGATGCTTTCGAAACTTGATTATCAGGCAGTTTTATATCGAGCCTGGTCTTGGCTCAACCCACGCGTCTTGGTCAGTAAATTGGCCGTAGTTGGTCTCGAGAGAACCTCACTTTGGAAGGAACGATTTCATATGCAGTAAAGACGTTTTTCTTTTAGCTCCTGAGTAAACACCATCCTCTCGCTCCAACCGACCTTCTGCCATTGAACAGAGGAGTTCTTGAGATGTGTAATTGACTGAGAAAACAGATGACCATAAGAGAACTTTGGTGTGTGTCTGAGTATATATCGTCCGCGCGTCACTCCAGATGACACCAGACTCTTTGATTGCGGCCAAATTACGCATGTCATTCGTAACTCGGTTCGCCTTGAGCAAAGATTTGCAGTAAGAGAACAAGTTGAAGAATAAATCCGAGGAGCATGAAAAAACGAATGCGAATGAGTGATACCTAAAGCTGAGTCAGCGTTGGGAGACCCTTTTTAAATCAAGAACCACTTCCATTGGAGGATACGTTTAATAAAAGGGTTCTAAGAGTAAACGTCTTTCATTTAACGACCATTTCAATGACCGAATAGTAAAATAAATTGTTTTTTGTTCGTTGTTGGGAAGAATGAATGAATATCAATTAATTGTTACATTCGTAAAAACGTATTTCATTGGAATATGACAGTCAATGATTAATTACATATATTCGTCCATGGCGAGTTAAATAAAAGTAAGGGTTTACACAAAATAACTCCTAACTCCACGACAGAAACCTTCCATTCAGCAGTGCCATCGAGACACGTCGGCCTATTAAAAATCTACCTGTGTGATTACTAGGCAATTTCCTGTAGCTAGAGATCCACTCTAAGATCTCAAATTAACTTTAGGGAAAAAATCCAATACTCGGTAAATAGTATACATTATGTTAAGTCAAATGGCATCATGAAGTGAAACAAGCAGTGTCTTCTCGAAAATGGAATTGAAAACGAGAATGAAACTTATGTAAATAACTGTGGGAAAAACTTCGAAGCGCAACATTCGAATGTATCAGAGTCGTCAATTCAACAGTAAATATAAAAATTAATTTTAACAACGAAAGAAAATTAGAAAAATACTGACATCACTAAGATTTTTTTATAGAAAAGGATGGAGAAATGCATAAAACATAGCACTTACGTACTTACTAATAATATTTTAAAGTCATAAATCGTCCTAAAGTGGAGTGAGTCGCTTCAGAGTCTGTCTGTAAAGCCTTAACGACAAAATTAATTTCGAGAAATAAAATAAAATTGTTTCCAAAATTCCCTCCGTGCGATATTTAAGTTAATAACCCAACTCTACCGTCTACGAGAACTATAGTTTATCTTATAATAAGGATCAATACCATTTTATTAGTAATGATCCAACCATAAATACTTTCCACTTAATAAATTCCATACAGAATAATTAATGTCGTTTTATTTAAACCGCCTACTCCACCAGAAAAAAGGATCACGCGAAACACTACTCTTACCGTCATAACCGCGGCAGAAACGATATTAAATACTACCTTTCTGAAACGTTTTCAATTCTTTACTTTATATTTTTCCGGTTTAATTAAATTTCATCGGTGGAGAAGGAAAAACATCGCCAGGGGAGAAGGGGACCTTCGATGTGAGAAGTAGGGATGACGAAATAATAAGAGTGGAGCCGAAAAAGAGATCTCCCCTACCACCCTCTCCCCCACCCACCCCTTACCTACCCCCTTCCTCCCTTCCCTCATACAATAATAATTCGGTTTTCCTTTTTTCAGACTCCTTTTCACATTCCGAATGCATGTTGGCATATCGCCTCACTTCCTCCTCCTTATTAATGGAGGCTCGGCTGAAAAAGGAGGGAAGCGGAGGGATCCTTAGGATAACGAACTGCTGAATTGGAAGATCTTTTACGTCAGATTCGTCGGAAATTCGAGAGAATTTTCCCCTGACGGCAAATTCCCTTTCATACACATGACATTTAATGAATGCTTTATTTATCGTGGGCGCCCATTATGCAAATATTTTTCGCGAGTCGAGCTAAAGGTAGCGTTATTCGCATCGTTAATTTAAATTTCGGCATCATTTCGAGGTCGAGAACTCCCGCGGCTTAAGAACTTATTTTTAAGGCGAATTAATTTTTGCGCTGAATCAATTCCTAACCCTTCGGTCACTGAAAAAAATCTTTGCATTAATAATATCGTCTTTAAATCATACAAACAATATTTCGTGGGCTTTGAAAGCTGTTTCATGCTAACTCTAAAAAATATCGCCAGTTGAAAATAAAATACTATTTTGCAGCTTCAATTAAATCCACTATTTCCCACATTGTAGTCATGTTTGAAATATGCAGCCTTCCTAAAAGAATCAATAATCCAGGATTATTTTTATGTAAAAATAATAAACATAATCAAAACATATAAAGAACATAGAAAATAAATTCGTGACAAGAAGCCATGCCGTTTTCAATATGCGAAAGGCAATTCCTAAAATTTGCAGAAACAAATGAACTTGATGAACGGAGGAACCCCTCTGAGATGATACATACAAATAGTAGTAGCTTCATACATAAAAAATGATATTTCTGAAATAAAATCCTTGCTTGTAACAGCCTGACAGCAAATTTCCCGGGATTTAAGAAAGGTTTGTGTGCGCTAAGACAACCAAAAAACGAAATAAATACCTTAAACAATAAACGCCAGATACTTTATCTTATCCCTATTCACACGAAAAGCGGCACGTTTAAATTACCTCTAAAAAAACAACCAACTCCGCAAAAGGTTTTCAACTCCAGTACCTTCCGAGATATAGGATTTCAGGTAACTGACTGCTTTCTCCGTCAAAAGACGTATTAACGGATGCAGGAGGGACGGTGAGGTGAAGCGCCGGCAGCAGTTCTCCCAAGGAACGAGTACAGACGTGGGAAAGAGAGGAGAAGAGGGAGAGAGAAAGAGATGAGGGATGAGGAACGACACGAAGGACGCTGTGGGAGGGGGAGGAGTAGGGAGAGGGAAGGATTAGGGGGAGGAATAGGGGAGAGGAGTAGGGGAGAGGAGTAGGGGGGAGGGAAGCAGGAGGACAGGGCCTTGTTAACGAAGAGGCGAAACAGACCCAGTAACGTTGTATGCCAGCTTCTCTTTCTCCCTTCTCCTCAAAACCACCTTTTTCAAACTCAAATCCCGTACCGCCGTTCCACCCACACCTAGAGCTCATTTGAAAATTAGGAGAAAATTGCGTCCCCGCCCTTTCCTACCTCGCCCTTAAATAAAAATAGGGTTTTTTATTGCGGACCGCTTTCTTCCTTAACCGAGGGTTCTCTCCCACTCCCTCGGGGCGATTCCCTTGACGCACCACCCCCGCCCCACCTCCCATCGAAATCACTCTGCCCCCAAGTAAACCTCGGAGCGTTTCCCTAATAGCTCCCGTCCCAAACACTTGGCCCTCCGGAGTATACGGAGAATGAAGGAGAAGGAGACGAAGGAAAGTCGCGGTGCGGTGCATCGCAAAGCGGCGTGCACCACGGCCAACTCATGGGGCCGCAGTGTTGACCAATATCAATTTTAAGGTGATTCTCCAATTCGTTGCCCATTTATATATGCGTATAGTAGATATTCCTGCCTTTCGTCATAGGCTTCTTCTTCCACTTTAGTTTTTGTATAATATAAAATTACAGCTAAGTCCTTCCCTTTTCTATTCTTAAAGGGGCTCAAATTCGGTGATCGTGATGGGAAATTTCGCGACAAAAGTAAAGCCAGAATCCTCTTAATGGAAATTCCGATCTGAGCGGGTGGATAATTTATTCTCAGAGAGTTTAACTTTAAGAATCGATGGGAATAATTTTGAAACGAGAAAAAAGTCTGCTATGACCGGGAATCGAACCCGGGTCTTCCACTTGCCGGGCGGATATTCTACCTCTGAACTATCGTAACAGAACGCAGAAATTATTCCCACCTTTACAGCTTATGCCTGTCTGCATAGGATCTTCGGATCATATTATTCCATCAATTTAAGTATCGAGTCAAAAATTCTTACAAAATTATTTACAGTAATAATTCCATCCAACCCTAAACAAAGGGCTAACAAAAATTTTTCATAACGCAAATTATACATTAACGTTTCACAACACAAATAACATTAAAAATTTATTAGGGAACCCTAAAGACAAAATACCCACATTAGAAAAATCCGGCATATATCAAGTGTTGTGCCCCACATGCGACATGTCTTACATTGGCCAAACGAAAAGAAATATCTCCATCAGATTCAAAGAACATTTAGCGCACTACAGACATGGACGCTTTGAAAAATCGGCCGTCGCGAAACACATTTTGGAATATAACCACCCATTAGACACAAATAACCTCAAACTGCTTAAACAAGTCCCAAATACCAAACTCGACGCAACAGAAAGCTTACACATTCATAAATACAGACACACCCTGATGAATAACGAGTTAGGGGTAATAAACAGCGTTCTTTTTAAACTGACCTCCCCCCCTTTTTCTCCCATCACCTAGGTCATCTAGGTTTCCCCTTTTTCTTCTCCCCCCCTGCCCACCAACCAGGTATAAATACACAGACACAGCCCTGGACATCCACTTGAGAGCGTGCCTACTGGTCTTGGTTTCGGTCGCCCTCTCTCAAGTCCCCCTTCCCCCCGTTTTTTAACCCTGATGATGGTTACTTTGTAGCCGAAATACGTATTGGGTTTTTATCCGGGTTCATCTGTTTTTATCCGGCCTTTTAACCGGGTTTTATCAGTTTGACTGGCTTTGGAGAATTTCCTTCGCTTACATTTTATATATTTGCCAGTGTAGCTCGCTCTCTTTTACTTAACTACAGTAATAATTGTTATCTAACAGTATGAAGTCATAACAGAGCTCATGGTCATTAGGTGTAGTAATAATTACATCATTCAATATTTATTAAATTAAATCACCTTTAAAATATCAGTGAAAAAGTAGATTAACACGTCGCACATGGCCTACAGCAGGGGTCGGCAACATACGGCCCGCGGCCAGGATGCGGCTCCCGAGAGCGCTTTATGCGTTTCGCGAAGACAATGAAAAAGTGATGTGAATTTAACCGAAAATTTGGTGCATTTTCAGTAAAATTTTGGTCTCGTAACCTTTGCTGATGAATATTTAACGCTGGTAAATTATTTATATATGATTTTTGCTAGTGTGAGATCACAGAATCTCTCGATAACTTCGGATGTAAGTACTCACACGGCCCGCTGAAGCTCTCGTGACTTTCGATGCGGCCCTCCGAAGCATTCATATTATGAATGCGGCCCGTCGTGTAGAAAAGGTTGCCGACCCCTGGCCTACAGTCATCCTAACTTAATCGGGTTGTATTGCATAGCGACAAAATAGATAGATAATTCGACAATAGGGAATAATTCACTTTGCACGTGACTCTTTAAATGAGATTCGATATTCGACAGTGAAACAAAATGATGATCGCAAAAGAGATTAAACACAAATATCTATATTACTCGGGTAATTTATGAACGTATTCCTATTATATTCAGCTAAATACTGCAAATGAAACGTAATTCTAGAGCTCCATCGACTTTAGTGCGATTGAGAAACTTTGAGAAACGAAATCATATCAATTTTTTTATTATGAATTGTTTATGAGAAATTATTAGCATCCTTTCAATTAGAGTTTGTATTTTTACTTTGGTCACATGATATAAAATTCGAAATATGTTCATGGAAAGATAAATTTTTAATTCGATATTCGTGAATAATACATCCCTCCCTTGTGAATAACTTTTCTGTGCTCCAAGAAAGTAAAAATACGCACACGAGAATTACAAGGTTTGGACATGTTGATGTTTAACGACGGATAAAAACGACATTAACTGAACGACCTGAAATTTTCAATCAATTCCATTATGCTATGCTTCGGTGAATTTGCAATTAATGTGTATAAAACTGTTTGATAGACAATATTGTGTTGAATCGACACCATAGGTTGAAAAGGTTAGCAAAGCGACATGCGCCTGTAAAACAGCTGTCATCAGCGATTATTTACCGATAGTAAATTCTAACAAATTAAGTATAAGTAATAACATTTACCTCCGGAAACCATAATACGTGAATCGCCACTGATAACGGATGATTAGCAGCCGAAATGGTTTCCCTAACCATTTTATGACTATGGAGAGACCTATTGCATCAATTCAATTTTGACCATAATAATAAACAAAAATTATCGTCTTGACTAAAAAACTCCAAAAACGACCACGTTTTGGCGTTTATATGCTTGAGAATTGTGAGGAATTTAACATATTGACTGGTTAAAACAAAGATGAAAAAACTCCATCCATATCCAATTCCTTAACAAGAGAGGAAAGATGCACACATCATGCGTGCATACATGCGAGGCAGAGGCGTTCTTGACGATTCATGCAATCATGTCAAAAAAGATAAATATTAATGGCTTAGTTTAATGACTAAGAACTGGTATCCTAAAGAAATATCGAATTTTTGATTCACCGATTTATGTCCTAATCGGTTGTACTTAATAAAACAATCGATAATTATTAAAAAAACATACCTCACTCGAATAGAAGTCGTATAATCTTTATGTTCACGTTCATTCCTTCGTCGTAAATTACCCATTTCTTTTCACTCACAAAAGTTGTGTATATGTAAAGAAAATAGACGTATTTAGGTTCATTTCTTCGTCGTAGATAATCCATTTCCCTTCATTTTCCAAATGTTGCGTGCGCACGAAAGACAAGATTGGAAAGGTGTACTCCATGTCGGAGTACACAGAGTTTCCAAATGCGTTTTTTGAGATTTCACAATGTTCTCAATATTTTTCGCTCAGATGAAAATTTAACGAGAAGCAAGCGAGGTACGTTGTAAAACACATGTAGGTCTTCATGTAAAGTAGTCGTAATTACTGTCCGATTTTAACCAAAATTTGAATCGGTCAATTAATTTTAACAAAACTCCTCAATGCCAAATTTCATCACAATATGTCAAGCGGTTCCCGAGTTGAAACAAAGGAACATTGTAAACTACATGGAGGTCTTCATGTAAAGTGGTCATCATTGTTGTCCGATTTTAATAAAATTGAAATCGGTCGACCGATTTTAGCAAAACTCTCCAATACCAAATTTCATCAAAATAGATCCAGCGGTTCCCGAGTTGAAACAAAGGAACATTGTCAACTATTTGAAGGCCATGTAAAGCGGTCGTAAATGTTGTCCAATTTCAACCAAAATCGGAATCGGTAGACCGATTTTAGTAAAACTCCCCAATACCAAATTTCGTCATAATACGTCCATCGGTTTCCGAGTTTGAACATGCGGACGGACAGACGAACAGAAAATATCTATATGCGTTCACATCGTGCAAAGAACGCATAAAAATTAAATTAATTAGGTATTTACAGCAGATATTGTTTACTTCAGTTACCACGAAGATTGTTTTTGTTGACAACAATTGAAAAACACGAAAAAATTTCCAAGTTCAAAGAGAATTACGACTTTCTCATTTGATTTTCTTGAAATCAGCTACTCTTTCGAAAAAACATGTACTGAACAAAACAAGCTATTTGATGAGTTCTACAAATTTTGTTTAAAGGTTTTATAGTTATAAGTGATATTTTACGAGATATAAAGAAAAGTTCATTTTTTGTCACCAGTAAAGTGGCACTCCCGATTAGGCTATGTGAACCATTTATGTAATGTTCTCATTTTGTTTGCCCTTATGTCCTAAATACCAAATTTCATGAATATCTTCCTAATAGTTTCGGAGATGAAACAGGCGGACGGACGGACACGACCTGACCATTAGGCGCTTTTTTTACTTTTTGTAAAGAACGCCTAAAAACTATCACGTTGGTTGTGAAGTTATTTTTTGAGCACATTGTTTATTAAGAGCATACGAAAACCAGCGTATGTAACTACATATTTCAAGACGATTAATTTAAATCTCTTGTCATGTTTTCCTCCTTCTCAACAAAATAAATAAGTCATAAACTGGTTCTCTTTCAAAATAATCGCCACAAGAACGGAATTCCGAGCATATTACAATTTTCTTGATCGAACGAAAAAATTAACGAGCGTTAACAGATGGCAGACAAACAATCGATCGCGAGCAGAAATCTTTAAAACTGAAAGTCGATACACTGCTTCAGCTGCTCATTACGAGTTTCATTCTCCGTAACACATTTAGTTTTTTCTTCATTTTTTTCGACTGGCGATATTTCAGCGGAGATGGAATCGAGGGACGAGGCAGAATGTTGTATGGAACGGGGATAAGGATTAGATGGAGAAACGCCCCTCGGAGAGGGGAAATGAAGCGTGTGAGATATGGGAGGCGAGGGAAGAATGCTAAAATAAGGAGTCAAGGGGGAATTTTATCAAGAGAACAGCGAAAATGACACAAGTTGAATATTTTGAAGGTACCGAGGACCTCCATACCTATAAAGCAATGAATAGCTTTCGGGAAAATATTACGCTTTGATGAGCGAATAAAAAATCCACCGTGTTAAAAATCTCACTCTTTACAAACAATTGAATTTTAATGCAATTTATAATCTCTGTTGTCATCGCGAATAAGTTACAGAAATTGAAGTTTTACAGAATTTTGATATTTTGAGGAAGAATCATCACATGAGAGAGGTAAAAGATGAATTATTGTAAATTTGATTCAATAAAATATGTAGCATTCTTAGCAAGATTTTTTTCTAGCAATCATAGTCACATTTCGGCTCCATATTAATTTAAACTCAACATCCTTCGTTTTTTTCAAGTAATCTCAATGCAATTTTCTCATTTAATATCATCTTTCACCGAAATCCCTAGTACTTCTCTTTTCGTTATATTGCGACCCTAAGAGAAGAAATTTATTTATTGGCGCGCATTTTTCAAAATTTCTGTTTAAAAAATTTCAAATAGACAGCTGATATATTGAAATCGCACGAGAATGGTTTAATGGTGCACAGCCACAAGTATGCTTTAACACCTCATAGCGGTATATTAAAGTTGAAATACGACTAAAATTAATTATGAAGCTTTAATGGTTTTTATATTTTTAAGTTGGCAGGAAACAAATTCTTAGGTTGGGGGAAAGAGGATAAATAGGAAGCCACGAGGGAATAGTCGTTCGCGATGGGGTTTATCCTCCTCGGTGGGCTCTCCGCGAGACTGGATCTCGGATTATGAAGACGGAGTGGATGAAGGAGGAGGACGAGGGAAAGAGGGAGTGAGCGGAGGAAGAGATATAGGGAGGGAGAGAGAGAGAGAGAGAGAGAGAGAGAGAGAGAGAGAAGTACGGCTGGAGAAATCGGCGTGTGACGCCAAGCTAATGATCCGTCACCTCATCAGGGTCCTTGTAGCGTGGGAGGTGGGAGGAATTGGTGGCTGGAAGGAGGGGTGGGTGGAGTGGGGGAGGGGATGGATGGGGGTGATGAAGGGCTTGTGGAGGTGGAGATAAATGCGCGGGGCAAGGAGCGAATCGAGAAAGAAATGTTGAGAGGGGGATGGATGGAGGGAAGGAGAGTGAGATAGAGAGAGAGAGATTGAGAGAGAGCGAAGAGGCCCGATGTTACACAGCTCAGAAAGTATTAACTTTTCCGTTTTGTTGGAGTTTTAAAGTGCGGAAATTTTTACTGGAGATTTCGGAAAAAACGCCTTCAAATCGAGGAAACTATCAAGAAATTACTACGCAGCGCGTGTATATATACGTTCGAAGACAAATCTTTGGTTTAACGAAAACTTTTATAGGTGAACGAATATTTTTTGTCCTACGAAGATTGCTGTTAAAACCAGTTTTTTGTTTTAAGTGAAAATTTTACTAATCTGAGGATCATTCAAGCGGAAGAAGCTTCAGATTGTGAAAAAAGTCTCTAGTTCAATATTAAAAAAAAGAAAATGTTTTACTAATTAAGAAATTTGTAGAGAAAAAATATTTTTTGACAGGCAGCGATATTTGCGTGCCATGCTTGATTCTTTACTTCTGCCATTCCGATAAATTTGAGACATTTACAGATTTAAATTTATGTAATAAAAAAATTCAATGCATTAAATAACGAAGATACCTCGCAAAAATGAACGAGTTTAATCGCTTTGAATTCATAAGCATTTTCAAATCTCTTTTTGAAACAACGCAGTCGATAACTAGGTTACCTTAAATGAATAATTAAGTAAAAATTCTACCTTCAAAGAGTCAAAAGAAATCTTCAGCTGTAGATATAGAACAATTGCTTGTAAATACCATTGCCGCTGTTTAGAATTCTTTGGGCGCTAGTTTTATGTTACTGAGAAAGCAAGTATAATTGTGACCCTATAACTTGGCTAAAATAAGTATAAACTTATATTTAAGCATTTTAAAGAAGTAAATCCGAAAATTTCTAACCATTTTTCATTCTAAATCAGAAAACGTTAATTTAGGATTTATTTTTAATGTATCTAAAAAATGTATTGCATAAAGGATAATAAAAAGTAGTTTTTAGGCATTTTAGATTTTTTAAAGCAAACTCAACATTCGCGGTTATGTAGTGCGATTTCACATTCGCGGCATATAAACTTGAGGTCACGGAAGGTTTTCAGGGGGTTGCGAATAAGTAAGGTTTTTGTTTTGTTTGTTAATTTTTAGTATGGATTTATTAAGAATTTACATTAATTTTCGCGCAAATAAAATTAATAATAATTTTTTATTTATTTATTAATCGAATAAGTTAAGAGGGTTAGGAGTGGCTTTCTTAAAAGGGGGTCGCAGAAGCATTGCATGGGAACCAATGAACTTGACTATTCGCGGATTTAACCCGTCGGATCAAGCGTAAGATGCTGGTGTCAATACTTAAACAGTGGAGTCGCAGCATTCGCGGTGATTTAGAAAAACGCAATCCCCGCGAATGTTGAGGGTCTATTGCAATTCAAATTTATTCAATGACTTTTTTTAATTTTATGAAAAACTAAGAATTTAGCGTTAATTTGATATGGGCATAAAATGCTCTTTCACATACCAAATAAATCTATTTTTAAATAAAAAACTATTGAGGTTTTTTTAGTGGGAATAAAATGGCATGTAAATATATGAGGAGATTAGAGCAAAAGAAAAAGTACTTTTTAAATTTATTCCGCGCGAAGTAACAGATATCCCAGAAGGAAATCGCCAAAAAGGATAGCTCCACAAAAATTTCGATGCAAAGACGCAATAAGAAAATAACGCTTCTTAAATAGAACAAATCACCGCCAAAGTGTAATAAATACCCAAGAGGAATACACAAGAAACTTAATATATATGAGATTACAAAGATACCGTGTCTCGCAACCAAAAACGCGGAGAAAATTCGGAACTATGAATGTGGCAAGAAGGGAAATGGTGCGGGCAAGTTAGGTTTTTTTAGGTGAGGTAAGAGTTGGAAGGGGGAGAAGAGAACGGAGAGGTGGTTAGCGAGGTAAAAAAACCTTAAAAAAGAAAAGAGGGTTGGAGAGAGGGTCCGCGGTGGCGGTGAATGGCATCGGAGTTTATTTTGGGGGCGGGGGTTGAGGAGAGGGGTGAAGAACTGCGATGTCGAGATGCGAGCGAAAAGAGTTATAAAGTGAACGGGGAGAAGGTTCGGCGAGTTAGAGAAAAAAAGAGCGTCGGGGAAGGAGGGAGGAAGGGGATACACGCATTACCACCTCCGCTACGTCCTTATCATCCCCATTCCCTCTCTGATCCACGCAAACTACTCCCCCTCCACATTAACCACCCTCTCCCCTCAAAACGGAGTCTCTCTGAGACGTTTAGTTCGCTAACGACTCGTTGTGCGAAGACAGGGCGGCGATTTTTCATCTCGGGTAGGGTGGGACGGCCACCTACCGCCGTCCTCCCTCACTAAACTCCCCTTTCCTTTACTTCGCTCTCTCAATTTTTTATTTCTATCTTCTTTTTTTCTTCCATATTTTATTTTTCGAGCGGTCGGTGATACGCGAAAGCAGAGTCCTCTCCTCTCGGCTCACGAACTCGATAATCTTCAGAGTGCTGCTCTTAAGAGAGTGAGAGAGATATAGAAAGGGAGAGAGGGAGGGGAAGAGAACAGAAGGAGATAGGAGTGGAGGGAGGTGGAATCGAAGAGCGAAAATGAAGGGAAAATGGGATCCAGTTCGGAAGACAATCGAGGAAAATCTTTCGGAGCACGGCGGAGAGAATTAAAAAAAAATTCTTCCGAATGATCGCGAACATCGAATTCGATTAAATTTATTAATTTTTCTTTTTTGCTCTCCTTCTGTAAAGTCGTACAGAAGTGGAAGATATGACATCAATGAGGAAAAAATTTGAAAAGGCGAAAATAACGTCTTTTTTATGAGTATTGATTAAACCGAAATGAGAAGTTTATTGATAAAATACGACCGAGTGTTTCCAGGCATCGGATACGATTAATGCTATTATTCTTTTTTCGTGGAGTCGTAAAAAGACAACGAGATAAGACATCTCTTTGAAAAATTTCGAATAACCAGGAAAATTCCACAAGATTGGTTTGGAAGAATTTGAGAAACATTTAAGTTACCACGCGTAAAAATTAAACGTTTTTATCGTGTGTCGAACATCAAATTATCAATAAAGGAAAAATTATTTCCTGTCAATCAAATTGTCCTGAAAATATAAATTGAGGTTTGAATATGCAAAAATAATACTAAATTGGCGATCTAAGTATTCTGCGTAGGCATTAAAAGATAATTTAAACATACTACACGTATTTCAGCTAAATAGTGATCTTCGACATTTATCCTTCATGGAGCATTGATTATAAAGTCAATGATCGCTTGACTTTTAATGATGACTATTACTTTGTCGTTGCAATCCTACACTGCTTAATAGTCATTTGAGCAATCTTTATAATTTACGAAAACCTCTTAACTACTTGATAGGTAAAATAAATTTCAGATGAGTTAACATAATAAATAAAAACTATAACTAAATTTTCTCGGGTTTCATGTCTGCGGTTTCACTTATTCGCGTAACATTTTTTGTACCTATTTTCAATTTCCGCAGAAAGTAAATTTCACTTATTCCCCGGCCGCCTACCGTATCACACACTACTTGTTCTCTCAAGCCCATAAAAAGAAGCGCAATTTCCTCTCGATAACAAAACAAGTACATAGTACACAAAAATAATGACGGATACAGAAAAGATTGGTAGGAGTGATAAGCGAGATGCCCAAATGATGCTATACTCTCGGTGTGTCTTTGTCTACACCTCTGTTCGCATGCTTGTCATTAACTATGGTTTCTACAATATTTTTTCATTTGAGTACAATGCTCTGATTAAACTTTGCCCCAAAAACTCATAGGAAGTGAAATGATGAGGAAATTTTGAGAAGAGCGAAAACGCTCGTTTCACTGACCTCATTTTTATCAATTTTTCTTCATCAATATTCGCGATTTTTATGTTGGAGCCGTTTTCCAGGAACATAACTCCAGCGAATATGGAGGAACTATTGTACTTTTCAGCTACTTTAATCTCTGTTTTATGAAGAATGACTTCGATTAATATTAAATACATAGTTAATCATAAAAAGTAGGCATGTTAAACTTGTATTCTTTATATATATATATATATATATATATATATATATATATATATATATATATATATATGGATGTCAACAAGGTGTTGGGATGAGGAAACCCAGTGAACACTCACCAATCAGACGACTTCAGGTTGGCGAGGCCCCGGGGATGTCGAAGCGACACACGTAAAAGAACACTAAAACACAGAAACATCACTACTCCTTCATCAGATCTGTAGCTGATGAAGGAGTAGTTCCGAAAGCTTCTACGTTTGTGATGTTTTTGTGTTATTTTACGTGTGTCGCTTCGACATCCCCGGGGCCTCGCCAACCTGAAGTCGTCTGATTGGTGAGTTTTCACTGGGTTTCCTCATCCCAACACCTTGTTGACATTCATATATCCATTTTACCTTTCCTTTTCCGTTTCTCTCTCTGTAGCTGAAGAAGGAGTAGTTCCGAAAGCTTTACGTTTGTGATGTTTCTGTGTTTTTGTGTTATTTTACGTGTGTCGCTTCGACATCCCCGGAGCCTCGCCAACCTGAAGTCGTCTGATTGGTGAGTGCTCACTGGGTTTCCTCATCCCAACACCTTGTTGACATCCATATATATATATATATATATATATATATATATATATATGACATGCAATTTGAATTCGTCAGACAATTATTTACATTCTTACGTTTACTGGTGCTGGAAGTGTACTTTTATTTTACCTATAGCAATTATTCACAAATGTGAAGTATTAGTAAAGTTTGTACGCAAGATAGTCATTTGCTGGACATGAAAAAGCAGGAGAAAAATTCTGCCTTGATCTGTAATATAACTTATTGCCGGGCGGATATTCTTAACCACTGAACTTGGTAGTTCAATGATTAGAATTATCGTCCTGCAAGCAGAAGACCTGGTTCGATTCCCAGACAAGGCAGAATTTTTCTCCTGCTTTTACAGAATTATTTATAACATTTATATTTAAAAAATAGAAAGATCACATAAATTTACATTTATATAACAACCCTGCAAGCCGCCAAAAACATATGGTATTGCAGCATACCTACATTCCAACAAAAATATCTTATCGCACAGGAAAAATAATCCAGTAGCAACTGTCGGCTCTAACAATTACCTTTACACATTTTCATGTACAAATATTCCATACACGTCCTCCGTAAATTCATGGCAACTCTATTTTTAGAAGTTTCTGTTTATGCATAATCTTTCTACGCTTCATAAACAGCCATCTCAGTCCTCGAAGAGGAAAATGAGTTCATTATTTTACTATTTTTATGTATCTATTTTTGCTAATCAAGAAAGATTAAACAGCCATGCAAAGTACTTGCATAAATGAGCGGTATTCGCAGTTTAATTAAAAACCTTGTATAACCAAAATATCAACTGTAATGTTTCAGAAAACAAATATTTATTTTTAAAATAATAGGTCTAACAGACTCTTAAATCAAACTGTAAATTGAATCAAGCAATATGGAATTTGAATACCTTCATACAAAGCTAAATGTTTAACGTCTGAAGAAACGTGTTACAACGCAATCGTTCAAGGTTAAACCCAATTTTAACTTTCGCGTCAATCTACACGTAGATAAAATGCAAAAATGATATTTAAGCTTTTTTATTCCATCGACATTCGAAAATTGAATACAATAAGAAGAAAATATGCTCTACTCATTATGGCATTTAGTAATCTGTTTTATACGATCATCGATTATATAAATGGGCATTGTGTAGTGAAACCTTGATGAGATATAAACGAGAGGAAGGTGACAAAAATACTAATAAAGAAAGAGAAAAATAGGAAATAACATAAAAAAGGAATGTCAGGAAATAGAGGTAGGATCGTGGCAATGGGATGAAAGAAGTTCGGGGACGGAGAGAGAAGGCGAGAATGGATGGAAGAAAGAGGATGTATCTCGGATGAGAGTCGCCCCTCTCTCTCACCCTCTCCCAGCAACAGACGTGGAGAGAGAAAAATTAATAAATGGTCGGAGAGAGCGAAATAAAAAATAAGAGACGAGGAAAAAATAGAGGTAGGAAGGAGAGCTTTGAAAGAGGAGAGGGGGAGGGAGGTGCGAGGGGTAAGAGATGGATGAGGAGAGGGGGAGGAAATGGTTAAGTATTTGAGGAGGAAGGGTCGGGGGGGGGGGGGGGGTGGAGTAGTAAGCGTAGAGGTGGGAGTGATAAATTAGGTTATCTGCGAAGTGTCTGCAGCAAGGCGGATTATGTGCCATTTTTCTGCCCCCGAACCCCTCCCTCTGCCTCCCTCCCCCTCATCCCTCATGGCTCCAACGTCTCCTCTCTACGCACACGCCGCTTCTCCTTCGATCCTGCGATTCTGGCTCTACGGCCGGGGAGGGGAGGGAGAAGGAAAGAGAAGTCTCTTCTTCGGCAGGCAGTCGCGAGACCTGATCTCCTCTCATGCGACTTCCTCACACTATCCATCGAATTATCGAGTTGCGGGATAGAACTTCCTATCAGAGTTCTCATGCCTAATGGTTTAAATACATCAATAGTTAGGATTTTTCTCGTACAATTTTTTCGATAACTGGAAATGCATTAATGGGCTGTTGTATTAGTTAAAGAATTCGCTTCAATTAAGGTTTCAGATTTTTTGTTGCGGCGAAGTCTATAAAAGATAGATCCCTGGGCATCATTTTTAGAAGTTACATGGAAAATCATCGTATGAGATAGGATAAAAACTCGCTAATAATGGATGCAAAAGCTGATAAACTTATTCAAGACACAAATCTCAGTTCATCAAACGAATAAAATTTCATGTTATATTGACACAGATATCAAAAAGGAAAAATGCCTCTGAGAACGGATTTGCTTTGCAAATATAATCAAAATGCCAGTTTTATAAACAGACCTATGACAGTCGGAGAAATTCAATGAAATATTTCATCACATATTATAATCAATTCAACGTATAATATTCATTTGTATTCTGTTAACGTTTGACGATGAAACCACATTAATAGGTAACTAATAGCGGAATAGAGTTTTTGTGTCGATAGTGCACGTCACCTACTGAATTGTAGATTATCCACGACACGAGGAAACCAGTGCAAATTTTTGAATTTAAAAAATCAATTTCCTCTCAACGCAGTTGAACTAACATGTACATTAATTGTGAAACTCAATGCATCAGTATATCAGCAATGAAATTTTTTTATACCTTCACTTTAGACCAGGAGCTAATGAAATTGATATTTCTGGTCAAATTCCTGCCTAGTACTTCATATATAATTTTGGCGTGACGACTATGTTTCATTATATTCATTAATCAAATAAACATCATCTGGCGCACTTTAAATTTGCAATATGAGTAAACCTCAAACCTCAGTTTTTTAGGTAAGTAAACATGCCTCGTAAGAATAGATATTATCACGAGTGCCGGTTTATATTAACCTAGAAACAAACTATAACCGCCGTTACCAAACGTGCCGTTAACACACCACAACAGCGAGGTAATAGTGCTTAAGCCGCACAACCGAGCCACTACTAAAGAACCTTTCCCGCAAACGCAAACCTTAATAAAGCGAGGCATTGTGTACGAAGTTACTTTAATTTTATGTACATTTCGTGGTCTCTGAAAGCATTCCTATGACGTGATGAAAAACTCGCAACCGCCCGAGAAAAAAAACTCAACGAGGAGAGAAAAAAAGAAAAAACGTGCCCATCCATTTCTTGGGGAGAGAAAAAAACTAAAAAAAAAACTCCATCCCATCCTTTTTCCCTCGGGCGGCGGGAAAAATGGAAGAAATCGGGGAAAGAGTGATCCGTGATGGAGGTGGGGGAAGGAAGCGGTGGGAGTGGGGGAGGAGGTGGGAGGAAGGGAGAGAAGGGAAGAAGGGAGGAAGGGAGGGAAGGGAAGAAGGGAGGGAAGAGGGAGGAGAGAAGAAGGGGAGGGGAAGTTGGGAGGAAAGAGGGGGAAGGGAAGTTGGGAGGGAAGAGGAGGAAGGGAAGAAGGGAGGGAAGAGGGGGAAGGGAAGAAGCGATGGAAGAGGGGGAAGGGAAGAAGGGAGGGAAGAGGGGAAGGGAAGAGGGGGAAGGGAAGAGGGGGAAGGGAAGATGCGAGGGAAGATGGGAAGTGAAGAAGGGAGGGAAGAGGGGAATGGAGGAGGGAGGGAAGAGGGGGAAGTGAAGAAGGTAGAGGAGGGGGGAGGGAAGAAGGAAGGGAGGAAGAGAGGTAAGAGGGGGAAGGGAAGAAGGGAGGGAAGAGTGGGAAGGGAAGAGTGGGAAGGGAAGAGGGGGGAGGGAAGAGGGGGAAGGGAAGAGGGGGGAGGGAAGATGCGAGGGAAGATGGGAATGGAAGAAGGGAGGGAAGAGGGGAAGGGAGGCGGGAGAAAAAGGGAGAGGTAGAATAATGAGGGAAACAAAACCAAGATCCCACCGCGAGAAAAATGAGAGGGCATTGAAAAAACGGAGAAAGGAGGGAAGTGGGCGGAAAGAGGAGGCCCAAGGTGGGAATGAGCGAGCGGGCGAAGGGAACCCGTAGATATTAAGCAATGTCTTTATTTTCGACCTAATAGAATTCCCGAGGAGAGCAGAGAAATGATGCTCTAACCGCCCTCATTTCTCTCGCCCACACTCTCTTCCCCTCCGAGTCTTTAAAAAAAAGAGACGAACACGCTGCGGATGGGAGTGGGAGATGGAAAGGGAGGAACGGAAGAGGAGGGGGGGTTGAGGAGGGGAGGAACAACAATGCGCTCTAAAGAAAATGTCTTCGATGGAGGAGGGCCATTACAGGGACTTATTTGGATCCACGAATGTGTCCGTGAGTGATCGCCATCCATCTTCAAAGGTATGGATAAGCAAACACTAAAGGAAAGAGGAATGGGAAGCCATTTGAAGGTCAGCGATTCAGGTACGTTGTTATATAATTACGATTGTCGTACGATGCTATCTATTTTCGGCTTGATCACATCTAAATAAACATGAGTGAGTTTCAAACACAAATAAGTATTACGCATATTTAATTTTCCATGTTGAATTTAAAAAATTACTTGAGCATATTTTTTGGTCGAATTTCTATTTTTATTTGGACATCGAAATTTGGTGAATGAAAAATTATTAGCATCCAGATATTAACACATTTTTCTTTTATTTCTTAATGAATCAAAGCCTTCATATGGAAGAGATCTTGTGATAAATTTAATTGAGGCCCATGAGCGAAATAAATATTTAAGGGTGATCGTATGGTTTACTGGCGCGTATTCAGATTTTACAATTAAGATCATAGAATAATATTTTAGCGATTTTGCTTACTTTAATTACTTTGCAAGGAAAATTTTATGATTTATGAAGAAGGAGAATTTTCTACAAATACCAGTATTTCTTTTGCAGACAAAAATCTACTGTTAAGCTGATTCTTAGTCTACTACAATCACTCATTGAAAATCATAAAATTCTAAAAAGAGCCGAGAGAAAACAGCTGAATAAATCGTAGAAGATAAATTTTATTTCATAAAAGACAAGGGGAAATATTTTAATAGAAGTGATGGGAATCATATCAGCATAGAAATTCAAACATATGCAGGTTTGCTTTGTGTTTATAGCTTACTGTCAGAAAGGCTTATATTTGTATTAGAAAGAAACAAAAAATTCATGAATGAATCAAATTAAGAAAGTTAAAATAGTAAAAGACGGTTAAAAGCATAAGAAGGGAAGAAGATAAAGACGCGTTTGCTGCATATTCTGTTAACACAAATGTAAAAGGGTATTAGGAGATACCGGATATTCGAAGATTGGAGGATATATTGTAAGTAAAATATACTCATGACCAATTGTTCGTTAGCAAAAAAACTCCCGAGTGATTAGCATATAGGTTTTAAGGTGAAGAGCAAGTGGAATGAACGCTTATGTTACGCGTATATCGTCAAGAGAGGAAGAAGACAAATATGACTGATGGAAAGCTATCAGAACACTTTAAACAGTTTAAATACTTTGGAAGCATTACAACAAGAGATACAAAATGCACAAGTGGAAATAAGGACTAAAAAACGAAATGGAAAGTAGCCTTCATTAGAAAGAAAGAGAATAGACGCATGTATCAAGATGTAAAGAAAAAGGAAGAGGAAGGAAAAGGATTCGGACGTTAGAAGGCATTAAGAGAAAGAGAGTCATCAATAAATGCAGAAGGAGGATACCGATGACAAGATTTAACTTGTATTCACGCGCATGCCGTCAGACATTTGGCTAATGAGGATGACTAAATCTTCAAAATATTTAATGCAAAACGCATCATTGGTATACCGACTCACTATGCGATCCGATGATGATATAACATAGCATAAAATACAGAATATATGTTACGCCGAATCCGTGAAATGGCCAGCCTTTTTTCCCCTAATTCGTGTAGGTAATGGGCAACAGCTTTATCCATTTCGTGAAATAGGCAATTTTAGTGGCTAGTTCGTTCGTGAATTGGGTAAAGATAATTCTGCCTATTTCATGAATTGGGCAAACACTTGAAATACTGAATATATTAAAACTGTTATAATACAATAATAAATACAAATGCAATTACTGAAGCAGTCCAAAAATGTATGATAAGAAATAGTGTGTTAAAAATGAAATGGACCAAACGATCAAAATGAAAGAAACGTTACTTCAAGGCAGAAGGCGTCCAGAAAATATCACAAATAATTAAAAATGAACTGCTTCAGTTAAAATAAGGTCTTGAAACCATCAATATGCACCTCGCACGTGCTAAAAGATTAAAGTTCGATATAAAAGCTCAAACGTAGCCCGTGCCTCACTTAGCAACTTCTCTTTATCTTCACTTCAATCCATCCGAAAACATTTTCACGCCTAAATATAATCCTCTGAGAAAAAATACTCGAATTTAATTCGAATAAAAACGTACTCCTCGCTTCAAAAATCACCTGCCACAAACAGTTAAGTTCCTCTCCGCTATCATTTTTCTAGCTAAAAGGGGAGTAACGCTTCGGTGTTAACGATGATGCCCAAAATGAGTCACATTGCGACAGGAAAGGACCATTAGGAGAGAGTAGAGGAGAGAGAGAGAGAGAAAAGGGAGGAAAAGAGAATTGAATTTCGGGGAAAGAGTAGGAAAAGAATAATATGGAACCTTCTCTTTTCCCAGAGGCTCTGCCTACTTCAACGAGAGAGAATAAAGGGTACTTGCACCATACACCCACGCAGTCATCACTTTCCCCTTCGTACACTTTCCAAATCCACCCCGGCCCTCCTCCAACTCCCTCTCCAGCTTCCCTCCATCTCATAACACCATCTCCATCTCCTCCGACGCATCCCATCCGCCTCATCTGCGCCTGCGTAGAGCTCTCGACGACGCGGAGGATGAGGTTGGGAGGGGAGGTGGAACGAACCCGAGGGTGGGGAGGGAAGAAACGAATTCGATCGAGGGTGGGGGTAGCGAGGTTCCGCGACTGGTGCTGCCATTCCGCGGAAAGCGGACGACCCTCGAAGTTCTCGAGGAAACCGGTCTTTTTTCATGTCTCTCTCTCTCTCATGACCGCCTTGTAGCCTCTCTTTCCCCTATGTACCTCAATTGGGATGTGCTTCGGATAGGACGCAACTAACAGGGAACCGTTTTGCACGGGAGGTGGCTCTCTCTCTCCCTCTATCTTCCCTCTCCTCCCGTCCCTCTCCCTCCCTCCCCTCTCTTTCTACTCATTTTGAGATTGCGCGTTCTCCATCGTACTCAGCCCTTTAAAAGGATCATTTTGGGTGGTTCGCGATGATTACCAAGTGGCTCCGCTGATGAGAGGGGAGGTGTAAGGAATTGGCTCGATTCTCCATTCCCTGCCGTACTTGCATGCCGGAACTCTCTCAATTTGCTCCTCGTGTCCTGGAAGTCGTTGACCTTTTAGTTAGTGTGTTTGATTCCCGAAATGTTAATTTCCGCGAGATGATTCTATTCCGAATATTTCTTTTTTTGTTACTACTTTACGATTATTATAGCAAATTTTCTAAATCGAGCTTTGGGACTAAATTCATGTGATGCGATGCATTGATTAATATTGTGCAATTTTACAGAATGTTATTAGAATAATAAGCGAGTAATGTACGTTCTCGATGCGCATACCATTTCTCAACATTTCATCACAACTGCTCCAGATCAGTTATTTAATTCTGAAATAAAATGGAAATTTATCCGATCCATATTTGTAATAACGGACTTTATACAAAGGTGGACATCCGTGCGAATTCAACCTGCTATTCAAAACGCATTTGCCTTCATTGCCTTAGGCGGCTGATGCATTTTATGAAATCGGCTTTGAGGGTTAAATGAAATTACCTTTGCATAGGCCATTTATCGATCGAAAAACCGGACCAATTTCGCGAAATGGAATCAAATTTGGTTTCGGAATACAATCTCTGTGGGACGCAGTAAGTGTTTCCGCTTTATTACCAACATATATTATTTTCACGGTTTTATTACATCCAACAACGTTCTGTATTCAATCGGAATAAAAAAGACGCGAATTTTTGCCTTATTCGAATGACTATTCCAAAAAAGGCTATTATTATTTGCATCGTTATCATTTTAGTTTGATCTAGTCTAGTTGTATCAAATCATAAACCATGAATCGCATTCCTTGTTGTTTATTTTATATTCATATTAAACGTTCTTTCAGGAAAACAACGTACAAAATACCTTTAGTGAGCCCAGTAATTCATTTACGATGTTGAGTTTTCAATTATTCTCAAGTAGTACACTGCTGTTTTATTTAAAAATATATACCTATATTCTCAACATTACGTTTTTATCGTGTTACAGTGTATTATGACTGTTTGTATAAATATACAATAGTAGTTAAGTAGTTAATTTACAGATTTTTCATGTAATACGTCAGATAAATGGTATAACTGTGCCCCTGGAGTCTCATTTCCAACAAATACAACTTATCTGATTATTCACTCAGGTAAGAGAGTCGAACGAACAAACTCGAAAACTCATTTGATTCTTCCTTTGCCTGTTCCGATCTAACACATTCGCAATCTTTATTCTAATCCGTCCATTTAAGAACCACCTTGAGCCGGCGGTTTGTTGCTTCTTGGAAAGCACGAGAGCTCCGATTCGCACCAAGCCGTCGGCATAGGTGTTCCACCGCCTTCATCAATCCGCCCCGTCACGAACGTGCCGAAGAAGTACATTAAAATCCAAACAATAAATCAATCTCCTTTGGCAAAGAAGCGCAAGAAAGAGAAAATGTGCGATGCGATGGTCTGAGATTTCCACCTCCAGTGATCTCACCCCCTGTGACAGTCACTGACATCACCGTCCTCTTCCTCCTACCCCTCCCACTCTCCTTCCCATCCCACCTTTCACCCTCATCATCCCGCCGCGCCGCAATATTCCCACTCTCCCCGCAACCTCCCCCGCCATCCTCCATCCACAGCCGAATCCATACACCCACACACGCGAAGAACCCACTGCCAGCAGCCTCCAGGGCCCTCTCACTCTATATCTTCCCTTCTTTTATCCCCTTTCTCCCTCCCTCCTCCTATCGCAATCCCGCCACGGCGGATGTCTCCTAAACACTCCTCCTTTCCCCTACACCCCCTCCCCATTTCCTCTCCCCTCCTTCCACGCTACGCCACCCCGCATCCCCTTCGCCACCGCCCTTGTATTGATCTAGAGGCGCGGCCACGGCTTCGTGTGGATGTGGAGAAAGGAGAGAGAGAGAGGAGAGATGCGGAGGGAGAGAGAGAGAGAGCAGGGAGATGAAGGAATAAGAAGGGCGGATGGCTAGAGTCGCTCGAGGATAAAGGGAGGTGGGGAAAGAGAGGGGTAAAAAGGAGGGAGGGAGGAAACGGGGGACTGGAGGAAGACGGTGGTGCGGCAAAGGAGAAGTTAGGGAAATGAAACGAAAGGGAAATTAGAAGTGTACCGCTATTGTGCTCGC
Organism: Tanypteryx hageni; assembly: GCA_028673005.1. Taxonomy (NCBI): domain Eukaryota; kingdom Metazoa; phylum Arthropoda; class Insecta; order Odonata; family Petaluridae; genus Tanypteryx; species Tanypteryx hageni. The sequence goes on from CM054115.1 coordinate 35,583,084, forward strand.
CTAACGTCCCCTTAAAGTCTTCTTCCCGAGGACGATCGTGAATGTGGTCCCTGAGATAAGGGCCAGCCCAAGGGGCGTGGGGAAGAATCGGGTGAGCGAGTGAGATAGAAAGGGTCCTAGTTAAACAAACAGAGGCGACTTGAAACGAAAGGAAAACCCGAGAACAAATGTTTATGTAGTGTGCCACCTAACTTGCTCTTTAATTCCTTTCGATAAAGAGCGGAAATTCGGTTATGAGTAGACGCAGAGGGGCAATAAAAAAATTGAAAGCGCGCAGGATTACCGTGTTGTAGTTTCTTTATTCACCTCAGATTCATAGACGTAATGTTGAGATTAAGAATAAAAAGGATAAATGACTAATTGTCGCAGCATATTAAATAGGAATAAATCTATCGATACATCTCGCTTATTATGCTGGTAAGGGATGCATGAATGGTGAACGTAAAGTTAGTATATTTCCTGAATCATAATTACAACAAAATAACAAGTTTACAGTAAACAAATAAAAATAATACGTAAAAATAGTATTTACGGTTACTTTGGCCTACAAATTAATTATTGGGGACTTCATTGAGAAGTCCCCAATTCCGTTTCATTTTGGATGTTGTTAAGCCATATGCAAATAACATGTAGTCGATTTTGACAAAATGTCAAATATTTCGACGCAATAAAATTTGACAAAGAATTCTAATCGGGAACAATACTTACATACATACATAGGAATAAAACGCAATATATGAAATTGGCGGAACAATAAGCAAAAAAGACAGCGAATACCTAGCTGGATCAAAAACAGAATATGGCAAGAAAATGTTACATCGAGAGGAAAGGCAAACAACATAGGCACCATTCCTGGGCGAGGGGAAGAGTGGATTTTGAGGGTATCCTGAGCAGCGCACGCGAGTTTGAGTGGAAGATAGAGGAGGGGGAGGGAATGGATGAGGGGTAGGGGGTGAAATATGGAGGAGGAGAGCAATAACAATGACTCTTTGGGTGTGGAACCTCTCGGAATCTAATTGTGGTGCTTCCATCCCGACCTCCCTCTCCGTAGGAGTGATCGACCTCCTCCCTCCCACACCCTCACCTCTCCCTCCCCCTCCCTACGCCCCTAACATTTCCCTCACATGCTCCCAAGAATGCTTCAGCCACCATTCCTCACAATGGCTACGAGCAGAACATGGTAAGAGAAGGAGGGAAAAGAGATGAGAGCGGGGAGGCAGATGAGGGAGGAGAAGGAGCGGGAGGGAGGGAGAGGAGTCCACATTCAATTTGCGAAGAAATGGAGAAATTCAGTGGGTGTGTGGGCGAGGACGGTAGGAGGTTCCAAAGTGTGGGAGGAGGAAGAGAGAGAAAGGGGTGTGAGAAGACAATGGGATCTGGAGGGGACGAAGGGAAAGGAACAGGCGCAGAAGAGGGAGATAAAAAGAGAGCTGGGGAGGCCTTTTGGATGGCGCGGGGAAAGTCGTTCCCATGGTGACACAAGCATCGCGTTTTATCTTCCACTCTTCCTCCGGCACAACTATGGTGATCGGGACTTTGGCATCGCGGGAGAGGAGAAGAGGGGGGAGGCGGAGGAGGGAGGTGGTTACTGTGGAAACGGGAGCGGGAGGCCACGATGCGGGAGGAAAAGGATGGAAGGGAGGGGGGAAAGGGGGGCGCTCTCAGGTCTTTCGGGTCACGTTGTCGGCGGTAGGGGAGGAATCCCCCGTGCGACGATGCCTGAGCTATCTCACCCTCCCTTCTCTTCCCTCCTGCCCACATCCCTCCCCTGCCCCATGACCCCTGATAGGAGGAGAGGAGATGAGGATTAACCGTTCCATTTGAGCGCGACTCTCGCAAGGGGAGAGATGATCGGAATATTTCCTCGGTTTTTTACGATGGGAGATAGAGAGAAAGAGAGTGAAAGGGAAATCCATCACTCTCCTTCTCTAGCACATGTAAGAACTTAAGTGTGCCGTTGCATTTACTACAGCTCGTTTCCTACGAAAATAGTGATGCCTTTCACATATTATTACGCACTAATAAAGTTGAGGGAATAAACAAGTATAAACCCGTTAGATTAAACCATTAAATACCAAGTAAATACTTCCTTTTATTTATTGCTCTGACAAGAAGAAGTAGCTTTCCCAAATGGTACCTCGAAACCAGAAAGGATTAGACATATTGCTTCATTCCCTCGAGCAATTCAAAAATGAAAATTGAAAAACGAATATTGTGCTCCGATGCAATACCGAGAATATTGAGTAAAGACCAGCATTATAATATCTCCGATGGTGCAATCGAGGTGTGCTTTGAACCAATTCGATGGGTATATACATGCACCATTTTAATTTTTCACGTTACATCTATAACGACCGTTCCAAACTAAGCACTAAAAAATTAATACCGATATCAATCTATTATAGTCAGTACAGTGGAATTCCTTTCCTTTCTCTGCAGAAAGAAGGGGATCAAAGGAAGGCCGGCGGTATAACAGACGGCGTTGGAAACCGGCAGCACTGTAATCGAGCTCACCTTGTGTCTTGGATCCAATAGATGATCTAGGAAACTGCTGCAGCTATAAAAATATTTAATAAAGCAGATGCGCATTTTGGCCACAAAGTAGCCGCCCGTAACGGTATTTCGTCGTTCCTCGACCATAATAAGGAATCGAACGTTATATAGCAACAGGAGTTTCCTAGATCATCTGTTGTATTACCTATAGTTAGAACACGATCGGCGAATTACCACAAAGGACGGTTTTTTTGGGTAGTTAAATGCGTATGTGATTTACTAAAGTGCTTCATAACAATAGGAATTTCCCCAGATTACTCCGTATAAAAGCCACACAAATTAATTTATACTATAAGAAAGTAATTATCGGCTACTATATGCAGTCTTGGTTTGCCAATGAAAGGCGCTAATACAACTGAATATGCATAAATAAGCGAAGTTCTAATGATTCGCTCCATTTTTGCTTGAAACCAAAATCTATAAGCGAGAGTCTTTAAAAATTGAAATAGCTATCAATCACTATTTCGATTAATTAAAAAAATCTGTTATGACCACCACATGACTTTCTCCATACCTGTAATATTTCTAAAAATTCCAAATAGGTTAAATGATAATAAATATTTTAAGGAAACTGCGAGAAAAATTTAAAGACTGCAAAGAACTGAAATATACTCAAAGCGTAGCCTTCTGATATTGGATATAGCCATGAAGTTCCAACAATTAAAAAAATAAAAAGGAGCGTTATTAAGACGTAAGCGTAAAGAGTCGCCGGCAGGTAGTGTGGTGGTGGCAGCTAAAAAAATAGTTTAAAAAATATCTTTTAAACAATGCATTATATGGGATGTTTTGTACAAATGTAGAAAAGTACATTTCCTACAACTTGTATTCCTATACTATTTTGCATTCATCAAATATTAAAGAAAATAAATAAGTAAAGGTGGAGACTACGGCGAAAATGATGTTAAATGAGAAATGAACTCCTTAACCGTAAAGTTCAAAGTTTACGGATAAGGAGTTAATTTCTCATTTAACATTACAGCAAATGTTTAAAAAAACTGATGTGAAGTAAACACCCATTTCCGGTTTACCGATTTTGACCAAAACCTAATCAGTTCTTGTACCTTTAACAAAAATGTCAAATATAAAATTTCGCGATGACCAGAATAATAATTTTTGAGTTAGAGCACCTACAAAATTCCAGTCATAGACACACACCCACAGACATCACCGAGAAAATAGTGAAAACGTGTTCAGGGGACCTTAAAACATGTATTTCCGTTGAAATCTCAGATTCGTTTTTTTTCACGAAAACAATACTTTCTCCATACTTCGTATATGGAGAAAGTAAAAAATGATAAATACGAAAGGAGAAATAATTTAAAGAAGTCGATTTGGTACGGAGAGGATCAGAAGAGATACCGGAAGCTAGAAAAATCCTTATAAATGAAATAAGAATGAAAAAGAACTAAGTACACATAGGGTGAGGTACAAAGGTGGTACAGAGGTACAGAGGTGGGAAAGAGTAAAACAAAAGCAGAGGCAAAGAGGGGTCAAGAAAAGATAGGAGTGGAAAAAGGAGGGTAAGAGAGGAGGATACACAGGATAGAAGACGATAAGGAAGAGGTAAACAGGGTTTGGTGGTCGGAATTGGGAGAAAAGGAATTTTGAAACTGCGGAAGGTCGTGAGAAGGCGTAGAGACAGCGAGAGAGAAGGAAAGAGAGAGGCTCAAACACACACATATATGGAAGGAAGGCGAGAGAGGCGGGAAGAGGAAGGGGGCAGACGCGGAATGAGGGGGAGTACGCCTCGGAGGAGCAGGAAATCGAAGCGAGGCCGCGAGACCACGGAGGAGGGTGTAGTGGGTTGGCGGGGGGAGGGAGGGGAAGGTTATGTGGGAGAGGTGTGGGGATGTAGAGGGTGAGGTGGGGAGAGAGGGGAAGGCTATGTGTGAGAGGGGGAGAGGTAGGGAAGGGAGGAGTTTGAGAGGCGGGAGGGCGGAACGGCTTCGGTGAGGGAACCGGGCGAATGAGTGAAGAAGACGGAGGCGAATGGGAAATTCTTCCGTAGAATTGAACGGAGGAGAAAGAGATAGAGAAGGTGAACTGTACCTCGAATTTTGCATAATTTAAGAGCGAAAGTATTGGGTGAGTTTTGCAGCGAAATATCTAGATAGGAAAAAATATAGACGGCATTATTCGGGAGAAGCAAAAATGGACGGATATCGGAGGAGGGAACAAAGAAAAAGAAATAATCGCGCGTTAAAAAAGTGATAGATGGAGGAAGAATGCAATTTCGGAGGAAAATGACGATGATCGGAAAAGGATCGGAGTCGAATGGAAATTTGGACGGGATTGAGAAGGGAGCGGGATGAGAGAGAGAGACAAGATTGGAACGGGAGTAGCGTAATGTTCGCGCTAAAATGGAAATAAGGAAGAGAGAGTATTGCGCCGAGCGCGATAGAGTTTTTTGGGGGATGGTAGAAAACGCGGAGGGATGAGGGAAGGCATGGAGATGGATATTGGCACGGCGGTTGCTATGGTGTGGGAGGGCGTGGGCGGCTGACGTGGAAAATGGGGATTTGATTGATTGATTGTTCAACCGCTCTCGAGTGGGAGACGGAGTGGGAGTGGAGGAGGAAGAGGAAGGGCGATGGAATAAGGAAATAAAAGGAAAAGAATATTTCTCTCTCTCTCTCTCTCCAGAGTGTGAAGGAATTCTCTTATGTGAAGTGTTGTGACTGATTCGACGGACGACGACGCTGGAGCAATGTTCCGCTAAAAGCATTTCGGATGGTATTCTTACACGTATTAGTTTTTCATTCTCCCTTTAGTTTCCAGTTTCCCGCATTCCAAAAATTAATAGGCGTTATTATATTATTAGAAAATTATCTCGAAGACGAAATATTCACAGCAGGAAGTCATTCTTTTTAAATAATGTCACCAAATAACTGTTACTTCTGAAAAGACAAGATGTGAACAAGAGACAGAACCGATATTTAAAATTAAATGGAGGAAAAAATAAAGAACACGGGGAAAGAAAACTAATTAAATTCGAGAAAAGGACAAAGACGCGTATTAGGAAAACCGACAGAGAATGGAAGTATAGACTGGAAGAAAAAAAGCGTGGAGGTGGATATAAAAGCTACAAAAATAAGAGACGAAAGGGTGGAGAAAATAAAAATAAATAGAAGAACATAAGGGAAGAAAGATGAACAAGACAAGTGTGAAGAGAATTTAAGGAAGGAAAAGGAGAATCGGTGGAGAGAGGGAGAGTGAAAGAAAGGATAAGAAGAGAGAAAGAAGAGTGAGACAGTGAAGGGTTGAAAGGATGGAACGGGAAATGAATTATGGCTGCGAAGAGAACCATCTAGATCCACACCCTCTCCTCCACCTCCCTCCCTCCCCATCCACTCCTCCACACCCCTTAAAAATATAAAAAAACCTCCGCCTCCGAGATCTTCCGGGGCCTCTTCGCCATCACCCCACCCCTCCAAAAAACGACCCGTGTTTGTTTGAGATTGGTCACGCTCGAATCTCGTAAGAGAGAAGAAAAGGTGGGCTCCGGGGACGTGGAGGGGGATCCATTGAAGGGGAAAAGGACTAGGATATGGCGTGGAGTAGGAGAAGAAAGACAGTGGGACAGGAAATGAGAGGAGGGGAAGGGTTGAATGGGAGGGGTGCGGGGATGGGGAAAAAAGGTCCCGAGAGGCATAATGGAGGAGGAATATGCATAGCGGAGGGGAGGTGGAGGTGGGAGGGAACGCGTGGAGGTGAGGCAAGAGAAGGAGGAGGTGTATGCATATCGTGGGAATGGAGGCTGGGAGGGGAAGGGGAGAGAGAGAGAAGGGGAGGGGATGGGTGGCGATGGTACCAAGGAAAGGTTTTTTTTTCACCGGCAGGAGGAGAGGGAAAAGGGTTGAGGGCAAAATGGTTTTGGCCTCATTATAATATTCAAATGGACTGGCAGCTCAGCGTCCTCACACCCATTCCACTCTCCTTTCCTCCTCCTCCATCTCCCCCTCCCATCTTTCCGCGGCATTGCCCTTTTTTTAACACTTTCCCTCTATCTATCTCTCTCTCTCTCTCTCTCTAGCCAGGCCCCACGATTTATCCGAGTTCCCATCGTCTTAATCCTTTCACATCATCCCAAGGAGAGGAAAAGAGAGAGAGAGAGGAAGAGATGAACCTATTTTCCATATTACTATATGTAATACGTTCCCCGCGGTACCCTCCCTGGTGCCACACCTCTGCCCGCGGTTTTGCCGCGCGGCTGCTCGTACCGCGAGACCTCGGAACGCTATCTCGGCGCTTCGGCGGTTATTGTAATAAGTTTTTCCACCTCGTCGCGAAAATTCATGCGTGGAGGACGTGAGGGGAGAACGGGGCCCATACGGCTGCGCGCCGCATTATGGATCTCGTAATTATATTCAGGATGAAAAAAAGGCCGCTGATGCCGAGATGCGACTCATATTTCGTATGGGTTTTGCATCGTTTGAACACAGGGGTGATATTTCCGTTAAGGCCGTTTGAATCGCGATTTTACCGTCGGGGATAGACGCGGTGAGGCGCGAATTGAAATTCTACAGAAAAAATGGACAATTTAATTATTAATGAAAGTCTATTTTCGATAACTACCGATCTTGCCCGAGGTCTGAAAAAGCCTAAAGCAACCAGGTATATTTAATAAAAGATTTTCCATAAATAAACCGCCTAACTAACCAGAAAAAAGTAAGGATATTTTGAAAATTCCGCATGAAGTACATTTTTAAGGCAATAATATTAAGTTTACAATAAATTTAATACATAGGAATGTAATGAATTTCTCTTACTTAGAAAATTCTACTGAAAGATAAAAAAATCTAACTATTGGTAATGGTTAAAGAAAAAAGTTATGATATGATGAAAAATGCGAAAATGTATTTTCTTAACAGTAATATGCGACGGCGAACAATAAAAGAATGAGCTAAAAAGCTAAGAGTGAACATATTTAAAAATGCGTGTGGAATATTCAAGTCGAGAGAAAAGAAGTGAATTTAATTACAAAGTAAAATTTTACTAGCACAAGATTTAGAAATAATAATAAAAACGTCTTTGGCATTAATTGTAGAATTTGGGAAAAAGAAAAGATGGTGAGAGAATGAAAAACTGAGAGCTATAGCTAAGAAAACATTAATACTGACACTATGAAATAGTGCAAGTCGCTATCGTACAGAGTATATTTAGTCGTATTCTGATTGGTTCTCTTACAGAAGATTGCTAAGGGAATTGGTTATGTATATGGAGACAAAACCTCCCTAGAGGCTTACATGTCGGGAAATCTGCATTGCAATACCAATATTACACGGAAGGACGTTCTTGCAATGAATTTCTGCTTGCAATCTCGCTCCATGTAAAACTGAATTCGCCACAAATAACGTAGGAACTCATAAAAATGGATGAAACTACAGATTTGTCTGTATTTCTTAATATCTAAAGATTGTATTCCGTAGACTGTACAAAAATATTCTTATTATTCTTAGTACGAACACACAAGTTTTATTATCAGGTAAATAGAACCTTTTTTATTCATTTCCGTAGGAATTTAACATCTTTAAATATATGAAAGTTCTATGCATGGAAATCTGCTGTAATTTTTAAACTCCTATAAGAATTATCTTCCTATACCGAATAGCAGGATATTAATAAAAAATCGTACCATTATTTATTTGCTTCTCATTCTCTTTTAATTTCATAGCAGATTATTTTTCCAGCAATTAAAAAACGAAAACCCAATCAAAATAACGCAGGCTGTGAGAAGTATGATATAAAACACGCTGTACAGATTTACCCCAAAAGTCAAATCACTTTCCAACGCAAAATATCTCGAAGTTTATTAAAGAAAGGAAAAATAAAAAAGATGTATCAAGAGAGCAAGGTACTCTAAAAATAATTCGTCAGCCACGGCATCAGCAATACTTCAGACTAACACAAAAACGAAGTAAGAATCAGAATAAACACGATAAATTCCACAAGCGGGTTCGTCTTCCGCTGTCTCCTCCAACTTTTTTTTTATTTACCTGCACTTCCATCGTCTCGAACCTTTTCAAGAACCTCCTTCTTCTAGTCTCACGGAGGGAATCCCCAATCTCCCTTTAATCCATTCCAGACCAGATTTCCTAATAAAACCCCCTCCATCACCCTCTTACAGTCCTTTCACACGACAATCCTGAGTGGATTCGTAGGAATTTCCGCTTTGTCACCTGTACATACATCCAGACAGTCCCCAATACCATTCAGTATAAAGGGTCTGGAATTGTTGGTGGCGTAGGAAAAGGACGAGGGACCAGGAAGGGTGGTTAGGTAGGCAGGGGGTTGAAAGGTAAGGATGTCAGACAGATACGGGAATTGAAAATATACCCTTATAAAGATGATCTATATGCAAGAAAACTGAATGGAGGAGAGGAATTTTATTCGCTCGGAGTATCGGAGGGGAAATCAGCAAAGGAATTGTTCAATGATTTCAGAAGCTTTCATTGTAAGCGAACTGTTGGCGTGAAAAAATTGTGTTCTAGCGAAAATAAAACAGGTGCAAGTATAATATGTACGCTCAAAGAGGAGATTAAATTATTCGAAAAAGATATAATTTCCAGTTATTATTCCTCTGCGTCGACTTCAAGCCAAATAATACGAATTATTTCCGCCTCCCTTCCTTCGACGCGGGGAACAATCCTTATGTAGGTAACTTTCGGTGATATAAAGTCATGAAAACCTGCTCATTCTTTTTCACTCTCACACTTTTTGTAATTTTTATCTAATTGGGATAGAGATGTCACCACGTGTTCTACGCATTAATCGTGATTTATTCGTATGAAGACCTGGTCGGACGAGTATACTCGTCACCCCAGGTTGAGGTTGGGGATTCTAGGTTTCTGTCTTTGCGTGTGTAAGGACAATCAACCTCCGATATAATCTCATTATTTATTCTTCACTGATACTGGCGCTATGAAATGGACATACTCTTAATATGTAATTGGCATACGGAGGATTTGTTCACAAACTTACATTGGCATTGAGGGAAAGCGGCAGTATAATAGCTGGGGATTGCAAACCGGGATTAGGCTGTATATATATTTTGGAAATGAAAATTGACAACAGTGGGAAAGTCTTCTCCCATCGCAAAATATGGACTCGCAAGACCGCCTTCGTAAAAAAGGTTCCATTAAAAAAGAAGGGCATGTGTGAAAACTCCCCACTCCTATTAAAACACCCGTTTATGCATATAAATATGAAACTCTTTTCTGATAAATTATGTGCATATAAAAACGCTTTTCGATTCCATCGGTTTATATACAGGCATCCGGTGGCTCGAAGATAGAAGTATGCCCATGGGGTTCTTTCTCGTCGCCTTGGCCCTGTAAACCTTTCCCTTTCTCGCGACGCCTCCCATTGTATCGGATTGGAAGAGGAGTGGTGGTTGATAGGAGCAGTATGACACGGATGAAGGCAAAGGTTCAGAAGATAGCGGAGATAGGGGCAGCCTCCCCTCGAGGCTAGCGGAAAGGATGAGGGCGGGAGAGGGCACGTCTCAACACTGGAACATCACGGAGTTGAAGAACATTAAGATTTGTGGATCGAGAAATACAAAGCGGCAAAGGGATTTCGCAGGAAAATAAGTATGTATTAAAGAATGACCGCAGGTCCTGGCAGATAAGAAGCGATAAATAATACTAACTATGAGAGCGTTGTTCCCTCTTATCTTAATTTCACAGAATAGGAAAAAACAACAAACAACAGGAAAAACTATACCAAAGACGACCTTTTTAGATATTGTATGAGATCCTTACATTTTTATAGCTGCCACGGCCATATCTACCAGCCATAAAGCTGTGAAAACTAAGAAAAAATGCACGCACATCTTCTGCGATGCCTAATGGATTTATTGGACTCTCCGGTGGACTGGCAGAGAGCTCAAATGTTATCAAAGGCCTTGTTTTATAGCAACGATAAATTTTATCTTACTCGGGAATACTTTTGACGGCAAGCATTCCTTGGGGGCGACGCAATGTTTATTCGGCAAAATTCATGACGCTATTCAATTACGTTCATTTGTATGATAATGAAACAGCTGGGCCAGTCGCCTGCTCCGTCTGTCTGCATGTCATTGACCCAGAGGTTTCAAAATATGTAATACCATAGCAAGGGTGGGAGATGTTGGAAAAGGAATCTTTATCGTACACAATACAGAGGTGTTGCTTCTTTATCTGTCAAAATTATCTATACATTTGTATAATGTTTTAATACATATTGAATAATAACGAACTATAAAATAACATTTTCACCTAATAAAGTGCGCATTTCATCCCTTTAATTTCAATCGTTATCGAATCTATTATATTATGCTATCGGAGCGTAGGGTGGATTTGTATTATCTGTTCAACAAGATTTCCTTAAGAGTATCCAAAGAAAACTTGGTCATTATCAATATAGTTCACAAAACAAGGACAATAAAAGTCGTCATAACGTGATTGTAAAATAAGAAAAAAACCTCGTCATAGCTCCTCGCTATAACAGAATTTTATGTCAGTATTTTATTTATTCAAAACAAAAAATCCAATTCATACAATTGACTATATCAGTGTCTTTCAAACTTTTATTTCTCACGACCCAGTGAAAGGGAAAGCAACACAAATAAAAAAATTTCTGGCTCGAGTATCAATTATTTCGTAAAATAACAAGCGGCATTTATTTATCATTTCTTTCTTTGCCATTTTCGATATAATATTTCGGCTGTTTATGCACAAACCTCTTTTCACGGGCCTTTCAACCCAGCATTGAGTCGTAACATCGTGACCCGTACTTTTTAATACATTAGATTGTAATGTAAGGAAGAAAGAAATCTGACAAGCAACATTTATTTAATTAGATACCCAAATTTACCTTCAAAGGGTTCCCGATAAATGAATAAATTTAAATTGATCTGCTTGACTGATAAAACGCTACGCAGGAGGGCAGAAAATTTGATGGAATAAATAAATATTCGGGAACGAAGAATTAATTCTCAGGAGAGCTGATATTCTAGCAATTAGAAAGTTTCCCGCATTCATGGAATATATTCCATTTGTGGAAATTCAAACAAAATTTCGAGTTAAATGAGTTTTGAAATCTCTCGTGATCGTTACGAGTGGTCATGATTACAAATATACAAGATTTCCGTTAACACTTTAATCACTAAATTATACGCAAGCTCGAAAAATAGACGCTTGCGATTAAAAGAAGTTAAAAAAGAACAGTAAAAGAAGATTCCAGAAGCATTTGTTTTAGAATGTTCACATAAATTTCCGGAATCTTCGACCTCCTCCCCTCCTTGTTATTTAAAAAACATACCTCGCCGCAGTTAAGCATTTGTTTTATGATCTTTATCGCTTCTCCAAAGTAAATTGAACGTAATTACGCTTCGATATTATTGTTGTAGCAATGTAAAGAAAGCGAAACTTGACCATAATAAAGGATAAGTATAGATAGTTCATAAGGACCTTTTAAAAATCCTACTAAAAGGTAAACGGACAGATGGACGGACCCCAAAATAAATAGAGTTCAGCCGAAACTAGCCTGAAAAATCTTAGCTTCCCAGATCTTCTCGTAGCTTAAAAATTTTGCACACGGGCGGACGGACAAAATGAAAAACACAAGCGCTAAAAACGATAACTATTATAATTATTTTCCCTTTGATAAATAGCGTTATAAAGAAATTCTGTTTCGGACAGTCAGAGACGACCCTTAGACCGAAAGAGCTTTACTCTTTGGACAAAACCGTCTCACTTCGGCTGATCGAGAGAAGGGAACAAGTGGGCCGAAGAACGAGAGGGAGAGAAAGATAGAGAGAGAGGTAGAAAGAGAGGGAACGAGAGAGCGAACACTAAGCACCCGCCTTTCCGTTCTCTCCCACATTCCTCTTTGCGCCATTCCTTCCAATTACGATGGCAACAAATTCCTCCCATACCTCAAACACTTCCTCACTTCTCACACCCTAAACCGACACAATTCCCATCCATCCCTCACACCATCTTCGTCCGACACTTCCATCACACCGACACGGACGCCGTCCCGTTCCTCTCTCTTACATACTTTCCGATGCTGTCATCCTTTCAAATCCCATCCGACCCGCGCTCCGCAGACCTATCCAACGTTCTATAAAACACCCCAAGTTGTATTTCCCTCCCACCTTCTTGTGCGCCACATCAAACACGATCACACGCGTTGTAACGCCGTCGTACGGCTGCCTTCGGCTTTTTCCTCCCCGAACTTACCTTTTCCCGCTATTGTCCTACCTCTTCCTGGTGACATATCTTTCGCCTCTTTTTATCTCTCGCACCTCGTCCACCCTGTCCCTAGCCGAAATTCTTCCCTTCTCTTCGCCTCCCGTGACTAATTTCCCCGGAGGTTGAGGATTCTTTCCGGGCATCAACGGAGATCACATACTTCCTCCTCAGCCACGGTTTCAACCTACCCCCTCTCTCTCACCTCTTTCCCTATCTCTCTTCCTATCTCGTGCGTGTCCCTTCCTTACCCTCTCGTAAAACGAATGCTTACTCGTATCACTTTACATTCTCCGAACTCCCATCGAATGAGACAGTTTTTAGTTACCTTCGTGTTTCTCCACCGTGAAAGTTTCGCTAATCTTCTCCCGCGAATTATTTTTTTTAAACCTGCCCTTCATCCATCCCTTCTCATAATAAATAATTAACGAGTCGCTTTTATGATGGTGCTATTAAGGGAGATAGTGAAATGAGTAAATAATAAAACAAAACAATGAATTAAAGTACATTTTTATCCAACGAGCTCTCGCTAAAAAATTTATATCCAACTCTTTACACATTTGAATGCTATTGATTGAAACTACTTAGAGAAGGTGATAACAAATAATACTAAAATAAAAAAAATCCACAACTGATGACACGTCTAATTATATTCAATAATATTTATTAGCAGAAACAAAGGGCAATTTTGCGAACTAATGAATAAATTATCATAAATAATTTGAGGAATCAACCAAAGACTCCGTGTATTTCTGGCTAATCAACCTCTTGGATTATTATAGTACCAAAGACTCTTATCTTCCTGAATTTTCATGGCAATATGGATCATTATACTAATTTTTAAGAAGTATTTTAATGTGATCCAACCGAAGCAAGTATGGTGCGAAATTTAACAATAGACCCATTACATAAAAACAAAGAATCTTCCTATTAGGATTGTTACGAGCTAACATGGCAAGTTTTCAGGTTCCTTTTATCTATTTTCGGTTTCTCGGCTCTTCCAATTCCAATTTTTTTGCCTTCGTCTTTTCTTCCCTTCCGAGCTCTCTCTCACACACACATGAGGCGTCTGCCATCTCCCGGTCACCCAAAACACACACACCTCCCGTCCCTTTCTCTTTACCTTTCGCGACCCCACTTCAAATCCTAACCCCACGACCTCCGTGCGAACACGCGCCTGCGCAGACCATTCCGACCGATCGGCCGTCGTATTTGGGAAGAGGGTTGGAGGAAAAGGGAGGATGTAGAATGTCGAGGAGTCACAAAGGAGAGAGGGAGAGAACATGGGTGAGTGGAAAGAGGGAGAAGAGGTGAAATACTGGATGCCAATTTTAGGTGCACTTCACACTCGGTCTGGTTTTCCACGGAATGTCCCCGGAGCCGTAGACCTGGAGGCCACGTGTGCGACACCGCCCTCCCCCTCCCCCCTCCCGCGCCCCCCCGCCGTTCCACCGTCGCTATATTCCCATCTCACCCTATTTAAAAAAACTACCGATTCACATACAGCCACTTTTTTCCGATGTTGATTCCTTTATAGCACACTCGCTTCAATTTACGAATGATCTGGACCAATGATGCGAGATATAGCTGGCAGAAAAGAGGGAGAAGGAGAGGGATATATATATATATATATATATATATATATATATATATATATATATATATATATATATATATATATGTGTGTGTGTGTGTGTGTGTGTGTGTGTGTATATATATATATATATATATATATATACACACACACACACATTCTTTGGAAAAATAGATAAAAATCAGTTTGATTTTCTCCTAGTGCGCAGTTCTATATAAGAGAGTTGATTTGGACAGCCAAGGTATCGGAGAGCGAAAACGCTTTAAAAAGGCTTTTCTTTAGTACCAGATGAAATGTAACGGCATAAACTCGATTATCAACGACCATGCTCTTTCCGATGCTTGTTAATTCGAGAATAAAGTGGTCCAAGCCATGGTAAAAAGTTACTGCGATGTAAAATCGTACAGTTGGATGAAATTCAAAAGCACTTAAACTTCGTACGTTCTGGAAAACATTTCCATGATTGGAATGAGAGCGATACATTAATGAGAAAGCGCTACTTTAAAAACAGTAGTTGGAATAGGCGTTACTAAATTTTGAGAAAAAAATGAATTACAATACGCAGGCCTGAGCCGATGACTGGTTACTTAAGTGAAATTTAACTTTCGCAGGATTTTCTTAAATTATAAAATGTAAACTCATTAATCTCTCTTACAAAGTTAACTAACAGAAAATTATCAAAATCAATGGCCCTGTTAGAAACGGTGAAAATTTAACTTTTTTCTATGTATCATGAAAAACGTTCTGAAATTGTTAAAAGGGGCAGTGAATTCTATCATATATGAATGCCATTGCGTATTATAGCTTTCCTAAGAAAATAGATTGTTGATAAACTAACAGTGACAGCTTCTTTAGAGCAGTTGCTTTCGTGAATGATAAATTGTGCAAAATTCACAAGCCTAATTACAGGGGAAGGAATACTCAAAGAGCAGTTTATTATTTTGGAGTAAAAAGAACTAGTTAAAAAATAACTGCAAAAACATATTCCGAAAGCCATTTTAAAAAATCTAGTTACATTTTTGGACCTCCTCTCCCTCCTTTCCCACGATGTTTTTATAGATAACTGCACAATTTTGTGTAAAACGTCACCAACTGCTAGACTCTCCCCTCTCCCTCTGTGATATCGTAAATAGAAAGGCCCTTTCCTTGTCAAGTTAAAAAAAACAATGAAATGTAATTTAAAACATAACTCATCGCAGTTAAGCAGTTTTAATACGAGCTTTATCCGTTTTCAAAAGTAAATTGAAAGTATTTAGTCTTCGCTTTTATTGTTATAGCAACATAATCAAAACGAAACTTTATCATAGTAAGGGATACCTATAGATAGCTTATAAGGTTATTTAATCCTGCTAAAAGACAGAAGGACGAACCCTAAAACCATTAGGGTTCATGTCTGTCACCAGCCGAAAATATCCTGAAAATTTTAGCTTCCCAGCTCTTCTCGTTGCTTCAAAATTTCGCAAACAGGCGGACAAAGTGAAAACATCACCGATTTAAAACAAGTTAGGAAAGTGTACAGTGTATGACAAATGGGCGCGTTTTGTGAAATGGAGTACTTGAAAGAAATGATTATGTAAACGTTTTTGAACTTGAGATTGTTTATTTATGTTAGCAACAATGATGAACTAAAAATGCAAGAAATTTTCCAAGTTCAACTCGAATAAATACTTTCTTGTTTGATTTTATTGATAACGGCTATTCCTACGATGAAAATGTATAGGAACAGAAATACCTACTCTACTTGAACAGTTCCACAAGTTTTATTTGAAAACTATTTTAATATGACCAATACTTTACGACAGGCATGTCAAACTCTAAAGGCCATCAGAGCCGCATTAACGCAATGGATGTTATGTAAGGGCCGTATAAGAGTTACGGTTTTTAACGAGGGCCGGAGTTCTTTCAGAAGATTGGACGTCTGTTTTGCAAAAAAAAGATAATTTAGAAAACACCTTCTATTGTACTTCAATAAATAAGAAAAAATCTTCTCCTTTTGACAAAAATTAAATATTTATATAAAATATCGAATGATTTGGTTGAGAAAATTTCGCGTTCGGGCCACACTAAGCATCAGAAAGGGCCGCTAGTTTGGCATGCCTGCTTTGCGGGATATGACGGAAAGTTCAGTTTTTGTCACCAGTAAAGTGGTGCTCCTGATTGGCTTACGTGATTAATTTATGTGATTTTCTTATTGTCTTTGGCTGTAAGTCCTTAATACAATATTTCATGAAAATCCGTTGGGTAGAAGCCGAGAACGAACATGCGGACGGACGGACAGACCGAAGCTAATAGGCGCTCTTGGTGGAAGCGAAACGCGCCTAAAAAGCGCCACAAATATCCATGAAGTGGTCCAAACATACACTTTCAATGCTCTAATCCTGTTTCACGATTACACCTGTAAGTATTCTAAAAAACAATTAGAGAATTTAAGACCGCGAGAAACTCGTGCCATTATAACAGAACAAGTAGGGACGTACACGGGTTTCCCGTGGTACAGAAGTGCTTTTCGTCAAATTCGCCGTAGTATAATCGTATTCTAATATATTTGCCTCGAAATCAGAAAATTATTTTTCCTTATATTGTGGCAACCCTGCTTTTTAGATCCATTTTAAACATGTTCATTTCGTTTTGCCATTATATACTCGCCTTACAAACGAAATTTCTTTGAAATTCGTTCAGCCAATACCTTCGAAATTAATAGTTACAGACAAATTCTAACTTTGATATTGTGGTAGCCATGTTTAGTCGACTCGGTTGAAATATGATAATTTTGTTATTTATTTATATGAAGATTATGCACATCATATTTGGTTAAAATCCATGCAGTCAGTTCTCTAGAATTACGTTTAAAAGAAATATCATTTTACTTTTTATTGTAGTAGTCCTGCTATTTAGCTCCGCTTCAAATATCTTGATTTCATTATGGTATGTTGTACAAATATTATATACAAAATTTAATTGAAATCCGTTCAGCCAATTCCTTCCAACTCCATAATAAGTGAAAGAATTTAATTTATAATTGTGGCACCCCTGTTTGGCTGATTCAGTTTAAATATGCTATTATAGTTTTCTATATATATGTACATTATAAATACTAAATTTGGTTAAAATTGATATGGGAAATTAAAAAAAATACTTGTAAAAGAATGTTTTTTATTTCTTGTATTGTGGCAGCCCTGATTTCTAAATCTATATTAAACATCTTGATTTTGTTTGTTTATGTTACACGTGTCTCCTTCACACAAAATTTCATTGAAATCGGTTTAGGCAATTCCTTCCAAATTCATAATTACCAAAAAGTTTAACTTTGCAATTATGGCACCCCTGATGAGTTGATCTGGCCCAAATATGTCATTTTGGCCATTAGTTTATGAGAATATTTTATCTACCAGATTTGGTTGAAATCGGTTATGCCAACTCTTCCCTGAGATATGCGTACGGACGGGCGGACGGACGGACATCACGAAGATAATAGTGATTTTCAGCAAAGACGAAAAGCATTAAAAACGCACTATCAAATTTGATGCACGAAGTGCAGAAAAAACCATTTATTCGAAAATTTTAAAAGTTACAGCGAAGTAAACGGTGAATTAATTGCTCGTTTTTAATTTATTATGAACTGATTAAGAAATAGATGGTATAGTTCTAACTTTAATCAAATTTCTTCTCCGAAGAAAGTCCTGCAATCGAAACAATCCGCAGCGAGCCGCGAAGGAGAACAGTTTGCAATTAAACTAGGAATGTCTCAATAATCAGTGTATAGTTCTTTTATTAACAATACCTGAACAACGATGCTCTCTACCATAGCGACAAGAGAACTGTGATTAATTTCTTTTTAAAAACTAATAGCGGTCAATTTTTTATGTAAACAAATAAATAAAATTTGATCTTTATAAAAAAGACTAAACCTACAAATTGTTTCCTTGACAATTCACAGAAAAGAATTCTAGGACTTTGAAACAAGTCGGCAATTTTTTTCCGTTTCTAACCTAATTATATTTTTGGTTAAATTAAAGAATCCTGATGGATAATTAGGGAGATTTCTCACGCCCCAGATATTAGAGCAACTTAAATAAAAGATGTAAGAATCATCACGTAGCACATTCGCCAGATATAAATCCCGAGTTATACTTTAAATTTATAGCTACGTGAACGAGACTTAAGCTAGATTCCTTTGGTGAAAACTTGGCACTTCAGGAGCCATTTTAAACCTATCCTGACAAAGTCTTCGCGAAATAATTTTCCGGGCGGTTCAAAAATATCCATCCTCAACTCTCTAAAAAGGAAAGAAAAACGAATAACCGAACTCATCGGGACTAATTTAGAGGGTTCAGAAAGTCATTCAAAGTGTTGGCACCACGCGTTTAAACTTAAGACTTCATTCAAGGGATCGTCTTAACTCGGTTTAGAGAAGAGAAGGCTTTTTTCTTCCTTTCTTCACATCAAAGGACACGCATAAAAGAAATATTCTTTTCTCTATTCCTCGCTCACCATCTCTCTCGTTCTCACCGACGTTAAACCCTCTACACAACGAAAGCCAAATAGCAAGCTCTTCTCAGTTACACTTTATTACGTTTTCTTTCTCATGACTTATTCATGTATTCCGCGGCGAGAAAAAAAGACGGGAGGTGGAAGAGGAAAGGGCGAAAGAAAGAGGACGAAAAAAAGAAGACGGAAAAAATGTACAATTTTAATCTTTTTTCCGCGATAAGGAAATAAAAAAAAGGAATGGGAATTGCGAGGGAGAAGAGGGAGAGAGAGAAAGGACACCCGCCGCCGACGTGCAGCTTGAAAGGGGGATGAATATTTACGAAGCGGGCGAAACGCGAGTTAGGGGAAAAAAGACGAAATTCGCGAAGAAGCGTTTTCGGCAGTCCGTCCGCCGCCACCCAACGAATACTTTTTTAATTTATCTCTCTCTCCGGTCACCTGTCAAGGGCTTGGAGTGGAGAGTAGTGGAATGAGAGTGAGCCGGGAGAGAGTTAGAGGAGAGGTAGGGTTGAGGAGAAAGAGAGAGAGAGAAACTTCAGCTGTACTTCCTGAAGACTTTTTTTCCTCTTCGCATTCTCTCGCCGCCCTCTCCTGCCCCCTCCGCCCCCTCATCCTCCCTTGATAGACACCGATGACCCCAAAATGAGCAATTTGCCGCGACACACCTCCGGGACAAGGATTCCCTTTCGCGGCGCGGAAGAGAATTGAAGAGAGGGAAACATGGAGTGGGTGAGGAGCGGCACGAAGGCAGACGGGAGGGGAGGAGAGGGTGGGTGAGGAGAGGGAGGGGAGGAGAGGGAGGGGAGGAGAGGGAGGGGAGGGAGGGGAGGGAGGGGAGGGAGGGGAGGGAGGGGAGGGAGGGGAGGAGTGGGAGGGGAGGAGAGGGAGGGGAGGAGAGGGAGGGGAAGAGAGGGAGGAGAGGAGGAGAAAGCGGCGAGGGAAGGGAATCAACCGAGTTTGACCGGTTCGCTCGCGTTTCAATTGCTCCGCGCGGAACTCTTTGCCGCTTATTATTTCCCTTTCCGCCCGGGTCGAATTTTGACTTTTTTTTCATTCGTCGATTGGGAAATATTAATTGACATCTAGGTTCGGGCAGGAGGTGTTGGGAACGGTTTAAGAGAGAGAGAAAGAGAGAGAGAGAAAGAGAAAGAGAGAGAGAAAGAGAGACTCCTGTTAGGCGATCCGAAATTCGTAAAATGACACGCTCGCACCTGCCACTCAAGAAAAAATACAAAATTAAATAAAAGGTCGGAGAAGTTAAATTAATAACGGTTTATAAAAAAACGAGTCTAGAAAAAATAACAATAACCGGTTCGCTCCTTCTCTACCTATTTACTCTCGTATCGCTCAAAACATCTTCTTAAGAGTTCTGTGCCATTTTAAAGCCGTGTCAGAAAAAAACTGGGAGGATACTTGCGATTAAGAAAATACAAAAAGGAAAAAGTTTCGTATCAGATATAAATAGAATGAATTTAATTTATTTTTTTTCACATCCATTTCATTTTTCTCCGTCTCTCTCTAGCTCTTTCGGATAATTAAGACTAATTTCTCTCCTCGCATGTCTAACGCGCATAATTAAAGCGACGCAGGATGATTTCGCTTATAATTGCGACGAGTGGAATTTAAACTCGGCAGATGAGATAGGATCAGTACATGTAAAATGGTCCTTGAGATTAATTTCTTACCGTCACGATGTTTTGCTATGAACGCACAAATGCCCTTAAGGTGCCCATTAGTCGGTTGATGAGAACGATTTGATAGCCCGTGTGCGTAAGAATTTTCTCAAATTAATGCCGAAATTAAAAATAATTTTTACCCATACAAAGACAAAAAAAACGTGGAAGAATGAAATGGGACCCATGGCGATCAATTACGTTGACGCGATAGTAACGAAGTTTCTAAACGAGAATGAGTTTAAAGAAGACTAGGGATAGGTAAAGAATAGTTATATCAAGGCGAGACCAAGATTAGAATTCTTTTGTTTTATCTAGAATTCTGAATGACAAGGTATGTTTTTTTAATAGCCACAAAAAGATTGGAAAACTGAATGCGCATTTAGGATACAAAAAAACCATAACCAGTGGTGATTTACCAATAGTAGATCCTAAAACGATTCCTTTTTTAGAATGACCGCGGATGACGGCTCCTTCATAGCCGAAATGCGCAGATGATTATTACGTGACTGTTGGAGAGACATAATAGGTACGTCCTTTTGATTTTAACCATAAGGTGAGCTCTTTCTTTTTGGAATAATCCGGAATGCTGTTGAAAATACAGACAACTCCAATAATCACAAAGGATTTGACAAAACCATATGCGCACAACAGTAATAAAGCATGAGACATCAAAATTAAATAAAAAAGCAACTTAAAATGTTAACATTGGTTGCGGGACGTGCAAACGTAAATTCATATTCAGTCATGATCAACGGCGAGATAGACATGGCAAATCTCGTACCTCGAAACGCACTCCGATGTATTTGTGGTAAAAACATTCAATGCACTTCATTTGCTCTCGTACGCGAGCCAATTAACGAGAGATGGGAAGTTACGACGTACCAGCTAAAGCAATTTTCGACTAACCTGTGAAAATACGGCGCGTTCGAACGTGAATATGCGCATAAAAGAAACGAAATAAATTATCGGCGTGGAAAGTATGAGTTTGGATCGCTAAAACCACAGAATTAAGCCCCGGAGTGAAAAGTTACACAAAACGCTCTTAATGACGTGCTAGATCAAAATTAATAAGGCTGTACGGCGATGAAAAATGTATCTTTAAAATACTTCGTTAGAATTGGCATTTATAGAATATTTAAATATCTTCATTAAATGATCCGAAAGGGAGCAAACTAAAAGATGCTAATGAATATGGAATGTTAATCACGAGAGTTGAGTGAGAGAAGGAGATTAGCGAATAATATATTTGAGAAAAAGATGAAAAAGTGATACATCTGGTAAATGAACCATAGTTTTTCGTATCAACTCAGCTGTCACTTATTCCATTCGAGTATTTGCTTAAGTATAAGCAGCTGCATATTTTCTCACCCTTGTGTAAATACAGACCTTCCACTAATTTATCGCAATCAACTGTTCAACGCAATATTACTCCCATATTTAACATAAAGAATCCATTTACTTTGTCTCTTCCACTCTCCTTATGTTCTCTCGACATTCCCCACTCCAACTCTTAACTCTTGCTGATTTCAAGCTACTTTTTATGAAGTGTGAATGGCTCCAAGGTAACTGAAGTTAAGTGAAAATTTATCAGGCAAATCTTTATTAAAATACATTATTGCATTTTAAATGTTAATATTAAAATGTATATAAATACATACAGCTCTTTTTCACTATAACAATACTTATAAGAACATTTTTATTATAATACAAGTAGTTTGGTGCTTGCGTTCTGCAAGCATTTAATTTCACATTAAAAAGCATTACGTTTTCCATTGTAGGCTACTAATGCCATACATTTATACCAATTTTTAAAGTTATAGCACATCTAGAAGTGAAATAATATTTTTCTAATTGTTTAAAATTTAAATATTTTTAACGGCCGCAATAACAACTTCAAAGAGATTGTCAAATGTTTATTTGTGCATATACACTAAACTGTAAATAACTTTAAAATTTCAGCTCCCTAGCTCGCCTCGTAGTACCTAAACATTTACCTGTTTAAACTTGAAGAATTCGTAACAGCCAAACAAATTAAAATATCAAAATTTCTATAATCCCTATTTCGTTATTTTACAAATTCTGCCTATTAAAAAATTCAGCTTCGTAGCACATTCGAAAATACATAAAACTTAGAAATTTGTTTCAACATTTGCTAATTTTTAGCGGCCGCATTGTTGAACTTTTTCAAGATTTTTAGATAGTTAGATAAAGTTTATTGTTCTGGGGCAAGCCCCATAAGAACAGTGGACATCAAATACTAATACTATGCTCAGGCGTACTTACAATGGTGCTGAAGTTTTAGGCAAAAGAATAAATACAAGCATACAAAAAACATAAAAAATACAAAGTGATAACATAATGAATTTTATAAACAGAAAGAATAAATTCAGAGGTTTTGTTGTTGCATAAGAAAATTATAGTTTGGTTTTAAATATGCCAATAGATGAGCATTGTTTTAAAGTTATAGGAAGATAATTTCAAAATTTGATCGAAGTAACTTGAAATGATTTTTGGAATGTGCCTGTGTGATTACGAGCGTAATAGAAAAGGTCGGGATTAGATCGAGTAAAGTGTATGTGGTTTATGGGTTTGCTGTAAAACATGTCAAGCAAATACTGTGGATTTCTGTTTAGGAATAGTTTGTATAGGAACACACCCAAGAAATATTTCTTCGATTAAGTACATTTAACCAACATAGTTTTTCAAGGTAAGGAGTAATATGTTCCTCCCTACGTAAGTCAAATATAAATCTAACGCATGAATTAAGGTTACGTTGGAGTTTGATATTTAGAACATTAGGTAAATCCAAGTACACTAAGCTAAAGTCATCAACCACTGTGAATACCAAGGTTGATATTAATATTTTCCGAGTGTTAACAGGTAGGTTTCTTTGATCCTTCAATAAGTACAGAATTTTAGACATGTTTGAGATGCAATCAATGTGGCAGTTCGAAAAGAGAGTAGAAGTAAGATTAATTCCTAAATTATTATTAATTATTATTATTAGCATTGTTGGAGTAAGGTACAAGGGAGTTGCCAACCATAACATTCGGGGCACAATTTAAGTCAATTTTTTTGGTTAGCATGGAACTGCCGAAGACTATTGCTTTAGTCTTACTAATGTTTAGAAGAAAGGAATTTTTGTTAGCCCAATCTGAGATGGCCGCAAGATCCACATTAATTTTTTCAATTGTGTTTGCGAAGTCGCTAGATGCACAGTGTAAGTAGATTTGGAGATCGTCCACATAGAACATACGATTATATTTACACAACTTTAAATTCTTGGGGAGATCCGATACATACAAAGAAAACAACAAAGGGCCAAGCACAGATCCCTGAGGGACGCCACATGTTACCGAACGCCAGCACGAGATATTTCCAACCGAATCCACCATCGCCTGGCGGCGGCCCACCAGATAAGATTGAACCCAGTTTAATGCCGTCGATGAAAATTCTAGGAGCTTCATTTTATCTAATAAGATTCAGTGATTTACACGGTCAAAAGCCTTACTAAAGTCGAGCATCACAAGTATAGTCACCATTTTATCATCTATAAACTTCCGAACATCATCGGTTATTTTGATCATTGAGGTTTGCGTACTAAAACCAGATTGAAATGAAGTCCAAGATTTGATTGTGAACGATGCGCTGTAGGCATTTAGAAATTGTGCACAAAATAGAAATAGGTCTATAATCAGATGTTTTACTTGACTTTTTAACTTTATTAATAGGCCTTATCAGTGATGATTTCCAGATCAGCGTACAGGAGCATGAGAGTTTACACAATCAATAAGCCTACTGTTAAACAACTGAATCTTTGTATCAATATGTTCCGTAGAATAAATCTCACTCCAGTCCAAGGAAATTAAGTCTTCTTGAAACCTTTCGATGCTGAAGTTCTTATAGTCACGAAACTTAAAAGGAGTAAGAGAGGGTGGGGGATTTTTAAATTTATAGGTGAAGGCTACCAGATCGTGGGCGGATAAGAAGGAAATAGGGTATTGTGTGAAGGTGGACACTTTGTCCATATCATCGAAGATATAAATATCGAGACAGGTGTGACTTTCTGCCAAATAATGAGTCGCTGCCGTTGATATTAGACGGAGATTGTTACAGACAAGAAAGCTTTTGACACGAATACTGTCAGAGCTCTCGCGAAGCATATTCGTATTGAAATCACCAACAATTACAGTATTCTTGTAAGTCGGGTAAAAATTCAGGAAAGCATTTTCAAAATCTTCAATAAACCCAGCTTTAGGAGGGCAGTAGACAATAGATAATAATAATTTAGAACCACCCACTCCAGAGATTTCACAAGTTACATATTCTGGGCGAAAGCAGTACTCGGAGGGGTAGCAGGCTAAAACAGAGTGAGACAGTCTGTTATATATAAGCACCAACACCGCCTCCAATTTTTCCCTCTCTATCGTGTCGGAGCAACGAAAAGTTTGCCAGAGAAACCATGTCATCGGGAATTTTTTTTTGGCCATTTTTCTGACATAAAGATGATATCAAACTCATTATATGTGAAATAATTACTAAATTCATCGATATGTCCAAAAAGCGACTGAAAATTAACATGCCATATTTTTAATAATTCAGCGAGCATTGGCTGGATTTATGTAAACAAGAAGCAATATCCTATTGAATCCGATCCAAGTCTTCGTCACTATTGACACTGATTCTATCACTTCCATCCTGTTTTCTAATGTAAATATGGCCATTTCTAAACGACAATTATTTTATCTTTCCTTCACGCTTAAGATTACAAGCCAAGGCATAGAACCTTCTATTTACAGGAGAGAGAGACTCGTGCATATATATTGGTGGATAGTAAGCACTATGGTCGATGTCGAGGCCCAAGTTCTTCAAAAGGAGGTTTCTTTTGACACGCTTAGCTTGAATTAGCTCATCATCGACACCATGCTGCAAAAAGCGAGCCGTTAACACTGGTGACCCAGGATTTTCACTCGCGGAACTCCGCGAACGGACTTGGGCCTAATAAGCATAGTCGATGTCAAGCACATCCAATTTTACCCCAAGAGCAAGGCCAGTTTTGATAACTAGGCTCTCGGCTGTTTCCCTGCCGACCGCTGGTATGCCGTGTATTTCAATCACGTTTTTAGCGTATCATGTTCAACTCGGTTTATGTGGGCTTGGAGCTCACTGACTCGCTTTCACTATATAGGTTTTCAATTTTGTCACTTAATTGGGACAGGTTATTATTATTTGTTGTTAACACTTGTGCATGGTCATCAAGAAGAACCTGCCATGATGTAACAGTTGCTTTAAGATCATTCTGCTCGCGGCAAAAGGCATTAAAGTTCGCCAACACTTCCTTGATGATGTCGGCAGGGGGAATTTCTTCTTCCGGAGCAGAGTCAATTGGAGTAGAATCTACGCGAGTTCTCCGTATGGCTGCTAGGCAAGACGCACAGGTCTTCAAGTGCTTGTAGATCAGCATCAGAAATCGACGCACAGGAGAGATGAAAAAGCACCATGCACGAAGAGCATGCAAGCGAGCGTTTGTCTCGCTTAACTCCCTGAATACACTTCGGGCAATTTGGCATTTTGTAGCAACTTTGACTAGCGAGTAGCTGTGAGAGCCACAGGAGAGAGAGACGTGCGTTCACCTTGACAGCTGAGTTCGAAGTAGGGCTTTTCTTTCGTTCTAATCTGTTTTGCACATATAATCCTACCGACATAAAAAAATTCGAAACTCCTGCTTATCTGGAAGTGCCTAGACATTAGAATCCTCCTATCTTATAAATATTTTAGTGTGTGTGTATGCGTGTGTGTGTATGCGTGTGTGTATGTGTGTATGTTCATTATACGTTTTTACACCGTTGAAGCTATCGAATTCCAAAGTTTCATAGGCCATCCAAGGACCAAAGGAAGAACTTGGTCTAGGTTTGCAAACCGCGGGGTCTCTTATACCCCATGGGGTCAACGAAATACCATTTCCATAAGAATGCATGGGAAATGGCGTGGAGAAGCCTCAAAATGCCATGCAGCCCTTCACTGATGTGGATATAAATATACTTACATGTTAACTTACGATCACAGGAAATGGCTTATTTTGCGCAAGAAAGGCAGAACATTTTAATTCTGTTCATGTTTTGTCGTATTACATGTTAAATAGCTCGAAATTATCCTTTAAGCGCAAATTTTATTAACATGTTCCATGCGGCAACAAATCTAAATTTCTTAATTGTTGTCCTCTTCAAAGGGAGGTTAATGCAAGAAAAATTCACGCCGTGGCGCGCCGTAGAGGAAGAATAGACAACGCCAAGATAAAGGATAAAATGGATTTATGCCTAAATATAGTCTATGGATACATTTAGAGTGTGAAAAGAGAGGGGGTTGCGAGACACGGTGAAACAATACAATAGTAGAACAGTTGTATAAAACTCCTTAAGCCAAAAGAATTGTAGGGTAAGCCCTATGCATTTCGCCCACTAAGTGGGCATCTTCAGGGGAGAACCTGCCTTGGCAGTGAACAAGGTTCAACTGAAAATAGTAATAGTAGTACAATAGTAAATAAACAAAAATTCCTTCACCGTAAAAAGGAAGAGAATACTCACACTCACGCTGCAGGTTGCTGGTACTGAAGATGACAGCTTAGCTGTCGAAACATCGGTGTCTAGTTTTAATTTTTGGTAAGAGTTTACTGTGTGAGTGGATTTTGCATGTTTCTGCGTATGGGTGTCTCTTTTTGACTTAGGTCCTGCGACGGTGTTTATTGGCAACCTGCAGCGTGAGTGTGAGTATTCTCTTCCTTTTTACGGTGAAGGAGTTTTTGTTTATTTACTTTTAAAGAGTCAAATGATTTTTAAGGAATATTAGAACATTGTTATCTTTCATCATTAACATTAAAAGATTTATCGCAACATAAATCGATACATTTACTTACATTTGTTCGGTAACCAAGATGTTGTTTTTGTTTACGTTTTGGCTAACAGTATTGACATAATCCACATACTTTTATTGCTGATTTAAAGGCTTCGGTGCATCTATCCATGTGAATATTAAGTAAGACATTAATGCGTAATTATATTAATGGTAAAACTTCACAATACAATACAAAATAGTAAATGTTAATGTAAACATCGACTGCGTAATAAAGGAATGGGGAAAGTTTGATAAACTTGGAGTACCCAACTGCAAAAGTAAGTAAATTTCAGAATTTATTGTATTAGTTTTATTGTAATATTACATCAAAAGTGATATATCAATAAAAATAATAAAAATTGTTTGCTACTTAAAAGAAACTCTTTCCCGAGCGAAGCCGGGCGTTTCAGCCATTACGTTATATGTTAATCCTCCTCTGTAAGGAACGTCTATATATAATGACAATAAAATATATTCTATAGCTAATATTATTCCTCCGACAAGATAAATAGTTCAACAGGCATCAAAAACAGTTTTAAAAAATATACCAGTTGCTTTACCGGGAAAGGTTTAAGTATTCATATTTTCCTGGAAAATATTATTAAATAATCCTTACAGTTCAAGCACGAGGTCAATAGATGTTTTGCGCGTAGTCTTAATATCTCCTATCCTTTAGAGATGCCCTTCGACGAAATGGCGTAAAACTAATATATATATACAATGTATATATACAACATACATTTTAGTTGGCTAAAAATAAAATAGAAAGTGCACTTGCACATCATTTCGGATAAGTTTCTTCGACCTCAATACTTTCCGCAATTCCTTCATTCACTTTCATCCTCACCACTCCTCACTTATGTCCATCTGATCTCCCTTTTATTTTCACCCGTGCTCTTCTCTCTCTCCTTTCATCTCCCCCTTCTCTTCCCTCTCCCCTTTCCTTTCTCCCTCTTCCCTCTCCCCTTCTTCTTCTTTCACCCCCTCACGCAATAAACTCAACGCCTAAGGGGTTGGTCCTCACCTCTCATTAAGAGACTTACCTATAAAACCCAAACCTCTTTCTCCCTCACCTCTGCCTCTTCCCCTCCCTTCCCTATTCCCTTTGTAATTCCCCTCTCCGCACTTCCGAGCCATTGCCTCTCATGAGATGGCTTACGGCATGCCAAAATTCCGATCGATGGGTGATGAGGACTCATAGTGTGAAGGGGGAAAGTGGGGGGGGGCGAATGGGAGGGGAGAATAAGGAGGGAGAAAGGGGAAGGGGGAATAAGGAGGGGGAAATGGAAGGGTGAAAAGGGGGCGGGATAAAGTGAAGGGGAGGAAATAGCTCAGTATGCCACGGACAACCTTTCTACACACACATACACGCACCGCACTTCATCACCGTATTTTCAAAAATGGGTTAAAAAAACGTTCCGCAGATGGATTGCTTTTTCATTACCCCTCGGATGAGAGCAAGCGACAGAGAGGGAGGGGGGGAAGGAAAAAGGGGGAAAGTGATATGTCTCTTTGCTGTGTATGGTTTTTCGGATATTTTTTTCAAATTGGGATGACATATTGGGATCTCCAAAAAAATCTCGTCCGATTGGACCCGTGATGCGAACGCCCACAGGGCCGTGCGTGAGTCATGATCCACTTCACGCTCTTCCCGCATGGATATATGCGAATTTATAGGTCCGGCGGCATCAAAAGCTCGGATGGGTGGATTGCAGTTTGCTTTTTTTTTAACGGAGGGGTTAGGACGAGCGCGGAGCTGGCGTCGACCCAATTTGTGTGGGTAATAACGGCCGGTTTATATTGATTCGCACGTGAAGCGATTTTTGGTTCATTGGAATCCGAGTCGTTTTCGCAGTCATCATGCACAATCTCTTAATTGTAGGGACGCTCTTTATTTACCAAGAAAAAATTCAACGCTGATTTCACTATCAAATCTTACTGATTACGTTTGTAATTATATTATATTTTGTAATTATATATTTTTTGTTTGTAGAAATTACAGAAAAGTTAAGTTAGTATGGGTTTAAAGTGAATTCAACAAA
The DNA here is from genome assembly GCA_028673005.1 of Tanypteryx hageni. NCBI lineage: Eukaryota > Metazoa > Arthropoda > Insecta > Odonata > Petaluridae > Tanypteryx > Tanypteryx hageni. Next base: position 35,612,566 of record CM054115.1, read on the forward strand.
ATTAATATCAAAAGAATATTTACTTAAATAAAACTATTAGCGCGCGCTCAAGTCTCTAAGTGACTTTAGTCTCTTATAAGTAAATTGCATAGCTTGTGTCCTGTATAAAAGAAATGAGCTTATTGATACTTAGCATGCTTTGAATTTGCTGTTTAGAAAGGTTGGTACTAGTAGGGCTTCTTTGCATGTCCTAAGCTCTCGGTGTCCGATAGGATTTTGAAGCTATTGGCTGTCAGGTCTCAAGACACGCTACGCGCAGCCTATATTCTGAATCGTATCCACCAAACGATAAAAAATTACTATATTTGTCTCTATTCAAGCCTATGCCATCTGAAATCAAAAGCATGGTGAATTTCGAACCAGATATTGTTTATCATGAACAACATAAAAAGAAATTAGACGAAACAATATACTCGACATTCACGATCGATTCGCCATAAAACTAGTTGCGGAAGCGTCGTAACACGATGCCCTAAGAGACTCGAAATACTGTCACTTGCCAAATTCTCAACGAAACTACACGAATTAGGTTACTATGGGGACGTTTATTAGGGAAACAAACAAAATGGTGGAAGTAGCACGTGATAGAGTGCGAGAGAAAGACTAAAGGAGGGGAGGGGGTGAGAAAGTGACCGGAAGCGAGCGTGTGGAAGGGTTGGAAGGAAGGGGCGGAATTCTAGAAGAATGAGTTGGGAGATTGGAGAAGGGAGATAGAGAAAAAGGGGGAAGAGTTCTTGATGATGAAGTCGAAGAAGGCAAAGGGAAAAAAGCTTTTGTAATCGATCGGTCAGGCTGATTAGGCGAAGGCTTAACTATAAAATGAAAGAGGAGAACCATAATAACGCGCTGATCATGTACAGTCTTATTCATTTGCATGCATCGCTTGCGTAGCATGTAATGCCGAAACTGTAAGCGGCATATACATATTACACAGAAATTGACCAAACTGATGGTCGGCATGTGAGCAATGCGATTCCTCATAGGCCATATTCTGGTTCCTAATAACGTCGACTCAGGGATACGAGCTTCTGTATCACTCAATTTGGAAATTTATTTCTAGAATATTATTTATTAAATCTGAAAACTGATGTAGTTACGCCTAGATAAGCACACTGAGTGTAGTGTAGCTTTATTAAAAATTAAATGACCGAGTAAAATTTATTTTTGAGTGAGTCTTTGTTGTAAATGAAATTAACTGAAACACTAAATGAACTAGTATATAATTAGAATGACAGATTATACTTGATTTTACGAAGGGAAGAGAGGTAAATAAAAAATATGTGGTTCCCTGTTACAAGTTGCCTGCCAATAATATTGTAAAATATTTCTAACTGGTGCATACAAATTAACTCGATTGATTAATTGAATTAATAATAAATTTTCGAAATATTATTATTTTATTATTGAGAAAAACATTTACAAGAATATTTGTCTCATCTTATTTTCTGTAAATAACCAATATATTTGGATTATGTTCAACAATTATTATATTAATTATTATCATAAATATTACTGACATTTAAAAAATGACCATAATACGAACACTTTAAAAGTGAGTGTGTGTATATGGAGTAATAAAAAAATACGAAGAAATACATAAGTATGCAAAAGGAAATACCTACATGGTTTAATGAAAATTGATTGAAACTATGAATACTTAGCTTTAATTAAAAACTGTTTCGCTGAACAAAGAATCACAACAAGAACACGCATATTGAAATAATAAAATTACGGTAGCATAAAGAATACAATCGTAGGACGTATTACTCTAGAAATGGGCAGTAGATGACTAGATGTTTAACGCATACCTACAAAATAAGTCATTTCATTAAGAAAGAAAACACTAAAACAGAAAATAGACTAACCGAAAACAAACAGCACAAATTTAAGCTCTTGAGCTCAACCTCATTGCAAAAAAAACATCCAACTATTTATTACACTAAGTAGCCTCATCATAGACGCCCATTTGTCCATAAGAGGCAACCGTCCGAGTTGACAACAAAAACACCAAAATTACCCGATATAAGGCAGCCAATCAGACACTAAAACGTTGCCCGTGCTTTTCACTTCATGGTTTCCAACGTTTTGTAATTAAGCCCGAAACTTTTAGCTTGCGGAGGTCGACTTTGTTTCGGCCCTTGCTCGATTAACGCTTAATCCATCTCGTCGGGTGCCGTACGAAAGGGAGGGAGAAGGGGCAGGAAGTTAAAAGGGAGAAGGGGATGAGTGAGAGGGAGAGAGTGAGAGAGATGGCGAGCGGGAGAGAAATGTTGAAGCGTTGATAAAGGTGGAGGAGGGCAACCGACAGTGCCATAGAAACGGATGGTGCGGGACTAATGGCCGTGCTGGGAAACGAGAGAAGAGATGAGGAGAGGGAGATAGGAGGAGGGCGGAGGGAAGAGGACGGAGGGAAGAGGGAGAGTGAGGAGGGAGAGGGTCGGGAAATAGAAGAGGGGAGAGGGAAGAAAGAGGGTCGTTCGGAGGGGAAGAGAGAGAGAGAGAGAGGCTTGATGGGTAAAGGGGTGTGAGATTGGCCGTGGGAGGGATGGCCATATGCATACGAAATGCGGCCGTTGGATTTAATTACTTGGCCGACTCACTCACGGCTTCAAGAGTAGCTTTCTGGCGCTAACGTTGCGTCGATACACTAATTCCTAATGCATGCCACCGCATTAAAGCGGCCAGAAGAAGTGTCTTGATGATTTTATGAGCCACTCACGCAAACGACTCGAGTTTCCAGTTCAAGCGGCTGAATTGTCAATTACATCTTTCATTTGTTCATTAGATACCAAAAATAAAACGTTCCGAGAACCTCGAAGTGTGCTTATTTAGACGTTTTCTGCGTTCGTAAAATGTTCAAACATGTCTGACTAACGAACTTGGAGGTCATTTTTATTTGCTCGCTCTTAATTTACTATCGCATGGATTTTGGATAGAATCCAGCTCCTATGATGCCCTGTGGTCCGCAAAGTAGAAGTAATGTCGGTTAAAATACGGTGAATTCACAATTCCACTTACCTGTTAATTTAACGGTGAAAATGTAAGTGAAAAAAAATTCTTGACACTAATTAACAAAAGTTCTGGATCTACTGCTAGACTTAAGCATGCCACGAAAGTCCGAAAGATCGTAAATAAATCCATTACGTCAGGTATGTAAAAGCTATTCCCAATCACTGATAAGAATAACGTGATATAGGAGCCTTTTCTTGTTTTGAAAATTAACCACTTGTTACAGGAGTAATGATATGTATTTTATTAAACTATTTGTTATCATCGAAGTAACTTATTGACGGCAAAGTTTTCACTTATTATCTATGTGCTATGCATGGTTTGATTTAACTAAGCCCGAGAAAATAATCGTATAATATACATTTTGAAATATTCACCTAAAATGTACTTCGCCATAAAACCTTCATTGCTTGTACCGTGGAGACCACTCCACTGAGTATAACGAATCCAAACATTCCAAAACCCAATTTAGGCATGGCCAATCAAAAATCGATAGATAAGGCAGGACCACTAGAGCGTTTCCCAATAAATATCTGTAACTAATGTTTCTCTTACCCATCTGCTCTTTAACGGAGCCCAACCCAACCCTCCGAAACGATTCGACGGCATTAATTACCGATGCAATCAGCGTCCGCGATGGAAAAAAAATTAAATGGTTTAACGTTTGCCTCACTCACTCTCTCTCTCGCATCACGCGTTTTTTCGGACGAATGAGACTTAAATGGAATGGTGAACGGAAATTTTGATGGAAACTCCCGGGAGAGTTGACCACTTCCGTCCCTTCACCTGGACTCATTCCATCTCCTTCCCAGAGGCAGAGCTTCGTAACAACAATGGAGCGTAGGATTGGAAGTAAGGTGGGAGAAGGGGAGCAATAAGGCTCTGGACCAGAAGGGAGAATGTGGGACACAATGCGTCTTCCCTTATGCTCCGGCACGTGTGAGGCGGACGCACGGATGAGAGAGAGTGGGGAGTACGTGGTGAGGTGCCTGCAGAAAAAAGTTTTCGGGCCGGGAGGAAAGCGAATGCTGTGAAGGGGGGGTGGATGGGAGAGGGAGAAGTAGGGGAGGGAGAGGGAGAAGTAGGGGAGGGAGAGGGAGAAGTAGGGGAGGGAGAGGGTGAAGTAGGGGAGGGAGAGGGAGGAGTAGTGGGAGGGAGGGGGTGGAGAGGAGAGGGTGGGGAGTCGTGGGAGGGGGGCAAGGGGCAGTGGCAGGACCTGGAAACAAAGGCCCCGTAGTAATTAAGTGGGAGTGGACAAGGTAAGGGTGAAGGGTGGGTGTTACGGAAACCCGGAAAGTGTACGTAGGGGATAATGGACGGGGTTTTGGGTTGGGAGTGGGAGGGAGGGGGTAGTTATGAGATGGAACAGCGTCGTGGATTGGTTCGAGTGGGTTTAAAGGCGGCGTTGAAAGGAGCGGAAGTGAACACTCTCTTTCGAGTGAGAGGGCCATTGGTGAGCTCGTGAAGGATTGGAGATGTCAACAGAGTGACGCGGGCGGGAGAGAGGGAGGAAAATTGAGGGAGGGAAGGGCCGCATAAATTACTTAAAGTGACTTGAAAGGTTATGACAAACGATCGGGCGTTCTGAGAGAGACACGCTGAACCATTCTCTTTGGGAGAGAGGCGATTTCGGTTGAGAGGCGTGCAACGCCCTCTCTGTTGCGGTGAGGAAGCGTCAAACGGACCCTCGTTGAGAGCAATGCCGTACATAACGCCCTCTCGCACAATCAAATAAACGATGGCTCTGCAATAGTGATATGATAACTTAGGAGCAAATTACGACTGAATTGCTACTGAATTACAATGAGAATTATTTATTTGTCAATTAGCATTTGTCTATTAACAACATGGCAAATGTTTTTAAATGAAAATTTAGTTAAGATCTACGACTCGATCAATCACTCGAGTAAGACTTCCATCTCTTGAACTGCAGATTGTAAAGTGCAAAAATCGATTAAAATATGATGGACATATAGTATAGAAAATTAATGATCCAGTATATAAATATATGGAAACATTGGTAAAGAATCAAAGATATGACAACTCGATAATAGTAAGCCTTTTAACAATTATTTCACATAGTTAACGATAAAAATTAGACTAATTTTTATCGAATGATATCTCGACCGCTAAGTAATTTTATCCGAGTATTTTGTCTTTCAATGTCACAGCAATCTCAAATAAAACTCTCCAATCTTTTCTTTCGTTTCTTGCTGCTATTATTATGATTAAAAATGTGTACGGACTTTCGACCTTACGAAGGATAATTAGAATTTTTGTCACCATGAATTCAATAAGATTACTAAAAATTAAATATTTAGTTTCAAAATAACTATTATTTAAAACATGTAATTACCGAAAAAAATGTAGCCAACATTTTCATGAATTTTTTTAACCAAAAATTTGTTCTTCACACGCATTCCCATTATATCATTAAATGTGTATACGAGAAAATCGCTTTCGATTTAGGAATTTTAAAGTCCCTCGTTACTTATCAGTATCATTCGTAAATCGGGAGATAAAATTATTTTAAGATATATGGTATTTAAAAGCAGGTTTATTTTAACTAGTGACTTGCCTTTTGCTACGCAACTTAAAACAAAGAATAATATACTTTGATTTTATAATTAATATATTTCAGGATAAAGGAAAATGTATGAATTTAAATTTATTTAAAATTGTAGTTAAAAAAGGATGACTCGATGAACATATTAAAATCAAAATCATCAATCAAATTAAATAAAGAAATGAAATATAAAGTTGAATAAAAAAGTGATCCGAACAGGATCAAACCCGGAACTCCAATATTCGCTATCCGACGCGTTACCCACTATGCAACCCGGTCTCCTCAGTTATAATGATTCATAATTGCCATTCAAATAGTGTGTCATTCAAATGACATTGCCTCTGACGGACATTCGACAAATTAGGTATATATAGATAAATAACTTTTATAATAATAACCTCAATAAACCGCGCATTGAAATGTGACCGTCAAAGTACCTAAACTAAAAACAGAATCGGTTGACACTAAGCAGTGCATAGTAAGCACGTCTTAAAAATAAGACCTTTAAAAGGCGGAGTCGGAGAGTCACACGCATCACGCCCACTCGACCACCGTTCGGTGTACGCACTCGCCATGCCTCGAAAAAGCACTTAGTCGCTCTTACTCTCGGCCACAACGGGTGCCGCACGAAACGCCGATTGTGCATCGCTCGAAATGGATCACGTAGCGGAAGAAGAGGAGGAGGAGAGGAGTACGAGGGGAATGAGAGTTCTCCATAAGATTCAGATGCGGGCGGAGGAGGCGGGGAAAAGAGAAAGAAACGAGGAGCGGAGGAGAGGGAACGAGAGGAGTTCTAGGTGAGGTACGGGATACGAAAAAAGAGTAAAAGAAAGGTTTGTTCGTGGAACAAAGGGGAAAGGCCGCCAACTAGTAAGAGCGAGGCCAATAAAGGAAGGCGGACAGAGAGAGAGAGAGATAGAGAGGAGAGTGCCAGCTGTCCCGTGTATGCGCCGCTCTCTTTCAATTCTTTCATTCATTTTTTTGTACCTTCGGCGTAACAAACACACACATGCGTACGCTTACGTAGCTACGCCTCCCGTCTGCCTCAGCGAGAGGAGGGGCGTTGCCCTCTGCCCGGAGGAAACGAGAACCTCTCCTCCTCCCACCTCTTTCCTCCCTCCCCCCTCGTTCTCTCTTTATGCCCAATTTCCACCCCCACACTCACGATAACTCATCCATCCTTTCGCGCGATTGGATCCAAGAACCCTCTCCAATGACGGGGACACTCATTCTCACCCAGTGTACGGTACCAGGTGCAAAAGGATGGGGAAATAAAAACGTCGCAGTATGCATCATCGGAGACGTTCCCTTCACGCAGGGAACTTTCGAGGGAGAGCAATTATTATTCGACGAATGGAAAGACCTATCCTTATAAAAACCCACCCCAGAGCTAGATGTAGTAATTATTGTTCTACCAATAAGAGGGTACCTTCGCCATGGTCAAATTTCCACTTCCAAATTGAAACGCGAATTATAATCCAACCAATCGAATGAAAGGCTACTCTGTCTAATCAAGCCGTTGGATTTTAGCGGTGGTAAAGTTAATGTCTTAGTGGAACTTCTCTTTGGTATCAATACTTATTTATTATTGCTGGGATCTTTACATTAATTCATTTTTATTTTCGAACTTTCCCCTTTTTTATATATTTTCGACAATTTTTGTAATTTTTTAAATTTATGACATGAAAAACCAGATTTATATATACGTATTGTACTTATTAAAATTATAAAGGACCATTCTCTTTTTAAATATTACCTGTAAATAAAATAATAATTTCCACAAATACAGAAAAAAAAGTATTTCGCCGGTTACAATTTGTTATACAAGCCTACTGAATATGGCAGTTGAAATGGAAGCTAATAGCGACATAAAATATATCTACTTCTTCGAATCCTTGCTAATACTTAACACATCTTTTCTACCACAAAAAGGAGGAAATATAAATAATTTCTTGTTTTAGTATTCCTATAAAGAAAAATTATTTCTAATTTTTAAGTAATCTTCTGCTGAGGATAATTAATTTGGAGAACTAACCGCACAAAACAATAATTCTAAGGAAATATTGTAAGTAAACTAATTTCATTAGACAGAAAACAATACTTTATATTTTCCAAATTTACATAAATTTACATTTTTCAAATACAGTATTCGTCAATCGTTAATAGGGATAATGATGATAAATATTCACATAGATAAAATACTTACACGAGTATGAGAAAAATAAATATTTTTCTTTTGGTCATTAAGAATAACCATCTCTGTTAATAATTTATTTCATAAAATTTAAAGCTGCAATCGACATGCTATACAGTGTCTCTTTCATTGAGGTCCTTTCTTTCTATATGTTTGAACGAGCGATTTTTTATTTAAAAATATCACAGAAACCAACAGAATTAACAATATAAAACTCTCTAATATTATTCTCCTACTAAAATTACCTGTTAAGCGGACGGCAATAAAACCCATCTGATTCCGTTTAGGCTTATTAATTAGAACAAGATGATCCATACAGAACTTATAATGCCTACTTTCCATTTAATCATTTATTTAATACTCATGTTGGCTTTAATAGCTTCAGAGTCATTGCTCTTTGTGTTCCAAAATTTCATAATTTAGCATTATAAAATACTACAAATACGTTCGAACGGAATATGAAATAGATCACGCGTATTTGTGAGGCAAAAATAACGCATGTACCTATTAGAATATACCGAATCCGAGTCCAACAATAGTTGGCAACACTCTCGTAATGAGTGATAAAAACTGCAAAATCCCCAGTATTTACGCGAAATTCTAAGAAATACAATCAATAAGCAAAATTCTACGATAAAAATTAGAATCTTCATTCCTTTCCTCAGAGAATAGTACAAAACTCGCTCCGATATTACAACTCTAAGATATTTTAATGTGCAAGAGAAAATTACTCTGCACGATGGATTTCAGATTTCCCATGTAAATCGAATGGGAAGTATAGTTCCTGGAATCGAACCCGGGACTTCCATCTTCGCAACAAAAACTATCCTCGGGATCTCGGTTTATGCAGCAAGAGATTTCCACCAAGTTTCAAGAATCGGTATATTGGTTCAAAAGTTAATAAGGGGACGGACAGACAGACAGACACAGACAGACGGACAGACAGACACAACGACAAAACTATAAGCCTATTTCCATTCTGAAAAGTAGGCTAAAAACGAGCAGTTTGAATTGTTTCGATGAGTTTTCTTCTATGAGAAAAAATGAAGGATCACAAATCCTTAAAAGGTGTGTGTTGCTCCATCTTAATAACATCCGGGCGATCATGGACAGCTAAGTCTTAGAAAAATGGAAAGTTACTTGAACGAGACGATTAATAGCGATTCTAAAAGCCAGTCCAATGAGACAAAAACAAATTAATGCGGGATTTTTAGCGAAAATCGACAGATATAACAACATGTATTAAATGCATCGGTTACAGGAGGTGACTTAGAAAACTTAATACAACAGGGTGTGCAATAAAAACCGAAGAACTGCGTGTTTGTGTCCTCCCTATCTTTTCTTACCCTGTGACGCCAATGCTTTGAAAGATGCCTTGTACGCGAAACAGAGGAGGGTTACACGAACAAAAGGGGAGAGAGGTATATATCCCCCCCCCTCCCGAATAATCGATAGTATCACGAGTTCCAGCCACACCATCTTCCAAAGCTTGTATCGAAGAACTGGCGATACTTCTCTTTCGATCCACACGCTAAAGGAAAGACGACGGAAAAAAATCTCGAAAAGCGATCAAAAAACAAAACTAACTTAAAGAGAAAGGGAAAGCCTCCGTCCTTCCACAAGTTGGACTTCATGACATGACAGCAATAAAAGGTAGGACTATATATAGGTGGCCGAGTTGACCGCAACACTCCGCAGAAGTCGAGAGAGTATGGAAAGGGCGGGGAGGGGAGGAGGGGGCGAGGTGGGTTAGAGAATGGGATGCAATATGTAAGATGGCGTCCGTTGCACGATCCATCGCGCATGCCCAAAAAAAATAATACCTCCCCCATTTCGCAGCCTTTTCCTCCCTTCCCTCCGCCCTCCTTCCCATTCCGTTTCCCTCCCTCTCTTCAGCCACTCCCTTCACTTTGTTTCTGCCCCACCCCTCCCCTCTCTCCACGCCCTCTGTCCTCCTCCCCATCCCCCTCCATGCCATGAGGCCTAGAACGTCACACGCCGCTCGATAACCCGAAGAGTCCCCGCCATCTACGGCCACACATACACTGTCGGAGGACCGAGAGACGCTTTCATTCTTTTCCGGCACCAGCCAAAGGCACCGCTCTCTTGGCTGTAAATCCATCCATCAATCTTCCTGGAAACCGAGCACTTTATAAATTTCGCGGGAAGTATGTAGTTGACGCTTTGTTGCAGTACTTCCGCGAAGCAGGGAGAATGGGAGGCATTTTTTCCTCCTGCATTCGGCAAACGTCGCTCGCACCCATGCTCGCGCCATCGAATGCCACACGTTTTCTGCGATAGTTTTATCATTTAATTATATAAGGCGTTTAAACCTTCTTGAAGCGTAATAACAAGAAGAGTAGTGCTAAATATTTATTTTTTAATCTCTGTTGGATTGGTTAATAATACAGAAAGATAGTAAATATAATTTTTAGTGTTTTCTTCTCATAAATATGCCGGTTTGAGTGAAATTTTCGTGGCCTAGTGAATATGTGCGAGTTATGGATATGCATGTAATGAGGCAATAAAAATATAAATTCTTGCACGCAGCTATTCTCGCAGACGTCAACCTCATATTTTCCTCTATTTTGATTATCCGTCGCCAAACAACCATTCCTTAATAGAAATAGCAACACTCCACTTCTACCAAACACATTTATGAGGATTTTATACTCAACAGAAAATATAGTTTGAAGAAAATAGAGTTTATTTAATATCATGAGGAAACTGTAGCTACCGAGGCTGTTTCTAATGATTTTCTTTGACCGAATGATATGTGAAGTATTTCGGCAGTTCAACATTAACGCAACGATTAAATAATCTGGATTGCGTGAAACGTTGAAAATGAAATTAAATACAATGACGTTATTGGTTGGGAAGTAAGAATAAAAAAGAAATGGTAGAAGTGTTTGAAACTGAATTTGAACATAGAGATTACATAAAATAAAAATAAATAACAAGATAAATATTAAAAATAGTGTTATATATGAACATATTTGAGAAATGATTTTATTGAACTTATTTGTAATTTAATAAAAAACAAAAGTCTTAGTATGAGATATAATAAAAATTTTAAATAAAACCGTTAATGATTAGTATTTGCGACACTTGAGACTGATGACGCTGAAAGAATAGATACAGTACTTGCGCGAATAAGTCCTTCTCGAATCAAGCGCACGAGGGCATGACGAAGAAAACACCATCAACCCTTCTCGAGAGATCTAAAGTTTGACATTTAAACTGCCATTAAAAGAGTACTTCTATTCGCTCGCACTCTCAATGCCTCACAGGAACCGCACGACTCTCCGTCATTCCCTTCCTTTCTCACTCTCTCTCTCCCTCTCTTGAAGATCCGCCGAGTAGAACTCACGCTTTCATTTCCCTAGTGTCCTCACAACCGGCAGCCCCCTTTTACGCATTAAGTATTCACAAGACTCCAACTCATCTCGCCCCAACTCCCTCCCTCCCGTTCCCTCCTCCGTGTCACTCCTCTCACCGTCTCAGACCTCCTAGCAGCCACCATTACCTTAACTTACACTCGCGCACCTTTCCTTCCCGTAGAGAGAAAAAGAAAGAGAAGAAAAAAATTAAGAAGGAAAACAAAACACGATCCTTTATCCTCAATCAATCGAACGCTAGGCGTGGGTTTTTCTTTCTCCTTACCTCTCTTTCTTACTCCCTAAGCAACACCTGCTTGCTCTCTTGTTTTCATTCGCGTTCTCTCTCTCTCTCTATCTCGCGAGACCGCCTACTCCGACAAACAGCCGCTCCTGTTAATTTCCTCGTGTTTATTCAATCGCACAAGAGTTCTCTCTCTCTTTGATGTAGTTGCCCCGCTCGTGTTAAGTCTCACCGAGTACTCCAAAATGCGAAAAAATACGGCTTCCTTAACGTCTTCGTTTTTGCCATACTTCGCAATTCACAGATAGGAAAAGCTGGAACGTGCGATATACCTCTCATGAGTAGCCAGGAGAGAACTTCAGGGATGGTGTGCTCTACATTTTAAATGTTAAGATATCGTAAAAGGTTTTGGAAGTAAAATATGCATTCTTCTGTCACTAAATATTGAGGAAATTAATTAATAATTTTGTGAAATTAGGAGAAAAATTAAGGCGTGTTCTACGTTTTCTGAGTCTAAATAAACAATTTACAATTGTCGTATCTCATTTTTGACTCTTGTCACAAGCTTGCTAGAGTGAATCCGTCCAACGCGGATTCGTTTGTACGAGGTTAAATAAATGTGACGTTTATTTACCAAAAACGCATAAAATTTAATTATACGCGGTCCTATATTGGAATGCGCAATTTACGTGTGTATGCGAGGTGAGAAAGCTCGTAGCCTATATAACCCATGATTTGTACCATAACATATTGAATGTGAGCAGTGCGCTTTTATTCAACGCGACCTTTTCCAAGAAAGTAATCTCCGCGTTGCACAAGGAACTACTGAATACATAAATCGAGCTGGTAACAATTCCGATCACTCACAATCTTTAGGGATAAGAAAATACACCTTACTTTCTGAATGTCTAGCTACATGTTCAGGTTTATTTTAATAAAGCATATATTTATTGATATAAAGGTATTTTAGCATAAATATTTAGGCTACTACTAGCTATATAAGAAAACTTACGTAATGTCTTGGCATATTGTGGAATCAAATAAAGGAGATTCAACGTTCAACAAAAGGACAACATTATTTTACATCGTAAATACGCATTATTAACATGAAAAGCATGCAATACAAATTTTAACAATTTAACCAGTTATTTAAACTTTTATTATATTAACAGGGAAATTAATAACGTTTATCGACTTCACCTTCACCACTTCAAGTATTCAATAATCCAAGCCTCTTACACCGTGCCTCTTCTTCTCCTCCTGCCACCCCATCAGTTTCGTTTGCGACACGTTCTTAATTCCTGTCTTTCCAACATTAACCGCGCTTAAATGTGAGCGTGTGGTCGGTTCGAAAATTCTACATCACAACCGGCGGTCCCGTATGGCGGTTAAAAAGAAATACTGACGCGAATATTTCTCGCTCCCATGACGGAGTAATTCTCTTCCTCTGTATGATGTCACCCTTTTAATCCTTCCGACCATCTTTCTCTCATTTGAATGCAACATTTATGTCCCCCTTCCCTTACTCCCTCCTCTCCCCACTCCTCCCTATTCCCCCCACTACCCCCCCACTCCCTCTTCCCCCTTACTCCCTCCTCTCCCCTCTCCGCCCTTCCCTCCAAATTCTCACTCCCTCGGCACTCTCTCGCCGTGGCCTAATGCCTAAGGGCTGCCGAAGCCGGGTCGAGGTAAGGAGGGGAGTTGGGAAGGGTGAGAATTAGTGAGGTACGGGGGTTCAGAGGAGCTGGGATGCATGGAAGTTAGGGTGCGAAGGTAAGGAAAGAGTGATAAGCGAGGATAAACACGACAGGGAGGCGGAGGCAGGGATGCGACGCGAAATATCGCGACAACAGGGTGGTAGAAACGAAAAGGAACGACGTAATGAACGAAGGGGTACAATACACGGCGAATGCGATGGGGAGAAATGACGCGCGCAGGGTAGATAAGGCATGGAAGAAGAATTTGGAACTGGTAAGGCATTTGGAGAAAGACAAGAGAATCGTTGAACGAACGATGAAATCGATAAATTGGAACTGGAGGATAAATGTAGAAAAAGGCACTAGCTGACTTCCAGATGAAGTAACAAGAGGAAGAAACGAGAAATATAGTTGGGAAGAGATTAAATGGTATAAGTTACGAAGGTGAGTCTGATGAATATATCGAAAGGGACAGTAAAGAAGCTAAAGGAAAAGGTATTAAGAGCAAAGGAGAGGGAGAGAGAGGGAAGGGTGAGAAAGGAAGTGCGGTCGGGAATATAAGGTAGAAGCAGGAGGAGAAAGAGGGTAGAGGGAGAGAGAACGCTGAAGGAAGAGCAACTTGAGATTGGGAAGTGTGGGATACGTATGTCCCTAATAAATATACATGGCATTCTCTCTATCTCTCTCTCTCGCACTCTCAGGCTAGGTGTGAGAAGAGCTGAGAGGTTCAGAGGGGAACAAAAGGGATGGAAGGGGGAGAGAGAGATGAAGGGGGAGAGAGAGATGAAGGGGGAGAGAGAAATGGAGGGAGGGGAAAGGGAGGAGGGAATGGGAAAAGGAGGTAGAGGGGAATGGAGGGAGTGTGGAGGATTGCAGCTGAGCAGACTAACTCGAAGACGCAGAGGAGAATCTACGAGACCATCTCTCTCACTTTGCTTTTCCCCTTTCCACGTCACATCATTCTATCTCACTCGCTATCTTCTCTCACGCTCTCTCTCTCTCACGTCTATTTTGGCGACCGAGCGATAAAGGGAAGTTGCTAACTCAGCCATTTTTCCTGGCTGAATCCGCCACCATTATCTATAGGACTGTAATAATAATTACGTAAACTTACTAATTTCTCGGTAGAGTGGAATTTTTGTCTCCTCTGTTGTTACGGACGATTACCGTTTCGTGGCAATTTCCATGGCCTATTATCGAGTTTAGTGACGTAATTATCGTGTTACTCATTAATAATGTTTGAAAGAAGCGAAAGTAGGAAAAATCTGTATGCTTTTTATACAGAATGAAGACGTTGTGTACTTATCTTCCGCGTGTAATCTCTCCATCTTGACTTGGCATTGAAATACTGGATTTACGAGTAAAAATCTGATCGTGATGCCGTAAGCACGCAGAAGCCATAAAAACACTACGAGAGAAAAGGAAATAATTGGCAAAATATATAAATCACCGTGCTAATTGTTTATTTTGTTCGAAACTTGGAAGAAAAGACTAAAGACATTTTCTTTAAATGATATACATTCTCTAGTTACAATGACTGCGTATTCGTCGTTTTTAAGGATATCTGAAGGATGTAATATCACATAATTCACGTTAATTCCTCAAGTATTTATAAATTGCTTAACCCAAGGCTTTACTTGAAAAAATATTTTCTTAAAACTAGAACGTACGATATGAAAATTTTTCAATTTTCAAATACAGATGTTACGCAATCATTCAAGCTCGGAAAAATTGGTTTACTTAAACCCATCGTCGAAACATCCATGATCTACTAATAGCAGATCGTTGTCTAGGATCTAACGATAATATAAACAGAAATCTTACTCAAAAAACAAACAAAATCTAATTCGGCCGCATAAAGGTAATAAAAAAGGAAAGTTCTATAAGCATACACACAGATAGAGGCGAATTTGATTGATTTAACGTCGATCGAACGTAATAACCTCAGAAACGTGAACTGATATACCATATCGCGACGCTGAAACTTTTATACAACTCCCACTGCCAATGCGCACGTCCGGGAAACGGAAAACAAAACGGCAAAGTGGATATTTGGCGAAAATCGAGGCACTGCCGATAAGCCATTGTTCTCCTAACGATGTCTCCGCATCGCAGAAGGCACGCAACTAGCGTGTGGTTAAAATGGCGGGAAGGGGTCAGGGATGGAAGAGGAAGGGAAAGAGTAGGGAGGGAGAGGGAAGGGAGGAGGCCAGGAGGGGAAAAGAAGAGGGGCGAGGAAAGCGCTCCTCCGGTTTACGCGCGGAAACGTCTGACAGATACGGTCTACATTATTCAATGCCCTTAAACAAAGTTTAAGATAAGTCGAAGTTAAGACATTCGACGGGTAACGATACAGGTTCGAACAGTAAAGCTGATTAACCAAACGGAGAAGAAGACTTGAAAATCGAACATAGAAAGAGACTCAGATGGAAACAACATTTTTATATGGGTGTTAAACTATGGTATTAGAAATCTTTACAAAATATTCATTAATATGAAAATAATTTGCTAAAGAAGTGCTCTGTATCCCCAAAAAAGGCTTTTATGAAAATCTGGATTCATGAAGATTATAAAAGGATATTTTAAAAAATACGGGTAATATTTCGCGAATACCCAAAAAGAAGAGGACATACACCAATATAGACATTCGATAAAACCTGGAAGTGATAAAAATATCACAAAACAAAATTAAAATGGTGGAAGAGTCGAAGTCGTAGCAACATACTTAATCGATAAAAGTAGAAACATGACATATTTTAAGCTATCAAGAGATAAAGAAGCTTGGGAGGCAACATTTAATAACCAAGGTATGATTGTATATAAATGAATATATATACACCATCAGCAGATCTTGAAAATACAGACTAATGTTTGTCAAGAAAATAATGAATTTTTCTTCTTCCACAACCCCTCTAGTGTTGTGATTAATAAGTTCAATCGCGGATACCTCACGTATTGCCCTTAGTCGCCATGGATAGAGAGATTAAAAGTGTAGGACTGTTTTTTCCGAAGGAGGATTAGTTTGAATCTCTCTCGCTCTCTTTCCAGTTATCGATTGATCCAAACATCCGCTTTTTGAGGACGCAAAGCCCTCCCCATGCCCCCCACTCACTCCTTCCCCAAACCCAAAACTAAAAACGTCTCCCTTTTGCGCCCACACCCCTCGTTAAGCTAGCGACAGAGACTCGGGCAAGGAAAGCAGTGACGTCTCCAGGCAGAATAACGAGCAGAAGCGATCACAATAATAGACCCTTTTGGAAGGGCTAAACAAGCACCAGAAGAAATCGACAAACTTCCAAATAAGCTCAAGTTTTGAGGAAAAAACGAGGCCCTCAATTTTTTATAATACTTAGCCGGGGCCAGATAGCACGTTTGATCGTATATTTAGGTTTTTATGGGGTATGCAAACGTCCAATTAAGCCCTTACGTTATTTGCGTTTTCGCACGCAATCGGTTAGTATAAATAAGTTAATGTCTTAGAAACTAAAGGACAATATCCAAACGCATCGAACCAGTGAAATTTTAAAAATCTAATCTGATGAAAAAGCGATATGAAACTGCTAATGTTCATTTACAAATAATTATAACTTTTAAACTAATGGCATAAAAGGACAAATAAAATGAACCCATGAATTTAACTAATTACAAACTCTACAACTAACCCTAAATTCACACGATTTTATTATAATTCTGACGAAAGGATTGAATACATGCGATGTATTCAAAGTACGTTTTCCTTGTAAGTAAAGTGACTCAGCGCATGCAAATATCCTACTCTAAGTAGATTGACCACATCCTGAACTATTTTATCATTTCATCTTTATTTGCGGATCGTCTAATTTCGTCGACATTAAAGAAGAAAGAACCATTGAGGGCACTAGCGACCACATTAAGGAACGTATTAAGAGTAAGATAAACAGATTGCTGCAGTCACGCCAGAACAAGAACCACTAAAATCATAACAGTGGCGGTAGATTTTTCGTTATCAAGATCGTATGAAATGGTCAGATATTTATACAATCCGTACCGAACTATATGAAAGTGAAGTATTATTCTTATTATTATCGAAGTCTTAATGAAGGCTTAAGTTAACCGAACGACTTCTGATATCCTCACGTTAGCCAATATGAAAAACAATTCAAAATTTGGCTGTGGGATAAAATAATCACTAATCCGTTATTTGTATTTTATATTTAGATCAGTAACTGATTAGGAGGAAAAAATCTTTCACGGTAAGTTAAATCCCAGTTATAGTTAGAATTTTTAGAATGATAAAAAGAATTGATATATAATCGTCTAATTTTCACAGGCGCCTATTTTTAGTTCAAAGCCTTACGAATAAAAATTGTTCATAATTTTAGAATATTCTCTAATACATCAATACAGGTATTCATATGATTCCAACTTAAATGCCGAAATTAGGTACTTTAAACAAGGGGTAATTTTATAATGGAATGTCATATGTTAAAAATGATCCTGATTATGCGGGATATATATATATATATATATATATATATATATATATATATATATATATATATATATATATATATATAAGATAAGAGAAAAACGACCGTTTTAAAGTAAATTTTTTGCTGAGATAATAAAAGAGCACAGCAGAAAGACAGCGAGTTAGACCTGCGATGATTATTTTCTGCCTCTAACAGAACTATTAAAGATCATGGTTATCGAGCAGAAGTATTTATCTTTATTGCCCGAAGAAATAGCAATAGCTGAATTAATAGCACCAATCGTGCAAAACGTCATGGTAACAAACAACACCGACACAAACATGCAGGTACTTGGAGGCAGCCTCTTTCCGAAAGCACCAGAATAAGTGTAATTATGCATGCAGATACGTCATAACCCGTATCAAAGCAAAGGAAAAGGGAAATACACGTCTGGTGTCAAGTCATACATTCGGAATGTAGAGAGAGCACAATGCGATCGGATTGGCACCTGAGGCGAAGAAGAAGAGGTTAAGTAGCGGAGGAAACAGCAGGTAGGAAAAAATATTCGCCATTGCATAAAAAACTTTCTTCTTTCCCTTCCTCGATTACTTACCCCCCTTAGAATGAAACCATCAAAAAATCCTACCGACACCAAAAGATACATCCCCCTCCCATCCACACACACACACCCTAGCTCCTTAACTTTCCCCAAAGAGTAGAAACGCATCGATGGTTTTGAAGGAGGGCAGAATGAATGGGATATGGAAAAGGGCTGGACTGCTGGGGGAGGAATAGTCATTCAGTCAGTCCTTTCCCAATCTGAATCAGAAAGGACCGAGGTATCTTGTTGACTCTTCCCTCCGAAGGAACGTTCCCTCATAGCGACCCTCTTCCTCCTCCTCACCCTCCCTCTGCCCTTTCTCGGTCTCCTCTTGTTTCTTTATAACTCCGGTTCGATCGTAACAACAAACACGGAAGTGCCCGACCCGAAATCGGATGCTACCCTCCACCTCTTCGTCTATTATTACCCATCCATTCTCTTGGAAGATCCAGAGGAAAACCCTTTCCCGTTCTATTCCGTCCAAATATGTATCCCAGTGTACTTCGGATGCTCTTTTTTCCCCTGGCGGTAGGGAATAAAACCGACCAGAGCGGGATGAACTACCTACGGACCTATCTACGGGAGTTGCACGTCGGATACCTGCGTGAGCTTTTGATCCGAAAGAGAAACATCGGACTACAGGTTCAATACAACTAGTTTCTGGTTTTGCGAACGGTGGGAAGAGGATGATAGTATTTTTTCGCCGCGTTCATCTTAGACAGCGTTTGGTTAACAATGAGCCAAAGGAACCGAGTTTTTCCAAAATGAATTTTCGGATCACCTCACTAATTTCCTAGCACCGATAAGACCTCATTATGGATTCTGCGGCAAAATAACCACGTGTTGGATAAGAGCCAATGACGAATACTATAAAAAGGCACGAATCCACAAGAATTTTTTGCGTAAATAGCAAGTGTGGGAAACATTTGCAATGTGTTCAATTTCAACTGCGTTTCTGGCGGGTAAAAAGTTTATTGGTGTGATGATTAAAAGATATTGCGTTATAAACGAAAAAATAATAAGCAATAAGAAAAACAAGCACTTGGGCAAAATATTATTTCATGCCTAGCATCGTGCTCCGCTTAAATCTTATGATACAAGATTGGGAAGGGGAAAAAGAAACAGAATCGCGAAAAAACGAATAAAAACATATATAACATTCGGTTAAATTTAGCATTAAATGGTGCATATAGTACTGCATGACTATAAAAAATTCAAAATGGCCTTGAAATAAATTATTAGTTTCTATTTTACTATACTGATATGCTTTGACATGGCATTTTTTTGGATTTGCTTCTTTTATCTTATGCAAGATGAAAGAAGTTTGCCGCAACAGCTATAAACAAACCAATCACTAAATGCAATATTAGCTGCATTCCAACTTCAGTTGTAATCAGCGGACCGAACAAAAGCTATCCAAGATTGCCGGAGTAGGAATATGGTATTTCTCCGACTCCCGAACTCCCTTTTTCAAATCCAGTTCAGCACGAAATATCGCTATCCATCTTTACCTCTTCCCTAGCTGTGTCAATTATGTGAAATAGTCCACATCGTTTTCTACTGAATAAACTTTGTAAAAGATGGCTTTTTAAAACAACGTTCGAATACCCTATCAAACCATTAAGCGACAAAAAATACTTCCGCTAAACAATTATCACGGCCTAATAACAACGATTATGAAAGAAAGGCTGATTGTAATCCGTAGGGATCGTAACAGAGTTGGAAGCGGAATGACCTGGGCGGACTTTTTTTGCCCGGTGCAAAAACCGACCGCTCGGATGGAGGGGGGAGTGGAGTTTCAGTTATAGGGGGCAGCAGCAGCGGAGGGATCTCTTCTCCTCCCCTCGCCAAACATTCCCTTCCCTCCCTCCTTAATTCTCTCACCTCCCACCCTTAACTGAAGGCGGCGATAAGAGGGAGCAGCACCGTCGGGGCCTTAAGCGGAAGGAATGGCGCCATATTTTGGCGGATATTGCGACCTGCCGCGCATTCATTACCTCGGCCATGTGGAATGAAGTCGGAGGAGGAGAGGAAGGGGACGGAGAGAGAGGTCTTGAGGTGAATAGGAGGGACGGGAATAGAGGAGACCTTTCGTAGGATGGGCGGAAAAAAGACACGAAAGAAGTGTGTGTGTGGCGTTCGTTCTGGACACGAGTACAAGAGAGGATCCCGAAAATCTGATATGATTTAGTGCCACGCAACGTCCCCGTTCTTATTTTTCGCATGCCATCTATTATTCATATTACAGAGTTAGTTAACCGAGCTGCAATATTTTCCACTCTTACTTAAAGCTTCCTCGCATGAGTTCATTTCGAACGCTACGCCTCCCGTTGACAGAAATTAGCCCTTTACACGCCGTGGTCTCTAATTCGATTCTAAGGGGTACGAGGATAGTAAAGAATGCTTCAAAGTAAACTAATTTTTTTCTTTTTTATTGAAAAGTCAACCTAAATTTGATAAATATTGGAGATTATTTTTACTTCACTTAACCACAGCTGCTGTATAAGTGCCTTAGAATTCCAATTAGCAACTAATTTAATTAGTAGTAATGGAAAAATCAACCAATAGAACAATCCGTTTGGGGGCAAAATGTTGCGGAAGATCCGAAATTCCTGAAACAGTCAACTCATAACAGAAAACAAGTTGAATCGCTCACAATGTTTTATACTTATAACTGAACAGTATATGAAACATGCTGATTTATTAATATATTTTCGCACAATGACTCAAATCTATCACCATAGATATAAAGTAAAGTAATGAAATAATCCATTAACATTAGAAAGAAAACAAAAGTCATTCAGACAAGAATCTTGATCCCCGAGTACCACTAATAACCTGCAGCCCTAATTCTAACATTTATTCAGAGAATAAATTCTGGAGTATTATTGAAAAAGGAAAACATCCTTTATTTTCTTTTTATTGAGATGAAATGACGAATATATTTATCATGCATTCCAATCCTAAACTACACAATCTTAAATGATACAAACTGAATCGGAATTAATATTCATGAAAAACTAAAGAGTTAAAATCCAATGGAACAAAGTTCATTTCACGATCACGAAAAAAATAGTATATCAACTGGAATTCATTCAGTGCTGAATAACCGTCATAAAAAGAGTTTATAGAATGCCACACGGGGAAATAACGTCAACCCGTTCAATATTAGATGTAACAATAGTTATCTGGTCGTATAAAAAGTATAAACAACGAAAAGAATGAGATTAAAAGTAAATACACAATATCACCCTAAAATCAATTTCACCGGATAAACCAGTATGGAATTAAAAAAACCCACGAAAAAACCGACATTATACAGGAAGTACAATCTGTTGGCGAAAGGGTACGCGACTTAGGAGGGATGAAGATTTTTGCCCTGAGATAAACTTTTCCGTGCCTTTCACGGGAGTTGCCCTTTACCTCTTCCAAATTGGAGCACAACCCTTAAATCGATTGAAAGAAGAATGAGAAGGGGAAATGGAACACGCCCTACGATTTTCAATTGTTTCAGGCTCCAAGCGAAGGAATAAAAGAGTGGGCATTGGGAAAACTATTCAGCCACACATAATTTAGTTCCTGCATCGGTAATGCTGGGATTCATGATAACCGAAGATTACTTTTTTAACATTAAAAACATACTAATTATTGTATCATAAATTGTATCTATATTATAAATCTTCACAATTTGTACAAATTAGAAGAAAAAGCAGCAACATAATATTATATTTTATACAATAATACGTTAAATTGTTTATTTCCTATTTTTACGCTAAATGAAGAAAATTTGTTCGAATTTTAACTCTAACTTCCGCATTAACAAATAGATATAAAACTTTCCAGAATATAAATATTATAGGATTTGAAATTTTATTATGAAATTATAAAATATATCACAAGTTTAAACAAAAAACAATAATTATTCCCTTTTTACTTTAAGTCCTCTTCTAAAGTTAAAATTAATGATATCTAACAATTGGCAATGACGAAAATTTGTACGGATATCAGTGTTTTCTAATATCGATTTATTTGAAACATTTTTTGTTAGAAAATAATATAAGTTAACTATGATTTACAACATTGCATCTTGGTAAAATTAAAACCCTTCCTTAGACCTCCCCAAACACTACTGATATTCACAATTGAAAGAACCAAAGCATGGTAATCATAACGAGTTCCAAGCAATGCTCGTATATTAATTAATGAAAAAAACTTCAAAGAACTTCAACGCTAATAGTAACTGTGGAGTCCGATTTAATATCTCAGAGCAAAAGTTCTTCGAAACTTTTCTGCATACAAATTGTTTAGGACCAAAACTGAAAAAAAAGGAATGTGGGACGAAAAATCTAATGATCAGAGAAGAGATTCGCAGATCCCAATTAGACCGAGGAAAGGAAAGACTTTCACTCTCTTAATCTCTCGATTCTTTCTCTTTCTTTATCTCGTCCCCTTACTTTCCTCCTAGACGAATCGTAAAATGACGTAAAGCATGTGGTTAAAAATGGCCATCTTTCCGAGCAATACCATCTCTCTCGAAACTCTAGGCTACGATGTAGATCTTGTGTTAGAGCTTTGGGCTGATCTGACCACCAAGGGACACAGAGGCATGGCTACTTCCCACTCCGACTTGGTATGCGGGTATTAGAAACATGTTAAGAGAGAAAGATAGATGAAAAGGATAGGAGATAGATAGAGATAAACGTATGTAAAGAAAATAAAGAGGAATTTTAAAAACACAGACAATACAAATACAGAAAAGACAAATGAATGAGATGAAACGTGAAGGGTTATAATGCCCAGCGGAGAAGAAATACAAGATGTAGAGAAAGATAAGCAAGGGAATAATTGCAGAGCAAAATACATAGGGCGCTTTTTTGCTTTAGGATTATGGCCTCATCATAAGATTATATCTTTATTTAAGATCGACAGCCTCATAGTATAGTAGTCTATAAATATCTTTCAAAAGAATTATGTCAATGCTAAGTAATAATATGTTTACCATTTAAAAGCAGTAGACTCATCATGGCATTTGATATTTCCCATTGTTATACCTAAACAGGAAAAGTTTTCCTCTTTTTTAGATTAAAAACAATTGTTTGCTCTCATTCGACACGGGTTTGAATTCTGTTTTCTAAAAATATAAACTTAAGTCTTTTAACTAACTGAAAAATTCACATTTATAATGCTCTGCACCGATGTGCTTTTCTTAATGGGGTAGAAATGTAACAAAGGGGTCGGAAAAAAGACAACGATTACTCCTCTGTATCCTAGATCCACCAAATTTTCGTCACGTCTAGCCCTCATATAGACCAATCTATCCTGAAAATTGGACTTCTCCAAATTGCAGCATTCCAGAGGCATTGCCTATACAGATGGACAGACGGACAAAACGAATACATAAGCAATTAAAAAAAACAAACCGCAAAAATGGTCAAGGCGAAGATTTGAATATAACTGCAAAAATAGAAGAAGAAAACAGGGACAGAAATATAAATACATAAGTTCAGGAAAGGGGAAACAGCCGGAAAAAAAGAAAACAGCGTAATAGGGATTGAAGGTAGGAAAACAGAAAACTAGGAACATAAGCAATAGAATGATCCAAAAAAGGAAGGAGGAAAACAAGAATAAATGCAATAGGAAACGAAGAAATGGCGGGTAAGACAGAGAGAAATAAATGAAATAGAGAGAAAGACATGCAAATAAGGCGCGAGAGTGAGAGAGAGAGAGAAGTGTAAAGAAGGCTCGGGAGAATAAGAGTGAGAGAGAACTGGAAGAGAGAGAGGTAGATAAGAGGGATAGATAGGAGGGGAGAAGGAAGGGAAAAAGGGGGGAGATGTAGTGGGCCAAAATGGCGGATCCAAACAAGAATTGAATTACAGTGCTCCCCGAACACAAGAGGAGTGAGAGAAGGGGGAGGCGTAGGAGGGGTGCGGGAGAAGGGCTGGAGGGGAGAGCGAAGGGGATGAGTCCGGAGGAGGTGGGGTAAGGGAGGCGTCGGTTACGGGCTTCCTAGCGCGCAGGCGCAGCGTCGCTGGCGGCCATCGTCGAAAGAGAATCCCCACGCTAGCTTCCGACGCCGCCCACGACACCAAAAAACTCCAACGCACACACACATACACACACATGTGCATGGGGAGCGTTTGGCGATGGATACACCGAGGAATAGGAGAAAATAGTCGTCGACTCTCGAACTTGCACCGACTAATAAGAGCTTCAATGAGGAGTTTTTATTTTTCAGATTTTCTTTTTCGAATAATGTACGGAAAGAAAGGAGGAAAATCTAAACAAAAATGTCACGAGCTCATTTGATCCCATTCCAAATTATTGACTTTTAAGTTATAGCAGAACAACTGAACATTCGCGAAAGGAATTTCTCCTATGTCTACCATAAACATTTACTACAGTTAAATTCTCGATAGATAAGTCTATGAATGTATGGGTGATAAATATCTGTCCTATATGCTAGTTACTACTATAAATATAATTTATGTTGCTTGTGATCATCTTAATGGTTTGCCTTTCTTCCTATAGCCGCCTTAAATTAGCATAAATTTATATTAGAATAGAATGCTGATATATATTAGAATAATCGTATCCGATGTAAAATCTGACCAATCAAATCGGCTTTAGTTCAATGAGAAACGGGATTAAATATACTCAATTTAAAGGAATAAATTATCTGCCTATTCAGAAAAGCTACGGAGTACTTACGTTTAGCCAAAATCAATCTCATGCTGTTTATATGAACTTTTCAGTATTGCTACTGCTACATTAAAATTTTGAGAATGCGAAAGTTTTGTTTTTAGACAGTAATTATGAAATGATATTATTGTAATTATACAAAATACAAAAGGAAATTCAATTTAATTTAAATAAATTTCAAATATATCCGGACACCTTTAACAGTGATATAAATTCTTGAGTAAATCTTTTTCCAATAACGTAAAAATATTTTTTTCTTGGGTTTAATGTCAAAAAGGGAATTTAGATAGAAAATTCGTAATGATAAATATATGTACCACCATTCAAAAAGATGCAAAACTAAAATAGGAGATACTTGAAAACAGTGATGATCTCACATTTCCTCAAAAATAACTTTAAATGCTATTCCAAAAAGACAAATCTACCAAAAACCCATAAATCATTTCACTTCCTCGTCTTTATGTCTTTACTCCAATAAAAAAGCCACTGCTGCGATTGTGCGTCAGAACACTATTAAAAAAATACCTTCTCACAGGAAAAACACTCATCCTTCATTTTCCCTCCTACGACTTTTTTAAAAAAGCTGACACGGTGTCAACATAGCTTGAGAAGATTACCGAAAACATTACCTCTTAAAAAAGAAGTCCATTTCGCGCAGTAAATTATGCACACCGAGCATAGAGACGGTCGGTGCGTCATCTCGCCTTGAGCAAAGGGAAAGGAAGGGATCCCTTAAAGAATGACAAAGCAGCTCAAGATGGGGATAACGACAGAGGCAGCACAGTGGGCGTATATTTTCCCTCCTTGTGCATGTCGCAGAGACTATTCGAATATATATATATATATATATATATATATATATATATATATATATATATATAAACACACACACACACATTGGGAAAGAAAAAGAAAGATGGAGGGCGAAGGAGATAAAGAGCGCGGGACATAGTCCCTTCGTGCGCTCCTCCTTAGCCGCCTTTTAAACAGCCTCTTAAAAGGGGCCCATCAAAATCCTTACAGCTGACAAGACATTCGAGATCCGACGGAATGAGTAGCTATGTAATGTCTGCTGTAAGACATTTTAAAGGGAGTGGGAAGGAAAAGCACACACATGACAGATTAAGAGAGAAATAAAGGGCGAGTGAAAAGTGATGAAAGGGTTCGGAGAAGAGGAGAGGAAAAGGAAGGAGATAAAGGGAAAGAAAATGAGAAAAAATAAACGAGATGGTCACGGGAAAATGGAAGTGGATGGCAGAATGACAAATAGGGACAAAACAGTGGGGAAGGGAATTGGAATGAAAGATAAAGAATGCGAATAAGGGACATCGGACGGATTTTAAGGAATACAGAGAGTGTAGGAGAGAGATTGTCTCAAAAGAAGACTGTGGAAAGGTTAAAATTGGAATGAAGATAGCACAGAAGAAGAGGGAGGAGAGGGGAACAGGGTGAAAGAGGAGACATGGCGAAGATGAGAACTGAGATATTTGTAGCCAAAGAGTGATGCAGACAAATAAAATATCGAAAGGTTGACAAACATTGGAAATTGTAGCGAAAGAGTGGAAAGATAAACTATCGAGGAAGAAGAATTTGGAGTTAGAAAGAAAGAGGATAAAATGAACTAAAAATGTTTTTTATCTCTCAATAAGTTTTAGGCTGACCCAACCCAATCTGCTCCGTCCAAGGTCTTTCTCTTCATCTTCTCACAAACATCCCCTTCCCATAAAAAATCTAATATTTAATTTCTCTCCCTACCTATTTGTATCTCTCCTAGCATCCTCCTGTGTATGACTTCCTTCAACATCCCGTCGCTTCTCAAAATTTAATCCAACCATTTCTTACCGTTATAATTAATCTCCTCCTTTCTCCTATTGTAGGTATATTTAAAGCTTCATTTGTTTTTCTATCAATCCAACCAATTTTCTCCAGGCTATACTATAACCACATCTCCAAAGCCTCTAATCTGTACACATCTTCTTCGTCTACGTCTCACGCCCATATAATGCATCACTCCATAACAACAACTAAAGTCTTATAATATCTTTATTCGAAACAAAATGAGATAAAAAATAGAAATTTGGAGCGTGAAAGAGAAACAGTGAGAGAATGGAACACGGTGAAGAAAAAATGACGGCTACACTTCAAAGAAGAAAGAGATAAACGATCACTCACTATGAAACAGGTGTGATGGAAGATGAATGAAGGAAGAGAAAGAAAACGAAAAAGAGAACTAGAACCAAGGAAGAAGTCAGGATTGACACGGAGCCATAGGAAGGTGCGGAAAAGGAAGGCACGCAAGGGGGGAGGATGGGAAAAGGGAGGTTAGAACGAGTGGGATTCAGGATTCTTCCGCAGAGCAGGAGTCAAAGGAGAAGAGCGAGAGAGAGAGAGAGAATGGAGTAGGAGGGCGTGGAAGAGCAAAAAACAATAACAAAAAAGAAAAGGGGGAGGAAGAGGAGGTGGGGAGGCGCGGGGTGGCGTAGAATGTATGCGAGAGAGCGTTGGGGGATGGATGAGTGGAAGGAGAGAGAGAAGGGGACGTAGGGATGGAAGGATGTGTGCCCATGAGGCTTGCATATTGATGAAGTCAGAGATGGAGGAGACAGGCTCGCCCCGCCGCCGGGGTGGGGATGGAGGGGGACGCTTTATGCTGGGGCGGGAGGGAGGATTTTGGGGCGTGGGGATGCGAGGGGAAGGAGGCGAGGGGAAGGAGGCGAGGGGAAGGAGGCGAAGGAAAGAGCGCCTTCCCATCTTTGGAGAAGAGAGAGAAAGAGGGTGGCCCCCGAGGCAGAGAATGCCGCTCAAGGACCATCGGCCCCTCCAACAATGCAGAGGAGGAGGCGTTGCAGGCTCCCCCAAAGGCATAAACTACGAGTAGGGAAGAACGGTATAGCCGAAGGGAAGGCGTTCCATGAGGGGGACGTCTTGTGCAAGGTGTGAGCAAAAATTACGAGGAGAGGCGGGAATTTATTTCTTTTTAAGCGCTAAGCAACTAAGATAAAGGAATGTGCGAAAAATTGGAGAATATTTGACGCTATCGTTAAGATGCGCTATATGCCTCTCCCGATTCGAAAAGAACTCACGTAGCGTTTACTGTAAATCACTTAGCGAGGTTGTAGTGTCGATGGACTCGCGATTCAACATGAATAAACCATAGGAGGATAAATACATGAGGATGTTGGCTATTTCCTGTGGGAAACGGTTGAGACATGGTTGAACCGACTATGAATCTTCTGGAAGTTTAAGCCATAGTTAAAATATTTTACCACACAGTCAATGCCATGTTCAAATTAAGAAAGTGTGATGAAATTGGGGAAGCTAAATATGTTAAATAATTTTTTCCATAATATCACATTACACCTCATAAATTCAATTAGGTTGCTAATCCGGTAAAAAATATATGTTAATAACAAAATAAAATGTCAGATTCTTTTTTAAAGTAAATCTCTAGGTATCACACCCCAGTCATCTGAACG
This sequence comes from Tanypteryx hageni, assembly GCA_028673005.1. NCBI lineage: Eukaryota > Metazoa > Arthropoda > Insecta > Odonata > Petaluridae > Tanypteryx > Tanypteryx hageni. Next base: position 35,640,883 of record CM054115.1, read on the forward strand.
GAGGCACCAAGAAACTACTCCAGCTTCCGAATCAAACACATCCAGCTCTCATTTTACTTAAATAATTACAAATAGATATGCTATTCAAATAAATATTACAGAAAAATTATTTCATTTAAAACGCGATATCTAACGATAATACACAGGAGATATGTTGCAGAGTATTGGAGATTCAAAAATCAAAGAAAACTCGACAAGACACCGAATCGCACCATTCATTGGCTCACGACAAGCCGAGATGGTATTCGAAGAAAGCAACAGGAAAAAAACACGCCAAATCATATAAAGTAAATTCATTTTTAAAATCATGTGCTCGAGGTCTCTAAAAAAACTCCTTTAAAAAGGTAGCATTCTCTGATTAAGATTAATTGGGATTTGAAAGAAAAAAATCCTTCCCGGAACTCTTTATTTCCTTCTCCCGAATGTTTTCGCGCACTTGAGAACGCCCTCACGCAAATTCGTTAAATACGTTTTCCGCGCTAATTTGTGCTTGCCACGGCGGGGAAGATTAAGGGGTGGGAATTGCCCCGTAAAAAAATACTCGAGTCCCACTGAACTGATTTAGCAATTCTAAAAAGGAGAGGCGGGGGAAGGGCGGCGGAAGGGGAGTTCAGATGAGTCAAAAGAAGAATGCCTTTTCCGTCTTCCCCAATCTCGACTCGCAAGGAATTCCAGACCCACTTATTAGAGGGTGTCTCAACCCCAATTATTTATCGATTTCTCGTGGGAGAGTATCTGGGTCATTAAGGGAACGTTCCTTTTTTTATAAACTGGCACGGACGGATGATCCAAAAATCGCTCTGTGTTAACGGCTGTGATAAAATGTGCCGGAGAGGAAAAAATAAACGACAAACGATACGGGGATAAGTTTGAAATTGATTTTCCAATTTAACGAAGATGTAGTAATTCTAGGGATTAAATGAAACGGAACAAAGTCGCCGTACCAAACGCCGTGGAGATAGGTTATTAAGGAAATGACGACCGCTTTGATTGGACAAATTATAAAAAACAAGTTCTTTATTGAACGAGGAAACAGTCCTATTGTAAAATTATGTCTCGACAAAGCTTAAATGCAAATTGTGAATATTTACGTCTTCTTCATTCAACTGATAAAGTTAAATCTCAGCTACCTCGAAACCTTAAGAGAGCTTCATTCATAAAGCATTCTTAAAGCTATAGAATTCTGGATATATTGTGCATAATTTGAGATATTAGTCTATTTTTCACTATGACACTGATAGACCAAAAACTTAAATTTGATTTCAATCGACGGATTCTAAATAAGTTACGGAAGTCACCTAGTCTGTAAATGCTACACAAAGAAACCAAAACTGATTTTCATCCTAGCTAATATAAAAAAATATATCTCAGCCGAGCTTTAATAGAAGAAATAATATGTGTCAGCTATGATCCTTTAAATAACTATCATAGTGCGCTGAATATCGATTTTCATTAAATGGATTTAATGGGGGTAGAATATAGAATGATCAAGATTAACAGAAAAAAGTATCGTTAAAAAGGATTTCCAGATAGCGAATGTCAGTGCGGTCGGTGGCGGTATTAATTTGAGTTAATATTCGCCATATTGCCGTCCTTTGCAGCCATAAACCCGTTCCAAACTACCTCACTCGAAGAAAATAAAATACAGACATGTTTAGGGAATAAAACGTAACAAAGGAAGGAAATATCGGGAAAACTCTGAATTGAAATTAACTTTGGTAAACTAAAATCTGCGAAACATGCTTTTGAACCAATCCAGCGTAATGCCTGAGCAACGATAGAATGAAATGAAATAGACGAAGCACAAAATGAAATGTATATTCCGGCGGCAGGAACGAATTATACACCGCCCTTTGATTTAACGATTTCCTGTAAATTAACTTCTAAAGAAAAATCGTCGTAAAGGGGCAGAAAAAGTTATTAACAGAAATCCAATTTTGATGTTTTCTGAGAACGCCATGATCTGTTTAGTCGTAATGAATTATTTTCATGAACTTTCGCGAAATGTTTTGACATTGTTAGTCTCTCTGTTATCCGTATAAACTTGGACGTTATAGAAAAAAATATAATAGACTCGAGAACGTCCTGAGAAATGCGTCGGATACAAAACAACAATTACAGGAATCCGGACGAACACAGGAAAAAGCAAAAAATATCGCGAAATTGAGGAAAATTGACTCCGCCGGCTGAACCAGTTGGGCAAATATTAGAAAAAGGAAAAAACACACAGGCTGACCCTCGCAAAAAATTTAAACGCGAGCGAACCTGATTATTCCGCGCGTTAATAACACACTCGATACGAACCCTGAGTCGGAATGACAGGAATTAGTCGCGGAAAACTTTTCGTTTTAATCGGAGCGAATCTCGTGATCTCCGAGGCGTCGGTGTTATTCACCTCTCTGGAATAGCTTCACGTGAAATTCCAGGAAGCAATTAGAAGAGCTTTTCCCTCCTTTGGGACCAGACGGTTGCGATGGATACCGCAAGAGATTTACGCCGAGAGGGAGGAAGTGAAGGGGGTGCGTGAGGAGGGGAGGTTGGGAGGAAGATAGAGAGAGAGAGAAAGAGAGGGGAGAAGAGGAAGGGGGCGTTAAATTAGTAGCCAGGCAACGGAGCGCGAGAGAGGAGATTATTCACCAATTAATTGGCTGGAACCGGGGAGTGAGGAGTCGAATGGAAAGAAGCCGGAGGATGGAAGGGCGAAAGGATCACGCATTAATGATGGACAGAGAGAGAGAGAGAGGGAAAGAGGACAGAGGGAGTTGTTTTTTCGAGAGAAACTGATTGAAATGGTAGAATGAAAATAAAAAATGGACGGCTTTCCTAAAAAAGGACGGTAGCATTTTCCCAAAAGAAAAAAAAGAACTAGCTCACGGTTTCAATATATTTTAAATCGACAAAGGACGTTTCGTATTTTTGAAAGAGAGATTAAAAGGATTACGAATGCTATCGAAATTGACGCAAATATTTTTAGTCTTTAATGCATAAATATTGTACTTTAATTTTTACAGAAAATGTTAGAATAATTCCAACTGGAAGAAAATTTTATAATAATGTCCATAATAAAATTTTAATAATATAATAGTCCAAGGGATCGTATATATTATCCGCACGTGACGATAAAGCGTTTATGAAGCAATCAAAGGATAATAAAAGGTTTTAATGGTTACTACCTTATAAATGACCAATTTTCTTAAAATAACGCGTTAAATTATAGAAAGAGGAGTAGAAAACAAAATGTCCCGTAAGAGCGATACCTTTCGGCTTAAATACAGATTACCTCAAAAATTAAAAAATGCCATGATTCACATGCAACTCTTTATAAATCTCTATGCTCGGAAAGGGGTAACATATTGATCACAGAAAGTAAATAAATGCGAAAGATCACAAAATTTTCAGGCTATTTATAACATCTTGTAGAACTGTATTTCCTTCGAGTTTTTAGCGCTCAAATATCCTCCCACTACTACTACCGAAATTATAAGTTAAAAACCCGTTAAACGCAATATTATCCCATTTATTAAAAAATAACTACCTCAATTTACTCCACCTTTTGCATAAAAATTTCGTCAACGATTTCATCCGCATCACGTATAAATACAAACATGCTCATCCCCTCTTTTGACGGTCTTTTAGAGTCCCTGTTGTTCTTTTCCTCGCCGATGTTCCAAAATTGAAATCGGTAACACCGAATCGTTAGGTCGGGTTAATAAGCCACTTGAGAGAGAAAGAGAGAGAGAGATACAGAGGGGGAGGAGGTAGGAAGGAGTATAAGCGGCTCTGATCCTGGGGGAATGCTCAGGTGGCCGTTAACATCCAAATTGGCAGAGGGAGGTTTTAGCCGGGCATGTAGGATAGAGGGAGGGGGTGGGAGGTGATGGGGAGGCGGAGGGAGGCGCGTTCGAGACCGGAGTCGTGGTGGGAGGAGCTTATGAGGGAGAAAGAGGCAGACGAGGAAGCAAATGCGTAAACAGGCACTCACGGAGCCCAAGTGCGTAATTTCAAGCGGGAGAGTAGAGTCGGGAGAGGGAACTCCTGAACAAAAACTTCCCGAAAGCTTTCAACATTCCGTGGATTACCCGGCTCTAATTGTTTGCCTGTGGAGCGTCGCCCTATCTGTTTTGGGGGTAATTGAACGAGAGGGGGAGAGGAGAGAAGGAGGAAGCGAGACAAACCCCGTGATTTCCCTCCGAATATAGACAAACCGAAATATCGCGATCGGAGAACGGAGGTTAAAATCTCCCCGATGGCGATGGAGAGCGAGTAATTGAGAGGATTTTTGGAAATCGAAAGATTGATTCAGGAGGAACGAGATTAGCAGTCTGAAATTTTCGACTGGACGTGACATTATGAACGCGCTCTTTTCAAAATCGAACAATATGGCTACTAAAATTAAAAATTTTTAAGTGAGAAATTTTACGGTTGAATAAATGGAGGATTGTTCCAAGTATCTCTACTTTTGTCTGCTCCACCAACAATGCCTTAATTGTACTTTTCGCGTATAAATTAATTTTAGCAACATGTTCCGATCGATTTTAGCGAATTCTTCCTTCACGCGTTCCTTCCTTTGATTTCGGTAACTAGCGTTTGGCAAATTTGTTCACTCGAAACGGACAACTGCCGTCGTTTTAAAACCTGAGACTCGCTAAAATGCTAAACGCCTAAAAACGAATCGCACCTTATTTTAAGCATGAGAAGTCCATTTTATAATAATCGCCGTCCTCACTATTATACGTTTAATTCTTAATAATTTTATCCTAAGTCGAATTTTTACTATTTACTTATGTGATCCTCGGTCCGGCAAACACAGGAAATGGAATCGAACATGTCCAGCACCAATAAGTATAGGTTTCAAAGCTATCATTATAATAATTTCATACTTTCACAGGCACCGCATTACCCACAACATTCATCGAGCATCCATTTTCCTTACGTCAGATCGATCGGCCGAAAAATAGATATGCATACGCCATTTCCACCGGGCGACATCCTTCCTCGGAGACGCACGCGGTAGGAATAAAAATAAAGACGAAAATCCCTAGAGAGAAAGAGAGAGACAGAGAAGAAAAGTGACGAAAGGAAAAACTAAATAAGTCACAGCTGTACCTTAAAAGAGAAAAAAAAATCCCCCTAAATTTTTATTAATTGATCGATTTGGCTAAGGGAAGAATACCCCGAGGAGGTTTTCTTGAGGTAATTGAAAAGAAAAGCGAGGGAACTGCGTAAGGAAAGAGAGAGGTGGAGGGAGAGAGAGAAAGAATTGACTAAATCAGAAACGGAGGGATAAAGCAGGATGAATGGGGTCAGAACGAAGGAGAGAAGAGAAGAGGAATATAAAACGCAATTTCTCTCCTTCTTCCCTTTCTCCATTTTATCCGAAATTTCCGCCCCCGGACAGATCCTAATCCTGCCGCCCTTCCCCCTCCCGCATCCTTCCTCCCTTTTTCGCCGTATACTCTCTCTCCCCCGGAATAAAATCACCCGGCACCGCCTACTCTCTCCCACTCCCTCTTACTTCGAGGAGGGAGTTGAGGCACATGCACGCAGGCCGCTCACTATTTTGATGCTGCTTCTCCCGATAATCAATACGAACGAATGGGAGGGTGAGGGAGGGAGGTGGAATGAGAGAAGAGGAGGAGGGGTGGAGAGAGAGAAAAGGGAGGTTAAGAAAAGGATGAGAGTAGGGTGCTGGTAGAGGGGAGGATTGGGGAATGGGGGAAGGAAGAGAGAAAGAGGGATGTTTAGAGGGTTGTGTTGGGGGTGGGGCACGTGTGGAGGCGGAGATAGAGGGGGGTATGGTGAGGTGGAGAGAGAGAGAACTGTGGGGCGAAACGGGTTGGGGTGGAGGGAGGTGTTACGGAGAGAATGGCGTTAGGATTCGTAGAAGGCCTCCTACCGCTTTTTTATACATCGGACGGCCTGAGAGAGATTTGTGGAAAAGGAAAATTTCTCCTGCCTCTAGCCTCGATAATAAAAATGGATCTATCCCTCTCTCCCTTCCTATCCCACTTTATATTCACGTACACGAAGATACATTATGCACCCTGGAAAATCGAGATAGAACATACTAAGTCTCTCGTTACAAAAATATCTCGTAAACCGTGTAAGGGGTGTGATGACGAAAAATGGCCGAGGAACTGGCTCTGGAAAAATGGGGATATGAAATATTGCAAACTGCAAGGAAGAAATGCGAATAAATCGAGGGCGCGAAAATGAAATTCAGGTTACCTATTGCGATTTTCAAAAATGAGATGTTTATTTCGGCGAGGTAATTTTAAAACGGTTTCAACTTCCTTTATTGTCAACTTTGAGGACTTCATCAGGCTTGGTGCGTTTTATTTTGATAAAACGTTATTTCGTTACACGCATAGTTTGTAAGGCACCCCGGATAGCAACCAAGCAAATTAATTCATGGCACCAAGATTTTTGAATCGACAAAATTCGGCCTTTGATTTTACGTCGTTCGATAATATCAACACAAATTTCCCGAAAAATAAAAAATATACAAAAATTATTGATAACTATGTAAAAGCGATAAAAATTAAAAGACACGAGTCACGTAAGGTGATATATAATTCGCTAATAGATACATCGCCCTTCAAGTCATCTCCGAAATAAACATTTGCAGATTTAATTCACTTCAAGGGATGCCTGCGTTAACATTGCTTATTTATGTTTTCAAAACTGAAACCCTTATTTTATACAAGGAATTCGATTTACAGAGAAAGAGCACAAAAAACAACCGCGAAAACAATTATTATTTTTACGAAGTAAGGCCATTTATCAGAAAAAAACAGAAGTTTGAAAGCGTACAAGATAACTTATACGCCATATAATCTTTCCGAAAGAAAGAAAAAATATAATGCTTGAAAGCCAAAATATATTGAAAAATCCCCAAGCCACGCCCTCGTGAAAAAACAGCGCCATCTGTTAGTCCCAAACTGAAGCGCGCACACACACATACGCACACACTGTTCGTGCTCGCTTATATCAATCAATCACCGTCAGAGACTGCTTTCGATCCGATCACAGCCAACTTTCTTATCACTGGGGCGCTCACACGCCGTTGTATAGCTCAGCAGAGGCAGGGAAAGGGAGGGAGAGAGGTAAGAGAGTGTGGAGATGGAGCAGCCGAGGAAATGAGAGGAGGGATTGGAAAGAGTAAAGGAGTTAGGCGAGACGCGGGCTTGGAGGAGAGGATTTTCTGGAAAAATGAATTCGGGGTAAGAATATAAGAGAAGACGACGAATAATGAATATTGGAGTAGAAGAGATTGGGTGAGATAAAAACAGGTGCGTAAGAAAGATTCGAGGCAATAGTGTATGTACTTAAACGATAAGGGTGTTATAATACGGTTAACGGCACCAAGTTTTCATTCAGTCCACATCGAGACAGGGATCTAAAATACTTTCTTCGCGTAATCAAATCTACGAAAGTCGTACATAATAAAAACACGAAAAAGTGAAATCAAATCGTCAAATAATCCGCAATTATACTAAGATGATAATGAAAAACTATTTTTTGAGAAATTAAAGTTGAAATATTAAGCAATTATTAAAAAAAAATTAAAACGACAGAATTTACATCCGGCGTAAACTGTTATGCGTGGTATATCATAACGTCTGCTTAAAATCCGTCAGCATGAGTCACACAACATAAATTATCGATGAGCATAAATGACGCCTAAAATTCATGAATTTCTTGCGGCATTCTTTAACAAAACCATCGTGTGAAATCATTTTCGCATATGAAACTTCAGTATATCGCAAACTACATACCTTTCTACAGTAAAAAAGATTCTCACATCGAACTGATTCTAAAAACACTAAAATTTAAAGTTTATTCTGCCTCATCGAACAATCCTATAAAGAAACTCAATAACAATCGTGGCTAAGCCAAAAAAACATTACGAAAAGAAGTGAAATAGTTAAGATGTGTACGCAGGAGTAAGAGATGGATGGCGACGTGGGATATGGAGGAAGAAACAGGGAGCGCGACAGAAAGGGGGAGGGGGAGAGGGGCAGAAGGAAGGGAGGGGGCTGGAGATGAAGGTGGCGGCAGTAGGGGAGAAGGATGATGAAGGGGGTGGAAAAAAGATGGCGTTAGTGGGGTGAGATAGGGAGAGAGAGAGAGAGAGAGAGAGAAGAGAGAGAGGAGGGTGGAAAAGGTTGGGTGACTCGGGTGGGAGTGGCACCCATGTGGAAAGGAAGGCACCTCCTCTCTCCAGGCACACACACACGCAAACACACACACTATTTCAACTCCCCTCCCGTCTCCCACTACGCCAACATATAAAACTTCTCCCCCAAACTCCCCCTCACTCCCACCCACATCCGTTCACCCACGTACCCAGTGCCAGCATCCATCCTCCCCCACCTCCCCGTACATCCTATATATCCTCCTTTTCTGCTCCCCCTCCCTCACCTTCATCCATCCATCAAATCCTAGTCTTCTCTCCTCGATTCTCTCTCTCTCTCCTCCCTTTCAGACAACCCTCCACCTTCCGAGACCGCCTCCCGCTCTCACTCCCCCCATCATGCCCTCTCTCCCTCCTCTCTCTATCTCTCGCTTCCTCCCACTCACGGCCTCCTTACTTCACCTCCATCATCATCCCGAGCTTCCTTTTTTATATTCCCTTACTTCCTTCCTCCGAAGACAGCGCGAAGTTGGAGGAAAAACTCGCTATAGAATATATTTTTCCAAGTATAGGCTTTTTCTTCCTCTGCTGCGCCATCTTTCCTGAGTCGAGGAGATATAGGAGATATACACTACACGTTAATCTCATTCGTTGTGACTTCATAATATTTTGTGAAGAAAGGAGTTGTTGCTCTATGAATTAATGTTAACGATCGATCCTGGATCAATTCATTTAACAAGTGGGTAGTATAAATGTGAAGTAATCCTACTATTCAATGAAAATTTTTAAATGACCCGATAAGTCTAAATTTAATCTAAGTCTAGTCTAATCCGTCAGATGATATCAGCTCACTCAGAGGAAAAGATTAACGATATGTAGATGAAAACTGCTATGATTTCTGTATTTGATGGAAATAATAGGACTTAATGACCAAAAATGAAAATTTCAATGAAATTAGCATAAAGATTGGTGCAGTAGTTTTTTATTGACATTTATTACATATGAAAATCGATTTTGGGAAAAGTTACATCAAGAGAAGAGAAGAGTGTGTTTTAAGACCAATGAATGCAATTATAAGATAAAGAATCATTAGTTTGTCAGGATCAGAAGTTTGACAATATAAACGCTCAACGAAATAAAAACTCCCTCTATTTTTAACGCGAAATAATTTACGCAGATTTTGGGGCAAGTATTCTTTAATAAAACTCTAGCGATATCAGGAATTAAATTAACATGAATTACTACTACATTAAACTTTTCCGATCATCTTATAATATTATTCGTTCTAAGTCAGCTTTAACCTATTTTATGCCAAAAAGAATATTTTTAAAGTGTGTAGCTGCTATAAATATATGCGCACACAATAAAAGTAACAGTACACATAAATATTTAGCATATTTGAATCCCTTAAAAATTAACATGTAAGGGTGGCCAGTGCTCATCACGAAGTATTCTTTGGCTATCTGCTTCGACAGATGAATTCATTTGCGAAGTGAAATTTGCGTTCAATGGCCAAATTTTCAGAAGCGCGCAGTCACAGCGGAGAACACCACAGGTCGAAAAATTCTCTTCGATGGATTGAAAATGTTCGTTTTCATTCAAGTGTCTACGATTCGCCGAGTGTTTCGAAATCCACCAAACACGCTTCAACGACTAACACTACAGTCCATCAACAACACTTCTTTTCCAGCAAATGTATAGCCGAGCTGTTCCAAAGATCGCAATGAGCTATAGCACGCCACCTCACGAGGCATTAACGAACATTCGTGCCACCAAACCGAGATAAAATAAAACTGAAACGTTTTTATAACCCTCGAAACATTTTGAAAATATTTCGCTGAAACCTCTTTTTTATCAAATCGTCGTAAAAGCTCGCTCTTATTTTTCCCTTGAATGTCTGAGAAATGAAAAATGTTTCAATAAAATCATATTTCTCTCTGAACAAAATTTGTAGTTTCAAGACAGAACTTACTATTAAAACTATTGTCTACGCTTTCCTAAGACTTGAGCAGTTCACTTGCCAAACATAATTCATGCTCATCTCTAGATTACTCAACATATTGTTATCATCAAAGATAAAAAGGTTTCTAGGTAATCTTTGTTGGCTCGTATGTATAGAAGCCAGCAAATAAACTCGGATTACATCTGCAGTAGCGTTTTTTGGTGATATATTTTTTAGACTTAGCTCTTATTGGCTGATTATGTTCTGGTAACAGGAAAGACCCTTATTTTCCACCATTTTTCTCGCGTATTCGCGGTGTCCTTCCAACATTTTAAGAAACAATTGACTGAATAAATCTCATACTAGGAGTATTACAATTGAAATATTCCTCTCCTTTTCCATCAAAGCCAAAATTTATACTTCCCTGTCCCTCCTATCTCCCTTTACTTTTCCTATTTTCCCGCTCTTCTACTTGGAAAGTAAGTATCCACCTTTTCTCCATTTTATCCTGGCCTTTCTAGCGGGAATTAAAAAAAAAAGAGAATATCTTTTTACCTCAGACCCCATTTCCCAGACTACGCTAAAGCCTCCTTTCCTTCTCCTCCATCTTCCCCTCCATTGAATCGATATATGGCAGAGACTTGAGAGCGGGGCAGGCAAAAGAGCGGGGAAGTAGGGGCCGAAGGCGGAGGGAGTGGATGGAGAGAAGCTGTGGCGGATTAGAAGGCGGGAAGGGCGTGGAGGACGAGAGATGAAGGGCGTGCAAAAAGGAAGACTCGTGGGAGGGTCGTAAGAAGAACGGAGAGACTAGAGAGAGAAACAGAGAAATCTCTCGTGAAGGGATGGCGTTATTTCGTGCGGTTATTACTTCTCGCGACGAGTTTAAATGTCCATCAAGTGGCTAATGACCACGAAAGCACAACGCCGTGAACGATGCGAAATTTAAACGACGCCTTTTCGCCTGATTTAAATGGCTGATAGTGATGAGATTCTAAAATTTCAGAAATCAGATTTTATGGCGGAAATCAGAGGTTCCCAAACTTTTTCCGTACGCGGCACCCTTTCGAAGATAAAAAGAATTTCGCAGCGCCCAAGCCTCAAAAACGTTTTCTATATTTTAACATGTGGTATTATAACCTTTGGACGCATCCATTTATTGGAACTGCACCATAATAAATTTATAAGAGGAAAAACTATCAATACAACCAAATCGTTATTTTATTTACTAAACAATGTTTTCCGCGGCATCCCTAAACGTCAGGTACTGCACCACAGCGTCCCTCGAGACTCAGTTTAGGAACCAATGGTGTAAACAGTCATAGGTTGAGACGTGGAATCAGACTGAGGTAAAAGCTTTGGCATAGCTACCGAAAAAATACGTTTCTTTTTAACAGCTATGGAATGTTTCGTTAGGTTATAAACGGAACCTAGAAAAATCTCAGCTGTCACATAGCATTTCCTTTATGTAAATAACCCATAAAATTTTCTATTGATAATTTTCTCGCAATGCTTCAGCATGGAGATTCGGATTAGTGTCTCCTTGTAGACTCGCGAGTGTTATTTGTTTCATTTAGGCATTTTACGACGGAAAGCGGAATGACAGTGAATCATAGAACTAATTAATCAGTAGAATTTTGAAAAATATCATTTAAAAAAAATATGAATTCGCTGTAACGTGTTCGATCAAAATATAACAAAAAAACGCGAGAACTTTTCACAGCGTCAGCCTACGTAGCGAAAAACGACAGGGAAAAAGAGGAATACATTTTAAGAATCGCACCGCCACCCAACGCACGCCGTCTGCGCCTTTGGATGACATCACGAGAGGGAGAGGCGGGGGGAGGGTGATTGAGAATAATGGCGAGGAGAGAAGGGAGGGGGAGGCGAGTAAGAAGAGCGGGGGGGGGGGGGGAGAAGGTGGATGGATGCAAGGGTAAGACGTGGGTTAGCGTTCCCTTTTCGGAGTAAAGGATGCAAGCAATTCCTCCTCTTCTTTTTTCTTATGGAGGAACCCCTATGGAGATCCGGAGAATAGCAATAACGTCGACGCCCCCGCCACCGCCATTCCAAACGACTTAACTCCAGGCGGCTGCCCCCGCTACGCGAGCGCGCGCACACACACACTCCTCCGTCGTAAAAGCCCCCCCCCCCCCTCCATCCTCCTTCCTACACACCAGCACCAATTACGATTTCAGGATGGGAACGGCCGAAGCAGCGGCTCGAAAAAAATACGCACTCACACACATCCCGCTTCATTTTTCGTTCTGCGCGGGTCCCAAAAAGAGGACCACACCCACGAAGGCGTAGAAAAAGCTATGGCACCACGTTTCACCCCGGGGTCCCGAAAAAAGGGAAGTGAGAAAAATTTAAAAAAAGTAGGAAGGCGTCTGGCGTAATGGCCCGTGGTCGCGGAGACGACCATTAAATTAGAATTTTATGCATTGAAGTGCTTTCAGACCGTCGCGGGTGCCGTAAAAAATCCTCATCAGCTTTTGACAGGAAAATATGCAGCTCAGGATGACGTCCGAAAAACGCAATAAAAATTCATGACGACGAGAGTTATTTCCTACCGAGAGAAAGAGAGAGAGAGTGGGTGAGATACATAAAGCAAAAAATATATAAAAGAAGAATTAGCGAATTTTCTTAAGTCGGAAGGAACGAGAGGTTCTTGGAGAGTTCCCGTATTCTTTGCTCCCCATAATCGCTTCCGAAACGGCTGCCTTATTGCGGCCATCGTGAGGATCGCAGCTCTCAAAACAAAGCGAGAGCGAGAGGGAAGAGAGCGATAAAAATGAGGGGAATGGCAATTGAGCATAAGCGTAGGGAGGGCTTACGGTTTGCCCATAATGAGAGGAATTTTCTCGGGGAGAATATATATTACTCTCTCGCTCTCTCTCTCTTTCTCCTACTTGGGATGACGACAAAATGGGTGCCAATCACGCCCCCTGCATTAAAATTTTAACGAAACGATTTCCCTCGACTCCGTCAAAATATGAATTCTTGCTTTGACGATGTGGTGATAAGTTTAATGAAAAACCCTCGAAGTATTGTTAAGCGCAAAAAAATATATTTACGCTCGGCTATAATAATTTTTATACTTGAGATCCTAAATGACGGAAAAGAATCTAATCTGCTCAGCAAGCGCTAAATCAAAGGCGGGCAACTTATTCTCCGTTCTGAGGGATCACTTAGAGTGAAAATGTAGTCTTAATAAGGTTTTGAGTTTTAAAATTTCAATATTAAAGAATTTGTTATAATAATTTCAATTAGAATATTTGAATTTGTGCGTTAAATTTAAGGATCGCTTTTTAACCATATAACTAGGCTTGGTAGGATTCAATTAAATCGAAAAAGGTCGATTTTTTAAATTTCAAAATCGACGAAAATGAATAGTCGTCGATATGCGTCGATTTTCCAACAAGATGGAAAAGTATACTTCCAAAAACCTATTCTGAATTATAACATTAAAGTCGTTTCTGTTTACATTTTTCTCAATATTATTTCTCACATACGATTTGGTTCCTTTTCTGGGTTTGCATTGACAGTGGGACTGAAAGAAGGGTATTTCCTTACACTCAAATATGCCTCTTTCTGGAAATCTCACGCTTCTACTCTGAACAGTTAACCGCTAGGTCCTAGGCTAGTTTTGAAAACACGCGTTTCTTAGCCCTTCTGAGGTTTTTGAGATTATATTTGCCGACCTAATGGTGGGATATTCTACGAACCTCTCTATACAGCTAAGGTCATGGATATGTCCTGCTGAGGGTTCTTCGAGGTACTGAAGAAAGAAATTTCGGTGATCGTTTGAAGACTAATCGTTTTGATACTCACAGAGGCGGCCCGTGGAATGTTGGCGCCCCGGGCGAGATAGTGCTCCAGCGCCCCCCTTCGTTAATGTTTGTTGAGATATTTACAAAATACATGTTACTTTATTCATCGCTCTGTAAAAATTATTGATAATGATCAATTAAAAGGAATACCATCAAGATTCTAGCCTGTTCCTCGATATAAATTGATATCCAATATTCACTTGCAAGTAATGCATAGATAAATGACCGGGATAGCGACCCCAAAACTTTGGCGCTCCGGGCAGCCGCCCGGCTCGCCCGTAGTTCGGGCTGGACCTGCTACCCATTCCACGCATCTACCCCGTGGAGTGTATTCCTGGAACAAATGTTTCTCGATTGCTTGCTAGGGTTTTTCTTATAGATGGACGTTGCTGTATGGCACTTTCACCCCATCTCCGTATGTAATTAACCCACTCTTTTGGCAGTCTTTCTCTAAAAGTTATCCAGGAAGTATCGTTCCGCTCTCTTGCTTTTGGCTCCTTCATCCTTTGCTACAGGTTAGTAAATTTCAGTTTATATATAATGGTTTAAAAAAGGTGCATATAAATTAGCGATCGTTATTTAAGCACGAGAAATCTCGTTGACGGCTCAAATGTGGTGATTTTCTTGATTAAAAGTCACGATCTAATTAGTAAAAGATCAAATTAACGATTTAAATATACTTCCTACTTTGTATACTTTGTATTGTATACTTTTTTACTGTAAGTAAAAGATAAAATAATATTTTAATAAATTCGTTATTAAGTGATTTCTTTAATATTAACATTTAAAAATTTAAGAATTTCGAAATATAAAGTAAATTTAAATCATCGAATTGAAAGGCCGAAAACTGCCAACCATATGTATGTAGTAATTTTAAGCGTCGATATTCGTCGAAAATCTCTCGGGAAAATAAACGTCGATTAAAAAAAATAAACGTCGAATTCTACCAAGCCTACATATAACGCTCTCGGGGGCCTCATACGGCACGCAGGCCTTAGGTTATTCGTCCTTGCACTATATGGGAATAGGTAATATTCCGATAAGTATAGTTAATTCAGTACAAACGTCTGTGAACCAATTGTAATTATAAAAGATTTAATAAGAACGAAACGAATCGTCGCTTCGAGGAAAACGAATAATGTTTGCATTCATATATCTTAATGCATATCAATTTAAACGTTTATGATTTAACTGCTTTCGTACATTATCAAGAATAAAAGCTGTCGAATATAGTGTAAAAAGAACGACTGTTTAAATACAGCAAATCATCAGTCGACTGAAACTGTGTAATGTATGCAACGTTAATCATTCACGAAGCCAAAAAATGGCTACCCACATAACAAAATGGTCTTCCGTTCAATAATTTTATTCTTCCAACAAAAATTTTCTAAACTGATATATTCCTACCAATGGGAGCATAACCCTCGATTCGAAATAAATTTTTAGAATAAGAAGTTATAAAATTAAGTTTTTAGTAAACAAATAATTCTAATTCTCTCTCTCTGACATCGATCACCAAAGTATTCAATGAAGTTTTAACAGTAATAAAACTGTACCGTTAATAAAAGCCGTTGATTACTAAGAATGAGCTTAAGTGGAATAGTACAACTATTAAACGGATAAAATATTTAAATTTCAACCTATTTAAAAAGTTAAAGTGATACGACGACACCAGAATCAGATGAATTTGCAAACGTAGCAAGAATCAGCTGCGGTCCATAAACAAGATTTTCGTCACGCACTCGCAAACAATGAACGATAAAAGAAAAATAAAGTAACTGAAAACATCGGCGAGGTTCGCACTCTATCTCGAGACGAGAGAAAGAAAAGGAATCGAGAGAAAGTGCAAAAAAGAAGAATAGAAGATGCTCCACTAGCGGGAGCAAAAAAAAGGATTAAGGAAGAAAAAGAGGCAATCCGGCTAAAGAGAGAGGACAAGTGTTAATAATAAACCCTCGGAGGGAGTTGAAAAATTAAAAGCATAAAAAAAGAAAGAGAAGAGAGGAAAAAACGGAAATATAAAAAACGCGAAAAAAAGCGGAATTTAAGCGGAAAATTAACGGTCAGAGAGCGGCTCTCTCACTAAACACCCTCATTCTCTCCTTCTCTCAACTCATCCCTTGCCTTCATTTCCTCCTCCTTATTTTTTCAGCCTCCCCCCGCTCCACCTCGAACTGGGAGTACAGTCACCCACCCACCCACCCCTTTCTTTCCCTTCCACTCCTCCGTCTTAAAGAGATCCTCCTCCTCTCTTATGCAACCCGCACATCTCCAAAGGCTCGCAATCCCTTAACTTTCCCCATCCCCAACTCCCTTTTTCCTTTTCCTCCCACTCCACCGCCGTGTTTAGGGAGGCGGGAAAACCCCACCACCGACACCACTACCTCCTAACCCCTTTTCCACCCCCTCCCAACACTCTCCTGCCTCCTCCCGCTCCTTCACCTCTCTCTCCCTTCCCTAACAACCCCCGTCTCATCTCCTCCGACCCTAAAGACCACCTGTTGAGTTCTAATTAATTTAATTTACGATGTCGCTCAGCGGCCTTAAGTACGCCAGCCGCCGAATGTGTACATAAAGGCGGAGAGAAGGAGGGAGAGGGAGGAGAGAAGGAGGGAGAGGGAGGAGAGGAGGGAGAGGGAAGGAAAGGAAAAGAGGGAGAAAATGACTCGGAGAGAGAGAGAGAGAGGTTAAGGGATGAGAAAACAAGGGATCTTGGAAAGGGAGTGAGTGAAGGAGAGAGAGATGGTTTTGAGATGAAGCAAGGGAAAGGATAAAGTAGACAAAAGAATTAAAGAAGAGGCGCGTGGGAGGGCGTGGAAGATGAAGAAACGGAAGGGCGGAATTATTTAAAGGAAGGAAGGAAGGAGGTAAGGCGAGGAAGACGAGAGGAGGAAGTAATGGAGGATGGGAATCCGGAAATTGAGGGAGAATTAAAACGAGGATGACGAGCGATTGAGAGGAACCAAGGATCAAATCGAAGAGGAAGAAATTGGACTAAGAATTGAAGGACCGCCGAAAAGTAAAGGACGAACGAATTACGTCGCATCAAGTAACGAGAAGAGAGAAAAATGGAATTTTCTAAATCTTAAATACATAAGAGAGAGAGAGAGAGGGGGGAAGGAGAGGGAATAGTTTAGTAATGTTACGGAAAAAATATAAGAGCGTTGTAATAAACCTGTATTAATGGGAGGGAGAACGACAGAAATATTATTCTTTTGCGAGCAACAAATTAATTTCGAAAGTAGCAGAAGTTGATAGACACGGCATAAAATCTTATTAAAGAATAGAAGAAATATGGAAGATTATTTTTACGACATCGAGGAAAATTACAGTATAAGGAGTAGGAAACATGTCGGATGATAAGGAAAAAGAATAAGGATTGAAGAAATTGGAGAATACATGACGGAGTAGAGAGAGCGGAGAAGCAGTTTGGAGAGGAGTGAAAGCGAATAGAGAAAGAGGAAAGCAAAGAGAAAGAAAGGGGGTGGGCCTTCTATTTCCACAGGGCTCTACGCAGGCGCCTCTCTTTCCCACCACCTACAGAATATAAAATGCGAAGAGTACACATGGAGGTTTTTTATATGGTGGAATAACAAACGAAGTGGGGAAGTGTATTACGAGGCCAGAGAGAAAGAGAAAACAAAAAAAGACGGAGATGAGGAAATGGAGAGGAAGCAGAGGGAAGGATAGGAGGGGGAGAGAGAAAAATGGAGAGAATAGGAGGAAAATGACTCCTGGCTACATTCCGTGAAAATCTTACCTCCCGGAAGACTTACGGAACAAACAAAACAAACGCACAAGCAATATCGAACAATGCTGCCTCCGACAATCTCAAACCTCCCCCACTATATAAAAAACACCATTCCTTTATTCTTTCCCCTTAGAAAAAAAGAATCTTTTTTCTCTCTCCCTTTCTATTCGTTTGCGTTATACGGGGTTGATTGGGACTCATTTCCTTCCCATTCCGCCTCACCCCATCCCTCACACGCTTACCCAACCCCCTCTTCCAAATTCCACCTTACCATTTAATGTCGATAATGAGTGGCACGCCGTTTGGGCGGTACGGGGCGTGGCAAAGGGAAGGAGAGAGAGAGAGAGAAGGAGCGGAGCGAAGAGGGGGAGATGGAGGGAGGGCGGGGGAGAGACGCAGGCGGTTACGTGGGAGGGGCGGCGAGAGATGCAGGGAGGGAGTCAAATGGGGAAGGGAGGGTGGGGTTAGGTAAAATTGGACGCGGGAGAAGGAAAGGGTGCGGGGAAAGGGGGATACCAAGACAGTCGAACGACGCGGGAGGTGGGTGGCACTAAAACGGATCTGGAGGCGGGAGGAAGTTAGGGGTTTGGAGGGGATAGATTGAGGGAGAGAGAGGAGGGAAATAGGCGAATGGGAAAGGAGGTGGGGTTTGGGTAAAGCGGAGCGAAGGGTAGGATCTAAAGGGGGAGGGAGAGGAGAGAGTAACGTGCGAGGAAAAGTCTCATTTCGGAAAGGCGGGTTATTGGGAGAGGGCAGGAGGAGGAAGAGAAGACGGAGGGAGAGGAAGGGATCAAAAAGTGAGGAGACGGCGCCTTTGGGAGGATGGTTGGGGGACACGGGTGAAATGAGACACACGGGGTGTACGTGGAGGATGAAAGAAAAGTGGGAAGAAAAGGATGAGGGAGGAAAAAAGGATGGATTTGGTTAGCGGAAAGAAAGTGGGGATTAAGGAATAGACGGCGGGAAAATACACGTAACGCTAGACACGAGGAAAATGGATGTGAAAGCGAGGAAGAGTAAGTTTCTCCGAGACATAAAATATGAAAAATGGTGAATGAAATGAGAGCATAGAGATATGTCAAAGGACTAGACAGCCCCGCGTAATAAAATTAAATAAGGGAGGCAATAAGAGTGGAAATTTAAGAATATAAATCCACGGAGCAGAGAACGGGCGAGACTAGAAAAATGAAACAGCGGAGTAAGATATGAGCAAGACGAAAAATCTGGAAGAATGAGACGGGAGGAAAGAGCGCAAGCTTTGAAGATGAAAAGGGAAGATGGAGATAACTGTGAATAACGTAACATAGATATTCATTTACCTCGCTATATAGGAAAAAATTCTATACTAAACAAGACATTGATTTCGATATGTATGGGAGTAATATTGTTCCAAAAGTAACTGAAGCACAAGTACTGAGACGATTACTTAATTACACGTATATTGATGTACTGACTTCTACCGCATCATTCGCATTTTACTCTTTATTATAGTCTTAATTTTATCTTTGCATTTTGAAAGCGGAAATCTCCAACATGGAAGTTTTGAATCCTTTTCCTACTATCTCTGCAATGCTACATATTCTAAGCGTATTCCCTCAATTTTACCCATATTTATAAGACCCTTTAAGGCCAGCCGCCACAACATTTATATTACTAATCACCTACTTTACTCTCGTGTTTTTTACCGTCTATTCCTTTTTAAACACATTTATTACACGCGGTATATAAAGACGGAATTTCAAACATAGACGGGCAATGAAAATTTCCACCATTAAAACACATTCCATCTTTCCGAAATACATTCCCCGTCGGGGGGACCGCCATATTCTCACCCGAACGAATAACAAGCGTAGCGAGAGCGGCGCATGATAAAAGAGCATCGTACATGCGAAAGAGGAAGAGATGAGAGAGGTATCTCGCAAGGACGCGGAGATGGGAAAAAAGGGAGGAGGGCATTAGAAAGAGGAGAGAGATGGAGCAAAGACGAATAGACGAGGGATGGGCAACGAAGGAGAAGATTAGGTTGGGGAGACGGGAGTGTTCTCTCGCGTAGAGAAAGAAAAAATACATAAAAATGAGAAAAAGAGGGGATGAGAGTTAAGATGGTGAAGGAGAGGAATAGGGGAGGTGGGATGAGAGTTGCGGATGAAGGGGGAGGAGGCGGGGGCGGCGAGATAGGGAGGCGGGGGAGGCAGGGGGGAGGAGGCCGAGGCTCAGAACCAGGACGGGATGTTTCGCCGTGGAAGCAATAAGTCTTCCCCAGAAAGCCTGGGGAAGGAGGAATTACAGCCAGGGCACCCGACGGCTAAGGCGGGGAGGAAGAAGAGGGAGAGAGCTGGAAGGGAATTGAGGAATCAAGCCGCCCAGAAAAATGAGTGTTCACCGAGGGAGAGAGGAGGAGTGGGTGGGATGGATGGGGGAGGGGATCGAGGGGAGGAGTCAGAGGGTGGGGCCGCGCTGTGGTTAGCATCCGGGCGGGGGTGGGATAAAGGCGGGAGGTGGTCTCCGGAGTGGTGGGGACTCCGCCCCATTTTATCCCCGGGAAAAATTCGGGACGGCCCCCCATACCCACGAGAGGGGAAAGAGAGAGGAGGTGGGTAGCCCCCGCGACCTCTAAAGCCTCCTCCCCCTATCTCCCAACCCCCAATCTCTCTCTACGACATCCCTCTCTCTCACTCTTCCACATCCCGAAAAACTCACCCCACCTCACACGAGAGTTACGCATCACGAGGTCTCTTGGAGGAAAAAAGGGAGAGATGGGACTTTCCTGGTGGGAGGGCATGGCGGATGAAAGTAGGTGGTAGATTGAAGGCGGAGGAAAAAGTTGGAAAAATATATGGCATTCGGAAGGAGTAAAGAGGAGGGAGGGAGGGAGGTAAGGGAAGCGATGTAGCTTAAAGGAGAGGGAGGGTAAAAGGAAGGTGGCGGGAGGGGAAAATAGAAAAATAAATTCCGAATTACGTACACGCCGAAGGTTCGGTTATCGTCTTCGACCTCCTCCCTCTCCTCGTGATGTACCGACATGAGTCACGTCATGCGAGAGAAAGGGCGGAGGTGGGAGTGGGAGAGAGGGAAGGGAGGGAGGAGGGGGAATGAAAAAAGGAGAGGGAAGTCGGGGAAGCCGATTTCCTTGGAAATGAATTGAATCGTTAGGGAAACTTCGCGGTTCGAGCACAGCGTAACTATACCTTTAAATATTAATGTCGAGGAGGCTTCCGAAAAAAATGGATAGAGGATTAATGAGGGAGATTTTAGGATGTGGTTCGAGATGAAATAACAAGCAATTTTGGCGGAAGATGTATTAATAAGAGGAACACTATTTTCTGTTACTTGGAAACGACGATAAGAAGATAATTCAGAAAATAATGATGACTGATCTCATTCTGTGATTATTTATGTAGACTTGGGGTCAAAAATTGAATGCTAACCATAGGAGCATTGACCTTTGTTGGGAAGAGATACCAAATCGCATTTACTGCTCTTAAGACATTATTATACTCACGAAAGAAACAGTATTTTAATGAAGAATAACGATGACACCGATTTATATTTTTAATCAGCTTAGAATATTAACATAAAAAGAAATCATTTAACGAGAAAAATATTAAAACTCATCAATAAATATTTTCAAACAGTTTGTGGTGAGAACGTGCGAAACTTTGAGAATAACTGCATCGTTAATTTTTTCGAATTTTCGAGGATAAACTATTAAAAAATACAATAATCACCTAGGACAATATAGGAGCGTAAAAATTAACCACAAAATTCATTATTTCGGCTAACTAAAATTCATACCTAATAATGGCTCGATGAAATCTCGAAGGAAAAATAAATCAACAAGTATAAATAAAAACTAATCAGTTGCATGGTCTCTCTCTTTCTACGTATGTTTTGTAAGAACACTCGTTCAAAAATTGCAGATATTTATGCGTAAATATACATAACGTCGCTTTCAGAAAAGAATTACTAAGTACGGACGTACTAAAGGAATTTAGACAGAAAGATAAATTACATAACGTATAATAAGGATGAATAAAAACATAAATTTTATGATTCATGGATAAAGAAGAACGTGAAAAGCGAAAAGAGCAAAAAGAGGCAGCGAATGAGAACATGAAATGAAGATAGGGGGACGACGAAGGGACAAGACAAAAATCGAGGCTATGGTGAACCGTTCGCGCAAAGAAAACAGAATGGCGAATAGACGCTATATTTTAGTGTGAGATAGACTAGCGAGAGATAAGAAAAAGGACAAAGACGCTGCAGAGAGGAGTGAACAGAAAGAAGAGAGCGGAGAGTGACTGAGGCGCGAGATCACCAGAGCACTGGAAGCGTCTCGCGCGGATGGGAAGGAGCAGAATAGAGGCATGGTGGAGAAGGGAACAAGGTGGAGAGGAATGAAACGCGGAGAGGGATAAAATGGGGAAAAGGGGAGAAGGCGGGAGTGAGGGATGTAAAGAATGGAGCGAGAGGAGGTTAAGAGGGGAATGGGGGGAAGAGAAATGCGAGGACTCAGGGGATGGGGGAGATGCCGAGGGGGAGAGTTCGACTTTTCTCCCTTTCTTTTTTTATTTCATAGGCGCCTTCTCCTTGGTGCTTTTTTCTCTCTTTCTCCACCCACGCCATCCATATCCCCCTCCCTCTGTCTCCTCTACCACCTTATATCCCTCCCTCCCGCCAGAGACGGCTCAATCGTACAGGAGACGAGCGAAGGGATGAAATAGGGTGCGTTTCGAGAGAGGAGGTGAAAGGGTATGGAAATGGTCGGATTTAAGGGAAAAAGAGAGGTACGGAAGGAAAGTATAGGGAGAGGAGAGGGCTTGTCTCCTAGATTCGGAGGATAGGTAGGTTGGGTCATAGGTTTACGAATAAAATATTAAATGGGAAGGAGATAGGGAGTGAAGATGGGAGAAAAGCAGTATGAAGGTGAAAATATGACGAGGATTAGAAAGATGAGCTGGGGCGATAGGATAGAGGGGAAAAAGGAATAAGGAAAGTAAGGCTCGAGATATTTTAGGGCAGGGGCGTCCAATACCTTCGCCACTCGCCACACGTGGAAAATCTGCCATTTACACGTGATGCATTTATGACAAATCATTAGATATTTATTTTATAATTTCGAAACAACATTCGAAATTTACGTTTTTTGGTATGCGATGAAAATTTTTCCCATAATAAACAATTTAGACTATATTATTAATCATACTTGGAATTAAACCCTGATGTTGGAGATATAGGGGGTGGAAATAGTTATAACAACACTTCAAAGATTGAAAAAGTTCAAAAGTTATTGTGGTTTAATGTGTACAGTATCACTGACAATGTTCCCTCTAACAATAAGCTGTGCGCGTGTGCGCGCGCACACTGTCTGCAAGGCAAGCGCACACGAGCAAAATCTGTGAGCATAGTTTATTGTGCGACACTGTAGATTAGTCCTAAAATCTCGGTATATGCCGACTCTGCACCATCCTCATCCCCACCCCATTCGTATTTTTAATATATCCAGATGCATTTATTTATCTTTTTTGACTGTCGAGGAAAAAATGGCGCCACAGAAAATGGGCGCACAATTATCTGAAATTTCCGAAAAAGTTGAACATGGCAAATTTCTTCCACACACACACATCATGAAAAATTAGAGGGATCATTTCAAAATAACTCAAATATTGTTCATCTTATTTATTAACATTGCATATATTTTATATCATGTGGTTTATATGATACCCTGATGGCTTCAAGTGTGGAGAACATCGAAATACTATTGGTCACCCATGTTTTAGAAGAAGCGGAATTGGGGATCGAAAGTAAGGATAGAGGAAGTTGTGTGTGTGTACACACAACGAGAAAGCTATATAAGGGCATGGGGGACAGAAAGAGGAGAAAGTAGAATGGAATTAGATAAAGTAAAGAAAAAAATATGGGGAAGGATGTGAGGCCGAGTTTATGGTGAAGCATGGAGTATTTCCGCAGCCCCATCACGAAAGAGACGAAATAACAAGAAATTTGGGATGGAGACGGGAAAGGATTTAGATAGAGACGAGAGCAGAGGGAGGGAGACGGAGAGAAAAGGAAAATAGTAAGAGGACTAGATTAGGCGGAGTAAAAGTGAAGGGTGGTGAGAAATAAAGAAACGGCAGCGAAGATGTAGAGAAGTAGAGAAGGAGAGATGGAGAGAGAGAGAGAGAGAACGAGTTAGTGGAGGTATTAAAAGAAAAAATAGCCAGAAAAAGTATTTGGCGGAGGCTGAGACGTTCATATATGAGAAAAATGAGATAGGGTTTTTGTACGGACGCGTGTGTTATGCGCCGGAGAGGAAGATGGGAATGGGGGAGGGCGGGGAGGTGGTGATATCCCTGACAATGGCACGGGGCGTTGGTTCCCAGTCACATTCCCTTCCTCCACTCGCCCCTTAAAACCTTCGTCCCCCGCTCGCGATGGCGCACCTCTTCACCAATAAACCCATGGCAACCAAAATAAGGGAATGAGATAGGGATCGTAAAACTTCCTTTCCCATCTCGCTTCCTCTCTCTCCCTCCTCCTCCCCTTCCATTTCCCTCTCCCTCCTCCTTCACTACCTTCCTCCTCCCGTCCGACTAAATCCCATGCGTGAGAAGCTCTCCTCTACCGCGCACGCAAAAAAGGAAGGGTCGACTTAAGGGAACACTCAATTAAGGAGACAAGAGAAACACTAAGTGTCAATTAATGAGCGGTGTTTGTAGCGGCGTTAAATGATCGGGAAATATCTCATCAAAACAAGAGGTTCTTTGTTTGTGTAGCATGAGAAAAACAGCATGTTGAAGTCTTGCTGTTTCTGGTTTATTTGAGAAAGGAAGCTGTTGAAAACGACTCGTTATGCGTCTGGAGGTTTTTGAAAGAACACCAATTAAAAACTCACAGATATTATGTTAGCTTAGGTACGCTAGGGTTAATATACGAGGCATCGTATAAGATTTTAAACGACTTCATAATCAAAGTAATCATGCAAAAAACATTTATTAAAATGAATTATCGTGACCCTAGCAGTTATACAAAAATTAACACTTGTAAAACCACCGATGAATTTTTTAGTTAGACAATTTTCTATGCGTCCTTCATATGTACAGTATCCATTAGTTGAAATAAAAAATAATTAAAAAAGAAATAAAGATGAGGAAAAAGTAATTGCATCGGAGTGAAGATTGCAAGATAACTAATGTAAATGACAACTACGGTAAGTTTCAAATATTTCTCTACCATTAGCACATGTCACATTCCCGCCTAAGTCGAATTTATCATCTTCATTTCCGAGCGCAAGTTTAATTTTCAAATGGAGCGACAACTATAAAATGTTATACTGAGGAGCAACTACGGCGGAGTTTCCAGCTAAAACAAATAAACCTTTGCCGTATGTATACGGTAAAGGAATATTTTTCCCGACTATCAAAGTATCTCAAAGACTTCCTCAAAGAATGACATTGATTGCATATGTTTTATCAAAACCACGAACGAACGCATCTAAAATATCTTCAAAAATTAATGCACGTTGTAAAATCGAGCAAAATCTCTTTACAACGAACGAAGGAAGAATAAAGATAAAAATACATAAACCCAAGCACAGCGACCACTCCATCGCATCGAGCATGACGGAATATTCTCCTCTCTTTATCTCTCGAAAACCATTAGTCAAGGGAGAGAGACGCCAATATTTCAAAATATGATTTCATTTGGTTTATAAAAAATTTTTATAAAAATAAATCTCCCTCAGCGGCGCACTTCAAAATTAAAGCGCAAGGGGACTTCCTTTCGGATAAAAAATAAACAAATAAAAATAGTCCCGCGATGGAAGAGGAAGAAGAAGAAGAAAGAGATGGTGACGACGTCTTCGCATAAACCGTCTATTGCAGTCGGAGGAAGTTCGAATTGGGAGATATGGGGAGAGACGAGAGGAGGAAGGATGGCGGGAGGGAGGGAGATGGAAGGAGCGGGAATGGGGGAGGGGGAGAAGGAGGAGACTAGAGTAGAAAGAAGACGATAGAGATTCTATTAGAAAGCCCATTCAAATCGCTGATTGAACCAGGAGTTCGAGAAGGGAGGGATGGTCTGGGGAGGGTTTTTTCGAGGCTCGGCTGGAGGAAAAGGAGGGAGCGCCGGGAGGGAACGGAAGCGAGGAAGGAAGATGAAAAAGGCGTCGGGTCCCGTGGGGAAGCTTTGGAAAAAGGAAGGGCGATGTCGACACACTTCCTCTCTGCCGGTGGCGGAATGAGCAAGCACAGACAACGACCACGGAAGGCAAACACGACGTTGCACGTCTCTCCGCCGCGTTGCTATGCGACGCTAAGTGCAAAGAGGAGAACATTTTGCGATAGTTTGTTCCTTTTACAAAAATCCTTAAATAATTGTCCTTAACCAGCGGAGATATTAAAAAAAAGTTTCTCGAGTTGCAAGGAAAGGAGAATGCGTTCTCTATTTAATAACGCCATAAAACGTGTTTATGAAAATAAAAACTAGTTTTCCTTCCACAGAAATAATTTTAATGAAGGAATGCCATTCAGAAAATGATACTTTCGATTCAAACAATAATAACCATTTGTTAAGTAAAAAATTAAACGGGAAAAAAGAGTATATTCTTGAAAATTATGAGAAAAAAATTAAGTGTTAATCACGATCCATTATTTTAAACTAGAAGCAAAAACCGCGAAAAAACTGATCCGCGATTCCAAATAAATAAATAATTGACTAGATCTATATAAATAAGAACGTCATCAATAGGAAAATAGCGAAAAAATACGAGAACTATAATATATTTGTTGGGCTTTACTACAAGGTTTTCGGTTTGCCAATACAATTTTCAATTGAACGCGAAAGAAGAAGGATTTCTTATTAAAGGAATTACTTTATGAGTCTACATGGCTCTATGCACGAAGGTCTGTAATTCAAATAAAATTGCGATAAAATCTCATAAGCAAGTTCACAATATAATGTTTTATACTAACATTTGCATTGAAAATTCGATTGCCACTAACAATGTACTCATCACCAAACGTGTTAAAGATAGCATCTCCATCTTAATAATTACCACGATTTAGGAAAATGAAACATTGAATTTTTAGCATCATCGTCATAATATGAAATATTCCATGGACACCAAATACTCCAAAATAACTTTCATCGAAATATATAACCAAAGATCAACAAAGCAAAGATATTTGGTAAGGTTAGAGCGGAGGTGGGGTTTATAGAAAAGAAAATATTATTCAAATAAGATTTTAAATTGAGCATTTCTACATAACCAAGCTTCCACGTTAAAATTCGGCAGTATATATTTGAAAAATTGCAACACGAAGAGTCCTCCCATTCTTTGCCCATGAATCATATAACCTTAACGAGAAGAAAAACTAATCACTGTAATTGATCAGCCAGAAACCGTACTTTATTTCGGATAATGTCATCTGAGATGATATTCCAAATAAGGGAAAGGGAGAAAACATCATGGGATTAATCGAATAGGTTATTTACGTTTGTTTAAGCAAATTTGATACCGACGCACTTCTCAATTCAGGTTCCGTTACGATCCTTGAACACGGACAATTTTTACGAGTCATTCGATTACCATTCATCTAATTGTAAGACTTTCTTGTGATATGTTCATCTTTCGAGCCACGCGGAAGATTGTGAATGTATCAAATAAATGACATATATATGATGTTATTGAAACAGGATAACATTGTTATCAAAACATTTTAAAACTTTTAAATACAACTTGGAAGAATGTCTTGAAGTCCTGAACCTAGTAATTAAATACATTGAAGTATTGATGAATGTCAGTAAGTTTCCACAGGAGAACACTAGAATATGTATTCTAACATAAGTCTAATAGTTTGGCCATTTTATACAGCCATTTTAGCTAATTAAATCGAAAAAAATCTCAATTAACTAGTCCTATTATTGTAAATTCTTTAAATAATCTAAAAACGCATCTGAAAGAAGTAAAACTGTGGAAACTTCTTTTTTAAATTCACCCTATTCGCATGAACCATTGAATATGTGAATCATAACACACATGATTTGAATGCAATAGTAACCAAAATCATAATGAAGATGATGAATACGAGGAATATAAATATGTGGCCACTCGATACAAACTAACCATCAGGTACTTTTTCTCGCTGAAACAACTACCAAGATTTTGACCTTACATCGTAAATATTGATAGATGAGAAAAATTAAATTCCTCAAAACTTATAACTTATTTCCAAGGCACATAGTATAACTCATTTAT
Organism: Tanypteryx hageni; assembly: GCA_028673005.1. Lineage (NCBI taxonomy): Eukaryota > Metazoa > Arthropoda > Insecta > Odonata > Petaluridae > Tanypteryx > Tanypteryx hageni. Next base: position 35,668,801 of record CM054115.1, read on the forward strand.
TTAGAGAATTTAAAACAGCGATGTGTTACGACATATGAATAATTGGGCACTGGAGTAACACATCACATTTTTGCAACCAAGAAATTGAGTAAAAATGTCAAAACTAAATGAACCGTCACTTCTGATAATTACATTTAAAATTTTCAGGTATCTTTTAATGCTACGGACATTATTTATGCCAAATAATTATTTCTTTATATAGCGAGAGACTTTAATAGGTAATAATTATCAGTACAACTAGTTTTAATTTAATATTTCTAATATTTAAGGTGATAACTGATCTTTGGTCAAAATTTTAGGTTTAGAATAAATTTATGGATATGTCCGAGTCGAAATGACGGATCGCAGAAGAATAAAATAAAATATGACTGTGAAAACTATAGTTTATAGTGCAGCGTAAATTTCTAGAAGATTTAAACGACCTAATTTCATAAATAAGTAAAGATGGAGACTACGGCGAAATTGATGTTAAATAGAATTCTATTTAACAACCTAATTTGACAATACAGATTATATTAATTTCCCGATAAATGCTTTAACTGGAGGATGTCATATGTAAAACGAAAGGCTGAAGAAGAAACGAAATATTTCTTCACCAGACCGCTTTTATCCATTTCTTTGTAAGGAAATCCACCCCTTGCCTTAGAGACTTCGTCGGGAATTCATAGAGCGAGGAGAGTAATTTGAGGAAGGATAGGATTCGGGGGCCAATGAACGGAGTGGAACAGACACCGGAAGGAAGAACGGAGACTGCGCGTTGAGGAGTTTTCGCGAAAATCAGACACTGGAAATCAAGTCTACCTTACGGGAGAGGCAGACACCAAAAATAGCAAGGCAAACAGATAGAGGGGCAATTCTTTCCAAGAAAGAACTCAAGAGGAAGCAAGTAATTCCGTATAATCACCGTATCAATGGCCGCCCTGACGATATTCCAGGATCAAATATGAAAAACCTTATTAGAGCCACTTGAACTAAAAAAATCCCAAATAAAATCGTGACGAGTAAATGAGATCTATCAACAGGTACAATGAAGTTCCTGTGCTTCTAAAAACAAAAGTTCCTTTCTATTTATCACGAAATCACGAAGATCTAAGATGATAATTTCCAGCTATCAAAAACTAGAAGCAGAATATAGCAGATTCGATGAGCATTTGTGAACCGAAAATCAAAAAGTGACTGCTCACCGATGCCTCAAAAACAAATACCTCCAGGAACGTAAAACTATACTCCCATTATGTGTAATACTAAATCTCAAAATATAAAAGTATAACAAATTAATCACCAAAAATTGAAAAATAAGACACATTTTCCCATTAAGGTGACAGCAAAAATATACGACCTGAAAACAAATATAAATTATGTAAATATATTGAAGCTGATATAATTTCTCTTCCGTGTTCAACACTAAGACTTCCACTTCCAGCAGACACAACAGCTGATTCTCTGACGATTATTTAAAAAAAACTCTCACTACAACACAATCACAACACACAAGAACAAGGACACCGAAGTCTTCGTATGGCGGAGTCCCACGCGGTTCCATACCACCTCCTCTGATCTACACGAACGCTTCAGTGGCACTGCTTGTCTCTCGCGGCCGCAAGTCCCTCCGCGATGAGCAGATATAGCCAAAATAGAAGAGAAAGGAGGACGAAGGTGGTGGTGGTGGAGAGTAGGGGAGGGAATGAAGATAAAAGAGGAAGGGGAAGTGAGAGAGAGACTCATATTGCCCACGCCTTTTTTCATACCTCCCCCTCTTCTCTACGGGCACCCCTTTGTGGCCTGGGCGTCGGGGCAGAAGCAAGAGGAAAAGGAACACCTCAGAGGGATACGGAGGTTCGAGCTGATCTGCATATGTGTGTGCATGTATGCATGGGGAACCCCTATTATTTCATTTGAGGATGCCTCTCTCCCCACGCTCTCCTCCTAACCAGTCCACTCCCTCAATCCCCTCCGATGAACCCAAAGGGTTACGTCAGGATTTCTGCTCAGCCTCAATGACAATGGATCTAGGCGGTATAACCCTTTGGCAACCAAACTATGCTCTCTCCCATCCTTTTACCCTCTGTCTCTCCCTCTTCCCGACACTCCATGCATACCCCTTTCCCAATCCAATCTTTACCCTTCTCATCCGTGACCTCTTACCACTCGACCTGTGCCTTACCCCTCCCTCCCCCTGCCTTTCTTCTTTACGCTCTCCCTCCCCGCCTTCTTAACCCTTCCCCTTCTCCCAATTTCTCCACTAACCCTCTTCGCCTCGACTCCTCTTGCTCTTCACAGAACTTCATCCGAGCCGCCTGCATATAATTTCCAACACTCGTAGCCCCAAACAAAATTTCCCGCTTTCTCAGGTACGTGCCAGTCATTTCCCACCGATAATAATAAGCGTTTTCCCGAGGTAAAGTAGAGGCTTTTTCAACTTTGTCAGATAGGTAAATCAGAAAAAGCGCCTGTTATAACAGAATAAAATATTCTAGAAAATATAAAAGCATCGTCAGGAATAAAAAATTATATATTTTAAGAAATTTTGTTACCAAAAGTTTTTTTTCATATTTGTCATTCAAAAATAAAATACCGTGCTCAACCTATGGTTGCAATTCAGTGAACGATGACGGTAACTTCGATAACCTTAGAACAGTTGATTTGTAGCTGTCGGAGTTATCTTCGTCATTAATTACATTTATACTTTCTGTAGAGTAAAATAATTACTAAAATATCTATTTCACAACTCGTTCATATATAGCTTTTTATCGTGCCATATGTACCATCCTGAGATTAAAAGGTATCAAAAAATCTGATTCTAGTTAGGTGATAATTAAACACAAATATGATAAAAATTATTATTATATATTTTCAAAAATAAAAAGTTTGAACGAAAGAACTTGGAGATTAAGAATAACCATTTTGATTAAAAACTATTAGTGGTTCATAAAGCCTTTGACTCCCTGCATATTGCACCCAAGTCAAGGCAAAATAATTTCAAGAATTCATTTTTAATGTAAAATATTATCCAGTCAACTCTGAAAAATAATCACAGGTGGTGGAGACCAATGAAGGGAAGCCGGAAGATGTAACTACATGCAAATTGGAAACATTTGGAAAATTTTAGCTGGACTACACCTAAAGGAATTTTGCAGAAAATTCAAAAACATACCGAAAGTTGTAATAACGGATGACTAAAAATGTTTATTTAGAAACAAAACAGTCAATTCATTATCTATTTACAATCAATGTAAAATAAAGCATGTACTAACCAATACGATTTTTAAAATTATCAATGAAAGCAACCATATTCGCAAGTGACAAAAAAGAGAAATTCAACAGAAATATAAACAACAGTTTTTGAGTTTTCAAAATATCTCTTAGAGAAGAGATGTGTATAGATGAGATGTTACTTCAACATTTCAAAGAATAGGAATTTTTTTCAAAACAACAGGAAACATTGCTCCAGCGATATCGATGACCCAAAGTAAACTTTCCTTATTTAAATAATGAAAACGTGGGATAGAACAAGCGATAATTTCAGGCAAAAATTAAATAGCAAAACATGCAATAAATTGAAAATATAAGCGCTAGAGCTTAAAAATTGAAAAAATAAGTAACTAGGTACCAAAGCTGATAATATAACTATGTGCTTATCTTAAGTATCTTCTACGCCTTTTCATATCCTTGTTATGCCTATTGGAGATACCAAAAATAAGCACTTGATTTTTTAATTTTTGATACATAACAGCTTATTAAAAAAAATTGATTTCATCCACAAAACGGGATCGGTGATTTTTTTGTCCATAAACGTTTATTATTCCGAAATGTTAACCCGGGACCATGACATCTCAGCCAAGATGACAACACGACTGTTTTGTCAAAAAGAGAAAATGACCGAAAATGAAACGAAGAAAATAAAAAAAGCAAAAACGCGAGAAAGTTAAGAGAAGAGAGAACTCCCTCGGTTCGCTACTCTTTACTCCATTTCCCTCTATACTCCATTCATTTCAAATGTACATCTTAAATTTATCCTTTATTCGCTGAAATATTGCCCACCATCTCTAACACCCTCCAAAAGTAAGGGGGAGGGTGGGGTAGAGAGAGAGAAATCCTCTTTATTCCTCCCCTATCTCCTCCCACCAAACTCCACACCCTCCCTCTTAACGCGCCTCTTTCTTAATAAAAGACTCGGGACGCGACCTCAGCGCAGAAAAATAATCTTTTCCTCCCCTCCCCCGGCACTCCCCTTCCTCTCGCCCACCCTTTCTTCTCTCCGTTCTAAAATTCCGTTAATCCCACCCCGCGAGACATTTTTCTATTTGCACTCCTCGCTTCCCACCCGCGGCATCTCTAGGAAGACGCCGCCGCCTCCCGACCCCTTTTACCACCCCCTTTCGTCACGCAGAAAATGACAAAAAAATCCTCGCCCCGTACGCACCCCATTCCGAGTCGCCCAATTCTCCGGGCCTCGTCCCCACCGTCTCCTTAAGCCTTAACCCCTACGCACCTTGTGTCGCCCCTTATTCCTCCCTCATCTCCATATGCGCGCCGTTGGCTCCTTCCTTTAAAAAAACCTACCTTTCCATCACGAGTTTGCTTTGTTGCGGGGCATCGCGAGGACTTATCCCTCGCTTGCTCGTCACGCGCTGGCATAATTTTGCCAATCGGACATTATTTCTACGAGATAAATAAATATGCGTGCATTTTTAATGATAGTGTCGCTAAGATTCGTCAGAGTCGCTGGTTTGATTTATAGTGAAGGTGGTGATCTGTAATCGAGCGTGTAAAACCAGATGGCTCTGCTGGACAAAAAATATATACAGGCCCGAATGTTTCCGGTATAGTTTTTTTGGTAGCTGAGGTACGTCAGTCCGGATCCAGCTATAAGCATCAGAGAGATGTAAGTTCGATTAATTATTATCCAGTTTTCTGCAATGTATTTTTGAAACACGTAAAAAATTTACAGTGATGACGTATGAACCAACAATGCCCAACGAATATGGCAGGAAGAACGAGAAGAAATTTAATTCGTCCAATAATAATTGAAATAAATACACAAATACAGGTTCGACCCGAGGTATGGGCGCCCCGAGCGGTCTCCCGGGGTACCAGTTTTCTTGAAGATGTACATCATTCATAAGTAGACAAATGGTGGTTAGTAATCGATGTTGATTTACAGTGTGACATTTTTTAAATATTTTAGCCGTTACCGTTTTAATTTTATCGAATCGTTTAAAGCAGTGATGGGTAATTTATAATTTATTTGTAAATAACTTTTGGAAACGGAGGGGGCGCTGTAAAGGGTCCTTGGGGCAAAATTCCCGGGGTTGGTGCTGCATGAATAACTAGTACCCTAGTTTAAGTAATTAACTAAAACTGGTTTTTGATTGCTGCAAGTTAATAGAACTTAGAATTGATTATACAAACCTCATTATTTTGGTGGAAATTAGTGTAGAAGGAGCACATTCAGCTTAAAAATTCAATAATATTTCAAATTTTTATGCATGAAAATATGACAACGAAAACAAATCGACTGCCGGAACTTCAACAAACCCGTCAAACTACAGAAACGCACGCCAAAGAGAAGCGCGGCAGCAGCAGTAACGACGCGTAATTGCGAAAGGGATTTATCCGATACCACATAACCTGATATATCCGTATCGACCGTGCCAACGTCTTTAAATTTAGTCCCGCTATTACACACGCGAATAAGTGCCAGCCAGCAAGGATAGGAAGAGAGGGGGGGAGGAGAGAGAAAGGTAGGAAAAGATAGAGGTAAAAGTGAAAGGGAACTTACCGAAGGAGTGAGGAAAGTGATAAGGCCACCGCGACGGCGAGAGTTGTGACGCGTCGCCTACCTTTCGCGTAATATCCTCTTGATGAGTGAAACGTATACAAAAAGGATGATATCCAGAGAAAAATAGGGGTTTCGGAGAAGGAAAAAAATATTAATAAATCCGAGAGCGACCTTAAAGATTACGTCAGTAAAAGAGTACCGAGGCGAAGGAATATAGTCTCGCCGAAAGAAAAGGACATTTTTATCTACGGAAGAGGGCTAAGAAAATAAATAAAATGGACAGTCGAGGCACGTCAATGCTAATCTCTTAGAAAAAGAGTGACAACGACGGCAGGGCGCATTTATGAGCTATTCCTTATGGAGAGAAAAAGTGTACTTACTTAGACGTCGAGGAAAAAGAGGGGTTGGAGTAGTAAAAAGTTGGCGACTAGTTGTAAAACGTTAACTATTTCGTGAAGGACTCGACTTCGAATTCCTCCGCAGACGCGTTTAAAATTACACAAATAGTCACAAGAACGTTGAGTAAATTTGAAGTTAATCACTGGCGTTACTTTCCTACAGTTAGCTTTTAAAGTTCTACGTACGAATGCACGTTTTCGCCTAGAATGAATTCGAAAGTAAATCTTCGATAACGAACCATTCTTTAGGATTAAAATTTTGCCTTGAAACTTTCACCTGGCTTAAGAAAATATAGATGGATCATAAAAGAAATTCAGTCGTGAGATCGAAACAAAGTTACTCGAAAAAAAGAGTGGAAAAGCGGAGAAAATAAGAGTGAAATACACCCGAGAAAACCAGTGCATCTCGATCGCGACAATAAGAAAGGTTCCGTAAACATACAGGCAAACAATCGCCACCGGCTGAAGCATACACACCCACTGCCATGTAGAATTGAAAAACATCGCAAAAACATTTCTCAGAAGTCTGACGAGAGAGAGAGAGAGAGAGGCAGTAAAAACGAGAGAAAAACGGGTAAATCTCTGCCTACGCGACGTAATAGCGAGAGGAGAACAAAAAAAATTCATTAATTCGGACTGAAAGGAGACAGAAAAACAGCAAAAATGCGACAGGGGCGGATAAAGAAAGGGATAAACGACACGGAGTTAAGGAGGCAAAAACAGAAAAAGTAGGAGAAATGTCGTTGCCAGAGGGGAGAAAACAAGAGAGAGAGAGAGCGCGGGACGTAATGAAGTACCGAAAGGAGAAGGCGTGAGGGAGAGATAAAGAGAATAAAAAATAAGAGACGCCCTGTTAATCAAGCTGTGCAATTTTCACTCCCCTCTCCAGAGGAATAACTGTTTCAAAAAGGATGAGAAAGCGCTTCCAAGGACATCAAAAGAGAGAGAGAATATGACAAGAGAAAACAAAATAAAAATAAAGAGTTTTATTGCATGTAAACATAGATGATCGGTCTAGTAATCAACCGAACTAAGACGTCAGTGAATGATTATATTTAATAAAGACGTTAAAAGCAGGGTAGCGAACCAGCTGCATAAATGAGGAAAGTAAAATAGACCATTTTTCGATTAAATGAAACTTCAATAATCGGATATTTCGAGAGCAATGATAGGCCTTTTTTTTAGGGAGAATGAAACGCAACGACGAGCCTTCAACACAATCGCATTAAATCACATGCTATATTTTTTAAATTTTTGAAAACTGAAATTCTAATTCCTTCCTTGATTATTCTATTAAAAAGGAGCGAACAACAATGATGTTTTTATCTGATTTTTTCGGTAACCAATAAAAGTTAAGCTACATTTTTTAAATGAAAATTTTCATGATACGAGGATAAATATTAGTTTAATTTGTAAAGAAAACCAGCTCGGAACAGCAATTAATTCGATAATTTATTTGAAGGCACTCTGGTATTTAGCAGCAGATGTTAGATGGAAATAATAAGTTGTTAATTTCAAAAGTGGAGAGAGGAAAATAAAAATAAAATTATAATTAAAACGAAAAATGTAAAACTCAAAAAGAAACACCTTTGAAATAAAAATTTTCATTCCATAATAATTTTCTTTAAACTACTAAAAAATACCCCTAAAACATTAACCCTGAGGAAAGGCAAAACAATTCCAGGAAGGAAAAATTATACTCGCGTAATATAAAGCTAACGAAGGTACACGCCGACAAAAAATACAAAATTCATTCGAGTCACCGAAAATTTAAGTAATATAAGTTTAAATTACACAATTCCGACTAAAAACGGTCGATTCTGTGAACTAAATTTCAAATCCAAGATTTACCAACGTATTTTACGTACAGCATAGACTATACCGCCTTGCCCATCATTTTTTGTCTACGCGAGAAGGATGAATAGACGATAGGATATATAGAGGTATTAAAAAAACTCGAGACAAAAAATCGAGAGAGCGAAGAAAAAAGTTGGAAGAAAAGGAAAAAAGAAGAGGAACGCCATGAAAGGGTGAAGAGAGAAAAGGAGAGAGAGAAAATGATGTAAGGATGATGGCACTATGTGAGAGGGGTTATAGGGAGAGGGGGGAGTAGCGAGGGAAGAGCGGGAGTGACACGAAGGTAAGGGTAAGGGCGGGAGAGAGGCGAAAAAAGAAAGAAGAGGTGGAAAAGGGGACCGGGATGCCATCAGCATGCAAATCGCATGCAAAGAAGGAAGGGGAGGGAGAGGGGTGGAGTAGGGAGGGGAAGAAGGGCGGGAGATGCCAAGTCCGTTTTTTCCACAGCCTCCCATGGGCGCTCGCTTAGGCAGGCAAAGACGGGCAGGTGGAGGGGGCGAGAGAAGGGCGGAGGGAGGGAGGGGCAGGGCCCGGGGGGAGGAGGAACCGCTTAAAATAAGGGGAAAGGGTGTCAAAGGGAGGTGGGGGAGGGCGGGGATGAGGAGGTTAAGGGGAAAATTGAACAAGCCGTGAGGATGACGTAGAGAGAGAGGTTGGGAAGGTGGAGGTGTGAGGAGGAGGGAGCGGTGGGAGGGAAGGGCGGAGGTTTTTGATGAGTTACGCTACGCTCTCTTCCCCTCCTCAGGTCTCGACCGCCGTTCTCCCGCTTGGCAGGACGAAGGATACGTGATTTGCCTCCACATACATACGCAAGCAATTCTCCAGAAAGGATTCCCACGGGGAGAATTTAAACAAATTACTGAGCCTCTTTCTCTCTCTCTCTCGCGAGTAAGGAGGCGGCGCGCTCATGAAATACATTATACTAACACATTATCATATTAAGTTGGGTAAGTGATGTCACCTCGCCATGTGTACGTGTTACGCTCATGTGGGACGTATTTCGGATTTTGTATACGTGAACAGCAGCTAAAAAATGCGCTCCTTATTGGGTTCGTCCGGCCGGGAATTTCACTCAATCCTAAGGTTGGCATTACACGCAAACGGATTGCTCTTTCCAAGTCAAGTAGAGCTTGAATTAACGATCATCTAACGGCAATTTGGCAGTAAGACTAAAATTCAAGAATTGGAATTAGAAGAGCGATAAAAAATCGATTGAAAAGAGGTGTGCCATAATAATTATTCAAGAAAATAACTGGATTTAATGAATCACTTAGCAATTATAGATTTATTTTCCAAAAAATAGTGAACCGTTTCAGGTAATAGAAAACGTTTACTTATAAAAACCTGAATCACACCTACGACCCACCCATGCCCATAATATCATGAAAATTTCTAGTTATTTCTGCATTAAGTAGAACAGAAAAATATACACTTGAAACATTAAGAGTAAAAAACTAACAATCGATCACTCGGAACTAAATAGAATTGAAAACGAATGCTGTTTGAGTTAAAGGGAACATAAACATTTCCCTAGAAATCCAACACCTCCGAAGAGGTCTCGAAGTGCAATCCTAAATATTCCCTAATGTGTGATGAAATACAACTCACGTTTCAGGGAAATATAAATTACTCATCCTAATCTTTCGAGTATATGTAATTTATAAATTTATAGATTTCCGATTGGACAGGCATCAAGGGGGTCTCCTGTCACCCCTATTATCGTCGGAGAAAATTACGAGTTAACTCGACACACCCCGCGAAGGGCGTTTGAGGGCCTTACACAATGGGTCGGCCAAAGGTGGGAATCCGCGCTTACCCTCCCCATATCAAAAGAGGCCTTCCGACACCCTTGGAGAGGCGGCAGCTGCCGTTTCTGCGGCGGCGGCGGATGTCGGTTTAGCCTGTGGGATCCAAAGAAGCTCTTTCTTATTCGTGAAATCCAATTCAACTGCTTTTCACCTTCTATTTAACCCATCTTTGTTTGACGTTTATGCGTAGGTAGCTACTTTTGTCATTTGCTTTCCCTTTTATTTGCCATTCAGAAAAAAGGGTTGGTTACACTCGAAGCGAAATGAGAGTTTTGAAAAATTGAGTGAATATCAGGTTTCCCCTTAGAAAACGGATTTCTCTATGAGGTAGGTGGTGCCCATGATCATTGTGGTTCTTGCAAGGTGTTTAGTGATCGATTGCTTTCTATAAGATACTAATTTTTTTAGCCAAAACGCTGCAAATAAAAAACTCTTTAGTGCAATAATGTTTTTGTCTTAAGGAACATAACGCGGTTATTTATTTTGTATGAATATCAAATGTTCGGCTACTTCCATATTAAGCATAATGCGTTGAAACAGAAGAAACCATTTAAATCTTAAATTGACGAACAATTAAAATAAACAATTTGAAAACAAAACGTATAATAACTCAGAACGATATACCTAATCGAAGACAACAATGCCTTTGATTAAAAAAATAACAATAGTGAGTGAATGGCGAGCGTTAACAAGGATGTTCAAAAGGGAACATTAATTTGGCGATTTCCAAATTTTAAAACTTTCATTATTTTTTCAATTAAAATTATAACAATAAACATTTTATTCACCATAAATTACAAAGTTTTAGATCAACACTTAAATGGAACGAAAATTAAAGGTTAATAAATAACAAGATTTTAACAACTTCATTACTGACAACATTGAAAATGAAATATTTTATGAAACCTGATCCATTGTCTCATTTTTACTTCACAGCCGACTAATTCAAATGTAAAGAGAAAAACTTTAAATTGAATTCAATACAGTAAAATGTTTGGATCCGGACAAGCATGAAGAATGTTAAATTTAACAGAAAAAGAATTTTCTCGAAAATTTTCAATAATTTAACGTCCAGAAAAGGAAGCACTCTGCCGGAATATTTGTAAACACAGCAAAACGAAAAATTTTAACACCCAAACAAAAGAATTAAAAAAAAAACACCACAAATCAGTAGTCACAAAAACCCTCATGAATTCCATCCCCACTCTCAAAACCTAAGAGACGACACGGAGATTTTTATTTTTTTTTACGAAGGCGAATGTTTTGACGCCCTCTCACACCCCTCCAAAAAAAGAGGTAGACACTGATCCACTTAGGCCCTCTTTTTCATTCACTATCTCTCTCTCTCTCTTCCCCTCTTTCCCTCATCGCCCCTTTAATTAAAAAATGTGGGGAATTGGGGCAGAGGAGGGGGGTGGAGATGATGACGGCGCTGATGGCGAAGCATAGTGGGGTAGAGGAGGGTTAAAAAGAGGAAGAGAGACAGAACGGGAGAGAGAGAGAGAGAGAAGGCCGGCCCCGAGAGGAGGTGGAGGGAAGGAGAGGGTCGGCAGCGGTCCTTTTCCACCCCATCCACGCTTACCCTTTCCCCCTTTCGAATTCCTATGAACTCTCCTGCTCCCACCCACGTTCCCCACCCTCTTCCCTTCTTCCCTCTCTCCTCTCCTGTAACCTTCGGACGCACCCTCTGCCTGAATTATTCAACGGTTTGTCGTGGCTTAAAAGGGAGGAAAGCGAGAGTTTGTGATATTGCGTGGACTGGCGAAAATTCTGCCTCGAGTGAAACGCGTTGGTGCAATTTGAATTCAATGAGTGCTATAAAATGCCGACAAAACGTAATTTCGTTCACGAAGGCATATTTTTCTCACCTATTTTTTCTTATGTGCGAATGGTTTTCGCGTTGAGTAGTAGCTGTAAAATACTACGCATTTTAAAATTTTATTTTCTATAATGAAACCGTTTTTTATTGGTAAAGCAACCTGACAAAGGCACGCGTAATCGAAAATATATAATTTACTTGCTATCATACTAGCCTGAAACCACACATTCTGGAAGATTAGATTCTAAAACATGCCATAATTAAGCAGTTGTAAATCTGGATAATTATATTTTATAGGTGTTATTCTAATTGGCATAATGGAAAATATATATCAATTTTAAAAACTACATATTTCAAATACATTTAGTTTATAACAATATATAATAGTGACAATAATTACTGTGTCCGATTTAAGGATTTACTTCGAAGAATTTATCAAAATTTTGACGCACAAATGAAACACTATTTCTATTTTATAATCGGTATTTTAAAACAGAGTAAGAGAAACTTTGATTTAATCTAAAGCCAAAGATAATAATTTCTCTCTTGCGTGCAAAAACAAAAAAATATAAAATTTAAATAAACTTACAGCAATAATATTTTATTTCTGTAATCTGCCGAACAAATTGAGTTAAAACTAGAGAGCTGTGACGCTTCGCTATCACATTAAGTTGATTTTGATTTTTTTAAATAATTAATTTGATCAGACAGATTTATTTGACAAAAGATGTAAACTTCTTTCTTCGTAAATAGAACAGATGATTCTATTTATTATTAACCTGTATTACAATTAAGGATAAGTATAATTTAATTTTGAATTTTTCAAGTGATGTGACAAATAAAAATAGCTGACCTTGCTAAGTTCTTTTAAACTTCTTTCTTCGTAAATATTACAGAATAAACAGGCTTAACCAGGCTCAACATAAAGACATAAATAAACATAAATTTAAACAAACAAAATGACATAATATCGTCAAGGGGATCTATTTTAATCTTATACTGTTTAAAATGTTTTTGGAAAACATCCACGTTCAGAAACGAGAAAAATGATTTGCTACGATAGTTCAATGGTAGAATATCCGCCCGGCAAGTGGAAGACCCGGGTTCGATTCCCGGTCATAGCAAACTTCTTTCTCGTTTAAAAATTATTCCCAATGCATTACATGGAAAAATGTGTGAAACAAAGGTTGTAGAAAATTAAATTTCCTACAACTTGTATACCAATACATTTTTACATTTATCAAATATTAAAGCAAATATTTCAAAATAACGGATAAGTGACAAGAGTAAACACCCACTTCCGATCGGCCGATTTTTACCAAAAACTAATCAGATCTTCTAACTTTTATAAAAAAGTTAAATATAAAATTTTGCGTTGACCTGATTAATAGTTATTGAGTTCGAGCACCCACAAAAATCTATCACATACAGACCGACAGACAGACACACATACATCATCGCGAAACTAGTCAGAACGTGTTCTTAAAACATGTATTACCGTTGAAATCTGGAGTTCGATTTTTTCATGAAAACAATACTTTCTCATACATGGAGAAAGTAAAAACTATGAAGTTTCTTACTATGTTAATCTATTCCCACCTACAGTTCGAAATTCCTCGCGTTAAACGTTTAATTCACATATTTTGGGGAAATCTTGCCATTTTAACGGGATGTTGCCATGCCAACCCATTACATTGTTAAACCTCGAAATCCTACAGTTATTTCAATCCTTATGGGTGAAAGCGTGCTTTGAATGCTCTTACAATTAGTACGAGAGAGAGAAGGAGAGAGAAATTCTTTTCATAACAACCAATGTGAACAACATTCGTTGCGTTATTTACGAGAAGGAGTACATTTGAATGCAGAACATTAATCATTCGCATATTAAAATTAGGTACTTAGAATAATCGTAGCAATTCGAAACTTGAAACAACGAACGTCTAAAAGAACGAAAGTTTGTTTTCTTGCCATCCAAAGAAAGTCAAGGCATATTTATGTTCATTTTTTATTTCACAAAAACCTTTCCTGTTGAATTTCAACCGGCATCTCCCTAGTATAATATAAGATATACTGGTGTCATAAACACCAGTCGTGAGAGAAGTTAGACCATCTCCACAAATTATTAAATGCGTCCTTAGAAATTTTCTCATATGAGTTCAGTACGTTAACTTATGTGGGCAAAAACTCAGCATCAAATTTTAAGTGAAAAATTAGCACATTCATACCAAAGAAGTGCGTATTGTTCTCCGCTAAAATGCATTTTTCATACGACATCGTCCCGAAGGCTAACAACACTCCTTAAGTTAATTTATCATCTCACCCAAAACCTTTTTGTATATTTGCTTGTAATACTAAATTACCATAATCTTGATGGATTACTATCCATACTTTTCACGCCACACCACGCTTGACCTTAGATCACTCAAGAGGTTACTACGAATTTTAATGGAAGTACAAGAGGCATTAGTTTATTAAATGTACGTTTTTTGAGTATAATAGTTTCCAATATATAATGAACTATTGGATAAAAATAATCCCATCTTATAATTCGTAGCGGTGCATGACAAAGATGTACACAGGGTGACCTAGGATACTGTTATCTTCATGCATAACATTCATAAATAAGAAAATGTGATAAGCATCACTAGTTAAAATGTTTTAAATGTTTACAGCAGAGAGTATGGAACAAAATTATTGACGCTTGTCGCATTGTGAAAAGTTATAAAGCCATTAATCGACTTTGTAATTCTTATATTATTACTTAGTAAAAAAATCTGAGGTTTTCCTTTTTCAATTACTTTAATATCTTAATAAGATAAATGGCAAAAAACAAATAAATTCGACATTAATTATTCTTAAAATGCTAAGTCACGACTCAAATATTAAAGGTGGACTGAATTGCTGGCATTCAAATAAAAGTTTTTTGATATTAGTTAAATATATACGTTAATGGTTTGGCTAAAAATTATAATTTAATAGTAATTTTAGAACAAACCTTGATGAGAAGACACCGATATTGTTATGAAGTATAACAGGCATCTCAAACTGGCGGTTCATGGGCCGTATGCGACCCTTTCTACGCCTTACTGCGGACCGATTACTAATTTTTGTCTTAAATAACTCGCTCGATACTTTGTATAAAGAATTTATTATGCAAAAAGGAGACAGTTACTCCCTTGACCCAAATTAAATATTGACTAAACCGCTCTGCTAAAATAAAATATTCCTTTCGACGATATTCAAGGTATTCCTTCACCATTCGAGCTATCTTTCGCTAAATACCTGCCTAAACTATTTTAAATCATATTGCAAAACTTGCGAGAACAAATCCTCAGTACATTGACACATTCATAAACACCCACATTCCAACATATTTTCCGAAATGATAGAAAACTCAAGGGAAAGGATGAAAAGTCCCATCGCGCAAGACGCACGAAAGTGGTTTTTATCGGAGAGTGATGACAACGCATTTATTTTCGCACGCGGATAAAAGGACGATGAGGCGGGATGAAGAGAGAAGGGAAGGCGAGTGTTAGGATGGCGAGGGGGAGATGGAAGGAGAGAAGAGGAGGTAGGGAGAGGGAGGGGGCGGGAGGGCCGGAGGGGCGTATCCATTGGCAACAGGAGCACGTCGTCGCTGCACTTACAGCCTCTTCTCCGGGACTCTCTCTCCGATGGGGCTTCTAGCGAGGTAGAAAGGGTGGAGTGAGGGATGGGAGGAGGTGGGAAGGAGAGGAGACGTGAGCCTTGCATGGGAATGTGCTCCACAAAAAGGGAGTTCCTCCGACGATATGATCGCGTGCCAACGCCATCTATCGATCATAAGCGGGAACTACGCACCAACTCTTCTGCCTTGATGGCGAAAATGGTGCGAAAAAAAGGGAACGCTTTCGAGGAACACGAGTTTGAGAAGTTCGGAGCTGATTGATTTTTGCCCTGTGCGAGCAAGTTTTCGTACCGCAAATGTGGCGAAAAATATAATCTTATAGCAGTAAGAAGTGGAGTTTTCATGAATTAGTAGATTGAAAATTTTTGCAAAAATCAATGACATCATACTTTACGCTCCACTAACGCAGAGGCCTTATGATTAAAAATTACTATGAAGTAATTTTAAAGATAATCCCATTAATTTTCCCATTTACAACCTGATATTCCAAAGCCGATATAGTTAGAAAATTAAATAATTATTACTTTTGCTCAATCTTGGGTAGACGCGAAAATCACAACTTTAGTTTATAAATATTGAGTGTATTTCCTAGTGAGGGATATGCATCCAGATAATAGCACTTCACGGGTACAATAATCACTACTTCTGTCGCATACTTTACTGAGAAGGCATGAATAAGTAAAACGTTCTCCAATGTGGAATATAGTAATTTAACATTAATCAACTTCCATTACAGATAAACTCACTTCCACAAATCCTAACACTAAGGTGACTAACCTTTCAGAAAGCTAAGGAGCGATATTTTCAAATATGTACCGATTATAAGAGAGAGATATTACAGCAGCGTACATTTATTGATGGATCATCCTTAGATGAAATAGATATCAGATTGCTTCGTGTGACCGGTGATGATGTTCTGTGGCGCTTTAAACGATAATTTAGGATATAAATCGAGATTTTTAAAAAATCTGGAATAATTTGGAACATTTAACAAAGCCATGAAAAGGAGAAACTGCCCCTCCAAATTTGGGACGGTTGGTCACCCAAACTTACACACATGTAAATTACGTGTAGAAATAGACAGTAAGCGAAATTTTCATTTTCGAACTATCATCAGGTATTCATCTTGTTTCTTTAAAGGCAGCTGAGTCAGAAAAGTCTGAAAACTCGGAGATTCCGATAAACGAAAATGGATTTTGTCGTGAAATGAAACGACTTCCATATTACTTTTAATAACCGTTCTTTCCGAGAAGGGCTCGATCACAACAACCTCTCGGATTGTTCAACGTTCAGTTAAAGTGACACGAAATCTTAATAAGAAATATTATTAAAAAGGAATGGAAACGGCCGAGTTTTTAGAAAGTAATGTACCTTGATCCATGTAATGTATCTCCAACGTCTGTTACAATTAATTTTTGAACCCTTGCATTACATATCAGATTCACTGTCTTTGATTGGAAAGGTACATTCAAAATAAAACGCAAGAATAATAGTTTGCAAATGAAGAAAGAGAATAATAGAAGTTATAAATTAACACGTCAGCATTAATTTAGGATAAAGCGTTAAAAGGAATAACGAGGATAGAGATGAAAGAAGTTTGAATAAATAATGAAGAACTGGAAGATGTAGCGACTTGCCACAATGATTGGAAAAGGGCACAAAAGAGATGAAAAACATTAGGAAGCCAAAAACATGAGATACAAACATTTTATTGTTGAAAAATATTTTTGAGCTATTTAAACAAGAGGAGAGATGAGCATACACAGAAAGAGAATAGAATGAGAAACATTAGCAGGGAACAGATTGGAATAATATGAATACACGTGGGACCATGCGACATCCCTATGACTGCTTACAGAGGGAGAGAAATGACGCCAGAGAGAGAGAGAGAGGGTTAATAGGGAGATGGGTGTGGCTGTAAAAATGGGAAGGGAGATAGAGTAGAAGAGCGGAGAGGATGGAGAGTCAGAGAGGGGGATGGAGAAAGAGAGAGATATAGTAGAAGTACCTCATTCGACATGCATGGAGGAAGCTAGCGCACATCTGCATGGAGAAAGAAAGAAAAGAGACGCAGGAGGGGAAGAGGTTAAGGTGTAGGGGATGGGGAGGTGAGAGGTAAGGGGGGAGGGAGGGGAAGGTCCTGGCGGTGCCAATGGGCCGGGAGCGGGAGAAAACGAGTGAGATAAAGAACGCACACATATACCTGGGCACTAGGAGGAGGGAAAAAGAGGAAGAGAACACATCAACCCTTTTATTCCGCGGGACTCTCTACCCCCTACCCCATCCCTATACCCCTGACCTTGGGAATGAGGAGGTGTGTGTATGTGGAAGGCGGTGGAATGGTATGATGAAGGGAAGGAGGATGGGGAGAAAGGGAGTGAGGCTGGTAAGGAGGAGGAGGACAGAGCAAGCCAAGGATGAACATAGCGACCGGTCCAGAGCGGGAGGAGGGGGTTAGGTGAGGGATGAAGGAGGTGGGGGAGCGGAGATGTAAAAAAAGGAGTGGGATAAGGGAGGGGAGGAGCGAGAAATAAAGGGAGGGGGTAATAAGGGAGGGAGCGGGAGATAAAAGGCGGGGAGGTGGAGTGAGTGCAGGTATAAGAGGGAGACGGAATACGCTTGGATGTTAGGAGAACCGTAACGACGATATGCAAATTAGGTTTTTTCTCCTAGAGTAGGAACGAGGTAGGAGTTGGAGGCGAAGACGATATGTAAGAGGTCTCGTAAACCGAGAGACCAGAGTTCGAGACTGAGCGATATTTGAACTACTACGGAGATATGCGAGGCGCTATCACGACTGCGTGACTGATCGCTCGACATTAAATTCTCATTATTTGGAACAATACGTATGTGTAGTTAAAATAGTTTGAAATTTCATTTAAAGAATATATTGATAATACCCGCGGAGATGGTGGATTTAAAGATAATTTTTTCATGAGAATTATGTGAGAGCAATCGGCTAGTGAACGATTCCTTGTTACCGTATTTCTCGGCATATAAGACGCACTTTTTCCCAGAAAAATAACCCCCAAATCAGCCTGCGTCTTATACGATGGCAGTCAGTCGTCGCAAAAACAATAAATTATTAATAATTAAAAGTGAAAAATCTGTTAATATATACAGTAATACCTTATGCAACGTGAATTCCGAGAACGCATTTTCATTATTACGCTTTAATACATGCCCCCGCTCACAGTGATTACAATTTCGCCGCATTTGC
This sequence comes from Tanypteryx hageni, assembly GCA_028673005.1. Classification (NCBI taxonomy): domain Eukaryota; kingdom Metazoa; phylum Arthropoda; class Insecta; order Odonata; family Petaluridae; genus Tanypteryx; species Tanypteryx hageni. The sequence continues at coordinate 35,687,352 of CM054115.1, forward strand.
GATGTTTTAGTTCTTAGTGAGGCCGTTGAATGGCGCGATTAATGCCACGGAACGGTAGAATTTGTGTAGATACCATAAATATTTAATACGTATCTTGGATAAATAACGTTACGTGTATTGAGATCGTATTGGCTACACAAGTGAAAAGATATGCCTCCGCTATTAGTTATAAGCACGGAAACCGAGTAGCAGCACGTCATTTCGGTCCACCTCCCACAGAAAAAAATAATTCGTGAATGGAGAAAACGAGGAAAAACAAGCTGATGGGATAAGAGATACATAGTCTTCGTGGGGGTGGTCTAAAATAGCCCCAACTAAAGGAGGAAGTTTGGCATTGCTGTATTGATCAAAATCGTTATGTACGAGCCGAAAAGAGTTGCAGAAAAAAAGGACGGAAGGAAGTGGAAGGAGGAAGATAGGTCTTACCCAGCACACTCAATGGACATCTAAGTATACGTGGAACAGCAGATCATTTCAAAGTTCCATTTACAACTCTTCAGAGACGAGTCCAGATAGATACAATAGAAAAATTACAAGGGAGGAAGTTCATCGACCAATTTGTAAGCCCAAACCAATAGGCCACCCGACAATTTTTTCATTTGAACAAGAAAGAGACCTTTTCGAAAGACTAAAATCTTTGAGTAACCATGGTTTTGGCCATACGTGAACAAGTGTACGAAAAGCAGTTTACCATTATGCTAAAATAAATAAAATTAAAGTTCCTTGGGGCGATGAAATAAAGATGGCAGGCAAAGAGTAGTTCATTTCTTTTATGAATCGGCACAATGATATTTCATTGCGAAAACCGGAAGGGCTTTCAAAAGCACGGGATATGGGGATGAATAAACAAGCAGTTGACGATTTTTATGAATTGTTAAAACAGGTGACAGTTGAGTTTCAAGGCCAACCTCAATCCATTTACAATGTGGATGAGAGTAGATTTCCTATGAACAACAAGCCTTCAAAAGTTGTTAGTGAAAACGGTAAGCGAGATGTCGTTTCCTTGACAAATTTAGAAAGTGGACAAAATATAACTGTTGTTGCAAGTTGTAGTGCTAGCGGAATATTCATTCCTCCTTTAGTAATTTTTAAAGGGCAAAGAATGCGAGAAGAATACAAACAAGGAATGCCTCCAGGTACCACGGTTCAAATGTCCGAAAGAGGTTACATCAATGAAGATCTGTTCTTGGTTTGACTTCAACATTTTCACAAAATTTGTGTTCAAGGCAGGAGTTTGTTAATATTAGATGGTCATATATCTCACCATTCCCTCTAATGTCTTGATTATTAGTGATTTTCGTCATTGCCGAAAAGTACTATTATCTTCGTGATGTCCGTCCGTCGGCATATATCAGGGAATAATTGGCTTAACCGATTTCAACCAAATCTGGTACATAGAATATTCACATAAATTAATGTCCATAGCGCCATATTTGGACCGGATCGACTTAGTAGGGATGCCACTATTACAAAGTTAAACTTTTCGATAATTATGAATTTGGAAGGAATTTGCTGAACCGATTTCAATGAAGTTTTGTAGGAAGCAGGCGTGTAACATAAAAAACAAAATCAAGATGTTAAGTATAGATATAGAAGGCAGGGCTGCCACAATACAAATAATAAAAAATGTTCGTTTTACAAGTATTTATGTTGAACTGTCCTCATCAATTTTAACCAAATATAATATTTATAATGTACACAGATATACAAAACCATAATAGCATATTTGGACCGGATCAACCAAACGGGTGCCACACATACAAATTAAACTCTTTCTGTAATTATGGATTTGGAAGGAATTGACTGAACAAGTTTTAACTAAATTTTGGATTAAAGATTTGTACAACATACCATAATGAAATCATGATTTTTAAAGCGAAGCTAAAGAGCAGGGCTACCACAATAAAGAGTAAAATATCATTTCTTTTACACTTATTTCTAGTGAAATGACGGCAAGGATAATCCAATATGGTATATCTATATAATCTTCATATAAATAAATAACCAAAATAGCACATTTCAACCGAGTTGACTAAACAGAGTTACCACAATATCAAGGTTAGAATTTTTCTGTAACCATGAATTTTGAAGGTATTGGCTGAACCGTTTAAAAAAATAAATTTCGTTTGTAAGCCGAATATAGAATTTAAAAACGAAATGAACATGTATAGAACGAATTTAAAAAGCAGGACTACCACAATACAAAGAAAAATAATTTTTCATTATAGGTATTTGCATAGAACTTACTGCATCGATATTTAAACGAAAAGCACTTCTGTACCACGGAATACCCGTGTACATACCTACTTGTTGCCTAGAACATCAGATTGAGCTAATATGCCTATCACCTCACACCACCCACGTTTTGCAGCGTCTTGACAGGACTGTGCTTAATCCTCTAAAAGTATTTTACCGCCAAAGGCCGCTTCCTTTGCTCACAGTAATCCAACAAGCTTAATAACAAAATTTATATTTGATATTATTTTAATAGGGCCTGGAGAAAGGTTGCCACCGTAGGGAATCCAGTAAAAGGATTTGAATGCACCGGAATTTATCCTTTCAACTCAAACGAGATTCCTGAACACAAATTCCTGCCATCACACCTTTTCCTCTGACCCGTGTGCTGAGAACGACTTTTTCCGACTGTGAACATCCCGATGTAACCCCTATTCTGTCCAATGAACCTCCTAAACCCTCAAGTGTAAATCCCGGACAGCCAAGTGAGAATCCCCGATCTTCAAATGCAAATAGCCGACCATGAAATTCATCTCCTGGATCATGTAACTACAGATTCATCAAGCGAAATGCCTCTTCTCCTAAACCAAAAATTAAATAACTGTCATCCTAAAACTAATCAAGTTCTCACAAAACCATCATGTTCTGGAACAAAATTTTCAGTTTTACCTATTCCTACCAAAGTCAATCCAAAGAAAAAAGGTAACAAATCAAAGCATTCTGCCTGTCATACGACATCTCCTGAAAACACGAATAAAGGGAAAGTTACATTTGGAGAAAGGAACAAAGGTTAAAAAACTTAGAAATAAGTCAAAAGATCTAGTGATCGCCAAGAAAAGTAAAAAAACATGTACGAAGAAAACTAATGGACTCAAGCAGTTCAAGTGAAGAATCTTCATACAAATCATCGGAAGATGAAGACATACCGTGTGGTTTCTCCGGAATCAAGTATTTTTATCTGAAACCTCTCACAAAAGGTGACTGGAAACATGCAAAACTTGGTACCACGAGCTGTGTGTAGGGGCTGCTGGACATAAACGATTTAAGTGTGGAAAATGTGTTTAATACGAATGATTATGGTCAGGCAATGTAATGCGTTGTTTATATATAGTTTCTAACTTTTATTAGACTAATTTTCAGTGCGTTTTTACAAGAAAATATGCGATCCAAATAGCCCCTTCTCTGATCCAAATATCCCCACAAAATTTGTAAAAATAATGTTTTTCATTATTGTGTATTTTGTAGTGTATTTTAAAATAAACAGGATGTTTAAAACTTAGCATTATGTTTTTTAATCAAAACACCAGAATGCAATGAAAAATAATTACTGAATTCTAAAAAAAAAATATTTGGACAACTGTAATTCCTGATTAAATTTGAAATGATCCAAATAGCCCCATCCTACCCTATCACGCAGGAATATTTTCTGTAAATGTTGCCGGACTTAAACACGGCTGGAAATGAGGATATAGACAGTTCGGCGCGACCGATTCGGCAACGAGACAATTCGGCGACGGGACAATTCAGCGCCGGGACAGTTCGGCGCCAGCAAGACGAATCCAACCATCCTCTCAACCCAATCCGGAGGGAGGAAATAGAAAGGATCCATCCCTCAACCACTCAACTCAATCCGCCGGAAGAAAACAACGAATCCAACCCCCAACCATTCAACCCAATACGGGAGCAGGAAATAGAACGATTACAACCCAACTAAAAGTTGCTGCTTTTTCCTCCAGGCGCCGAATCGTCCCGGCGCCGAATTGTCCCGGCGCCGAATTGTCCCGTTGCCGAAGTATCCCTTCGCCGAATCGGTCGCGCCGAACTGTCCCATTCCGCGGAAATGATACACGACGTGGCCCTTTATAAATGCCTTGGCGAACCAAAACACTTTTTCCTGAAAAATCTTCTAAAAAAACCGGGGTGCGTCTTATATGCCGCGAAATACGGTAATTAATTGTAAAAATGGACAATAATTATAAAAAGTGATGTTATGATGATTATAATTTTTCATTTCTTGTAAGTATTCACTTCTTATAGGGGAAAATATAATGTTTATTTACGATAAAATGTTAATTAAACGCCAAATGGATGCAAAATTGGGAAAATCGATAATGACGAGCCTCTTTAAACCACTTTCTTCTTGCAACTTGAAGTAAATGCAAGAGGGTATCATGGTTTCCAAATTAACTTATAGATTTCTTCGACAAATGATTTCCGAAGTTTCCCTCTGGATCTGTTTTATCAAAAACAATCTGCCTGTTTACATCTATACGTAGGCTGACCATATCCCAACAAGGCGAAAACGGGACATTTTCCATGAAGAAAACGGGGCAATTTTTTCGCACGACTATTTTATATCACTCCAATAAATACATGATTTGAAAGAATTGGAGTAATTCTGTAGATTGGAAATTTATCTTTAGTTATTTATTTATCTTAGGTAGAGAGAAAATACTCATACTTTATGCGTTCATATGGCCTCAGCAGTATAAGTTGAAAGGAGTTCACTAGGTTTTTAATTCAAAAAAGCTCTTTTTTGAAATGAAAAATTATTATCCGCTACATCAGCATAGTTTTTTCAAGGAAAGAGTAATCCTAATAGGAATGAAATTTATTATGAAAACGTTTGCTTTCCTTTTTAGCTCTCAATTTTAATATAGTAGTAAACTACTTCTTTTATATTTGTTGCCGAATATTTTTAGATAAGATCTTTTGATCTCATTTTGGTAGCAATATATATAATAGAATCAAACAGTGAGGAACCAATTTATTTAAAAATTAGATAAATAACATGCTAATTCTAGGGACCATTTTGATAGAATTAAATATTTGCTTTATTGACTAAAAATAAAAATCGAAGGATAAGAACTGCATAAAGCCTCCTTATTCTAAGTTCTTCATTCTTGTTTATTTACCATAGAAAAATTTACATTTCTTGCATTTCAGTAATACAGAAAGTGTAATTATATTTATACAGTTTAAACATGAAACGACAACTAAAGCAAAAAATACTAAAAAATATTTACTTATTATCAATGTTTAGTAGTTAAGCTAAGTTATATTTTTCTGCCGAGCTTATTTTCTTTAACAAATTTTTATCTTTTACGATATTGTCATAGAAATCACTACACGTCATGCCAAAGTTTACACGCACGAGTAGCATTGCTTTCATAATATCGATGCTTATTCTCGATTTTTCATTCGACCAAATTTTGTTCATGAGAGAGAATATTCTTTCAACTGAGGCTGTTGTTCCTGGAAGACATAACACCTATTCGACGATTTTTTTTAAATCTTCATAGGCTACAGATAGTCTATTCATTTAAAAAGATTTCGACCCATTTATTTGAGGTAGATATATGTTCTGAGTTCCAAATTCCTATCTTTCTAGTTATGATGGATTTCATACAAACCCATTGGTCAAATAATTGGGTTTCATCTACTCCTATGTGACTGAAATAATCTTTAATTTTTTCCAAACTGTTATGTATCTCTTTCCACCGAGGTAACTGTTTTAATAATATCCATTCCAACCTATCAGATACCCCAAAGTTCTTTTCCCATTTTTCAAAATATTCTATACTGGTAGAATAAAAATTTGAAATGATTTCATAAAAATCGGATTCATTTATCTTTTCAGATTCCACCAGCGACTTAAGTTGAATTCTTACATCTGTTGTAATAAAACTTTCTTCATTCCTTGCAATAAGGACTTCTTTAAGAGATTTAACACCCAAGGCTACTTCAGTTGCCGACACATCTGTTTTTTCTATAGATTCTACTGCTTTCTGAAATGCTGCAATTTGATGTCTCGCAAATGATAACCATAATTTTAGGCAGGAATATTCAAATAATTTTTCAAAATCATTGGACACTTTTGTTGTGAAAGAAAGTAAGAACGTAACCCATTAAACATTTTTAAGACTGTCTATCGCAGGTCCTAAGGATAAAAATCTTGTGTTTCCATGTTCAAATAACTTAGAATAATCATCTCCTGCAAATTTACAAAAGTCTTTGAGCTCCTGAACTCTAACTGCAAATATGTGAAAGTACTTGTAAACTTTAACCGCAAAGCATTCAACATCGAATGGCAAACAGTCAATAGCACATTGAAGGCAGTTGTGTATGATATGTGCACCACAAACAAAAGTTTACGCCATATATTATTTTGACTATTTCTGTTACAACCGCCAAAATTGGTGTTTGCATTATCGGCACAAAATCCTACAAACTTGCTTTGCAAACAATACTTATTTACAACGTCAATTAGCAGGTTGTAAATCGGATGTTTCACCAGGTAAAGAAGCAAATTCTAAGATTTTAGTTTGAACACCATTATCTGGTAAGAAATACCAAACAACAGGAAAAAGTTTGTTCTCTTTTTTGTTTAAAGCATCTAAACTAATAGTTACACCCCTGCATTTAATTAAATCAACGGAAACTTGCTCTAATACATAAGGTGAAAAAACATTGCAAATAACTGCTTCCGATTTGGTACGGGCAGATGAAAACTTAGGTTGGTAAATCTTTTTGATCAAACTAGACAAACAGCCATTTGTGCGAAAACTCGGACCGTGACGCACTGTATGAAATGCAAAAAGAGCTTCATCACTGACTGCAATTTTTTCACATGTCGAATCCTCGGGTGAAAAAAATGAGCTGATACTTCTACAAGCCCCTGCTACATTTTCTGCATCTTTATGTCTTCGGCTTCGCAGGTGTTGATTTATTTCACTCTTACCTCCATGAGCAACAGAAAAGTGAACACCGCAGATTCCATAGTACACCTTAGAATTGTCATTTACAAAAGTACTGTCCTGTTTAATAAATTTAAATTCCTTTTGCAGGTCATCGTTAAATGAACAAATTCTCTTTGCCATTTCCTTATTATTATGGGTTACTAAAAAATATACGCATAAAAAATTATTTTAAAAGCTTGTAAATCTCAGTAAACTTATAAAAAAAAATAATTTACGAAATGAAAGTAAATAATATTTGCTTATTATCGAGCAAGAGAAAAAATGATCACAAAGACAATAATGTAATCAAACTAAGCAATTCAAAATTCAAAAAGTGGTTTTTCATATTAATTAAATTTTCTGGTTCTCATTTGTTACGTGTATGTACATTCTTATAAAAAAGTAAAATGTGCTAATAATTCCAACGAAATTTCATAAGTATAAATTGCTACTAAATAAGCGAATTAGTAGTATTACCTTTCACAGGAATTTCTTGATTTTATCCCACTATCACAATGTATACAACTACCTCGGCTTGCTTCACTTCATCTAACGCTGAACTTCGAAGATAATACGATCGGGGAAAAGCTAAGAAGAATGTTACAGCCGAATCAAAGCCTTACGCAGACATTCTTTCTTTAAGCGAATTAGAACGAACCATTAATTCTGTGACAATGTTGATGCGTCGGCCTTGATTTGTTTGAATACCTCGATTAATCCCGCAACAAAGATGCAACTAGCTATTCAGCTTAAACATTGAAAGAGACGGGCAGACAAATAAATCTGTGTACCTGTTCTATAAAGTGACAACTTAGCCTTATTCCTACTTTCCTAAACAGAGAAATATTCTCAGTCAAAATCTAATATTATCGATATTTTGAGAAAATTGGAAAGTCTGAATTTTAATCTCGAAAAGCTTTGAAACGGGACAAAATGACTTTCTTGCCGAAAACGACGGGACGGTCTGGAAACGGCCCGAAAACGGGACTGTCCTGGAGAAAAAGGGACGTATGGTCAGCCAATCTATACGTATGTGCTCTTTAAGTATTTTGATCCAATTTGGAATTTTTACTAAAATAAAGGCGATAATTGCATGCTTAGCTCCCGATTAAATAAACAATTTTAATTTCGCTGAAGCTTGTAAATAGCAATAAAAATTCCATGCACGTGAAATAAGAACAAATAAAGGAATTTTGTCACACGTATTATTTTGATATGAAATTAAGAAATAAAACATTTTTCTTTTGAAAATTATCATACGAAAAAATTTCAGGGTATGGGCGAATCTGTTGTTTTACTGTTGAGACATAATTGAAGGCTCACATCATTCAACCTAGTTCTTCGTCAACAATGAATGCAAAATATACACCTGATAAAATATTTCGCATTAAAGCTTAACTAGATTAATAGTTAGCGTAAAAATCATATTCATAATAAGGGAAGCCATCTTGGAGAAAATGGAATCCACATAAATCAGTCAATCGTAGATATTTTTATCAATTAATGAAAGGATGCTGTAAAACGCACATAATTTTAGTTACGCAAATGATGTGTGCAATTCTTGCAAGGCAAACCATAATATTCACGTGAAAAATAACCTATATTTCTCAGCACTATCGCGAGAAATTTCGTTTACCTTGCCATTTTAAAGAGCCAAAACAGGACGGATATCCATTAAAAGTAATGAGATCCAATGCGGAAACGATAACGGAACTTGTTTACGCCAACTAATCATACGCCGATGCCGTAATGAGCTTCGTCGATCGACAAAGATACATTCAAAAGTACGACGTGTGTCTCGCGAACGTGTTGTTTCAATCGTCTCTTAAATCACTACGGTAAAATCTTTCCGGGCTCTCTCATTTCCAACTCGCAGAAAATGTATTCGAATCCATCGACTTCCTTTCTCTTGGGTCGTGATGAAGAAAATCCACATTATCTACTCCCGCCTTCTCACTCTCTTTCCGCCAAACTCATTAACACGTCGGCAAGGCAACCATTAAAAAACCGTAGCTCTGGGTTGGATTGCGAGAGAGGAGAGGAGGGAGCGGAACTTAAGACAGAGGAAGAAAGAGGAGAGGGAGAGGAACCGGTTCCTTCCATCCTCTCTCTTGCTCCATCTGCTTCTTCTTTAGTGGAGTGGAGAAATCCTTCCAAGGGAATGCGAATATTTTGTGTTCGTTGACCTCCTACGCCAGGCATCTCGAAGGAGCAAAAAAATCAATCTTGGCAAGGAATTAATTGTTCTCCAAGGTTCGAGCCGAGTCGATACTATTTTCAATTCTTCAAGTCGAAAAGCAAAATTACTACAAAGTTTTCGAAATTACTTGTCCGACGCAAAATATATCAGAAGGAATGGATAAATACGGTTTTCCATATTTCTTTATTTTTTGCTTGCACATCAGGTAAAACAAATTTTTAAGCAGTGGTTTTTTAAAAATATTTTTGAATAATTTTGAATTAGATTAGTTCGAGGTCATTTTCTACTCAAATTTCGAAATAACGCCCGAACAAATGAAAAGATTACATGAAATCGCTAAACGAATATTTTCTCCAAATAAGTATCCATAAACCTTTAACTTAAACATAAGTCATTTGTATCTTAATTTATGAATGTAATGATTCATTTAAGTTAAATAAATATTATAAAATCAAATTATCTTAAGTTTAATTATTTCGAGACCACTTAAGTAGATTTGACAACCTTAAAAAACTGATATTTAGAAGACTATGAAGGTTTAAAGAAATAAACAGAGACACTAAAATCTCTTTACAAACTGCAATAAAAATAAAATTCGAACGATCAACAGGATACCCTTTATTTTCAACATAAAAAATGTTTTTAAAGTTAATGTAGTATCCGCTTCGACGCTAACGTCAGCGGTTACCTATTCAAGTTTTACATGATTCTATCTCTAAACGGACCGTAATCCATCAATAGGTCGTATCTAAAATACAAGTTACAAGCATACAGAAAGTCGGCTCTGAATTATAAAAAAAATTCTATTCCGAGAGTTTAAAATGCTCCCAACGGTCAGCGATTAGGTTTCTGTGCCTAGAGCAACATGACTCGACCGAATTTCTATAATGACCGTGTTTGTTATTTTCGACCATAGAAATGCTTTAATCAGATAATTAACATCATTTTCGGTGACGGTTAAATTTTTCGGTGAATTAGCATATAGAAAAATGACTTCTTCGTAAAAATTCAACTATTATAAATTATTTCATAAAATTATGGGTCGAGTAAAAAATACCTTTCAAAAACATATCCGTAAATCACCGGTTCAAATTTGGAATGAACTCGAGTTTACAGGAGATCCTTATCATTTGATGGAAGGATTGGGCGTATGATTTGGACCGCTTGAAACCTGGGGCGATATATCCTATGCTCGCACGCGCTCACACAATCATACCCTAATAAATTGATGCGTAATTTGAATTTACCAACAGGTCAAAAAAGATCAGCTACATATGTTTCTGAGAAAAATGGTCTTCGTAATAGAAGGCGTTTACTTAAGTCTACATGAGCAGCGCCTTCCAAAATCTTTGAAGCAGCGACGCCGTTACAAAGATAATCCGAATTTCGTGGCACTCTCAACTTTCTATAAGGAGTCTATATTTACGTACGGATATAATGACACTTCTTTTAATGATACTACATCATCGTCCGTTTATTAGAGGATAGATTACACTAATCACCAATCAGCTTTTCCAAATCGCTGTTTGATTTATTTAGCAATGCTCTTTGCGATCTGGTGCTGCACCCCACCGTGGTGCGTCATTTTGTTTAGGAACCACTGCTATATGAGGAAAGACTTTATAAAACCGGTATGATGTAAAGAGGAACAATCTGCGAGAATGTTGCCTCATAATAAAAAATTGCTTAAATGTCTTCCATATGAAAAACATTAAATATTTTTCCAGTGTTTTTAATTAAACGACTATTAGTAAATATGATTAAACAAATAACTGTCCCAAAAACTGCAACGAAGATAAGAGACGTTTTGAAATATTTTTCGGTCAAAAAAATTAAAATATCACAATTAACTTCGAGAAAGTTTCATTATAAATTAATGCTAAATCACGCATTATTAAACTGAATGCAATTCCGACTTGGTCTTGTGTGCAAACAATAATGATTAGTCGAGCATAAAAATTCTTTTGAATGATATATGTGCGTGCGAAAGAGAGCTGCAAAAGGGTTTACAGATTTTTTATTAATTATTGATCGATGGCACTGCACTGTGTTACAGGTAATATTATAGGGACGGTAGCCATGCATAGTATGGATCGAAGAACAAATGCTTCTGATGAGATCAATACGAGAGGATGGCGATAGTTGGGAATATAACGGGAACAACTTCCAATGGTAGGGGTGTTGGGGGATTTCTCTCGGAACTGCTTCGTCCTCTGCCCGTGTTGTACGAGCACCATTTACAGCGATCTGTTCCTCGGAAGTGAGGTTGAGTCATGTTCGTCGTCGGCCCGGGTTTCCATCAGTTCATATGAGGATATAAATGTGTGTGCACGTGTGTTTCTGCCTGTGCGCGTGAGAAAGCATCATTTCTTCTGATTCACAGCGAATTCTATATTGGTACGACCACTCAACTCTATAGAATTACAGTAAATCATCTTCACCAAAGGGTGAAAATACTTCGAGACCATTTAATAGTTTTAGTTCCCTTAATTATAGAGTGTGATTGAAAGTTAGTCTACGTCATTTCAAGTCTATATTTAGCTACAGAATGACTATTCTGATCATCAAATGTAATATGCCTATCATGGGATGTTTAGGTACGAACGTTTCGAGTTAATGCTCCACCTGCAGGCACTTCTACGTATTTCTCATATCAGCTCCATGGAGCAATATGTATGTGATGAAGAAACTGTCATAACATCGCTCGTTACATACCAATGATATTAACAGCTTTTCCACGAATGAAACGACAGAGACGTACAACGAAGTCATGAGAGGAAATAAAGAATGCGTAGGTGATGACAAGGAGTGTTGTGCTTTCGAATGCATGTGAATTGGCCACGTGCGATTGGATCGCTAAGTCAACCAAGGTTACCAATCCCATTGTTTGCATTACATGAGTTGAGTAGGAAGTTATTGCAGCAGCGAGGATGCGTCGGTATTTAAGATGATAATAGTCACAGTCAAAGGAACGGGTGATGCAAATAAAGCTTTTCTTCGATCATAATCGATGAAATGACCTTTGAATTGGATTCGAACGTGCGAATTGAAAAACAGAATATACGAACTCCTGCGGATGAAAACACGGAAAATTTGCAAAGAACGTAAACTAACTTTCCTTAGGATAAATAACTATTTTATACCAGGACTAAAGTGATTATTTAAAAAGTAGCTATATATATATATATATATATATATATATATATATATATATATATATATATATAACAGCTTACGGAAAAGGAAAGGTAAAATAGATAAATGGATGTCAACAAGGTGTTGGGATGAGGAAACCCAGTGAACACTCACCAATCAGACGACTTCAGGTTGGCGAGGCCCCGGGGATGTCGAAGCGACACACGTAAAAGAACACTAAAACACAGAAACATCACAAACGTAGAAGCTTTCGGTTTCCTCATCCCAACACCTTGTTGACATCCATTTATTTATATATATATATATATATATATATATATATATATATATATATACACACACACACACTATATATGTAAAATTCATCCCTATAATCAGCTAAATGTTTTTATTAGAATTCTCAAATGATGGATCGTTCATTAGTAAACGCTATGCATCCGATGGCTCTTGAAGTGACAAGACGAGAAAGAAATTTCAGCGATGAGAATATAGCAGAATATCGATTTCTTTATCACACGTTGAGATGATGGCCCGATGACTTCGCAAACAATAAGTTCCATATCAGCGTACAGACGACCTATCTCATGGACAAACTGTGGATTATTCACCTCCCTCCTCTCTAAACTCAACGATAGCCAGTTAGCAAGGGGCCATGCGGAGAACATCTGCCAGTGAGATTAAAAAGATGCTAGCAAGCGAGATGGCAAAGTCGTGGGACATGATTTGAATTGGCGGTTAGAGAGATGAGTTCACCGAGAGATCTTGATGAAGGGGAAAACGGTGGTTATTTTGAAAGGGGAGGGAAGGTTTGAATTTGAAGTTAGAGGAAGAAATATGGTGGATCACTGTTATTAGAAACCATTTTCAAGTTTGCAACAATCATCGGCTTACAGCTAGGCAAAGAGACGCCATTTCCATATTTAGATTAAATTGGCACGCATAAGTGAGACTAAACATTCAACACTTATTTTTTGCTTGAAATCGTATCTGATATAAAACTATTCTGGAAACGGCAAAATATATGTATATTTTCAAATTAAGGTGACAAACGTTACCACTGGAAACGTTAAGCTTCACCAACGTCTAGATTTGACGATGCAACATCCGAATTAAGCACGTCTTTACATTAATTTTGTCAAATTAGATTTAGGAAGTAATAAAGTGGTAACAATCGCAGCTATACGGCATTGTGAATATTATACTGGCACGAATTAGAGAAAATGTTTATTTTAAATCAATTTATAAGTAATGGAATATTATATTTATGATCATTCGATACAACAACCAGCAAATTACATTCTAATATTAGCGCAGGTTAATTCTCGTTTCCTACGGAGAAAATCTAATTTGAATAAATTCAATTATGTGACGTGCTTATGTGTATGCAGAGGCGTATCCAAGGGGAACGTTTACGTGCTTGAACACCCCGCTTAAGGTATGAAAATTAAAATATTTCAATTTTGCCTGTAAATTACAATGTATGAAAGAAATACTCCTTGGAATGAATACGTGCCGTTATTGTAGACGACGATTAAAATAAACCGCACAATGATTTACGCCGAGGAAACGCATAAAGATTGGTTAAAATCGAAATATCAGTTTTTTCACATATTCGTGTTCGTGATTCTTAGCATTTAGTACCTCAATCCCGAACCGTCAACGTCTTGAGAAAAATCTGGCTACGCCACTCTATGTAGTCTACGATGAAAGCTGATGGAAAATATAAACCGTCCTAATGGAAAAACGTGCGCTATAAAAGGCATCATCTCTCTCTAGCAAGAAAAAAGGCGGGAATCTGTAGAATTATTAAAACGCTAAAATGAACAAATTTACCACGACAATAAAAAACAAAAGATGAACAAATACACTACGCATGTTGTTTATTTTAACTCTCCTCTGTCCACTGGCGTAGATAGGATAGAGGAAAAAATAAGTTATACGGGCATAAATGACAAGGAAAAAGGAGGATTCGACGGGAAAGGATTATTCCAGAACAACGCATTTCGCATTTAAAAACAAATTACGACCGACCTAAAGGTGCGCAATAGTTTCCCTGAGTATGACGGATTGAAAGAAACCTGGGCAAACGTGCGGGATTCTCTCGCGCCATGATGTCCAGCAAAACACAAAATAGCTGGTGACGAGGTTGAGAGGGAGGGAGGCGGAGCGGGAAAAAGGGAGGGGAGAAGAGAGGCATAGGAAGGCACATTGGCGGACATGTGAGCAGAAAGACGGCACTCCACACACGTGGCGATGCGAAAATACCAGGACGATTAGAGGATGGTTCGCGAATATTCCGCGAGCAGTTCGCTACGATTGTTACCATAAATAACTAGCACGTTTATTCGATCAAGTTACATTTCGAACGAAATCGCTCACAAAAAATTATAAAACTCTTGAATATTTACCTTAAATAGATTACTTTATATATTTATATAAACGAAATATAATTATACGAAAGTAAATTGGTTGTTATTGAGACGTTGATGGAATAAAGCGATGTGAAGATCCTACGCAGACGGGAATATTTTTGAAACAATAGATACGATAGTTCAGTAGTAGAATATCCGCCCGGCAAGTAGAAGACACGGGTTAGATTCCCGGTCAAGGCAGACTTTTTCTCGTTTCAAAAATATTATCGAGACGTTTAAAAAAGGAAATCCACAGAGTTTATAATACAAACCTTTGTATTATATAACCTTTGCTGCGCAGAACGAAATCTAAGACATAGTAGAATAAGATACTTTATGAAATACCTTTTGAGTTCTGTTCGATACAACAATAATCAATGCACAAATATTAAAAAATAAATCAGTATTATTTCAAATGTATGTAAAGGAATCGCTTAAAATTAGTAAAAGGTTAAAAATATTGTCTAACTAAACGGTTTATTATATTAAAGAATGTAATAGGGTGGGGTCTTTCAATCAGCCAAGTTTAAGGAAATTTAATTTTTTTAGTTTTCCAGATAAAAAACCACCGGGAAAATCGGGCGTATGATCGACAGCGCGATGGGAATACTTATCATTTTAAGTAACGTTCGCCCCTCCTCCAATTATCTTCTCCATCACACGAACCCGAGATTTCGGGAACTTACATCAACGCACGTTAATCATTGCACTCCAAAGGCGGCAGAAGTAATCGCTCCGAAGCCGCAAAACATCGTAAAGGAATTTTTTCTTTAGGCTCGCGAGTCAACCTCGTGCGAAAAATGAGTTATAACGAGCCGGTTCGGCTATAGTGGCAACTATAAGGAAATTGAGAAAAGATAAATTATAAATAGAACGGAAAACGCCCAAACATTTCCAAAACGGGATAGGAATACGAATGCGAACCCTCTGCGAAGCACATTCGACCTTGAAAGCGCCATCAATTACAAGCGGCGAGGTTGATTCCGCCTGGCCAACCGTCGAGAAACAAATTTAAGGCATGTCCCATAACAAACTTATTCGAGGGGATCTCTTTAAATGGAAACTTGCTAATGATCCACGTTTAAGATATATAATAAAAACGCAAACAAAAAACCGAACATGCGTACGTTTACATTTCGTTCACAAATATTATTCCGATTTAATTTATTTTATCGTCAAGCGAGTTAAAGTATACATTCTTGTAGCCGTGTTTGCTGAAAGGAAAATTTAATTGCATTTTTAAGATCAAATTTAGAGTAACGAATGACAGATTGAAGAGTAAAAATGAAAGGGAAAATCAAATTAAATCGACCTATGGAGCTACAGCTTTTTATAGTCGCATTTAACAAATGTAAATTAACAACTGAAAGATAAAATTTTGATGGATAGGGACAAATTCCGCCATAATATCAACTCAATAATTTAGCGGAAATCGTGCGTAGTCGTTACCCAAATCTCATCTTATAATTGTTTACATAAACTTGTCGAGTGAAATCAAAACAACCAATTATTTCCATCCAGGAATCTATAAACGATAGCTAGGCTTGGGAAATTTTTAACAAGTGCGTCGTAAACAAGCATCCAGGCATTTCCAGCTCAAAACAGATCGTTGAAAGCAGATTGCGGAGAATTACGACCGACTTGGCAATGAAATAATCTTAATTCGTCTTTCGCTCCGGCGTGAAGTTCGTTTCGAAACTTCGGAACAAAAATAAATTACGTCGAAGAATCAGGCGGCGTAATATGGTTCAACGTGGCCTATACCGCTCGACGTGGGCGAGGTTGTTGCGCCATCGCAATCGTAAGGGAGAAGCCGCCGACGCCGCGACCGTCGACTGTTTATGACACTGGGAAACTTTTATATGGTTACACGACCAGGTTGGACGGCTCGAGTAGACCTTGCGTTTTCCCCTTCCCTTACGACCAATATCACTTCAGAATGCGAGTATGCATTTGTTTGTCCCCAAATGTCACCTCTGAAAAATATTTACGAAACAGGTGGTCTGCCCGCTAAAGAGGAAAACATTCGCGTAGGGGTAACTGCGACGCAATTACCTCGAAATTCGCAGTATCGACGAAATAAAGAAGGACGCCATTGGCGCGGCAGAAAACGTGAGGTAAGGTCACGTTTTTCAAAAAGAAGACGATTCTACTACGTCGCCCTCTGCAATTACTCTCTATCGGGTTCAATTGGTCGTTGTGAGAATGATGCATGGCACACGCGCCATCTTTTCATATGCGTTTGCGGAATATTTTGGTCAACCGATAAAATTCTCCTTAAAATACAATTCCTTCATAAACAGAGTAAGTCATGGCTGGACAATTATAGCAGAGAAAAGTTATCTGAAGAACCTATTTTAATAAAATCAACTGTTTTTTACCAAAGAAAATTAATTTGCTTCCAACATGAAGTACTTCGCACACGAGTCAATTGTTATAACGATCATTGTAACGATTCTGTATATTTATTAATCAATCTTTTAACATGCTTAAAATATTTTTTCTTTTATTCCCTCCACATAATATTTCAGGTCAGGCATGTGAAACTCGAAGAGGCAGCAGGGCTTCATTACAGCAATAATTGTTATGGAAGGGCTACATTAAAATTGTATAATGAGGGCCAGAGTTGGACAAGTAAACTATTTCTATAAGATATAACGTCTGTAGTGCGAAAAAACGACAATTTAGTAGCCGCGTGCTATTGGGCCTCAATGACTAAGGAAAAACCTCGTCTCCTTTTAACAAAAATAAAGTTTTTATACAAAATCTCGAACGATTTACTCGGGAGAAAATTCGCATTCGGGTCACAGTAAGGCGCGTAAAGGACCACCAGTTTGATAAGCCCGTTGTAGATGCTAATTTGATAAAACGGTGAATTTTTTTAGTGAATGTAATTCATACAAATACCACTTTATAAAATTGGACCGAAGTATCTTTTCAAGTCAAAATGTAAAACTTGGAAAATGAATTACGGTTTTTCCTAGAATAAGCACCAGATTGGCATAAACAGACAAAACTGACAAAAATAAAAAGCTTCGGATAAAAATGATGACGATAAGATTTTTGAACTATATTATCAGTTACAGGAGGATGAAGAATATAAGAGATGTCATTAGCATTTAAAATTCAAAAGTAAAACTTTTATGCTGAAAATGTGTTGTATTATGCATTGTTCTTTCGATCGTTCAATTAGTAAATACTCTGTATGACAGATCGTTATTATGAATGAATACGAGAATTTTTATTACTGCATTTAAAATTATAATTAGTGCATAAAATGGGCAAAATTTTCTTATATTCTACCCGCATCTTTTCTCAAATAGATGTTCTAACAGCAATAAACTTAGACGAAAAATTGCATTTACGGAATAAAATCACCTCATAGTCCGTTTTTTAATGTAAAACTTTTTAAAATTTTCTTAGGAAAACTAAATCTTCTCCTATTCTTTATTGCATACCTGGAAACGCTTAGCGTTCATTTAAGTAGCAAATAACCATGCAATAATAGTAGTAAACTGAATCGGTAGAATAGTTGGGTCGCCTATGGCAAAGGGGAGTACGCGTAGCCCTAGAGTTTTGAAGGGGCACGAGAAAGTGCTGAAGATTATAGTTTTCCTTCTTAGATCGTCTTTCATGCATGGCGTCAAAATAAAAAATGTGATGTTACGTTATAAAACAGATAAATATGCCAAAAATGTAAATTTTAACGTTATAAACATGAGTTATCTATCTTGCTACAAATCTTATTCACTTTAAACTGTAGTAAGTGGTACGCGACCGTTAAAACAATACTCAAAGAGGCACGTCAGCAAAAAAGGCTTGATAACCCGTGGCCTACGGCATATCAGGGCCATGTCCTCGCCTGCGACAACCGATTGTGGAGAGTATTTTCTAAACCTATCCATCCATCAGCGTTGTTTAAGAAAAAGTCACAGAAACGGCGAAACAAAAAGAAGCTCGTTGGATAACTCAACTCTCCAGACAACTCGCATCATTTGCAGTGCTCATTATGTCAACCACAAAAAAATAACGTTGATTCTTCGGCAGACGCTCTTTGATCATCGCGTCCGAATGGTCCCGACGCGAGGCCGAATTGAGGTCCTCTTGGTTGTGCCACGCCGAATTCTCTCCCAAGCGGATAAAGGCAGAGGGGGAGAGGAGGGAATCGGGCGAACTAACATGCCCTCCCTCGGACTACTGCAGAAGCGGCAATTCGTCACATGAGCTTCTCTTTTCGCTGCTGCGAGAGACCCCTTCGACCGGATCGGAAGGGAAGGGCGGTACTTAGGGTTGTGCGTGGGAGTCACCCTAGGAAGAGAGAGAAGGGTGTGAGGAGGCAAGGGAGGTGACGAGAGCGGGAGGGCGGTGGAGATAGGGGGACCCGCCCCCGGGTTAAGGGAGGGGGCAGGGAGAGTGTCTCCCGCCCCATCCGATATCGATCTCGGAAAACTCCTTCCCTACCTCGTTCCGGGGAGTTTTGCAAAGAGCTGATAGTTTGAGAGTCTGTCGTAGAGATGTCGCATGCGGAGCCGTTTGGGTCTCTGAATATCAGGTATGGGCGCTGGAATAAGTTGGTGCGGTTCTAAGGGCGCAAAAAATGTTTTTTTTAAACTAAATGTTTGATGGAATCGTATTTTTATAGCCCATGCAACTTTCATATAAAACTTCACGCTTCATAAGAAGAGAACTATTGGTGCAAGTCATTAAAGCTTACGATCTTTGTGTGCAGAAAAAATCTTCAATGTTTTTTTAATAAATGATAAAACTTGTCCTACAGAAAAAATGTGTACGGCATATTTGCATCCTTGTGAGCAAACGTAGTGGTATTTCATTGGATTTATTGTTCGGTAAACGTAGAACTACGATATTTTAAAAGCACGGAATGAGAACTATCGATTTAGTGTTTAGACACCAAAAATGAGGTAAGAATAACTGGAAATTAACTGTTATCAACATCTCTTTCAAATTCGGCAACCAAATGTTCTGAAAATAGCGAAGGAACTAAGTAGAGGGTTAAAAATATGTTTTCTTTTACGTGATGTAAACAGTGGCCTCAATGCAGCGCTTTCAAATCTTTATGCATATGCAACCTTCTCTTAAGGCAGCAAATTTTACCAACTCCATATATCTACCAATAAATACAAAAACTAACATTATTTTCAAAATATTATGTTTTTATGCTAAAATTAATGTTAATTCTAAATATATCCAGACCAAAATAGAAAAATAGAACTAAAACACTCAGTATTCGCGACGCCTAGTTTTAGGAATTACTGCCTTAATGGAAAGGCCGAGCATCGATCTATTTGTTCAGTTGCTAAGCAAACACATTAAATAAAAAATGCAGATTATTAGAAAAATATTGATTTTCCTCTTACGAAGAATCGTCAGCGTGTCATTTTCTTTGTGCTAAAATGAACGTGAGTATACTCATTCGACTCGACCGCCGTGATGGGACGTGGAAAGGATATGGAATGGCAGTGCCAGGACTCTGAAGTATATCTCTGAGATACAATCTTTCACCGAAAAAGCGAGTCTCGACAACGACTTCACGACTGTTCCTTATCAAAATGATGAATTGTTCCACCCACGAGATCTTTATGAATGACATAAGCCGTAAATAAACCAAGCGATATCAATTCTGGAATAGCCGAGACCGTATCCAGCTATTAAAATGAGTCGATCGGAATAAGGGGGATATATTATAGAAAGTTGTATAAATATTCCAATTGAATGGTAATATACAAGTTTTACAGGTTAGATTGGGAGTAACCTGAATGATGTTAACCATCAAACATTCTCACAAAATCTTTCATCAACGTAAATTCTAATACCTAAAGTTATAATAATAATAATAAAATTTGGTTTTTACGACTAAGTTGGATTACGTCATAGATAATATTGAAAGTCTCTACTATGGCGTAATTTACAAATAAGAAAGAATTTTCTGGATTAATATTACGAAATACACATTTATCACTCCAATCTAATTTCTGGAACACAAGACGTTGAAGCTGTATTGGTGCACCGATTTCAACATAAGTGTGCTTTGCACGAAAACTATACATAAAATTTTTATTTTTTACGCTTTGAATTTAAATGGCTTGCACGTATTCCGGAAAATGCATTAATCCGTTTCAAAAGTTTCTCCTTATGCAGTAAAATCGCAAATGAATACATAAATAAAATGCCGTTATTGAAATGTACTGACATAAACGACTAAAACGCGAGCATAACCCCTTATCTAACCAAATGAAATTTGCGGTATTTTCGCAACTAAAACATTTACACATTGATGCTGAATGTTTTTTGGAAACCAAATTAACAAAAGCAGAGGGGCTCTTACGAAGCTGTCAATTAAAGCTGGGATACATAAATTAAAAAAAAAACATTCCTGCGATAAATTCAAGTTTGCAGAGTCTTGGTTTCGCGGACTTGAGAGCCCGAAGAGGCAATTGATACTAAGCAACCACTTCGCTTGGTTGGGACTTATTAGTACTCGGTGTTTTAGGCTCCAAGAAGTTCCTATTTCCACCGCGTAGAGGCGTCCGTGTACGGAGGCATCTCTCGGAGGCGAGAGACGTCCCTTTCCTTGCGGCGGATCCTTCGGACCCACCCATTTCTATCCATCTCTCCCTCTATCTCTCCGCCTTGGATTCAAGCACGTACCACCATTCATTCCGAGAGAGGAAGCCGAGTAAAGCGTCCATTCATGCTTCAACATTAACGTCAGGCGTTAGATTGCCAGGCATCGCCATGCCCACTAAGGATTATAGGATTACGAACAACGTTCATCAAATTTTAAAACCCATTTTACATGGGGAAAGAATACGTATATACCTGCTGAAAACAATTCCAAACTTAGGATTTGATTGCTTAAGAAAAAAAACTACGAATAAAGTACTGGAGTAACTCTCACCACTCTAACATTTACATAAAGTACAAGAATGTTGAGAAATCCGATAATCTAAGCAATTCGAACGGGAATCATTAAGAGGGAAGTGATTTAATTTTTTAAATTTAAAGTGATAAAAATATTATCGAGAAATACGATTCCGGAATGCGACGATTATGGGCTCGGCAAATAGCACGTAAAAATAAAATCGACTGATTTCAAGCAGTAGGATGAGGTCGAAAAAATATTCTTGCACTTTCAATTTTTGGGAACACCATCGTAAGTGTAATTATCTAGCAAAACATTTGGAAAACGCGTTAAATTGCATTTACCAATTATAATGTTACAAAAATTATGACTGAGCAGTTCAACGACGCTAATTATTGGAGCGCAAACTACTATAAAAATGTTATTTTGTAACAATTATTTATCTGCAATCTAATGGAGATTTTACTAGATTTTCTGTACATTATATCATAAAGAAGTAACCGTGTAAACTAAATCATTTTCATGATTCAATTACAAAAATATTTCATCGATTTTCTAAAAGATTCTTGAAATTTAATATTTAAATTATTTTAAATAGTTCTTCTTCATCTAAACACTGCTAAAGCAGAAATGATGTACTTTCCAATAATAGCCAACTAATTAGATCAGTGTTTTTCAACCTTTTTGCTTTGGCGACACACTTTTTAAATGATCCAGCTCCCGCGACACACCATGAAATAAAAAGTAAATTTTCTTCGTTAAAATATAACAAAAATACTTAAAATGCTTAAAAGAGCCGTATGCGGCTCTCGAGCCGCGGTTCGGCCACCCCTGCTATATCTACTAGCGTAATTGCCCGTCAAATATGACAAGATTATGATAAAAGTATTCCAAATATATTTGATTTCGATATGAAAAATCAGTAAGATATGCTAAATGATGAGCCCCTTGTCAAAAATGAAGTAATAATAATAAATAAATAATAATATTCCCTCCCTCCCCTTTGCCGTCCCTCTCTCCCTCCCATCCTCTCTTTCCTTCCCTCTCTCTTTCTCCCTCCCTCTCTGCCTCTCTTTTGTCTCACCTCCCCCTTTCTCATTCCCTCCTGTCCCAATCCATAGCTCTCCCTCATTTTCTCCGTCTCCCTTTTTATCTCTTTCCTCCCGTCCTTTTCTAATTCTATACCTCCCTTACTCTCTATGTACCTTACATTCTATATCCCTTCCCTCCGATCTCCCTCCCTACATCCCTCTCTCTTACTCTATATCTATATAGTCGTTTATATAAGCAAAAGAATCCAAACTAAATCCCAGTCCCATTAGTATTACGTAATTTCGCGTAAAATTCTACGATAATTTAAGGCAATCTAGGCACTTGTATATATTACACGCATGCGGGTTGTGACAACAATTGATTCTCGAAGTTTAACAATGACGTGGTCGGAAAGGCAACATCCCGTTTAAAAGCCGATATTTTCCCAAAATATGTTATTTAGATGTTTAATATGAGAGATTTCGAAAAGTAGGCAGAAAAAGATGAATATAATAAGAAATTTCATTAACTTTCCTAAAACAGTTTAAATTCGAAGATCGTATACGTCAATTTTTTCTAATTTTAATTTCCAAAAGAATAAAAGTCTACACTTTAAAAAGTAGCTTTTTACATGTTATCTTACGGGAAATGGAAATCGCCCCCTTGAGTCAAACCCGGGTCTTTTTTCATATTTATTTTTCGTCATTTAATTTTTATATCTGAATCAAACGTTCCTAGGAAATTTCAACCTTCCACCTAATCGGTAAGTTTGTTAAAAACGAGTTAAAAAGTGCCATTGATGATGTCAGCATTACACACAGAACTGGAAAACTATATGTAAGATCCTATATATGTAAGAAGCAGGTATTTATAATAATGTTTAACATAGCCGTTATTAACATTTTCGGCGACACACCTTCCAGCTCTTCGCGACACATCATTGTGTCGCGACACACCGGTTGAAAACCACTGAAATAGATTATCGTTATCTTCGCACGACATTCAAAAACAAAAACTTAAATTTGAAACATTGAAAAAATAATTTTAGGCATCTCCAAAAATCATAGCAAGGTCATGAAAAACCAGATGCACATTACGCATACAATGCAGCCGTCTTTAGTGGCAATTCATCTAAAGTAGATTCTAAAAATGAACTCGATAGTTCTCTAATGAATCAACAGGAATTATTTTGAATAACTTTCGTCGCAGCGGCGTCGCGTAGAGGCGACGCGCAGCGGAGGGATCCTGAACTATTGGGTCTTAACATGAGAACCGCCGCGATATCCCAAAGGATGCCCCAAGTAAGCATTTTCACACTTCTTTCGGAGAAACACAACACGCAACATAATCACGATACCGCTATTACTCGCAATGGCGTACATATAACATGAGGCCACGCATAATAGAAAAGGAATAGAAATAAGAAATTTGGGTCTAATTATGAAAAGTAGGTATTTTAAAGAATGTAACGAAGTTAATTAGAGAAGAGAGGGTTAATTATAAGATAATTATATAAAGACCTGTTAATCGCAAAACATCCCCAGGCATTTGCGATACAATCACTAGAAAGAAGTTTTTAGCTGCACGACAGAATGGCGTAGAAGACAGGTGAAGATTTAATCCATGTTTATAGCCAAATTACCCAACGCTATAGGCTGGATTTTCTAAATTTAAAAAATACTGGATTATAACAAACTGTGACGGAAAGATATTTAGGTTTCCACCGAAAGTGTTCCATAAATTTAATTTGGCGAAGCTATAAACTATAATTACATTTTATGCGACACAAAATTACACTATATAATCATTTTCATGTTTCTATTAGAGTACATAGTCGTTTCGTTTGATTAGAAATTGCCAAATGAAACCCAGAAACGGCAACACTGAAAATATCATTTTTTTTAAATAAAAAGAAATTACCCCAAATTAATAAAAAAAATCTATATCAATGCTTGAAAAGGAGAAATTATTATCCATAACAGAGGTCGACAAATTATGCCAAGTTCTACTCGCCAGATGAAAAATTGTATTCGCCACCACCAAAAAATGTGATTTTTTAATGTCATAACTGGTCGTATCTGGTCGACAGCTGGTAATATCAACTCGCCACTGGCGAGAGGGCGACCGTATTTTTCGAGCCATGTCCATAAACATATATTTGAGAAACCCTATTTTATTTTTGTGTCTCTGTATTTTTGGCTAATCAACATCTTGGATTATTATCTTATTTTATTTCTCGGCATGTCTATATAATTATTAAGCATTTAATTTGATTAGTCTTCAAGCCACTCAAAATCGATGATAATAACATTAATTCTCTATTGTTATATTTTATTTCCCTCCGACAACGTCAACAGTTCTTAATTTAATTTTCCGGATCAGAAATTTGGCGAAAGTTAAAAAAATCCGGATATTTCTATAGAAGCATTGATGACGTACCATCGGTGGATAAGAGTTATACACGGAAACCCAATGAGCATCACTCATCTCTCGTGCCATGCGGTAAGGGATTAGTAAAAGCTAAAATGCTTCGATAGTCTTGAATTATTGCAAAAAAATCGGGCATATAAACTTCTGCTGTTTGTCTTCCTACAAATGATTTAGGGAAAAATCGATGAATTATTTCAGAATTAGCGTTTATAAACTTTAAAATGTGATATACGTATAAGCATCGTTTGAATTATTGTTATCTCTTCAATACGACGAGATCCTGATGTACGTAAAAACGATTTGAGGGGATTATTTTTGCTAAGCTTAAACTCGATATAGGCTTATATACTATATTAATCGGAACAGCTGCGGACAAAATCTGTGTTAATTTACTTTGAAAAAGATCAAGTGATGTATGAGGGAGCAATTTCCTGCCAGTACGTTATTTAATTAAATGAAAATGCTGGATATAACATTTGTTGTCGAAACACTTTCTCATACTACCAGAATATTCACCATATTATTGACAATAAGACTATTATATTTTTAAAAATTCTATGAAATTTAATAACTGTTGTCCTAAGTGAATTCAGAAATACATCAATCATATTTAACCTTCGTGAAAAGCGCAGAAACTTGGTAAATAATGTTTTCATTAAAAATGAATAAAAATTTAATTTAATAAAAGTAAGCGTCCAAGAGTACGGTCACTTTCACTTCGCAACAGGTGTACCGCGGCACATCAGTGTGCCGTGAGGAAGGCTCTAGTGTGCCGAAATTCCGAATATTTTTATTTTCACTGAAGCGTTTGCAACAAAGAAAATATACATAAATTTTATCATCCAAAGAACTTATTCTGAAACTACTATAAAAATTAATTGACCTTAGAAGGAAATGGAAGGACTTTATGACTAATCAACCTCTTGGATTATTATAGGATGTCTTTGGATGTATTTTCGCTGAAAGCTAAAGGTCAAAATCTGAATTTGCAATAGATACGCTGTTCCAAATTCCTATAATATATTTGTGCAAATTAAGCTTTTCATCTATGATCCTCATTAAAACTATTAAAAGTAAATGTTTTAAAAACCTAGATGAAGAACTTCGTATCACTATTCCTACTATTGAGCCGAACATAAAGCGTCTTTGTTCCAAAAGGTAAGCCCAAGTTTCCCATTTTTATATAATTGAATTATGTATGTAATTCGTTTGCAATAAAATTATTCAGTCACTAAATAATATTTGGCCAATCTTAACAATCTAATATCATTACGAGTATTACTTGCTTTATGGCTCATTTTTCGATTCTGTGAAATTAACCAGGAGTGATTTGTTGTGCCGCGATTTTTAAACATGCATAAAGACGTGCCGTGGAAAAAAAGATGAGATGTACTTCCCTAGTGAATTAAATGCAACAACTAACAGCTATGCATTAATAATTTCGCAAGGTCAGTAATTCAAGATGATCGGTTGTTGATATGATTTGATTTGAAAATGTGAAAAACACACGTTTATACCGCAGACAATTTTTAAGCGCTGGAGCATTTAATTAGTCGCTAATCGCGGTGACTATAGAAACGTTTCAAATGAATTAGTCGCACATGAGAAAAATATTAAAGAACAAAAAAATGTTTTCCAAAGCTCACCGAGAGATGGTTATGATGGTTGGTGGACCGGGAAGAGAGTCCAGTAATCGCGTCAAGCAGCTCTCCACCATTGTCTCGATGAGTGGACGAGGCGAAGGGTGGTGCGGCAAACCGGACTCGTCCATCGTACATCCCGCATCGTGCACCAGCTCCCAATCCACGGATTCTGAACCTGGGCGTCCCTTTGAAGTTCCTTCGCCTTCGAAGTCGACGACATCGGGGTAGACGGCCGTCACTTTGTTAATCAGTTCTTTGACGGCGGGTAACCTACAGTGGACAGATAAAGATACGAGATGAAAAATACAACAATAGGAAATAGCTACATTCGTAATCATTTACTGGAAATATATAGGACATACATGCTCAATAACTGTAATTTCATCAAAAAATATATATAACCCGATAGATAAATATGCTTTAATATAGTGCGGGCTGGGGCAGAAACATGGACGCTAAGGAAAAATGACATAAAATACTTGGAAAGCTTTGAAATGTGGACTTGGAGGAGAATGCTGAAGATAAAATGGACAGATAGGATGAAAAACGATGAAGTGCTACGAAGAATAGGAGAGAAGCGAATGATTATACAGACTATCAGAAAGAGGAAGGCTAACTGGGTTGGACATTACCTGAGGAGAGAGAGTATGATTAAAGACGTGTTAGAAGGAAAACTAGATGGGAAAAGGGAAAGAGGTAGGAAAAGGTTTCAGCTGATAGACGATTTGAAAGGGAAAGAGAGATATCAAGATATAAAGAGGACAGCGGAAAATAGGAGTATATGGAGAACCAGGTTTAACCATGAATAATCACGGACCTGTCTACGGACAGACTACTTATGATGATGATGATAGTGCGGGCAAGCGAAAAAAAAAACGATTCGTTACGTTTTTCGTTACGCTAAAATCAACATTTCGTTTTCCGTAACGTTTAACGTTACAACGAAATAATTCTTTAAAAAATAATGAAGTACAGTTACTCTTTTATTTTTGTTATTTTTGTTTATTTTTGTTTGGAGGTTACGTATCCACCTTAATTACGTGCTTCTCATTTAGAATACTAATTTATAGGCACTTCAAAATACATGTTGCAGATCAGGAACGTTTTTAAGATTTCAAAGTATTCGGCACATTTTTCGTTTTTGATGATCATGCACGAAAATTCTGATTTTTATATTCAAAATTTTATATCCAAGTTAATAATAAATTTAACACATATTTAAGACTAAAATATTAGTGTCGTAACGGTTATGCCTATATTAGAATTTTTTATAGGTAACACCAACAGTACGCTGAGAACCCAGTGATCCATAATTAAAGATAATAAAAGGAACCCGTTGGTCAATTGCGCCGATTGTATCTCGGAGTAAATGCTCCTGCTACAGACCTAAAATTTTGTAGAATGATCGGTCATCAGATAAAACTAAAGAGAATTATCCAAATTTCAATATTTGCCCTCTTTAGGGCTCATTTTTGATGTCGTTCTTTCTTTTCATATCCCTCATAAGAAATACATGGAAATCATGCATGGGTTTAAAATATTACATTTCAAGATTAGTTAGATTTGATATATTAACCCGGGAATAGCCTTATTTTGTATGTGTAAGAATAAAGTAAATTATTTGTAAGACGAAATTTGAAACCACCTCAAATTACCATGAATTAAGGTAATTTTTTTGGATAAAATAGAAAAATTTGGAATCTTTAACAGTGCAGGTATTCTATTGTTGTCGTGACGAAAAGAATACTATTACATTTTAATTAATAGAAAAATTATTGTGGATTATTTAACTCAATGCTTTCAGTAGGATCTGACTACGTTCATATGAATTTTTAGCTTTTAGTCTATTTCCAACGCAGTTGATAAAAATGAAGAACCAAGTAAAAAAATTCTTTAATTTCAGTTGATTAGAGGGTTTAACATTTTGATAAGACTTATGCTCGATAGTTATGAATAAAAATTTTTAGGATCGGAAAATATATATTTAATAAAATGAGGATGAAGGATATTGTCGCGTATCGCCGCAACCTCGCCGTAAATCGCGATTCCTAAAGTGATCTCACTTCGCTTTCACCAGTGCGCTCGTGATTTCTTGATCACTCACCGCGTTTAAGCAGCGGAACTGTCTCTCTCGCTCAACGTTACGTGTAGTATAACTTATATATTAGTTTTTAATACTTATTTCATTTTGCATTTGAATAGAAATACATGTCAAAATTGAAACATTTTCTTCTACTTGCGTTTGCTTACGTGGAATTTGAATAAATACGTTCGATAAGCAAAATTCTATGATAAAATTTGAAATCTTTATTTCTTTTCGCAGAAAATTGTACAAATCCCGCTCCAATAGTACGATTCCCTTCTTTTAACACTTAAATAAAAAGGCACTGCATAGTGGATTTCGCATTTCTTATGTAAACTGAATAAGAGGAAAATTTCTGGAATCGAATTCGCGTCTTCAAATAACAGAAAAAGTTTTCCTCGACAGGTCGCCCCCAGTGGTCAAAGATAGCCATCAAATCCCATGAAAATCGGTCAATCGGTTCAAAAGTTAATAGGGGGACAGAAAGACTGAACGACGAAACAACTAGCTTATTTTCCATTCTGGAAAGTACGGTAAAATGCACGATTCAATGCTTTTTCAGAGAATTATTTTGATGCTAGCATTGAAAACTATAATGACCACAATTGTCCTTATTTACAGCAAGAACAAGAAATATGAAAAAATTTTAAATAAAAAAACAGGAGATGGAGGAATGGGAAAATAGATAGAGGAAATGCATAGGGGAAGAGAGAGGGGGAAGGGAGTGAGTGCATGGGGAGGGAAGCAGACAAGTGTGATGTAAACTGAGGGAGAAGTAAGACAGCAGGAGGAAGACTTGTGGGTTAGAGAGAAATGGAAAACGAGCAGAAGCGTAAAAGTTTAGACATTGTATGAGGTTTCATAAAATAGAATTAAACTGAAAAATTTATTAAAATTTATGTGCACTAGTTTGCAAATAATAAGAAAGTAAAATAACATTCCATTAGATGCTGCTGAGTTTATCCTAATTAATTATAAAATCAGATACTCTCTTCCTATACAAATGGTGAACATTGCTGTCTTCAGAATCGAACCCAATACCAATGGTATATAAAACGGCATTTTTTAATATAATGACGAAGAAAGCCGCCACACTAAATTACTTTACCTCAAATAATACTAAACAAAATATTAACTTGAAATGTGCATGAAAATAGGATTTACTTCTTCAACACTGAATGAACTCCGTTTCTCTTACGGCTGTCAAAAAGTCTCCCTGTGACCGTCTTCGGTAATTTGAAATAAACTGACATTGTATTAAGCTCTGATTAGTCTTCATTTCCAGGGAACAATAACTATCCGCTGTTACTATAAACATCTCATAATAATAATGGATATGAAGCAGTACTGACCTCTAACGAACGATGACAACACGTTCGAATTGTAGATTCACTTCGAACTTTCTCAAATACCTTGTTAAGTTAGACTGACGAACAATGGATAGAATTCGAGATTGGATTCCTTAGGAAAATAATAATATATTTCAAAGGCATTTTCAGAATCGAAAAAATATTATGCATGGCATCGCTATGTTCTTATTTAATTACTCAACATGACATGTCTCAGATATTACGTGTATCGTGAGATCAAAATCTAAAAGGAATCATCTTTTCCATTGTATTTGGCAAACATAGCTACTTAACCGTTCATCTATAATGAACTGATAAATTCTGAATCCTTTGTGGATTAGTAAACAATACATGAGATCATTATTTGAGTTATGTCAACGTAATTATATTTCCTTGCACAAAGCAACGATTAAAAGAAAGTGATTCATTCCGTTTAAAAAAATTCGGCAACATATTAAATTCAAAAGATGGAATATTAACCACTCCAATAATTCCTGGAATTCTGCATATATTAAACGCACCATCGTGACGCGCTACTTATTTGGTTTTATCAGACAGTTTGAGCAATTAAATCCAAATAAATTATAAAATCCCGCAGCTTGACAAAAATAATTGCTAATAGCCAGAATAACAAATAGGAGTGAGAAAAATTTTAATCTTTGTTATCCATATAAAGTATGCCGACGAATGCCTGATGGGACTTTTAAAAGTGAGGAATATGTTATGCTATTTTCATTTTACATAGAGGAATAGAAATTAGTTTTTTTTTAATTGAAGCGGAATCGATTTTTAGTGTTTCGCTGCAATAAGCCAAAATAAAAATTAACAAAAATAATTTCATCGCGCATATTTTCAAAATCGTCGCAATAATTGAAGCATAATAAGTTCATTTCAAAAATTTAATCGATAATTAATTTGTTTTTCTAAAACTGACTAGTTTTATTTCAATCGCGAAAACGCTAACTGTTAATACGTTTCGCGGTCAAGATTGATACAATAGCCAATTATATTATATAAGAATATAGTTAACAATTAAATGAAATCATACGAAATAAAATAGTTGAAAATATAACATAAGTTTCAAAAAATTGTGACTGTTATCAGATTTCTTTTGCATTGGAGTTTATATTAAATACACATTTATTTAATAATCAGATATGAACCTCGCATAATCGGTACAAGGGTGTCTGTTCAAGGGTAAGAATTCTGTTAGCATAAATCCCTCTCGATCGAAATCTGCACCTGATATATTATAATATTTATTTCGAAATCTTTTATCTTATTTTTCTTCGTGATTGCGATTCAATAGGAGTCAAATAAATTCGCAGAATATTAATATCATTCATTCTCCTTAGTTTTAATGCGTCACGGATATAAAATTCAAATGTCGGTCAACGCATAATATGTTCCTGAGATCCCGTCATCCTTATAAATTAAATGTACTCCAATATCAATTTTGAAACAAAGTCAAATACTTAATATCATTCTTTGGAATCCTACATATTAACTTTGTAGTTGCAGGTGTCCGCGCGTGCGTTACACCGTTGTGGAAGTGGTAGATCCGTAATAGATGTGAATCTGAAACTTGGCAAGTACGTAGATATAAACATAAAAGCGACAGAAAAATCTGGAAACCTTTAAATGAGGAACAGTTATGAATTAATAAATTTTATAAAATCAAGAAACTTCCCATAAGAAATGCAACCCGCCGCCATTTATATCCATGGCATTGCTTTTTTAAATTAGTTATAATTAAGATATAATCTTGAGACTCGGACTGCTTTACAGCAAAAAGTATATTTTTCTCGAAGAAAGAATTCAAATTCGTGCCAAATTAGTTTAAATTAGAGAAAAAGGGAATTTTTAACAAAGATAAATTCTGATACATACCACAAAAACGATTTTAAAGATAGCTAATACTTCCAAATGGGAAATGGGAAGGGGGGCGTATTATTCTATCAGGGTTGCCGAACGCCTTGTTATTCGGTGGGAATATGACGCTCTTAAGGCAGCTAAATGCCCCTTCATAATAAAAATCGCATTTTATAACGTTAAATGAAGAAACAACAAGAGAGACAG
Source organism: Tanypteryx hageni (assembly GCA_028673005.1). Taxonomy (NCBI): domain Eukaryota; kingdom Metazoa; phylum Arthropoda; class Insecta; order Odonata; family Petaluridae; genus Tanypteryx; species Tanypteryx hageni. The sequence goes on from CM054115.1 coordinate 35,719,592, forward strand.
AAAGCTATTTTTATCGCGATTCTTTCACATGATTCGATTATTTTAAAGTAAAAAATACAATAAGGTTCTTGTAATTTTCTTTCTTCAAAAATAAGTAATGCCTGTAAAATTTATTATCATTTAATTCTTTTTCTTTTATCTTTCACTGTTATATCCAAATTGCAAGCAACCCTGCAAAGGGAAGACTAGTTATAGCAGTGAACTGAGTAATTATTTATTATGGTGGCGTCCTTATCTTGATTTTCTATACTAATACATTTGCATATGGTATCAATAATAACAATCTTTTGAAAAAGATCGGGTAAGCTTCATCGCTTCAAAGGAAAGTTCGCATTCCATCCGCTTCGTTGTAAAGACGCGAAAATCGAAATCACGCCGAGTGACACAACACTTATTATAAAAGCGCACGCACACACACGTATGTTAACGCACCACGAAGTTACAGTTATCTTCACTTATAAATCTTATACTCTGACAACGCCACGAAAAATGTTTATAAGAAAAGCGAGATAAGAAGGCAGATGAAAGGAGTTCTATTACCCGCCCGCCCTATTATGGACCGCAATGCCAGGGATGGCAAACAGTTTTAAAGTTGACAATGCGAGAGAGATATCCCGGCACGCAATCTAGTTAACTTGTTTTTTAAAAAATCCAGATGGATGAAGACACTGCAATGAAAAACGCCAGTCATGTCACGGCATTCAAATATTCCGCTGCGCGAGATTACTCCAGGCAGCTATATGCATTAAAGCCATCAATCTCGTAAATAGAGAGATGACGATTATGGATGCAAATTTGCATGCACTCATAGAATGCTTATAAAATTCCCGTGGCGTAAGCGCTGACTCGACGTCGGAAAATTCGACATTTAATGAAAAGAACTGAATTAATAACGCGCAGAAAGAATGTCTTTAGAACTAACACTATTAAACAAAATTAGCGATTTCATTTAATCACCATTAACACGTCAGTGCATTTCGTGGTATCAATATGGAGAAATTTTCACGAAAATCCCGTCAGAAAACCCGATTGCTCTCCCCGACGTGAAAATAAAATTTTATTGATCTCTCATTTAAATAGTATAAAGATCCTGGAGCACCTGAAACAAATATTTCGATATTAAACTAGTATATGCACAAAAGTTCGAAGGTTCGTAACAAATGAAATCTAAGCGCAGATAATGTCTTACTTGAGAGTCTGCTACATTGAGAAGTAAGAAAATGAAAGTGGAAAAAAGCACACATCATGCGTGCATACATGCGAGGCAGAGGCGTTCTTTACGATTTATGCAATCATGCCAAAAAAGATAAATATTAATGATTTAGTATAATGTCTAAGTAGTGAAAAATGGTTTGCCAGTAGTGATTAAAGGGTAATATCGAATTTTTTATCCACCGGCTAATTTTCTAATCAGTTGCAATTAATAAAACAATCAAAAATTATTTAAAACATACCTCACTCGAATAGTACTAATATAATCTTTATGTTCACGTTCATTCCTTTGTCGTAAATTGCCCATTTCTTTTCACTTACGAACGCTGTGTGTACGTAAATAAAATAGACGTATTAACGTTCATTTCTTCTTCGTAGATAATCCATTTCCCTTCATTTTACAAATCTTGTGAGCTCACGAATTTTTTTATTAAAATCGAATTTTTACGCAAATTCAGCATTGATTTGAATTCTCTCTTCAAGAAAAATAAACTTCATACTTTTTTCCACAGTATGGTGCATGTCCCGACTTTTTATCTTAATTTTAAATAATTTAAAAAAGCAATTTTATATAGCTCTGCACAGTTTTTACTCCTTTTCTTATGGATGTTTAAAATTGGACTGAGGTCAGAAATAGAACCTTTTCTGAAATTTCGGATTTTTTCCAGAGGTTGTAAATAACCTAACCTAACCTATATTCATGCCAAATTTCACCTCTGTAGCACTTCTAGAAGTACCTTAGGTTTTATATGATATGTATATATCTATACTATATTGACGCTTCTTATGATAGATAATTAACATATCATTATATATAGATGTTCCTTACAGTGGAGTAACATACAACATAGATCGTATATATAGGAGGATACTAATGTTTAGGCACTTCCAGAAGAGCGGCAGACTCGAAGATTTTTTTATTGGTAGAACTATGCGCAAAACTGACTAGAAAAACCGAAAATCTTCAAAAAGTTCAACAATGTCGCCGCTAAAAATCCGAAATTGTTTAAACAAAATTTCAAGGTTTATGTATTTCCGAATGTGCTACAGAGCTGAAATTTTTTATAAGGTAGAATTTGTAACAAGACGAAATAGGGATTATACAAATATAGTTATTTCAATTTGTTTGGCAGTTAAAAATTCTTAAAGTTTAAACAAATAGGTAAATGTCTAGATACTACTGGGCGAGATAGGGAGCTGAAATTACATCATTATATATCGACGACTCTTACAGAGGAGGATATAACATACTAGTAGTTGTATAACATACATATAACATATGATAGGAGGATACTAATGTTTAGGCACTTCCAGATGAGCTGGAGATTCGAAATTTTTTTCTTAGTTAGGAGTTTGTGCAAAACCGACTAGAAAAAAACGAAAATGTTGAAAAAGTGCAACAATGCGGCCTCTAAAAATTCGCAATTGTTTAAACAAATTTTCAAGGTTTATGTATTTTCGAATGAGCTACGGTATTGAATTTTTTTTTATAAGTACATCTCTTTAAAAAACGAAATAGGGATTATACAAATTTTGATATTTTAATTTGTTTGGCAGTTAAAAATTCTTAAAGTTTAAACAAATAGATAACTGTTTAGGTACTACTGGATGAGCTAGGAAGCTGAAAATTTCAAGTTATTTAAAGAGTAGTGAATTTGCACAAATAAACATTTCAATTTTACCATATATCAATTGCGGCGGCCGTTAAAAATTATTTAAATTTAAACAATTAGAAAAATATTATTTTACTTATAGAAGTGCTACAACTTTAAAATTTGGCTAAAATGTGTAGCATTAGTACCTTATAATGAAGAAAGTGTAAAATTTTTAAAATTGCAACATTTGGGGATTATTTTTAACTATCAGTTTTACATGTGGGAAAAAACGGAAATCGCTGCGGAGGTAAAATCCTTAGAATTGAAAGAATATTTGTAATGATGAAATGTCTGTCTGAAAAATGAATGTTTTTTCAAGGGGAGATGAAATGCTTGCAGTATGCAAGTACCAACTACTAGTATCATTATATATCGACGACTCTTACAGAGGAGGATATAACATATATATAACATATAACATATAACAGGAGGATACTAATGTTTAGGCACTTCCAGATAAGCTGGAGATTCGAAATTTTTTTCTTAGGTAGGATTTTGTGCAAAACCGACTAGAAAAAACGAAAATCTTGAAAAAGTGCAACAATGCGGCCGCTAAAAATTCGCAATTGTTTAAACAAATTTTCAAGGTTTATGTATTTTCGAATGAGCTACGGTATTGAATTTTTTTTTATAAGTACATCTCTTTAAAAAACGAAATAGGGATTATACAAATTTTGATATTTTAATTTGTTTGGCAGTTAAAAATTCTTAAAGTTTAAACAAATAGATAACTGTTTAGGTACTACTGGATGAGCTAGGAAGCTGAAAATTTCAAGTTATTTAAAGAGTAGTGAATTTGCACAAATAAACATTTCAATTTTACCATATATCAATTGCGGCGGCCGTTAAAAATTATTTAAATTTAAACAATTAGAAAAATATTATTTTACTTATAGAAGTGCTACAACTTTAAAATTTGGCTAAAATGTGTAGCATTAGTACCTTATAATGAAGAAAGTGTAAAATTTTTAAAATTGCAACATTTGGGGATTATTTTTAACTATCAGTTTTACATGTGGGAAAAAACGGAAATCGCTGCGGAGGTAAAATCCTTAGAATTGAAAGAATATTTGTAATGATGAAATGTCTGTCTGAAAAATGAATGTTTTTTCAAGGGGAGATGAAATGCTTGCAGTATGCAAGTACCAACTACTAGTATCATTATATATCGACGACTCTTACAGAGGAGGATATAACATATATATAACATATAACATATAACAGGAGGATACTAATGTTTAGGCACTTCCAGATAAGCTGGAGATTCGAAATTTTTTTCTTAGGTAGGATTTTGTGCAAAACCGACTAGAAAAAACGAAAATCTTGAAAAAGTGCAACAATGCGGCCGCTAAAAATTCGCAATTGTTTAAACAAATTTTCAAGGTTTATATATTTCCGAATGTGCCACGGAGTTGAAATTTTTTTTATAAGTAGAATTCTTAAAAAAACGAAATAGGGATTATACAAATTTTGATATTTTAATTTGTTTGGCAGTTAAAAATTCTTAAAGTTTAAACAAATAGATAACTGTTTAGGTACTACTGGATGAGCTAGGAAGCTGAAAATTTCAAGTTATTTAAAGAGTATTAGAAAAATTAGAAAAATATTATTTTTCTTCTAGAAGTGCTACAACTTTAAAATTTGGCTAAAATGTGTAGCATTAGTACCCCATAATGGAGTAAGTGTAAAATTTTTAAAATTACAATATTTTGGGATTGTTTTAAACTATTATTTTTACATGTGGGAAAAACGAAAATCGCCGCGGAGGTGAAATCTTTAGAAATAAAAGAATATTAGTAATGATGAAATGTCTGTCTGAAAAATGAATGTTTTTTCAAGGTGAGATGAAATGCTTGCAGTATGCAAGCACCAACTACTAGTATGTTATATCCTCCTCCTCCTCTGTAAGGAACGTCTATATAGAATGATAGGAGGATACTAATGTTTAGGCATTTCCAAATGAGCTGGAGATTCGAAATGTTTTGCTTACGTAGGATTTTGTGCAAAACCGACTATAAAAAAACGAAAATCTTAAAAAAGTGCAACAATGCGGCCGCTAAAAATTCGCAATTGTTAACAAAAATCTTCAAGGTTTATGTATTTCCGAATGCGCTACGGAGCTGAAATTTTTTTAGAGTTAAGAACGAAATAGGGATTATACAAATTTTGATATTTTAATTTGTTTGGCAGTTAAAAATTCCTACAATTTAATCAAATAGGTAAATGTTTAGAATCTACGGGGCAAGGTAGAAAGCTGAAATTTTTAAGTTATTTAGAGTTTAATATATATAAACGAATAAACCTTTCAATGTATCCATGAAATTATTACTGCGGTCGTTAAAAATTATTTAAATTTACACAATTAGATAAATATTATTTTACTTCTAAATGTGATACAAATTTAAAATTTGGCAGAAATGTATGGCATTATTAACCCAATGTGAAAAAAGTATAATATTGCAAAAATTAGCGAATATTTTACTCCATTATTTTTCCATAAGGAAAAAACGAAAATCGGTAGCGAGGAGAAATATTTATAATTAAAAAAATAATTGTAATAATGAAATATGTCTAAAAATTAATGTTTTTTCAAGGTGAGATGATATACTCTACTAGTATCATTATATATAGACGTTCCTTACAGAGGAGGATATAACATACATATAGGAGGATACTAATGTCCAGCCCAAACTACAAGAGCTAGAGAGCTGAATGTTTCAGTTTTTGTAGATATGATGGAGAAACCTACAGATAAAATGAGACTTCTCACCTGAGTGACATGAGTTCGACTCCAGAAATCCTAAAAGTTACGTTTTTTCCCATAAGAAAAGCATTGCACCATTTTTGTAAATTAATTTTGGGCACTTGCCCGTAAGCTAGAAAAATGAAATTTTCGACGTTGCTAGATGGCCGCAATATCTATTAGGAATTGTTGTTACATTTGCTTACAGTGTCCTGGGTTCGACTCCAGATACCCCGGAATATCTCCCATAAGTTAGCATGGGAAAAAGTTATCCTAGTGTGTAGACCAATCTAATAAGTTTATGAAGCTGAAATTTTGCAGGATTATAGAATTTTTCTCATAACCAACTATAAAAATCGAAAATTTCAAAATTTTTAATTTTAAGGGGTTGTTTTAACCCCACTTGAACATTCAAGTTTAATAATTTTTATTTTGGAAACTATATGCTGTAGGTTTGAGTTTTAAAAATCAATTTGTAGCAAATTATACATATAAAAAAGGAAATTTTGAAAAAGTTAAAAAATTTGACCGCTAAAAATTCGCAATTGTTTAAACATATTGATGAGGTTTATGTATTACCGAATGTTCTATGAAGCTGAATTTTTTTTACTGGTAGAATTTGTAAAAAAAAACGAAAAAAAATTATAGAAATTTTGATATTTTAATTTCTTTGGCTGTTAAAAATTCTTAGTTTAAACTAATAGATAAATGTTTAGGTACTTGGGGGCAAGCTAGGAAGCTGAAATTTTAAAGTTAAGTAGAACTCAGGGAATTGAAACTAACAAACATTTGAAAAGCTCCAGCAAAGTGTTATTGCGGCTGTATTAAACTTTAAACAATTAAATAAATATTATTTCACTTCTAAATGTGCTACAACTTCATATTTGACAAAAGGTGTGGAATTAGTACCTTACATTGAATAAAGTATAATATTCTTAAAATTTCAAATTTAAGGCATTTTAATCAAATATTTTGAAATAAAAAAATATTTCTAATAATGTTCTCTCTCTCTCTGAAGTATTAATGCTTATCATGGTCAGATGAAATGCTTGCAGAATGCAAGCACCAACTACTTGTATATATATATATATATATATATATATATATATATATATATATATATATATATATAATGACCATTTTCTCGATGATATGTGTGTGACAGTTTTTGTGGGTGCTCTAACTCAAAAACTATTAATCAGGTCAACGCGAAATTTTATATTTAACATTTTTATAAAAGTCGCAAGAACTGATTAGTTTTTGGTAAAAATCGGTCACCCAGAAGTGGGTGTTTACTCTTGTCACTTATCCGTTATTTTGAAATATTTGCTTTACACACACACGAACACACAGACACACACCCACAGACATCATCGAGAAAATATGATAACGTGTTTAGGGGACCTTAAAACATGTATTTCCGTCGAAATCTCGAATTCGATTTTTTCATGAAAACTACTTTCTCTACTTCGTATATGGAGAAAGTAAAAATATCTCATCGATTATAAGGACGACTGCAAGGTGGACAGAGTATCAAAATTTCTGCATTGTCCAATCAAGGTCAAATAGACGAGTTCGTTTTCAAACGGTCCTGCTAACTGAAGAAATATATATGATTTCGATATGAAAAATCAGTAAGGTATGCTTTGACCTGGTTTGGCTTTCATGCACAATCAAATCAGTGTTTTTGAAAATTATCTTTTTTTAATTATACTGTCTAAGTAATTATTAGTAGAGAGGCCAAATGATTATCCAAATATTTGTTGAAAATAAGAGTAAAATCGAAATAATAAGATATAATGAATAAAGAAGTAACTGAAATTTACTTGAAATATTTGAACAAATTATAAGTTATTTAAAACGTATAGTTTAACTTAAAAAATGAATTATTTTACTCTTATTAACTCGTAAAAAACAGCATAAAATGTGAACGAACTCAGTTTACAATCAAAGGAAAATTGTGTAGTAACTTACTGTGGCGAAGGCTTTGGCGGTGTTTGGTTACTGGATACATGAGTTTCGGTGATCCACCGCGTCTGATGACTTATGGTGACAACAGTTTCGTTTCCGTAAATACCGTATCCTTGAGATATTTTGAAATGTAAACGAAAAAGGTCTGCATGTCAAGGAATGGCTTTTTGCGTGATTCATATATGCGACGCGAATTTATAACTCCGGTTAATTATAAGATGGACTACAAAAAAACTATGGAAATAACTACAAAAAAAGTTAATTACAAAAAATTTCAATAGGAAGTTAACTGAAAAGAAATTAATGAAAAACACGATTTTAATTATAAATAATAATAACACGGTCGGCAAGACAACATATCTTTAAAAAGCTTAAAATTTTCCAATAAACGTGATTTAAACGTATAACTTGAGCGATTTTGAACCGAAGGCAAAAGTCTACGATAGGAATAAGAATCTATGTTAATTTTGTTTAAAATGGTCCCCGTATAAAGATCGTACGTCAATTACTTCTAATTTAATTTTGCAAAATAAAAAAGCCTGCAAGTGAAAAAAAGGTATTTTTAAGTGTTCTCTTATGGGGATTTCTATAGAGCGTTCCGGCGGACGGACAGAAGGACGGTCGGACAGAATGAGGATATTATGTATGTATAAGTAAAATATACGCAGGAATCCCATACGATAAAACCTCACTCTCAACTTGAAAATAACCTCACGTTAATTGATATTCTTGTTAGTTTACTACCAATAACTTCAACAATGCCATCCTCCCGCAAGGACGACGAAGTGGTTTAAAACACGATGAAAAATTTCATCAAGATTGATTGCAAAAAAATATCCAAAGGCATGAAGCACTTTACTACAGCTAAGCACAAAAACACAAATAAAGTTTCATTACTCGAGATTTTTAATTTAGGGACTAAAACAGCGCGATTTTTTTATTTCAGTTTCATGAACCATGACGAGGCCGCTTCTCCAGAGTCAAGTTCGCTATAACAAATATTTGTCGGCTCCCTTTGATGCGAAGAATAAAGGCACCTGGGGGTTGGGTGAAGGATGGCAGTGGGGTAGGGGAAGGCAAAGGAGTGAGTTGGAAGAACATCCTATGAAAAACATCGCAGACACGAGACCAGCGAACTGAGGCTTTTAATTTTACTTCTCCGGAGCGAAATCTTTCAAAGTCGAGTGGAGAGAAGTTTTAATGCTCACGAGGGGAAAAGAGGGAAAAAAGAAGACGGCTTATGATTCTGATGACGAGATTCGAATCTGCTATCTAATGTTCTAACGGACGACGAAGTGGTCGGCGAGTTGGCGGAGGAGGAGGCGGAACGGAAAATTAGGAATAGCATATCGGAAACGAATGCCAGCGCCGATAGGCATAAAAGGAACTTGGAAAGGAATTCTGCAATAAGACATCACTTCGCAAGAGGAATTTGCATTGCTAAAAAGAAACAACGAAGGATGTGGGAGAAGATAAGAACGAAGGAACGGCTTTGTCATCGCATTTCAAGTCCGCCTGAGCTGACGGATAAATGTACGCTAGTTAAGATAGACAGAGGAAGAGCATTGTGCGTATGAAACGACTGGCTCCGTTTGAAGGAAACTGATTACGAACACGGAGAGAAAGTTGTTTGTGAGCGCGGAAATAAAAACATTATGAATAACGCCGATAACTTGCTATATGTTGAGGTCGTTAAATAAAAGACTTTTGCTTTAATTAAAGGCGGAGATAAACAATGGTGCTGAATAAAGTAATACAGCGCCCATAAAATAGGTTTATTAAGAAGTCACAATGGATGGCAATTTCTTGATTTTAATACTCAATGGAAACTAAGACTCAATAATGAATACTTTGGTGAATCTACAACGACGTTTTGTTTTAGATGGCCGAGGTTAATGAGAACAACTATCAACGTAGAAAAATATACAGACAAATTTAGTTCATTCACTATAGATGGTTATAGTGGCGTAACTAGGGTGGCATTTGCCATAGGGACCACATTCAAAAGACGCCAAACATTCCCACAAAACATGCCAAATGTATTTTTCGATAAATAAGCATTAATTTAACACTCAAAGTTGAAATTAATATTAATAAAATATTAACACTCGATAACGCAGGAAAATATAATATTCTAGTCAACTAAGATGTTTCCTAAAATGTCGCCATAGGCTCCATAGCTCCCTGGCACGTCCCTGGGTGGTTATCTAGCGCAGTGGTTTTCAACCGGTGTTCCGCGATCATTTCCCAAGTGTGCCGCGAGACTTTGAAGAAAATATTGCAAATTTGCGCTTCTTCCGCCGATTATATACAGTTTTAACAAAGAAACTAACACACAGTATTAAGACTAGTTGAATCCACTCCAATAGTATCACTGCTTTGGAAGACGCGTAAACAACTATATATGGACAGTTATTTGAGTCTGGGCTTTTCTTGGCGTGGAGATAAAGATTGTCCTGTTCCAATTCGTGTTGTGTGCGGCTAGAAACTATCGAGCGAAGCCATGGTTCCCTACAACTTGAAGCGATATTTCACTACAAAACATGCACACCTTGAAGAAAAACATTTGAATTATTTTTAAAAATTCGATGAAAGTGCATTCTAAACAAGCGAGTTACTTCGAAAAAACGTTCAAGTGTCTGATAGAGTACAAATTGCTTCTTATCAGGTAGCGGAAATCATAGCTCAAAAAATGAAGCCCCACACTATAAATGGGTCACTTATTTTGCCTGCGTGCCGTGCGATAGTTAGGACAATGCTCGGTGATTAAGCGGAACAAGAAAAGCATAAATGCCAGACTTCGCTTTGCAAGTTGACGAGTCAACCAATATTACCGGCAAAGCACAACTATTAGCATTTGTTCGCTTCATTCATAAAAATGAAATAATTAGTCAATTTCTGTGCTGCATAGAACTCCCAAAACGCACAAGAGGTAAAGATATATTCGATACTTTGACTTCCTATTTAGAAAGCTTGGAAATTTCATGGAAGTTATGTGCAGGAATTTGTACCGACGGTGCTCCATTCATATTGGGATCTGTCGAAGGCTTCGTCTTACTTGTAAAACAACAGAATCCAATTACAATAACTACTCATTGTTTTTTTGCATAGGGATGCCTTTGTTGAAAAGACATTAGGAGTTGATTTGAAGTCCGTATTAGACCATGTTGACGGAATGTTAAATTTTGTGAAATCAAGACCTCTAAAGACCCGCCTCTTTAAACAGATTTATAATGTTATGGATTCGCAATACGAATGTTTTGTTTTACAAACAGATGGCTGTCAAGGGGAAGAGTGTTGGCTCCTGTGTATGAACTTAAAGAAGAGATGTTACTATTTTTTATGCAGGGGGAAACAGTGACTTTTGTTAATATCTTTGCTGTGAACATTGGTGCGCCAAATTAGCATATTTGGCAGAAAAATTTAGGTATCTGAATAGTGTGAACCCCAGCATGCAAGGGCGGAATGAAAACATCCTGACTAGATAAGCTACTAGCATTTCAGAGTAAAATATCATCTGGAAAAAGAGAGCTAGAGAAGGTAATCTTGAAATTCTGTTTTACAATATCATAACTTAATTTGGTCGATTACATATACGACATAACATAAAAATATATGCACTTTTATGATAAATCCTACTTCTATTATAATCTAATTCCAGTGTGCCAAGAAAAACTGAATATCCAAGGTGTGCCGCGAGCACAAACAAGTTGAGAACCACTGATCTAGCGCATATCTGTTGGCAATGCCTCATATAATATTGAGGAAAAAGAAGGAACAATAAATATCAGCATAAATTGAGTAAATATCTCACCTTGATGAATTCAATGTTGGTGTCAGAAGCCAACGACAATTAACTTAATAATAATATAATAAACGGCGCAATATACATTGCACAAACTTTCTCATTTACGTATACGTTTGGTCCACTGTGTAAGCTTGTAAAAGAAAAACGCTTATAATTCAAAGTTAACCGTAGTTTAGCGCATATTTTAATGCCACTGATCAATATTTAGTAATTTTTTGGGGTATATGGCTTAGTTAGTACTATTTGTGACATCAGGCTGTACGATTGGATGGATTTTAATCAAAATCCTTATAGCCGTTTTTGAGTAAATAGAATTTTTTTCAAAATAACTAAGAATAAAGTACCCTTAATTGTTGCGCAATATCATTAATTTCTTCAGAATGTCTTTTATGAATGATATTATCCATAAATATGAGATATCATTCGTTTTAGTTTAACCGTAAGACTAGTAAGATTTTGAGTGGATCTCGGCGGTGTGACGTAATAGGGCTTGGGCAAGGTAGCTTAGCATACATTTCAATGCCACTGGACGCCATATAGTGATTTCAAGAGATATATGGCTTCCGTAGTATTATTTGTGACATCAGGTTCTACAATTGGTATGATTTTAATCAAATTCTCTGGAGCCATTTTTGAGTAATCAATTTTTTTTTAAATTCGCCAAGAATAAACTACCCTTTCCTTTTGTGCAATCCCATTTTTATGAAAAAAGGATCTGAAAAAAATAATATATTGCACAAATACGAGATATCATTCGATATTATGTACACGTTTGGGCCCTAGAACGGCGAACAGACAGAAAGATGGCATGGCGAAAACTACTTTTATGGACTCAGGGACTCCTAAAACGCGTATTTCCATCAAAATCTCGAAGTCGAATTTTTTCGCGATAACAATAGGTACTTTCTCAATATACTACGTATATGAGAAAGTAAAACGCGCCAGAAACTACAGCTTTGGCATTTTAAAATAGAATCAGAGGGATGATTCCATTATTAAGCCTTTTTGAGTTTCTATACCTTCCTGCAGTATCTTGGTTTAAAGATATAAACTTTCTCCCTCCTATTTTCTTAGCTTGTTTTTTCATTAAAATAGCATTTCTATTATTTCGATTCACATTTTCCTTTTTTTCGAGTAACGTTTACAGTAAAATATATTTCACAGCTATCAATGATAATTGAAAATAAATGTTATGAAATAAATTTAAAAAATAAAACGTACACCTTTCAACGTCGTGTAACATAAGGATAAGCAGCTTATTCCTTAAAAATCGAATATTCAAAAAGCGGTCATTGAGAAGCTGAGGATATAATACCCTTTCTTATATAACTTCTTAGGGGTCCAATTATTCACTAGCTATTATATAAAGGAGATTCCAAAATAATGCGTCAACAAAACTCGATAATTCCCACAAATCATTTCTTAGCCACGAAGTCTTTGGGCTTCGCGTCGTAAATCATCCGCGGTCCGAAGCGCTTCCTTCGTCCATCCCACCCACTCAAAAACTCTCCCGAGCCTCCGATCGCGTAGCTTTTTTTTCCGACCCCACCCTCTCCCTCCCTCGATAAAGGGTTAAAAGCCAGACAGTAAGAGACCGTGAGAGTTTTGGAAGGCGAAATTTAGGAGGAAGCGCCTTGAGGAAAGAGCGGGAGGAAGGGGGCTAAGACGAGAATAGTATTATATTAGGAGGGAGGGAGAGAGGCAAAGGGTTGGAAAGAGAGCGAGAGTGAAGAGAGGGCGAGGGAGGGAGGAGAGACGTGGAAGAAAGGTATCCGACCCGTCTGCATTCCATCCCACCTCAACGCTATACAGGTCGCTTTTTTGCCTACGTCTTCATCCCGATATCCCCTCTTTTTTTCTACGCGCGGCATTCTCAGGCCCATCCATCCATCCTCGGACCAGTCCGTCGCCTAATTCCTCCCCCTTCCTCCTATCTGCTCCCGGTTAATCGGGCTCCCACGCAGACCCCTTAAACGCTACCGCCTTCGCTCCACATGTATGAGCCTCCCGTCCATAAACCTTTTTCCCACCGAAGCAACATTCCGCCCATTCACTTCCCAACACACTCGACTCATTCCACTCGAACCCTCAGACAAATACTCTTCAGCCGAGCTCCTTTCCTACTGCTAAGCAAAAAAACTGATCCTACCTGGAAAACCAAAAAGGCTAGGTGAGGTTTGTGTGTGTGAGATGGAGGATGGAGAAGAGACAAAAAAATACCTATGTATTTGTGAGTGCCGAGACGGAAATATGATGAAGAAGGGGAGCTTTTCCGTGAAAATTTGCCTTTTTTTATAATCGTAAGAAAGGAAAAAGTGTTGTTGGGGGTGTCAACATTTTTGAAGGCGTCCAGGTTTTTTTGAGGCAATTCTTATTTTGAGAAGGGACTGATCGGTTTTACTTCCTATATATATTAGTATGGCTGTAAAGAGTGTTTTTATATTTTCGAAATTTGAGGCGCTAAGACACATTAATTTTCTGCGCCTCGTGGTTAAGAATTGCTGACTCAAAAACCAAAGGAATTATTACTAAACCACCCTAATGAATGAATCATGACACCTGAGTATTTAATTTTCATCTGATAAATGATTTTTAAGTTGCAACGAAATACGCAAAAGGAACTTTTGCTTAAAATAATGAGTTCTTTTTACATCAAGGACAGGTGAATTTAATTCAATTGGTAAAAGGGCGGGCGAAAACAATAAGAATAAATAAACTACCATATTGAAGGATTAGGATTTTAAATGAAATTTTATAGAATTTATAGAGAAGGAGAAAGGCAGCAGACGAAAATAGGAACTTAAGGCCAATTCTGAGGAAGTTTGCGCATATTAATAGATCAAATGAAAAAATATTGATATAAGCTCTATATTAATCTATTGTTTATGGTGGTAATGTGCGCTTACCGCAATAAAAAATAAAGTGACATTAAAGGCTAGCATTTTCAGGATAAAACATATTAATATAATCCAGCAGCAAAAATGACAATGGCATTCTAATAAATATTTAATTGTCTTCATTTGCATTACATTAAACATACAAAACAACCAAAAGCCATTATATTAGCAGCTAATAAGTGACAATTTCGAATACTAATTTTCACCATAAAGTTTTAAACTATCCGTTCGTAAACGTTAGATTAAATTATTTCTAAAATGTTATCTTCAGCATCGATTAACTTCTAATCACCCTTTGAAAGAAGAAACTTTAAATCAAATTTATCGTATCTCGTCTGCATCAGCCCTAAAACATCGCTTAATGGACAAATCTATTCAACTCTGAAGCAACCTCAGACGTCCATACTTATTTTTTAAAACTGCGTTGGTGGTCGATAAGCCTTACATGGGATTTATTTAAGCCGCTTTCGGGAACCTGATTTAGTAATCTCAAGGCATTTGGCGACTGTAACGGCCTTACGGCTGAGCTTGGTTCCACTCATGAGGAAGAGAAAAATCTTCGAACATCTTTCTCCCACGTAACAATCAAGTCGGCACATAATCAGCTCTTCTAGGAATAAAATAAAACAATTAAAGATTAATTATAAAAATATCGATTCTGAAAATCCAGGAAAAAAATGCATCAAGCATCTCTCTCAGTATGACATTGATGAAGCAGGAGCGGAACCGTTCAGGGTCTTTAAATTGTTGTTCAAAGTAATACAATTTAAATAAGAAAGGAAAACATTGCGTGAATAAATTCTATTATTTCATCTGCAATTGATTCGATTCGATTGATTAGACGTGTAGCACTTAAAATACCTAAGGAGCGGTTCTCAACAGAATGAATAATTTATTAGAAAACAATAGATCAATCGACAAATCATTTCTCTACAAAAGCCAAATTAGAATCTATTATCGGCCACTGATGATGGATGATTTGTAGTCGAAATGCGCATCGGCTTTTCCAGAACTATGTGGCTATTGGAAAGACATTTATTGTCATTTTGATTTCAGCCATAAGATGTGTTCGATTATTCGATTTTCAACAGATAATCGATGCATGCGAGTTTGTCTCCTGAGAAATTTCTTGCAGATTGAAAGGGATTCAATAATTCAACGATAATATGCTAATATTATGACTGCAGTAAACAACATTGTAGCCGTGTATAGTAGGTAGGAATGAATTTGATCTAAAACTCGAAAAACGTTCAATTTACCCATACATATGGCGCTTCTGTATTATAGCATCCTAGCATAGCCACACGCAGGGATGGATTTTCCCCTATGAAGTCTTAAAAAGGGCGCTTCAATGGGTCCAAACGAAAAATTTCACGGATTTCAATTTCTGATTTTTAAACGTGCTTCCATGCTCCAAATTTCATAGCTTGTTTTATTAAAACTCAACATATATCCTTCCGAATATAATTTTGGAGTTTTGTGTTAAAAATTATATGTAATTTTATTGGATCTCTTGATATTGAAATTAATTGCTAGTACTTTATACGTGCGAGTTTTATTTTACCTCGATTTTGGAAATAATTATTTATCCCTGTATAGGACGCACTCGATTTTTGAGCCCAAAAAACGCACAAAACACATGGATGATATTATTTAATCGACTTCCTAGCCATTTACTTTATCTTTTAAAATAAAACGCTGCAATTCGTATACGCATTGCCACTATATTTGATTACAGGAATAATAACTTACATTCACTGCATCAAACAAAAAACATAAATTAATATGAATCGCAAATCAACATGTGAGGCAGACCCAGACAGCAAAGAATAATTAAAATGCTTCAAATTTTTAGCCACTAAACGAATAATTATTTAAATACGGCGAATAAAAATTTTAAAACAACGATGCCCGAAGAGATACGTGAAAATGGCACGAAAAAATTACTTCCGAGGTATATATTACCAAACGCATGAAGTAAATCATTTTTAACATTTTTACCCATTGAAAAAAAGGGGGCGCATAACTGCTTTTATGACAGAGAGTGAGAAGTTAAGACTCGGATAATGAGCATGCTGCAACCGCGTCAAAATCCGCCGCCACCTGGATACGAGAGAGGTAGCAAGAAAGAGAGTACGAATGATATGATCATGCATAAAGCTTAGGAGGGATAAGAATACGTTTTGGAGAGAATGGAGATCAATTCGGGAGGATTATATGTTTACCTCTCGCCTGCCACATTAAAAAAAACTTCCGAAATGGATTGGTTCCGCCGCTTCCGAAATGCCACTCAAAAACAGAAGCGGTCGATCCAAAAGGGTTGCGACGTGGCCTGCCATATCGAGGGCAAGTGAAAATCCGAGACGAATCCAGCCCCATCGGTGGGAGAGCGTAACATAAGGAATATATAGTCGGAAGGGCGTTCCAGAGGGCTAAAAGAGTGCTTCAATGTGCCAATAAAGCCGACCTCGGCGGTACTCGATGATAAATCTAATTAATTCGCCGAATTACAAGTTTTCGAACAAAATGTATGCAAGAAAATATAACGTTAATTACAGGATATTCTATTTATTCCGAAATAAAATTTAAACTAAAAATTAAACAGTTATTCCTCCGAATTTGCTGTGATACATTTGATTTGAAGCAGGTGTTTTCATTAGGAATATTTCTTAAGGAATAGTATTTATAATAATAGTATTTAAAACAAAACATTTTGTGATTTCACATGACACCGCATCGGAATGGTTATGATTTTAAAATTTCAAGACGAAATAAACTCGGACATTTTGAAAATATGAATGGTCGGAAAAAAGGTTAGTTGCCATCACCGAAGATTAGTCCTTATTCAATTAATCTTTAGAAACTCTAAGAACCATATCGCAGTAGTAGTTTTTTAGAACTTCTTTGGTTAAAACCAAGGGTGTGCAACCTTTTTACATGGCTGCATTCGTAGATTTGCGTACTTTGGCGGGCCGGATGAGGGTTTACATCGGAACATACTCAAATGATCATATAAGATCTTAAAAATGAAAATAAGGCCTTAACCATTTATCAGTGTTAAAACTTAACCAGGAAAGACTTTATGGCAACAATTTAAATTGAATATACGAAATTATCTGTATTAATGTAACTGAATACATCTTCACCAAAGCTTTCCCGGGCCGCATAAAATACTCTCGCGGACCGTAGGTTGCACGCTCCTGGTTTAAACGATACCTTATCACGCATGAAAATTATCACAAATGTCAAGTCCGCATTTAAAACGCCTTGCTTCCCTTCTTGGGATAATGGACGAATAAATACTCACAACAACTTATATCGCGTGGTTTTAAGCTTAGTGTTAGTGTAGCTTGACAGGGGATGGCAGTAAAATTCCACATTTATTAACAATTCTCTGCAACGACATATTTAAATGTAGCGTAACAAATTCTAGGCTTATAAATTTTTTCCCTCACTCATTTAAAAAAGAGCCAACAAGACGAACAGGTCAGCAGCACACTTAAAATAAAGACTGCCAATAATGATGGCGAATGAGAAATTTCAAAGAAATTAATGATAAGGGAAGGGAGCGATGCGATGTCAATCTCCCGTGCAAAGAAAACGAGGAAAAATGAATAAAATGAATGTAAAATTTTTTAAACTATTGTAAAAACTCCAAAAAGTGCATCTATTTAGTCACTGAAATACTCGTAATTTGCCTCAAATGATAAACTAATAGAGAAAAATCAAAATAAGAATTAAGAAATGAAATGTCTTTCACAGTATTATGCTAACCCACTGAAATTTCATTTAAAATTAAGAAAATCCTGTTCTGACACGGGAGAATTAGTTTACTACGGTAAAAGATCCGCCTGACAAGTGGAAGACCCGAGTTCGATTTCCAGTCACGGCAGAATTTTCCCGTGTCCAAACTATTCCCTGAGCTATCGATGATCGAAAGACAGGTTTTCTACCTTCTTCATGTACATACATACGAGAAAAATCATAATTTCAAACATTAGCGTTCATAAAACATCCGCTTTTAAAAACAATACATAAAAAGATTTTATTGAATTATGGTTATAAATTGTGTGCCCAGATGAATACAGTACTTTAAGTACCCCATTGCGACTTAGCGGTTCATGTTAATCGTCACAGAACAAACGGAACAGAAAAATATTTTTTAAATTCCATTACCGTCACACAGTCAATAAGAATACTCATCAAAATCGATAATAAAATTCAGCATAAAATAAGAATGCATTTGATATCCCGATAAAAGAAAACGATCCACAGCTTTGGCTGAAATATTTCCACAGAACAAACGCTAGCAGACATATGTCAATTCAAACTCTAAACTAAATTGTAACAGGACGATTCCTCGAGAAAACAAGAATCCTCCCTTGTTGTCCCTCCAAAACCCCACGCACAATTAAGACACTTCGAAAGCAAGGCGAGCGACAACCGTTAAACTAAAGCGAGAAAACAGAGCGGCAACTACACGAGTTTGGCTTCTCCTTTTCTTCGACTATAAAGTCCAAGAGAACATAGGAGAGCGGAGATGGGAGGGACTAAAGTTACGAGAAGGAGAGAGAGAGAGAGAGAGAGAGAGGAGGAAGAGAAGGAGAGGTGTGCATATGTTCCCGACTCATAAAAAATACCATTGAGGTGCTGAAGCCCCAAGAAATGAGTGTGCACCGTTTGGAGCGATAAAGAAGGGGGAGGGGAAAGCGGGAGGTAAGGAAAGGGGTGTTGACGGCCGTGGGGTGCGAGTCGGGGAGAAGGGGAGTGGGAGAAAGAGAAAAGTGACAAAAGGGGGTGCAGAGAAGGGGCTAATGGAGGACGAGGACGGTTAAAGGATAGAGACAAAAGGTTTTTTTTCAGAGTCCGGGATTGGATGGCAAGGGGTATGGGAGAGGTAGGAGAGGATAGGGAAATGAGGAGGTAGGCAGATAGGGGTGCCGAGGGAGGCTGAAGCGCATGAGAGAAAAGGCTTAGCGAGAGCGAAGCAAACGATACGTTTCGGGAGAACAATGTTTGACGACCCGCGGATAAGGGTGGGAATGGTATGAGGGGAGGGAGCATGTGAAGGAAAAAAACAACGGCGCGTTAAAAAAATACATTAAAAAATTCTAGCTCCGCAGAGATAGAGAGAATGGGCCCGGGGGGTTTGAATGAGAGGGGAGTAAAGGGTTAAGAGAGGAGAAAGAAAGATGGAGAGGGTGGGGGGAGAGAAAAAAAGGGTTTCATCACGTAGGCAGACTGCTATGCAAAGCAGCTTCCTCCTTGCCGACCCATCACGATCTCTGCCGCGCCCGGAAGAGACCCGAGAAGCGTCAAAAAGTTGCCCTCCGACAACTGCCAGTCAGACGAACCGTGCCTCTCAGATCCAAAGACTCATTTCTCCGAAGTAAAAAAATCCTAGCCACGCCGCGCGAGTACTCGGACTGGATCCAAAACGAATGTCGCGTTCTGTGATAGAGAGAATAGTGATTGCCATTTGGCAGACGGTTGATCGCCTGATGATCAAAAATCGATTTAGACAATTTAATGGAGTAACCGCTAAGAATAGGCGTGTCTAATTGACATGTTGAATGACTTTTATGGGAACAGTTATTTCGTCATTTAGGAACTATTCGTGTTATTATAAAATAGTCATGAATACTGAAATTCTGAGCTCCTGCGTCTAAAACTTTAAGGAAAGTCGTAATTTCTTGTGAATTATGTAACGCCTCAACTATCAATATGGAAAGATTAACACGCAAATAGAGGTTAAGACTAACCAAAAATCGTTTTTATTGCTTTAATCTCAAAAATACATAAACTTGTTATCTACACAATAAATTATTCTCTGCATTATCTGTAACTGAAAAGTTCATACGTAATTTAAGAATTTTCATATTAAAATAAACTTAAGACTACATGGTATTCCTCAAATAAATTGATAAGAAGGTTCGAATATTTGAAATTTGATACCACAAGATGTTATCGTATTATCACTCTTTAAATGAACAAAACCTAAACATTGAAAAACAGAAATGAATTCAGAGTGCTCAATATCGAAATGATACCACGCTTACTGACGATGATCGTACGGAGAAAAAGTAAAAAAACGGAGAACGATTAATAGTAACTAAGAAACCACGTATTTATTTCGTAAGATGATGATAAAATAATCGTTAGCGAAAAATATCCTTCTCGAGTTTTCAAAGACTGAGGAACGCATACCCAAAGAAGAAAAGGTTACGCCAATTTATTTTTAAAAATTCAACGAAAGATTTCTGAAATATGATTAAATCAACACTCATTCTCTAGAAGAGAAAAAATGAATGAGATGATGAAATTTAAAGTACAATTCCCGAAAGAAATTGAAAATACAGTCAAAACCCGATTTAGCGCCACCGTTTGTTCACCACTGACATTGGTGTTAAAGCGGGGTTGGCGGTAAATCGAGGTACCTATATGCTTACTCATGTAACCATAAGATGGAAGTTCTGTTCACAACGAATTATGGGCAGTACGCGGGAGTGGCACTATATAAGGAGGCGCTAAATCTGGGATTGACTGTATGATTCGAGGGAAATTAAATCAGCTATGGCTCCCATCAAAATATGTTTAAACGTCGCAACGGACCTTGCGGGTTGAAAATGCAAAAAGGTACAACGAACCATCCAGCGAGAGAAAGCACGAAGATGAGGAAAACTTTCAGGTTCCTCTAAACCGAACCCCTTAGAAACTCACTCAAAAGCGAATAATAAGAGACGCGAGGAAAATAAATAACTTGAACAAATCTCAAACAAAAACAACCCATTAACAAACCCGGAAACGGAAGCCTTAAAATGTTTATTTTTCAGTCATCTTTGGGCACGGAGGCAAAAAATGCTTATGCATGAAAATGAGTTTTGGGACGGCGGATCCGTCCGAGGGACCATACGGGCCTTTTTTCATACGTACGCCGCTCAAGGGTGATGAGTGAGTGGGACAAGGGATCGTATACTATCAACCGGTGCACTCGTAACCATATATACTTCTTGAATAGGAACCCCTCCCCTTCCCCCGCCCTCCACCCACTCCAATTCTATGACGACCAGACATACTAGTTTTTGCCCGAGACTCGAGAGAGGTTCGCGGTCTTTCTCAAGTCCCAAAGGTACCTCCGACGGCAAATAGGTATAGCCTTCGCGGCAGTTAGATTGTGACGGGAAACGCTTCTAAGAGGTGGAATATGAAATGGGCGCGATTTTTTGGTGGCTCTGCTATGTTGCCAAGACGACGTTCTGCGGTGTCATTAGTGAAAAACCAGGAGGAAACCGATTTCAAACTTGGAGTTAATACCATGACACTTTTTATGTAAATGCTGCACGCATTGAACTCGTTATCGAAGATAATACTACTGACATTTTCAAAATTCATGATGATGATCACTGTACTTCATTAATTCGTCAGTTGAAAATCATGATTTAGAAAATATTTTAATAAAAATTTACGCATGAAGCCAACTTTTCTAATAATTACTTAAATGCATTGGTGATTGCTAAAGCAACATTTAAATACAATCAAGCAAACTTTTTTTACAATAGGATCTAACAAAAGTACACCTGAACAGCTTACAAGAATAGAGAATAAAAATTTCGTATCGGAGTATTCTTTGCTTAAATATGCAATGACAAGATAAATCTACAAATCCTTTAAAACAAAAGGTTTCCTTCATATCACATAAAAGGGGAAAGAGCCATCATGGTTATAATAATGAACTTGCTAAGGTTAACAATGATGTAAATATTTGTATACAAAAATCACGACTCGAGCACGCATTCTGTTTCAAACGACTGATGCCTTACCTTCTTGTATCATAGCATATCAAACTGACAACATTCAGTATTAGACATTAATGAAAAAAGGATAATCACACAGAATATAGTTTCCAGTGAAATTGCAATCAATTATCGAAATCATTATCGCATCAAAATCATAAGTACAAACGTGCTGTAATAATTAGAAGATTTTAGGAAATGCATATGAATTTCATCCTCTCGTAAATAACGACTATGAGAAATTAACAGCACAAAAGCAAATGACGTTAATGATCTACTAAGACAATATTTTTTTAAAATATGTAAAAACATCAACGACAAAATTATATTAGTATGAAACTGACATAAACAGATGTATGAGAAAAATATTCGATGAAAACGTCAGACTTATGAATGGAAATTAACTGATCGATATCCATTTAAATGGCAGTAAGTTTACAAAACAATCAGAAATAAGTAATGTTCTTCATACAATATGCGTGAATATTACTTTAAAATGAGAAATTTTCATTTAAAACTTAGTAGAATAGAAATAACTCTCACTAGAAGTTTTATCTAATAGTCATAATCCGCTAAAAATTATGTATTTAGCGCTGGTCTCAAGAATGATAAATTTTAAAACTGGAATTTACAATTATCACTGTATTACCCCCACTTAGGGAGTGATCTAGAAGATCTCTGACACAAACACACATACTAAAAATTAAAATAATAAAATGAGCCATTCGGAGAAAGAGATCCTATTCTCCTCATATTTAACTCGGCTTTGTAGGGAACTTGATACAATTTCCTGCTTCGTGATTCCGAATTCTGCCGCGGCAATGGATGGCGTGCTTTTGATGAGATCATTGCAATCATCGTAGAGTACTATCTTTTATCTATTCTGTAACTCAACAGTAAATTATCGAGCTCGTCTTACGCCTGAAAAAAATCAAGAACAAGCACTCCAATAGCCAAAAGAGGCGATGAAAAGTAATTTTAGAATCTATTTTCGGTGAATTGCCACTGAAGACGGCTGCTTTGTAGCTAAAATGCGCATATGGGGTTTCATAACCTTGTTGTGGGTATTGGAGGTATCTGAGATAAGTATTTTTAAGTTCTTGTTCTTGAATATTCTATAACTGCCAAAAGTCAATAAATAAACTACACTCGTAAGGGATGGACGCTCAATGTAGGTCAATATCAGTAGGACGGGAACATTAACGCCTGCGGACATTCAAACACGATACGAGATTTAAAGCTGCCAAGAGAGAAAGAGAGAGAATGGAGACAAAAGAGGCGAGGAGTGAGATGCGGAAGGAAAGAGGAGGCGTGTAGGAGGAGGAAAGGGGAGGGAGACTGATCCTGGAGGACAATGAACCCCGGAGGGAAACAGAAGCCTGCTGAACTCACGGGGAGAAGGAGGTCTGGGGGAGGCTGGATACGCAGCAGGAGGGAAGGAGGCAGAGGGAAGAAGGAGGGGGGAGAGGAGGCAGAGAGAAATGTAGACGGCGGTAAAGGGTTAAAAACCTCGTTTGAAACTATGGTCCCCATCTATGCATATGTTAAAATAAGGTGAGCGAGTGTTGCTGATTTACCCTCACCCCCTCCCCAATCCTAAGAGCTCCTTTCGAAAACGGACGCGAAAGGGACGACGGGAAAGGGTTAGCCGAGAAAAAAGGTAAGGGGATGAGGTGGGGGAGGGAGGCTAAAGATGAAACAGTCTCGGGCACGTAATAGACGTAACAAAACGTTACGAATCGGAAGATAAGGGTGAAGGTAGTTGCGTGCGTTAAAGTAGGTTTTTCCCACACAAAGGAGGTAAGAGGCGAGTTTCTTTCTTGCCGCGATTGACGAAGGGCGAGGGACGCGGAAATAAAGACCCTACGAAATAAAGGTAAGGAAGTGGGAGTGAGGCAGACCGCGGCCGTCGCGCCCAAGGAGCGGGTTGAGAAACTGGGTCTATAAAAATGGGTTATTCGGGAACCGCGGGACTCATGGGTGGTGTGGGTCATACACAGTGGCGCGTAGGGAGGGCCCGTATGCATAAGAAAGTGCCCTGGATTGACGGACCGGATAGGAGAGAGGTGCATGCAAATAGACGGGAGACCCCTCAGTGTCTTCGATGAGCAAACGGGTTTCCGTAAGGGTTTTTTACAAACACACACACACACACACACACACATACATATATATATATATATATATATATATATATATATATATATATATATATATATATATCACGGGATGAGGGAAGGGGGTTTCATCTGGGTGGTGAATGAGTAGGAGTGATGGGTTGGGTAGTACCCTGATGGGGTTAAGGGAGGTAAAGGACCCGACAAGAACAAACCCCGTGTGTTTTTCAACCCTTTTTACCCCCTCCGTCCCCGCAGGAGGAGGCAGAGGAACACAGCTACCGCTCTCCTCCCATCACCGCGAGGACTCCTCCAAATCATTTGCATAGGGAGAAGGTTTTTATAGTGTCGGAGGGGCATTTGTGTAGAGGGAGGCAGACAGAGAGAATGAGGAAAAAAGAAAGAGAATAATAAAATAGGGAAGGGTAAGGAAGGAAGGGGAGGAAAGGAATATATATAAAAAACAAGTGTGTAGTTCCCCGTGAGATATATAGAGAGAGAGGCTGAGTGCATGTGTTCCTAAAAAACGGATGCTTTAACCCTTTGGATCCTCCCCCCCCCCCCCACAACACCACTATATCCCCCCATACCCCTCTAACCCACACCACTTCCTACCAATTCATTTGCCTACAAACCTCTTTTTTTACTCTCGACTCAAAAGGGGACAACCTCGTCTCTTCACTCTCACTCTCGCACGCAGCCAGATCTGAGGATCGGGGACAGTACCAGTCGGACACCCTTCCGTGCGAGTACGTCTTCCTTCTCAGGCGCCTGCATCGTAAAGTTCAATCATTCGAGACTTTAGCAGCATTAACGTACGCCGAAGCAAAGTGGGATTCGGACGGAAATCTCCTTCGAAAGTCTGGTGAATCGCGTTGGGAAGGTGAGTGGACGGGTGTATCGGATGGGTAAAGATTTCGATTCGTACATCGATCGATAGGCTATCGAGGGAAAGATAGATAAGGGACGATATGTGTTTCAACGCACGTGTCGGATTTTTTTTAGTGCTTATGTGTGCGTGTGTGTGTTTACTGTGCTGTGTGGTGTATTGTTCCATCGCCCATCAGAATGTTCCTATTTTTTTTAAATAGCCGTGTCGCAGTCAAATTCCGTGAGGTTTTTGGTAAGCGAAGAATTTTGTTCGGTGATCGATCAAGCGTGTAATATAGGTCGGTGGCATCGCACCGGATCAATAATTCATGGCGTTGTTTGAGGGGAGATTTATGGAGCGAATACTCCACCCCGTCTTTCTCGTTTAAAGGATTCGCCTCTCGTGAATCTTTTTAACGAAGTGAACGAGATCCGTATCGCTATAAGCGAGGGAGAACGAGGGAACGGTTTTTAAATATCCTGTTGGATAGAGATAACAAATTGGAATTTATTCGTGTAGCGGTGGAAATACATAGTGTTTTACTAGTAGTAGTTGGTTACATAAATATTTGAAATCTTTTATTAGAGGAATTTGATGCATGGTTTTGTTAATTTTGAGTCGAGCAAATAATTCGTCATCTAAGGGCAAAATTATATTTTCATTAAATTTCCTACTTTATTTATTTTCTCAATGTTCTATTTTTCACTGTTCAATGACGCTAATTCTCATACGTAATTTTCAATATAATGACAAGTTTATTAAAACCAGTGTTCATACAACTTCAATGTCAGTATTTGATTCACTTAATTATCAGAAATACATTTAGCAAGCAAATATTACATGGAAATAAAAATTTCTTTTGATGTTATATTTGTCGATATGGATTTTTAATTTTTATTTGCTACAAAATTATTTTGTTTGCTGCATTGCCGTAAATAGACATGAAATTCAATAACTAAAATAATCGTTGACAAAATAGAAATATCTCGATACCAATCCGTAGCATAGGCGTATTTTCGTCTATAATTTTAATGATGATAATTTGGCAGAGGGATGGTTAACGTATATAGTTTCCTAGAGTCGTACGTTAGAATTTTGCCGAGAGTATGATCGTATGTGATCGTCATCGATTTATAATTAAAATATTCACATTTCATGAATGCATACATGCAAGGTAGAAGCGATCTTTACGAATCATTTAATCATGTTAAATCTAATCCTACTTTTCTTAAAAGCCTCTTTTGATATGGCTTATATTTTTTACGAGAATTTTTTGTTCATGTGATGACTGCATTCCTGATTGGGTTGTGTGAACCATTTATATCATTTATTGCCATTTGCCCAAAATGTCCTTAGTAACAAACTTCATGGAAATCCACTAAAAAGAAGGACGGACACGAACCGACTATAAAGCGTTCATTTTTGTACTTTATGTAAAGAACACCTAATAAATTACAGCGCTTTAGAGATTTCATTGCATGAATCTAATGCGTCACAACGTTGATTTAACTAGAAATGAATATGTAAAGGTAGAAACAATTTTCAGAATTTTGTTTTCAATGTCGCAGGTGTCTCTCGGGAGGAAATTAAGTAGCTTAGGATAAGAACCTTTGAGTTATAGAGAGAGAGAGGTAGGAAGGAACTTTCTACGAGTGAAAGAGACAGTTTTCGTGATGGAAAGGCACAAAAACATCAAGAAAGGTTTCCCTACCTCTGAATCCATGGAAGAAGTTGGATTTAGAGTGGGTGAGAGGGAAGGGAGGGGGAGATAGAACTTGATGCAAAGGGTAGCGAAAGGGGACGGAGAAATGGGCTTCTCAAAAGATGGAAAGAACGAGAAAGGAATGATGAGGGAGAAAGGTTTTTCTCATTTCGCTGACCTAAAAACTAATTACTCTTCAACAGAGTGCAGCAATTTTAAAAGATTTTTTACTAAAATATAAACCGACATGAATGTAAGAAAATATTTTTTACGTTTATTACTCATAAACGTAAGACAGCAATGGATTAGTTATACAAGCCGTGCTTTAATCGAGGAGTGAATTTTTAAAATAATTTCGGCAAGTATTTATTTATAAGTTATAAGCAAATGTATTTTTTGGATGGACTACACTACTTCGATTCGTAAAATTAATGGTATACAAGCCTCTTGGGTAGTCTATTTTCTGAAAAACACACGCTAACTTCTGTCTGTCACTAATTGCTCAAATTAAGGTACTTTCTTCTCACGTTACTCTCGACTTAAAGTATCCAAACAAAAACAAACAGAAAAACATGCACGCCTCTTTTCGGTTCATACATATATTTATCAAGAACATAGAATTGGGTTATAATTTGTTAAATTAAAAAGAAGTACACACAAAGCAGATTAAAATAACTTTTTGTTAATTATAAATAACAAACACAAAGTAATTTTAAACTGCGTTGCATGTTGTTGTGTTTCATTTAACAACGCCTAACCCAATACTATATTAACATGAAGTTCCACGAAGTCTCGGCTTCTTGAGTAAATTTTCTTATATTTATCATCTGGACCCACAAATGACATAACAAAACACAATCTAATATATCCTTAGCATATCATAAGTGATTTACTCAAGGCGAGCCTCTAAGTAGAAAAATCATAGATAAGATAAAAATAAAGTCCGAAATATAAAACAAACATTAAAGAGAAATTCGGGAAAAAGAGACGATTTCTTCGGCCCTCTCTTTGCGGTAGTGAGCAAAGAGAGGAGAAGGGAAGGAAGACAGAGGATGAGGACGAAGGAAGGAAGACAGAGGAGGAGGACGAAGGAAGGAAGACAGAGGAGGAGGACGAAGGAAGGAGGAGGGAGGAAGGAGGGAGGGAGGAAGAGAGAGGGGATGACTCGAACGAGAGGGAGCGTGAAGGGTGGGTTGGGGAGTGGGTGGCGTCGGGGAGGGCGGGGCTCCGTTTTCGGGATTGGGCTGAAAGGACAGGAAGAGAGTTTTAATAAGAGAGCTATTACTCTTCCACTTGGAAAAGCGGGATGAAAAAATACACGTGGAATAAAATGAGAATAAAACATAACTCATAATGGCGAATGGAGAGAAGGGATAATGTTACAGTAGTTTAGTAATAAAAATTAATAGTTTATGACATGTCTCTCTCTAATAAATTTGTTTCCTCACCTTTGATGGCTATTTGATAACCGTAGCTTGTCAATTTGATTTTAGCTCTATAATTTACTCTTGAAAAATTAATAGAAATTAAAATTCTAATCATCAATAGATTTCAAAATGGAAATCAGAAATGGGATATAAACGCGAATAGCTGCTTTGCCGCAATTTCTATTAGTTTGAATTCTTTCTCAACGAGTTACCGCTTCTCTCGGGTAGAACGTCTAACCACAGGTTTTAGATGGAACGAGAATTGTTCAGACCATTGTCCTCACTATTGTCTCCATGCATAAGTGGCGCCGTGGGAACAGGCGGAAGTAAAGAGAAGCAGAGAATATGGAATGAGGGTGGAGTATTATAGGAGGAGTGGGTTGTCACGTGACCGTGCGATCAATCAATCGGAGGGGAGCAGGAAAACCTAAACCAATCGTTCTCCCGTTTGGCTTCCGTTTTGCCGATACGGCGCTTCCCGAAAAACTCCGACGCGACATCTACCGATGTTGACTTCCTACGACCGCCCTCGCTCAATGAAAGCGCGACTGTTTGGACAAAATGGGTTTCCCGTGGCAGTCGCGCTCATTTATCTCCCAAAATGCGATCGGCACTTGTTCATCATACTCCATGAAGAACAATTCTCACCAAGAATGGCGAATTCTAGAAAATAGCATGCACTGGGAGAAGAGAAATTTAACAGGATACTGCATATTTGGTCCATTTATATCAAGAAAAAAGTATTTTATTATATATATATATATATATATATATATATATATATATATATATATATATATATATATATATATATTACCAAGTTGGCTGGCTGCTGGGAGTGTCGAAGAGACACGAAAAACACAAAAAAACACGGAAGCTAGATTAATTTGCAAAAACGCACTAAAGAATTAACTACTGCGGAAAAAATACAGTTAATATCATCAATATTGTATTGAGGTAAAAAAATAACTTATTAAGCGTAAAGGCCAGTCCGAGGAAATATTCTGACTGAATTTTCAAGTTTCTAAACAGGTTGAACACTGGTTTCAATGAAAGCCTGCGTCCCATGATGTTTAATAAAACTACTTACTAGCGATGAGAAATGTATACCAAAGAGAGCAATTTAAGAGTGTCAAACAAGCCAAGGCAATAATAAAATACGGCAAAAAGTCTCAAATCAAACACAATTCAAACAACGACAACAAACAAAAACCCCTAAATGAAGAAACACAAGGGGGGGAAGATATTGAGATTTTGGGACGAAAAGGACGACTTAACAATATCCGGAGGAAGAGATGTAAATACAAGGCGAAAGACGGAAAAAGTAAACACA
Organism: Tanypteryx hageni; assembly: GCA_028673005.1. Lineage (NCBI taxonomy): Eukaryota > Metazoa > Arthropoda > Insecta > Odonata > Petaluridae > Tanypteryx > Tanypteryx hageni. Next base: position 35,749,121 of record CM054115.1, read on the forward strand.
CATTCCGTTAAAAAGACGAAAAGATGAAAAGGAGAGGGACTAAATTTTATAAAAAAACTGACTTGGAGATAGTACGAGTGGGGCATTTCTCAGGCACAGAGTAGAAGAAGAAAATCTTCCTTTTCAAATAATACCAAAGAGAGAGAGAGACAGAGAGAAAAGGAGATAAAAAGGAGCCTTTAGAATCTCCATACTCAGTCTCGTCAGCGAAACAAGGTTTCGTGTTATTTATTTTTCGAATTCTGAGAAACTGAATATTTACGGATTCGGTGAACTCCCTCCTGCCGCACCTCCTCCTACCTGCCTTCCTTCCCTTTCCTCCTCTCTCTCTCTCTGTAAGCTTTCATTTGGAGATACTGTTGGAATACAGTAGCCGAGAATGGGGAGGAGAGAGAGGAGGAGGCATCTCCAAGAGGAAACAAATTGGGGGTAGGCATCAATTTCCTGATTTCTCCTTTCGAAATTCGACAAAAGGAAACAAGATAGCCCAGCCGTTCGAATTTCGAGGAGTATTTTTATCCCCCTTGCCAATTTTTCCAAATGGTATCACAATTTAAAAAAATCCCCGAATTTAAAGTACTAGGTGAGCGTGAGGTTATTCTTCCGCTAAACTTTTTATTCCAGAGTCTCGTTTACATTTACTACGGATTCTGTTCGTCAATTACCTGTCTACATCATATTCAATCGAATAGCATAAATTTTGAACCGTTATTCTTCCGTGATTGGATTCTCGCTGAAATGCTTATAAAAACCACTGTCGTTTCACCCTATTTCTCGAAATATGACTATTATTTTTCAATAACACCTATTTAAATATGAAATTCCGGAATGAGATTTTAAAAAATAAAAATTTATGTATTGCATTAGCCCGAAACTGTTTATGACCAAAATTATGTTTGAAAAATGAACCTTAGAATCAATGTTGTGGCATACGAGAATAAGCACAGATAGATAAAAACGGGTGGTTACTAGTTAAAAGAAATCTCTCAAGAAAAGATAAAGAAATTAACTAACAACTTCATTATCACATTATACCGATATAAGGATAAAAAATCAGGTCGCATGCGTATTCCCCTACAGAACTCGGAACAAATATATTTTCCTCGACATTTCGAACGCATCGTCGCTATCGTGAGTCGAAAGAGCGCAAATGTTTTAACGAGCCAAGGCATAATCGAGTCTTGCACAACATGTTTCACGTTGCGACGTCAACTTTTTCAGGACAATCGTAATCCCCACATAATCCCTCCGAGCGATACCATCGAATCATTCCCACCGCCATCTCACGTGGGAGAGGGGTTTTTGGGGGAAGATTGTAGTCTGCGTCATCAACCCCAATCTTGAGGGAGAAAGGGGGGAGACCTTACTGGGTGGAGGGTGGGTGGAACGAGAGGTCTCCGGAGGGGGGAGGCAATGGGCGTACCTCGGGGGCGGCAGAGAAAAAAGCGGGATGGTGCAGAGGGGAGAAAAGAGAGGATTTCGTCGGGGAGGGGGAGAGAAGATGACTGAAGGGATGGAAAGCGTCGCAATTATTATTAAAATGCGTTTCCATCGCTCGCCCTTGTAAGTGAAGCGACACCGGAGAAGCTAGGAGTGTGCTGCGTGCGTATATGTGTATTCAGGTTATGTTCTGGGCGTGGGATGGGGCGGGGTCGAAGAGTGGTTAGGCGCCGGTAATATCAAGAAATTGGCTTTGTTTCCACTCACCCCTCCCCCATTCTATCTCCTCCTTCCTGAAAAAATCTCACCCTCCTCTTATCCAGCCCCTCCCCCTAAAACGCACTCCAGGATACTCGCCTTCCCACGCGACACAGCAACGATCCCCCCCCCCCCCCCCCGCTTCCCCCCCCCTCCCCCGACCGCCCCAAAAATCCTAAGCTTCCCTCCCGCAGCCTGTGATGGCGACAGCTCATGGCGGGTCTTGCGGACCAAATTGGGTGCCTCTTTCACTGCGAGCGTGTTTCGGCGCGGGATGAGAATTTCCAAGAGGGTTGAGTGGGGTTGGAAGGAGGGACGGGGAAGGGAAGAGGAAACTCTAGCGCGTTGCTTGCGGAAGGGAATGGCATGTAATCATTGGAAGATGAGCGAGAGAGAGAGAAAGGCGATGCGTGGTTCGGTCGTAACTATGGCGACAAAACACCGATCCGGTATTCGAAAAAGAGAGAAAAACATTTGATGGACGACCCTAATAACTCACGCGGTCGTTTGTAAAATTGATTATTTCCCTTTTGAGTTAACGTTTCGGAGAGTATAAATCCAACTAACGCCTAAAAGAATTTGAGACAATGTGTCTACTGATCAAAAATTTCCTAAAAATCAATGCTTGAGGACCTTTTTGTAATTAATGCTTACAACGTATGAATAACGTTCTGAAAATGTCAGCTTCTAGCATAAGGCAAGATGTAAGAGCGAAAACATCCCATTTTTAATTAAATAATGATCTCTTTGTAGAAAATAAATGGAAATACGACTTTAACGAAAACGGAGTAATTAAAATAAATAGTATCGCATGGCTATGTGCTGTTTTGAGTTTTAAATCATTGCAGTTTCACTGAAAACTTCTGTTATAATCTCTCATGGCTAATACTAATTTTTCCGGGATGAGAGAAATTTCACGTATTTTTTAAATTTATTAAAAGTTTTTCCATTGAATTCGTTCCTAAAAATGCCCCTCTTAGCTATACAGCAAACTTTTACAGCTTCATTATCTATTTAAACATAAAAAATAGGAAACAATTTACTCAACACAGCAAGTGACCAGAGTTTGGATAAAGAGACCGATAGGCATTTATTACTCTAAAACATGAAGCCACGTTACGATCGGCATCAAAATTTCAAATAAAGCACACCTGCACACTCACAATTTTAGCAATAATTCGATCAAGAGACTCACTTTAGGAGACTAGCTTCTCCGGGCGTACACGGCCGACATTCCCAGAACAAGATGAATTCCCCATAAATAATAAAAAATACGGATAACAATAGCCATTTCATTTTGAAGGAAAATCCAAGCCCGCGGCAACGGGAAATAATGTTACAAAACCACGTTCATTTTATTGTCACAATACAATCGTTCCGAAGAAAGAGAAGAAAAATGTCGTTCTTCTCTTCTGCAAGAAAAACGTTCTTTCTCTCTCGCCCAAGAACGGTTGGAAACCGCAGCTGCGGACTGTCTCACGTCGATCTGAGGAAATCCATTGACGCAACTCGGAGAGATAAAGGGAGAGAGTCAGTTCCCCTAACCTCCTCCCCCACACGCTTCCCTTTCATACTGATCTGATATATCCATAGGATCGCACATGCTACGGATTCAACTCATGCCCAATCTAGTTTACGTTCCCTTTCCCTTCTTAGATCTTACTCAGCTCAAACCTTCCCTCTTCCTAAGAAATTTTACGATCGTCCATACAATATCGCACGAGAATTAAATTCAATCCCAACGACATTACGATATATATTACGCTCATTCCATTGAAAACAAAAACATAGCCTTAACGTATATTCCAATAAATTCCATCTCCTGGCGCTGATCACTCGCATAACGGCTGCCGCATCCTATTCCGTTATTAAAATATGCTAAATAATTATACACGATAATCAACGATGCATTGTTCTTAAGCTGTAGGATGTAGCCTTATTACGAGCTCGTTTATATTGAAATATAATCTTTTTTCCACAATATCCTAATTTGTTGCTGACATTAACACATACATCTTCTTAGCGAATGTATTGGTACAAGTTTTACCGCCATCATAACTCAAAACTACTCCGTTCCATCCCTTTCCCCATCGTAAAGTTTCCATTCAATTTTTCTGCCGAGCGCAAATATTGTACGTTCACGTGCTCTTCACATATCAAACCTGAATGGCTCTAGCCTTCCTCTATTCGGCAAAATGATCTGTCGCCCAATTCGCTCGTTCCCCTCACCATCCACCCGATACCCAGCTCCCTTTCCCCTCTACGGTGGCCCCCATCCCATACCGCCTCCCCCGCAATAACCCCTCATCTATCCCTTCGCAAAAATCCTCTCGTCCCCAGCCCCCGCCGTCCTCTCCGCTCTCCACCCCCCAATGCGAGAGCGTTTTAGGAGGGCGGAGGGAGGGTTCCAGAGAGGGAGGGAGACGGTGAGTGGTTGGGAATCGATGTTCCCGCGGCCTGGAGGGTGGGGTAAGGGAGTGGTGGGGGCGTAAGGAAAAAGAATATCTCCCCTCCCTCTCTCCGCCCCCTCCATCTCTGCTCTTCTCTGCACCCTGTGGTGACGCACACCTCGTGTCGCCGTGAGAGGGAAGGCAAAATGGCGGCGGGGATTAATCTTTGCGGAGGATGTGTGTGCCTCAATTCTGCGCTGACTTTGAGGTTGAAAGCAATCCGGAATTTCCGAAATCCGAGACTATGGGAGAAGCATGCTTACGATTTTGCCCATTCCGTTAAAATCTGATCAAGTTCGTATTATTTTCTATGGGCATGAAGATCCCATACAATCTTAAGCAATAGGCTGAGTTTCAAAATATTTATGGATTTACCTGCATTAAAAATTCGAATAAAAATATTAAGAATTTGTGTGGTTAACATTGCCTAATTTCTCTTCGATGAAAGTTGAATGAATGGTTAATAGAACTGAAATCCAATACATCACCAATATTTTATAATTACGATCAATGATAAAAATTGAAATTATTTTTGCAAATAAGCCGAAAAATACCATTGGCCGCTAAAGATCACAAATTCCATTTAATTGTAAATAATTGCCAACTTGATTAAAATAATTCTCGTATAAATCGTAGTTAATCAGAAATCCGAAACATAATCCACCGACTCTTGTAGGCCACCCGCGAAGCCTCTCAAATCTCGGCGAGGGAAATATTATCGTCTACATTGCAACTCCTGGCAAGCCCTTCACTTATGAAAAGGAATCGTCTTCTTCTTCTCCTCGGTGACCTTATCAGGAGTAGGGTATAAGCGAATCGGGCCACCAGGGTCGCCGTATCAGATTATTTTTTCGCCCCTCCGAAAATGTTAAAGGAGCGATTGAACCAAGAAGCAAAAAGATACGTTAGAACCCTCGGAAGAGATACGAAGGGACGTGGGGGAGTGGAGAAATGTCAGAGGTTCGATATTTCCCTGCCCAGATTTGCTTTGAAGCGAATAGACGATCAAACGCACCCGGAGCTGATTCGCGGAAGGGCTAGAGTTAAATCGTTTTAGGATTTAAAAATTTGCGAGTGCCTTAAAAAAAGAGAGGGACGCGGTAGTAAAGAATTAAAGAGATTTTACGCCGATCCCCTTAACGAGAGAGATGCAAATTAAATGGGATGTTTACATCCTCACGCATAAACTGCCGAGGGAAGGAAGGGGAACGAAATTTTTTCTCGAATCGAGGGACTGATGACGATTCTTTTTAACGAGGTATGCAAATGAAACTTGGAGTTTTAGGTCGTCACCAAAAGAGTCTCGTGGATTTATTAGGCGTAAGAAATCCCTATTAGACCGTGGTACGTTAGACATCCAAACAATGTCGACACCTAAGCTCAAATGATTTACAAGTTTTACGGTTTGTAACGGGAGAGTAACTGCTAATAAAAAAGGACAAAATACTATTAACAGAATGGAGATATTGTCCTGAAAATTGATTTCATGTTGGCACAAACTGATGTTATAATACTTTATTACGACAAATGATAAAAACTAAATAAATACATTTTATGACTTTCAGATAAAATAAAAATAAAATGGATTCAAAATGGTATAAATATCTCCATATTTCGTATTACAGTGGGTTCCGCTTAATCTGACCACGTTGGGTCACATTTAAATGAAACTTACTTAAACTAGTGGTGGAAAACTCCTTCAGCCAAAAAATATAGGAAAAACCCTATGCATTTCACCCACCAAATGGGCATCTTCAGGGGAGAACCTGACCTGGCAGTGAACAGGGTGGGTGAAATGCATAGGGTTTTTCCTATATTTTTTGGCTGAATGAGTTTTCCACCACTGAGTAATCGAAGCCAAAGTGTTCGAGCTAGCTACTACTTTACTTAAACTAGATCCTGTTTTGAAATTCTGCGTTTGATTACAATAACCTGCTGATAAGAATAACCAGTGATAATAGTAAGCGGCACCTGCTGTACTAGGTATTGCCAAATGTATTTTTGTCATTTGTTTGCATTTCTAAAAACACCAGTAAATTATCCGCTAAATTTACAGTTATTTAGTTTTCAAATCGCCTAAATTATCAAATTATGATGTCATTGAATAACGGTATTTCAACTTATACTGTAATTCAATTTAAAATAATTATAAAATCATAATTTTTACATAGAGTTAGTTTATTAAATTAAAAAATGTAAGATAATTTTTAAATTTAATTTTTATTAATGCTTTATTAACATTTATGAAATTAAAAATGAGCCAGTTAAAAAAGGAAGAAAAGTTTAATTGTGGTAACTTATCTGGAACAAAATACCGAGGGAAGTTAAAACCAGCTTCGTTTTCCAACTCCCGCAAAAAACTACATATTTTTAAATCGCACCCATCCCACCTTTCCAGTTGACCGGGACATGACAACTCGCTTCCGAGAGGGAGAGTTTTTCAAGATGGAGGTCAGACTGAAGAGTGCCGAGCGCAGCGCCGATCAATGGTGGGAAGAGCGGCGGAGGTGAGACACAACACACGGAACGAAAGTGCGGAAGAGGAGACGTGACCAGGGCGTGATTGATGAGACTACAAGGGAGCATCGCTAACCGCGTCGTCCGGAATGAAGAGGAGAAGAAGGGAGTCAGGGAATCACTGCATGCAAGTACGATTTAAAGACGGGGAAAGAGAGAGAGTGAGGGAAAGAGAAAGAGAGAAAGCGTGTGTACAGATTGAAACAATGACAGGAAGTTAAAAAGTGTGTTCGATGCTCATTAGGGGTCGGAAAATGAGATGAAAATTTTATTAGAACGAAGGAGATGTGGTATCTTCCTCACTCGCACGGACATACGTCTCATAACAACTTCATTAGAGACCACCTCTCCGGGGAAAAGAGCAATTACGCGACGGGTGGAGGAAACGCAAAGTTTCTACGCTCACAGCGTTGGACGGTATAACTTCGTTAATAGCCCAACAAATAAGTTAATTAAGCTACAGAAACTATAATATGAAGAGCATGCGAAGTTGTTCGATTTTTATAGATGACCACGGGAAATCGTTGAAGAACGGAATTGCTGATTCATCAGAATATTCTTATTAAATTTTAAGGGAATTTTAAAAAAACTGTCAAAATACATCCATGTTTGACTTGAAATTGACTTTTAGAAATTGAGTTATTGAACCTAGCACAGCTGCACTTGAATCTGTAACTTTTTCGACAGGAGAACATGAGTATCTATCAATTAATAAGTTTTTAAAATTCCATTTGATAAATGCTAATCGAAACCAAATTAAATTTAAAATTATTAATACAACTCAACGTACGGAAAAATATATTTAATACAGCCGACGAAAAGGCATCAAGTTTAAAGACTGGAATACTTACGTTTATTTAAATGAAAACGATATGGGGTAATAAGATTTTTAAAATTTTAATATATCTGATTTCTTGATTTTTACTACTGACAAAGATAACATTTATCGAATATTTAATGACGAAAATAAATCCAATTACACAGTTATCAAATCAAGCTTTGTTATAGAGTTGAAAATACTAAAAGAAGGCGAATACAGGGTTTACATTGAATTCAAACATTAATATTTTCGATGATCCGAGGTTAAATTGGACAAAAACTAAGTTCATTAATACGGATGAATTATTCTTTTTTTTTAAATAAAGTTTTCTAGAGAAATAACACCTTTCACTATCCCGAAATCCTTAACCTTTAAGATGGCGGACGCTAGCCATCGCGAATTTGTTTAAGGGGGTACGCATTGTCGGTAATCTGCAGACGTACGATTGCAAGAAGCTCAAAGAAAAGGCAAAACGTGTTCAAGTTCTGGGAGTCGTAGACTACGAAGACATAGAACCTCTTACAGCGCATGAAACCTTCCGCTGAAATCGAGAAGAGTATATATGTAGTGGGTAGGGGTGGCTGGCGCGATGCGGCAGGCAAGAATAGGGAATGGGATGATTAGGGAAGATGGATGCGGGGTGTAAGCCCATGGGGTTATAAGGACAGGGTGGAGAGAGGAGGGTGCGTATCAGGGGTGGTGGGGAGGCACGCCGAGGGATGAGACGAGAATAAGAGGGAAGCTGTGTGTCTGTGTGGAATGGTAGAGAATTTGAATTCCCAGTTAAGAGCTCGGAGGAAGAATGATGCCTTGAGGCGCACTTCAGTTATTGGACTCGGAGGAAGAATGAGGAGAGATAGTGGTCCATTCAGAGAACTGATGTTTGGTTCGAAGAGGGAGATTTTTTTCAGGAAGTAAGAGAAGAACCACTCGCAAGAATAATAAGGGTCGATACATTTATCGACGCGGATAAACATTGAAAATGATGACTTTCTTCCGTCATTCTACATCAATTTCGATAACGAATGCATGAGACTCGAACAGAATATGCACCAACATAAATGGAAGCAGTAACGGTAGAAATTAAACAAAATGTAAATTAATTGGAAAGAGATTCTTATAACTTGATCAACTATGATTGAGAATGAAGATATAGATATTTCTTTCGCAATATAGCCGAATGCCGATTGATGCTAAGACACCTTTCGTGAATTGGTTGAATTTGATGATTTTTGGAATGCAAAAGGTTTAAAGTTTATATACCAACAAAATAAAATAAATAAACATGTTGAACCGGATAATTCAAATTTTCTATTTAAAATGGCTTATTTTAAGACGCTATATCAAAAACCGGCTTATAAACCACTCAAAAATCGACTTAAATGCATCGTAAAAAATGTTTTTTGCCTGAAATAAATCTTATACTATAAATAATCGAATTTTACCTTTATTGTAGGATTATATTTCTCTTAGCGAGCACTTTTAACCGCGTGCAATCAGTTCCCTTAATCTCTTCCTTTAAAGTATAAAAATGCATGACAAATCTAGGTACAGAAATTACAGTTCGCCGACTTGAGAGAAAGAAAGAAAACACAATAAGTTTAGGAAAATTTCTCTAGAAAATTTCAAAATCAAATTTGTTTGTAACGACGCATTAGTATCCCACCTATGAGATTAAAATCAATTAAAAAGAATGCATTTCGCCAATTTGTATGTGTAATAAAATATAAATAAATTAAATGAACTCAAATAAGAATAGCAGAGTAATGTTTCAATCTTTATGCGAATGTCTGCTGGGAATGTTTTATCCGACAGAAATGCGACATTTTTAAATTCTCGTCTTCATTGGGGTCGACAACAATTTTAAAGCACTCCTTAAAGAAGAAAATGCTCGGATGTCCTACACAACAGCATAATTAAAGCTTTGTTCTATCACTCTCTCAAGTCAGATAATTGAAACTTCATCGAGAGAGAGAGAATGAGAATTCCGACTTTTTCGAATCACATCCCATCGTTATCTGGGACGTAACCTCGATTTTTTCACAAACGTTTCCCCGATTCGCTATCCTTTTTTTTACAACTCCAAATTATCACTTCTTTTTAAAAACATCACAACAGAGGTCTTGGTGCAATCTTCTCCTTCGCCAAGAGGGATACACGAGAGGCTTTAATTTTTTTATACCCAACTTCTTTTTTTCGAAGGAAAGGAAATGGGGTTATTAAAACCGCCAAGAGAGGAGAGAAAGAAAACGAGATTGCCTCCCGACTACCCTTTAATTATCGCCTCGCGCTGGCGTTGGTTTGTCGGAGTGTTGGCGAACCGAAACAAGAATTTGGATTCAGTAGGAGGAGCAAACGAAACGTTTCCGTTCCAAACGTTTTCCAAAAAGTCACGTGCTATCTTGAGGAGGGTTCAACGGGTTTGCGTGCGGCTTCTATAAAGAGTTCGGAGGGAAGATGGCGAAGGAAGCAGGAGTTTCGTCTTTTTTTGCCACAATTGCTGAGGAGCAACGCAGATATTAATAATACGTTGCAAAAGCGTTTATGTTTTTACATTGAGGCGCAACTGTCAATAGCGCGAGTTGCACAAAATTATAATTATCTGTAAGACTCGAGTTCTCAGTTTGATATAAAATTTTTTGCGCATTACTATATAGGTTGAAATATATCATACAGATAAAAATACTACAGAAAATTATGCTCCGAAATGTGAAATGAGTAAAGTCCGAAATGTGAAATGAGTAAAGCTGATATTACTACTACTCGCATACTTACAATTCATGAAAAAATACGTATTTGTTCCAATGCATCATATAAAATCAGTTTACAGAGTATTAAAAAAATTCAGGTATTCATAAAAAATAACATGGGCAAAAACAAGATGCGGATCGCTGTTGGAGGATCAAGCGGAGCACTGTGAAGTTTTTAGGGAGGGTGTGGTCGAACTATTGGGGGTGGGACGCGATGGAAGGGCGGCATATAAAGTTCTGTGGAAAGAAGAGGAAAAGGGGGTGGATATATGAATGGGAAGCGTAGGGGAGGCGCAAATAAACAGGAAACAATGCGGCGACCGGGCTTAAGGGAAGGGAAGGGAGGCAGGACGTAGTATGAGGTGGCTGCAGGATGCGGAAAACCAATATGGCCGAAAAGGGTCGGCAGACGATTGTTGTAATTGGACCAATAGGTCTGCGGCGGACAAACCAAGAAGGAAAGGAAGGGAGGGGTCAGCGGTATGGAGAGTGGAACGGGATGTGGGAGCGGAACAATCCATTTAACCCCCCCTCCCCTCCGTTCTTTTCGGTCCCCAAAGCCTTATGACCCACCCCTGCTTGCCCCTCCCTGGGCAAAGAGCGTGCACGAGTGCTGGTGGTGGTGGGGGGAGATTATTTTTGGGAGGGGCGGGCTAGCTCGTCTGCGGGAGGAGGGCAGTATGGAAGATCCCCGAAATGGCAGACGCTAAAACGGGTCCTACGGTTGTGTGCCCTTTCTTTTTCACGACGGAGAGAGAGACTGCAACGACTGCAACGCATTTTTTGCGAGTTTAGATCATAATTGAACGCAATATTCATAACTTCGAATTCATCTAATGGCCTAAACCGGTGTTTCTCAACCTTTTTTGAGCCGCTGACCCCTTACTAAGTCCAGCTATTTCTGCAGACCCCCTCCCGATGAAAAATGCATACATTTTCCATTCATTGTCTCGTTTTTCCACTTTTGAAATATTAATCATACCAGTGCGCGGGATCAAACAAGTTATAGATAAAAATAAACATCATGTCGTACTCAACTCGTGGACCCCCGAGAAACAACCCCCCGGTTGAGATACACTGGCCTAAACTATTCGGCTGAAATTTATCTAATGTTAAAATAGAAGCGATCTCATCTCGTGTAAGTTTTTTTTGCTCTTTTAATCCAAATAATTAAGATATTTCAATGAAAAATATCAGTACACTCTCAAGGTTAAATATTCATAAATTTAAGGATTTCTAAAGATCGTAACCAACTATATTTCAACATTGGTTCTTTAGAGGAAGTTTCTTTGATTCGATATTATTTTAAATGAGAGCTTAAAAACTGTCTTTTTTGGTCATAAAATAAGACGAATCTTAAAAAGGCACTGATTGCAAAAATTTTACATTCGTAACCTACAAATACAGTACTTTTTTCCTCGAAAGAACGATGAAAACTATCTTTTACTGAATTGATTCCACATAAAGAATTTAGAATCAAATAAGACTCATTCAGCAATAGGAAATATCCCTAAGAAATATTAAGCCAATTAACACAAAAAAGCCATCGATAGTTTGGATAACGAATATTGTATTTACTGACCAATATGTTTGCATTCAATTAAAACCTAGAAGTATATTATTCGTGATTTTTCATAGTATGATGAAATAATTTTCAACAGATCTTGAAAATTTCTAGGTTTCAGCTAAATATAATCTTAGTGAAGCACAATGAAGATTATGACACTTGTGACGAGGCCCATAGCTACATTCTAACTTTTGAAACGTTCACAACTATTTATGTTACAGGATTAAAATGAGAGAAAGTTTCTCAAAACACTTAAGTTGCATGCTTCGAAACAATACAAATCAAAGGGATTTACCAGTGATATATCTTTCTGAGCAGTAGTGCCACACAACGGAAGCGAATTAAATTACTCTCTGGAAAAGAACACGGTCTACCTAGGCCGCTCTACAAGTAGGTAGCAATGCTTAAAACAAAGAAAATGATAAAGCAGAGATGCACAAAGTGCGGCCCGCTGTCGATGTCCTTGCGGTTCGCAGAGGAGTTTACAACATAAGTATAATATTAAATAATTTTTTCACATAAATTTTAATTTGGTAATCTATACAATGACCCTTATTAAAGCGAACTAAATGCTGTAACACGGAAATAAAATTAACACAAATGAGGTAGAATAATTACTTCTTATAAAAGTGACGACAGGAAAGTTGCCGTAATTGTTATGAGGGTGTTTCGATAAGTGGCTCACAATTACGGAGACCTATACCCAAATCACACCCTTCTCCAGTGCGAAGCAGTTCATGACTGACGGTGTATTGAAGTCATGTTTAATATTGCTATTGATTTATTTTATCGAATACACGAGTTTTGTGCTTAATTTTTTCGTTTTTCCGTAACTTCTTTGATGTGGCATCTACAGATACAGTTCCGTCCCTTCAGCTTGAAAAAGTACTAGTAAACAACAGTTAATTATATATAACTTACAATCTACTTTACGCTTGGTGACTATTAAAGTGAATCCTACCATTACAATGTTTGTTAATTTTAAATTGTTTGACCATTATTATAGTGTAGCCCGCGGCTAAGTAAAAACCCTCAAGTGCGGTCCGCGGATGTAAAGAGTTTGTGCATCCCTGTGGCAAAGAAACCTAATTAAATACATAATTATATATAATATAAGTATAAGTGTTGTTGTAGCATGAGTTAGTTTCTTCAAGTTAGCGAAACGTCTTAATACCACAAAACTAAATTATTTAAATAATCACCTTCCAACGAGAATGATACTTTATAAATTGTTTTAAAACGTACTGTAAATAACACTAAGGCCTTATTCACTATGCGGTACGTAAGTGTATTCATTGGAAATAACTCAGATGCCCAGCAGCTGATTCGTGTAAGGGGTCAGCTTGCACCCCTGGCGGGGAGTAATATGGTGGGGTGAGGAAAAACCAGTTTCCCGTACGCCATTACCTACGCCGTCGAAAAAATAAAAAGACTAACGAGAAGCGCCCCTAACGGTGTTACCGGATTTGAATTTGAAAAACCGTTAAATTCATCTAATAGCCCCATATACGCTTTAGATTGCAAGGTTCACACAAAAAACGAGAAAAGCAATAAAACACGGTTTTCTCATTTATATGCAATGTTCAGCCTCAACCTACGCCATTCTCTCTTCTAAATCGGTTTCAACAGTCCTTTGAGCCATTCGAAAGAGTGCTTTCAAAGACGAACGGCACATTAGAAATGAGAAAAAATAAAAGTAAAAAAATCATATTAAAAACAAAAGGTATTCTTATCTTCTGATTCTTTTATTCCACTGAATGCGCTGTTATGAAAAACACGATCTCAGAATTTCAATGTAAAGAGAATAGTCGCAGCAGTGTCAACTCCACCGGAAGTAGGTATATGAAGAAAAGCATTTTCGTCGGCATAAATGTTTGGCGAGACTCCCTATTTTTCTAACAATCATATTGTTAGTCTTACTCATATCACAAAGTAACAATATTTTACTTCAACCATAGGCTTTTAATCATACGATAGGTTGTTAGTAAATTTACATAATAACAGTGCGCAATTTCGTGTTCCTGTTTAACTGATCCTAATGAGTAATATAAAAGCATTAATAATTAAATATCAAAACTTTAAATACAAACGTAACATCACCTTGTTTTATTTGACATAGATCCGTCGAAATCAAACCGACGTGTGGCGCGAGATTTTTGAACTCATTTAAGCGGAATACTGCATGCAAAGTTTCATTTAAGTGAATGACACGAGGCCTCTACCAAATCCATTGATGCCATTCGTCGCAGATGAAGTTTACTGTAACAATGACGCTATTCGAAAATATAATACCCCTCAGTGCTATGAAGTTATTGCCAACCAATTTTTACCAAAAATGCAACGGAATGCTGGACTCTCGATTTGTTCGTCGTTAACGATGCTGAACTAACGTTTAAAAATATCCTACTATGGTGCAGCGCAATTTCAGATTAAAAAACGAAAAAAAAACTTTTTTAAAGCAAAAAATTTGTTCGCCCCCAGAAAAGGAAGAGGAAAAGGGAAAGATCGCGTTAATTCTGGTTATGGAGAAGACGGATACACACACACAAACACGCTCAAGCACGCGAGGTAGAAAGAAGGACATAAACTCAGAGTGAAGAGCTTTCGTCGTCCAGAATCATTAAAAAGATCTACGCGGCAATCAATGCACGTTACGACGCCTTAAATCTTAAGTGAGGTGGGAAGGGAAACTTTTTTATGGTTCTCCTACGCAAATTAAAACGAACGGCACGGTCCTTTTAAGAATCGAATTACGGTCGGTAAAAATGCTGAAGAAGCCGAAAAATAGATAGAGAAAGAGAGAGAGAAAACATCTTTAAAAAAGTATCGTTCGGAATGACATTTTCTGCTTCGTCATCAGTTTAGTCGGGTTTGATGCCACGACGAATGAGAATCACGAAGAAGTAGATGCTACAGTTATAAAAAAGAAATTCTAGATGAAGAAATATCTGAGTTATTTTAATTTCTATTATCCAAAATAATAACTAGAATGTCTGATTTTTAGAAAAAAAAAACAAAATCGAAAAACTTAACGAAAGGCAATGTAATTTCAAAGATATTTAACCTACTTTCGTAATTTTGCACAGGGACTGTAACTGACCATCCTTTATCCCTCAATTCTGACATTTCCGGATAATTTTACGCCGCAAAGCATGTCTCACCAAATTTTTGCTGGTAGGACGCAAAAAATAATGCTAAAAAATGACCGCTTTCGCTTACTCTGTGAAATGCACGTTTCCGCTCGATCTACCAATTGATCCGCAAAGAGCGATGCAAAAACCGAAGGAGAGAAAGTGAGAGGGAGAAAGAGAGGAGTGCACTGAGGAGCCACGCGCGGCGTCTTCTCTCCTCCGCCTCCTCCTTTATCCTCCCCCTTCCCAATCTCCCAACCCCTCCCCGAAGGAGGCGGAATTGATGGTGGAGGAATCCTCAGATGGGGATTTTTCGTTTTCGGAGGGAGTGGCATGTGGCGAGAGGGAGTGAGCGGGAGGGGAGGGAGAGAGAGCAGGAGCGAAGTATTGATCACCGATGTCGGCACTAGGGGGAGGAGGGATGCGGGTGGTGGGAGGTTGGGTTGCAGGGGTGGGGTCCCCCTCCTTCTCGTGCGTGCGAGGGTATAGCGGGGAGGGCGGGGAGGTGGGTAGGGGGGAGAAGAGAGAGGAAGGAGATGGGTCGGGCGATTCCACGGTGGATGGAATCGGCGGTGCGTCATGGCCCAAGGGACGGATGAAGGGAGGTGGGGAGAGAGGGCGGCGGTTAGGTGTTTGTTGGGGCGGAGCTCCCACCCTAGAGGAGCGAGTGGGTGGAAGGGGCTGAAGCGGAGTGTCGATGGCGCGGGGAGAATTTCTCGAGGACCTTTCGAATGCTTAAGAATACGAGGGAGAAGCTAGAATTCTGAGCCGGAGGGAGGACTTTTTGAGGGAATTTGAAAGTATAGGAAGACGTGAGTAGGATTTTTAGGACAATACGAATGCTTAATGGAGAAAGGAAAGACTTGTGAGACGTAGGGCGCATTATTTTCGAGACAGCTCGAATGCTTAAGGAGTGGGAGAGGAGAATCATAAGACGAAGGAAGGATTTTAAAGACGCTTTCCATGCAAAAAGGGAGAGGAGTGAGACATGCAACGCCGAGTTTGGAAAACACTCGCGATGTTTAAAAAGACCACATCGTCGAGATAATTTTGGATATGCCGCGAAGATCAACTTGTAAAAAGCGAAAGACGAACGAACAGATCGCTCCGGGTGACGTGAAAAACTGATAGCGGCAAGGGCTTAAAAACAAAAGCACTTGCGGATACTAGTATTATTATCCACCTTACCTGAAGCAAAAAAAGGCAAAAAGCACGAAATGTCGACAAATATTTTTTATATTGGGAACATTTTTCCTGATCGTCGTTACTAAGTGTCTCGTCGATATAGAAGTCTTATATTCCAATGTTTCAAAGCAATACAATCCCAAATTACAACCAGCGAATCCGTAAAGCTTGCAAATTTTAATGAAAGTCGACATGAAATAACTTTTGTTTCGATTGTAATCCCGCGTTTAATTGAAATCACATGCGTCACGATATAAAGACTCGTATAATGCACGCTGATTATAGCGGCCGTTAAATTAAAAAATAAATACAGCGACATGATTCTGCGCAAACTATTATTTCCGAAGCACAGTCCCTGCAATCCTGTTGAGGATAAAGCGAGACATGTATGAAGTGACGATGCGCAAACGCAGGAAACCACCATAATAAAATTTCCAAGGTGGTCTTTTGCATATTAGCTGAACTTGGATATAGGTACCTATAAAACACGTACAATGGGCCACTACTTCACTACTTGGTTGTGATTTAGACCTCTTTTCCATCCTTGGCTTTTGTTCGCGCTAATAATTTTGAGATACACCGAATTTCTTTTAGTGAAATAAATTATATTTTGGGTCACGAACTCCATTTTAATGAATTTTTTAGACGACTCGACAAAAAGTAAATTTTTTCCTGAAATGAACCGAATAAAAATAAAACACGTTATATTTTCTGGAAATCCAACGCAATAAGTGAAATTTAAAATCTCACAATACCATAAAAACATCAACCTTAGTTAGTGAAAGGAAAAAGCACAAATCAACTTTATGCTCACGTATCCGTACAAAAAACATCGATGAAAGAACAGCGAAAGGTATAGAACATGCAGCGTACATATTGGGGGAGTTTGGGAACTCTTGAAAAGAACCCCACCCCACAACGAGAAAAATAGAGAGCCAGAGAGCCAGAGAGAGAGAGAGAGAGAAGAGTGAGATTCTGTAAAGGCTGGAGGAAATGGAAGAGGACGAGAATAAAGGGGAGTGGCTGGAGCGAGGGTGAGTTTAGAGATCGCATAGTGGTGTATTCGTAAGAGAGAGAGAGAGAGAGAGAGAGAGAGAGAGAGAGAGAGAGAGAGAGAGAGAGAGAGAGAGAGAGATATGTGTGGAATGAGGTGGAAACCTAGGGTTCGCATGGGTATAAGGGAGGGGATGACTATAGTCTCGATGGAGAGAAGGGGGATATAGACTGGGGAGAAGGAGTGGTTCTGGAGCGAGAGTGAGAGGAATAGGGAGAGGGAAGGACGAAGCGTGCGAGGGTGGGACGCAGGGTTGAAGAAGGAGTAAGGTTTGGCGTTGGCGCAGACAGTCATTTTTTCCATCTCCCCAACCAGAATGTGGACGTTGAATCCGCCATTCCTGATCTTGCAAGAGAGAGAGAGAGAGCGGAGGAACACCCTGCGAGCTCTCTACGCAGTTCTCCCCCCTCTCTATAAGTCGAGTGGGAAGAAATAAAGGAGGGAATTTCGAAGTGGAGGGGAAGCTGCGTGGGTGGAGACGGACTAGGAGAAGTGAGGGGGTGGAGAGAGGAGTGGGGTGGGATGAGATGGCTTTGAGGAGTGTGCGTGTGTGCGGAGGGAGGGAGAGGTTTTTCGGAGAGCGGTAGGAAATTGCAAGGAAGACGAAGAGATGGAAATAAAGGTGAGAGGGAGGAGGGGTTGATATCGGGGGAAAGGAAAAGGCGGGCATGACGCGGGAAGTGAAAATAAAAATGATGTGATGAATAGGGGAGGCAGGATGGCGGAAAAGGACGCGGAAAAAGAGATGGGCGAAAAGAAGGGAAATGATGAAAAAGGGAAGATTGAAAAATTATAATGCGAAGAGGGAGAGAAATGAGAGCGGTGGATTTAATAGAAGAAGTGAGTTTAACATATCGCGGTTAAAAATTACGAAAAGCTTACGAAATAACAAAAGTAATGAGAGCGATAAATGAGAATAAATGTAAAATATGAAAGCGTGCGAAATAATGAAATAGAAGGTAAATATATTTGGAGGTAAGAAGTAATAAATTGTCGAAAGAGACTAAAAAAAGTCGGTTTAAATGTACACGTGTTTGTATACCTCGTGTACGCGTTGTATAATGTTTTACGATGCCTATTCATAGAAACAGTATTGACGATATCGGTTAATTAAAGTCTTCAGGATAAAATATATCTAGTAGAATGATGCATAGTGATTCGATTATATCTTCATGGAAAAATCATTAAAAAGTAAGGTACACATGATCGGATTCAGATCTCAATAGTGATACAAAAAATAGCAACTTCGCTCTAGTTTTGTAAATATTTCTGCAGCGCGCATCTGATGTATTTTTCACAAAAAAAGAAAATACGTCAGTTCCATTTCATTGCAGCGTGCTTTTACTCTAGCTGGGTATTATTTCCTCTAACGGAAGAAGCTGTAGGCACGTAAACTATACTACTGTGTAGGATGTGATGAGGTAACATTATTTCGTTAAATGAAATGTCTAAGTACTAAACTATAAAAAGAATTTGAAAATAAATTAAACCACGTTGAACTGACCAGATCTACAGTGGAGTGCATTATGAACGCTCGCTATTATGCATATCTGTTTATAGTAACGTTTAAATAAAAGGTGAAACAAATGATTTTTATGTCAAGCAAATATTCCAGAATTTTTATGAACGACTGAAAGTGGCATCTGTTATTGATTAATCGAAGTAGATGTAAAATTGTTTTTTATCTGCTAAATATTTTCATTAATTCAGTAATGCATTAATAAAGCTCAAGGGAAATAATAGTTTAAGTATATTTTTTGCAATCAATGTGCATAATTAGTTGAGTATTATACTACATGGTACATAATAATAGCACATAAGTGCTACTTATTGTCACAATACTCTTCATAAGATGATAAAGATGAGTTGTTTAATAGGATGTCACACAGAGTACAACATAATTCAACGAATTAATCTAATTAAAACCCAAACATTCTCATAAAAACTTGAAATGTGAGTTATTCAAAAAAGTCTGTTGCAATTTCATTTTCATTGAAATGATATATTTTTTTGTGAATGAGAGTTATTTAAAGTATTTTTCAGTAAAAATTAATTCTTTTTCAGGGAAAAAATTTTTCGAGGAACATTTTCTCGAAGAAGAAGACAGCATATCACACAAGGCTATACTTAGGACAATGGTTTCTGGAGGTTGCAAATGTAAGTTTTTATATTAGGAAGAAACGCTTTGAATATGATAATTATGTAACTTTCATATTTTCCCCAATAAAATAGCGAAAAAAAGTTTTAAACGATCTACGATAGTAACGGCGTCAATTTAATATAAAATAAACTTTATGTAAGGATGTATCATAACAATATTTAATGAACTAATCGTGTCTAATAATATGAAGCAATGGTAAGATTTCTACTGTGAATAAATTATAAAAAACACATCAGTACAATAAGAATATAGGATAATGAAAGCATTATAAAAATATTACCTAACTAATAATATTATAATAATAATTAAGATGAATATCATAAATTATGCATATTTTTCCTAATGGAAAAGCAAAAAGTTTAGTTATTTTCGTAAATAACAATACATAACTTTGTTCACGTCTTCCCTCAGTAAAAAAAATAAATAACAGCAGAGGAAAATAGCTAAAAGTAATGGGCAATTTTGCTTGTCCTTGCTTGAAATTGAGAATAATACAATTCTCCTAAATCATCGAATCTTACCTCTCCTTTAAACTCCCCCCACAACCAACTCTCACTCCTCCCCCACAAAAAAGAACATCTAAGCAAAAGGAAAACACGACTCCGCTACTTCTCATCAACACAAAAAAGGAAAATGCGCAATAAGAATCGCCACGGAAATGCCAATTTATCCGATCCTCCTCGATTAACCGTCTCCCACCCTCTGGCGCTCACTCCTTTTGTGTCCCACCTCCGCCAGTTTCCATTCCCAAACGCTCTCTCTCTCTCTCTCTCCCCAATCCAAACCCCTTAGCTCATCCGGATTTAATTTTCTCACTCTGGAAGACGTTAGGGATGGGGGCGAAAAGGAAAGGGGAAGTTTTCGATGGTATAACAAGACTGATTGTAGACTCTAAAAAAGACCAAACAATGCATAAAGCGAAACAGAGAGGAGGTATTCGAGTGTCAGGAAACCAGAGATTAAAAGAAAGAAAGATAAAGAAGAAGAGAATGAGGGATGTACGAGTTTACCTGTGAAAATGAATTACAGCCGCAGGAATACAAAGAGTGTAGGCGGATAATGTAAGAAATCGTGGAATATAGCAGATGCAAAAGGAGATGATAAAAAACGAGAAGCACTAATATGGAGAAACAACACCGAATTGAAAGAAAACTAAAAATGAACAGCGAAATCTAGCGAGGAAATCGTAATTTTGCGATGCCGCCATTGTAAACACTTTAATGCATAATTCAAAAATAAATTTTATACAACTTGGTAAAATTCTACCATACAAATTGTAAAAAAATATTTTTCTACCGTATAAAATATTTTTTGAAATTGTGCATTAAATTATTTTAAAAATGGATAATATGACGCGGATCACACCGGTGAGAACAAATTAGAGAATAATTAGAGGATATTATACAGAATTTACGATACATAAAAGATAAACGTTGAGATGTTGTTTGCATTGAAAATGTAATGGCCAAATTTTGTTGGAAAAATTAAAAGAGAAAAATGGAGATGGAGGGTAAAACAGGTGAAGGACCTAAAGGAATAAGATCTCAAGAGGGAGGATACGGAGAAAAGTAGAGAAAACATGGAAAAAAGGTTTTCAGTTTTTCTGAAACTTTTTAGACGAACGTTTCCTTAAGTTGGAGTCGGAATACATGAAGGAATGACGAAAATTCTAAGTGAAAGAATACAATGCGAAAACATTTAATTTAGAGGAAATTGCAAGTCCTATGGCCACCTTAATTATTCGAGAGATTAATCCACTTCCCGCTACTACTAGGATACCTGGAGCTGAATGTGGCTTTGGAGTTGAATAAAAAGTTGGAAAAAGAATATGAAGGACGACTCTTTCCGAAACTTTGGAAATTAATCTGGCAATAACAAAAGGGATGGGAGAGGCAGAGAAGTTCCTTTACCTGCCACCAGATGGTAGTGGCGTGAGGCTTCGCTTCGTAAAAATATCCCTCTCTCCACCATTCTTTTCTGTCTCTCCCTACAAGGGAATGATATAAAGAGAAGTAAGATAATATGAATGAAGGAGGAATAAAGGAATA
Organism: Tanypteryx hageni; assembly: GCA_028673005.1. Lineage (NCBI taxonomy): Eukaryota > Metazoa > Arthropoda > Insecta > Odonata > Petaluridae > Tanypteryx > Tanypteryx hageni. The sequence continues at coordinate 35,770,502 of CM054115.1, forward strand.
AATCGATCGACATAGTGAGAAACCCTACAGAATCTAAATAACCCTGGATAAATACAATCACTACTATATTACAATTTTAATAGTATATTTGCCATAATGAACGTTAAATAGTTAATAAAAATTGAGACCATCAATTGCTGCAATTGTATATATTACTTGAAATCAGCTGAAATAAAATTGAAAATCTCATTTTTCTTTGAATTTGGCTTTAAAAGCCTTTACCTTTGGTTAATTTTCGACCACATTAACACATGGATCAAAGATCAAAATCCTGCATTAATTAAGATCCGTCATTAAGATATAATAATAACTGCCCAATACAGATATCGATATCTCAAGTACAAGATAATATGTCCATAAACATCAAAGAAAGCAATTCAATCAAGCCAAACAGAGCATCCATACATTGCCACGGGCATAGATTACTATTCCAAAGTCAATCCGCTTTCTCGCTCTAAAATGTATGAAAGAAAGTGAGCTTCACAATTGCCACCCTGAGAATACGGAGATGTAAAATGGAGTGAGAAGGAAAGGAAGAGAATTCGACGGCAGGAGGGTGCGAAAGTGGGAGGTTGTAAGGGGTTAAGAACATGGGTTTGGGAAGGGGTGGGAAAGGAATATCAGAAGAGGGAAACTTGCTTCAGGAGGCGGGGGAGAAGGCGGAGGAGGATGGCGTGGGATTACGATGCCTCTCCTTTGGGGCGAATGGTTGAAGGCTAATTTTGGGTCAATTAATTTCTCACCCGAATATTTTTTCCCGATTTTTTTACGCCACCACCTCCCCCTCTCTTCTTCCAATCCCTTTCGCCTCTTCCTCCCCGAGTCGAATAAAGACAAAACCGAAAAGTAAAAAAAAAATAAGTTAAAAAACAGGAGACTCTTCTCATCTCCCTTCCTGTCCGTTTTTCCCCATGACGGGAGCAGGTGTTCCATTATCCATCTACTTCATTTAACTCTTTTTACTCCTCTTTCTCCTCTCTTCGTGCCGATCTCTCATCATCCACCCTCCATCTCCTCCTTATTCCTCGCAGCATCTTTTAATTGCCTTCTTCCTACTTTACTCGCTCTCCACTGACAATTTTGAGGATGTGAGAATTTAATGACTTAAGAGGATGATATTCTGCAGCGCTTAAGGCGCTTAAAAGAAATAAATATTCTGGCACTTAAAATTACGCTCGCTGTAACCTCCACCCTACTCGCAAATAATATTTACGACCCAAAAGTAAGCTTGTTTTCTGCAATATGCATCATGGTTCAATAAAAAATATTTTACTGGAAAAACTGAATTTATAACGCATGTTTAGATCCTAATAGATATAAAATAATGTATAAAATTTCTGATCTTCGTTAAGATTTCTTGTAACATGTATGCTATTTGCTTTATGTTACTCATTTTTTGACGTGCGGCAGTAATTACCGTAAGATGAAAACATGATACATAATTTACACTAATAATTCCGTCATTAAATGTCACAAATCCAAAAATTAATATCCATTTTTAATCCATAAGAAATTTAAAACGACATTATTGAAAATCTTTAATTGGGTTCATTTCTACCGAAGAAATTTCAAGCGTTTAACTTCAAATTTACGAGTAGAAAAATCGATGGCGAGTGCTTTATAAATACGAAGTTATTAAAATGGTACAATTAATGAGTTTTCGCGCGAGATGATCAAATCCTTAATTTAAATGTCTGGTGCATCATTCTGTAAGAGTTACGAGTGTCTTTCGTTCTGCGACATCGCACGGGCATTGAAATAACTTCATGTCATGTAAGCACGACTAATTAAACTAAAAGATCGTTATTTTTTACGTGTTTTTTTCTGGATCACACAGGTTAAATGAACAATAAATCGATTGCACAGATTAAATACTATGCATCGAGCTAGAGAAAAGTGACTCGTTAAATGGTTCGATGCAATGAATAGGGAGGCGCAAATATAATAACACAATGAGGCACTTAATTGATGAATACAATACGTGTGACTAGCAGTGATCCTCGCAAATTTGATGGCACAGCATATTGGTATTATTTAAATTGTTTGACATATTAAAAAAATGTAATAACTTAAGTCAGAGCGTAATACACAAATTGCCGACAACCTGGGCTCCTTGTTAAACAGATAAAATGTATTTTCTATGCAATAAACATTTTAAAATAATAATCTCAGAATTATGGAATATAACGAAAAAGAACTCTCGGCATCTATATGTTACAAAGAAATATAACAAAAGGATTTTAATTCATGTTGAAAGTAAACGATTTTCTTTCTAATTTGGCGTAGTGAAAAATACAAAAAACAATATACTTAAATGATGGATAAAATTGCAAATTTTGTCATGCATATGAATTTTTCCTATTTCAGATTGGATAGTAGAAATATATTTGCTGCTAAAAAGGAGGAAAAACACCAACCTCTCAAACTGGCAGACTGGGAACCAAAAGTTCAACATTTTATTTGTTGTAAAGTGAGTGATTTAGGTAAAAATTAAATGTCACTAATTGTTAATAAAAATTAGGTTGGTATAGTAAAAATATTTATATTTGACTCAAATAAATTGTAAATTTATTGAAATGATTCATTAGAATTTTCTGTTTCACCATTATCTTAGAATAAGAAATGTCTTTATTTATTAAAGCCCAATGTTTTGAGCAACTTAACCTGTTTCGTTTCAATATGATTATCATTCCCTCAAAATAAATGAAATGAAATAATGTAATCCGACGTCAATACAAGCTCTCTCTCCATTCATCCTTGCCTATAATAATGGCTCCATGATTAAAAATAATTTTAAATGGTGATGAAGACAATTTCGAAAGAAGTACTTATAAAGACGGTATCTAATATTTCCTATTTTAAAATGATTTCATTTAGCATACCGCAACTAACACGAAATCTAGGAGAGCGCTATTGTGCAAGCATTTATGAACACCTATCAAGAAGAAAATGGGACCAGAGTTGGCGCATGGCGCCAAAGACCGGGATGATAAAAATCCCTTTCCCAATAACAAGAGTGACCTGTAAATATTTAGGAATTACTCATTAAAATCTATGTATACAATAAACTTATTGTTTAATGAGTATAAACGCGAAACCATTAAAAGCTATTTACGGATCCAATAATTTATACCATTTCCTTGAACCCTAAAATGATGGTGCTAAAGCAGCTATTAGGTTAAAACCTAAATAGCATCTGGTTGTTCATATCTAATTATAGACAAAATAAATATGAGAAAGAATATAATGAATTAAATTCACATATACTAATTAAAATTCTATATCTTGTTTCATGTTTGAAAAAAATTTCGTAACTTAAAAAATAATACCCTTCATCCCTATTATAATAAAGACAATCTCGTCATGTCATCCTGTCTCAAATTTTATTAATAAATGCGAATAACTCAGAGACAGTTAGATTACATTAAATATCTCGCTAGATGCTCGCTGCGTCCACTTGCAGGTTTTAAATTGGTCGTCCATAATAAGGGTACGGTTTCCATTCCAGAAGAGCTTATTTCCCCTAATTGATTAACATGAATAGGAACGTAGGATACTTTTAGTTTTAATTTAAAAATAGTTAGAATTGAGATACAAGCTCGTATAAAAACATCTAACGACTCATAAACATTGGAAGCACCTTATCAAATGATGCTAGACATGAAAAATCTAAAAAACGTATGTGGAAAAAATGAACTTTTAAGAGAAAGGTTCAACAAATTAAGTTATTGTATATTTAATATAAATTATTTTATCTTGAAAATTTCGCCAAATAACATACCCATATTATTGACGCGGTTAAACCATAAGTGTATGTGCTCCAAAGTAATTCACACTTCGACAGACAGGAAGTATAAATTCCAAAAAAGATTCCGCTAAACTTTGAATACGGAAACCACACACACTGCGATACAACGGTAAAGAAGTTGGTTAGATGTTATCCGATCTACTTCGAATGTAGATGTTAAAACACCTTTAGTTGAATTTACAAACTTCAAGTCGCTGTTGCATCAGTATAATACAATTGCAGGGAATCGCTACCATCGTCATTCATTTTATCATATAGGACGCCTTTAACCTTCCTCTAAATAATAATGAGAGAACAAAACTAAGCTGTGGAAACCTATAAATCTTATGTTACCTGAATAATATGCATGCATCAGAAGTTACAGTTAGAATTGCAATATTCTAAGAGTTAACTTATTTCGAAATTAAATTTATGTACCTGTTAATTCGGTTTACTATATTAGCAAAAGGCGGTGTGTATGTGTGTGTGTAGGCAGCATTTCTCGAAAACCAAGAAACTTAGAGACTTTAAACTTGGTACACTTACCAATGGGAGCATGTGGATGTGCACCTCGGGGCCAGAATTTTTAGCCTCCTTTCCAGAATGGAAATAGGCTTATAGGTTTGTCGTTGTGTATGTCTGTTCGTCCGTCTGTCTCTCCTCTCCTATTAACTTTTGAATCAATAGACCGATTTTCATAAAGCTTGCTACATGGGCCGAGCTCCCGAGAAAAGTTTTTGTTGCGAAGATTGAAGTCCCGGGTTCGATTCCAGGAACTATCCATTTGATTTACATGGGAAATCTGAAATCCATTGTGTAGGGTAATTTTCTCTTGCACATTAAAATATCTTAGAATTGTAATATCGGAACGAGTTTTGTACCATTCTCTGAAAAAAGGAATGAAGATTCTAACTTTTATCGTAGAATTTTGCTTATCGATCGTATTTCTTAGAATTTCGCGTAAATACTGGCAATTTTGGAGTTTTTATCACTCATTACAAGAGTTTTGCAGTAGCAACAACTATTGTTGGACTCAGATTTGGTATATTCTAATATGTACATGCGTTATTTTTGCCTCACAAATACGCGTGATCAATTTAATATTCCGTTCGAATGTATTTGTAGTAATTATGAAATTTGGGAACACAAAGAGCTACATATCCACGATGACTTCAAAGCTATTAAAGCCAATTTAAGTATTAAATAAATGATTTAATGGAAAGTAGGCATCATAAGTTCTGTTTGGATCATCTTGTTATTTTTGCGAGGAGGGGGGAAGTGGAGGGGGATGCCACTTCCTATAAGATAGCAAATAAAAATCGATTTTCCGACTTATAGGCTTACTCTTTTGCAAATTAAAATTAGAAAGAATTGGCCTACGATCTTCGGACCTGGACCGTTTTAAAGGCAAATAAATAATGTTTCTTATTCTTATCCTCACATTTTGCCTACGATACAAAATCGCTCAAGTTCTGTTTAAATCACATTTATTTGAAAATTTTAAGCTTATAACGATATGTTGCCTTGCCGACCGCGTCATTGTCAAACTACGAGACTGCATTGTCGCCTTAACCCTTAAGGCCGATTCACACTATACGTAACGTCTCCGTTTCGACACGGACCGTCTTCGAAACGTCAATAATTACTTCGGTGTGTTTAGATGGACGAAGACGTGACGTTAACGGAACGTATAGTGCGAACAACTCCATCTAAATACACAGAAGGAATTTTTGACGTTTCGAAGACGGTCCGTGTCGAAACGGAGACGTTACGTATAGTGTGAATCGGCCTTTATACTATATACCTAAGGAATGCGCGCTTGTATTATTTAATACGAGAGAGGACAGAGAAGACGAAAGAAGGAAGAGAGACGGAGAGGGAGCGTGAGACAAAATTAAATGTTCCATAAATTAAAAATAATTTTCGGCGTATGAGAATTTTATAGCGTAATGTATTTCTTTGTCGTACAATTTCTATTCGCCCAAAACTATTTTTACGCTCTGGAACACTCAATTATAAGAATTTTATATTTATTACTTTCTTTTTAGTGCATTTAAAAGTTGGTTTCGTTAACAAGATGATCCAAACGTAACTTATGATGCCTACTTTCGACGTAATAATTTTAAATTAGATGTGGTGTAGCAATTATTTATATTAGCTTTAATAGCATTAAAATCATCGCGGATGAATTGCTTTTTGTATTTCTAAATTTCACACTTTTGTATTATAAAATATTACAAATACATTCGAACGGAAAACTAAATAAATCACGCGTATTTTTGTGGCAAAAATAACGTGTATTTACATACTAGACTATACCGAATCCGAGTCCAACAATAGACGTTGCAATTGCGACACTCTAGTAATGAGTAATAAAACTGCAAAAAACGCCGGTATTCACGCAAATTTTGAAGAAATGGAATCGATAAAGAATATTTTGCGATTAAAATTAGAATCTCCATTCCTTTCCTCAGAGAAAAGTATAAATCCCGCTCCGACATTATAATTCTAAGATATTTTAAAGCGCGAGAGAAAATCACCCTGCGCGATGATGTTCAGATTTCCCATGGAGGTAAATCAAATGAGAATTTCCTGGAATCGAACCGGGGACTTTCAATCATTGCAACAAAATCTATCCTTGGGAGCTCGGCCCCAGTAGCAAGAGATTTTCACCAAGTGTCATGAAAATCGGTCTATTGGTTCAAAAGTTCATAAGGGGGACAGACAGACAGACGGACAGACACAACGACGAAACTAGAAGCATATTTTCATTCCTAAAAGTAGGCTAAAAACGAAAAGAAAAGTTAATTAATAGCCGGTGATAAAGCATCCTAGGTATCAGCTGTATGCTGACGTGCCTCAAAGATTTATAAACTTTGAGCATAGAGACACCCACGAAAATTACTAATCGGCATATTAATATAACGTACTTCATTGACATCTTTTCAATACTTCTACACTATCCATCCTGCCATTCTTCCATTCGATCTCGGTTTAATACGTTTGATCGAAACCCGTCCTGTCCAAATTCGAATCGCTTTTCGGTTGAAATTACTTTACAGCTGAATTTATAACTCTTCGATTTTTAACCAGAAAATCCAAATTTAATAAACTCATCCGCGGTTTTTACCACCTCAAATTACTAAAAAAACATTCCGTCTCATGTTTCCGGAACCATCACGGATAAACAACCCCCTCTAGTGAAACCGACCCCTCCGGTTAGAACGGAAAGGTGAGGTACTGGATGCGGTAAAAGGTCACGAACCTCCTACATCTACCTCCACTCTTTGCCGTCCCACTCTCCTATTTCCCTTCCTAACACACTCGGATCACCCATCTATCCTTAATATACATCCCACATTCCCTATTCCGCTCTCACCCCATCTGCCCTCCCCATTCCATTCCTATTCCTAGAACCTTAACTCAAGCGGAGAAGGAAAGATATAGAGGGAGGGAGAAAACAAAGGCGAGGAGAGAAGGGAAGGGAATGGATAGGGAAAAAACAAAAAGAACGGAATCCACTCAACCGAGCAACCTACTGAAACAAAACGAAAAACTTCGGTCGAACGAAGAGGGATAAAAAAAGAAATGAAAACGTAGGCGGAACAAAAAGTATGCACAAAATCGGTAGGCATTGTGAGGTTGCATGGGGGAAGAGGATGGAATACATGCATTCAAGTAGAGGATAGCGTTTGATGAGATGTGGAGAGAGAGATAGAAGAAAGACGGAGAGGAAATATGGAAGGAGGGGAGAATAAAAAGGTAGAAGTGGAGGAGAAGAAAAATAAAAGAGCGGGAGGATGGCCGTTGGAAGGATGAAAAGATAGGAGGGTGGATGGATTGGAAGGAGCAGGAGGTGAACGGGGGATATGGGAAGAATCATTATCTCTAGATCCAGATCGCTGGAGAACTCGCCGGCCAGCTGATGCGGACGTGAAAAAAATGGACTCCCCCTCTGGGGCACGCCCCCTTCCCCCAGAAACCAAGACGCCCACGCATCTCGCGAGAGGACGAGATGGGATGGAGATGACACGCCTCAATTTCTCTCGAATCATTTCCTGCTTCCGAATCTGGACTTTAAACGTTTCAAGCCCCGTAAGAGCGAATTAAACAAAGAAGATCAGAAGTTGAGCTGCTTTCGAAACTAAACATTTGGGGTTAATGAAGGGAAAGCATGTGCCTTATTTACTCGCGTAATTTCCTCCTTTCGCTGATATTTTATCTCTGAAACAGGGAATGGGAAATTATGCCGATAAAATGAAGTGCGAAAATTGTGGTGTCGGTATTAAGGCTAGTAAAAATTTTCGAAAAAGAATAAAACATTAATTTTATTAATAGCTTTGCCAAGGTGGCGGAAAATAAAGCATCTGAGACAGAAAATTTCGTTGATTTGAGCAATAAAACGAGAACGTCATATTAAAAATTTTATTTGGGAGAAGAGAAAATACACGGCGGGAAGAAATTACGCAAGCAAATACGGTAATTTTCCAAATCATGGACGTAAATATTTGAAGTTCGAGCTTGCCAAATCATAATTTTGAAAAACAAATATGTTATTTTAAATAAGATTGGAATCATTAAAACATCACATTTATTTCTCTTATCGTCTATGAGATCTATTTTTAGAAGATTTTTATCATAATTGCATCAAATCAGCATACATATTTATGTTTTATAATTGTGAAATTATAAATAAAGCTTTTGTTGCTTTCATTACAATTTACGGGGGAAAATACTGTTTGTCATCAATTAATAAATTTAACATTCATACGTATATTCCAATATTTGAAGATACCTACTCGCTGCCGCCAAAGCTTATAATTTATGCATAGGACTTTCAGATTTACCAAATTATTATCATGCAACTAGAGAACATTTAAGAACACTTGATTAAGATACACTGGTAATAACGAAAAAAATCCCACCCCACCTACGGGAATAGTAAGCAGAAAACATGGAACTCATCATGGAGGGTCAGAGTAAGAACTCTGCATTGAAGTTTCAAGACAACCGGTTTTCCTACATGGCCGTTCAGGAACAGCAGTCACAAGTCGAGGATTGTGGGCCATAAGGGAGAGGAGGTGAAGTGGGATCAAGTTTAGTGAGTGGAATTTGTGATGTGAAAGACTACTAAAGAGATACAGTAGAATGCATCGCACAAAATATTGAAATGTATGTATGTGATCGGTTTACATGCGGCAGGTTCTTCTCCATCGTTAGAAAAAGTCTTCCGCCACTTATAAGCTTTAGAAATATGTGACTCCTCACAATTTATCTGCGTCATTTGTCGATATAATGGATATTTCAACACATTCGCAAGAGTTTTTCATTATTCATCAATCGATGAAGATTGTTAGTAGTGAAAGAAATATCGCTCCTTTTATTAGTTAACTAAAGTTCGCTCGCTTAATTTTCAATTAAAAATGCGAACAGACTACGTCCCATAGGTTCGTCATATCAACAAAACAACTAAGTTAACAAACATGGTTCAGAATCGAAAATAGGTCTTCGTTTGTACTCGAATCAGAAGATTCAAACAATTCTTCTCCTCCCTTCAAACACAAAGAACAGATGAAGATGAAGGCGAAGAGAAATATGTCTTCAGCAGCCAGAGGCAAGCTCACATGGAAGCAAGCAAGGAGACGTTAAACAAGCAACTCTACCCTAAAAGAGCAACCGGATGAAACCAGTCAATACTTCCGCTGGCGTACGTCCTTATCTTTCTCCCATAAGAGTGAAAGTGAGTCCAAATGGAGAAAACTACATAGATGACAGGAGTACACGAGAGTACACGAGAGCACGCGACCCATGCTCCTGGAGGCAAGCGTTCGATGTGCTGGAAGGGAATACTCCAGATAAACATCAAACGCGTGGAGGCCTTGGAGAAAAGAGGATTTGAACGAAAGGGACAACCGAGAATCGTATATCAAAAGTCCATATAAAGTTTAGTCTTCGTTTGACAGTCAGTAAGTTTCCAACAAGAGGGAGACCAACTTACAATTAGTGGTCATAACATATAAGCGCGGATACCCAACTTAAATGCTCCGAAGGACGAAAATCCCTCTATCTTCTGATACAATTTTGTATAAAACCACACCGTAAAACAATGTTTTGTTTTACTAATCCGTCCGCGGATTATCTAGCAATTTTGTTAAGGAAGTTAGAAAAGAGCAAAAATCGATGTATCTGCGCATGCCAAAATGAATATCTTCGGCATATTTCGAAGGTGAGAGAACCTCAATATTAACTCAATGAATCCAATAATGATTAGACCACGCTATAAATCAAACCTTGGTCATAAAATAGAAAAACTCGAGAGATTTTCAAAAGTGGATATCTCGATGAAGTTGAAATGTACTTGGCGAAGAAAGAGCAGGATGAGATGTCGATGAAACTTAGGGACTGCGGCGTTTGCGATCTATCAGCATTCGGAAGAGTTTCGTACGTGTATGTCCTCGGGAGAGAGAGAGAGGAGATGGACAGGGAGTTGGGTGGGAGAGCAGCTGCTTCTGTTCTCATGGGCTCTGGCGGTGTTGGTGGGGGAGTTGAGCGACAGGCGGAAATCCGCGTCAAACGCACGAGTGTGCTGGTGCATTGGGCGGCGCGTGTGAGAGAGCGTGATGGGGAAAAGGGTTGGGTGAGCGGAGGAGAGGGGCGGGGCTTAAAAAATAAAAACAGGAACGCCAACGTCGCGATATTTTTTGCCAAGAATTACATTACATTACATTTCTAAGGAAATATAAATTTGCTAGAATTGCATTTTTGCGTTTTTATCGCAACGATCGAGATATAGAATGGTAAATAGCTTTCAAAGTTTTGTTCGTCTTAACATATACAAAGAAATGTTACTACAAAATGCGTTAAATCGCAACAAAAATTTGTAAAAATTGAGCAATATCCGACAAAATAACTACCTGCCGCAAAGGTTTGTTTATAATGAAAATAATGGCCAAATTAATCAAGCAATTTTAAAAAATCCCATCCACAAATTTGACACAAACACACCACGAAAAACTATTTAATATTTTTGTCTGCCGTACTAACACAAAAATAACCCGTCTGACTAATCCCCGTCGAAATAGGAAATAACGAGGAAACATAACTATAATCATATCTAAAGAGGCGTCTAGAAGTTGGTCAGGGGAAAACTATATATTCTTTGTCGAAGAATTTGTCATATATAAATATATAATGAAGTTATTAATATACGGCTGGAGATAACATGGAACTTGAACAATTTCGAGGTGATACTTTGGCCAAACAATGATTCTGTCCTCTAATATATGGAAATTCAATCATTTATACTTGCAGATATATAAATGATAGGCATTTCCGGTCCGCAAGCACACTTCACGTAAAAGGAAAAGCATAAAAAACCATTCAGAGTGAAATCTATTTCAGTCAACAAATTCTTCATCGCTGCTATAAATAGAAACGTGGAATTTTTCATATATTTCAAAAATTGCCATGCCATGTAGGAACGCGTTGTTATAATCAGTGAACTGCTTCCAATTATTCAGATTTTATGAGTAGATAGAAAACTATTACATCATAAAGTTTTCCAGTAGCTATCTAAATTGATCACAAATTCATATACTTACTATAAAGGGCTATCGTGAGTCATTGATGAATAGTATAACGAATTTAGGCGACTAGAATGGATTTAAAAAATAATCTGAAGCCATTTTTTAAGTAACAGACTCACTAAAAACATCTAATAAACAAAAGTAATTAGAAGTTTAAAACAAAAATATTAACGACCTATATTTGTAATGGCCAAACATTACATCTATATTTTGGATATAATTTTTTGGGGTGCATTCCAATCAATAAAAAGGAAGGAAATCAAGAAAGTAATATACGAGGGTAAGTCAAAAAGGAAAGGGACTCTTCAAAAAAGGCACATTTATTTTAAATATATAGAAATGAAACTAATATTAATGAAACGAATACTTTGTGGTTTCCACAACTTTAATTTAACACGACGGGTTTCACTACGATCGTAGCATCATCAAGTGATGATGCTACGATCCACACGATTCCACAAAGTTGAGCCTGACCTCATTAATTACAGAAACTAATATTACTTTTCAATGTAATCCCCCTCGACTTAAACTCACCAGTTCCAGCGTTTCAAAAGTTTTCTTAATTCTGTTAGAAAAAGTTTTTATTGTTGCGTTTTTAACCAATATTGACTTCTTCCTCATAGTGCTTCTTTCACTGAGCCAAACATATGCAAATCACTGGAGATCCGGACTGTATGACATGAGCTCCATCAACTCAAAATCCCAAATCAGTTACTGTTTCGATCGTCCGATTGGCCGGTTGTCATGTAACAAGATGATGCCCTTTCGAAGTTTTCCATGGCGTTTGGATCTGATCGCGGGCTTCAGTTTCATTCGTAACACATCACAATAATTCTGATTGTTAACGGTTTCATTCTTTGAAGTAAAATGAACCAAAATCGCACCTTTCATACCCCAAAAAAGTGTAAGCATAATCTTACAGGGTTGACTTTTGAATTTCTTAACTATGGATGATGACATCTATATCTACATGATACACTGCAAGTCACCTTTTTGGTGGATGGCAGGGGGTGCAGTGCACCAAGGGTCCATAGTTTTCCTACGTTATCTTTTCCTATTATGGTCCTAGGGAAAAACGATCCTCTATATCGCTCCGTTCTACAGTCGATCTCGCGAATCTTATCCTCACTGTCCTGCCTTCCGAGATACGTCGGGCTTCTGATAAGTCCTACTACCTCATTCGCTAGTCCCTCCGACATAAATTTTTCCAGTAGTTTAACTCTAGCCTGCAGCCTACGATCCTCTAACGATGTCTATTTCAGATTTTCTATTAATGATGTTACGCTTTGTTTACTATCGTAATTTCTCTTTACAAATCTAGCTGCCCTGCGCTGAACCTTTTCTATCTCGTTAGTGAGTCCCTTTTCGTAGGGATCCCACACAGCTGAAGCATATTCGACCTGCGGTCGATCCTATGATAAATAACATAATTCTTTCACTTTTTCGGAGCTATCTCGAACTATTTTCCCTATAAAGGCCAGCTTTTTGTTAGCGGCACCTACCAATCGGCGAATGTGGGTGTCCCACGAGAGATCACGATGGATCGTGACTCCAAGATATTTAATCGAGTCTGAAACTGGAATCTCTACTCCGTCCATCGAATAATTAACATACAACGGGTGTTTCCAAGCCATACTCTGAGCTTTATTCTCCGGCTCGTAATGATGCACCCAAGTGGTGGTGTGTGTGACGATTCGCTCTAAAAAATTCATCTCCCTTACGGCGATAATGTGTCAAATCGGTACGTGAGACTTCCTTATGCTGCGCGGAGAATTGTCTAGGGATCCACCTTGCACACACTTTTCGAAAATTTAACGTGTCGTGCGAGAAGGAATATGCTGAACCAGGACTGATGTTTAAAGCCTCCGCAATGTCGTCCACTTTGATTCATCTGTTTTCTCGTACCATTCTTTCAACGACTTGAATATTGTTCTGTCCTTGACGCTGACGGCCTTCCTGATCTCTCCTCATCGCATACAGAAGTTCTTCTCTTTTTGAAGTGATCTATCCACTCGTAAATTTTATTGCGATAATAAACAATTATCACTGTATTGAGCCTGCATTCTACGAATAATTTCCACAGGTTTAACACCTTCTGCAAGCAAGAATCGAATCACTCCCCGCATTTTTTCTTTTGTGCAAATCGGCAATGGAGCTTCCATCTTTAACGGTTAACTACAACACACAGAATAATAACCCGCTTACATAGCGCTACGACACAATAACTGACACTACACTAAACCGGCGGTATGAGTACAAGAAGTGTTACCACCCAATCGAGCGAGAGATTTAAAAAATCCCTTTACTTTTTGATTTACCCTCGTAATAACGTAATAGTTAAATGTTTAAAATATTAATTATGGCAAAATTATGAATGAATTTCTACGTGGAATCCATTCAAGAATCAAGAAACCTAGAGATACTCCCCAAAAAAGAATGTTAGGAACCAAGAAAATACAACACGCGAAAACATCCTTTCAAATTTTCAACATGTCGTTACGTTCTGGAAAAGTAAGAAAATAGAAGTAGGTTTCGAGTATATAATACATGGAATTAATATTCAAGCAGCCGAGTATGTAAAATATTTAGGAGTAACCATTTGTCAAGATTTTTCGTGGGACATTCACATTCGTCGAGTTATAGACGCGGCCGACAAGAAACTGGCTTTCATAGGGTAGTATTGTATGGAATACGACAGAAAAAGTACGTGAAACATGTTACTTATCACTGGTTAGACCACAAGTGGAATACGCAGCGAGCATATGGGATCCGTACGAGAAGGGACATATAATTCAATTAGAAAGACTGCAGCGCAGAGCAGCCAGATTCGTAAAACAAAAGTACGAACATAAGAAAAGCGTCACCTCATTATTGAGGGATTTGAACTGGGTATCACTGGAGGACCGTAGATTGGACTCAAGGTTGAAACTTCTGGAGAAATATAGATCGGAATGTCTAAGATACGAGGTTGTAGGAATAATCGAAGCACCAACGTATATAGGTAGAAAATACCGTGACGATAAGACACGTGAGATCGATTGTAGGACGGAGCGTTATCTAGGCTCGTTCTTTTCGAGGACAATACGAGATCACAATAGAAATTTTCAACCTGCGATAGACAATCTTTAGGTAGGTTTTGGTGCATTGCACCCTCTGCCACCCACCAATTAGGTGAATTGCAGGGTAACATGTAGATGTAAACATAATACAATCCATCAACCACTGATCATTGAATTTCACGTTAACCTAATGTCTTACGGCGATAGAACAAAAGTGATCATATAAATATAAAAATCTATGACTTTCATCTGAACTTATGGGGTTGGCAACCCCGGAGCACTATAAAAGAAAAATGGAAGAGGTGAGTGGTGGAAGGAGGAAAGGAGAAAGGTGGAGGGAGACACATATAGATAAAGAGGGGAAGCGCAGTGGGCGATTTGGGGAGTGGGGCGGGAACCAAGCACGGGTAGTCACGAGGAGGGGGGAGGTCGGGGGAAGGGAGGCTACGGAAGAGAGAGAGGGAAAAGAGTAGACCATAACGCTAAAAAAAAGTAAATGGCATTATATGGGGAAGAAGCGCTCATCTCTCTCTCTCTCTCTCTCCAACTCTCTCTCTCTCTCGGAAATCTTAAAAGAATAGCCTTAAATGGCACCGACGCAACGTCTTCCCTGGCTCTCGTGGCGACGTGAAAGAAAAGACGGATGTCTTCCTCTCCGATAACTTCATCGAGAAGCTCATTTTGTAATGAAACGTTTCAATTGGCGCCGAAGCCACTCATTCTCCTACAAAAACAAACAGCATTTACTTTGCTTTTTTATGATTGAATAGTTTTTTCAATAAAAGCAATGAGGGATCTCGCGGCGAAGAATCCATTTTTGAAGAGGTATGGAAATATGTCTTCGGTCATGTCTCTGTCCGGGATGCGCTCAATATTTTTTTAGTCTTTACGATCCTCCAATAAAGCCTCCTTCTCTAGAGACTACAGATAACACTTGTAAACTTCAAATCATAGTAAAATTTTCCTTTATGAGAGCAATTTAATTTTGTTTGTAGTATATGAAATTCCCTTCCTCCAACAAAAACTTATGTAAGCTATCTTCTACGTGGCAGTTAACATAATATAAAAATTAACAGAAATTCTTATAGATGAAATACTGTAGCAATTAATACAAAATCTACATATATGCTTTACTGGTATAATGTTAAAATTCAATTCATTTATATTTTTTCTGCAATTTGTTAAGAAAAATGTGTAATTTCAAAATGTCTGCTCTTCATATTTCATGCAACGATTACATAAGTTTAATTTTAAAAATATTAATCAATTTCGCATGAGATTTCAACAGCGATTTTGGAAATTCATTAATTGAATTAATTAATTAATTGAAATATCTATCTACATTATAATCGTTTTCTAGGAGAATGTTACAGCCGCCAGTAAAGAAATAAAAGCTGTCTAAAATAGAGAAAAAGTTTTGTAATATCCTAAGGAGCAGGGGCGGCCCGAGGTATTTTGGTGCCCTGGGCGAGATAGCATTCCAGAGCCCCCATACTTAAATGTTTGTTGAGATATTTACAAAGTACATGTAAATTTATTCATCGCTCTGCAAAAATTATTGATAATGAATATTTTAAAGGAATGCCATCAAGATTTTAGCCTGTTCGTTGATATAAATTGGTATCCAATATTTGTTCACTTACAAGTAATGCATAGATATATGATCGGGATAGCGCCCCCAAAACTTTGGCGCCCCGGGCAGCCGCACGGCTCGCCCGTAGTTCGAGCCGGCCCTGCTAATGAGTAATGCATGGCACTATGTAATTACTACCTTGAATCGAAAAATAAATAGGTATAGAAAAAGGAGTATTCAGTCAATTGAAATGTTTATTCTTTCATTGAACCAAAATTTTTCGGCAAAGAAAAATTTTTACTAACCTGGACTAAAATATAGTCTCAATCGTTGATCCTCATTGAGCAATCAACACAACGGGTGATATCTTGCGATTGCGTATAGGAAACATTTACTTATTAAGAGGTCTTGGGTTCTTATACTCATTCGTCGGATCAAAATAGCATTCCTTCAGTTTTGTCGGTGCCGCATAACATGAGAACCTTGTAAGGGTCGTGATACAAACCCATTAAGTCTTTTTCTAGAACAAAGTTTCAACCGACACGAAGAACCGTTGGAAATTAGGAGTCCAAAACCCACCTCAGAAAGTCCCGAATGTCAAAAATGATATATAACGATTGAATTAGACTCAAGTAAATTGCATTTGCCCACGAACTTAGAGGCGACTTACAGTAGGAAACAATTCGTTTCGATAAACCTCTCGATGACGTCAAGAAACTAAACTTAAGTAGATCAGTTACTTGTCTTTTGACGAATTTGATTTTTTATGTTGATCTTTATCGTCTACGCACACACATGCTCTTAGTTTATGTCTGATACGCTTACTTCGAGAATTCTTCAGCGTGCGTTTTCAATTATTACACACATTTTTGAAGAAATATTAAATTTCGTAGAAGTAAAAACCTGAGCCATACGTTGGTTATAGCCAAAATTCCTTTTAAAAGAAAACTGAATTCATGTTAATTGCAAAAAAACTAAAATTATTCACATTTCGCTCAGACAGCAAGCTGCACAGTTAATTAGTTCCATCACCTGCTAAATTATATGTTTGTGTTGAAGGCATTCGCAGCGTTGATGAATGCCTATAGCGGCTTACGGGTTTCTCTGCATGGATATCATTGTAGATTCCCGAGGTTTCGAATGCGTTCCAGCATACATCTTCAGGAGCATCTTATCCCTGAATATGCATGCTGGAACACGTGCGAAACGTCGCGAATCTACAATTATCTCTACGCAGCGAAACCCGAAAGTCACTATAGGTACTTAATTTATATAATAAATCTCTTTAACAATTAAATTAGCATTTCCGTGGAGACCAAAGGAGATAAGGACTTCAAGAGACTTCAACCTTAATTCACCAAATCACCACTCCAGAAAAATGTAAAAGAAAAATCGTATTTATTTCCCTTGTCACCCATTTGGCATCATATTCCTCTCAACTGACGCCTCAAGACTAAGAAAAGACCGCTCATCAAAAAATTAAAAGCTAAATGAGAAAACAAAAAAACCGCTAGTCTTTCCCACGCCCCTTTCCCTCCCACTCTCTCAAAACCACTTCAACCACTACTCTTTTCATCTTCTCCAAACTCACGTGTCACCGACATCCACCAGGCGCCGTCTTCGCAATTAGGAAAAAGGATAGAACTCGAAATAAGAACGGGAGCGGTAAGAGGAGGAAAGGGACGAATGGGGAGGAGGGTGGGTAGAAAAGAGAGAGAGAAAGGGATAAAAGTTTGGGACACGAAAGGCTCAGACGGATTAAGGAAAGATGGCAGCAGCGTCGGCAGCGGCAAGGCACCGAGAGATAGCAGCACCATCGCACACGCCATATTCCACCCAGAGGGGCTTTCCCGGCCATCGCTGAAAAAAAACGTCTCCCCTTCTCCCTACCGAAAAAACCACCCCCAACGCACGCTCCCTCTCTCCATATCTCCCCACCACGTCCAAAAACCCACCCCTCTCAGCCCTTCTAAAATCAGCCAAACCTCTCCCTCTCCCCCTCCTTGTTTCACCACCCCATTCTCTTACCGCACAAACTTTTCCTCCCCTCCTGCACTTGGACCAATCAGGAAATGGTGCAGGAGAAGAGGGATATTTTTCGGAGGGGATGGAAGGGGAGAGTTATAAGGGAGTGGGTGGAGGGGAGTGGAGGGTCGGGGCTTCGACGTCTCTGCCTGCTTCGGATCTGTAAGGCAGAGAGAGAGAGAGAGGAGTTTTAGGAAGGGTGGGCTTTTTTTGATGAGGGCGAGAGGTAGGGAGGGGAAGGATGGAAATGACGAAATTTGAACCGAGAACTCACTTCTCCCGTTCCGAGGCAAATCAAGGAAAAATATCGGAAATTAAAGAAAAAATTCCTGCCGTTTGGAGTAGAGAGAGAGAGGGAGAGAAAAAGAGAATGAGAGATAGGATGGAAAGGTTTGATTTGGTAAAGTGAACGTCAGGAGAGAGAGAGAGAGAGGGAAGAGGAGGAAAAAGAGAATGAGAGGCAGGTATGGGACGGATAAGGGCTCGCAGAGGTGAAAGGCATTCAGAGGTGAACTTCGAGAAAAAAAACTCGGGATGAGAATTGGGAGAGTCGCATTTTCGAGACGCCATGAGAGTCCCGAGAGAAGTATTTTTCCTATCAAAAGGAAGAAGGCGCTGAGAACAGAGAGAGCTGCTTACCAGGAGTACAGGAAATTCAATAAAAAATACTATTGCATCCCAATTTATTCGGATATACAGTATACATCTCCCCCATCGGAGCGTTTCTATATTTCGCACGGCAAGTAGATTTCAAGTGATTTCTTCATTTTTTATCCTTTAAAGGTAACTGGTATAAGAGTAAATTTGTTTATAAGATTTTGGATTGACGATGAGGTATGGGGTGAATCCTTAAGCGAGCAGAAAAATATTTTCTTCATCCAACAACTGCCCAAAGATTTAAAATAACGTGTAGCCCCACACCTTGGCCTATGAAGTTTTTTATTAACCATTAAGTTTTCCAGCGAGTTCTTCAAATAAGAAATAATACGGGAGTGTTCTTCTAGGTTTATAAAGATCAATCGGCCACTAAATATGGCGCTTTTACGTATGTTGGGAAAGGTAATAATTCAATGACGAGGTTTTATTAAACTTTGATTAAATTTAAAAGTTGACAAAACAATTAAATCATCAAATTGATAGATGAAGATGAAGGATGGCAAAGCTCGGTTGCTATGACGGAAAGAGAAAGAAAAGGAAACATTCAGGCAGACCGTTTTTTAAATAGCGTTCGAAAATAACAACAGTCACAGCACGACTTATCCGTAAGACGGTTTTATTTAGAAACTATAGTATGAAGAACAATCAGCACGACCTAGCGTAACTTTGATAGACTAGAATGTAGAGAAGTTCAAAAGAGAAGGTTCGGAGGCGAATCTAGTCAATGGTATACGATCGGAGGGTAGAAAACGAACGAGTACGCCGGAGAAGCTCCCTCCATTAAGCGAGAAATACGAAAATCGTTCCCTCTTCCAAGAAAACGAAAGAGAGAGAGATCAGATCTCCTTGGATGTTTGATATTAGAATGTCTTTATTAGATTTCCCAATGTATTTATTCCGTGCCCCCCCCCCACCCTCTCCACCCTCCTCCGCCCATCTCGTCTCTTCCCAACCGACAGACCCAATTGGGAACGTTTGAAAAGAAGAGGCGGGGGAAAAAATGAACGCCATTCATGACTGTTTATTTCGTCCTGTTATTTTTTTCTCCTCTCTCGTTCGAGGAGAGAGAAGGAAAACTGGATCGAAGCAGTAAAAATGAAGAGGACCCAAGGCAAATCATTACCGAGAAGGAAGCGCAAAAAATAAATGTAAACTCGGAGGAATAAGGTGAAAAAAATATGGACACCAGGCCACCTATGTTCACCAAAAAAAGGCCACTAGTTAAGGATTAGAAAATCGCCGGAGCATCCAGTTAAAGGTTCCACGACCCAAGAATACGGGAAGTTGGAGGGGGAGGCTCGATTCGATGCGTTTCCCCACACCTCCTCAATCACTCCTCCCTCGTCATCTAGAATACCCTAATCTCCAACCAACGCTTCTTCCTCTTCCCCTCCCCCATGAGGACCTCCGTCTTTCTCCTCCCATTAGTCACCCCCGACCCAAACCGCCCACGAGTCTCCTTTCTTGGCTCCCCCAACCACCCACCTCCGTCCTCCCCCAACACGGCGGCCATCGAGTATATTCGGTCGGTATAATGAGGTCTCGTGGGAGAAGTAGAAGAAAAATGAAGAAGATGCCAAAGGGAGAGAGGAGGGGTAGAGCGAAGTCTACTTGCCAGTAGAGAAAGGAACGAAAGGAGAGGGAATCTCGAAACGAATGCCATTTAAGTGTCATCTACTCCAACGTTCTCAATGGAAGAGGATTATAATAAACACATAACATAATAAGAAAACACCATTTTTGCCATTCCTTTTGCATTAAGATGCTACTAAAATTGGCCAGCACAAGTACTTACATGGGTATGTATAACAACGCATAAAATATTTTTTTGAGAGAGCGTACTTTTTTTTAACTTCAATAGGAAGCGAGAAATCCGAAGAATAGAGAACTTGGATTTGTGAACATTTATTCGCGATCTCATTACATAATTTCTAATCAGCCGAACTCGTGGTTTCTTAAAGGAATGGTGAGCGTATACGTAGATATCAAGCAGCTATAAATACACAATACATTTAAAATAGTTATGCATTATGTCCATCTGTCGTTCACTTCATTTCTAAAAGTTACATCCTGATTCTGGATAATATTTCGTTCCAATATTCCAGGACTAATATTGTGAAATCTGATACAGCTATTTTTCTCAAAATTTACATTCTATCGCCCGTTCACTATAATGCAAAACTTCCCACCGTTTCGCGACGAAATGAGATTTTTTTAAAACTTCTTGTAAACCTGAAAATTCATCTGATCCATAAAAAATGTTATCGGCAAAATGTATCAGGACTCGAAACCTCTTGGGACGGAAGGTTATGCCGTCACCGCCTCTGCTACCCTAAGATCACGTTAGTATAATATATTTCGGGCGATTAATTTTTTAAACCCCATCAAAAGGAAGGAAAAAAGAAAGTCGAAAAAAGAGGAAGGCCGGAAGGCGCACACTACGGGAGCAATTTATCAGAGCCCACTGGAGACCCGTTAGTGTTAATGGGGTTTCGTGATATCCAACGAAAGGCCCGTGAGTTACCTTCTCAGCCAAGCCGAGATAAGGAGACCAAATATTTGAGAGCCAATCCATCTGAAGGGAAGCAGGAAGGGTGCAGCCACCGGGGCTACATAAACTTTAAAAAGATGGAAAAATAGAGATAATTGATAAAGGAATTTAATATACAGACGGCGAAATTATAAATATAATAATATTCTCGCGAAATAAAGATTAGTTTCATCTTAAAAGCATACTAAAGTAATCACAATATAAAATGTCCATCCCTTTACTTAAAAGAACGACTTAAAGATGAATCGCTTTGGGGAAGTTCGAGCAACATGGAGGTGTAATCATCCTTCAAATAATCACAAAAAAGTTTAAATTCCGTTCGTGGAGTGTTTGAATTTAAACAACAATAACAACAACATTTAAACAACACAACGACCTGGAAGCTATTTCTGCATGGTGTAAGGAATGGCAGTTAGATATCAACCAAAAGAAAAGCTGCGTCATCAACTTCTGGAGAACCAAGAGTATCTCGTTGGATAATAATTATTCGTTGGACGGAGTAGAGATTCCAGTTTCAGACTCGATTAAATATCTCCGAGTCACGATCCATCGTGGGATACCAACATTCGCCGATTGATAGGTGCCGCTAACAAAAAGCTGGCCTTTATAGGGAAAATAGTTCGAGATAGCTCCGAAAAAGTGAAAGAATTATGTTATTTATCATAGGATCGACCGCAGGTCGAATATGCTTTAGCTGTGTGGGATCCCTATGAAAAGGCACTCACTAACGAGAAAGAAAAGGTTCAGCGCAGGGCAGCTAGATTTGTAAAGAGGAATTACGATAGTAAACAAAGCGTAACATCATTAATAGAAAATCTGAAATGGACATCGTTAAAGGAACGTAGGCTGCAGGCTAGATTTAAACTACTGGAAAAATTTATGTCGGAGGGACTAGCGAATGAGGCTGTAGGACTTATCAGAAGCCCGACGTATCTCGGAAGGAAGGACACTAAGGATAAGATTCGCGAGATCGACTGTAGAACGGAGCGATACAGAGGATCGTTTTTCCCTAGGACCATAATAGGAAAAGATAACGTAGGAAAACTATGGACCCTTGGTGCACTGCACCCCCTGCCATCCACCAAAAAGATCACTAGCAGGGTATAATGTAGATGTAGATGAACTAAAAACGAATCACAGAAGAGCGATGAAAAAATAAAAACGAAACTCCAGTTTCATTTAATTATTCCTAGCAGTAAATAATGTTAGCTTTATATGTAATAACTAATAAAAATCTGATGTGGCCACCACATGACTTTCTCCATACCTGTAATATTTCTAAAAATTCCAAATAGGTTGCATAAGAATAAACATTTTAAGAAACGAGAATATTTTAGACTACAATGAACAAAAATAAACTCAAACCATAGCTTTCTGATATTGGATATAGCCACAAAGCTCAAACAATTAAGAAAATTAAAAGGAGCGTTACTAAGTCGTAACTAAGCGTCAATTGTTAACTATAGTAGTCAGTAGGTGGCGTGGTGGTGGCAGCTAAAAATATAAGATATCTCTTAAACAATGCATTATGTGGGAAAATGTGTCGAACAAAGGTTGTATAAAATTAAATTTCCTACAACGTTTATTCTAGTACGTTTTTACATGTATCAAATATTAAAGTAAATATTTGAAAATAACGCATAAGTGACAAGAGTAAACACCCACTTCCGGTTGACCGACTTTTACGAAAAACTAATCAGTTCTTGTGACTTTCATAAAAATCTTAAATATAAAATTACCATTGACCTAATTAATAGTTTTTGAGTTAGAGCACCCACAGAAAAGCTATCACATACACACACACAGACATCATCGAGAAAATGGTCAAACAGTCGTGGGAGTGTTTGTGATGGGAGCGCATGTAGTTTTAGAGTGGAAGAGAAAGTCAAGGGTGAGATTAATATGCGTAGTGATAGTGAGAAATTAAACGTCGTCGTACTGAACTGTCGCAGCATCCGTAGGAAAATTGCTGAGTTCGACCATATTATTCGCAGTCTGTACGCCGAAGTCGTGATAGGCACAGAAAGTTGGTTAACGGATGAGATTCAGAGTCAGGAGATATTTCCTAGAGACTATCGTGTCTATAAAAAACATCGCACCGGGCGGGGGGGTTTTTAGCTGTTAGCGATAAGTACGATAGCAGTGAGATTCCGAGAAGTGACGAGGATATCGAGAGTGTTTGGTGCCGCATAGGTATAGAAGGCCTCAAAAAGTGTTCTTACGCTCGTTTTACAGGCCACCTAACGCTGGTGTAGATTGTATTTTAAATCTCGAGAAGCAACTATCAAAGCTTAGACTGATAAATCAAGATGAAATCGTTATAGTCGGTGGTGAATTTAACTTACGCTCAATTGATTGAGAAAACCTGTTTCGAATCTAGAGGTAAAGAACGCGAATCCAGTGAGCGAGCACTCTCTCCTTCAATTAGTCAAAAAGCCAACGCGATCGGGAAACATTAGATTTATTAGCAACTAACGTCCCAGAAAAAATAAACAAAGTCACTATTGAAGGTGGAATAAGTGATCATCTGGCCGTATATGCTGAGTGTAAGTTGAAAATTGATAGGCACCCTAAGCCTCAAAGAAAGTTTTATATATTTGCTAAAGGAGATTTCAGGTCGCGCCTACGTGAAAACTACTTGGCTTCCGTGATATGACCGATCGATCAGGTGCTGAGTCGTCATGGACATTATTCAAGGATATAATGCTAGACGTTATATATCATTATATGTTATATATCATGGTATTATGTTATTTATCATTGGTTCGACCGCAGGGCGCTTATGCGTCAGCTGTGTGGGATCCCTACGAAAAGGGACTCATTAACGAGATAGAAAAGATTCAGCCCAGGGCAGTTAGATTTGTAAAGAGAAATTACAATAGTAAACAAAGCGTAACATCATTAATCTAGTAAATAACATATCCTCAACAGCTATGGTCGAACAGATTGCAATAATAAGGCAGCAATACAAGGAGGCGCGCTCCATAGCCAGAGTAGCAATGCGTAATGCGTTTAACAATTATAAAAAGAAGGTTTTACAGGATAACTTGAAAGAGAACCCGAAAGCATTTTGGTCTTACGTCAGGGAAGTTCAAGGTTGGGGCCCCACTATTGCGTCACTGCGATCGGAAACGGGAAACGTAGTTCACGATAGTACGGATAAAGCAAACCTTTTAAACCATCACTTTCAGAAAGCTTTTACTCGTGATGACGATGGATGTGAAACACCTATTCCTTTGCATCAGGGCGATTCGATGGAAGATTTGGTATTTTCGCAAAATGGCATCGCGCTCCAACTTCATTCGATTACGCCAAATAAATCTCCTGGACCGGAGGAAATTCCAGCGAGTGTAATGAAAGAATTATCTGCTGAAATCGCGCAGTATTTGAAAATTATATTCGAGAAATCCATTAGGGAAGGAGTAGTTCCTAAAGATGGGAAGGTGGCACAAGTTACGCCTATCCATAAGGGTGGCGACAAAGAGAACCCCGAAAATTATAGGCCGATATCCTTAACTTCATTATCGTGCAAGATACTTGAGCACATAGTCTTTAGCTCTGTAATGCGCTATTTAGATAGTCATTCATTGCTTAGCGGATGCCAACACGGATTCCGGAGAGGTAGATCATGCGAAACGCAGCTCGGTCTGTTCGTGGACGATTTGTTGCGATGCGGAGAGAAAAATACTCAGGTCGATGCCATATTCATTGATTTCAGGAAGGCGTTCGATAAAGTATCTCAGGAAATAAATTGCGAAGTTAGGACAATGTGGTATCAATCCGAATGTTGTCGGTTGGGTGAGAGACTTCCTCTCGAATAGGGAACAGATAGTTGTCATCGATGGGAAATACTCGTCCCCCGTTAAAGTTGCTTCGGGTGTTCCTCAGGGAAGTGTATTGGGCCCTCTGCTCTTCTTAATCTATGTAAATGATATCTGCTCGGTTGATCGTAGTAAAATTAGGCTTTTCGCCGATGACACCGTTCTATATAAAGAAATAAAAAACCAGGAGGGTCATCAGTCACTGCGTGAAGACATAAGAGCCATTTCAGCGTGGTGCAAAGAATGGCAAATCGAAATTAATTATACTAAATGTGCCGCAGTCACGTTTTGGAAAAGTAAGAACAAAGATTTAGATTTCGAATATAAAATAGATGAAATGAGCATTCGACAAGCTGAGTATGTAAAATATTTAGGAGTAACCATTTGTCGAGATCTTTCGTGGGACATGCACATTCGTCGAGTTATAGGCGCGGCCAACAAGAAACTGGCATTCATAGGTAGAATAGTACTAAACACTACAGAGAAAGTACGTGAAACATGCTACTTATCACTGGTAAGACCGCAAGTGGAATACGCAGCGAGCATATGGGATCCGTACGAGAAAGGACACATAATTCAACTAGAAAGAGTACAGCGCAGAGCAGCCAGATTTGTAAAACAAAAGTACGAACATAAGGAAAGCGTCACCTCTTTATTGAGCGATTTGAACTGGGTATCACTGGAGGACCGTAGATTGGACTCAAGGTTGAAACTTCTGGAGAAATATAGGTCGGAAAAGTCTAAAAGAGGAGGTAGTGGGAATAATTGTGGCACCGACGTATATAGGTAGAAATGATCGAGACGATAAAATACGTGAGATCGATTGTAGGACGGAGCGTTATCTAGGCTTGTTCTTTCCGAGGACAATACGAGATCACAATAGGAAATTTCGAATTGTTAGACAATCATTAGGTAGGATTTAGTGCATTGCACCCCCTGCCACCCACCAACTTGGTGAATTGCAGGATAACTTGTAGATGTAGATTAATAGAAAATCTGAAATGGACATCGTTAGAAGAACGTAGGCTGCAGGCTAGAGTTAAACTACTGGAAAAATTTATGTCGGAGGGACTAGCGAATGAGGTAGTAAGACTTATCAGAAGCCTGACGTATTTCGGAAGGCAGGACAGCGAGGATTAGATTCGCGAGATCGATTGTAGAACGGAGCGATATAGAGGATCGTTTTTCCCTGGTACGATAAGAGAACATAATAGGAAAAGATAACGTAGGAAAATTATGGATCCTTGGTGCACTGCACACCCTGCCATCCACCAAAAAGGTGACTTGCAGGGTATCATGTATATGTAGATCTCAAAACGTGTATTTCCGTTGAAATTTCGAAATCAATTTTTTTCATGAAAACAATACTTTCCCCTATACTACGTATGGAGAAAGTAAAAAGGATTAAAAATAAAAACAAAGAAAATCCGGTGCCCAAAATGTCTTGGTGAATTACGTATGTTGTCGGGGAACTTATCATTGTGAGCTGGGAATTGTTGAATGTCATGGCAAGCAAAAGTTCGATTGGAGACTGCCGACATAATATTCTTGAGAATTACCCATAGAATGAAAACGTCTGTGTATCAGTCACAAACCTTATCTGTTAAATGTGGCTTCATAAGCATTTAAAACAGTTTCTTCGCACTGCTAAGCCCATCAGATGATTCCAAATTGCTTATCAACATTTTTGGACAATTTCACCAGACGGAGAACCTCAAGTGAACTAAGGAATTCAGCCCAGATTTTACAACATCTTTGTCACACACTATTTGGATCTTCGAGGACATTTGGCCACAATTATCTTTCATAGATAGTAATTATTTAGTATTTTGGTTAAAAGTTATTAAAATTAATTTTGTCGTTTCACATATTCATTCCTAACATTACATGGGGCAATGAACTCCTGCATGGGAGCATAAATATACTAATGTAGTCGGCAAGCTCAATTTTCGATGCAATTTGGTATACTGAAATTGTAATTAGTTTTATCAATTTGTAAAAGACAAATATGTTTCTGAAACATGCGGCGCATTAATTGAGAAATGACATGGTTGAAACATTAAAACCATATTTATTTCACATACGCTTATGCAGAGGCATGAAATAACACAATTGATTCGTAATTCACCGCAACAATACGAACCAAGAAAATATATAATTTAAATATATCGAAGTAATTATAAAACATATCCCTGCAGTATTTCAAAAGTTATGAAAAATAGTAAAGTAATAAGCCATACGGATAGCGGTTATTTAAACGTAAAGAGAACAATATTTCAATTAAAAATTATATCAGTTTGGAAACAGTATTAATTTTAGGAAATGATACAATTCATGGAAAATGTTGATAGCAGAAACTACAAACTTTGCCATTAAATTGAATTTTTTTATGCGTAATCTCGGAAGCCATTTCTATTTCAGGATATAACACATTTCTCAATAGGCATGAAAGGTGACTCCGAATCCGGTTTCAGGAAGATGGAGAGATAAGCAGTCGAGTCCAGCAGCAGACGTAAAAACCGAAGAAAAGGCCGCGCTCCCGAAATGACATAATTTGACTAATGAGAACGCAAATTGGTGAAGGAAAATTGGTAAGATGGTAGGAGGGGAAAGTGAGTGAAAGAGAGAGAGAGAGAGAACGAAGACGGGAAGCAGAGAATGGAAGTTCGTCCGCGTGACTGATTCCTCCGATGAGTTTGTGGACAGCTTCAAAGATAAGAGTGTGTATACCTGGCGGCAATTTTTCGATGAGAAGATTTTTCATCCTGAATAGAAAAAGAAGCGGAAAATAGTGGTCGATAAGAAAGGAGAAAAAAGGATGAACAGAGATTCTGAGCGACGAAACGGCGACAGCGAGAAACCTGAAAAGAACTTGATTTTGAATGGGAAAGGCTTGGATAAAGATCGAATTTAAGACATAACAGCGATATGGCTGTGAAAGGATTTTAAGTTTTATGACTGGATCAGGATTCAGGTAGCGGGAAAAAACGGGACGGGAATGGTTACAAAATGCCTCTTAGCTTCGGATTTAGAATGAGATGGCAATCATACTTGATGAAGTTCGAAACTAGGTTTTTGAGGAACGATTTGACAGTTGAAACAAACCTGGACAGATGTTTTATTTGTATGGGACAAGAGAGACGGGTATTTGGTACTGGTATATTTACGTCAAACGCAAGAAGGAAGGTGAAGACAGAAAAATAAAAGTGTAACTTCTACCATCCACTACTGAGAGATTCTTGTGAGAAACATCTCCGCGGATTTCATGTGGTATTCGGGGTCGGGAAAAAGACAGAAAGACTGCCTCTGTCCTCTCCTCATCCCCTTTATCCCTTTGTTAATTTCAAAGGGCGAAAGGAAAATGAGATCGAGTGAGTAGTAGAGGTAAGAGAGGCAGATAGAAGATCCGAATACAAAAATTTGATACACATGCCAAAATAAGGGGAACGGGGAGAGAGAGAATGACTTATCCTTCCTCTTTTCCAAAGTCTTCTCTCCCCCTCTTTCGCATTCTTACCCATCCCGAGCGCCATCCTTTCCCCACCGCACCCTCACTCAAACCTCTCGAACCCTCCCTCACGTCATTCCATATAGTCTGGAAGTAAAGTCGAACGAT
Organism: Tanypteryx hageni; assembly: GCA_028673005.1. Classification (NCBI taxonomy): domain Eukaryota; kingdom Metazoa; phylum Arthropoda; class Insecta; order Odonata; family Petaluridae; genus Tanypteryx; species Tanypteryx hageni. Next base: position 35,799,177 of record CM054115.1, read on the forward strand.
GACTCCGACACACCCCTCACCAATCCCAGAGCTCCCTCTCGAAATATAAAAAGGAAATAGAATCCTATTCCTTCGGATCCAGCTTCCCGCCTCCTTTTTCTTTCTCCCTTTCTAGCTTCTCCCACCCCACAACGCGCCTGGCGCCTCGACATTCTCCAACCCTCCCATCTCTTCGAGTTCCCCGCCTTCGACTTCCCCACCACTCAATATAAGACTTCCTATATAAGGTATAGGCTGCGCCATCCACCCAGGAAGTAGGTGGGGAAGGATGGAAGCTTCATCTCTCCGAGCCACCCACGAGGGAGAAATAAGGTGACCGCGGGAGGGGATGGAGATGATATATTTTTTTCTAGAAGGAAAATCTCTGGAAATAAGAAATGAGGGAATTTTTCGAGTGTCTACTCGGAGAAGACCTTTGGAGGTTATGGTGGATGAAGAGAAAGGTGGATTCGGAGGAAATAAATTTTTTTGAGTGTTGGAGTTAGCGTTGAAGGCAATTTGGGTAAGGTTTTACTGTTGAAGATTTTAGGGGAGACAAGTTTTATGTCTTTTCGGTCAAGTTGGCATCCCTTTCGTAAAAGTACCGAGAGAACTTTAAATAATGTTTGAGGTTGGTTAAAAATTAAGGTTACTACAGTTACTAAGCTCCAGTAAGATAAGGAAATGTTTACGGTTTGGATAAAGTTCAAGAAAAAAATACCTTTATACAAATCTCAAGCTAATGCTAGGGTAGCAAACAAGAAAAACAAATTTAAGAAAAGTTTCACATGTAGTTGTGGTAGATATAAGCAAGATTTTGATTAGTTTAATGCGCTAAAACGGCAATTGAAAGATAAAAATATACGTTACAAGAAAACAAAAATTTTGTATGAATGGATGAGAGAGAAGAATACACATGATAAGATAAAGCAAGAACAGAACTACAATATCGACATCTACATGTTACCCTGCAATTCACCTAAATGGTGGGTGGCAGGGGGTGCAATGCACCATAACCTACCTAAAGATTGTCTATCGCAGGTTGAAATTTTCTATTGTGATCTCGTATTGTCTTCGGAAAGAACGAGCCTAGATAACGCTCCGTCCTACGATCGATCTCACGTATCAAAGCTATGGTATAAATGCAAGTGAAAATCACTCAAGAAAATAGTGATTTGGATGGAAATAATCAGTCGACGATAAAATTTAAAATAAGTTCAAGGGAGTGCATCAACAAAAAACACCGTATAATACATATCGCCTTTTTTGAGAGGATTTTTCATTTTAAATTAAACCTACTCTGATGAAGGTGAAACATACGATATACCTACAAACCGAATGGCAGATATCAAATAAATAACTCCTGCAAAACTATAACTTCTCTGGAAAACTGTGGAATGTTTTTCCCAAGTTAAAATTAAACTGGTGTTCAAAGCAAGTGGGATGGAAGACGTGAAGAACGTGGAGAGGGAGAGAAAAGAGAGAGGAGGTTGGAGGTTAAAGCGTGGGAGGTGTGTCAACTAAGGGAGAGAGCTGTACGTCGGAGATAAGGATGAAGAGGAGGCGAAATGGATCGGAAGTGAATGAGGATTGGCACATTCTGGAATGGCAATGGATAAGCTTTTGATGGGGGAAAAGAAAGAGACCTCCATTCGCCTTAAATTATTGAACACGCGCAAAGGGAGCAATATTACGTGTCAATCAGCCATCGAGAAGAAAGAGTTCAGAAGTCGTAATGCAGACCCTTTTTTGAGGTCATTATTCATATTATTTACCTTAGGATACAATCCATGTGAAAGGATTACATGCTAAGTTAGAAACTTTATGCAAGCCGAGAAAAGTGCTTGCACAGAAATCAGGTTAAACTAAGGATAAATAGATAAATCAGCACTGCAGGATGTGAATTAATACCATACATATGAATAGGAACAAATTCATTCCAAAAGATTTTTATAAGGTTATGTTTGCTATTAGCATAAATGAATCGAGAAAACTAACGATGATGAAATTATGACTAACAAAATAATATTCCGAAAATTTATCATAATATAACATCTTTTGAAATAAAATATGCTCGTTAATATTAGTTCGCAAGGTTCCGGTAACTAGAAAGAGATTATTAACACCAGAAATATTTAAGAGAGAAAGAAAAAATTTTTTCTCATCCAATATAATTCTTTTATACCCTTCCGATAACAAACAGAGAATTAGTTCCATAATTGTCTATCAATTTTAAAATTTTAGAAAGATAAAATCCAACATCTAATGCACTATTAAAATCATTTACGTGGTCTAAAAAAGCTATACTATTATCTTCCCCATAACATTCAGGAGAGATAAAATGCAGGCACAATCCAAATTGCAAACGTATTCAACTGAAAAGTTCAGCAATTAAATTGAGCAGTTTTTCATACAGATGCTCGAAAATGAAATACGAAATTCATATTTCACCGATGGGTAGCCGTGCCAAGAGAAGTAAACGAACGATTTGGAATAGCAAAGAGAGAGAGAGAAAGACGCGCGGACGAAATTGGGACCCTAACAACCGCCCTTTACTATCGATACTTGTAACTCTTGAATACATGCTGTCGGAATGTAGGCAAGATTTAATGAGGATGAGATGGATGGTATAAAATAAAATACTTTCTGAATTTGAAGAGTAAATAGGTAGAAGAGAGGGCTCCGAAGAAAAAATATATTCTTGCAAATTATATTTCCGGATAAAATAAATACACCTTTCTCCCCCTCCGCAGTATTTCCGCCCTTTCAAACTCGGATTTGCCCATCTCCAGCCTAAGAAGATTCGCTCTCCGGGAGAGAACTCCCCTCTCCCCTCCATCCTTCCTCCACCTACCCACGCCACTCCCACTTCCATCCTCCTTCCATAAATCCCCATTGGGACAGAGAGGACGAGGACTCGGATTATAAATCCATACCTCTTGGATCTCGATTTTCCTTGTTCTGCAAAAATGTCGAGAAGAAACTGAGTTGCCGTTGATTCTCAAAGAAAGAGTATTGGTAAATTAATAAATTCCATTTTTTTATATTTCAATTGGCAACAACGTTTAAAGCGCTTACGATGGAATCATTTTCTGTAGCATTATATGATATCATTTTTGGAATGCATACCCATAACTACGAGTGAACCAAATAGTGCTTTGAACGCTCTGTTCCTTCGTCGTTGATATAATTTCTCATTGTTCCATTTTAGCTTCATTTTGCATCTACTAGCATAATTACTAATGTAAAGAGCACTCCCTAGTTTAAATGCAACAGTACATTGAAACAAAGTCAATAGAACAAGTCAGTTCGTTTTTTAAAAAACATTTTCAATTTAAATAACTCTCATATTTAATTCACACAAGCTCGGTCATGCAGCAAATAAAATTTTTGAAAAATCTTTCAGGATTGCTTAAACAAGGGCACTGATGAGACTCCTGCGAGGCATAACGAAGACCAATGTTTTATTTGCATCAATATACTTTCATCCCAGCAATAACAATAGAGAATTTCAATCGTCAAAATAAATTTCCTTACTCGGAAAGTAAATTAATCGGATAGAATCAGAATTTATCTCCGGCTTAGCGTGATAATGCGTGATTCTCTTTCTGATGCAGAGTAAAAGATATTGCAAACAACAGGAAAAAATAAGTTGATGCCGTATGAGAGACATGAAATTCAGGCTCTATCGACGAAGTTTCGTATGGCTGTACCTTGAAAGGTGAAAGCGGAAATGAAAAAAAATTTATCACCGAGCGGTAAAATATTATATTCGTTGATTTTTAAGGGAAACTCCAAACAATATCGATTCTTTTCGGAGAGGAAACAAGGAAAACATATCGCCCGGACGCAACCTATTCATTAAGGGGCTTTACAATTTTAGAGTTAGCGTGACTAAGCAAAAATCCATTAGCGATGCAGAAGATAGATAAAATATCCATGCCGTTAGCCTAAAGGACTCCTTAATATCAGACATCATGAAAAGGAAATAAAATATATATACACTCTAAGGCACGTTAACCATACATTTGGTGAAAGCTTGAAAAGCAATAGAAGGAGATACTAAAAAGATTAGGAATAGACCCCCTTAACCAGAGAGAAACCCTTTTTAAAAGCACGTTGGTGACCGTAAAGGTCCGGCCGTGAAAAACAAACGAATCCCGCTTAATTACACTAAAAACCCGAAAAAACAAAAACGTCTGTTATTTGGTAAAAGGGTCGATTACTATAAACGGACCGATGGAATCGTACAGAGCTTTTTCCGCCTCTTATAAATTCCTGATCACGATCCACCTGCCTCGAACAGGAGGCAAGACTTCGATGCCGGGAAAAGATCGACAAAAAAAACACGTCAAAACCAAGCGGTCGTAAAGAGCCCTGTTATGTAAGCCTACGGTGGGCCTTCAATCACCTGGATAACTTGGACCTTCGGCGTGAGATAAGAAGGTGAAAGGCATTTAGAAGAGTGTCTTGCTCGGTAGATGTTGACCAAGAAGGAACTAATTGTAACCGGAGGGAGAAGTTGAACCTCCCTCGGAAGGTAAAGCGGCGGAAGTTCTTCGGTAAAGACGGTGGTCGCGGAGGAGACACGCCCAAATGATTAGCTCCGGCATATGCAATCGTTTCTTCCGTTTAATAGCATACGCTGCCCAAAAGGAAAAAGAATATATTTTTTAAAACAAAGAAAGGCTTAAGGGCAAGAAACTTGCCATTGTTATACAAACGTTGGGATTTAAAACTAAAGGGTATGTCTAACATAATCTAAGGAATTCGACTCAACTTTGTGGTAAGTGAAAATCATATTTATATGGAAGGAACAGCTATGTAACTACAACACAAATTTATTTCACGACCGGTTCCTTTCTTCTAAATATGGTATGTGTAACATTCTAACCGAAAATTCCTGGTCTTGAAAATTTGTCGACATTACTTTTGGAGCAATGCTAATTTTTTAATCAGAAGTTAAAAAGTGAATTTCGAGTATTTTCATGTTTGACTATTATTTATTACTTTTAGACAGCCGCCATTCTAATAGAACAGATGATGAATTCTGATAAAGAACAAATTTAAAAAATTTTTAAATGAAAATCTTCACTTAACATTACTGAGATTAGTTTTTGGAGCATTATAGTATCAATGACATATATTATCTAGATATATTTTTAAATCTACACTTTTAGGAACTACGTATTTTTAGGAATTTTTGGTAGTTAGGGATGGCTATCAAAATTATTTGCAAATTAAAATAAGAAAATGTAGCGATAAAATTGTACATGTGATAAGTTTCTCAATTTGATACATTGTAATTACAATGTTTTTTCTGTCATAATATAATAATACTAGTAGTTGGTGCTAGCATACTGCAAACATTTCATCTCACCTTGAAAAAACATTCATTTTTCAGAATTACATTTCATCATTACAAATAGTCTTTTAATTATAAAGATTTCACCTCCGAGGCGATTTTCGTTTTTCCCACATGTAAAAATAATAGTTTAAAACAATCCCCAAATGTTGCAATTTTAAATATTTTACACTATCTTCATTATGGGGTACAAATGCTACACATTTTAGCGAAATTTTAAAGTTGTAGCACTTCTAGAAGTAAAATAATATTTTTCTAATTGTTCAAATTTAAATAATTTTTAACGGCCGCCGCAATTGATATATGGTAAAATTGAAATGTTTATTTGTGGAAAGTCACTACTTTGTAAATAATTTGAAATTTTCAGCTTTCTAGCTCATCCCGTAGTACCTAAACAGTTATCTATTTGTTTAAACTTTAAGAATTTTTAACTGCCAAACAAATTAAAATATCAAAATTTGTATAATCTCTATTTCGTTTTTTAAGAAATCTAATTATAAAAAAAATTTCAGCACCGTAGCTCATTCGAAAATACATAAACCTTGAAAATTTGTTTAAACAATTGCGAATTTTTAGCGGCCGCATTGTTGCACTTTTTCAAGATTTTCGTTTTTTTCTAGTCGTTTTTGCACAAAATCCTACCTATGAAAAAAATTTCGAATCTCTAGCTCATCTGGAAGTGCCTAAACATTAGTATCCTCTTATATGTTATATGTATGTTATATGAATGTTATATCCTCCTCCTCTGTAAGAGTCGTCGATATATAATGATATAATAATAATTATTATTATTATTATTATTTACGTAGTTATTTATGCTCTTCATTTAATTTCTTTGGTGTCATTAAAATATTTCCGCAAAATATCAGCACAAAGGCGCGTTAAATCACCAAATCTGCCAATAGTTTCTTCGTCCCTTAAAAGTATCCAATTACAATAATTACGGAGGCAACTTCGTAATAGCCGACGCTTAATTGGACTAAAAAATCAATTCCTCCCAAGCACGCCAAAAATTTCTTTTTCGGCGCGCGAATTGGTTTCCCCGGTTGAAAAAGCGACCATTTGAGCGATGAATAATAATAATCTTTTAAAGAGCTTTAACGCTTTAATTATTCCGTGGTGTAACAGATGCGCGAGATTAAGGAGCTTTATTAAAACGGTGATCGTTTCGTGTTCTCTTGATGGCGCTTGCAAACATCAACTGGTATATGTCTTCTTAATTACAAATGCTATTCATTTAAGGTCTTTTCACCAAATTCCATGCTACTACAGCGGCGGAATAGCCTCCATGCCTAGGCATTCCTAGTTCTAGTTCGAGCGCAGATACAAAAAAGTTGACCACTATCTCATAAAACGCGTGACAGGAAATAAACGTGTTTCTCCCTGAAAACTGGCGGGACGTTGATTAAAGATTTTCAAAAGCGATTAGAAGGTCGACATAAGGCGGTACTAAATTAAACTTGTCCATTCAAAAGAAATTGGATTAACCGATGCATGTTAAATCCACGCCGGCGATGAACGTACTACTGGATCTGGACACGCTGATATCTTTTTTTCGGATCGGAGAACGATCTCACCTCACACCTGGGTATTATAATTTCGTCAGAGGATGGATTTGAAAATTGTTAGGTGACGAATTCCTTAAGCGATCTAGGATGGAATGATGTCTTCAGAGTGAAACGAAGATGAAGCCGGAAGCCTGGAATTGAGAGGCATTGCGTGAAAGAGAGGAATTTACGACGAAAAAGAGTGAAACTAATTGAGAGGATTGAGGGCGATGTTGAAACTCGGAAAAATTTTCCGCTTTTGGAGCAGGTGGGTTAAAGAGCGTTCCAGAAATTTTAAAAGCCCATAACGGAACGAAAAACAACTTTTGAAGCTAGGGCGAATGACTATCTCCGTAAAGGAATAATTTGTTTTGGTAGTTCTGTTGAAGTGCCAGATAAAGTAGTTTAGGGAATACGTGAACAAACTGTCGCGGTAGATATATTTCGAAATGGAGTAACAGGAGGGTTGGAACTATCTACATTGATTAACTTTATTTTATCTGTTTCTTTGCGTATTATTTTGTGTTATTTTATAAAAAATTAAGCTAGAAAAAGTTTTAGTATGCATGTACAAAAATAACTGGATACGAAGTATGTTCTAACTTGACAATACTGCCCGCAAACAATCAAAGGTATGTAAAAATCTTACCTTCCGCATAATAACTGAGACTAAATTTATGACGATTTAGACTCACTTTCAGAGATTAGGTTAATTTGATACAAAAATGTAATGTTTGGTTTTCACATGAGAGCAGACAGCATTACTAAATTTTGGATATAATTACTGTTAAAATAACAGAAGCAACTCAAGGATAATGCTATAGAAGAAATAATTTTTCTTCTGGGCCCAAGAGACAACTATAAAATAAATTGAAGTTGTAATTAACGGTGCTTTAGCGATTATCACGCCATTTAAATGATCTCCGTTAGCAAATAATAAATATTTACTCTCTTATTTTCATGGACACACTTCAGGAGAGACTACAACCGTGATTTACAATATGACGAATAATCGTCCACACTCCACTGAATTAAAACCGCACTAAATCAAGTTAATTTCAAAAACACACATGCAATGCGATTAATCATCCCTCTTCCCTAGATAGCAACAGCGAATTCTCACTCGCCTACTGGAAACCTAGTCATATAAATTTGCTCAAAATATCATGACTAAAAAGATCACCTCGAAACCATTCATGGGAATGAAGAATAGCCGCATCGCAGCGCGTTTTCTAAGCCGAAACACAACATCCCCACTGTGCGATGACACATTACACCAAACGGCAACGGAGAAGAGGGGGGGATGGGGACGGTAAAGGGGGAGGCAACGTCTCGGAATGTTCCCCAAATTACAAGGGAGGGGGCGTGCGGAGGAATATTTCACGCGGCAGGAATGGGCGGAAGGAATGGAAGGGAAAAAGGCCGAGTGAATATAGATACGTTTCGTGAAGGCGGAGGCAGGGCATTCTGCGGCGAGGGTGGATATACGAAAGGGAAAATGGAATATTTGGGCTTAAACGGGGACGTCCAGCAACGTCGGATTCCAAAAAGGACCGCGTGGCGGAGCAAAAAAAAACGGCCACGGGTCAGGGCAGCACCTGGGATACGGCGGGCTACGCGGAGCGAGAGGAGGGAGAGGGGAAGAAGAACGGGTCACCGCGCATAAATTAACGCGATACAAATCGAAGCGCTTAAAAACATTTTATAGAGACTTAACGATCGGCCATAGGGCGGTTGCGTTGGTCGTCCTGTTCCCTCCTCCCTCTGCAAATGGAGGAAAAGGGAGTAGGATGGAGAAGAGGAAGAGGAGGAGAATAGTGGGAGGGGGTCAGATTAATTGGTTGGGGCACGGAGTGAATGGGAAGGAGGAAATATACCAGGTGGGAGGGGGTCGTGGTAGGAAGGAATAATACCCATCACCAGAGGGACCGCCGCAGTCCATTCTTTGTTCCGGGAAATGAGAATTATTAGAATGGAGGAAGGGAGGGGGAGAAGAATGAAAAGTGGGAAGGTAAAATGCCCCTCCTTACTCAAACCAAGCTTCGGATAATATTCAGTAGTAAAAAAAACTTCAATTGATGGATAACTTCCACGTCATTTTTTTAAAACAAAGAAATGAGTGTGGTCCGGCCGACACCCCAGTCGCTGAACAACTACTGCGGATACATATCAAACTAAATTGCCAAAAAAATCAATTTTACGGTGATGAATGACACACGCAATTGGATTAAAACAATATTTTATCATATCAAAATCATTAATTATCGAAATTCGTAAAGAGGAGAAATATATATAGTAATCAACACCGGCAACCTCGAGGAGCTGGAGATATTTTATCCGCGGTCGCATGCTATTGATCTACTTTTTAGACGCAGGTGCTGAATAAGAATGCGTAATAAAGTTCCAACCTAAAAAAACGTTTCCTGAACCATAACTGAACTAATAAAACCGGTATTACGACAAGTATGTTTTATGAAGTTCGCTACTTCAAGGGAAGAAAACTATATTAAATTAGCTCAAATGGCGATTTTCCACTTCAGTTTGGGTAACGGTTAAGAACTTCATGGGGCAAAATGTCATTAGAGCCCATTACGAAAACTCAATTAAAACTGGCTCGAAATATGTAAACCGATTTTCCTAGCGAACATCATAATTCTTTACGCACAGTAAAATTACAATTTTAAAATGCTACAAAAATAAAAACGAAAAGAATCACAACACAAAATGGATAATTACATCAAAATTCATAAAAATTGGTATGTATTTTAATGGGATATTCAAATTTGAAATACTGAGTAAAACATTACACTTAAAATTAAGGATTATAGTAAAATTAAAAATTATTTCCACCTAAAATGTAAACCGGTCTAAACAAATCTAAAAATAAAAAGAATATCGCTTGTACACGGATACATAAATAACGACAAAAAGAGTTAAAAAATTTCCCGCCACTTCCATCAGATGGCTCTAATTATCCATGAGAAAAACAGACCCGCTACCGTCGCAAACTCAGGTCTTAAATTGGCCGCAAAAACAGGTATAGCGGATAAAAATACAAATAACCGGTACGATATCATTATCCTCAGGCATCAGACTTGCTCTGACAGGCAGATCAGCGCTGAGAGCGATAGAGGCGTCACTCAACCGAAGCGGCCGTTAATATTTTTAAATGCGTCACTTACCGCGAGAAAACCGGATTGGTGATGAGTTCGTCGAAGTGAAGAGAACTCAGTGGGAGGGGGTTTAGAGGGTGTAGGAGGATGAGGCTGGTGTGGGACAAAAACTATGGAGGGATAGATACGCAGGGTATAAAGGAAAAGGGTTGGTTGAGCAGAGGGAGTTCAACGACCGAGTCAAAAAGGATGGAATGAGATGAGGGGGAGTTGAAGGGTTGAGGCAGGTGCTCAATGATGACATGGAGGCAGAAGGGGTTGAGGAGTTAGATATGGAGAAGAAAACCTCAAATGTTTTTGTGGGACGGTACAAATTTTCAAGAAGAAAATTCAATAAGTGAATATTTCACGGTGATAATTTATTTACGACCGTTTCGCGAGGGAATGTACGCCCAAAAATTAGGTCAGATGAAATATAGCGATTGTCCATAATCGTTCTATTTTTAATGCTGATAAAAATACAAACCTTTCTGAGCATTTACAAATAAAAGTTATCCAATTAAGAATGGATTCAGCACTGCAGAGAGGATCGTTTTTCCCTAGGACGATAAGAGACCATAATAGGAGAAGATAACGTAGGAAAACTATGGACCCTTGGTGCACTGCGCCCAATTCCATCCACCAAAAAGGTGACTTGCAGGGTATAATGTAGATGTAGCGTACTTCCTTCAGCAGTCCATTAGCTCTCAAAAATTTACCCACCATTATCTTCTTTCTGTCTTAATATTATAATTAAGGTCGTATTTTCTTTAATATATTTATTACTTCTTCATTAATTTTTACTCACAGCAGAGATAACTTTCTCTAATTTACGTCATAACCACATCTCAAAATCCTCTAATCTGCTCGCATCTTCTCTCGTCATATTCCAAGGGTCATACCCATAAAATACTATGTTCTTTAGAAACATTTCCAGGAAGTGAATCGTTTTTCACTAAATTCTTTTAACCATGAATATGTCAATGCCAATTGCTAAAAAAATTGACAGATGCAATTCAGATTTAAAATTTCAGCTCTTACTAACTAAGGAAATGGTAACAATTTTACTTGCTATAAAAATCAAATATACGTAAGTTAATGAAAAACAATTTTCTGCAGATACAGAGAGAAAGAGAGAGAGAGAGAAGTTTATGTAACAAGTTTTCTATGCACTAACAAAGCAATCCCAAAAATTATCTTCAAGAAAATAAAGATAATTTTCTTAATATGACTAATTCTGTGTGAGTGCAAATACTAACGTATTATGCATATAAGATACATAAATCGATAAAAAAATAGATTTTGCATATATATTTGAGATTTTTATGATAAAACATCACTAGCAAAATTACATATCAAAAATAACGGTATGCTGAGCTAAATCTTATTAAGTAAAATATCTAAATCTTTAGAATAATGTTTATTTTTTGAGATTCACGGACTACATTAGTTATGATTTTATATACGCATAAATACTAACAAAAAATCGAAATATCAAGATTCACAATGGTCGAAGAACGGACTTAACGAATTATACAACTGTATATAAATATGCATCAACAAGATTATGAGATCATGATATCTAAAAAGAATCACATAATGGAATTTCTCGTTTAAAATGCAGCAATTACCATGAAGTAAACATAGTAATTGCATATCTCTTTTCGAAAGAATTTAAAAAATAGTATTTATTCTGATTAATAACAAATTCTTCGATTAATTTCAAGTTTTACTTTGGTGATCTATGTGAACTATATCCATTCTAATTTTTAACGAAAAACAAATTTCCTATGCCCGTTTTTTAATCAATTAAAAGAAAAAAAAGACGTTTTTGGTATCAAACTCATGCTGCTGTCACAGAAAACTAACCGCCCAAAAAGTACAGTGTCCCAACGAACGTGATCTCTCGTGGGACACCCACATTCGCCGATTGATAGGTGCCGCTCACAAAAAGCTGGCCTTTATAGGGAGAATAGTTCGAAATAGCTCCGAAAAAGTGAAAGAATTATGCTATTTATCCTTGGTTCGACCGCAGGTCGAATATGCTTCAGCTGTGTGGGATCCTTACGAAAAGGGACTCACTAACGAGATAGAAAAGGTTCAGCGCAGGGCAGCTAGATTTGTAAAGAGGAATTACGATAGTAAACAAAGCGTAACATCATTAATAGAAAATCTGAAATGGACATCGTTAGAGGAACGTAGGCTGCAGGCTAGAATTAAACTACTGGAAAAATTTATGTCGGAGGGACTAGCGAATGAGGTAGTAGGACTTATCAGAAGCCCGACGTATTTCGGAAGGCAGGACAGTGAGGATAAGATTCGCGAGATTGACTGCAGAACGGAGAGACCATAATAGGAAAAGATAACGTAGGAAAACTATGGACCCTTGGTGCACTGCACCCCCTGCCATCCACCGAAAAGGTGACTTGCAGGGTATAATGTAGATGTAGATGTAGATGAATAATTAAACAAAGATTGGTTGATATCTAACGGACCCTTCTTGATACATTACCATTCATAATGACTCCCATAGAACTCCATGTATTTTAATTATATTGTGAAAACGAAAATGTGACATTGTCTCTAGGATAACTTCGGTTAGTTAACTACGAAGGTATCATGATAACATTAATTAATTAATCATTCTTAAGCTCATCATTAGACATATTAGAAAGAGAAGAAAAATAAAAAAAAGTATATTTGGTCGCCATGAACCAATGGAACAATAATGATGCATAAAAATAAATAACCGATAAATACATGAAAAATCCGATATTTAATCTAAGAATCTAATGATGGAAAAACACTGCGCCAAAATTAAACCACTATATTTCTCAGAGGAATATTCTACCATTAAACATTCTCAAATACATAAATTAATTTCTTCTATTGATAAAATTTAGTCTTAAAATTCATGATATTTTCTGGAATGATGTAAGCCAGTTACCAATTTGAATAATATTTCTTGGTAAAAATGAGGAAATATATAGGTAAATATTATGTATTTATTCATTTTAACGTCAACAATAATCAATGAGATAGGTAAATATTATGTATTTCTTCATTTTAACGGCAACAATAATCAAAGAGATCTTGATCTCCATCTTTTGCATCATCACTTTTGAAATTGGACTAACTCACGATAAATATAACTGCTATAACAAAAAATGGTGTAAAATCCCATATACGAATTGAAAATGAGAGAAAGGAGTCCTCAAACGTGATCCACCGAGAATTGAAAAGCAACTGAAATAATTATAAAAAGTTTTCTTGTGAAAGAGTATTTTGATAGGACTGATTCGCGTTCTTTCGGAATATTAACCCAAATTTAGCGCTCTAGATGTTCCTATTTTACCGAAGCAGCTTCTGAGGTTGGCGATGCAACAAAACCGTATCTCATCAATAGACAAGGGAGTCCTTCTAATCGCTTTCCTCAAGATAGACTAAAATCGTATGCGTCATCAAACAAAATGAACTTCAGAAGATGAATATTATTAAGTAATTTCCATTGACAAAGAATCAGAAATAATTATTGCTGCCTTGGAATCGGACGTCAAATAACACTTTTGTTGTACTTGATAGCATAAAAAAAAAACAAAAAGTCTAGTACAACTATCCCATGGGTAAATTCCTAACATTACCTTTGGACGCAATCCAAGAAACAGTTGTTGGATACGAATCGAGGTCAACACGCACGGACACACACACACACACGCACTGCGAGAGGAAGCGTCCATCTGCGACGAGGACATGAGACGAGTAGTGATGTCTCTTATACCGCCCCCCGACGGGCCAAGGACTGAAGAACCTGGACCGAAAAGATCCTCTGAGAGAGTAAATTTGAGGGAGGGAGTAAGGAGAGAGGAGAAAAGAGTGTGTGTGTGAGAGAGAGAGCGAGAGCTGTTCGTGGGTGGAAGGAGGTGGAGGAGAAACGGCCGAGATCTGAACAAAAGACGCACAGTCTTATATGGGAGGTGCTTTCGTGAGGTTCCTCGACAAGTAAGTTCACGGGATTTCGCTTTTCCATCCGCACACAACGCCTCCTATATAAAAATCTTCTCCCCGGTTTGACCAAAACATCGCCGAATACCCAACTTCTCCTTCAGCGAGCATTAAAGTTTCCGATCGCGGACATTTAAATCTCCAACCACCCTTATTTCGCTTCGCCCTCATTAATCGAGAACCTTTGATCAGAGATGGACAGATTATAATGCAGTGTAGAGAATGAAATTGCTCAAAGGGGCACCTGGGGATGATGGAGCACCAGAAGGATATCAGTTAAAGTGTCAGGTGGAGAATACGGAGTCCACTGATTGGTCAGATGAGGGGCTAAGGGGACGGTAATGGATGATGGGAGATTGGTTTAATATTAATTGCGAAGGTATGGAGTACGAGGAGGGGAAGTCATTAATTTTTTCGTCGTAAGATTGATGATATCGTTAGATACGTAATACTTGACTTGTACTATAAGGAGTGGGTGAGACCATGCTTGGGCGATGATAGATGTGTGTTTTAACTAATAAATTACGAAAATCGAGCATTATTTTTTATCTGCTAATTTTAGTTGCTTTTGAAGGTGAACATTTAATAATACAACTTGATCGTGCGGTGCCTCCCGCCTAGGTAAGATAATTAAATTTTCGAAGTTGAATTACCGAAATCCATTTATGGTTACTGCCACATGTATTATACACATGAATACTATATTATCATTATTAAAAAATACTGGATGTTGGAGATTGTTTGGGTAACTAGAACGAGCTGTACGTAGAGTAAAGAGAATTTACACTAGGCTAAAAGCTTGTAAATGAACTTCAAAAATAAAATGATAATAGCATTTTAAATAGCAAAACGCATCCTAAAATTAATATTTCATGTAGAAATTAAACTGGTCAGAAAAATACAGTTTAAAATTTTCGTGCTATTGCAAGGATAATTATTTTATTTTCCGGTTATTTTAGCAAATATTTGTTTAAAAGTGTAATAGTTATGAACTGATTAACATAACGAAATGGTTTAAAAAAGAAACTTCCAAGAGGATTAACTCATCATGAAACTACGTCATCTTTTAAAGTTCAGCGTTTCCTCGTAAGAAAAGCCGCACAATGTTACTCCTAAAACAGTAGCATAAAACTTTATGTAAACAAATTATATGAAAATAAAAAAGATCCTTATAAAAATTAGTAATCAAATTTCCAGAAAAAGTTACTTTTTCTTCTTCGGAAAGATTTTCCCAAGTATAATATGATATTTGCGCTTACCACTCAATCCAAAATTCCTTATCCACGATCGAGTTAGAGCATTAAAAATAAAACAATGCATAATTTAATTTTGCCGCTATTTTGTTTTTCTTCGCCGACTGTTCGATCCAATCTCTAAAGCCAGCGATATATCTCAGTCGGGGTTGGCCCAAAATATGAAAAAGAGCGAGCGCCAAAGCATGGAATATTACTCCACGACAAGAAAGCCCAAATTACGCGACTCAACCCTCTTCCATTTCGCCTTAAGGTGGACCCGGCGTGAACTAAAAGCAAAACGACGGACGGAAGGGTTGTCTGGAGTTGTTGGAAAGGGTATATCCCGTTGTAGAAAGGAAAAGATGAGAGAGAGAGGCAAGAAGAACAGGTGAGATGAAAGAGTTTCAAAGTGTAACATTCTGTTCGTTATATGGTCACTTTGCTCGTAACAGGCCTTCCTCGGACGTCTTGGAATTATGGGTCTGATCGACTGGGTTTCGGAAGGCGGTAGATGGGCGAGTGAGAGAGTGGAGGAAGAGATAAGAAAGGAAAGGGGAGATATGGAGGGAGTTCTGTGAGAGGGGAGGGGGCAAGGAAATAGCCATCGGACGTGAAAAGGCAAGGTGTTGCCCCCCTTCCCCCCAATTGTAACCCCACCGAATGGCCCTTCTCCTCGAGGGTGGAATTATACGAACCGGGTGGGATGCTGATGTGCGCACAAGCGTTTAACAAAAATAAAACGTGTATGCCTACATTACGTTACGGAGGCGCTAGAGGCAGTCGCTATAAAAAGGTCACGCAGCACGACTGTCTTCTGTTTCACGGGAAACTTAATCGAATTTCATTTCATGACGTCCATGCGTAAAAATTTTAATGTCCTGCGATCCTTATCTGAACCTTGACTTACGTTGCTTTAATTATCCATACCCCTAAGGGTGTCTCCATTTACATAGTTCCGGGTTACCAAGGTGATTGTACGTAAATAGAATACGCGGAGTGCTTTTATTCTCTTTCCGAGCATAAACTTCATCGTGAACTTCGTTGCGCATACCAGAGAAATTTATTGCGTCATTATCAGTGATGACCTGGATTCGAAATAGCGCTTCCTTTATAAGTAACACGCAATAAAGACAAAGCATTACCAATTCCGTTGATGAAACATTATTTTCGTGGTAAAAATAAAAAAGAAACTCATGAATAAATATATATATCTATTGTTATTCCTTTGGTGAGCGCCGGTTTTCTCTGAAACGAGTAATAGATAAAAACGATGATCCAGATGACGAATTAGCATTGTTTTAAGGAGGACAAATGGAACTTTCTGAGCCGTCGAAGAGCTTTCACGCCAACTGGTGGGCAGGGCTGAAGAAGAGACATTTCTGGGATTGCAAAGGATGCTCATTTCATTAAACTCTGCCCAACGTAAAACCATACATTCCTGTAAATATCGAATGAATCCATTAAGCGTATATTTAGAGTAGACCGATATGATTGATCTAATTAAATGGCCTCGGTAAATTTTAAATATTGGTCACTAAGATTAAAGATAAAGATCGCGGATTCAGTATGATTTTAGAATTAACTGTGATTAGGAAAAGTGAAACGGAATGCAATATTAAGAGATAATAAAATACCAATTTTTATACTTAGCGGTAAAGGCCTATTCATCAAACAATACCATCAAATTCCAGCATTAGAAGTAGATTTATGCATATATTCTCGCAAGTAAAGAAGCTCCTTGGTTCATATTCCTGAGTTTGAGACTGCTTCGAGCAATTTCGACCGAATTCATTTTTCGTAAACGATCAAAACCTTTCTCAGCAGCTCGAATTCCGCTCTACCCACCTGAGATATTGAAAACCAAACCGCGCATGCCGCCTCACCCTCTTTCCATATATATTCGTGGGCGGAGCCACATAAAAGTTCATCTCCCACTAGAACGACGAGGGTGGATTTCATTTCTTTCTCGAGAACGAATAGAGTATGAACCCTCGCGAAAAATCCTTCGGGCGTATTATAAGACTAAACACTATTTTTTAAAAAGGGGATTAAGTTGAGATATAGCGAGGTGCCTCGTGGACCACGGGAACAGGAAAACGAAAAAAGATATGAGAGAGAAAATACGAGGAGCCATTCTTATGAGACTCCTTCCTCCTCCCCTCTCTCTCTCTTCCTTTTCTCCCACCAAAAGGACATTCGTCTCGCTACCCTCTTATTGATCCGAAAGGGAAGAAAATATAAAGGCGTTTTATGGTCTCTTTCTTCTATTTCGAGCAGGTAACCTATAAGATGGCCGAAAGAAGAGGGAGAGGCCCTGCGTTGTGTAAATACAGGCGGGTCGCGGCGCCATATATAAGCTTTCGGATATTTAATCCCTTCTCAAAATACAATTTGATTGTAATAAAACATGCGCATGATAGAAATTGTTTTGAGTATGACCTTAGTGCAGGAGTTTTCAACCTTTTATTGCCGACCTACCCCTTAAAGCATTTTGAATGGTCGCGTAACCCCAAGTACATTTAAAATGGTGTTGAAATGAATAAAAATTGTAACAAGATATGTTTATTACGTTAAAATTCACAGTTTCGCCCTTTTCTCTGATTTATAATGTTATTCTTAGTCATAACATCGCAACTTTTGATTCCGAAGCCGTGCATGAAAGACGAAGTAACGAAAAAATTGATAATGCTTAAAACTTTCGCGTACCCCTTCAAAACGTGTCCCTAAGGAGTACGGGTACCACCGGTTGAAAACTCCTGCATTAGTGGATTAGTGGATATTCACCCGCAGTACCTGAATATAAGTTTAGCGGACCAATTCCGCAGTGAAACATTGGTGATTATGTAAGAATATTTCACCCCTGGATTAAGCTCACCATTATGTATAAAGCGATTCTTGATACAAAAAAGATGACTGTAAATAGAAACAAGTGCTGGTTCACTAATTTTCATAGATATAAGAGAGTTTGGTGGTATATCGGAGGCGCTGAATCGAGGTTGACTGCTATTAACTAAAAAAAAGCACTATGAAAATGTTCCAATGATGACGGAGAGATACAACTTCTACTAGTTGATAAATAAATGTAAATGACCTACTGAAAATAATTCACCGAACACTGTTTACAGGAATTTTTAGTTCCCTAAAGAGAAAAGTTATCGAACACCCATAAACATAGCATGTTTTTATATTCGTTTACCTGTCATAAAACATTGGGGAAATATCCCATTTCAAAAGTTGGGCGCTTGAAGGCCAATATTTTATTTCGAGGACACTCAAAAACCGTTGACTATATGAAGAGATTGATTAGCCTGACGACTTAAACAGGAAAGGGATGCTATGTTTGTTTAGTTATAACTAATAATGTTAACTTCAATAAGCTATTAAAAAGTAGTCTCCGCTATACGTTAAACTGCTAAAGGAAATTGAAAATACCTGGTTTTGATACCATATTATCAGGCTTCTGCAACAATTTGGATTTCATTTAAAGTTTTACCAAGAACCTAAATCTCTCAACCTAATAAGTCTTCCCATACTTAATATGATCACATTTGGTCATAACTTGATGGAAGGTAAAAGAAAAACTTTTGAAGTAAAGGTGAGTGTATCAAAGAAATGTAAGGTAATATTTTTCCAAATGCGAAAAAAGTGACATGGCGTGGCTTAAAAGATGAAGTAGTAACTAAGTCCTACAATCATAAATTCACTGGATATACCAAATGCGCACTGCATCTACAAAGTAACCGTCCTCCTTAGTTATTCATCGTTATTCTCTAGTTATTGGGCAATCACATAATGGTGACTCTTCTGCGGCATTTCTCGAGGATGACAATTACGGAAAACAATCTTTAATTTAAAGTAAGATGACATTATTTTCTTTAGTCAAAAATTGCTAAAATACGCCTTCTTTAAAATGGCATATTTTACTTAATGAAGGTTATTCCGGTTAATAACTGATGAATAGCACACTAGCTATTTTCGTAGAATAAGATTAATTAGATTCTATAAGAAAAAGAATGAATTACTATCCATCTTTTAATCGAAAGGAGCAATTGGTTTACTCTAGTATTTTATGGTTAAATGAGTTACTCATACCATAGATAGGGTTAAAGATGATCTCCATTATTCGTATCTTTTTAATTTGGCGTAACTTGACTGCGAACCTCTGGAAATACGAGCAGATTAAATAAAAATATTGGTTAACAGAAGAAATATTTTAATACGGGATAGACTTTTGAAAATGGCGCATAATTTTTGTTTAACGCTAATTTCGTGTTCCGAAATATTTAAGAATTTATTATTTCAAGGAAACAGTTTCTGATTAATTTAAATGGATGGGATAACACAGCAAAGGTGATCACCTAATTTAAAATATGATTATTATCCAATATACCATATTAAAATGGAAGTTAATTCATCGGACTTTGAAGTAGCAAGTATATTATATATCAAAAGCATTTATTCTGAATAAAAGTTTCTAAAACGTATCTTGCTTCCACAAGAGGGAATTTTCCGTGCCGCAATCAAAATACTCTTCCTGGATTTCTAAATAGTATCAGAATACACAATCTAAAAACTTTCTCCTCTATTGAAAAAACGCAGGAGTCGAAAACATTCATCCATCAAAAATACCTACTACTGACACTTTCACAAGATGCTCCTTCTTTAACTTATAGCAGCTCTGTAAAAAATGCTTAAACGCAAAAACTTAAGATCCCTCTTTTGGATCGCACTAGATTTACACGATCGTGGGAGTAAAGGAAACCGGATAGAAGAGACTCTATAATGGGCACATGGTCGGCAGATCGAAGGCTCCACGGCTTGACCTCTCAGCAACCCGTGGTGACCCGTAGAGAGAGACCAAGGGACAGGCGGGGGCGGAAGGAGAAGAAGGCGGGGTGGATGGAGAGAGGGAGGAAGGCAGTCCATTTTAATGCCCCCGAGGGATCGCTGCTCCTTTCAAAGGGTAGATGGAACTTCTCTCTCTCTCTCTCCGTGTCTATACACGTACGCGTTTT
This sequence comes from Tanypteryx hageni, assembly GCA_028673005.1. Lineage (NCBI taxonomy): Eukaryota > Metazoa > Arthropoda > Insecta > Odonata > Petaluridae > Tanypteryx > Tanypteryx hageni. Next base: position 35,819,472 of record CM054115.1, read on the forward strand.
TAAAGGATGGAGAAGAAAGGGGGAAGATAGGAACCGGTCTGGCGGGTGAACATGTGCGCCGCAGCCGGGATATTTATCCTCCCGCCTCCCTCCACCCCAAAGCCTCCCCCTCGCTCTCCTACAAACGCCCCCACATACAATTTCCACTCTGCCCCCGCAGCAACCTTCGCGAGAGATGTGTTAAGGCCTCCGAGCGTCCATTTCGCCCCGTCCCTCCCGCCTCCCGGAGGATAAGGTGGCAAGATTGCGGCAAGAGCCTGGCAATTAATACGGCTGAATAACCAAAATAAGTACGCCGATTTGATCGACTCACAGAGAAATGGATACCTCATATGAACCGGGCTTGGCTGAATGCTATAGATTGTTGTTAAGCATTACTAATGGAAAGTAATCCTCCGGCGCTTTTATGGCGATTGCGAACGATAATCGTAAATGTCTCAGTGGTATTAATCTTCCGTTTTTATGCAATAGAAAATACTCTAACCAAGCCATGCCAAAACAATATTTCCAGGAATAAGTTACAATAAGTGCAATAGTAAGGAGAGGCTTACTCGTGAGTGATGGCTTACGGAAGTAACATGTGAAGGAAAACTGTTTCTATCTTTAAGGATGAGTCAAATTGAAGCATTCTACATAATTCATTTGCCGATGAAGACAATCCCAACTGATATAAAACGAAAGAAAATTCGTTTATGGCCATTGGAATTATTTTCATCATCAATTGAAATCTACCAATAAGAGCTCGACATGCAATTTTTGGAATGCTACAGAAATAGTCATTATATAAGAACCAATTCTACAAAATCACTTTTGATTAATAAGCAATCAATTATGAATTATATTTTAATGAAACGATACTTTATCTCCAATACATGACTGACTTCAAAGAAGAAATTATTTTTCTGCTGTATGAATCAATAACAGAAACAAACATCTTCTTAATATTGATTTACCAATTTAAAATGTTACCATGGCGTTCTCATAAAAACGTTCTTTACTTAAATTTTGTATAATGTGCAATGTTTAAAAATAAAATTTAATTTAATTAATAGTAATACCTAATTAAAGTAATAATAGTATTTCGCGAATCTATTTCAAAACATAAACCAACGATAAATTTTCGAAAAAATGTTTTATAAACGAAATCAAGTGCCACAGAACTATAATGAATGAAAATTGCGAGCAAAACACTCGTGTTCTCCGTAGCGTGGAAACACGTACGTAATGACCACTTCGAATACTGCGAACAAATAATTTGCAATTAAAAGCACGGTGAATAACTACGTCCAACATTCCAACTTTATCGCCCTCACTGAGAAAAGGAGCCGAGAAACTTGACCACAAAAAGTCACCTTTGAATCGAGTGAAGATGAGTTACGGATAATATTTTGTTAACAACTTCGCGGTGGCGATGTGGCAGTTCTTCTGAATATGAAATACAACCTCGGCGCCGTCGCGAGAAACATGGAACTCAATTTGCTGTTACTACCAGGTGTCCGAGCGCATACGTGAGGAGGGCGAAGTTAAAACGTCAGATCTCTTCCATCGGTGGAGATATACTCACCTCTCCCGCTCCTTAGGTCAGAATGGGAGGGCGCAAAAGGAAGAGGATTCGCGGAGCACCGAAAGGCAATTCGATTCAATTACGTTCCTTCTTTTACGACCTCTCCGAAAGCTCGGACATATTTTTCGATCATAAAAACGAGAGAGGGACATGCATACGCCCTAAAAAAGCTCTTTCTAGCCCCCACCCCTCTCCTACTCCCATTCGTACCTTTCCTCCGCTTCTTGGATAACAAATAAGAACACGCGGTAGTCGCGAGGAAAATTGTGACTTGACGGAGGTTTGGATAAATTTGTGGAAAAGGCTTTCAGATTTGCGATTTGCAGTATTTAGAAGTTCAAGTTTTATTTTAGGTCACAATGAAACGCCGCTAAATAATAATATTTGAAACCATTCTTGTAAATTTTAATGGAACGGTTTTGAAGTGACAAGCGGCACATTCGGTCTTATTTCGCTGATTATAATCAAGTTAAAATCTTCCTTCAATATCAAATAAACGAATTATAGTATTCTTCATAAAGCCAATAGGAATAAAAAAATCACCAAACAAACAGCAGTGGCAGTGATGGAAAACGTTACGCGTAAACGTTACAAAATAACGCAATAACGAAATGGTTTTTGAATAAGGTAACGAAAAATGTATACGAAATTTTCAACATTAGTGTAACGAAAAACGGAAAAACAAAAACCGTTATTTCGATATTCTCACGGTGTGATAGCACACAGAAGCGGTCCTAGGCAATCAACGGATACTGACTTTGCACGGTAGATATATACACCTATCCCTCGATTTACATGCTGCTTGATGTTTACGGTTTCGGTTTTACAGTGTCAAGAAAATGCGACCTTCTCTCGATTTAGACGGACTTGATGCACACGGTTTTGGTTTTTCACGATCAAGAAAACGCGACCATCTCTCGATTTAATAGTAGGCATCTACTCAATAGGTTTGTGATTAAAGTCTGTTTATATCATCATAAGATGATTTAGGTACCTCCTCTAGTGAGATGTAGTATTTAGATACAAACTAGTAGTCATCATTTACTTAATACTTCATTGAATTTTTTGTTAGACTGTGTCAATCCACCAAACAGTTAATTACTTCATTTCCATTAATATTTTTAAGTCAAAATTTATTACATAATGTTAGTCCATAAAATGAGATTGTAAACAATACCAAATTTAAAAAAAAATACTTCAAATTAGTATTTAATTCAATTAAACGTATAAACAAATAAAAAATGAGAAAATATAAATTTTAAGTTGTTTCCTTAGATAATAAAAATATTTCCATTTCTCAGTTGGGGAGTTATTATTTTCTGCATATTTTGATAACATAGGCCATGGATTCAACCTACTTATTTTCAATGTCGTGTTTCTAACATCAAAATGTCCTGTGTAATCCTTTTATTATATCCTTTTAATTTTTTTAAATACACCAAAATCAATACATTCATAATTGTCAGTCTTTATACTGGAAATATTATATTTTCAACTGAAAATTTTATATTCGGAATTTTGATTAAATTGTCCATAGAAGATTAGTTGTTGGCTCTAAAAAGTCCAATGGAAGTAGGAGATTATTTTTGTAATTTATCAGCTTTTGAAATTTTTGTTGGGATGAAATAACATGTTTATGATTGTCATATCAGTAAAATTTGTACATTCTACATTTGAATGAAATTTTTTCGTGGTGGGCATTGTTAAGGAGATGGTGAGTTATCCAAACGGAGACATCACTGCGCAGACGTAGACGAGACGGGAAGCTGAAATTTGGCAAGTAGTAGTTGGATGTGAACAATCGACGATGCAATCCTAAAATTATAATTATTTCCATTTATTTTGATGCTTGATGTTTTAGCTAGGCCGTTTATGTGGAATCATCTCAGTTTGTGCCGAATATCACTGCCTAATGCCGATTACACTCATTTTTCCCATCATTTTTCTTGCACATGAAAACTGATGTAAAAGCTGTCATGCGCACGCATGGTTTCGGTGAAAAATGATGGAATAGATCCCGTCCTATTTTTCATCATTTAAAAATGACAAGAATTTATAAATTGCCTTACAAACTTCAAGAATGAAAGCACTAATTGTGCTTGTAGAGATTCTATAAGAAAACCGTAAAATAGAAAAAGTCTCCTCTGTAGCCAAAACCCTTAGAATAACTGATAAGCTGAAAATTAAAGAAAGATTTGATATCAAAAATTTTCCAGTGCGTGGAATTGTTGAAATACTAATCATATAAATACCAATTGTACGTATATTAACTAATGATGCATAAAAATTCAAATTAATTTTCTTTTTTCTGCAGATATACTCTCCCGTAGAGTAGTGTTTCGCCGGCTAATTTTATTCTTAACTAGTACCAAAAGTGTATCCAATGTTGATGAATCCATCCATAGGTAGTTTTTATAACTTTCTATGTCTTCTTCGCGCAATTCATAGTGAACCAAGTCATGAATGCACTTCATCACGACGAAGAATCCATGGCTTTGCCCATCATCTTCGATTTTTCCATCTTTTATTTTTAGCTGTTCTTCTTTGCCTCTTCTTGGAAATTACTAAGCAGCTACTGAAAGCCCATATAACAACGTCTGATGATACCTATCACCCATTTTCGCTGCTCGCGATAATAAAAATGCAACCTTCACCGGGTTATAGGTACGTTTATTATTCAGTTAATAAGGGGGCCTTACATGTTCGTCGCCGATTTGGCTGAAACTTTGAATGTAGTACCCTCTTAGTGATGAAAAATACCAAAGCAGGAAGATTCTCAAGCATTCGTGAGATATTCGCGATGAAATTTAGCGAGCGTTCAAGCGTTGTAATATATACTATGAGATTGTACATCAAGGTCAGGCGATGGCCTAGGTGGCTAAATCCTCGGTTGCTAAATCCTCGGTTGCTAAATCCTCGGTTGCTAAATCCTCGGTTGCTAAATCCTCGGTTGCTAAATCCTCGGTTGCTGAAGCTTGGGGCACCAGTTCTATCCCAAAACTTGCAATTTCTTTTTTTTTTCAATTTTTATTATTTGAATTTTTTCTAACGCTTTTGGTTTATTGTGTTATACAATTTGCTGAAAGTTTATTTGATTCATAATTACATTTTCACTAATTACGCACAGCAAGAAATTTTTCTCACAAAGTTAAAAATGAATTTAATTTGAATCACCAAAAAAAGTTAAATGGTAATAACTGCTCATGGTCCGTTTATAGCCGTCCCATCATTTTTCAATGACATTTTTAAATTATGGAAAAAATGATAGTGTGTAACCGGCTTAAGGACTCTTAATAAAAGTGTTCTGTTGTCATTAATGTTGTAGAGAATATAAGTTTCTTCAGTCAGCAGTCATTTTTTAAACAACTTATGAGCAATTTCATTAGATTAGTATTTTTATTAATTCTGATGTAGATTGCAAACATAAAGATCTAACAAAAAACGTAACAAAATATGGTATTGTTTTTTGGCTGTAACAAAAAAGTAACAAAATTATTTTTTCGTTTCCCATCACTGTTTTTGAGTCATCGTTGAAGGAAAAAGTATTCACAAATGTCTAGGGTTGATATTAAAATAAAATACAGCTATTTAAACTGCGCTCTTTCCATAATCAAGCATTTTCTTGCGATATTTTAAAGGATACAACTCTAAATAAAATATAAAGCTAAAGTACCTATGCAAGTTCGTTCAAAAATAGTAACTACAAAATTTTATCTAGATACAGTATAATTTGTTTCAAATATTCATTTGCCTGTAGCCATGGGCGTAACTTTGGCGGTGCTGGCCCACGCAATGCGAGGGGACCCGAAGATAATCGAATGAAAAATAAATCAAAGAATATTCATAAAATTTTATAAGAAATTTATTGACGAAGGCCATTGTGACGAACTCCTCTCGCTATCAACAAACACTGTTTTGAAAGATGAAATTGAAATGTTATGTAAACGAAGGAACTATTGAATTTAAATACAGACTGGGATCAATCTAAAGCAATGTACGTGCAGCCTTGACGCTTTATTTGGCATTGCAAGTAAAATTTTATCAAATGAAACATCTTTTTAAAAAATCAAAATTAATAAAAAGCTACCTACGCGCTTGCATGCCCAGAAGCAGATTGAAGTATTTATCACTTCTTTCAGTATAAAACTCAGAAGTATGCTAAGTGAAAACAGATGAGTTGATAGTGAAAATTTCAGAATGGAAATGTCGAAAAAAATCAAAAATTAAAATCACATAAAAATAATTTTAAAATGATTCTTTTACATAGGTGAGGGACGCAAACATTATGCATGCATAGGGACCGAAAAATCGTAGTTACGTCCCTGCCTGTACCTGACTATACATACTTCTATGCATTATTTATGCATACTTATAAAGACGTGTATAATACCATGTTATGATCACTTTCACATTCCCGCGTATCACTTTATAGGAAAGGCAATATTTTAATTTTTGTAAAAATTAACCTAATAGAACTGATTGAGCAGTAACTACTTCTGACGGCACGGATTGATACAAATTAAAATCAAGAATTTAAATAAAATCCATTAAAATCTTCAAGCAAAAAAAATTAAAAGACAAAATTTATTTATCTGCATAGTATTAAATGAGTAAAAGCTTCAGAAATTCTCGCCATAAGAATCACTCCCAAACCATTACAATACAATCAAAATCGCGAAGAGAGAAGCAGAAAAGATGAGAGCATAATGCAACACACCAGCAATCCTTAACGCGTGCACAAGCGACATAACAGATGAATAGTTGCGCCACGCCAGAGCAGACCGTGATCGAAAGCGAAAGCGGAAGAATCAAAACAACGAGAAACGACGGACTAATGGTAGAATGAGGTTCAAAAACACATTATCGGCAGCAATAAATAATAATAATAATTATTATTATTCGTTGGACGGAGTAGAGATTCCAGTTTCAGACTCGATTAAATATCTCCGAGTCACGATCCATCGTGATCTCTCGTGGGACACCCACATTCGCCGATTGATAGGTGCCGCTAATAAAAAGCTGGCCTTTATAGGAAGAATAGTTCGAAATAGCTCCGAAAAAATGAAAGAATTATGTTACTTATCCTTGGTCCGACCGCAGGTCGAATATGCTTCAGCTGTGTGGGATCCCTACGAAAAGGGACTCACTAACGAGATAGAAAAGGTTCAGCGCAGGGCAGCTAGATTTGTAAAGAGGAATTACGATAGTAAACAAAGCGTAACATCATTAATAGAAAATCTGAAATGGACATCGTTAGAGGAACGTAGGCTGCAGGCTAGAATTAAACTACTGGAAAAATTTATGTCGGAGGGACTAGCGAATGAGGTAGTAGGACTTATCAGAAGCCCGACGTACTTCGGAAGGCAGGACAGTGAGGATAAGATTCGCGAGATCGACTGTAGAAAGGAGCGATATAGAGGATCGTTTTTCTCTAGGACGATAAGAGACCATAATAGGAAAAGATAACGTAGGAAAACTATGGACCCTTGGTGCACTGCACTCCCTGCCATCCACCAAAAAGGTGACTTGCAGGGTATGATGTAGATGTAGATGAACAAACAGAAAAAGGAGAAGTTAAAAAATAACTGTAAACGCAGATTCCAAAAGCGCTTTTTTATAATGTAACACTGTATTTTAATTAGAAACTCAGCATTAAAAACAAAATTAAAAACCAAAACCAATCAAAAGTTATTTAAAACATGCTACACCGCAGTTAAGCAGTTGTAATATGATCTTGGTCCCTTTCTGAAAGTAAATTCAACGTATTTAAGTTTCGCTTATATTGTTGTAACAACGTAAACAAAACGAAACTTGACCATTCTAACGGACCCGTATAGGCAGATAAAAAAGTGGAAAGATGCACACATTATGCGTGCATACATGCGAGGCAGAGGCGTTCTTTACGATTTATGTAATAATGTCAAAAAAGATAAATATTAATGACTTAGTATAATGTCTAGAAGTGAAAGATGGTTTGCCAGTAGTGATTTCAAGGTAATATCGAATTTTTGCTTCACCGGCTAATTTCCTAATCAGTTGTAATTAATAAAACAATCGACTATTACTTTAAACACACCCCACTCGAATATTAATAATATAATCTTTATGTTCACGTTCATTCCTTCGTCGTAAATTGTCCATTTCTTTTCACTTACAAACGCTGTGTATACGTAAAGACAACAGACATGAAAATGTACTGAACAAAACATACGCTATTTGACTAGTTCTACAATGTCGTTTAAAGCCTTTTTGTTATAAGTGATACTGTACGAGATACCTATAAAGAAAAGTTATTTTTTTGTCACCAGTAAAGGGGCACTCCCGATTAGGCCACGTAAACTATTTATACAATTTTCTTAGTTTCTTTGCCCCTATGACATAAATTTCATCAACACCCCTCCCAGTAGTTTCTGAGATGAAACATGCTGACGGACGGACACGACCTGACCATAAGGCGTTCTTTTTTTTTACTTATTGTAAAGAACGCCTAAAAAGGGGTTTTTTACAATCCTGCTAAAAGACAAACGAGAGGGTACAAAATCGATAGAGTTCAGTTCCGTCGCCAGCAGTAACTACCCTGAAAATCTTAGCTCATATACGTAGGCTCCTGGTCTCACTATGGTCTTTCCTAAATGGAAAGAACTCCTACTGCTACAAAAACAACAAAACTGCGGAAAATGTTTTCTGAGCGTAATTGGTATTAATATATTGATAACATAAAATTGATAAATAGTTATACCACACATAAATATCAAGTACTTATTACGTAAATTGGCTCTGAAGTATTACTGCTGTACAAAGATTGTTGAAGGACCCAAAGGACTGGAGAGAGCTGACATATTATAGTCTTTTTTTACTCTTTATACTCTTTTTTTAGCTTCACCTGAAATACATTCATGTGTTCAAATCCGAAATATAAATGTATATTAATAAATTTGAATCAAAAGTTGTATATGATAAAAATATTAGGACATCCCTCTATAAAAAAAAACATTTAAACCGTTTTCACGTTTTGGTATTTTTATTATATTTTGAAATTTAAGAAAAGGTCGACTGCGCACCTAGTGACACCAAGCGGCAGGAAAATGTAATACTTGTGAAAACAAACAACGCCGTATTGAGTTTGATTGTAAGATCATAATTGTTGAAATTGGCTTCATAGAAATCCCGGACATGAAAAGAAAAAATATATAATGAAACGGAGGAAGAAAGGCTAGTGAGATTAACGAGGCAAAAAGAATAATACAAGAAAAGAAAGGGAAACATCGGAGCAGAGAAAGAATAGACCGGAACGAATGAAAAACAAGGCAAGGACATGAAGAGAAAATGAAAATAAAACGAGACGATCCAAACGGAACTTATGATGCCTAATTTTCATTTAATCATTTATTTAACACTAATATTGGCGTTGATAGCTTTAATAACATCGCGAATATGTTGCTCTATGTGTTTCGAAATTTCGTGATTTAACGTTATAAAATATTACAAATATATTCGAACGGAATATTAATTCATCACGCGTAATTGTGTGGAAAAATCAACGCGTGTATGTATTAGACTACTAGCCGGAGTTACCCGGCTTCGCTCGGGAAAGGGTTTTCTTTTAAGTAGCAAATGATTTTTATTTCTTGGGGTCCCGCGCTGTCGGTGCTCCCAAATTTCTAAAATGTGTTATTCGGAGAAGAAATTCACACGGAATTTTAACTACCACCTAAAGAAACCATTGAAAAATTTTAGTCAGGCTTGTGCTCGTGGGTGAATCTCAAGGACGAATCCATCATATAATCAAGGCAGACTGCTTTTCCAAGAATATTCGGCGTAACCGAGCACTTTTTTAAAAATAGGAATTACCCCGAGTACACTATAATCCCTGAATTTTCGTTCCCCATTCCTTAATTATGCAAGCGATGTTTTCAATAACATTTACTTTTTATGTATTGCATTATAAAGTTTTACCATTAATATAATTACGCATTAACTTCTTAATTAATATTCGCATGGACAGATGCACCGAAGCCTTTAAAGCAGCAATAAAATTATGGGGATTATTTCGATACTATTAGCCAAAACGTAAACAATAAACAACATCTTGGTTATCGAACACATGTAAGTGGATGTATCGATTTATGTTGCGATAAATCTTTCAGTGTTTCAATGATAAAAGATAACAAAGTTCTAATATTCTTTAAAAATCATTTGACTCACTTTAAAAGTATATTTAATCCATTTATACCCTTTACCTTGGCGTTGGCTATTCTTCCTCTACGGCGCGCCGCGGCGTGGATTTTCCTTGCATTAATGTTTACGTGGCTATCTCTTTTTGAAGAGGACAACAATTGAGAAATTTAGCTTTGTTGCCGCATGGAAAATGTTAATAAATTTTGCGCTTAAAGGATAATTTCGAGCGTTTTAACATGTAATACGACAAAACACGAACAGAATTAAAATATTCAGTCTTTCTTGCGTAAAATAAACCATTTCACGTGATCGTAAGTTAGCATTTAGTTATACTTATATCCACATCAGTGAAGAGATGCATGGCATTTGGAGTTTCTTCACGCCATTTCCCATGCATTCTTATGGAAATAGTATTTCCTTGACCCCACGGTCTGGTAACCTAGACTAAAACCTTCCCTTGGTCCGTAGCATGGCCCATGAAACTTTTGAATTAGATGACCCTTATGGTATCCGAGTTATCAGCGCACAAACATTCTCTTTTATATTTTAGATACTGAATCTGACATAAGCCCAACAATAGTTGTTGCTATGGCAACACTCTCGTAATGACTGATAAAAACTGCAAAAACGTCGGTGTTAACGCGAAATTCGAAGAAATACGATCGATAAGCTAAATTCTACGATAAAATTAGAATCTCCATTCCTTTTCTCAGAGAACAGTAGAAATTCCGTTCCGATATTACAATTCTAAGATATTATAATGTGCAAGAGAAAATTACCCTGCACGATGGATTTCATATTTCCCATGTAAATCAAATGGAAAGTATAGTTCCTGGAATCGAACCCGGTACTTCAATCTTCGCAAAAGAAACTATCCTCGGGAGCTCGGCCCAAGTAGCAAGAGATTTCCACCAAGTTTCATGAAAATCGGCCTATTGGTGCAAAAGTTAATAGGAGGGTATGGACAGACAGAAACAACGACAAACCCATACGCCTATTTCCATTCTGGAAAGTGGGCTAAAAAGCGTTTGGAAGGATTAGAAAAGTTCAAAGTAAGTTTATAATTTCGTCTAAATAAAGAAACAAAAGAACGAGAAGCATGTTTCGTTAAGCTGAGGAAAAATCAATCGCGACGTTTGGCAAACGAAACCGAAGGGGCGCGAGGTAAACGTCTAAATAAATTTTAATCGATCTCTACATCTTAACACATTCGCCGATCAAATTTGTCGTGTTTGCAAGAAACAGTGTTATCAATGTCAGTGTAGCTACTTCTCATTATCAGTTTTAAGGAACAACAGTTAATTTACCTTACACACTGTCACTTGAGCTTAAAGAACCAGACAAACTTTTGTAATGCAATCGGTGTAAAACATTTTACCAAACTAATCCAAAAAATGCCCTTCAAGAGATTACTGGAACAACATGGATCCTGGAATTATACCAGATGAAATTAAGTTTGTCTGCCGTAGAAAAACGCTTGATTTCCTGTGTAATTCATTTTATACAAATTATAAAATACGATGGCAGATTAGGGTAATATGCATCAATATTAGCTACAATTTCAGTGCGCTTTATAAAAAAGAGTATATATTTAAAAAGTTTTTTAAAAATATATATTTTTATTCAATGATGTAACTTGATATGCTACTTAATGTCGCTAGACGCTATATAAGTAGCTCGTTGTAGCGAGTTTTTACCGAGTTTTTCCGGGTGATTGCGCATTTGTGTGCTTTTCCTTTTCCTTTAGGCTAGTTTTCGACAAGTCCCTGTAGGTCATCGTCCTGCAAACTTGTATCAATTTCATTTTTTCCCCATTTTCTCTTCTTATTGACGCGTGAATGCCCATCTGGATTATTTTACTGTTCGGGAGTTTTTATTTTAATTTCATGAAATTTGGTGATGATCCGGTAATTAGTTCTTGAGTTAGAGCGCCCACAAAAACGTATGGACAAAGTAAAAATTGATCTGAGAACAAAGAACGTCTTAACGAATCAGCGTTAAACGGGGTATTACTGTACTGCGTATATGACAGGGATCTGCAACCTTACAAAGTAATAGAGCGATCTTTTTAATTTTTCTCTCTTTACGAAATACTTGGGAGCCGCACAGTGACAACCTCCACTACCTTTTTTCGGGATTCGTGTGATTGGAATAAGCATGCATCATGACTAATAAAGGTTAGGGAGTTTGGCCAACTTCTAAAGAGCCACAAGTACGTACTCGAGGAGCCAAATGAGGCTCCGGAGCCGCAGGTTGCCGACCCCTGGTATATGAGAATGCAAAAACCGCTAATAAAAGCTCTAAGATGGCACTGCCGCGAAGGGAATACGCAAAAAAGGGCGGAGAGATTAATTCGCGCACCCTTGATTAAAACGACATCGCTCTTCGGTTCGTGCTGTGGATGTGAGTCAAAGTCTGAGGAAATATAGTAAGGTTCCTTTGGAAGGCGGCTGAGTGCGCGAGGCATCTGAATGGCCGTGATAGGAGTCCGAGGAGGAGAGAAGTGGGAGGAAGAGCGGCTTTTCTGATGTTGACCGTTGCGAATGGAAGGACATCTCGAGGAGATTTATAGCGACGTGTTGATTGGGAAACGTCTCTAGAGAAGCGGGGAGGAGGGGTTGGGGTATTTGGATCGCGGAAGTCGGAGATATTTACGACGTCCTATTAGGATGGGATAAGAGTTTCGAAAAGGCACGGCTAGAGGGATTTATAGGTGGTTTTGATTGCCTTTCAAACGCCCAGCTGAGAGAGAGTGAGAGACGGAGTGAAATGGAAAATTAATGGTAAAGGGATGTGCCAAGAGTACGGACAAGTTGATATGAAGAGGCGTGATTTTCTGAGTGTTTTGAATAAAGCTAATAAAGGTGGATGCCGTTGCAGAAAGAGAGAGGAGATTCGCAAACCGATACGATTGGTGCGCGATATATTATTCAAAGAAATAGCTCTTTTAATTTTTTCTTTGTGAAAACCATGCACCGCCTTCCCATTAAAATCACATCAATACGCTTTTCTATATATGTATGTATGCGTGTGTATACACATGCTACATGTACATATAGCAACATGTGTAATGCAATATGTATTACAACATTGGTTGTACTTTTCTCATTAGATAACACGAAAAAATAATGAACGATTTAAAATAAATAAAGACAGCATAATCCTGCTCGTTATCCGATGCAGTTTACGGAAAAGTATCATTATTTAGTCCGGCACAAAATTAAGAATAATACTATGATGAAAACCATTTATTAAAAATAAATAAAACTATCAGTTATTTCTAGGAAAATGCAACTTAAATGGTTGGAAGCCTTGGTACGTGAATTTATTAGGTTATTTTTCCCCACGCAAAGCTCAAGGCGAGCTTGAAAAAAACATGCTGCAGAGGCTGTCTCGCGTCGAAACGGTTCTTCCAGTAGTCCCTCTATAACTCAAGAGATGGCGACACCAAAACGGCATTTCGAATCTTCACGCAAGACTTCAAACGTTGAGGTTGATTCAGAAAGCAAAAATTAATTAAATGAATATATTAATACTGACGATGAGCAATACTTGCCATATTATTTAACTTAAACAGTAGGGCTGTAAAAATTAATTGGTACCGAAAATAATGAATGCGTACAAAAGATAAACATTATAATTATTCAATCAGAATAATAATCTGTAAGATAAACTTAAAATATTTACCTTTTTAATAGCAATTTCAATAACAAACACGAGTTTTTACGAAGGATTATGGATAAAATGATTAGATCTGTCATGATACGGGGGATCTTGTGCAATAATGAAGATGGAAATAAAATTTTCTAAAATATTTCTACAGAATGACAATCTCAGAAGGGACAAAAATCCTCAATAGATTTTTTTAAATTACTACTCTCACTGGTATGTATTTAGATGCATTTAAGTTCTAGAACGTTCCTCGAGCGAAAACTGAAGCAGACGATAAGAAAAATGACGTAACACTTAACCGACAGTGTAAAAATAACTAAAACATTTCGAAATCTTTAGTATCATACCGATCTTTTACCCAGTGAAATATCTCAAATACGCTCAGCTACACGATTTTGAGTACAACACGTGGCGCTACCAAACGGGGCTTTTGGGAATTACCTCCACACATCGATAGGCGTGAATATTGGTGAGCAGCAGCTGGAACAGGAGAGATGCGGAAGAGGCGGATAGGGTTGGAGCTTACGACCCAAAAGGATTATGTAAACGATGAATGTAGATTGCTCACCTAACTTCAATTATTTTCAAATCTGGTGAAATTTCAACATGACAAAACGCTTAATAGTTTTTGTACTGCATATCATCTAACGAATGGAACCTATTTTGAATGTTAGTTTTAGAGCAGAGTACGCATGCAAATCCAAACCAGATTTAAAATATAATACAAAAGGTTAAATAATTAAGGTTATAAGTGAGAATATTTTTACAGTTTTAAACGTTGGACAATGAGCAGTACAGAACGATTAAATACACATATATAATATTTGCTTCAACCCGTCATTCACTCAAAAATAACCAAAATTAACATTTTAGAGAAAAAATATTTGTACAGCATCTATAAAAACGCAATAAATTTGGTAAGCCAATAAGACCGCGGCATTACGAACAAAGCTTCACAATGACCGTAACGACTATCACGCACATATCACCACCTGGTAAAGGAAGTATATTAGAAACCATTCCACGAAGACATTTCCATGCCTCGTGGATGTATTTCTTGGTGTAACATGGGAAAATTAGAACAATCGCGAGGAGAGAGGGAGGCAAAAACCAGACTCGAGAATCCTCTTTAAACGCCTTCCGCCCCATAATATCACCCAATCAAGTCCTCGAATCTTCTCTCCCACATCCCTGAAAACCCCTTAAGCTTCCCACCCACTCCATTCCCTCCAGCCTCGTCCACCCCATTCTCTCCAGCCTCACCAGCCCCTCTCTTCCATCCCCTCCCTCACACCCCCTTCCTCCCATCCCATTCCTTCAGACGAACGCAGCGCTTATCCCAGAGGAAAATCTAATCACAACAATAACGACGGCGAGGCGAAGTTCCCAGCGAAGATCTCTCTCTCTTCCTCTGCCGACGATTTGATTTCGTTTCTCCGAACTGCTGACAAGTTGCGAGTTTGGAATGAGGAGAAGAGGATTGGAAGCGAGGAAAGGGAAGGAAGAACCGGAAAAAAATCTTTAATCTCGATTCCGAACGTTCTCATCCCGCGGTTTTATACTTTTATTCCTTTCAATACACTTTCTATCTATAATACAGGTAGGCTTTTATAAAATTGCCACCAAAAGGCAACAAATAATAATAAGATAGAAGAAAGGAGGTATGGATTCTTGAGTGATGCCCTAAACAGAAAAAATAAGTACAAGAAAAACAAAAATATTTTAAAGTCAATTTTTGGAAAGCACTAAAAAGCCAAAAAATGAGTAAGATGATCAAAGAATCGCACTAATTATCCATAAATTGTAAATCTGTAGAAAACTGTCTTCTAACAGTTTAAAAGTCGTATTCAAAAACTTGTATGGCTTAGTATCTTGTGGCGAAATATATATGACTGAAGCTAATCATTGCTAAACAATACAACTTTTATAAGATGAATTTCAAACTTTTGGAAGATTGTTTGTTACAAATTTAGCATTTTAAAATATTGCTGCGATTATTCGATCCCTATTATATTGTTGTTGCCCTTTAGTGCGTTCTAAAATGTGATTAAAAATATATTATTATCGTTGTTTATTTTTTCTATTTAGTAATAAAAAATTCTTTTTGTCTGATGAATACTAAAAATCTAATTTGCAATTTATATCATTCAATTTTATCGAAGAATTTCATATCACATTGCATTTTTAACATTAAACTTCTTCAAATGGAATATTCATGAAAATTTTTCCAGAGGATACAAAGTAGATATCCATTTTAAGAATAGACTTACAAGCATTGTAACTGAAATTCCGATAAAGTCAGTGCGATCAATGTTCGATGGAAATAATTAGTTGCCAGAAACAATTTGCTCAAGGCAATTCTCAGCCTCGAAGTGTCAATGATTAGCAATTACGCATTCTATGAGGGTTGAATGCATATATACTTATATATAAAGCAAGCGAAGCTAATACAAGTTGATAGTGACAAACACATTTAAATAAGCTCCGAACGATGTTTTCGAGAATAAAAGTTTCACATTGAATAAAGGAGAATTATCAACTTTAAAGATATTTAAGATAATTTTAATAGGTTAAAATCAAGAGTAACTTTGGCAAGCTACTGGATTCAACTAGACACGATAAATCATTTTCGGAATTGGCTAGCTCAATTGGAAGAATTACATAATCTTAATAACGATATGCTAAAATATTGAACAAGCTTTTGGAACTTACAGGGCAATCTGTCCGTAATTTAGTTCACAACTCAATAAAAACTGTTACTCTGCGGGTGAATAAACGAACTTGAAATTTTTCAGTATTTAAAAGTCTTGAACGCATTTAAGGCGTCGACTAGTTTGATACCATTTTCGAATAAGTAACTATAAAGCATAATCTACGAAGATACTGTCTTCCCATATCTAATTACATCGAGTTTATTAAAAGTTGTTGCCTTATTGTGTCACAGTATGATGAAATCTTTGAAAAATATCATTCGCTCATATGTTAGGAAAGAACATGCGTAGTTAAATAAGTATTACTGCGAAATGTTTCAAATACGTACGATATTAACATAGTTAAATGCATCGGTTTAGAATCTATGGAATTCGCGGAAAGAACAACTTCCATTCGGTAAAGACTACTACCAATTAAGAGACTTCTTAAATTTTACATATTCGATAGTATGCCACTCGTCAACCGCTAAACACGTTCCATTACGTTCTTATTTAAATCAACACAATACACCCTGTTTTTCGCATCAAATTTCAGCCCCGGCTTTCTTCTTTTATAACTTATCAATTCCTAATTTATTTAAGGATTCTCAGAACTTAGCATACTCCATGCTCAATGAAGACTCAGTATGCGGAGGCATCTGGTGGCAGGGGGCCGAACTCGATACCTGATCTGGATTTCGTATAAAAGGGTAGCCATATCAAACCTTCCGCCCTGCAAAGATTCTAGGTGGCACATGGTTCTCCTTGCTCTCGGTAGAGGCGCTGTGGTGCCACGAATCCTGCTCCGAGTGATATTCAAATTCGATTGGGCATGGACGTGATGCCTCCTTCCAATTCCGTAACCGTCGACAGAGGACGCTTCCGATTCCGATCGTTTCATGAAACTCAAGCGGAAAGGTGAGAGAAGAGCGATTACCGAACTCTTGCTTTGGGCATACGCATAAAGTGTAAGAAATATACCTAAACGATGCTTTGTCAAAATAAAAACATTTTAACCGAAGGTAAACTAAATTACAGTTAATCATTCCGGCATAATAAAAGATATGTGACCTAACACAATCTATTAAAAGAATATAAGCAATGTCGCAAGTATACCAATTAATTTATCGAAAATGCACCGAGTTTATACTGTAAGAATGTAGGCCAAAAAAGGTAACGGAAAATAAAGTGCCCATAATAAACATTCAGATGCTGTCTGAAACATAAAGTAGGACGGTAATATGGAAATAAATTCTTAGGTGTAGAATGCAAACGAATAGAGAAGATGAAAACTTTTCAACAAAAATTGTTGTTATGACAGGAGTTCCTTAGGGAAATGCTCTGAGTTCATCACGATTTCTTAGATATACAAATGAACAACAGAATGTGGTCAAGTCCGACCCTAGACTCTTAGCAAATGGTTATATTAGCTATATACGCTTAAGAATTTGTAGTTATACAAAATAATAACGATTGCGAGGGAAATCAAACAAAGTTTGCAAAGAAAAAGGTCCAGCATCTCACTATCATTAACAAACAGCACTTAAACCGATATTAAAATTAATAGTTCAAGAAAGGAGCGAAAATCAGACATGGAAAACCTATGATGATGGATTAACAAATTCTTTTTACAAAATGGGGCAATCGATCTAAATACGCTACTAGAAGAACTATTCAAACCAAATGAAAAAAAAATAAATATTAATAAATGAAATTAAGTCTTCATCGTCTATCACTATGACCCTGGTAGATAGCACTTGATAGAACGGTACTGGTAGAAGAGGATCGCTCTGTGAGGAGATGCACGGTAAAGACCTCGCGAGCTTAGAGTCCTCTTTTATCTTAGAACGCCTTTCTCTAACCTTAAAAACTCTCACCTATGAAAGTAATATTTGTCAATTTAGTTATATTTATATGAACTTGGGGTATTTAATTCTAATCCCAAGTTTCTCGTAGCTATCAATATTAACAAATTATGACAATCTTTAGCCAATAAAAAACTAAAGGGAACTGAGATGAATTAAGTATCAAGTTTGATTCTACCTTGGAAGAGTAAAGTGAATTTTTTGTACCACGGATTGGACTCCTTCTACGGGAATGGGTGTATGCGTTCGTAATTGCTGTTATTTCATCATTGAAAACGTCCTTAATTCTTTATATGAACTAATCATAAATAAAAACATAAATTAATTTGAATGGAAGGGATTGAAATTCTAGGCTAAACTTGATTTCCAGACTCAAATGAATTGGGCTTTCAAAGTGAAATAAATTGGATATGAAATAACACATCATGGGCGTGACTATATCAACATATTACTGTTTCAATATACACATTATGTGTGTATATGTACGTACATACATATGTACATATATACTTACCACTATTGAAGAACTACCAATTGGTTTTATGATATTACAACGCTACCCGATGAACTCCGACAAAGAAATTCTCTCTGTAACGAGAATATTTTACGGCAGCAATCTCAGATACGAAATAGAATAAGGAGGGGTAGGTTTGAGGAAAGGCTATGAGGAAGCACTTTTTTGTAAAAAGGGATAGAGAATAATGGAAGAGGCGGAAGGGTGGGTTAGGAGGACGGATACTGGGTGGGATCTCCCACCCTCCCATCCCACTCGCCCGTCCAAACCAACCGATCTCCCTCCCATTCTCACTCCCCATCCCCCGAGCATCATGTCGACAAATCGATTTTTTAAGAGAAGTTGATTTCCCGTGTCTCGACCACATGACGCCATAGCTTTTCCGGCTTAAATTGATCAGAGTGCGTGTGTGTGTGTGAGTAGTGTTCCTTTTGGGGGAAGAAGTAGGGGGATTGGTAAAAGGCGTAGGGATTCGACAGATGACGTAGCGAACGGGGATTGGCTAAGAAATACAGAGAAATGGATATATACTCAAGTGCACTTTATTTTGATCTTTCTCGGAAGAGGCATTTCACCGAAATCGTTAGCGATTCCGCATTGTAATGTTATTGAAATGTATG
Source organism: Tanypteryx hageni (assembly GCA_028673005.1). Taxonomy (NCBI): domain Eukaryota; kingdom Metazoa; phylum Arthropoda; class Insecta; order Odonata; family Petaluridae; genus Tanypteryx; species Tanypteryx hageni. Next base: position 35,838,575 of record CM054115.1, read on the forward strand.
CTTGCACCAGTGAGAAGAGAACGAAGTAAATCATTCTTACTTCAACTGTTTTAAGATGTTTATGGGGTTAATATATAACATACATTAAACTATTAACGCATAATATATTAACAAATGCCCAAATCAAAATAGCACGATATTAAGTCTGTAATATCTCAAAATGTTTTCCACCCTAGAAATAACGGCTATTTTATACCAAGGAAATATATTTTAAGGGAGCTGACATAAAAACTAAAATAAATACGACATTATTATTGCCGGACGGCCTAACTCCGACGAAATAAAAGCTGTTAGAAAAACATTGCCATAAAATGATAAAACAACTCCCTTTTCTGGGAAAATTTCCATTCCACGTGTTACTTAAAAAAATGCCAGAAATGCTGCATCAATCACCTTACAATTAAACCATGTATTGCGTTTATCGAGACACACCAAGGGTATACGCGTATGCATATGTGTAAATATTATCAATAATAAAACACGTATTCTCCGCTATTGAATGAAAAATAAACTTATCCGTATTGATCAGTCGTCAAGAAGTAGAAATGGGTAAAAAGCGACTGAAGAATAGGCAGAAACAAATGAGAATGAGGGATGAAAACTAGAGGCAAAATATGTAACGAACCGATTTCTCAGGAACTCAATAAAGTGCACGCCGTCCCAAAAATAATTTGGAGACAACCGGAGTAGAAGAATATCATCAATCAAATTTCGCCTTAATGTATCGGAAAAGTCGATAAAACATATATTTTTCCCTTCGACCGAGAAATATAGTTGCGTATTACGATAATGCGTGATTTATGATTTTGTTAAATAAATAAATAAATCTAAGAAACAATAAAAATTGACTTACAGAAAACGAACGACGAAGTAGTGAGTCATTGAAACCCTGACCTTTACATGGTGCTAAGCGGACTAAATGTTCCAAGCAATAGATGGGAATATCTTCCGATTAATGTATGTATTTTTGATCTTTCCTTAACAACAGTAATCCATTTTTAACAATTATGAAATAAGAAAAATAAGCCGAAGATAAACTAAACTTTATCATTGTAATATATTAAAATTTGTAATACCGACTATAATATCACAGTATGCCGTTAATGATCAGAAGCACCAGTAAAAGAACACGTTCAAGAATCCCGACTAAAGTAATAAAGCGTGCTAGTTACCGCAACAAGATCTAAGAATGCTTAACACGATCGTGGCTAACCTAGATGTGGGCGGACGTTAAGGTAAGCAACAAAGATTAGAAGATGGCCAAGGGAGACCCAGAAGTAGTGGGTGGATAAAAAGGCGCAATGGAGGTGGGAGATGGATCGCGTGAGACGTGGGAGAAGAACTCGAAAGGGAGGAGGAGAATTAAAGGGAGGGGGAGTCATCTGCCAGATGGGGAGAGGATGGCGGTCTGAGGTTGCACGGGGTGAGAGGATAAGAAGTATAACCTCCCCGCTTTTCGCCTCTCCCCCTACCCCATCCCTCGTCATCCCTTTTCCACCTTTCTTCTCCCGATCTCCCCATCCCCTTTCTCTCTCCCTCTATGGGAGATCATGCACACCTGTGAGGTTCCCGCACTCGCCGCAGGGGTGCGCTGGGGTGGGCGTGATGGATTCAAGACAATTCGGGAGAAGTACGGGAGACGCACAACAACGCGATCATCTCTCTCTTCCTTTCTTTCTAGAATAACCTCCTACGCCGATTTCCAGATTTTTCCATTTCTACTTTTGAAAACATAAAGGATGAAGAAGACATACCTGTAAAGAAACGGAAGACGGAGAAACATTAATATTATGACATATACATAAAATAAATAAACATATATATATAGCAGATTCGCAATAATATCATTACAAAAATTCATACACCTCCCTGATTTGTGTTATAAAATAGTAAGTTATGATAAAACGTGAACATATATTCATTATTCGTACAACAACAAAGAAGCACAAACTTCAAATTAGAAAACGTATTACCTGGATTAAAATGAATGAAAAGTGTAATTTTTAAGCTTGTTTCAGTAAAAATTACAGAAATTTCAGTGATGTTATATTATGATTTATAATGAAGAGAGCTTATTTTTAGGGTTAATTTATTTTTATTTCAAACTATTTAAAGGGAATAAGGGTAACCGTATAGTACAGTGTGTCATACTTCTTTGTTCAAGCAGGAAAATCACAAACTAATTTTCATATATAAGGGGTATACGTTAAATTGAAAAATGCGTATTAGGAAACGGTCAAATTTATTCTTACGCGTTTATAGGTTAAAAACGAAAATAAGAGTAAATGAGGGTAAAGAGTCTTAAAGCATACGACTTTCAATGTACGAGCTGCAGGAAAGAAATCATAATTCCTAAGGAATTTTTAAGCACCTGAGGTACTTTTTCCATCCCGTTTACCCAAATAAGTTTCATTGGACGATTTGCTTGAGCATTAGTTTTTCCTTCCTAAGTAAATTGTCAACAGCACGGAAGAATACTTCGTGTAAAATGAAAACGCAAATAGTCCAGTCGAAAGACTTCATAAATGCGGCAAGTTTTCCCCTTTAACACATACTTAAAGAATGAAAACCTCGCATTAAGGCGAACAAGCCAGTTAACAGACATTCTCGCGTCATAAACCGCGTTCAATTTCGCTAAATATTGTGTGCTCCTTTTCTCATTAACGGCCTAGGCATAGTAAAATGACCTAATATCTTAAGCAACCCAAGTGACGCGAAAAAACCATTTGTCCGACGAGACCTGATCCCGTACATTTACAACCTCACGAAGCCAATAAAAGCAGCTCGGTAACCGACAAAAGCCGCCGTGGAACAAGATTTCTAGTTCGGTGTACCCGGACGTACCGGACACACGTCCGTCGGACACGGAAAGATAGGAGGGAATGAGCGAACTAAAATTCAAACAAGGGTCGTGTAAAACTAGGAAGGCAAGGATTGTTTGATCAAGACCGCACCAACACAACAAGCCCAGATCTCTCTCTCTCTCTCTCTCTCTCGCGGGCATTGTTGATTTCCAGGGGTAAACTCGAGACATCCTCATGAGTACGTGTAAATTTGGCCTGTCCTAACACAACCCACTCTCCCCTTCCCTCCCTCTTCCATGAAGCCGGCCTACGCACCGCGTGTTAGAGCGGTTTATTTGCTCTGGACCCTGATGGGTTCTACGTTGAAGCAAGCTGCACCCTCTCCGCGGCCGGCGTATAAAAAAGGACACTCCGTTGGAAGAGGCGCACGGATCGCTGGCCACAACACGATGCCTAATTCAGATCCGACGAAGGGTTTTGATGCGAGCTGTTTAAAATATCTCCTTAATTTAAAGAAAGATGGAGAGAGAGAATAGAAAGGAAGAATGGCCTCTTATCTATGTTAGACAATGAGGTGATCTGGTCCATTCAAAAAATTTATCTCCAACGGATGGAAGCCCCTGGTACAAGAAGGATGAGAGACAGTTAAGCCGCGATCTTCATTATGATATGTTGATTAGGGGAGGAATGAAATACTTCGGTGAAAATATGGCGTGCATGAGGGGTTTCGGATGATGTATTTTAATATCAAGCAAAAATCGGACATAAAGCTGCTTGCGGGGCTCGAACCACCTCATCTAACCATCGGGTAATTACGACTGATTTAGTCACCTCGGCCACCAGATCCTTGCGCTCCAACTGCGATAATTGTGTATTTGAATTCGCGTGGGAAGATAGACAAGCGTCAATCATAGCAACGAGATTAAACAAACTATTGTAATTGTTGATGGTGTAAGAGAACTTTATTTTAATGTGAATTTGTATTGATACTAGCATTCCTACGTTTTTTGAAGGGTTATTTCTGCTAATAATTGTAGGTTTTTATTTATCGTAATTATTATTGATAGTAAGTTTTTATTTATCTTAAAAACTTTTTATCATTATTCATTTAAGATTATTCTAAAAACTGTTTTCCCTATGAGTTTCATTAAGAAATGCGTCTGGAAAATCAAGGTACATGTAAGCTTCTGATGAATTTTATTATTATTAAATGATTATCGCTCCTCTTATAATATTGCCGTATACATGCTTTTTATTATTATTACATTATAATCACATTCGTATTGCATTACTATTAATAATCATTAATGCGATCTTCTCGGAATAGTTCACATTGAAAATTCATTTGAACACTACTTTAGATGACTATATTTATGTAGTTTGTGCCATGAACATAATTTTATTCTTGGGAACTGTTCACTTGGCTTATTTTTTACTTTGGATGAAATATTTTCTAATTATAGGCCTTTAAGACCAGTTGTTCTTGCATTTTTCTAAAAGCCCTCACATTTAAGTATCAAATTCCTTTTTTTTTCACTATTTAAGATAGGTAATGCTGTTGCAAAGAATGTTAATTTGAACAAATTTAAATAAAACATTTTAAAGTGTTGTGTTGTAGCTTAGCAATTCTTCAGCTAACTATACTTATAGAGTGGTATTATATGAATGGTTGATGTGATGTTAGGAAAAGAACAATTTATTATTTTTGTCATTTAAGTTAGGTGACTAAAATATGAAATATTCAAGTTTCACTCCTACTAGTGTCTAAAGCTGAATTACTCTGAACTAGCAATATATTTTCGTTAATTTTAAGCAATATGAATGGACAAGTCAGTGTTTTCATTAATGAAACAAAAGATACTATGAAACTTCTTACAACTTATCTACGAAACATTCTTACGTTTGTCACTGAGTTCTCTACTTCTGTCTACCATTCTCACAACTGTAAAAAGATTAAAGTTTAAACAGAGAGACCCCCACATCACTAAAGAGCTGGTAGACACTTTTGCAAATTTTTACGCCCATGCAAGCAAAAAGGTTATCATAATTATATTACAGAGTTTATTCATATTAAAGTTTTAACTATATAAAAGTTGGTTGCAAAAATTCATTTTTATATCATCACTTGTTTCCTTTTTAATACAGCCATTAGAAGTTTTCCCGCCATTCTCACAGAAGAATCGGGAAAAAACGCCAAATGCAATATGTCGGTAACTAAATGGTACACATTTAGGGCAAGGCAATAATTACACGGAAAAATCAGCCTAAAACATGCAAAAGAAACTGGGTTAAACGAGGGTCATTTCGAAAAATAACCTTTCAAAAAAATCTTGCCACGCCAACCTAATCAGCTCATGGATAAAAAATTTCCCGCGCCGCGAGACCGATAATTGCTTTCTCCAAAAAAAACTACGCTGCAAGGAAACTCCGTGGGAATCTCGTCTCTCGCGAGATCGATCGAGAGCGTCAGCCAGAATAGGATGGAAGAAGAGCCCAGAAGGCAAAGACGATCGCAGAGGGAGGACGTCAACACAGCCGGGAGCGGGCCCCTTTCTCACCCCACGCCGCACAACCCTTCCCAATGCACGCATCCTTACCTTCTCCTCCCCTCCCGCCACAAACCTCCTCTCCTTTGCATACGTTCTTTTTCATCGGTGAGAGTAAGGGGGTTCCCCGTTTAACGAACTCCTTTTTTTTGAACGGGGCGGTCCCCAAACCACCGTACCGGCGCAGGCGGGTGCCTCCCTACCTGCTCTACTCTCGCTTTCATCAAAACCCATCCCTCAGCCTCGCCCCACCGCGCCCCCTTATTCCCCCGACCCTTACTCCTCCCCTTTTTAACCCTCCAGACCATCCCAAAAAAATCCCTTAACCCTTTTCCTCGCAGACGCATCCCGGAAGAGGAGAAAGCATGAGGAAAAAATCGTGCACGTAATCGTACCTACTCACAAAGGCGCCATCGTCGTACGGGTACGCTATAGTGACCCGTAAATTAGAAGAAGAAAAAACAAACACGTGCTTTTTATTCAAACTTGTCGGTTAATTGAAATATGCTTTAAATTAACGAAAATAAAATCATTGCCTATCATCATACGCAAGTCTTATCAATAACTGATTGAAAAACCATGTTCATCCAATTGCCATGAGAATGGAAAATCAGACACGCATTTCCGCTACAAAGCCGTCATCAGTAGTTTAGAATCTACCATCGGTGAATAACCACTGAATACGGCTGCTATGTAGTCCAAATATGCATCTGCTTTTCCAAAATTTTTATGGCTATTGGATAAACCGTTTTTCAATTGGATTTCAGGTATTAGGTGAACTCGATAATTCTTTCTTAGAGTAACTCTGATGGCAGAATTCACATTTCACACTCAGGAGTTTCTCAGCTAGAGTGACTTATTGTAAAACATGAAACTTAATTGATTTATATAAAATTTAGGATCATTTATTTTAAATAGGTATCATAAATAAAATTAAACAACACGGCAAAATGTATTATGGTGGAATGTTTTTACCGATGAAAGGAGTACTTTTAATTTTTTATCTCTTATATCTTATAACGATTCCGGAAGTTTATTATATTAGTCGACAAATGATCGATAACATTTCTCGAATAAATGGCAAATGTTAGCTCGATTGGTAAAGTCAGGAACATTATTTACGGACGAATTCAGGCGCCCGTACAGCTTCCATGTTAAATATATTTACGACGCTCACGTAAGATTTCACGTCAGGTATGAAAAAAGGGGGGAGTAACCTCTAACTCCAAGATCCCCTTTAATCACTCGACTTAACGATTTCCTGAAATAAAAAAGGTCTTTACCGTGAAGGCTATCCCAAGAGTGGAATATCGACATGGGTTTTAAAGAGTTCGATTGAAACCAATGCTCCCATGTTAGATGGAGTGCGGCGAAGTGGCAACGCGACACGAAGCAAGAGGAAGATAGAGATGGACGTGACAGAGAGGGAAGCCGGATGGGAAATTCTATTGAAGAGAGAGAGAGATAAATTTGACGGGGAAAGTTCGATAGGAGAAGGAAGGTAAAACGATAGGCAACAAGGTTTGGGTGGCGCGACGGCAAGATGTGACGCGTTGTTGGATGCAAGGGATTCCGACCTTTTGGTGAGATAGGGGTAAGGTAAGCGGAGGTGCATTGGGTCTAACATAAGATATTAGGGCCGTGGGAGGAGGGCGAAGCGGGTTCCTATCTTTCCCAGGATGCCTCCTTCAGTAAGGACCCAACCAAAACCCAGGTAAACGGGATTTTTTAGGGTGATAGGTATACAAGAGAGGTCTGATGGTAACAGAGGGACCTTTCCTGAGTGTGTGTTTGTACTGCAGAACGGGTCGGTGGACGGGTCATTCGAATTAAATGAAGCCGTGCATACTTGAGCATGGATAGCGAAAGAGGGGCCTCACTCAACTATGAATCCACTCTTCGTTCTTTCCCCACTCCTCCCATTTTTTATCCCGAACAATGTATAAAATACGCTCTCTCTCCAATGCTTGGTTCATTTTGTGCTTAACTCTCGCCGGAAAAACTGAATCGTTATGACGCTAGCTCAAGAATCTCCTCAAGACTCGAGAGTTGGATGGCCTCTATCGAGAGATTCAGACCGAGGCACTCACGCTCTTGATATGCAAATATGTACATTCGTCATTGCCTTTGTAAAACTAAAAAAATCAGCATTAAAATATCGTTCATTTTAATTTTCATCGAGATAAACAATGTAGTAGATACTTGCTTAAATCAATTTAACAAATATGTTCAGAAAAGCGAAATACTATTCATCGTTATACCATTTATTGAATGTGTCAAAAGAAATTTCCTTGCATATAATTTAAAAAAATTGTTGGAAATGTACAACTATCGTATTTCCCAAAAGTTGAATCATTTTGGAGGGTCACTGGAAATTTGTACACGGAAGTAAAAAAACCGCGCCTCGTCATAACTAAAAATATTTATTTTCGTATGTTAATATATTTCCAAACGCAAAAAGTTCACATAAGATGTAGATTAGAGAAAATTTTAATGAATAAAAACCGGCAAACATATCGGAAGACATGACCCAGATGATAAAATACATGAAATCATCAACAAGACAGCGATATCATGGTTCAGTTTTTCCTAGGATGATAATATATCATTGAAGCCTGCAAACGAGACTCGTTAGGCACATACTAGTAGTGCGTTGCATCCGCTTCCACCTATCCGGTGAACTCCAGATTGACATGCAGAAGAGGTCTCAAAAATGATTATATCTTACAATGTGTCACAAGATACTAAAGCAGTTAAAGGAGATTATCATTAACTCCATTACAATGAGCTTATTAGCAGTAATAATAACGACATTAAAATACTACGACAAAAAGCTCAGATTTGCTACGTACAGAGGAAATTTAGTACGCTGATGGAAAATCCATATATCAATAGAATTATTTTTCACACATTAGAAAACAACGAAAGCTTGCATTATTTTCCAGTTAAAATATAAGAGCATGAGTCAGTTTATATATGTAAGTTCCACGATATAACACGTTCATCCTACGTCGAAGAGTCAAGTCCACCTCTTTTTGAGCCGTAAGAGGGTGCATATCTAGGTTATCCTATTGTTTCAAACTTTAAATAAAGGCATCCTAAATTGATACTTAAAAAATATCCAAACATTTAACACAGCTTAAAATATCTATAATATACCCTGAATACGTACGTGAAAATGATGTCAAGTTTTACTCGTATTCTCTCGCTCGCGTGTTAGTAAACATCCAACTTCTCCTAGAACAACCCCTGCCCTAAATGCACTTCTCTCTCTGCATCCCTCCATTCTAGCTCCCCGTAGTACTTTTTCTCTTGTCTCACCCCTTCCGCCCTTTTGTAGGTAAACGTACGCAAAGGATTTTTTTGCATTCGCATTTTTTGTCGCTCAACGTGTCCCACTCCCGCAAAGAGCCAATCTTTTCCCCTTCACCTCCCGCTCCTCTCTCTTTCTATATCCATCCATTGAATGTAGTCCAGTCCTCTTCCCCCCGCTCCTATCCCGTCCATTAACTCGTTATCCCACTCCCTTCTCGGGAGAAAACCTTCTTTACCGTCTCCCTAGATTCTTCCCCGAGCCCAGTCTCCCGTCTCCGGTTCCTTCCTACGAACCCTCTTTCACTTTCAAGAGGGAAGAGTGCCTAACCCTTCCGTCCCAGATAACCGAACCCTCGCACCCCTACCACACCTTAAACATCCCAGTCTAACCCTCAACCCTTCCCTTCCCCACCTCCTTATCCCATCACACACACACATCATCCTTCTACCACCACCATCTCTTTTTTTTACTCCCGCCCACATTCACTGCATCAAACCTCACCCTCTACGGACGCTTCCCTCCTCTCCCTTCCTCCATCCTAACTCCCCTTCCCCTCTCATTCCCTTGCCAAGGTTTCCTCCCTCTTTCCCCGTCTTTCATTAGACATATTCAGTATGCGTCGGTCGGGACCGAGCTACCCTTAAACCTGAAGTATAGGTGCTAACACGGAGAGGAGAACGTACGCTGGGAAAATGTATAGGGGCTCTAGTACGATCAAGGGTTTACCAAAACACTCGTGAAAGCGCGGCTAGTTTGCGTACGTTATGAACAAACAGAAGACTCATAGGCCACGCTTCAAGTAAGGAAAAAACACGCTGTCATGAGGACGAAAACTGACACTTATAAGATTCGCTGCATTTTACGGTGTTCTGCGAATGCATAGCGACCCATTTCTATGAAGTATCTTTCAGAGGAGGAATGATAAATCATTTATCGAGAAGAATAAAATGAACTAAGAGATTCGTTTAATTATAAGCTAACCGATAAATAGCAATATGTACTTAAATAAATATTTAATTTATCAAGCAAAATTACTAGACAACATTTTTCAATATTCATCTTAGTAGCGGAATCGCATCTCATTATATATGTACGTTTGTACTTATATAAAATATTCTGATATGAATATGCTTACTAATACGGAAAAAATTGTGTAATAAATGGAATAGGAAAGTATGGGTATTTGTTATCAATTCAAAAGGCGCCTATTAAAAATTATATACAAAAGCAATATCCATTTTTAAGTCAAAAATGAATCTTCCTCGAATGCTTAATTTAGTTAATTGGGTGAATTCAAAACACCCGTTCTTTTAAAGATAAGAAAAGTTTCAATACAAGATAGAGGTATTTCAACGTTGATGATAAATAAATGTAATTAGTCTTTGATATTCCTCACAAAAAACAAAAGCTGTGTAAGTCTTCGTTTAAATAATTTCTTTTTTATAAAATAAAATAATTTCACACCCAAATCATTCCAATAATTCAGGCTCCTTACGGAAAAGCACAATCGGAAAACATTTCTGCCAGAAGAATGAGCTAAATGGACGTAGGCTGCACTTTATTTCCGTTGGATGACATTCCACATGAGTGAAAAACAATTCCGACCTAAAAAGTGATACAAAGCGCTTAATATAAATACGTAAAACAAATGAAATAACAGATCCATTCGATCATGAGACTCAGGCTTTGCCTTAACTATGCCTAACTGGTTCTGACTAAGCGTGCATGAAACTCGGCCAAATTGAGGAGTGACGACATTTTATCGCTCACAGCATCCAATAATCAGGGGCGAGGAGGAAGAGAAAATGTCGTGCGCACGAAGAGAGAGAGAGAGGGAAATGGGAAGGAGGGAGAGGCGGAGGGAGAGGGCTGAGTGAGGGACCGCTCTACGTACCCCCGCCTGGGTGTGATTTTTTGCCTCTCCACCCAGACGCATCTGCATACACGATGGAAAAAGGGTTGGGCAAGGTAAGGGGAAGAAGGGACGTGGGAATATAAAAAATGAGCGGAGTGGGGAGGAGAGACGGAGGAGAAGTAAGGGAAAGGATGGGCTGGTGAGAGGAAAGGGTCCTCTCCGGGGCCGAAAGGGTTGAGAGCGAGTTGGTAAGTAAGGAGTGATCGTTACGGCAGACAGATACGGGACCGTATCTACGCACGCCTATCGGAGAGGGGATGACGCGATTGGCAGTGTTAGAAGACGTAGAGTATGGATATCGTGCGTTCACTACAAAAGAATATTCATTCAAAAATAACCAATTAAGTATCAAAAATTGAAAAAAATAAGTATATATCTTAGGTAACTCCAATAGCCATAACAAGGTTGTAAAACACCAGATGCCCAATTCGGCTGCAATGCAGTGGATGTTCACAGAAAGTAGACGTCTGCATTTTAACAGTAATGATTATCTGGCTTTTTATAACCATGTTACGTTAATTAGAGATACCTAAGATAATTACTATGTTTTCAATTTTTATAGTATAGTGCTTATATATGAATTTATTTTTAGCTCGATAATTCTGTAGTGAACGAAAATTCATGTGAAAAATTAGCACAAAAATTAGAACAACAACAAACTTTTATTCTAAGAAAATTGCATCACATCACTAGAGTCTACTTTTAAATAAAGCGCAAAAGTATATTTCTCACAGTGATCTCTACTGCTTTAAGACCATAAAAAACCTCAGATGAAAAAGAAAGTATTAAATAGTTAGATATTTCAAAAGCAAAGTTTGCTTATTTCGTTAAATAAAATTATTGAAAGACAAAACTATCGTTAAATTTGGCAAAAAGAGATTATTTTATCCGAATGCCTAAATGACAACAAAAACAATTTATCAAATATACACCAAAATTTCATTGACAGTCAAAATGAAAAACACCGAATAAGAATATGACACGTGAATAAAATTTAGCGACTCAATAAAAATGTCAGATGTTTTTATTATTTTTGGAATTAAAGACGTGCTAAAATATTTTCGGAATCATTAACAATGCAAGTAGCTTTTCCACATGACTCAAGCCACCAAATCTAAAAAATTGGCACTTCAAATTTATCATTTAGCGTCGTTATTGTACGCATTAACTCAAGGTCACTGAGAGGGTGTTAATCCTACATACAAGAAGCCGGAAGCGAGCAGCATCCAAATCGATAGACAAGAAAGCAAGAAATTGATGGAATAAAGCGATCTGAAGATCCTATGCAGACAGGCATAAGCTGTAATGTTGGGAATATTTATGAAACGAGAAAGAAGTCTGCTATGACCAGGAATTGAACCCGGGAAACCAAGAAAACATTCGCGTTCAGAAACGAGAAAATTGATCTACAACGGTAGTTCAGTGGTAGAATATCTGCCCGAAAAATGGAAGACCCGGGTTCGATTCCCGGTCATAGCAGACTTTTTTCTCGTTTCATAAATATTCCCAGACAAGAAATCACGCAACCACTATCGGGATTGAGCTACAAACAAAAGAAATTCCATTTTAAGATGATACTCTATCATTAAAAACGTTCTTCCTTTTCGATCAAGGGTTCCTAACAACATCTTGAGAGTAATAGCATGAGAAAAATTCTTAATAACTTCACCGTGACTCATTTAGAAGAAAATGATTAATGTGATAAGCCAAGTTTTCTAGAGGCGTGGAGCTATGAGATTGAAGCTGGCATATAATGAGAAGAGGTCGTGCTGGAGAACTGAGGTAAGACGTTGGATATTTGAGGTATGGGGTAGTTTTGATGAAGGTTAGGGTTTTTAGTGCTAGAGAAAGAGAGCGAGAGAGATTCATCTGATGTCTGGTTCCCAACCCTTACCATTCAGACGGATAGTCCCCCTAAAAAGTGAACCTAATCAACACCCTTTTTTGGCCTTGAGGCGAGTCTCGGTGGTGGATATACAAACCCATTGGAATGGGGGTGTGAGAGTGTTTCTCAGGGTCAGACGACCGCCTCGAACGAAAGGGAAATGCATATCTATAAAGTACTGGGGAAGTTCTTTCAGCTGCGTGGGATGTTTACGCCATTAAAGTTGGATGAGGGTTCGTGATGCGAGGGGTCAGAGGATGGGGAAGGTTGGCGTGAAATGGTGGGAGCCCTCCGGGCAACAATTAAACTCCCGATTGTATTGATTGCCCTGAATACATCAAGAAGAATATGAAAGTCGTTAGTAGCACTGGGTTAGTTGGTCATGACAAAAAAAGAAAACAATTTTGGACGATTCATTTTTGTAGCTATTATTATTTAAAAACAGATCTATTGTTATTTTTAAATTTCATTTCTAATAAGGAGATGATCAAAGAGTTGTTTACAATACACGCAACAAAAAGGCGCCCATCAATCGTTTCCTAATGAGTAGGTATGGGGTTTAAAAGTAGTGACAGACAATGATTCGATGAATTATTTAATTTAAAAACGGATCAAGGGTAGATAACACAAAAACAAATTCGTCTTATCTCCAAAATCCACCCTTACAAACGGATTACTGTTCCTAGTGAGTTATGCGTACCTCTATGTGTACTTTATCCATTTATATACACTAACGAGATAGCCTTAAAGCCCAAAAGGTTGTGTTTGGAGGTAATATTTAATAGTCTCTTGATAGACTTTCTTCAGCGTTCTTATACAGCTCTCAGTAATAAAGATTCAGTAAAAGATTTTTCGTGCATTTAATTCCCTTAATTTTATCCTAGAAGTCCATGTAATTGGATGTCCAAATTAATGTAGGTCTAGGATAAAGCCATTCGTTGTTAGAAAATAACCAGACTCAAGTATAACGAATCCCACATTAGCACGCGATACACAGATCAGTAACACATACATGCCTTTGTTATTTAAGTTTTACTAAATCGAATCTCTTTAAACTCATCCCGTTCCATTAATTAAAAAAATAATGCTGTGATATTCGATTAGCGTTCTAACGAAAACGATTCTATTTCCTACGTTACCCGCTAGATCTATGATAAACTTAATAAAAGTGTCCCAGTTTCTTTAAATACTTCGCAAGCAATACAGTGAATATACAACTTCTACGTTTAACCACCGTTTAAACACCGTCTTTCGCGATGAAGCTAGCGTAATTCTATCTTTGCCAACAAGTAAACCGTTTATATAAGAGCTTTTTACCTATTCAGAAATTCATCGCGTAATTTTAACGCTTGAGTTCCGTTTGACAATGCTTGAAACATTGATACTGAGCCATTTCGCAGAGTCATCAGCATTAAAACTATCACAATTACTGTAACTTCATCACACGGCCTAGCATTTGTCCCTGCCTCGGAATCAATAAAATCAATTTTGTGTAAGGGATAACAATGGCATTGTAACACAACACTGCAAGACGACGGAAGTTTCTCATTTCTATTAAAATTCAAAATTCCAGAAACTTAATGAAAATTCTGCTAAAATAAATAATTGATATAGATACATAAAGGTTGTATTGCAGCCACTTCGCCTTCCATTTGCGTATTTTTGGTTAAAAAACCTCTTGGATTATTATAGCAATAACTTCTTCCACACCAGAGAATAGGAGAAATCGAACCATAACATAAATTTTTTAATCAAATAAAAAACGAAAACAAAACAAAGAAAATCCCCATTGCATTGAAAACTTTCCTAGATGCTTTGTAAAATAGTAAAATTTCAAAAGAAAATTAGCCAATAAGAAAAATTCAGATGAGAGAAGAAACAAAACAAGTAACGTAAATTCGAGCGTAAAAATCCATTTAACATTTGTGTCTAAGTATTTTTATAGGATGACTGAAAAATGAAGACATTTAATCCCATTTGTTCGACTGAAGACAGTTATCAGTGTTACAACCAGAACAAGAGTTAGATCCTAAAGTGGCACCTACCCTTCGAAAGACCACCGTATAAGTCTCTTAATCATAACACCTTCACAAAGACCAGAGCTGAAACAACTAATTTGTGACAGTAGGCGTACCCCTTTAGATTAGTCTTACTAGAAGGCGGTTGGGTGGCGAAGACAGAAGGTGTGGATGGAAAGAGAGACAGAGGCTTCATTTAAACCCGGAAGCAGAGGCGCGGCGGGCAGATACAAGGCAGGGCTCGGGCAAGTAGGACGGACAGGTACTACATCTGCTCCTAGCTTTAAGGGGCTTTCTGCCTTTATCTCCTTCGTTACATCGCTGGGATGTGAGGAAGGGACCCAGGGAAGAGAAAGGGTGGATGGTAGATAGGAAAGAGGGAAAGACGAAAAGGGTTTCCTGAGAAATTGCTCTCTCTCTCTCTCTCCTTAGGAGCAACCCCCCCCCCCCCCTCCCCTTTCCTTAAACGTTTAATCGACCGCGCTGTAATTATTCATGAAACAATGGACGGAAGCCACAGTGTGCTTAAAAGATGTTATACACTCCTCGTCCCTTTCCTCCTCCTCTTCTCCGTTCCCCTCCGCATCGGCCTTAACTTAGAAAATGAACTCGTTAAAGAGGAGAGCCATATTATATCAGATGCGCGCGCTCAAATAAAAAAATCCACTATAGGTTTCGAAAGAGGGTCGATTTTCAAATTGTTCCCTTAGAGACTACGCTCTCGAGATATAGGATTCAAGCCTTATTTATATTGTTTTTATGCATACATTCATGATTAACAAGAGAAAATCACCGATATTTTCATTCATTAAATTAAATATCTGATCATTTTGTGACATAGCCATTATTTCCTTGAGCGTATATCAGTAAGATAACTACTAAATAGTAAAATATCCTATGCCTATACGTTGAACTCTATATTACAAATGACACAATTATTTAGCATTCCGAAGAAAGGCGAAGAGTGCAATAAAAACATTTAAACATAAAATAACTCTGAGGCACTGACATATGGAAATAAATATTAATTACCTATCAATGAGCATGTAAAGATATATTTATACCACTATAACAAATAATTTAATACGAATAATGGTGGAAATAGACTTCAAATGACTTCCACGAAATACATCTACTTTAAAAAGGAATTTTAGATCAATTAATTTCCAGAAATGTAAAAATACGATACAAGTCTTTGTATCGGTATATAATATAAATAGAGGTTTCCATAAAGATACAGAGTTGAGTGTATTGAATCTTATGTTAAAGTATTAATTTCAGCACTAATTTAGCTACTACTCAAACCTAACAAAACAATTTATTACGCTCGTGATGTTCAATATTTTTAAAATGCTTTTTTCATATTCATTTGAACGAAAAATCTTGAAAAACAAAAAATAATACAATATAACGTAATATCCACCCTTACCTATGCTATAAATTACACAAGACATGTCGAAGTCCCCTAAAGAAAGCAGAAAACGTCAACCTTCCTAGTAATACCTATGATGCATTTTTGCGTCTCTTCTGATAAAAACACATCTCAAAGAAACCACTGAAACAACAAAAGATCGAAATGCAAACTGAGCATCGACTAAAATATTAAAATAAGCGATACGTGACCTATGATGGAGATCACAAAAAATCCACGATCATGAAGCCCACAGAGTTCATTCGAGGGCATGGCGCTAGCACACACACAAGGTTGGGAGTCCCAAGATAGGTAGCAGAGAAGGAGAAAATCAGATGAAGGATGCAAAGCGCGACGCACCCCGACCACCTAAATCCCCAACCCCCATACGAAAGGAAATTGAACGTAGAGGGGGTGGGAGATTGGATATAGGGAGAAAGAAGAGGGTGAGGGAGGATGAGGGGTGAATGGGAGGGGTTGGACTGGGGAGGAATCAGAAAAACCCCGGCGGCCATATTGGAGCAAGCGCAGTGAGAAGGGAAGGCGAGGAGGGGGTGTGGGAGGGTCGGAGGGGGGAAGGATCCTCTATCTACTGCACACAGCGCCGCTGTTTTCCCAAACTCCCGCCTCCGATCAAACCCTTCATTGCGCTTGAATCTACAACGATCGCTAAAGAAGAGGAAGTATATAAATTCACGTTGACTTACTGCATTCACGTAACAGTTAATTATCGACTTTTATAAAGACTGGAGAGCGATTTTTTTAACGATGAAGTTTTAGAAAGGAACTGTCGTAAAAATGATGAATTCATAGCGTACAGTAAACTCATTTCATAAACAATATAAAATGTGACAAATTGTGTCAAACAAGTACTGAGAAAAATGACACAATTACATTTTATTTTTTTATCAGTTATAAATTCAATCTAGACATTACAAAAAATATCTAGAAAATATTGAAATACGAATGGAATGGAATCAATAAAAATATATTCAATTAAATGTGAGATTATATACAGTTTAACGGTGCGATCTCGGTCACCGCCAGCAGTCCATACTCAATACAACTTTTTATAAACTATACTCGTATCCTACTGATGAAGTTTAACCTCGAATAATCTATGACAAATATTGTTAAAATACTCTATATAGTTTCTATTGGCATGTGGAAAGCATGAAATTCATCGGCAGTAGACCTTTAGATATACAACCCATATGATTATAAGAACCAGAATCTAGCAATCAAGCGAACATAATTTGAGATTAATTGATCGCTTTGTAGGGTTCATTTGTGGTAAAAACAAATAAAAGTAACCGTCTAAAAAACTGGTTTTATATATATATATATATATATATATATATATATATATATATATATATATATATATATATATATTTAGGCAGCAAAATATATGGACAACATAACGTAACTATCACGCAAAGTACAATTATAGTTAAATTCATGGATACCAGAAATGGCGTAATGGCGTATGATGAAATGAGACAGATTCAAATAGAGGTATATGAGAAATATTTTTGGAAATAGATACCCTTGGACGGAAACATGGATAAAAGTTTGTGGGTAGACATGCATACCTACACACATACACGTTTACGGACATACACATATACTTGTAGAAGATGGAAAGGAAAATGTTGAATAAAGTTGCAGCGCTAGGAGGGATGGTGAAGGAGATGAGGAGGATGAAAGAAGCTCGAGATGAAGGGATGAGAGAGATGGAGCAAAGTAGGAGGGAGAGAAAAAGAGAGAGGAAAAGGAAGAGCTGGGGCAGAATAGCATCTCCAATATATAGGGAGATATTGGGGAGGGGGACTCCCTCCCTGCAACAGTCACACAGCCATCTCCCACCAAACCCCCTCCCACAGCTTCTTACCCCATACTCCTTCGGATTTTCTTCGTTCCACCTCTCTTCCTTTAGACATCCCACCCCCTCCGCTCCGCTCTCCACCCCTCCTCCGTCATCCCCCTCGCTCCCCCCTCTCACTCTCCCTACCGTACCTCGCTCCTTACCCTCCGCCCCCGCTATGGGTTCCCTAAGACTCCTTCTCGCGCGCTGCGTCACTCAAGTACTGGCCGTCAGTCACCCAACCAGCTCTTCTCTTCCGCACCCGCGGAAGGAAAGGGAGCGGGCCTTTACTGAAGGACGGACGGAGAGAGAAAGAGGTCTTACTTCCCGATTAAGGGGGTCAACATTTTCCTTATTTTTTCAAACTCCATTTCATCCAACTTCCTTCCACCCAGACCCTAACCTAACACCGACAATTAACCACGTTTTTTAATCGTTCCTATTAAGGGGGGACTTTTTTTTAAACACCCGATCACCTTGACCTCTTAAAAGGTCGGGAGGTAGTTAAGGGGAGGTGTAGGCCAGTAGGGTGGGGTGAAGACATTGCCACCTCCCCTTCTTTCTTCTTCATCACGAAAGATAGCCGTGAAAAAACCGCCTCCGCTAACCCACGTGAGGCAGATAGACGCCTCCTCATTGGTCGTCTCGGCTCCAGAATCGGCTCTCCCGCTCCTACCCCTGCACCGCCGGACAACCCACACCCGATGTGCGGACCGTGAGGGACAACAAAGGAGGAGTGACCGCTGGTGAGTAGACACTGAGATAGAGTTCCGGATATCTTTTGCCCGCGCTTTTAGAGATCCGGTTCCCGGCGTATGCTGCGTCAGTCCCCGTATATAATCGCCGCGGAAACGCCGGCTTTCATCCAGCCGACAGGACGGGGAATGCTTTTAATATTCTTATATAATTTCAACCTTCTATCTAATTTAATAAATAACTTATTCATCATCGGGATTTAAATGTTTTAAGTTTTCTCTAATATGGAGGAATTAAGCTATTCCAGTCGCTTTATTCCACGTTTATGAAATAAACGGCCAATAATTAGTATTTTAATGTACATTTAAAATGTTAAAATATAACGAAGATCTCGGTTACGACATTCTCACCAATAAGAGTTTTAAGTATTTCGCCATGTGTAGAACCACATCTTGAATCCCATAAATCCGCCAAATCATACAATAAATACATATTTTCAAAAGATGAAGTAAACGGAAATTTATGGATCGTATCGAATACTGAAATTTTCTCCATAAATAAACTTATGTTTCGTTAAATACCATTCCCAAAAACAAGAGTTAATAAAGATTCATCTAAGATATTGTGAATTAAAAAGTTAAAGTAATGCAACATCCGGTCCCTCTGCCATTATATTTTGTGGGGTAGCAGCGTAATAACGTAAACGCTTATCAGAAAACCTGAATTTAATTCGAAAACATTTTAATAAAAATACTGCTTTTCCTCCCGTGCTCATCTTTTTGACAAATCACCGCCGTAAAAATCCATGGATTGAGACATTTAAAACGGAAAAAAATCTGTTAAGTCACACTCTTGCTAACGATCCCCCCTTCACCACTCAATTACACAGTTTTGACTCTTACATTTTTTGTCATTTGTGTCACGTCATCCACTCCATTTAGTGACACACTCAGCGCGTGAAAACACGAACGGAGAAGAGGACGCAGAAAAAAAATCACGCCGGCACACGCACCGTGAGTCAGCAACACCTCCGTCGCCTAAACCAGAGGACGCAAAAAAAGTAAAACTAGGTGTGCTCTTTTCGAAAAATACACCGAAGGCCCACCCATTGTAGTAGCGGAGGGAAGTCGAGTCAGTCGCCGAGGTGCTGCGGACCGGTTTCTGGGATAGGGGTCACACAACAAAACGGCTACACTTGCGGACAGACGGATGGTTTGATAGAGGGGTAGCTAGCTAGTGTGTCCATTGAGTGGAGATAGGTGAGAATCGTCCCTCAAAGCCCGAGGCATTGCAGAAAAAGGAACGGCCAAAAAAAACGGTCAAGCGGTTAGTAAAAAACGGTTGATCCGTTTTGAAGGGATTTTTCCCAATGGTATGAATAGCTGGCCACTCAGGTGACGATTAGAAAAGGTTTAGGGATGAGAGAGAACAGGTATGGCAAGCATAAAAAATCCAAACTTGACTGTGAAACGTGGGTTTGCTTAAGAATGAAAATCATAGTTTGTTTCTTAGGTGATTTTAATCTATAGAGCGTATTATTATTCTAAAAACTGATTTGGATGTTTATCCTTGGTCACCGATAAACGTGAACTTCAAAGTAAAAGAATTTGGTGTAATTTTATTACTACGTTAATATGGAAATCTGCTCGCATTACAACAGCAGGTTGACATCTCCATTACAAGAAATGAATAAATTTTAAATTAATACAAAAACTTGAGGTTATAAGGCAATATGACGTTCAATATATCCTATGAAAAATTAAACTATTTCGCCATAATTAAAGGTGTATATCACAATTTCGTAAGATGTTCGATGTTAGAAAATTAAATAATATATTAAAATTCGTTTTAAACGCCTTTTCATGTTCAAAATATGGAGATCTATAGCTAGGAGGATGCACTACATATTCACTATTCTAGCTTACGGATGTAATATCATATATCAGCTGAACTGCTATAATAAGTTATGAAGATTAAATCATTCAATTAGATTCTATAGCAACTAAACTACTGCAGAAATCGCAAAAAATAATCTAAACGCAACAAACAACAAAGGAATTCAAAGAAACACAAACAAACACTTCCATAAAACTATTTTCACAACACAGAATCAGAATCACCTCACAGGCGCCATAAAAAAAAACAATTCTAAAATTATCAACACTAAAATCGCACCATTTACGTGAACACAGACAAACACAACAACCCCAGCCTTCGTCCCTCAAATTACAAAACAACAAAAACACACACACGACTCCTCTGCTACGAAGGGATCCACCGCTTCGTTGCAACAAAAACCGATCAAACCGGTTTTCTTTAAACCCTCCGAAGTACTCGAAAGACTTTTACCGCTTAGAAAATCCAACCTACTCAGAGCGTGGGTGAATGGATAAGTGAAAGACAGATAGAGAGACTTCTCCCGTACAATGTAGGTCTGAGGGCAGCGGTAAGAGCAATGGCCCAAAGTGGGGGCAGGGACGCGGGATAAAGGAGGAGGCGGGGGGGGGGGGGCGACGAGTAGGAAAAAAGGGGTGAACGAGGTAGAGAGATGGGCGAGAGAGGGAGGGAGACAGAGGGGGAAGAGTGAGTGTCAGAGGGAGGAAGAGGGAGAGGGAATGAATGGGAGATGAGAAAGAGAGAGGGGTGGCAGCGTGGGAGGACGGGACCAGAGAGAACCCGCCGAGAAGAGATGCCGCGGGTAATCCTCTGAGCCAATCAGCTTTGGCCGTAGCACTTCATTAAGAGAATGGAGGAAGCCGTACTGCCAACAGCTGGTAGGGAGAGAGAGAGAGACGCTTGGAGAACTGGAGTGGGGTAACGAGCGGGAATTCCCCGTGACCCAAATACGCGAGGGAGGCGTCTCGGCGCTTTGTGTTGCTAATTAGGCGTCCGTCGCCCAGACCTTCCCTCTCCCTCTCTTGCCATCTCCCCCTAACCCGCTCTCTTGCCCTCCCTCTTTTTCTCTCCACTCTCCACGTCATCTTCTCCTTCGTGCTCCAGATCGATACTCATTTGCGTCGACCGTCTTTTTTCTCTCCGTAATTTTTTTCTCGTTTTCTCTCCCGTTCCGGGCTAATTGGTAGGCTTCCCTCTCACACTTCACGCGCCCTTCCTCAACCAATTTCGCGTTCGACTGTCTATTTGTAGAATGAGAGAGAGAGTGAGATTTTTTTGAATGGAGGAAGGCTGTTTTGAAAGGGAGGGCATTTTTATTATTCTTTCTTCTCCACAGACGGAAAAGGGAACTTTTTTTTAGGGATCTCGCTTTAAAAACACGCGCTTCCAAATCTTTCACTCTTTTGTGAAATACACGATCTTTTTGGCGTCGGTTATCTTATCGAGAGTATAATTAATCAAAAATGCTATTTATTTATCGAAAAAAAAACTTATGGCGATTTGATGGTAACGCGGTCTTTCACTCACAATATTATCAGTCCGATCTTTTAAAACCATTTCATCAAATGGTGGCACAAAATTAGGACATCTTAATGTTGATTACCATTGACAGTCGTTCACATTAAAAAAATGTGAATGATGAGGCTAATATTGCCAACACAACGCCTCTATTGCAAAAAATTTCAATATAAAGAATTATAATTAAATCTAATAAACAATAATTGTATGCCAGTAAAAGAGAAAAAATTTCATAATTAATTGATGCATAATTAAAATTAACTACTCAATAGTAACATGAATGATATTGTAGAGAAAAATATTTATAATTTCCAAATTTAATTCTATCAAGGAATTTAAGCGATAATGGGGATCGACTAAATGAAAAAATAATAACCAAGGTTGGGACGTTGAAAGCCAAGAGGGCTAAAAGAAAAATTATTTACAAAACCGCAGTGCTAAACTAGAATGAAAAGCTTCGGAGATAATCAATAATTCGTCAATGTCTAACGGGGCGTGAACTATCTCTTTGCTAGCGTAAACGTACGATTATGTGACACGAGGGAAGATTAATGCGTATAAAAACGTCGCTAGTATTCAAGTGAGCCGCAAATCCTCATTATACAATGCACCGTAAATAATATGCGAAAGGGTTTAAAATACGTTTATCATGTAGAAAAATCATTATTTGACTTGAAAATAAAAAGGTCAAACAGTATACAGCGAAAAAAATTACGATGCAAACTGACAGTATCAGTCATATTATCAGTCATTTATCAAAGTAACTAATTCATCTCGGTCGCAGTTACAATTTTTCATCCACATATCCATGACTCCAGCATTGACTCAACATGTTTAATAAGACCTTTAGAGTAAAAGTTTCAAGAAAACCAATTGTTTACCGGGAAATAATATCGCTTTCGCCAACACCACAATATTTTGTGAACCGAAATAGATGTTTCCTTTGAAAAGTTAAAAAAGAAATATCCCCCGAAGATGTTTTTTCCCTTTTTTAAAACTTCTGAGAACCACCGGAGAAAAAACACCAAAGCTCTTCCCGGTGTTCTCACAAAACGTTTTGGGGCACGAAAAAGAGAGATAAGGGATGGACTGGGAAGGTTCGAGGAAGGAAAGAGAAAGCTAACCAAAGGAAAGAGGAAGAGGACAAAGAGAACGGAACATAACATGGTGGAAAGGCACAGAACCCGAACAAAGACTTTCATAACTTTTAAAAAGTTTTCTGCCGATAGTGTGGTTTATTATTATAAGTAATTGTTTAGAAATCACGAAGTAATATTATTAAGCACTATCTATTTCCATTTTATACATATTTACCCTTTTATTTGTTTATTTAAATCAAATATATATCGCACAAAGAATAACTATGACGAGGTTTATCTTTCGAGAAAGTATTATACGTTAACATATCTTTCATAATAACAATATTTACATATTATAAACCAAAGACTGTAGCGGAAGTAACGTCATTCATAAAATTTTAAGGACGATACGCCATGTTTTTATATTGCATACATGTGAAATATTTCAATGCATATTCGCGTTTCATTAAATGGCTGAGAGCAGGACACTGTCTTCGGAAAAATCGCAACTCTATGCGTAGAGAATCGATAATTATTACGCTTGGGAAATTTTAGATGCCATAATGCACCAATAATAAAATATAAAAAAACAAGTATAACCCATCGCACCAAGACTCGCCGTAATTTCCGATACACACGACATTTTGATCGAGGACAAAATGTCAAGAGAAATTCGGTGGAACTCTCGGCCTCTCTGCATCCCCACATCCTGTATCCCACCGACCCACGCCCTGGGACCCTACATAAAAGAATAACCCGGGGTAACGCCCACCTCGGCCGCAGCAGCCCAAAAAGATGCAGGTGAGGCCCTCATCTGCATGCTGGGTCCTATGCTACACACACACACACATACGGCAGGAAGGCGGAAGAAGAAGAAGAGGAGCATCTAACCCTTTACCATCCATTCATCCAGTAACCCCGTCTACCCCTTCCACCCTCCCTCCATCTCCAACCCTTACCTTCCCATGAAGAGGGGAAAAAAGAAGGGGACCACTTTTTTCAACCCCTCACACCCACAAAGCAGTTTTTTGTCCCGTCTTCCTACCTGCTCCGCGACCTCCCTCCCTACACCCCTTCCACTCTCCCCGACCCTTTACGCTTCAAAAAAACCAACCCCACCTCTCCTAAAAATGTATAAGAGATATAAACCATGCTCTACTGAGGAAGAAAAATGTATTTTATTATAAACGCACAAAAGAGTACCGCGCGTGTGTGCGTGAGGGAAGGAGAGATTCCTGCCTCCGAATGCACCTCTTTCCACGCCGTCTATCTCAAACCCCTTTAACATCCTATAACTCCCTCTCCGCCACTCCCTCCCTCCTCCCCTTCTCTCCTCTTTAGGAAAAGCGAAAGACCCATCCCCGTACCCCATCACACCCATCTACACCCACCCCACCCGAGGAACACCCCGTTTGAATGTGGAGGGAGTTTTGGGGGAGGGGGAGGTAAAGGGTTTCCCGAGGAAACCGTCTCTTGGTGCAAAAGGGGTACGTCGCATATGCATATGCGTTTTTTAAGGGCGCGGGAAAAGGGTTTTTTCATCCATGGGAAAAAATAAGGGGCGGGGTAGAGGTACGGTTCTGGGATGGGGCATGGGAGCCCGGCCCGGAAGAATATACATTTTTTATGCATACGTGCATGCATCGGAGGCCCTTCTTCCCCTATGGCTTCCATCACCCCCTCTCCCAACCCTTCCGTCCCTCCCCATACTACCCGGAAACCGCGGTCTCCTCGCCTCATCACCTGCGACTTTTACTAGCGAACCATCGCAGGCCTATCACTCCTATCCAAGAAGGCCTATGGAGCACATCTCTGAAGGCGGAGGTCCCGATTCAGTAAGGGCGGCTGAGGAAACTTTCGGTACTGGCGACCGACTCGGAAGACATCCGGCACCAAAGGGTTAGGAGGCCGAGGCAAAGCCACCAGTTACTACAAGAGGAAGCCCGTGTACATCCGGCTGCGATTTCTTCGGCGACCTTCCGGTTGTCCAGAAGACGTCTTAGCAGAAGACATCGACAGGGATGGAGGTCAAGAAGATGCGGAAGAGGGTAGAGTGGGAAGAATAACCGGGGGTGAAGGCTGTACCATCGGTTCGTATATCCGGGGAACGGAGGTGAGATTGGAGTCCAAGAAAGGTGACGGACGAGTGACCGAGTGAGCTGTCGTGTGGGTAACAGTGAGGTGTCATATCTTGCTAAACAATGTCCCAATTTTCAGTGAGTAAGCTAAATTTTACATTGTAGCGAGGGATTGATGACAGGCTGGCGACAATCGATTAGTTCAGGAAAACGTCATTTAAGTGACACGTTTAGGAGGCGTTATTCGTCCGGCAAAATTCATATTGGTAAAACACTTACGCAGACCGCATTCACTGTTGTCAGAAACGGAAGTCGTGCAAAATTCGAGCAATGCGGATGATTAATTTGTTTTCTGTCTTACAGGATAGTTGAGTAACTCTACCGCCGTTCCTAATACAAGATAGATTATCTGTATTTAAATTTAAAAATTCAGAGAATGGCTGGTGTTGAAATAAAATCCCAAACAGATTGTTATAATTTCTGTAATTTTCGTAGGGAAATTTCAAGGAATATAAAAGTGTGAATTCATTAAGGTGTGTGCGTGTATTAGTATGAGTGGAAAATTCAAATTCAGTGAATTACACTGAAAGTGAATTTTTAAAAGTATCGCAATTAAATAAAGACTTGGCACTAAGATGAGCGCTTTTACTTAAATTCCAATTATTAGCGTAGAATTAAAAAAGCGTGTATTTCTCACGACTTATACGACAGGATTTTTAATTACCAAGATTACCTTGAATGCTAGTGTCGCAATTGCCCTCGCTGACACATTTAGTTTATTATCTATTGATTTGATAGATTTTATATACAAACACAAGTAATTTTAGGATTAATGAATCATCAAAAAAATATTCTTACTCGTTCTAATTTCATTTTCACCATATTTTTATAAATTTATTATTTTTTTATTTAATGGCAAAAAAGGATAAATCTAACATGGCAAGTGTGACTATACTGTACTGATCTTGTAGTTATATTGAAATCGCGAGCTATTTTACTTTCGAAATGCTATAATCAGCTGGAGACGGAAATTATTGCCGACAACGCACTAGCTAAAACTGATTCTTTGATTCTTTTGCGATATGTGATTATTAACTCGGATCAAGTAATCTCTACCATTAATTGCAGTTGAAGACGGGGACCTCGCGGCGGTCAGTCCCTTGGACTGCCATTAGCGCGGAAGATACAGTAAGTCCTCGGCTGTGCGAACACTTCCTCGACGCCCGAGCTCACCCTTCCCAGCGGGGTATCGCCTGGCCGCAGGGATGATTAAGCACGAATTAATCAAAACTTTTTAAATACATTTTGATGAGAATGAATCTCTGTTTAACACTGTATGTAGTTTCTCGCCCATGAACGTCTTTTAAACGGCTTTCTATGGCCAATATTAAGGAAGTTGATATATTTCGCTCAAAGGTACCAACCCAGTGGGTTTGTTTCCCGCGGTTTCTGACACATTTAAACGCTCTTATATATCACGAGGGGACATGACACCCAACCAAACGCAACCCAACTCACCAACCCAACCCACCAACCCAACCCACCAGCCCAACCCACCAACCCAACCCACCAGCCCAACCCACCAGCCCAACCCAACAACCCAATTCACCGGGTTGGGTTGAATGTCATGTCGCCTCGTGATATGTAAGAGCGTTTAAATGTGTCAGAAACAGCGGGAAACAAATCCACTGGGTTGGTACCTTTGAGCGAAAAATATCAACTTCCTTAATATTGGCCATAGAAAGCCGTTTAAAAGACGTTCGTAGGCGAAAAACTACGTACAGTGTTAAACAGAGATGCATTCTCATCAGAAATGCATTTAAAAAGTTTTGATTAATCCGTGCTAAATTATCCCTGCGGTCAGGGGATACCCCGCTGGGAAGGGTGAGCTCGGGCGTCGAGGAAAGGCTCACACAGCCGAGGACTTGATGTATCTCCCCCGCTAATGACGGTCCAACGAACTGACCGCCGCGAGGTCCCCGTCTATCTACTTTTAACCTTAATTACAGCTTAAAATTTGAAAAATGCTACAACGAAATGGAATATTTCAACATAGCCTTGATTAGTCACGATAAAATATCATATACTTTTATACTTTAATCTTTAGGCGCAATTTTAGATAATATCTACATCGAGTCCGAAGCACAAAAACAAATTCTTAAAAAAATAAACCACTCCCTCGACTATCGCCTGCTTCACCCTTTCCGAGCCATCCCAAATTGGCCAAAGAATAAATACAAAAAAAACGCTTCCCGGAGCCCAACACTCACCTTATTGGACACGGTACTCGAATCCCTACCCTTGTTTTCTCATAAATCACATTTATCTCGGATTCAAAATATAGAAAAAGTCCACCTCACAAAAGTTATCTTTAATACGCGCATTTATATAACTACATAATAACGTATGAAGATGGTAAACGATTTCCTAACCCCCGCTCTGACGGTGAGATCGAGGGATAAGACCAGAGGAGTTAGTTGCAGAGAATAAAAGTGGCTGATTCGAGGCTATGACCACTAAGGCTTATGAAAAGGTTATGGTAAACCAGTTTTTTCGATTTATGCCCTCGTGTACGTGTACATATATACAGTCTTTTTAGAAGAGAAGGAAGGAGGATAGGCAGTTTTTTATACAAGAGGGCTTTCACGACCCATTGCTCCGCGTTTAACATCCCTCGGCGGAGACCCTGGGGCCCCCTGCCACTGCCCAAAATCCGTGGCGTTGAAAAAGCACGGTGATATGAAAAGATATCTGTCCGGAACCCAACCCTTTCCCTCAATGCGCATTATCGGATGCATGGAAAAAGGGGAAATAATTTTCGCATGCAACATATATCACTTTACCTCTTCTTTGCATACTTTTTGAAATTTATGGCGTTTATTCTCCTAACCCCTTCCGACTCTTTTGTAATTTTCGAAAAGAAACAGCGTTTCTTTGACCCACTCGAATTTAATGGGTCCTTCTCCCCGTCATTTTATTATCACAGCCATGACAGTTGGGAAAAACTGTGAGGGTTGCTGTTGAGAAAGTGAGATGGTGCGTTATGAGGACGTTAAATTGAAAAGATTGGGTCATATTTGAATAGTATTGAACCTCGTGCTTTGCTCTCGGTCTTCTTCATTCTCAGAATAACTGAGGGAAAATATTTTAATCCGAATGTCGTATGAACATATGCTGCCACGTAAAACATGCAAAATGAGGGTGAGTAAACAGTTGCTATTTACCGAGGAAAGACCATTTTGGTAACTCTCATGACTCCATCTTGCATTCTAGAGTTTCGAGAAATTTTGCCTTCCGTATTTTATTACTACATTTAGCGAGAAAGAAATATTTATAAACAACATTAAACAGGTGAAAATACCTTTGTTACTATATAATGATTAAACCAGGCAATATAATTGCGCATAAAAAATAACCCTTCACTGCATTGTCAAATGTTACAACATTCATTTCAATAAAAATCTTGCTTAAGAAAAGCAAAATTTTGTACGAAAAATATGGCTTACTATTAACGCTGGTTACCATAATCAGCCGCCTATTTTAACCAAATGCCGAACTCAAGAGTCAAAAATTTTAATGTGAAATCCTGTCGTTTATTGATATTAATCGATTAATATTACCAGTTTTATAGAGCAATGTGATCACATTAAGCGGCATCTACTGCATATCATGAACAGTATTTTATGCTAGCGTAATTGCCCGTCAAATATGACAGGTATGCATGGATTAAGTATTAAATATAAGAAACTTCCCATTTTCCCCCCTTTTCTCTCTTCCTCTCTCCCATCCTCCCTCCCTCCAATCCTCCCTCCCTCCCCTTTCTCTCTCCTTCTCTGGAAAATAGACTAATTCTATATCACCTTTACTTTCTATGCACCTTCCATTCTATATCCCTTCCTCCCTATCTCCCTCCCCACATCCCCCGCTCTCTTACTCTACATCTATACAGTCGTTTAGATAAGCAATAGAATCCAAACTAAATCCCAGTCTCATTAGAATTACGCAATTTCGCGAAATATCCCACGATAATCTAAGGCAATCTATGCACTCGTATATATTACACGTATGAGGGTTGAGACAACAATTGATTATCGAAGTTTAACAATGTCGTGGTCGGAAAGACAACATCCCGTTTAAAAGTCGATATTTTCCCAAAATATGTGATTTAAATGTTTAATATGAAATATTTCGAAAGGTAGGCGAAAAAAGATGAATAGAATAGGAAACTTCATTAATATTCCTAAAACATAGTTCATATTCGAAGATCGTACGTCAATTATTTCTAATTTTAATTAAAAGAAGAAAAGCTTGCACTTTAAAAAGTCGCTTTTTACGTGTTATCTTACGGGAAATGGAAATCGCCCCCCTGGAGTCGAATCCAGGTCTTTTTTCGTATTTTTAAGTCATTTAATTGTTATATCTGAATCATACATTCCTGCGAAATCTCAACCTTCCACCTAATCGGGAAGTTTGTTAAAACGTTGCATTGATGACGTCAGCGTTACGATGACAGTTCACCGAAACTATGCGTATGTATAATACTTTTAGGAACTAGATGGAGCATTACTTCAAAGCATAATACATTTACAACCTAAATAAAGTAAATTTACCGTTGCAATAATGTCTATCACAAAACGTTTAAATTTTTAGTGCCATAGTAGACAGTATAATTTAATAAGTTTCATTTTAGACGCGATACAGAACACAAAATTTTCAAGATTTAAAAAAAGGAAACGGCTACTTCTGCAGCTGATCAAAAAATAATTATGAAAGTATATCACAGCAGACATAAACTGAATAAAACATTGGGAACTTGGGAAAAAATATGA
Source organism: Tanypteryx hageni (assembly GCA_028673005.1). Classification (NCBI taxonomy): domain Eukaryota; kingdom Metazoa; phylum Arthropoda; class Insecta; order Odonata; family Petaluridae; genus Tanypteryx; species Tanypteryx hageni. The sequence continues at coordinate 35,868,433 of CM054115.1, forward strand.
TCTAAATGTCAATATGGTAACTCTATTCACTTCTATCATTATAATTCCCATCGAGTTTGCGCAACGGCAATAAAAAAATTCAATAACAAAATTATCGAAATTAAATTCCGATTTATAACATAAAAGTATTATTTATTCGTCAACATCAGTCATAACGAGGGCCCTGACAATAAAATCGCAAAGTACTTCGGAACAATCAATCGCGTCGTAAGAAAGAACTAAATTAAAGAGATATGTTAATTTTTTAGGCAGAACAACTACGGCAGACAAAAATAAAACTCGAGAAAAAGAACCGGAAGAAAAGAACTTAAAGGGTTTTGAGTGGAATGAGGAGGAGGGGTTCTGGCTTCATAGGCCCGCCAAGTGGAATTAAGTTCGGAGAGGTTAGGGAGATGGAGAGAGAGAGAGAGAGGAGATACAGAGAAAGAGATAGTGAGAGAGAGAGACGCTGGGAGCGTGAATGAATGAGTAGCCGTGGAAGGGGAGAGAAAGGAGGAAGGGAGTCGCAGGAGGAGAACGGGAAAGAAAGAAAATAGGGCGTGGCATTCGGAGAGAGGTCCCAAGGCAATAACGAACTTCTACTTCTCCACGAGAGGAATGAGCAAAAACAAATTGCCCCTATGGCCAAACTTAACCCCCGTTCAGATTCCATTGAAAATTATTGCCTACATCACTCCATAACAGTGGTTAGCGCACCGATTATTTTCTGATGAGAGATATTAGAAACTAAACAATACGTGATAATTAAACGAAATCCGGCTAAATGTCAAATATAAATTTTATATTGATGACCCATATAAAATTTTAAACAGGGGTAAAAGGTATGTATATATGCAGGTGTATTTTTATGTATGTGTATATATGTATGCGTATATTTGTGTGTGCGTGAATTTATACACACGCATACACCCACACAAGTACATATGCATGCATTACACGTGTATACAGACATATATATAAACACACACCAAAGCACAAATTCATCTCATACAACACTTCTCCCCGTGCCCTTCACCGAAAAAAAACTCCTTTTAATTCTTTTGACGTTACGCAGTATTTTTATTATATTTATCTCCGGGAAGTTCGATGGCCCAGTTAATGAGTGTGACACAGAAAAAAAGAGAAATGAAGTTCGACGTGAAAGGGGGGAAAAGGAGGACGAGGGAGTGGAGGGGGGAGAAGCGGATGATTCCATGTTTTGGAAGGGGGAAAGGGAGAGATACTCGAGACGGGAACTCTCCGCTATTTCGGGAGTAATGGGATGGGAAACTTCTTAAGGAGTTTTTTGGCCTGCTATGGAAAGACGGTGGAAGGGGGATTCCCCTTTCGCAAACATTTTGAAAATGGGGAGGATTGGATCATTTGCGGCTCCTTTTTTTAAGGGGCGAGGAAACGTGGGAGAGGGAAAAAGACGCCGAAAGAGAAGATGCCCGAGGCGTGAGGAGGGAGAGGGAAAAAGAGAGAAGAGGAGAGAAGAAAGTTGAGTGTGTGTGTGTGGAATGAGTCGAGGAGAGGAAGGAGACTGGGGAGTTATCCAAAAAGGAGAAGGAATTGCAAGGTCGAGAAGGGGTGAAAAAAGGGATTTTTTTCCCCGAAAGGAGCGAACTTAGGGGTGGGGTGGCGGTAGACGGAAGGGGAGGGTGTAGAAAAAAATACGCCCGCCCGCTTTTATTTTTTATGCCATTAATTAAATGAGGAAACGAGGAAAGAAAAGGGGGAAGGAAAATCTTGTTCAAGACTTCATTGAACATTAAAGGGACTCCCTTTTTTATTTCGGTAGAAGTGGCGGGAGAATCACTTTGGCGGTGTTAAAGTTTTCGTGGAAGAAGGAAAAGAAGACAAAAAAACGATTTATTCTCGATGTACTCTGAATTCCGTGATTCTATTTCTCTTTTAGATTATTGAAAGCCCATCTAACTAGACCTTCAGCATATTTGTTTCATACTTCCTATTGTTCAGGCATATGATGTTATTTCAACAGAGTAGGTTCAACTGATGTTTTACATTTAAAAAAATGTTAATTCACTACATCGTTATCCTGAATTTACACTAAAACGTGCCTTTCGTAGAAATCATTAGTTACGGGACCAATACAATATTGAACGACCACAGACAAACAGCGTACCACATGGCACATTTCTTGCAAGTACTTGACATGTTCTTGGTCCAAAAGGATAAAAAAACGACACACTTAAAAGAGTGTAAAAGGTAGTAAGGAAAAGGCCTTAGCGCGGTCTCTGTAGAACACAGGAGAAGGATAAGCTCAAGAGGAGAGTGGGAATGATCCAAAGTGTCTACTTCTAAAGCGGTGCGATAAATTGGTCTATGCTGGGAGGATGAGAGGGCGATAAAAGGAAAAAGTAGGCGAGTGGAGGAAAAGGATAAGGGAAAGAAAGGCAACAACAGAGAGTGTGACAGTGTTTAGGTTCCGCCTTTAATCGATTATAGAATTTTTTAACAGTGAGATATATGGGGTATATAAGTTTTAAGAGAAAGTACTATTTTTTCAAACATGAAGCTGTTTTAGTCTAGTAAATGAAAAATATTAATGAATTTTCTGTCTTTGAGAGACTTGTAAAATTTAAAAATTGCATGCAATCATATAAATTAACGATCATCTAGACAGGTAACGCGAGTAGAATTTAGCTTCCTTGTGAATTAACTTGCAATGAGAATGATTAAATTTTCAACCTTTTATTAAATTAAATCTTACGAAAAGAAGTCTTAACAAGATATACTTACATATCTCGCTCGAAAGAAACCTAAAATTGAGTATGTGAGATATTAAGTGACCCAACTAAATTCTTCACGGGAAAATTTTAGTCTGCTAAATTTACTTAATGACCTTCTGATGAATCTCACTCACTGCTCAGCCTTTCACAACAACCAGCCGCAATTTTAATTCGAATCTCAATCACTTATTTTATTAGAAACATGATTCTCGCAATGGTCGTTTCAAACTTACATGTACCTACATGATTTTATTCTCTTTCAACTGCTCTTTAGTAAATGATTTGGAGAGAAATGCGTCGATTTTCCTCGTTAGAAATACACGGCAAATATTTGAAAAATTTTATATCAAAAGTAGTTAGTAATGAAATACGAAACAAATTATGCTTGGGTGTACCTATGCAAAATAGTTAAAATCATAATATTGTAGATTACATCTTAAGGTATTTACTTAAGTCCTAACGCTTCATACAGTAGATTCATATTAAAGCAATATACACGTACATAAAAATGTGCACTACTAATAGCACCCAAGGCCCAAAATCATGCAATAACTAATTTAAACCACAGAGAATTTTAAATACTCCTGATAAATCGGAAATTGAAAATATTTTACGTTTTCACTGACCTAATATGCTACTTTGGTCAGGGCGGATAATCTTGCATAAGAAACATTTTACGACTAAGAATGGGATGCTAAAATGCTCACCAACTCTTTCTCGATGGAAAAAGAAGCCACATATTATATGCGAATTCCTAGAATAATATTTTGACTATTTCGTACATAGACGTACTCATGAAAAATTTTCATCTAGAACTCGTAATACGCAGACGAGTTTTAGAAAGGCGGGGAAGCAGCTCAGAGGTGATATACTTCAATAAAAGGAACACAAAGACAAAGAGTGAGAGGCTGGCGGAATATGGGTCTGCGCCTCGCAGCCCTCGAGAGGGGTTACCATTTTGGTAGAATCGACAAAGATGGCGGGAAGCAATGTATCGCTGCTGCTTGCCGCCTCCGTCCCCACTCCACTCTCTCCCTCCCTCCCTTTCCCTCGCCCCCATATAGGCGCGTGCGGACCCCGCCCCGATCGATACAGGCCACGTGTGCGTGGAGGCGGAGAGAAGTATATGGGGTGGCGGTGGGTGGGGCGGGACGACCTTCCGCCTCGTTCCCTCCCTTTTTGCCCCCGCCACCTTCCCCTGGAAAATATACAACGAGCGACACCGACGATATTGTAGAAGGGGAGAGGGAAAGGAATGAGACTATCTTGCAAGAAAACTGCGTAATCTTCCCGTAGTTGACAAGAGCTTCGCCGGGATAGTCAGGAAATTACGATGCTGAAAACGCCAGAATGGTATGAGGAAAATATATTAGAAACTATAAATACGTTGTAATTATTACGAGGTCAAGAAATTTTTATAGAGAGATGCTCCATAGGTCCAGATTTGCTCATTATTATTCCGTAGAGATTTTGCTAATGCGATATGAAACAGTAATTTTGGCAATTACCATAAAATTATTTTAAAATTTAATATTTGATTTCGGATTCAGTATAGATATTTTTTAGGGTGGCAGAGTATGGAGTGTTTTAATAGATTATACAAACAATTAATTGAATTTTAATTCGTTTAAAACGATTAATAAAAAGGTGATCAACCATTTTATAAATTTCGATATTTTGTTCGAGTTTTTAAAGCTAAATATGTTTACAATACAATGAAATATACACCATCATCATGAGCATTCTACCTCGTATTTATTGAAATATAGAGCATTAAAATTATTTTAACCGTTGATAAGTATTGTTGAAGTTAACAGAAAATATTTTGTGATCACTGGTAAAATCTTTGTATATCAGAGAAAATATAACACAAATAATGAACGCCAGAGGAGATATTTAAAAGTTAAAAACCTTTCATAGTAATATCTCTAATTTGATCTTTATTTAATGGGTAAAAAAGTTGTAACACTAAAAACAGTATTCTCAAAAAGTAAAAGCTCAGTGATTACAGTGCCATTGAAATGAAAAGCTAACCGTTGCGTTCAAGAGTCATATCTACGGATTTGGATTTAATTTGGTCATACTATTCTCAGGATTGACGATAAAAGTTCGCATGAATGAGATATAATATCAAGCATCTGTCATAAATCTCCGAGTAAATACACAGTAAACGTACATGCCCGACATAATAAAGAATATTTATTTCCGAAGATTTTTAATCGACCAATCTATCAGCTATACCAAGAGGATGAATTTTCATCTTAATTTTTCTTTCGCATGATAAACCTCTCTGGATTGATTACTCGCTTTTAAAACTTCTGATCTCTCAACATTAGTCTTGTTCTTCTTCACAGAGGACACGTAGTTCTTCTAGCGTCATCCGTTGCGTGACGCCCTCCCATATAATACATAATCCAGAATCTTTTGAACGGATCTGAGCACGGAATTTGGAAACCATTTTTTACCCAGGACGGATATTCCTAACCCCTTCGCCAGCGCCTCCTAGGAGGATGCAACGGAAGCATACTGGCACGGAACGAAGGGAGATAGAGGGAGAGAGAGAGAGACGCATTGCGCGTCCGCGGAGAGAGGACGCCCATGCGTGCTTGGGTACGTCTCGGACGGATGAACAGGGTTTTAGGGTTCGGTTTAGAGAAGGAAGATTAAAAAAAAAACGAATGGATTCATTCGAGTATCCAGAGAAGAAGTATATGCACATACAAAAGGACTTTTAACATCACCCTGAGATGAGATAATAATGTTAGCTTATGGGTTAAATTAAAGCGAAATATAATTTTATCCTAGTTAAAAACTACTGACTGACAAGCAATGGTACAACGAATTAGATATCAATTTTTCTAGCGTTGAAAAAAATTAAGACAGGCAAAGCTCTGCAGCAAGAAGATTAAAGAAAGAATAAATATTCGAGCTATAGAAAGTATGGATTATTCCTGGACACAAAAGTCATGATAAATCAATTAATAACAGACAGATGGTTATTCTTCGGGAAGTTGAAAAAATGACGTATAGACGATACAGTGGACAAAAGCACTAAACGAATGAGTTATTTTAAAGTGCTTTTATTTTACGATATAAGTATGTTTTCCCTAAAGAAATCGAGAATGCGTTAACTAAATGATAAATGAAGACAACACATAAAATATCAAATTTGTTATTAGGATATTTTAAGAGAATTTTTTCAATTTGCATAGCTTTATATAAAATTATTCGCTAAACTATCGATTACCATAAATCATTAGTTTCGACTGAATAAGTGCTAAAATATACCAATAAATGATTAAGTACTTTCGGAAAAATTTCCAATGAATTTCCGTACCGATATTGCAATATACATGCTTCGCAATTTAAATCGATAAAAAATACACGTTCTATTTCCTTCTTAGCCCAAGTACATTTCACCCTTCAGAGAAATAAGCGCAGAATCTATACTTCCTATACATAACCGAATCAAAATTTAAACCATTTAACACTAAATTGAAATTCTTATGATTAATCAACCGTGCTCAAACAAAAAACTTTAAAAAACAGACTCCACGACACTTCAACCAAACTCGCTCAACAATTCCTACGCGGGAAGCAGTTTCAGAGCGGCATCACATGGTAAAAACGTATTGCGGAGGGTCGCGGGCGCAATATGAGCTTTGAGTGGAGAAGACGATTCGGAATGGAGGAAAATGTTGGGAGGCAGTCTTCCCTCCCCAACCTCGCATCCCCAACAGACCTAATTGTCATGCAAAATAGGGAGGGGTGAGGTAGAGAGCGGGGAGGGGCGGGAGGAGGGGGTTCAAAGAAGAAGCAAAGGTGTGTTGAGGGTTGGAGGGAGAAAGAACAGTCTAGGACGAAAAAAGGAGGATAGAATGTCACCCCTTTACCACCTCCTTTTTACCTCCTCCCCTACCAACCCGCCACTCGCATCCTCATTTGCATGGGGGCCTCCTTTATGCAGAGTCTGGCTCTGAGACCTCCGACCAACCATCCTCCCCCCTCCAATCCGCTTGCCCCCTCGCAGTCTTTATTCCCGGGCGGGGGTTATGGGAGAAAGAGAGGAAGGAGGGTAGGAATATGGAGGGGAGTCGGGAGGAGGAAGGGTTGAAGGAGAGAGGGCTTGACTCCCGTCAGCAGGCAAGAGAAACCCCTTTGGAATAAACGAACTAGGCCGGGAAATGTTTGGAGTGGGGGAAGGAAAGAGAGAGAGAGGAGGGACAGAGTTCGCGGTAGAGAGAGAGAGGGAACTAATACTACAGCAGGAGAAGGAAGGGTGGGTAGATGTAAGGCATTTCCATGTATCGTAGTCGGCTGAACAACTGGAATGCCCTCCTGCCGTAAATGCTTCATCCTTACCTTCCTCTCGATTCTATCTCCTCGCCTCCTAACATATCCTATCCTCCGAAAAAATTTTTCTCTCCTGCCAGGAGCGTATACGGAGTGAAGATATGTGGAGAGAGAGAAATATATATATATATATATATATATATATATATATATATATATATATATATATATATATATGGAGAGAGTGTGTCGTGCATGTTTGGGATCCAGAGAACCTTAAAGACGCGACGGTGCGGCAGAGGCAAATGTTCAAGCGAAAAAATGCGTTCATATTGCCTAGTACGGTGAAATTTTTTTCCTGGAAGGAGTAGGTGGAGGTGAGGCAGAGTGGGCGGTCGCGTTGAGGGGAATGGAGGAGGGTGGTCGAAGAGAACAAAGAGCGCCGTCTCGAGAATTTATTTTTTCCGGGAATTTTTATGAATAATTTTTCGAAAATGTTATTGCGTTGGCTTCGACCCTCAATGGAAATGTTATTGCGATTTCAATTGTCATCGTCTGGCACCTTATAGGCAGAAAGGTTTCAAGGTATCAACGGACCGGTGGAAAAATTGACTAGAGAAAATATTTTTTTTAATTCGTTCCATACAATGATTGTAAGGAAATGCATACAATAACTGAAGTTAATTAATTTCGATTCACTCATTACATTTTAAATCATTATCGTTCTATTATTTTTAAACTCAACAGATTTTGTCCTTATTATTTCCCCTCATAATTAGCCAACAGCGTTAGTGTTCAAAACGACAGACAATGTAATGCTGGCATCTAAAATTATTTTAAAAGAAAGTAAAAATAAATAAATGAAAATAAATTAAACAGAGATAATCCCTGAAATTTTTGGATAAAACTCTACAGATGAACATACTGCGTATTAACAAATGTAATAATCATATCAACTGCTAAATACGAGGATTAACACATCATAATAACCGTAGATACAAAATAAATTCCAGCCAATAAAAAAACGATTGAAATTAGTGGATCCTGATAAAATGTTCGATTAGTTTTCGTTAGCAAAGAATTATTTTTTATTAAATCGTTTTTAATATGCTATGAAATGTTTAAAAAATGACATCTGACATTAACATTAATTCTGCTCAGTAAAATAAAGAAAATTAAATGAAATATTTAATAACACGAATTCGACAAAACGACACGATAAAAATAGCAGAAAATTATGCAAGATATTACATAAAGTAACCAGATATTTTATTAAGAAAATTTCCTCAAAATCATTTCGCAACTATATAGTGTAAATAAAAAAGCGTCAAACGGGCACATTATAGGACATAACTTATAACTGCTGGCGACATCTTTCAATTCGATAAAAGTTTTCTTTAAATTGCACTCCGAACATGTCTTTCCTTACCCCCCTCTCGCCAATCGCATACACGAGATCTCTCGAACGGTATTGATGCGCATTATCGAATGCCGTTACGAAAATGTTCTCACGTTTATCCTCGCCTTCTTTCTCTTCCTCCTCTCCGCCCTTAAGACAGCCAGTTTGCAATTGACACGTTGACAAATAGCCACTATTACTCCCACGAAAATTCTCGACCGAGGAATATAATCTGAAAGCATTTACTAGGGCGTTTTAGGAAGCATAACTGGCTGAGACGTGAGAATCGTGGGAATACAAGAGGGGGGTTTTTGAATGGATGGAGATTGTTCGCCTGCGTGTTGAAAGGGATGGAGAGAGCGGTTTGGAAAAAAACGACTAAAATAGTGGCGTAGAAATCCTAATATTCGTGTTTATGCATTGGAAAATTTTCTGAAGTTGCATGGGCATGACAGACAAAAGATAGAAATGTGTGGAAATCGATTGATTGACTATCTACAGAGGTTGGACTGAAAATAGATAATCTACATGCATTATATTTTACTAATAACTTACGGAAAAGGCCCTCCCACCACCTCTTTCTCGATGCGAAAAAATTCTCACCAGTATAATACTTTCACACGAAATGTTTTTCATATTTCATAACGCGCCTATAACTCTAACTGTTGGTGCGCCAATAAACACACACACACACATACATATTTCATAACACCCACCATAAAACAATAAAAAAACTCATTTGGATTGTTTCCGTGTGGCCCGAGTAATTCATTTTTCAAATTAACGTGCGTATTTTATTTTACTAGAGACCGAGTGGTATTCGAAATGCTTGGAGTTTTTTGCGTAATAAAAATGAAAGAGTAGAATATAACTTACACCGAGAAAACTCATTCTTTTATAATTAACTTATTGATAAAAATTGCATTGGTTTTTGGATAAATAGATATATAATTTTGACAAAACGAGTATCAAATATAACTATAATAGTGTAGGATAGGGTGGGGCTATTTGGATCATGGGGCTATTTTGATCATGGGGCTATTTGGTTCAAAATAAGCATTTAACCTACTGCGCATAATGTCTTGCGCATTCCGGCAGTCATTTGCTAGCAAACAATTGTAGAATACGGTTGTTTATGGTCTTGAAGTGAATATATTTAGTTCTACATCTGTATATTCCTTCAAAACGCAATAAAAGAGATCGTGGTAAGTGGTTCCTAGCTCTGAATTTAACGGTATGTAACATTTAAGGTCTAGAGTTAAAATTATTCTCGCTTTGTTCTTTATTTCTATTTCACTTACATCGTTACTACCTTCTGCGCCGTTCTATGGTACAAATAGCGCATTATTTTCGTAACTACAGGACTACTTCCTGTTATCTGAAGTCGACGCAAGTGGGGCTATTTGGATCGGTCAACTTTCAGTAATATCCAAGAGGTTTGTAAATTTAAGTATGTTTGCGGAATCATTTTTTAGTATACATAAAGTAAATTATGTTGCAAAGATATAAAAACCCCCTAAAAATTAAATTTTAAGTACCTCCCAATTTGCATTACATTTTTCTGATAGTGAGAAAATATAAGCGGGAGGAAGCTTATTTGCAGCTGTAGGAGGAAGATATGTGCCAGGCCTTATCCAGCACAATCAATGGACATTAAAGTATGCGTGGAACTGCAGATCATTTCAAAGTTCCATTTACAACTCTTCAGAGACGAGTCCAGGATACTAGATACAATAGAAAATTTGCAAGGGAAGAAGTTCATCGACCAATTTGTAAGCCCAAACCAATAGACCACCCAACAATTTTTTCACTTGAACAAGAAAGAGACCTTTTCGAAAGACTAAAATCCTTGAGTAACCATGGTTTTGGCCTTACGTGAACAAGTGTACGAAAAGCAGTTTACCATTATGCTAAAAGAAATAAAATTAAAGTTCCTTGGGGCGATGAAATAAAGATGGCAGGCAAAGAGTAGTTCATTTCTTTTATGAATCAGCCAGCCTCAATGCATTTACAACGTGGATGAGAGTGGAACAACAAGCCTTCAAAAGTTGTTGGAGAAAAGGGTAAGAGAAATGTTGTTTCCTTGACAAATTTAGAAAGGGGAGAACATGTAACTGTTGTTGCATGTTGTAGTGCTAGAGGAGTATTCATTCCTCCTTTGGTAATTTTTAAAGGGCAAAGAAAGCGATAAGAATACAAACAAGGAATGCCTCCCGGTACCACGGTTCTAATGTCCGAAATAACTCTCATCCTAAAACTAATCAAGTTCTCACAAAACCATCATGTTCTGGAACAAACTTTTCAGTTATTTTACCTACTCCTATCAAAGTCAATCCAAAGAATAAGCAAACAAACCCAAGCATTCTGTCTGTCATCTGACGACTCCTGAAAACGTTGAAAACAGGAAGAAAGAGAAAGTTACATTTGGAAAAAGGAACAAGGTCAAAAAACTTAGAAATGACTCAAAAGATCTAGTGATCGCCAAGAAAAGTAAGAAAACGTGTGCGAAGAAAACTAATGGACTCAAGCAGTTCAAGTGAAGAATCGTCATACAAATCATCGAAAGATGAAGATATACCGTGTGGTTTCTCCGGAATCAAGTATTTTGATCTGAAATCTCTCACAAAAGGTAACTGGATAAGCTGCAAAACTTGGGATCACGAGCTGTGTGAAGGGGCTCCTTGACATACACGATTAGTGTAGAAAATGTGTTTAATCCGTAATTAATATGAAGGACTATGGTCAGAAAATGCAATGCGTTCTTTATATATAGTTTTTAACTTTTATAAGACTAATTTTCAGTGCATTTTTACAAGAAAATATGCGATCCAAATAACCTCACAAAATTTGTAAAACTAATGTTTTTCATTATTGTGTATTTTGTGGTGTATTTTAAATTATACATGATGTTCAAAACTTAGCATTATTTTTTTAAATTCAACACTATAATGCAATGAAAAATAATTATTGAATTCTAAAAAAAAAATTTGGCCACTTGTAATTCCTGATTACATTTGGAACGATCCAAATATCCCTACCCTACAATATTTCCGGTTACATTTTAGGGATTTTATTGTCATTCCTTATATTGGGAATAATTTTGAAACGAGAAAAAAGTCTGCTATGACCGAGAATCTAACCTGGGTCTTCCACTTGCCGGGCGGATATTCTACCATTGAACTATCGTAGCAGATCATTTTTCTCGTTTCTGAACGCGGATGTTTTCTTGGTCCCAACTTTACAGCTTATGCCTGTCTGCATAGGATCTTCGGATCACTTTATTCCACCAATTTATTCCTTATATTATACAGTATTTTGTCCACCGCTGATTACATACGTATTTGTAATGATACAGTTATTGATAGATTATGAAAACATTTATAAGGAAAACCTATTCGAGAAGATAGTGTAACCTGATCCAACTGCCACAAGTTACATACAAAAGATATAAAGTGGCATTTACAAAAAATATGAAAGAAAAACATTTAAATGCTATATATATATATAGTGCAAAGTAAACAGACTAAACAAGCAAAAGACAAAATAAAAGTCATTTTCGAGAAAGAAATGGGAAGTGTAGTAGATATAGAGAAAGAAGTTTACGAGATCAATGGTCCTAGAATGAAAGAAGAAAGTGAATAAAACCGAAGGACGAACAACGGGTGGCAAAAATACCAATACAAACGCTCAAAGAGTATGAGAAAGGGTCTGAATAGAATAAAATGGAGAACGGAAGCGGATTAATAAATAATTTAAGGTATAAATTAGGTATAAAACGGTAATACGATAGAAAACGCGAAAATCATGACAACGCCGTTGCAGAGAAAATACGAATAAGGAAGAGAGAAATAAAACGGAATTTGAAACAGAGGCGAGCAGAATGAGAAGAAAAAGAGAGCGATAAAATTGAAATGATGGAAATCAGAGAAAGAAAAAAGAAAAAGAAAGAGGAAGAAGAGGGCGAGGCGAGGAGCTGGGTGCGGGGGAGAGGGAAAGGGATCGAGGGAGTCCTCGTATAAATATTCAGCAGATGGTATCGACAAAACACTTTCTGTAACAGTTTAATACCGACACACTCATCCGGATACGGTCTGGCTCTGAGAGGCGAGCGGAGGAGGAATTGGGGGGGGGGCGAGGGAGGGAAGGAGGGTGGCGGAGGAGGAGGGAGCGAGTGTGATGGAGGAAAAGAGGAGGGAGGGCAGAAGCTGGAAGGCGGCTATAAAAGCGGGACGAAACGGGCGAGAGAAGAGGGTGGTGGTGGGCGTGGGGCAGGGTGTACAGGCGCCCGCCGGAGGGAGTGGCTAACGGCGTGGAAGAAGCGCGGGAAATCCGTCCGACGAAAATTGCCCCAGGCACAAGGATTTATGTACGAGGCAGCGGCGAGAGAGAAAGAGACCCATCCCTTTCCACCAGAAACACATCCCCTCCGCGCGGGGACTCCCCGTGCCAGACAAATTCTCTCCGTCGCGTAATGGGAAGGGTGTGAGGAGGCAGGGTATGCATGAAGGGTGCAGAACGGCACCGTCGCATGCAGAAAAGGGGTGTAAAAAGGGCTATCGCAAAAAAACCCTCGGCCATCATCGCGCTGGCAGAGTCACCCTCCCTTGCAAGAGTAAATGCGCTGAGTTATGCGAGGCCACTCCCGAGGGGAGAGAGAGGGAAACTGGTGCTCATTTTGTGGTTTGCCACGCAATGTAGTTAAACTGGGGAGTGTATGATAAGGGACTAAAGAAAGGTGGGATATGGACGGGAATGGAGAAGCGGGAAACGGTAATTTGAATTGGGAATGACAACAACGGCAGAGAGGAGAGAACGGGAATGGATCCATGTAACCAGGAATTCGGTAATAGTTACATGGGAACGGGACCGAAGAAAAATAAAAATTCCGGGATAGGGGTAAAGGAATGGAGTCGGGGCCTCACGTATCCGGCGAAACCCATCTATTCGTCTGCATAGTTCCTTCTCTCTCTCTCTCTTTTTATTTCTCTCTGTTGCGTGAACTCCATGCAGCAAAATGAACTGACCCGGCTAAGAGACACAATCTGTTCGAAAGCGACTGCAGTGCAGGGAAACGACAAAGCTCAGCGGAGGATGAAAGAAATGAACGATCCAGACTGCCCACTTTATACGATATATATATATATATATATATATATATATATATATATATATATATATATATATATATATATATATATATAATGAAAAGTTACTCCTTGCCAAAAAAATTAAACTTACTCGAGCGAAAAATTTTCACGTAAGGCGAAGAAGAATATCATGATGTGGAATATGGAAAATTGTATTTAAGTGTAAAAGTTCGTTCATATGATGACATAACTATTGAGTATACATGACCCACAATGGGAACAGTGAAAATCGTGAGTGGGAAAGTTATTTTTCGAGCACTGACATATTAAAAAAAATTAAAAAATCAGATAGTAACGTTCTTTCTACTTTCTTCCAACCAAAGCATTGACCAAATTTTTATTTATATATTGGGTTATGTACTCAAGGATTTATAAATAAACAAAATATGAATAAACTTGGAAGGTAACGATTGTTTAGTTACGATGGTGTATTTATTTAAATACAATACATAAAAACAACATTTATACAGAAAATTTGATTGATGCTTGAAGGCACGTAAGTTACGTTTAGACACACTAATAGAATTCAGCTTAGTCGTGGGATCTCATGTGATATCACCACTCAAATATTACGTTGTCCAAATCTGGATAAATCGCTTGCCTTATGTATTTTCTTTTCATACCTAATTTCTGAACATATTTTCATCATAGAACTCCATTATTTGCCACTTCTTGAAACTATGGGGAGTAAAATTCAAATTCTACCACCTAGTTATTTCATTTTGTTAAACCGGCATTTCCGATAAAGCGTCACTACGTAAAAACGAAATTTTGGTCTACAAACGTATATATTGCTGCGTCTAAGTTATAAATGGTATAAGAGAGTATTTTTTGCGGAGATTCAATTGAGGCTAAAATGATATTACATATAATTTCCGATTATTATAACTTGAATTTCTAAAAATCCTAAATCACCATTTAGTTTGGAAAGCATTTGAATATGTCAGCGTCTAAATTGAAATTCATTCTATTATTCCAAATATTCGCCAAGAACGTATCGCAATTAAAAATTTCTTCTAAGTGATATTTCAGCACTCTGTTCTTGCTCTTACAAATTTCTTCTGCAAATATGGACAGGCTCGCATACTAACCTGTGCCATTTGGAAGAAGATAAAACCACGGAACAATTTCTAAGGAATTTGTAAGCGATTGACATAAGAATTGAGTTTTCGGCATGATTGGTTTTCGAAATATCTTTAAATTTCAATGGGATCAATGCCTGTATATCTACACATGACCCACAACAGCACTGATATAATATACGATATGCTAAAAGATAATCACGTGGATCACGCCACAGAATTCGCACCGGATTCGCAAGTCAACTCCTCACTCTTTAACTAACTCTCACTACTATTTACAAAGCTTATCCGCCGCAACTACATCCCTTCCGCAAGAAAAAACGGCGTAGAGGCAGCAAATAGCGGTAGGTTGGAGGTGAGGAGGGAGAAGGGACTGGAAATACCTGAGGAGTGTGCTTACACACGAGGCACCGCTGCCGCGCTGGCACCATTCCCAGCATCCGAAATGAGAAGCGGGTGCGGAAGGAGACAGGAGTGGTGGTGAGGGAGAGAGAGGGAGATGGCGGCGGAGTGGGGTGGGGAGATATACGTGGTATGAAAACGGAAATCCCGCTTCTCCTCCTACCCCCCCCCCCCCCCCCCACCTCCCCCGTACCCACTCCATCAAACCTTCCAAAAAGCGCCGCCACCTTCGAACTAACGAAGTCTCTAAAACAATAAGCGGCGCGGAATTTATTCTCTTTTTCATTCAAACCCTTCAAGGAGAAGTTTTCCGTCTACTATCAAATCCTCCACGGTATATTTTTTTATTTTTTCCTTTTCTAATCTCGTCAATTGCCGCCAATGTTAAATAGTGTCAGTGCACGGGTATTTATGTTGCAGTTAAGGTTTTTATTAAAATTCTAATCTAGTTAAATACATGAATTAAAATAAATGTGTGCGCGCGCATATATATATATATATATATAATATATACACACACACACACTATCTCCATCGCTGAAGAAGGGCATATGCCCGAAAAGCTTACGTGTTTTTGTGTGCGTGTTTTGTGTGTCTCTTTGACGCCGCCAGCAGCCTGCCAACTTGGTAAGTGCCCGCTGGGCTTCCTTCAACACCTTGTTGCCACCCTCACACCCTCACCACTACCTTTTCTTTTCCTTAAGTTTTTATATATATATATATATATATATATATATATATAACAGCTTACGGAAAAGGAAAGGTAAAATGGATATATGGATGGCAACAAGGTGTTGGGATGAGGAAACCCAGTGAACACTCACCAATCGGACGACTTCAGGTTGGCGAGTCCCCGGGGATGTCGAAGCGACACACGTAAAAGAACACTAAAACACAGAAACATCACAAACGTAGAAGCATTCGGAATTATTCCTTCATCAGCTACAGAGAGAGAACTTGTTGCCATCCATATATATATATATATCGATATCGATTTTTGACAATAAGACTCCATTTTCAGAAAAAACGTTTACGTTTATAAATGTAAAGAACAAATCTACAAAAATATAACTAGTTCACTAAAACTAACCACACCAATTAAAGAGAAAAAATCCAGATTTTCATTTTTGATAAAAATATAAGTTCTAATTGGCTAAAATAAAACTACGAAATCAAGGAGTTATATCTAGAGCCCTCAAATTTTCAACATCTTAATAAGTCCTACAAAAAACTGTAAATCCGTCAATCTAGTTATATAACAACAAAATGTCCTCTCCTCACCCGATAAACGATTCGCATTAACTCCAATCACCACATCCATTTGCGACACTCTCATTCTCTCCCACTCGACTTACATAAAGTATCCACCGGCAAACACGAGAAATGATCACCAATTCTAACTCCATTCAAGAGAGCCCCAAAATACCTCTCTCGCTGAATGTCGAGGGGGCATTTTTTCCTCTCCTTCCGTCTCCCTAGAGTCCAAGATATGAAGAGGGAAAGAAAGAAGAAAAGAGGCCGGGGTGGAGGGATGCTAAAGAGCAAGGAAAAGAGATGAGGGGGAGGGGCGGGAGAAATACGAGAGGGGCGAGGGATCAGCTCCATAGAGAATCCTGATGAGGGAACATGGGAGAGACCCCTGACGACCCGGGCCTCAAAATATGAGGACCACAAGGGAGATGCTGCGTGTTAGGAGAGAGAGGAGAGAAAATAAGAAGTAAAGAGAGGAAGAGGATATAGAAGGGAGAAAGAGGGTTGAAAAGATGTGTAGGAATAGCGTGGGGGATAAAGAGAGGCGGGTAAGGGTCGTTCTACACCGGCGCCATGATGTGAGGAATTTTCATAAGTCGAAAGCGAGTCCTCCATTCTGGCAACCAGGAAAATGCCCCGACGCCGCTCCAACCCACTTCTAACCCCGCCCTATAAAATCCTCCGCACCCAAACCTTCCAATCTCCTCTGCCGCCGAACAGTGCATCTCTATGTATTCCGAAACACCTCTATGATCGAGTCGATGATTCTCGCGTGTTCATCTAACGCTTAGCGGGGACAAACCTATTTCTTCATTTAATTTTACGGAAATCATCCCGATTCCTAGGATGTCAGAATGTGGTTTTTAATCATTAATCAGCCAAAACAAGTGAACGCTGAACATCACACACTCAAAAGCTTTCAACTTTTCCCATTAAAATTTAATTATCAATGTGTTTAATTTCAATTTTAGAATTTACTGGCGATGTGTTCAATCTTAAGGTCGATATTTTTGGGTAGAAGTATCCAAGTAAATTCTATGCGCAAAATGATCTAGAAATCATATTACACATTGAATCAATTTAAAATCACCATGATTTTATTCTAACCCATCCAATTACTTAAAAAAGCTTTCACAATAAGTCTTTTTGGCTTTTTAATATTGGAATTTATTGCAAATATAATTATGCAAAAACACCATTCACGTTCAAAATATACCTTAAAATGAAACTTAAGCGCTGCATTTCTTATTGTCTCTACAAAAAATAATGGTAATTTATCCTATCTCTAACACAATTGCGATATGAAAATTATTTAATAATTCCAAAAGAACAGACGAAATATTTTTCCACCGAATAGATCCCTTAAGATAGTTGGATTCGCAGACCAAAATGAGAAAATAGAAAATTTTATGCCTTAGTCTCGCGCATCCTGCTTAGGGAATAACTAGAAATTGGCATAAGTAGATAGAAATAAAAAGATAACAACGAGAAAGAATATTGCTGGTCCTAGAAGAGGCGTGATTTCGGATGGAGACAGTAAGCGGCAAATCGAGATGAAGGGAAAATGAACGAGTAAAGACGGAAGAAGAGAGGAAGGAAGGAACGAAAGGCTCTCCTTTAGGTAAAGGAGAGGGAACGCGGGTTGGAGTCTGCGGTTGCCTGCCTCATTAGGAACCCTTCGGACTAGCAACCCACTGCCGCCACCGTCTCCCTTCCTCTACCCACACGTCGTTAAGGATCACGCCGAGAGTCAGGCCGCGGCTTAAATCCCTTCTTCCCGACCCCCACGAGCTTCACCATTACGCTCACCTCTCCAACTCCCCTCCACACTAAAAAAAAGAGAGACCCTCCCCCTTCACTCTCTGTGTCTCGCCCATTCCTCACCCTCTCCACTCTCAGTATGCAGACCACGGTTCTTCCGTGGGAGGGCAAAGCCACTTCCAGTGCGGGGGCGCCGTAGAAGAGGGGGGTGGGATTGGCGACGCACCCAGCACTTGGACCACTCCCCTCCAATCACCAGGGTCTCCTTCCATACGCATCTGCTATAAAAAAGGGGGACTTTGTCTGTCTCCCCCTCCTCCCTGCACCCTTCCATTTTTTTCCCTTCCCGTTTGAAGAACTGGCGTGACGCACAGTTCTGGGGATAAGGACCTCGCGGATTGGGAAGGGGTTTTGGTCGGGTTTGGGTGGGGTATGTGACGGGAGAGTGGATGATGTCGATGGGGAAGGAATAAAAAAATGGTCGAAGAGTTCGATTGGGGAGATTCGGGAAGGAAGAAGAAAAAAATAAAATATTCGAACGCCGATTCGAGGGCTGTGAGGAAATAAGTGAGTGGTTCGTATAAGATGGTTGGAATTCCCGTTTATATCGGGACTTAAAATATACGAGCATGTCTTGGAATAAGTTTATCGTGAGGAAATCGGGAGTCATTTAATTTTCAGCCAAAGCCATGGAATTTTCTGAATGAAATGAGCTCTAAAGCCTCGGTTTCCGTACGGATTCCTTGTGCTTAGCATTCTAAAAAGGAAATAAAAATAGACAATTTTGATTTGTTTGGAATGTTATTCGATGATTTAATTTGCGGTAAAAAGTCAAAAAGTCACCAAATCGTCGATAATAAAATAATGATTGTTCCCTTCGAATTCTGCGTCGTTCTTATTGAAATACTGCACGTCAATAATAATAAAATAGCGATACTAGTATGAATTACTGGTGGTAATAATTTCTACGTGGGTTGTAACAAAAGAATATGTATACTATTCTGTCGCAGTGAGAAAATATTTCATCGGTAAGCGCAATCTTATTGTTCCTGTCTTCATGAGAAAATGTATACCAAATCTGATTAAAATATGGGGTTTATCTAAATAAATAATGCAATTAAAAAATATTTTGCAAGATACATTAAATGCTGACTATGATGAATGGGTTCGCTTATTTACGTTGCTATTTCAAATTAACGCTCAGTTTATGTCTACATCTTGAGTTATTTTCATTTAAATTTAGTATCTCATTAATTTAGAAGGGAAATTACACCAGCAATAAATGCTTATTTATATTGATCTTACCGCAATAGATTTCATAATGTTTACAGCTGTAATAATTGAAAAACACTTTCAAGTACTTAAATGTTAAATTGAACTCGAAACTAATACGGCTGTAAATCAACCTTAATGCTCATGAATCCATTAGTTTTCATATCTTTCCGTTTTATTTTTA
The DNA here is from genome assembly GCA_028673005.1 of Tanypteryx hageni. Classification (NCBI taxonomy): domain Eukaryota; kingdom Metazoa; phylum Arthropoda; class Insecta; order Odonata; family Petaluridae; genus Tanypteryx; species Tanypteryx hageni. The sequence goes on from CM054115.1 coordinate 35,887,956, forward strand.
ACAAATATGTATATCCTTCGATAGAAAGTTATTTTCGTCTAGGAAAACTAAACATCCGGTAAAAGTGTAAAATCCCTGAAATACAGCCCATTCGAAAATAATTACGTCGCAGACATTCAGAGAGGTAAAGAATTAAATACAACCGAAAAGAGGAATTAAAGCAATTATTTTTCCAGTCAGAAACACTGAATGACTCGAGAATTCGACACCACGGATACACTAAGAAAAGAAATAATTCCGAGTAATTTTGACTTCTTCCTTTACAAAAAAATGCAACCGATTCGAACGAAACTCCACAATGCTTCAACACGACGGACGAATATACGTACTCATTTGAGTGAACTCAGAATGTTTCGAGGACCTGCTAAAGCCACTACGCCATTGAAAGGAAGTCGCAGAATGGTAGGGTGATGGATTGGGATGGAGAGAGAGAGAGAGATGACGAGGGGGAGTCCGAGAGATGGTTTGGCGTACACATAAGATTGGAGCGGCCGAGGGAGGATATAGAAAAAGGATGACGAGGCGTAAAAAGCAGTGAAGTAAGAGGGGAGGTTGAGAGGGAGGGGTTTGCTTCCTTGCCGCTAGGGGGAGAGGAAGAGAAAAGAGGGTGGATGAAGGGGTCGGGAGAACCACGGTGTCGACCGTGGTCCTAAAGAAAAAAATAGTGAAAGAAACCTACAAATTCAATTTTTTCGAATTTCAATCCCTCCTAACCCTTGTCCGCAGATTCTCCTTTCTCCTCCACCCTTAATTCCCCGTCGCTCTTTCCCCTATTCTCTTCTGGAGCAGAAAAATTCACGCCACGCTTATAAGGGGGAAGATGCACCACCTGAATTCTCGTTCTCCTCTCTCCCTCCCTCCTACTTCCTCCCCCAACACCACCCATTTTCTCCTTCTCTTATACTTTCCCCCTTCGGTAAGGCACACGTGACCATCAGCCGCGATTTTCCAAAAAACGAAGTTAATAAACAGCGTAAGGACGAATGGGTGGTAGAAGGAGTAGCGTAAAAAAGGGAGGAATGGGGGAGAAAACTTACGCTATCCGGTTCTTTTCATTGGTCGGCCGATTCCAAAACTCTTATCCTTCCCGCGTTCCCCCTTCCCCTCTACCCTCACTTATCCACGTCAGGTAATGATATACCCGCACAAGCCATCCTCGTCGAGTTCAAGAAGGGTGCACGCCTTTACACTCGCAGACTGGGAATTGGAGGGACAAATGAAGGACGGAAAATGAATAATAGAGCTTTGCTTCGGAAATCCCTTACGCCCTTTTCGAGCGAATCCTGTTGGATTGATGGGCGATGTGGCGTGCAGGTAACCTACTATTTTTTGTCCGTAATTAATGAAAATGGGGTAAAATTACTCTTTCTCTGCTCATTTAAACTGATTTGGTATCAGTTGTTTCGGGTATAATTAATTTGTAGATATTTTGATCATTTCCTATTTAATTCCATAAATAAGGACTAAAAACTTCAGCCGCATAAAATCTGTCCTGTTCGAATGAGGTTTATCGATAAAATGTATATAATAGATGAAAGCTGTTTATGCTCAAATAATATCAGAAAAACAATAGAATATATGTATATTTTAGGGTAAATATTATAAATTAATTAAACAAAGCATTTAAAGTTAGAAATGCAAAAACTTAAGATTAGGTCAAAATTCGTAATAAATTATGTATGTTATACCAATGAGGCTTAAAATAACGAAAGAAATGGATAATTCTTCAATAAAATCTAACAAAACGTATTTTAAGCTTGATAAACGATAGGGATCATTTGTTTGCGTAGAAAACAAAGATCAGTTCGGCCATCTCATAAATGGACAAAATGTATGCTGAGCTGAACTTAAAGTTGAAAGTAACAGAAACAGAGGAGTATTTATAATTGGAATTTTAGTTCAATGGTTAATGGAATAGAAATATTTACGAAAACAAATGTTAGAGACAATAAACTCCAGAACAAAATCCCACCACGATTTAAAAGCGTCGAAATAATACCGCCACATATACAGAGGAGACTACCGGTTTAAGACTGCGTTACAAATAAACATAAATCCCTTTCAATAAAAAAGTCCTTACCGAAATCGTTAGCAAGAGCACTACCAAACTAGAAACAAGCAATTGGAGCGAGCAACACAACGAATTCCTCGTGCCCTATCCATTTATAACTCAGATTAATGACTCTTAACAGCCTGTTAACTCCAGGCGGAGGCCATGGTGGCACGAAATAAAAAATATAAACATATACATCAGTGGGAGACGCGAGCGAACGACGCTATTGAGCAATGCAGTAGACCACCATAGCAACCATCGAAAAATCCACCCTGCCTCCCCATGTCCCCCTATGTATTGGAAATAAGTGTCCCACCCCTCTCTCACACACTCCCCTCCTTCCTCGACCACATCAGAGAAGAGCAAACCCACTCCACATCCCCCTCCCAACACACGGCCACTCCCCACCGAAGGCCTGCGCAAGCGCGAGAAGCCATTGCACACATATGACGTAACACATAGTCCCTTGCTTGGCATCTGTGAGTAACCATTCGTGCCTAACGCTACAGTCAGCTATCACGCGTTAGAAATCCTCCTAATTTCGTTTATGAAAACAGATTATGGTGCGAAAATCCGAAGAAAAAAACTAATGTAAGGAAATAATAAAATTAAGGTTAAGTGAATTTTCAATAAAAATTGCTGTTTTTTTTAAAACAGTATCAAAATTAAAATATGACTAAGCAATCATTTTTCAACTTGTAACATTAAATAGTGCATGAAATGTTGTTAATTACCTATCAATCAAAACGAAATGCAATTGCCAATTTTAAGATTCATATTTAAAGAATTACAAGTTAAGTGATAGCTCTCTTATCTATCCATAATGAATAAAATTATTTCCGATGATTAGAAATTAAAATGTCACTTGATAAATTTATGTATGTAATAAATTAAATAGTCTGAATCCGCATTCTGATATATTTAAATATAAATACGATGACTTATAAAAAAATCAAATAGTTCGTAAACGTGAAAGGATAACTTAGTACTATATATTTTTATTGCTATGATTGAATTATCAACTTCGAAGTGCAATGAATACAATTTTATAATAAAAAATTAATCATTTATAAACAGTGGCCAAATCTCTCAATAATTTCTTCTATGGATTAAATATAGTATTTTAATCGTATAAAATCTCTTTTTTAAAGGCTAAATTCCACGAAAATCAATTTTTAACAAGTATATAATTTTTAATAAGTATATCTACCCTACTTTGCGCTTTTGGTAATAATAAACAAACAATAAATATTACAAAAGTATATATGCAGCGGGGGCATACAACCGCATGGAGTGTCGTGAAAAATGCACGATACCATAATGACGAAAAATAATATTAAATGCACTCTTGTAGACTCGTGATAGAGATAAAAAAAATTTCCCGATAATATAAAGAATGGGCGGAGACTTTCTACAGTAAGTCTTATTATGACGTCATCACTGGGGGAGAAGAAGGTGGGTAGGGTATAGCAGGAGGGCCGTTTGGCAGTGGTGTAAGGGCGCGGAGGGAATTGCGGTATGGGGGAAGTGACGAAAACGTTGCCAGGAATGAATGTGAGAGAGTGAGAGAGGAAAAGGAGGGAGGAAGTCATTGGTGGCAGTTATCATGCATTCATGGAACGGTAATAGACCCGGAAATTGGACTCGGTTCGATTTATTCGCACATGAACTGCTCGCTGATAGACAACCCTCCTTACAAAATGAGTCGTAATCATTTGAAAAAACCAGCACCCAAACTGACAATCTATGAAAAACGTAGGAATAGCCTACACATAAGGATCAAGCATTTTTCTATTGTAAATTTTGAATAGTAGTGTACATATATTCCCAGGATTAGTATAAAATAAATATTCTAATACATTATTGTATAACCTTTAATTTTCACGATAATAAATTTCGTACTCTTGATTTTCAATGTTGGAACCAATGGTAAACGCTAAATACTATAAATCAAGCGCTTTAAAAATTTAATAAATATCTTATTGACTATATACAGATTCCATAAGAAAGAGCTCATATATAACATGAATTAATTCTTACAATTATTTCGAAGTCCTTTAAACCAACAGAAATTACAATATAAAAACAAAAATAAGAACAACAACATTTAAAAATAATTAGCGTAAAAAAGCTGAAAATGGTATTCCAAAATAAAAATGATGAGCTGTACAAGCATATAAATTTGATCTCACAAAGAAATACTATACACAAAAGTTTAAACAAAGCACATTAACAGGCTGTAGAGACACAAAATCCATACAACACATGATAGTCTCAAAAAGACCTCAAACCATTAATCCCCGAATAAACCTTTAATACGTAACAAAATACGACGTAGAGAACCCGACTCTCAAAAAACTTATTTAAGGAATTTAATAAATGCTGAAAGGAAAGAAGTCAATCGCACGGACCTGGCAGTTCCCTCGATGAGACCTTGTAATGGCCAAGTCGGTTCAGACGAAGCGGAGCGCAGAGTCACCTCTACGTGTCCCTCGACGAATGGAAGAAAACACGCACAAAGCAGGGTCGGGGAAGAGGGAGAGGAAAATAATCTCAGCATGGGAGTAATGGTTACTGGATCTCTCCCTTAAAGCCGTTTCGATCTTTTTGCCTTTGCGATCACCCACTTACTATCTCCTCCCCATCCAACCTAACGCCACGCTGTCCCCTCTACCCCACCCACCCACTCACCCTCCCTCTTTCTCTCCTACTCCCGCCTACTCCTGTTTCCACTTCTTGAATCCGTTCCCCATTTGCCATCCCGATGGAAGATCCTTCTTCGAAGATGTGAGGGGTCGTATGGTATGGAGGATTCGGAAAGAGTCGCGGGATCCTCGATATTTTTTGTGATGGGGATGTCATGGATGGATCACTGGACCCCCCTCCTCCCTCCCTTCTCCCACACGCCAACGTCTTTTTTTCATCTGACCTCTCTCTCCCCTCCAATCTCGACGTGCTCCGCAATCCTCCCGCCCGAGCCATTCCTTCCTCCTCCACATTCAGAAAAAAGCCCCTTTTTTGGCGTGCCATTCCAATCTTTCTCTTCTTTTTTACGCTCTTTCTCACTCCCAGCACCCTCTCAAAAATGATCTCATCCTACGAAACATTCATCTCCGAAATATTATATAAAAAGCATCAGTCGCAAGAGATACGCCAGCCAGAAGCAATGTTCTTCCCCGCGACCCTCTGTTACATGAAGAGGGATCGAAGTGACAGCGTCTCTTCTCAATCTTCGTGGATAAAACATCACAAAAATGAGATGGGTAATGCCGATGAAAAATTCGTTAAACCTCGAGGTCCTCGTATATCTACTTCGATTTCGGGCATTACGTATCGAGTGATCGATGAAAAATCCGAGTAAGTGCTTCGGTGACGAAGCGCTTTTGTGAAACGAACACTGCAGAGCTTTTAACTCGCATGTCGTGAGGGGTAGGAATCCGAACAAGAATCCTTTTTTCAGATGGGAAATTAAGTGTACATCGATTGTGAAATTTATCGGTCCTCTCAAAGAAATTATCAAGTTTAGCCCTTTCTGACGAAATACGTTCTATTTACCAAATTATTAACGTATATATAAATTTGAATGTTATATTTTTATACATTTTTAAACTTAGAAACCACCCTTCGCTGAAACTAAATGTTTGACAAGTTTTCTTTCCTAAAAGTTCAGATGTGTAATGCATTTAAAATGGATTCATTTAGTTGATCTAGAAGATGTCTTTCACTAATGTGAATCGGAAATTAAATCTAATCTATTATTTATATTAGTTAAAATAAAAGTGCTGAACAAAATACTTCTTTAGAAACGAGTTAAAGCAAAAACAAAGCTTGAAGCGTGTTTTGAAATAAAATTTTTGATAAATACGGCAAATAAAATATGACAAGTAAGGAAAGAGCTGCTGAAGCAGAGAGTAAATGGTGTTTTTTTTTTCAAAAAAACTTTAAGACGGATAGACGGACCTCCACAAGAAAACGTGCACAGCGAGACAGAAAACTGAATCGATGGGCGAAGAAACGAAGTCTCTGTTTTCGTTTAAGGAGGAGTTAGCACGTCAGACAGGCGGGAAAATCGAACGCATAAGCGGATTTTAAAAAACCGCTGAAAATAAAATGCAATTATCATATACGCGCATGAAAAAAGAGAAATCTGAATAGTTGCATATACTTCAATATATAATAATGTATCTTGTCTTATGGCTAAAAAACATTCAAAACATAAGCATTTAAGACTCAAAAATTGAAAAAATAACTACTTATCTTCAATCGCCATAAGACAGGTATGAAAGACCTGATCGCATTTCGGCTAAATCTCTGCAGTCGTCTTCGATGATCTTATTTTGAATCTACTTTCTAAGAATCGCAGCTGAAGACGGCTGCGCTGTAGCCGAAATGCGCATTATGGCTATTGGAGATACGTAATACAAGTACATATTTGTTAAAATTGTAGAATCTTAAGTGTTTCTCCTTGAACCTACGTGTACTAATAAGAATCATAATTTTCAGAACCTCCCTTTGGCAGATTTCGGATTCGTAGAAATAAACGAAAACCTCTTATTCAATGCTATCTTGCGGTGCACGCATGCGTGAATCTCGCTCCTAAAGCACGTAAAGACGTAAACATCTTATGCCGCCAGCGCAGCCGGCCACAACGACGCGTAGTCTATATCCACGGGGAATGGCGGCAGGAAGAAAGCAGTGGTATGAGGCAATGGCTTCTGCTGGCCGTACAATGCGTGACCTCACCCCATTGGAGGTTCAGCTGGTTAGAATAGCTCCGCCCAATAGGGGGACACGGGCGTTTTTTTTTGTTCCGACCTGACCCACTCGTAGAGCCATAGGGTCCAAGAAAAGATTATGCGGAGAGTGACCCTCGGTCTAAGCAAGTCACCACACGAGGTCTGTCAACCATTTTCCTCCACGACGGGTTGCATTATGGTTAGGTTCCAAGTCATCCAAATGTAGTAAGGCGTAATTTAGTTTGAAAAATGAAATAATTTTTTCATCTAAAGTGATCCACATTGAACAAATCCGAAAACGAAAAATAAATTCACAAAAGAGAAAGATAATTTTGGTTTAAATGTGCAAATTAATTGCTTTCGCTGATTTATGATAAATACATTTACACTAAATCATGTATATTGAAAATGGAAAATAAAATGTTATCCTGGAGTTAAAAGATTTTAGGTCATAATGATGGATGCAAAAAAATAAAATATATAAATTACAGGTAAAAGATTAGGAGAGATACAGATAACTGAACTTCGTAAACAGATACATGGGCAATAAATTTATCTGCATTTTCAATAAAAATAAATGAAATCCCCAGAATTTAAGCGAATTTTGATCGAATATTCATTTAGACAGTTATTCAATAAATTTTATTTTAATCGAAGAACGAAAATAACCAGTTAACAAACCACCAAAAAGATTAAACTTATAACAATTTCTTTCATAGCTATTATTCGTACGTGCTAACGTCAAAATAAAATCAAGTTGCCATTAAAAAAAACTATGAAAAGAACGAGCAAAGGGAAATGCACATATTACATCCTTCCAAAAATTAAGTTCTCGCTACGATTCAACGATCGTGGTACGCGGGAAAAAAACCTTCGATACCTTGCACCAATCGAAATAAGAATAACCGAGAGGCACTGCGAAAAATAATAAAGTCACCCTATTTGGAAGGGTATTCAGGAGAGAGAGAGAAAAAAAGGGAGGAAAAACTCGTCTCGAGTGTCAGCGACTAAAAGCGAACATTTCAAAAAACTCAAACATCACTCACTCCGAATGAAAGAAAAAAACTAAAAAAAGACACACGCCGAAGACATCGCGAACGTCGGAATAGAACACACACACACATGAGAAATCCGGGAATTTCCGAGACCCAGCAGAAAAGGCCAGAGGGATAGGAAGGAACGGGCCGATTGGCTGAAGAGAGAGAAAGAAATAGAGAGAGTAGGGAGGAGAGGAGAATCCCATAACCCCACCCACTTCTGATGGTGTGCGAACAGTGAGGGATGTACGGATGGGTGGCAGCCAGCGGGAGGGCGAAGACGAGGGGGAGATGCGAGATGCAGAACGAGAGGAGAAGGGGGAAAGCATGAGGACCCCAAGAGGCTGAGTTAAGGGAAGAATTGAGCGCGCGGAAACTGGAAATGTCGAGGGACTTCGAAGGCAGAAGAAAAGGAGGAGGGAGGCGATCTTGGTGGGATTGGGTGGAGTTTTTCGGGAAGTAAGGGCTAAAAAACGGTGAATGGGAGCATTTTTCAGCAATTCTTTAACTTCCACTTTGCGCCAGATTAAGGCTAATCGGTTGCTATGCACAGTCGGCCGATCACAAGAGATATTTCTGCTTGCGTCATGGACTGGCAAAAAAGTACGGCGGAGTGCATGCAATATTTTTCGCTACCTCCAGGAGTTCTTTATCAATAATAAAACATAAAAAAGGTATCGACTTTCCTGTTTCATATTTTTTCGAGCCAAATCGTGACTCCGATGCCGAAGTAAGTGAATTTTCTTGGAAAAATCTTTTACGCAGATAAAATCGAACTTAGAATGATCAGTGGGATCTGATATATTTCCTCCAACTATTTCAACACAAACCTTGAGAAGATTTCGAACTGTATTGAATTTAGAACGGAAGCGTGTCTAACAATTCGGTAAACTATACAAAAACAACTCACTCGGATAAATACACACATCGATAAATCACAATAATTCGTTAAAAATAACCCACTCTCCTAATAAAAAGAAACTACGGATCTGAGGTGCTTGATATACATGGGTCTTATTTAACGGTCAATGAAAAATGAGCATGGGCGTCATGCCTAATTTCATAGCATTGCAGGAGTTCAAAAACTGACAAAAGAAATAGGAAACAAAATAAAAAATTAATAAATACGACTCTTCAACGCATATTTACGCATAAAGGAGGGTTGCGTATAGGAGTGTAAAGTAAGCAGGACTGCCAAAATATCAAAATAGGAGAGAGGAAGGATAAAAAGTTATGATAAAGATAGGATATGGCATGTGGGGAGAAGACATGAGAAGAGGAGGCAGAAAAGCGAAGATGGACGACCCGGCAAGAAAAGAATGACTGTGAGGGAAGATATCGTTGGATAAATGAAGTATGGAGTGAGGGGCGAGGAAGCAGACGCAGCACAAAACGAAAGAGAAGAGTCTGTGGGATAAGCCTTACCACCGAGGCTCTCTCTCTCTCTCTCTTCTCCAATTTTCCCCCTTGCCCTCCACCAACCCTCGCTCTCCCCTCTCTCGCCACTCAACCCTCCCTTTCCCGCACCGAGGGAAGATGGATATGACGAGGAGGGAAAACTGTCGCACCATCTCGCTCCCATCGCATGGTGGATGTGAAGGCTAGCCTAGTGGACCGAACTAAGATCAGACGGAGAATTTAGAACAGCGTCTACGCTCTATCCATTCTCTCTTACGCTATTCCCACACGCTCTGAGGTGGATTCCACTGATGGGGTAAATACTAAGATGATTTCACCGTGATTAATTATCAAGTATTACTTTTAGTAATGGCTTAGTTTTATTTAAAAGAAATGCGATACAAAAATATTCAATAAAAACCTTCGTAAAGAATTAAAATAAACAATGAAGAAGAATAATGGAGAAATTGCGTGAAAAATTTATCATGGAACAACAAATATATCCTAATGATGATGTAATTCTAGCATAATTTTAAACATTCCACCGTCCACAAAGTTTCAAATCTGATTTTTAGATTGTTTACTCACCTAGAAGGAGTAAATATTTTACCCAAAGTCTAACAAATTATATCGGAATAAAAGCAGGTTTTCACTTTCGTCGTCAATTCATAACCGTACAAATAGAGTAGATGGAAGTAATTTGCTCCATTTACGTTATGCCCATAACTTAAACAACATAAACTAATCTATGGATCCTTGATAATCTCTTTGTTATTTAATTCACGATGGTAATTTTTCTTTGAATTTTCTTCTGTAAGGGATATGTATGTACAGGAAGATACGAAAAAATAATCTTGGATATACGTGTATACTTGGAAGAAATATATAGAGGTAATTCCGAGAAATTAAACTGAAAAATAAAATTTAGCATTTCTGACGCAACAAACACTGAAATAAATAGCGTAAAGCACACGAAAATAAAACCATGCAGGGACAGATACGTAGAATTCCGAAAGCAACAAAAAAGCGTGTTTTTTAGTTTAACAGATGAGATTATCTCATGCGCATAGCATAAAAACCACTACAATAAGAAATGAATTGGTATAATTTGCATTTCAAAGATGCAAGCACGTGCAACCTAATCCAAATCATGGAAATCCTGCCACCACGTCAAAACTCAACCCATGCGAAAAAAACCTTCTTCCGAACCGCTTCAATTCTCTCAACTCACAACGACCAATCCACACCCGGACCAAACCCCCTTCCCGTATTTTCCGTCACCAAATTTCCTCCCATTTTCCTCCTCAACCATCAGCGCAGGGGAAACCACTCTTTTCCTCCGCCCCTCACCATCTTTTTTCCATCCCTCCGCAACCCTCCCATGCCTCGAAACGTGTATTCTCACCCCAAAAACTCCTCCTCTTCGTTCCTCCTCTCCCTTCGAAAAGAGTTGGGCGCTCTCTCCTGCCTGCAGGAGGCGGTGGAAACCTCCTTCACGCCCCTGCCCCCTCTCTCCCTTTCTACACCCAGCGTGACAAAGCCATAGCCGGTGGGGTGGGAGGGAAAAGGGTAGGTGGGGAGGAGACGCAGGGGGAATAGGAAGAAGATTGAAATATTGCACGCTGAAGGATTGAACCAATTTTCTCTCTCGAAAACTGCAAAATATGGGCCCCTTCCGCCAAACCATCCCCTTCCTCTCCCCAGCTCCACTCCCACCCCCTCCTCCCCCACCCGACCTCCCGATCCGCCCATTCTCGACACCACACGTGAAAAGTCATTGGTCGCTCTCTCTGCCGAGATGGAGGCTGTAGGGAAGGTGGCGGGGGACTAGATGGGGGCGGAAAGGGGTTGGCTTACGATAGGAGCTCTGCGTCGTCGTTTTCCCGGCATATCCTCCTCTCCTCTCTCTTCTTACCCCACACCTCTGAATCGCCTCCCGCACCTTACTATTCCAATTCGAACGTTATTTCTTCGGTTTATTTCTACCTGGCATCAATCCCTCTTTCTAACTCTCGTCTGTATCATTTTCTTCCTGCGTGAAGATTTCAGTTCAATTCCGTCGCGTTTTTCTCGCTCGTAAAATCTTTCTCTAATTTTCTTTTCGGTAATTTTTGTTTTCTCTCATCAACATCCTCTTATTTTCCCTTTATTTTTGAAACTGGTCACTCCATTAGAAATCTTAATTCTTTTAGCATTGGTTACCGTATTAAATTTAATTTAATGCCATCTAACTTTCACTCTCTGTTCTTGTGGAAGTATTTTTTCAACTTTTAATCCTGGTTTCTACTGCTCTCACTCTTTTCTCGAATTTAAATTATTTTTCCTGATCCCATTCGATTAATTCCCGTTGGTTTAACTCTCATTAATGAATTTATTAAGGTTTTAATACTAATATATAAACTCTTATATCTTTATCCATGAACTATATATCCTTCGGTACGCCTCCTCTTCTCCCTCTCCCTTTTCACACATCCGCCTTCCTCCAAAAGCTCCACCTTTTTTTTAAACAACATTCACCATATACAGATTTTGATTTCCTTCCACTCTCACATTTCCTTTTGACTATTCCTTCCTTTATTCTCCGCCTCTTTTTATCCCACATAAACTTCTCAGTCATTCTCTTCAAAAAAATCCTTTTATATTTTCATTTCTCTCCGCCTCCGTCCTTCCATCTCTGACATCCCTTTTTTCTCCTCCGACTGAAGCGGTGTCCCTGTGAGAAGAGAGAGAGAGAATATGTGCTTTCTGTGTTCGGAGGTGGAATTGGTTGAAACACACGTCGCAGGGACGAGAGTGTGAGACGCACATAGATTCAATAATTCAACGTCACTCGTTATCAGCATATCATCGGAGGAGGGAAAAAAGAGGCACAATACGGCGGCACCAGAAACACAATCTTTTTACTTTTCCCTCAACATAACGCTCCCATCATTTCCAATCCAAAGACTGCGCCTTATTTATTCATCCTTCTCGTTTTTTTATTTATATTCTTTTACGAAGCCATCCTACCTTACTCCGGGTTCGCCGGTATGATTTATATACGTATCGACCAGACGCTTAAATCCAGTTTTTATTCTAGTATAAGAAGCACACGTACGTGCGGTACTCTTGAAAATGTATGCAGATTCCTGCAAGACACATATTCCTTGCATATGATTGTTAATTAAAGCCGAACTTCGATAACTTGAACCTTGAGGGAAGGAAGAAGAAGTTCAATTTGTCAGAACTTAGAGTTATAGGCCTTCGATTTGAATACGAACGTAAAAATATCCACTCCGTCTCATCGAAAACTCGAGTTAAAAAAGCTCGATTTATCGAGTATCTACTGCACGTACATGAATTCAAGTCTGTGTTTGGTATAACATAGTGAGTGCGCGCACTTGATATACTAAAATGCACTACAAAAGAACGATTTCGTTAGAGATATTAGCATAACGGCATTCGAAACAAAACATTATAAATTAACATAAAATGTTCATTCATTTCACAAAGATAACTCAGAGAATTTTACGGAAATTTGTCATCAAGACGTACACCTTCGAGATGAGTCGAAAGAACTTCCATTACTCCCAAACCGTCCAAGCTTTCTCCATCTTTTCTTTCTTTACCTCTATACTTAAATCTCTACAAAACCTCCACAAACTCTCCTTCCTTTTTCTACACCTTGTTCTCCTATCCATCTTTGTTGTATTCTACTCTGTATCCTTAACCCACGCTTCCCTACCCTCTCTCTCCCTCTCTATTCCCGAATCCCTCTCGCACATACTACAACACTGGCTTCCCCTTTCCCCTCGCCTCTTTCACCCAACACCTACTCATCCTCCTATCCGTACCCTTGGGGCCACGATGGAATTCACATCTCCAAGGAAGGAATGGAGGCAAGAGTGATAAGGGGGAAGGGGGAGTGGGAAGTTAGGGCCCTTCTCCTCCGAGCGAAAAAAGGCTCCAAGGCCCTGGGAGTTTAGAGCCATCTCTGAGAAAATTCCGAGAAAATCATGCGACTCCAAAGCTTTGAGAGTGGCAAAAGACTCGCTCAAAATAGAAATAGGCACGTTGTTAACAACTGTTCTATTACTAGGTAGTTAAAACTGCTTCGGAATCGATCATCATCACGCAAAACATTAGATGATTTGCGCACTCCTCTTTCGAGTTATTTGGATGGGAAAAAATCATTCAGGCTATGAAATTAGTTATGAAAAATTTTCCTTTGCATAGAATTTTAATAAGTAAACATAGAAGAGCGTTATCATTTTTTTATATTAAAGAGTAATGATATTTTTACAAAGTAATGAAGTTTTCATTGAAGCTAACTAGCACGCGCACACATACACACACACACATTTATATATATATATATATAAAATTAGAAAGAAGTGCACTTTTAAAAATTATTACCAGAAAAGCTCAATATTTCGATAATCATCCAAATAAAATTAACCCTTACCGCCCATGTGTTGGACGACATCCGACTTAGTCGTTTTCCAGTTGCAGTAATTTGCCGGATCCCGAGCGACTACTGATTTCACGACTTGTGTATGCCAACTTATTAATGCCACCGTCAATTATTTTAATATTATTTAATTCATAAAAATAATTAAAATGACTAATATTACGAATGTAATTATAGTTTTCCTTAAATTTAATTTGAGAATGGGAAGTACACCACACGAAACCTGATCTGAAAGAGTAAATTTAATGAACGTCAAAACCATACTCCTTAATTCATGATTCTACTTCACGATAACTTTCATTTACTCATTAGAAGAGCATGGCAAAAGTTTTTTTAAAGGTTGGAAGCAGAAAAGTAAACGTCACCAGGAAGTACTATAAATGGAGAAATGAAAATTTTCGGTGAATAAGAAACACAAAAGAGGGAGAAAATATACAAAAAATGATTATCAGAGAGTAAGGCTCCTCCGCCAAGCATCAGAAGGTAAAAGAGAAATTGTGAGACCGGAGTCTCTAAGAATTTGGGAATAGGGAAGATGGAAAAGAGAGGTAAGAGAGGTTCTGTACCAACTAGAGAGAAATGAAGTAAAAAGAGAGGATGAAGACCAAAGCTCCAGGGAAAGAGAAGTGGGAGAGAGAGAGCTCTAAGTCCCTTTCGCCCTAAAGAATACTGGAAGGATAGATAGGAAAAGGAAGAAGGAAAGGATGAGTGAGGTATAAAGGGAGAGGGTTGTAAAGAGGGGAGTCTTGAGACGTCGGAGGATAAGGGAATCGGGAGAGGGAGTGAGGGCAGGATAAGGAGGGGAGGTTATGCGGAGTGGGGATGGAAAAGCAGCAACGCTACCTCTTCTCCTCACTCAGAAGAACCCTCTTTCCCCCACCATCCCACCTACCCTCACTCTCCCCTTTTCATGAATTTAAATTCAATTTTCCTGTACCGTTCGCTTGGGATCTTCTCTATCTCCCTCCCCTCCTCCCAGTTCCTCACTCCTCTCTCGCTCACCTTTTCGAATCCTCCGCACGAGGCAGGCCCTTCAGACGAAGGAGCGCCCCCCACCCCCCAGTTAGGGGAGGCGGCGGGAGGATTTACAAAGGGCTGGCAGGAGGAAGGAGGTAAAGGTGAGCGTGGAAGAAAGACGGAGAAAGGAGGTGGGAAAGGAAGAGAGGAAACGTTGAAGATAGAACAAGGTTAGGGAGCTTGAATGGAGGGGATATAAAAAAGCAATAAGAATGAGAGAAGAAAAGAAACTGTTAAAATGAGAGGCGTTGGATGACTAGGGGATTGAACGAATACAAGAAATTAGAAGGCAAGGAACAACGCGACAAAGTGTGGATGAATGATACGGGGCAAAGTAGCAGCCAGATGAAAAAGTAGGTATTGAGTCACGGATAAGGGTAAAAATTAAATCATTTGCCAAGGGAAACGAAAGAATATGAAATAGATTGTGGTAAAAATGTGAACCGAGTAAATACACAGAGAAAATACACTATTCGGAAAAGAAATAAAAATGAATCGTCAACCAAAAGAAATGGCGAACGAAAACTGTTATTGAGACATCAAGAAAAACAGGCGACAATTAAATCGACATAAAATTAGCAATTATAACTGGAGAAAATATTTTACTACAAAATCGAAGATTACTGCCGTAAAGTTGAAAAGAAAAACCGGGTAAGAGCAAAATATAGAAATCTGTATAAGATTCTACCCCCACGCTTCCTTCCGTATGTCACTAACACACTTTTCCTACAATCTATCACCGAATATCCTTCTACTAAAATGCATTGTCTCACAAAAGGTATTCCCGTAGAGAAATTTATTCGACGAGGATTCTGGCAGCCGGGAACACGTATTGGAGGGTAGAATGAAGATTAACTAAAAATTGGGTAAAAAGAGAACATAAAATGCAGATTTTCTTCAACTGGGATATTTTTCAGCGCCAGTATATCCGAGTTTTTATCTAATTCTGAAAATTTAGTGAGTAAAATATTCCGAACGTATTTGTGAAGCATATGTTGCCCTTTTTCTTTTTGCACACCTACAAGGAGCATAGGGCCATTCTGAATATTGTAACGTAGTGATGAAGTAAGTGCTGGCATATACATCAAAGCGCGTAAAGCGAAGTAGCAGAAATAATGATCATACAACAAATTATGTACAAATATAAATTCCATAAATGCTATTTCATATACCGTTATGCGATGCATATTCCAAAATGAAGTCATAATTTTCTCAAGAATAAATTATTCTAAATTAGAACAATACAACTGTAAAGGGCATAGAATAATTTTGAGGTATTTATCGATAATTTTATAATTTGCATATTCATGTTTAAAATCAAATTTTACGTTGAATCGAACATTTCATCGTCGATTTTGAGCCAAATCACTAGGTAAAATCCGCGGAAATCAATAATAAAACTACTAGAATAGGCTAACTTTTAATTCCTCATTAAAAATCGCTCCCGGCATTAGTTTGTCGTATCCGAAAAGAACAAATACTTTCTTTGGATTACGTAATATTTTTAATTCAATCAGGGATATTTTTGGTTGCACATTTTAAGCGACCTTCTGATTAACATCATTCAAAACTAAACGCAAGTCAATAAAACATCAACACGAGAAACACCCAACATCCAGAACACCACAACATTCATAAATGTGTCAAATACGAGAAAGAAGGGGGCCGCTAATATAAGACTATTAACCCCTCTCCCACTCAGGCAGCATCGGAGCTCTTAATATAAAAAGGAACCCCCTTCACACCTCACAATTCTAAACAGAGGAAGAGAGGGAGAGTTTAGGAGAGCGGCAGACACCGAAAGGAGGACTTCCCAGGAGGGTGAGGGAAGCGTAAAGGTCGCCCCACTTAAAGCGATCCTCGTGGTACACGGAGGCGCAAGCGCAAAGTGGAAGGAAATGAGTACGAGCTGGTGGGATGGGATAGAGAGGAGTAGGAGGCCAGGGAAGGGGAATGGAGTCGAAGGGAATGGGAATTTTAAGGGGAGAGGTTAGAGACCCCTTCCCCCTCCCAAGGCCGCGCGTCTCAGCCAACGCCATTCATTAAGGCAGCGCGCCGTCTCTCTCTCTCTCTCTCTTTACCCCATTTACTACACTCTCCCTCCAGCACACACCCCCTTCACCTCCCCCTCTTTAACAGAAGAGGCATGCGCGGCTAAAACAAACTCCTCTTCTCCCCTCACCCTCCGGCTCTTCTCATTCCAGCGGATTCCTTCCCACACCCACCCACTGCCATCTCAGCTGGCTGGGTAAAGACTCCTCTCCCTACTACTCCGCCCTCTCTCCCCTCTTCCACACCCTCCCCCTTTCCTTGCAGTGGAGGGGGAGGGAGAGAGAGAAAATGTCTTGATTGGTTCTCGGTTCCCCATTAGTTAGTCTCGCAGAGAGTCTGCTAGCGAGAAGGTGGCGAAGAGGCGAGCGCCCGAACTAAGTGGACAACTTTTATTTATTATTTTTTACGAACCGTGCCCACTTGTTTCCAAACGCTTTACACCCCCAACACTGTGCTAAAATCTTCCCTGACACGATTCACGAGATATTTCCGAGTGCCGGCATTTTCTAAGGATTGTGATGAGCAAGACAATATTCAAAAGTGTTACTCGAGTTAAATACGAAATCTGCAGCGTTAAATCTTTCCGGTTGTATGGAGTTACTTCACTGAAGTATAATGTATTACTGATATTTCACGTTTCGATGAAATTTTTTCGTTATCCACAATTGTGGCGTGTGTTTATCTCCGTTAATCGATTTATTCCAGAGATATATGTGTTGCTGACGGGATATGATCGTTGTAAATCCAGTACATATCCAGCTCTAAGTACAGATAAGTTGCATTTTACTTAAAAATAATCATGAAATTTTCTCGCCATAAGGATTAACGGAAGAAACTTAGAAAGGCATTGCAACCGACTTAAAACCAACATGCATATGAAGATCCCATCCCATCCCATCAAACGATTGTATATAGAGAGCTGTATAAGCTCATTACTTTCGTGTTTTATCCGCTAATAGACAATCAATTAGTTAATTTAATAAGAATACAGAGGAAGTTCCTGACAAAATATTGGTCCGCTTCAAACTAATCGCAATAAACGAAAGCAACGTCATTATTGGCAATTTTGTAGGACAATAGATAACATACCAATAAGATTCTATCATTATTTTAAATTTATTTTAACAAATGTAAATAAAAATAATATTATAAAGGCCATTTACTTTACTATTTTAATCTCATAATGACAATGCTGTTCTATTTGAGGTTGCTAAAATAAAGCCAATGAAAAATTCATCAGAAGAACAAAACGCGCGAAAAATGTTTTCGCAAATTAGCAACAAAATCCGTTAAATTTGATTCTATCTAAATAAAGTAAAAATGATGTCGATGGACCCAAATCAACGAATTTTGGACAATTTTTTTCTACTCTTCAGTTAACTTATTAGAAATTTTTTAATAGCAAAATAATGTTAGCTTAATAACGATGCAAAAACTACGTGATTGCTATATATGCACACAAAACACATTTATATCCTTAGGATTTATGCCACGGTGAAAAATCCACCGATTTCAATATATGATTACTCTCCCTTCATATATGAATACAAAATGAGAGACAGGAACTAAACACCAAAGTAATCACCACAAAGATCCGCAGTATGGAAAATTTATCAATTTACATAACCAGTAGAACTCAGCTTGTAATAATGCAACTGCACGTATTTCATAAACATATCTACATAAGTACACCTACAAATCTCTATTAATCTAACCTAAAAAGAAGACAAGAAGAGTCCTATTGGTAAAGGGTAAAATCGATTTTTTTAATATGAACGCTAAAAAAGTATATTCCATGAGTTATCGGAAATTGTAGTTGCAGATGGGCGAGTCGCATATACCGCATCCTGACATATACCTACGCATACCCAAATACATATTACATACTGACGCGCGCACGCATATACAAACACACGCATGTATGCGCGGATGCTACAAAGAGGGAGACCGAGAGATCCGTGGGTGGGAGTGATGAAAAATAAGAAAAAAACGAACGACGAGAAGAAAAAGCAGGATGGGGGAGAGATAGAGGGAGATGTGATGGGTTACGAGATGGAAAAAGAGGGAATATATAGAAGAAGAGAGTGTGAGTGGGTGAGACTAGAGCAGGAGAGGGGCAGCCAAGGAAAAGGGATGGAAAAGGGGAGTAGGGTATTGGATGGCGACAAAGGGAAGGTTTGGTATGGGGAGGGAGGAGGGGAAGAGTAGTATGGGGGAGGAAAAAAAGCAGAGAATCAGCCGATATTCTCTGTTAGAGGAAGGGAAAAAGGGAGAAAGGAAATCTTTTGGCATGGGAGAGAGAGGGCGGGATGGAGAAGGGAAATACATGGGATAGTAAGAAGGGGGGGGGAGGAGGAGAAGGTTGAGTGCGAGGGAAAAACTGTGCCGAATATTGGAGACAGCGGTAAACAAGGGAGGGGGATAAAGGTACAGAAGGGGCGAAAGGGAGGGGGGAGCTACTACATTGGGGAAAGGGAAGAGAGGGGAGGGTTTGATAGGGCGAGAGGGGGGAGGGGTGAGGGAGAAATAAGTGAGTGCCAGAGATGGATGCGCTAGATGGGCTGAAGTGGAGACGAGGAGATCCGTCTCGAGGAAAGAGAGATAGAGAATAAGAGAGACATATACAGAGGAAGAGAGAGAGAGAGGGTGGGAGAAGAATAAAAAAGATTTCGAAAGATGCGAAGGAGATGAGAGGAGGAGGGGAAGATGGGTAGGTTAGGAGGGAGGCGATGGATGAAATTACATTCGTCGGCTACACTCGACTTCATGGCAATAACTTCCCTACCTCTCCTCTTTCTCCTTCGCATTCACATCGCAAAAAAATTCACAATGTAAGCGATCCCATAGAAGTTTCGCGAAAAAATCTTCGGAAAATAAATTTCTCCTCCTCTCGCTATACTTTTATATTCTAATCTCGGAAGAAAAGTTAGAAAAAATTCACGTCGAATGGTTTAGAAGGGAAATAATAAGAACACCCGAAGAATAGAGTAAGGGGGAAAGTTCTTCCTTTTGGGTTGTTCAAATCGTCGATATCGACCTAGCGAACAATGTGAAAGGTACGATATGAGTCGGGAAAAGTCGTTATGAGATATATATTTGCACTCACGCACACACGAGAACGAATGTCAGGATGTTCATGGAGGATACAAAAATCACGTGCGTCACAAAATGTAGCGAAATAAATAACAGGATTTACCTTCCGAGAACAGAATTCGGATTTCAAAGAGGTCGTCCTTGTTACTTTTTACGGTCTCAGATGCCTATCCTCCTACTACTACTCATTGATTCCAAATTGACGCTCTAATGCGAAAAAAAGAGAAATTTCGTGATAGCATAAAAATAGAAATGTTGAAGAAATGCCATTTAAAGGCACCAAAAGATAATCTTTGGTTTTGCAAGTATGAAAAATATATACTTAAGTGAATAAGCAAAATGCCACTAAAAGAAACTTTTAGTAGATAAAATTAATGACGCAATAACAAGATAAAAATATTTTGCATATTTCAGCAATAGAAATAGAAAATATCCTTTGATATTTTAGAAAATGAAATCATTTAAAACCTTGCACTTGAGTCGAAATACAATATTTTAAGCTCCAGAAAAGAGAAAAGAATCGGCTATTTCATAAGGAACAATCAACCTTTTCTTCGTGAATTAGTTCCCTAAATAAAAACAACCCACGTTGTCCGTTTCCGTCTTTATGTTTACTTTGCTCGCGGCATCATTTCGGTTTTTATGAGACCTAAATTCTTTCGCACCACGCATGAAAATATCCCGCATAGACAGAAAGGTTCTAGAAAAATATTTGCAGTAAACGAACAAACAGATAGTAGTGAGTGTAGGAGAAAGAGAACGAAGGAGAGTAGGGGAAAGAGGGAGATAGTTGAATAGATTAAAAAAAAACAAGCACCTGACTCACTCACTCTCTCATGGAGCGCAAAGAGATGACGAGAAAAAAATACATATGTGTAATGGAAACTCGAGAGAGTAATACGTTAGGGGGAGGGAGAAGAGGAAGAGGTGGGCTAAGGGAAAAAGGAAGTGGAAGGAGAAAGGAAGAGGAAGGAGAAAGGAAGTGGAGGGAAAGTTGGCGGAGGGAGGAAGTGAGGGAGGTCGCGAGGGAGAAAATGGTAAAAGGTCGAAGACCTTTTTTCCCGAACCTCTATCTGCTAGCGCAGGAGTCTAAGGGTTACGAAGAGAAATAGACGAAGGGAGGCAAATTTGGGAAGAGTAGGAGAATACGGAAAATATGACAAAAGGAGAAACAAGGGAAGAATAAAGAGTGTAATAGCTAAATCATAAAATCGAATGTTTCAGGCGTCAGAAATATAAAGAGGTAAAGTAAAACACAAATAATACATTACTCGGGCTGGAAAGAATAATGTTTCGCATAAAAATGGACTGTGTAAATTAATATAAGCATACACCATTTTATAATTTTTTCGTCACTCGTGCAATAATGATTCCTTATCAACTCCTTTCGTTTAGGATACAATTAACGTAAAAAATATGTGAATAAGTAAAAATTCAGAAATACTTTATAGATTAAATCATAAAATAAGAATTTTATTGGTGGAGAAGGGAATAAAACAGAGATGAATTATAGAGAAATTAAGTGAATAAATAGATAAAAACAAAGTAACGCAATAAAGGATAAGTAATAGAATTTTGGAAAAATATATTTTGGAGAGAATCGGGTGCTTAGGAATGCCTAAAAAGTACAATACATCAAAATTGAGTAAAAGTAGAGATGGAAATAAATGGAGGTAAGTATGCGGTGGAGAAAAGAGAATAAGCAGGACCCTATATGTACCATCGCATCCAGGACCCCTGTGTGTGATGAGTATATAGGAAAGAGGAGAGGAGAATGTCTGTCGGGGGCAGGACCCAATGCAAAGGCAAGAAAGGAAGTGAGCGAAGGGGGAGGGAGGGAGGGGAGGAGAGAGCGAGAGAGATATTCGAGGTCGCCATAGTAACAGCGACGGATGGTGTGACGCGTTCAACTTGGATCCAATCTCTCACCCCCCCCCTTCTACTATTTCTCCTCAGATCCCCCCTTTTCCCTCAGTGAGGCGCCATTTCCAACCTCCCTCCCAAACCTAACCCCTCCTCGGAGCACAATATCAGAGTCTTCCGCCCTCTTCCCCTTTCCCTGAGAGAAAATTCTCCCCTCCCCCACCTATCCCTTCACAGTCCTACTAAATCCCCAGCAATCCTCTCCTCTCTCTCACTCCACTCCATTGTGCGGGTGGAGAGCACCCGACGGAGACGGTGGAATGAAAAAAGCGGGAGGCAGAGAGGAAGAGAGGGAGAAATGGGAAGGAGGGAGAAAAGCGGGAGAGAGAGGTAGGTTCAAAGTCTTCTTTCACAATGTTACAAGCCCAAGCCTCATTGGGCGTCCTCCACATCTCTGAGACCTCCGAACTCCCTTCCTCTCCTCAGTCGCACTCACACAAGACTTCCCTCCATCTCCCGGCATGGAAATCAATCACGGTTGGGGGGAAAAAGGGGAAAGAAAGAGAGAGGTCCTCTTGTCCCATTCCCCTCACCTCCTTCCCCCTTCCACCTCCTCCCTCCACCCACACCGCTCGCATCCAAGATTTGTTCGCAATAACAATCGACCAACCTTACCACCCTACTAACTCAACCCCCCATCCCACTTATCACTTCTCTCCAGGGTGATTAAGGTAAGAACTCCATGGCGGCCGTACCCATCCTCCGTGTGAGAGAATATGCGAGGGAGTGGATGGAGAAGAGGTGAGGTTTGAGGAGGTTGTGGCACGGGAATGGGGAAAATGGAAGGAAGGCAACTCTCTTTCTACAAACGTTAAAAAAAACTCTCCCTCCCCACATCGCTCTTCTTCCCTACCCCACGCCCAAAAAAAACCTTGAAGACCTGATCCTCGACGATGACTCCCAAAGGGAGAACCGAGATGTTTATCGCTGGGAGAAAATTAAGCGGCGCGAAAAGTAGAGCATAGCGTGCGGGAGAGAGAGAGAGAGAGAGGGAGATTGGAGAGAGGGGGAGAGAAACCGCTCTCACACTCTCCAATCTCATTTTTTTATTCTAACCAATAGGCTCCTCTCGCACGTCTCCCGACCTCCCGATAAAAGCTCTTTCTCTCTTTCTTCTCTTCCTCATCCATCTGAGAGGCGAAAACACACACACATGCGAGCGAGCGAAAACTAATCAATCAAAAGAACATCAAAAACGCTGTTCGAGACGCCAAATAGTTC
Source organism: Tanypteryx hageni (assembly GCA_028673005.1). Lineage (NCBI taxonomy): Eukaryota > Metazoa > Arthropoda > Insecta > Odonata > Petaluridae > Tanypteryx > Tanypteryx hageni. Next base: position 35,910,936 of record CM054115.1, read on the forward strand.
CATCCATTTTCCGAGGGACAGAGAGAGAGAGAGAGATGAGAGGAAAGGAAGAAAATGGCGATACGCGCAAATACAAAAGGGATGAAAAATGTACAGGTGCGTGGGAATAAAAAAATTCCTCGGTGCGTGCGTTGGTGTGTGTATTAATGCGGTTCTGGAAATTGCCTCGTAATCTAGTCTCGCTGCAAGTCGTTTGGGGCATTGTGTCTCGTATCAAACATTTCAACGTATGAGCTTCTTTATGAAACGTACATTACAAGATAAAACGCGTTGAATGAATTTAGTACGAACTGTTCTGTTATCGATATCATCTGTATTATTAATATAAAATTTAAAAAGACGTTTAAGCATCCTAAAATATTACCGAAACAACAATTACTATTAAACATGCAACCTCAATGGACATAAAAGGGTTAGAGGAGGGCGAATAAAAGTAAACCGAAACAACCTACGCCAAATGAGATATTTGGAAGAATGCTGTAAAGGTTCGTGGAATTCGCAAGAAAACACATAGATTCCGAGCTTTACATAGTTAGCTATTTACACAATGCGTCTTTCAGTCCCACAGACATATAACGTACCACTGACTATTAGGTTGTCATGAACGTTCCCTAAGCAATTCGATATCCTCCATATAAGACCTAAAAGCATTTTTTATAATGAAATGTATTTCTTAGTAAAAAGCAGCTCATACTGCCGCAAACAGCTTATTGCTGAATTATCACATTTTAAAGTATTACTACAAAGGAATGTTTTCCATGAAAAACTAACTATATTTGATTTGAATGGTATGACATCACTATAAGTTTACTTTAAATTATGACTTAATAATTCGAAAATTTAATATTAATAAACAAATACATTTACAAGAGAAATCTATATATTATAAAAACTATGTTAGAATACTGTGTGAATGCATTTATGGCGAAAAGCTATTTACAAATATAATAAAACTATGTACGCATCGGCAAAATACAATAGGCACTTCAAACTGATATAAACGATAAAACAAAGGAAAGAAAGAATAATTATTACGATTCCTAGACCATGTTTCAAACTGAGAATACACACATCGACGGACGACAAAAAGGAATCAAACATATCAAAGGCGCACCTTTGCGAAACATGGTAATAAATTACATTTCGGAGAGTCTCTATATACTCTTGCCATTCCCTTTATCACAGATACGGTAAATTATAATAATAAAAAACGAAATCCCTCCAGGAGAGATAAAAAGTACTCTTTCCCTCTGAATATTATATAGCGAACCCTATTTATAGAAAAGCGAACGAAATGCTAGGGGACCCAACCACTCCTCTCACTTTAAGGAGGGAGGGAGGGAGAGAGTAAGTGCGAGATGGAAAGAGATGGAATGTCTCAGCGGGAGGGAGAGGAGAGAGAAAAGAAAGATCCCTCCCAAACCGCCCTGCCTTATACGCCACCCTCTCCCGCCCCTCGGTCTTGCCCCCGAGGGGTCCCGAGCCCTCCCTTTCGCCGACTCCCCCGTATACTCCTTGACGATCCCAGCACATTTCGCCTACCCCCAGGCGGATTAGCTCGACATTGCAGGCAGATATCTGGAGGCATCGGATGTAGTGGGTGGATGTTAGAGAGGACGGGGTGAGGAAAGCATAGGAAGGAGGCTGGCGGGAGGGGTGAGAGGAGAGAGGGTGAATAGAAGAAGGGACTTCACCCAGCCATCCCCTCTTTTTTCCACCATATCTATCGGAGAGGGGTTTGGAAATAGGGTCGGGGGAGCTTTGGGTGACGGTTGTGATCGGAGGATGCGCGGTTCCGTACGTGAGAGAAGGGGAGAGAGTAGAGGAAGGAAAGGAAGTGGATGCGAGCTAAGGATGGATTCGTGTGTGTATGCGAGAGAACCAACCTCCTCAGACCCACGCACCATCGGGGAGAGGAGGGGAGAGGGGCGGAACGGCGAGAAGTCGGAAGGGACTTTTCTCTGCAGCGAGAGGAGATAGAGAGAGATGGGGAGTGGAAGAGAAGATGGATTTGACTCGGGAAGAGCAGCGAAACACGCAAGAGAGAGTGAGCGAAAGATGGCAATTTTGAGTTCTGAAAGTGACGAAAATATTGCGTCTCGAAATTTCAGATTCGATAAAGAGCAAAAAGAACATTTTTAGGCTGTTATCGCTTGAATGATTTACGGCATGTAACCATAACATTTATGAAGATAATTTTGGGTCCGATCTAAACCGCCAAAATATTTATCTATAACCTTTTATGGAATCTAAACTAAACGTGGGTTATAGATTCTGGAGACGTGCATGATAAGTGTTGATAATATTAGAGTTTTTTCGAGATGAATGAAGCTCTTAGAGCATCTTCACTGGAAATATATATTTAGTAAAACATACGCTGCTCTCGTGCAACGTATTGTTTTCTGTATTCTGCCTCGTCCACGTGGATTTTTAGATACGTCTACAGGCGTGTCATTAGGGCCTTTATTCTGGCTTGTTGGAATAAAATTCACAATTCACCATTCTGTTCCCAATTTAATTACAAAAACCCAATTTGGTAGCAACTAGTGTAATCTGCTATCTAAAAAAGGAATAGTTCAAATATGATACTACAATATTACATATTAATAGGATTAAATTTTCATTTCATTTCTTCAATAAAGAGTACTCCTAATTCTAATTTCTATAGTTACTTAAAATAATTTTTCAAAAGTGATACATAGTTTATGGCCCTAAACCTGCCAGATTCCTTACTTTGAGCCCTAACTAACGTTTTGATCCTCGACTCATGATTATTTTTCAATAACTTTCATCGTACAGGCTCATAAGAGTTGACTATTTCTATTCAGGAAATATTGGAATATTAAATTATACTTTCTCAAAATGTAGAATATATTATACTCTATCCATCCTATATCAATAATAAAATTCAACTTTTAATATATGTCAGCAATTTCATTTAAATTAGTTAACAACTATAGTAATTCTCAAACATTGTTAACATATCACTTTCAACAAATAAAATCCATGAATACGCTTTCATTAAACTCCCAGTTTAACCTTCGAATAATTTGAGCTTGCGGAATCCGGTATGTTGAGAGTATAAAACGAGGTAACTAGAGTTCATGATGGAAATTCGTAGTTACCTAGAATATTTCAATGTGGATTTAAATAACAAATACCTTTCTACATAACAAAGCAATCATGAATGTTCACTTCCAGAGTTAATAATATTTAATTACCTGCCTCATTCATCTCGGGTTTAACAGTGGTCATCAATATCAAATGAAAAAGTGCAAAAATCCCTCGATTCATAAATTTTACCAAAAAAAGTGTGGATATTTACGATGCAGAACATATTATCCAGCCACACACATTTATCATAACTTTTGAAGGACGATATCATGTTGAATAAAGGAATGGATAATAAAAGAAATTGATGCCACGAATGAACTGTGCACGGCGCGAGGACAGTATAACTTACACCATACCACAAACATCGAAACTAAGTTATTCTTTGGAACACTGGAAAGGAACTCAGAAAGGAGAGTAGGAAAGAGAAGGAAATGAAAGATGAAGGAATAGAAAATGAGAAAAAACGATATGTACATATATATAAAGAGAGAGAGAAAGAAGATAGAAGCGATAGATGTGAAGGGGGTTACGAAGGAAAAAAATGCAGAACTACTTCACATTCGTTTCTCATAAATTCCAGGCCTCGTCCCTCCCCCCACCGCCAATGTGTCCTCCCCCGACTTCTCTCTTCAACCCTCCCATCCGTCATCCCGGGATCCTTCCCCATTCCACGTCACTCCACCCCCTCCCGCCGCTATCTCCCGCGCAGCCTACACATACGACACCACCCTTCTCTCCCTTCCCCCCGCACTAACGCCCACCTTCCCACCCACGCTATCTGCTGTTCGCTACGCACACCTCTATCCCCTTACTCTTCTCGCTTTCCTCTTCCTCCTTTTCTTCTCTCTTTTTCCATCCTTTCCTTTATCCCTTATCTCCCCTCCCTCGAGTCCCTCGCGTCTACATGAGGTTTCCGTAGTATTTCCATATTCCTCTAAAATTCTGTTTCTACTTCCCATTTTCCTTCGATTCTAAAGAATGAAAAAATTTTCCCGCTTTGTTCGAAAGCGGTACCGCTTCAAAGAATGACATGAAAACGGACGAGTGAACGAGGAGAGGGTTTCGGTAGGTGCCCATGCACGGTGGATGCGGAAAAAGGGGTAAAAAGGTCTTATTTTGCGAAAATTCACCAAATAAATATATACTCGAGGTATCCTCATCTCTTTCTTTCCTTTACTTCCTCTTCCTAACTCCAAAAAAATCGACCTGCTCCACTCACACACACAAACATAAATCCTTCGTCTTATTCTCTTCCTACTCTTATTCTCTTTCCTTTCCCTCTCTCTCTTTCTCTCCGTCGAATGCCAGTCACCAGAACCACCTTTCTGTAGAGAAAGAGACCCCTTTTTCCCTTCAAGCCCCACCCATACCTCTCTCCCCTCCGCGGGAAAAATCCCTCCTCTCCTCCGCGTTATCCTCCACCTCTTCCTCCTCCTGCCAAGTCATCACAGACAGAAAAATAAAAACTGTAACGGAGCTTCTACCTCGTAGCTCCGACCTTCCACAGAACCTCTTATCCCCTCCACCCCCGCCCCTCCTCCTCCGCACAAACCTCCTCCTTTCGCTGCGTTCCGCCCACCGATCCCTCCCTCCCCCATCCCCCTATGGAACCTCCCGCTCACCCAACCCTCTCTCCCTTCTCAGAAAAAACTCCATCTCCCAATCCCCGTCCGCCGCCTCTCTCACATCCATTCTCCGGGAATATATATGGAATATAAGACACCTCACCCTTGCCTCCCTTACTCCCACTCCTCTTACACCCTCTCAATCCCACACACACACACGCACATATTCCTCTCTCTCTCTCTCGAACCCCACCCTCTAACGCCTTTCCCCTTCCGCGCTCTATAGGACGAATATTTTATATACACTATGTGCCATAGGAGAAGATGGAGAGGAGGAGAAGGCTTTTTATGTGGAAATCCTACACAAACTCCTCACACGTTTCATATACCTGTGCCACCGTATATGTGCGAACAAACGCGCACGCGCGGCCATAAAGGCACATATGTATAAAAGTCCGCGTATATGTGAAGAGACCGAGAAAATACGGATGGGTTTGATGATCTTTTCCAGATATTACTTTCCAATTTCCCGACACACATAGATTTTATTCAGCTCCTACATTTCACCTCTCTTCCATAGCATCCTATAAGAAAGAGGGAGCTTATATATATGCATGTATGAGTGTGTATATATACACACATACATAAACGTAAATGCATATGGTAACTAATGTTCACTGAAGGAGAGAGGAGCTAAATGCTAACAGAGTAATGACCATTAGACGAAAGAACAAAATAGTTCTCAAGGGTTTCAGTGAGTAGTATTTCACCATTCCAAGTAAAATGGGCACGCAAAAGGAAAGAAAAAGAGGGAATGATGACTTGGGTGTCGAGGGTAGGGAAAATAATGGAGAAACAGAGAATTGCAAATGGAACGAACATTATACCACCTCTAGCACCTCCTGTGAATATGAAAAATAAACCTGCGTTTGATGAAAACAGCCAAATGGTGGAAATTGAAGAGGTTATTTTGTAGGATAAACTATTTAAATTGGCCCACAAATGTACAGATATTAAGATATGTACGTAAATACATCGTTTTTTCGTCGATATTAACGGAGTGGTGATCAATCTTAGAGATGAATCAAAATCCGAAATTTTATAACACTTATACCAACTTCAAATAGATTACACCAAACTATTTAAAGACTACTAAAATCCAGTAAAAAAATTCTTTGGCACAGCTGTAGACGTATCTGCTACATTTTACCGCCTCCTCCAAGTAACGCTGTTCACCCAATGAATGTTTTCGAACACTAACGGCTACGACTAAGTCTTAAACAAAACTGCGTTAAATAATGAAGAAACCTTGCCAATTCAGAAAAATCATGAATTTTTTCGTTGACATAGTAAAAAGAGGGTGGGAGGAACTTTGGAAGGAGAAGAGTAAATAAATGCTTGTCCCATCATCTCTTTTGTTGTTTTAAATGACATCGCAGAGGTTATATCGATTCAAATACTATACACGTGTGCAATTTCTATTTATTTAACCATTATTCAGTGAAGGCAACAGAGTAGGATTATAGGAAGGCGAGTCAAATTGCGAAGGTACTTCGGATATGGTAAGGACGAAGTTGGAGACATGTTCCTTTTAATAGGCAGATTAGAGATGCGTTAGCGATACCTAGTGGAGCAGATCTGGTGCATGCTCGAGCGTCGGGAGTCGAACGAAGAAATTTCTTTGGAGACTATTCCGTGAAGTGGAATCCCTCGGTTAAATGGGTCTTTTCTAATGGACGGTTTTCAAAGGATTAATAGCGGGTAAGATAAAAAGGAATGATAATCGATGTTCTATTCCTGCCTTCTATTCAGCTGTGCGTGTGTGTATTTCTGGCTAATCAAGTTGTGATTTGAGCTTTTCACTACGGAGCAGCTCTATTTTTATCAATTCGTTTCTCCTCAGTAATTTTGCCGGAGCTCTCCGATTGTACCGCGCCTCACGCGAATGCCGGAAATTTTCCGATGACACGCTACCAATGAACCAATACAATATGTTCAAGAAACTTTTTTTTAAATAATTTTAATTTATTGATACTAACTATAAAATGTTCAAAAAATACTGACATTGATATTTGGTCAATGCAGTGAAATTTATTCAAGTTGGTGGAGGAAGGTCCGCGTTATATCCGAATTCGCGCCATAAGCCACTGCGTTATAACCGTACTTCGAAAAAATGTTCTTACGGATGAGGGTGTTAAATCTAAAAATATTGAAGCACTTGAACTAATCAGGCGGGAGCGCGGCCAACTATATTTTCTTGCATTGAATTAGTTCTTCTGTCATGCGCTGCAATAAGTTTATGGATACGTCTATTTTCTGTGACACTGCATGCAGGATCCGAAATTCTCATCTGCCGCCCTCGAGAAAACTGCTGCCCAATGCCAATGCAGGTTCTGCACCGCTGCGTCGGCTCTGTTTTAAAGGACTAGTTTTCCACAATTAGCTTCAGCTTTGTAACACCATTTTACTGCAATTTCACCTAATCGAAATTTAAGATAATACTCACTGAATTTAATGTATAAGCAACTCCTGAAATGGAGTTAACAAAAATAGTATACAAATAAAAATGTTAAATCAATTTGAAAAGGTAATGGATGAAAACTAGCACTGGAAATACTATTAATTAAATCTAAAATGTAACGATATTTTTATCAATAAAATAAATTTCACTGATGGACTTCTTATTTACTATGAATTACAATACATAAGATATCATTTGAGAAGAAGGATAATAAATCATGCTCAAGGTAAGATAATGATCAAATAAATGTTTATTTTGTTTTGCTAAATGAATAAATGTCTATGGATACAATCGGTAATGAATGTAAACTGTTTTGTTAAATAAAATGTACGATTACAAACAAAGCTTTAAAATAACCAATATTCTAGAATGAATCATAAGACCTGAGAACAAGATAAATATGTTACTTTGAAATATAATTTGAAATCCAATGAATCGGACGCATTTAGGTAAAATTACGCTGTGGCAAATATTACTGTCGCCTTGAGGTAAGTAATACAAAGATTTTGGATTCAGAATGCAAGTATGTTTGTTAGTGGTTCCGTCGTAAAATGAAGGACCTCTTCCGTGATCAAAAAACATACACGGCAATTGCAACATATTTAACGAAATGCATTTTCTTCTCATGGCAAAGGATCTGGCGATACCTCTGCAGGTAAGAAAAGATCCGTCGCAATCGCTTCGTCGCCAGCGTTACAACGGAACAAAGATGGCGTAGTATGATGAACGAAGCCTAACGTAAAGAGGACGTGGAAATAACGGAGAGACAGCGTTCAGAGGAGGAGAAATACGGGATGGAGCCTAACACGTGAGCGGCGGGAAGGTATACTAGCGGGAAAGGGGAGGAGCGACACCGAAAAGGAGCTAATCTCCCTCCCTTACGACGCGTCATTACCGAACTCCCCCGACCAACTGGAGCTCTATTCCGACGACACCTCAAAAAATGCGGGTCTCTCCCCTCCATTCCCTCTTTCCTTTTCTTCCTCACTCCCTTATCTTTCTCTCTCTCCTCCTCGACATAGCGCCCGGATGGAATGCGGGAGCTGGATGTTAACCTCCTCCGCCCTCTCCTTACCCTCGTATACCAGAGGAACTTTACACATTTTTCGCCTTTCTCACGGGTACCGGTGACATCCCTTACCTTTCTTTGCTTCTCACTAAACAAGCTAAACTATGGCTCAAATGCCAAAGGAATAAACTTACGAGTTTCCATAAGACGTAATAAACGAAATGATCCTTAAATAGAGCTTGGTATCTCCTTTCGGAAAAATAAAGCTAATAAATCAACGAGCACATAGTTTTAAAAGTTCGATTTTAGAGAATAAAATTCAGCGAACGAGGGGATAAGGAATAACTTTTGGGAAAGAAAAGAGCATCAAAACATAAAAATAGAATAAAAGTATTTCGGCTGAATATAAAATTTATCAAACTGAAAAATTATTCCATCTAAATCCATAAAATGTGATCTACTTGTATAAGAAAGTGAAAATTTTAATAAATATTAATACCATTCGTTTTTGGCAGCGCTTGTACCAATATTGTAAAAAGAACTAAGGAGAATCTCAAACGAAGAAGTAACTCAACAAGCTTAAATAAAAACTTTTTGAGTCACAAAAACATTAATCCTTAAAATGTTATTAAAACCAAAATATTCCACCCTATTTTTAATTAACGAAACAAATATATCGGTAATCTATATAAGACAATTCAGTCAACATCCTCATGACACAACCAGCAACACTACATTACCCCTTAAGAACTTCGGCCTGTTTTTTTCTTTTTCGCCTCGTTTTACCTCTCGATAAATGAAACGAACGAAACTTGTCAACAAAAAAGACTCGCTCTACCAATCTGTAAAAATTTCCCGTATAAAGCTTTCGCGACTGAGAATAATGCACGCTTGTCAAGAACAGCCATGTAAATTTCTCGAATCTTTAAAGCATCGCTCGCCTCGATGGATATGCTGGAATAGCATTCTAACCCCTCCCATTATTTCCACCTCTCTCTCTCTCCATCCACCCACTCCCCACCTCTCTTTTTCCCTTACGTACTCCTCTACCTCTCCGAAGTCCCTTCAATCCCCTCAGAAACTTCCCATATTTCCCTCCTGAGCGATAACTTAAGCGAAGGGTTATCGTCTCCGAATGCCTTCGCTTATACAACCCAACCATTAGCCCTCCCATAGGCGTCGGAGGATGGGGCTAACCTCTTCTTCCTCGCCCTCCTCCGCTTCCCTTCCTCTCACCCACAGGGCTCCGATAACTTCATCCACTTCCTGAGAAACGGAGGAAAAAATAAACGAATATCTAAACAAACTCTTTGTGCACGGAGACTGAAAATGCTTGACGTCAACTGCGGAGCGGTGTACTTAGGTATCGATTTTCTCCCTGAGAACAATTCGGGATATTAATGTTTAAGTTATGAGTCATTCTGCAGAGTAACGCAAACGTGAGTGCTGGCATAACTTTACGCAACCATTGCAGCTAATGAGCTCATTTATCCGCAAAATAACTGTGATAATTATAAAAATATTAAATATGGCTTCATTACTATTTTGAAACAAAAATATACGAGTAGAATGTTTGGGAAGCAACAATTATCTCCAGGTAAGGAGCTTTAATTTAATATTAAAGGAATATGTCTCCAAAAACAATCAGTAGTTAATGACCATAATTTAATTTCGCTAACAAAAGAAGAAATATCCAGATGAAAGCTTGGTAAATAGAAAGAAACAATCTCAACGTGAAAAAACAAAAAGTATTCGAATGGCTTACTCTCTCTCTCTCTTATTAGGTTTGATTAAAGTTGCTATTCAGAATTTACTTCTTGCTACGATCTATTAGTTTCATAAATTAAATTGAGTTTTCGAAAGAAATCTTGTTAGCAACCGGTTTAATGTAATTTGTTTGGTATTTATCAACAAAAGTTCGCCGTAAATAAAGAATAAATGTTCGCTGCATTTACACAAGTGAGTACAAACCATTTCTGTTGTTTTTATTGTGTGAATGTGACATGAACATTACAATCGACCAAGTTCCAGAGCATTCTTCAAGCCATTTATAAGTTGCTTGAACTGTGTGGCAAAATTTTAATAAACAACAATTATACGCCGCAAATCAAATAGTTAATTCATCTAACGAAGGTATTCAAAGCTGCTCTTTCATAGATTGTTCTGAAGGGGAATGGGACTTTTCAGTGCGGCCATTTCGCCTCAGCCGCCTCGTCGCAGCCGTCTCGCCGCCTAGGTTCATTTCGCCGCAGCCGTCTTACCACGAGGACTTCTCGCCGTGATCGATTAAAAATAAACAGAAAGTACAGCTAACATTGCTCATAGAAGCTTTATTTTACATTATACGTTTATTTAGTAGGTATAGATAAAAATCTCACGGCCCATGCGGGAAATATTGAGTTTTTCACTCTGTAAAACATGACGTTCATTTCTTTGACTGAATTTCGTCTTTTTGGTAATCGCCCCTGTATAAAAAGCTTAATCTTTCTCTGTTCATAACGCTACGACGTAGTATGCATATAAAAAGCCATACATCCATGATCATCTCAAGTTCAACAATCTATTCTGTCGCCAAGGGAACCTTTCACTAAAAACGCAATATTTTGATTCAATTTTGTATTCTCGAGGAATATTCGAACGATTTCGAGCAGAAGATAAAACTAGACGACAAAAATAAGAATTTTTCTTTATTTTTCTTTAAAATGGTCCCTATCCGAAGGTCGCGGGTCAATTACTTCTAATTTAATTTAGCAAAAGAAAAAAGCCTTTAAGTGAAAAAAGAGATTTGTAAATACTCTCTTGTGGGGATTTACATAGTGGTCGGACGCACAAACGGATTGCTCTTTATATATTAAGATGCATGTATATAGTATAAAATTTTCAGTCGGTTGATACCCGTATTTGCTATATTCGATGTAAATGGTGTCAACCCCCCCTTTTCCTCCCCCTACCGTCCTTAGTTGGTCTTCAACGCATAATGTTTATCGGTAAGAAATTCCCAGTCGATTGATATCTAAAATTTTTCCCCCACCCCTTATTATCAGTTTTTCATTAATGCATAATCTATGACATAAATGAATCTTAAGCATTTTCCTTAAATACATAAATGCTTACACGAATGACTCGTGGTCTCGGCGCTATCGTCGGCAGATGCATTCGTTTTTCTTTAGTTTACTTTACCAAACGACGAGAATATGTTTGCAGGAATTAATGCAACTAGCTACTAGTCTCAATTTATAAATACATACTCGTGTTTTTCAACTTAGACTCGCTTCTAGGAAAGTAAAAACATTAAACTAGCAGATATTATGCATTTTATATGCTCTGTATATTTTTTGAGCTGCGGATAATACCATGGGTAAAAATTCAATTCGGAAGTAAACTTCCATCTATCTCCTTTAAAAATTCAACTCCGGAATGTACTTAAAAACATCCGCCGCAAAAAGTTCTCGCAGCGAGACGGCAGCGGCGAAAGTCTTCGTGGCGAGAGGGCCGCGGCGACAGGTCCCCGCGGTGAGAGTGCTGCGGCAAAAGCCCTAGCGGCGAAATGACCGCACCGAGATGTCCTAGACCCGTTCTGAAGGGTCAGGAAAAACGTATTTGTACACAGCATTATATCATAAATTAAAGTCGATGGGAGAAAAGGTTTTTAATGTGGCGTGGACTGGGATTGCAGCGACAATTCTTCCATATGGTATCTCATGTCACACAGACTTCAATTTACTTCTGCATCTACACAGTTCAACTTCACCAAGACTTTCACCTGACAAAAAAGTTTTTTTACGCGAGTTTGATTTTATAAACTGGGATGAAGCGTCAATAGCTCCAGGGGTCGCTTTAGAAATCGTTGGCCGAATTCTACGTGACATAATGGGTGAAAATGAAATGTTTGGAGGAAAAATAATTGTACTCGGAGGGGATTATCGAAAATGTTTAATGCTTTGTAATCCTTACTTTAATGTATCGTTTGTATTATATGAATAATAACCGAGTTTATTGAATCTTATGTAATAAATTCACTTATTATTTAACGTTCACCAGTGTAACAATGGAGCTTCTAAATGTCAAAAACATTTACGACTAAAATTGAAAGCAGTTTAAGTCGATAAGAGCATGTCATAGGCCCTCTAGTTACACATCTCTTTCCATTCATTGACCTTCGAAAAATACAACGAAATAAACAGCTAATTTCCAATATCTCAATTCACGGATTTTCTTATCAAAACATACCCGCAATCATTCATAAAAAGCTGAAACGACCCAAAACCATTCACGAGAGTTCTCCAAACAAAGTAGATCAACATATCCAAAGCAGAAAAAAATCTTATCCCTTTTCGTATAAACTTTCTCGCCCAATTTCTGTCCTTTAAGTCCAAAAAAATATAAACTAGTGGTTGAAAGGAGAAAAAATGAGACAGGAAGGTAGGAAGAGATACCTACGCATTTCACGGAACTGTAATGAAGGAGCGCCAAAAAAAGATTAAAATAATAAAATTCGTCATTTTTGGAGCAGCAAAATTGAGGAATGGAGCGTATCAAAAGATTTTTCCCCTAACATAGAGTATTGTGGAAAAGAGAGAACCTGAAAAAAGAAGAGAAATTGGAAGGGCAAAGGAGAAGGTTGGTTCTATGACACTGATCGAGATAGAGAGGGGAACGAAGAGGGAGCTACATGCGCCACCAAATGGGCACAGCCCTTAAGCTTCTTCCATCTCAAGAAGAGATAGCAAGAGAGGAAGGAAGCCGGCTTTGCCAAATCATTCGTTTTTACTGATCACTGACGACCAAAGCACAAAAAGTATGCATTAACTGGTGTCCAAAATAAAATAAATAAGCGAACATTGAATATTCCATTTGATAAAAGGAACTGTCCAGCCGTATTGTAAAAGACAGAAAATATTTAAACGACATCTGGATGTAATTATGACATTGCAGTGAAATTTATTGAAAACAGTAAATTTTAGGTACTCCAAATGCTATTTTAAGCAATACTGAAATTTAATTTTCGTTTCACGGTTTGAGACCATGAAAAAATATTTGAAATAATAGAAACCGCTAGATTATGTATAAATCATTCATCCGATCGTGAAAGACGGCATACATTGACGAATTTTGTCCAACAATTATCAATACTCTCTTCTAAACGAATCGATAGCAAAACGATTTGTAATTATGATTACACTGGATTCGAAGTTACTCCAGTATATCATTCGTAGAATTTAAACACCCCTAAAAAATCCCCAAAATCCGAAACGAAAACGCAACTCGGCAAAAAATAACAAATTCTTTGGAGAAATTTCGTTAAAAATAAATGTCATCGCTTTAAAGGAGGAGAGGGAAGCCCGAGCCTTGTTTTTCTGCGTGCGATGCTCTCTCCATATACGTGAGGGTCGAGGGATTATTTTTTTCCACCTCCTGCGGAACCATAAGGGAAGCAGGAAAAAGGAGAGGAGTGAAAGGATTTAAGAAGGGAGCGAGGGGGATGGAGAGGGAGGAAAAGAAGGCAGTGTGCACACTGACTGCCTATAACGAGGTCGTTACCTCACGTGAGTCCCCGATCGCAGAGTAGGAGAAGAAGAGGAGGCAGAGGGAGGGAGGGAAACGGGGAAAAATGGAGAAGAGAGGTTGGCATCTACGGAGCGTCTTGGGAACGTAATCACCGTGCCGCAAACAGCCATTGGAGGAGGTATCCATCCACCCGGCTCCAAATGCCCCCCAACCCTCTCCAAAGCGTCCTTACCCTACCGCATACACTCTCCAGGAGCCCTTTAGCACAGGCAAAAAGAGAGAGAAGGAGGGAATCCCTTTCTGCAGAGAAGGCGGTGGAGGAGGAGGGCCCGCATCCTACTCCACCCACGCGCGCAAAACGCGGGGGAAAAAGAGAGTACTCACAAAGACCTTCCCTTCCAAGCCAAAAGACTTCCTCCATTGGTGGAGGAGGAAAAAAGGGGAAGAGGTGAGTGGGAGAGGGACAGGTGAGGAAACTCTCAGGTGTTCTCCCAGAGTCAAGGACTCCGCAAGCCATTCTTTACCCCTCTACACCTTCCCCTTCTTACATCTCCCCTCATAACCTCCTCACCACCCACCTCTTTCTCTCTTTACATCCCTCTTCCCCAAGTCTATGTATTCTGCGAGCGTAGAGTTTCCAGTTGCGAACCATACATCGGAAAGGAAAGCTGAGAAGATGGCGTTGGTAGAATTTTCTTTGAAGTGAAAAACGAGGGAAAAATCCTTTATAAAGACGGAAGAAAAAAATCATGGGAGGACGCGGAACGAATCGTCAGAGGAATAGGAAAAAATAATCATTTCCGCGACAAGAGGGGTATTACGAAATAATAAGCTATTAAAATCGCAAATACACGTTTTTCGAGGCATTCGTTAACCCGATTATGCAAATACCAGAGCCGATTGAGAGTGGGCATTTTTCTTTCGCATTTTATTTGGTTCGGATCCCATTAACGCCGGTTGATAGACATACTGAATCAAGGTCGCCATGCATTGAAAAGTAAGGTCTCGAAAAATAAGTCAAACATTACACAGAAATCAAAAGGAATAAAAGATTTAAAAGCAAATAAATATGCTAGTCTAAATAAAGAAAGCTACTCAAAATCTCAGAAAATTACTTACATCTAGTACACAAACCACTTCGCGATTTTAATTTTTAAGTTAAAAAGTTACAATCTCCGAAATAAAACTTTTTTACAAATCACTCGCTATACTTTCTTCAATACGCTGAAATAACTATAAAGTTTGCATTTATTTTATCCACATTTCCTGAATATCAAAATTAGTTCGAAATGTGAACATAAATCCTTCTCAACTGATATTTAAAAAAATAATTTCTCAGAGTAAAAATAAATCATAAATATAGAGCCCCGAAATAATACGGGCTCTCTCATTTGGAAGTCAATACGGCGACACGTTGAAAACGCCGGCTGTTGACACACATGTCACTTAACATACACCCCATCACACGGCTCCCTTTTCACTCTCCAGTCCGAAATACCACGCATAAGATACGGCGCCAGTCCTCGCAACACGGCACTCCTTTCAAGTATGTATAAAAAACGGGAATTAATGAACCGTGACAACTTCAACGGTAGTAAAGTACGCCTTTTTTCCAACAATACAAGGCGCCCCTATGTCATCCGTCTTCTCCATATGACGTGCTCCGTTCCATAACGACCGCGTTACTCAGGTTCCATTCCACGACCAACCACCACCCCCTCAACGTCTCAGGCCATCAAAGAAGAGCCCGGCCCATCCAACCGCCCCCTTACCTCCTTTCCCACCTCCGCCACCCACTTCCACCCACCCACACACACACATTCATACCCACCGCCAACCGAGAGAGTTCCTTCTCCTTCCGACGACCCACCCTCCCGTTGCTAGGTGACACCCACCTCCACAATGCACGCGGGTAACCTGCCAATCCCCAGGTGGGCTTTCTCCCTCCTTGGCCCCATGGAAAAGGTCGAGTCCCGAGCGAGCGTTTTGGGGTGTTGGCCCTGGGGGCAGGTTATACGCCGCTTGCATCGTTATACCCTAGTTTTCTTCACTTCCCTGCCGATGGTCAAAAAAGCCCTTAGGAAAAAATCCCCGAAAATAGGCGGAGTCGAGGAGAGCGAGAGAAAAAGGAGCAGGAGGGAAGATTCCGCCTCACGCTAATGGTATTGGTGTGCCTCTTATGGTCTTTCATGAAAAATTTTTCTCGGAGATGAGACGTGCCATTCAGCACAGTTATGCTCATTACATTGCGCGAGTAATCGGCGACTGGGTTGTTATGTATAACCTAACTTCAATAAAAAATTAAATTAATTAGCTTCACCCGTTATTTTTTCTTCTTTTATTGAAGGGAGTGGCTGGCCTACGTTTAAGTCCTAAACCATACGTGTTGGTTATTATTCATATTATAAGAATAAAAAATGCGCTGGCAAAAAACCATTACTTTGCTATTGCAACCGAGAAATTTCAATAATGTTTTCGAAATATCCATTGAAATGAGGATCAAAACTATCCTAATAAAGACGCGGAGAAAAAAGGAACATGCCCGAATGTTAGCTGCTGCAACCAGCACTTTGCAGCAAAAGAAAAAATAAAAATTAAGTCCTTTACTTCAGTTTTCAGAGTGCGAAATCACGTTGCGCAAATTCAATACCAAATAGAAAAATCATGTTTGTATAGTCAGTGGCGACCCGAGCTACTGGCGAGCCGGGCAGCTGCCCGGGGCGCCAAAGTTTTGGAGGCGTTATCCCGGTCATTTCTCTAGGCATTACTTCCAAATTAATACATAATGGATACCAATTTACATATATCGTGGAACAGGCTAGAATCTTGATGGCATTCCTTTTAATTTTTCATTATCAATAATTTTTACAAAGCGATGAATAAATTAACATGTACTTTGTAAATATTTCAACAAACATTAACGTAGGGGGGCATTGGAGTGCTATCTCACCCGGAGCGCCTAAATTCCTCGGGCCGCCCCTGTGTTTAGTCCACGAGCTTTCTCACGTCTCATACATACGTAAAAAGTGGGGCGCCCCCAATTCAGGACTGCGTATAATTAAATTTTGTGTATGTTGGGTAAGTATGTGCAGCATTTATTTGAGCGCGCGTAATAAAGTCCGTGTTGGAGAGAACAGGGTTGGGCAAGGGGCAACTGTATATTTAATTATACAAAATTATTCCGTCCAAGTAAAAACAATCCACTACAACAGAGGTAGGATCGTGTTTGTCGCGAAGAGAATAGATTCGATTTTTATGAACTCGTACCAACAATTTAGAAATCAACATTAATAAATATTTATCACGAATTGTGCGTTAGCAGCAGACATTTAATGATACCCTCAACGAGGCGATAAAAAGGATAACGGCCTCCTTACGGGCAATGTGACTTGGTCCCCAGCTATAAAAGTTTATTCAATAAACTCATCGCGTGAGACGCCATAAATATGGTACATTATGGTATTCCTTCACTGCGGTACGGAGCACAATCGCATACATAAGAAGTATTTGGACCTTCAGTGGCGCCGTGCCAAGTGTGTGATAAAAAAACCCTCACCATTGCTGCACCAACCGCTTTCCTACGTTTGATCCACGGAACTCCCGGATCGAACAAAATCAGCCTCGTGAGGAGAAGAACCCGCCCCACACCACACCCAAACTCCACCCCCTGCCTCCACATCCCACACGCACACATACGAGAAAACCTTTCCATTGGCTCTGGCGCATGCCGCAGCAGCTCCCTCTCCCTCGAAAATTCCTCCTATTGCTGCGAGATAACATTTTAGAAATTGCAAAGCAAGGAAGATGGAAGAGAATAAAAGGAGACGAGGAGGAGAATGGGATGAAAGGAAAGGCAGAAAAGAAAAGGATGAAGAAGAGATGCGGGCAAAAACTATTTTATGTTATCTCACTTTCCTGCGTAGACGTGCAAAATTCTTCATTCTTAACATTTAAACTTTTACAATGAGAATAGGAATATGACGCATGGACTGTAGAACAAATATATCACGAGCTACCTGTATCATATTAAGAATTGTACCGCTTCATCAATTTTCGTCATGGTATGATGTATTGCACAAAATATAATCCACATACGAATATTCTGTGGTGTAATGGAAAAAATCTGAAAAATATATGGATATAAATAAATAATTTCCCAAATACAACTCGATTGAGTTCGTTCGAATGATTTGCTGACAAGAGATGGCGCATCTTTCTCTAGGAAGAGATGATTAACTTGTTCTTTTCTTATTAAAAGCACATTCTGGATCACATTGTGTCGCAGCAGTGACTTAGATGAGCTCGTAGAGTTTTTCTCTATATTCTTAAACTACATATATTGTTTAATACCAAAGGTAAAAACAAATGCGTCTGGTACTATTAATCGCTCTTCTGATACGACAATTTTCTTGAATTCTAACAAACCTGCTCAGTGTGAAGGTCGGCGGAATTTTAAACCCGAAAATATAACTAGCGTTTCGACAGCTTCGCCAATAATTCCGACAAACTTCGCATAAATTCGACGCCGAAACTTAAAATTCAGCGCTCGTCGCGCAATCGAAGAAACCAAAGCGAACAGTTAATTTACGAGCGACTAAAAATGGCAAACGTGTGGCAGTAACCTCATGCCCAAACGAGAAAGAAAGATTTGTAATGAAAGGAAAACAAAAGGGAAAAATAAACAAAACAGGCACACAAGAAATGGGCGGGTGGTGCGCGCTCCCACTTCCATCCTCTTGGCAGAACAGTGAATAGATTGGGAGACGAAGAACAAATCCGGTAATAAACGAGGTCCCTTGAGGGCAGCAACCGGAGACTATCTCCCCCCTCTCTCTCTGTCTTATACGCTCCACTTTCCTCCCTCTCGTTCCCTGCATCTTATCCTTCCATCACTGCCCCATCAAGAATAAAGGAACGCCGAGACATCACCTCCTCCGATTATTAACTCGCGGGTATGGAACATCTTATTTAAGCTGACAAATGAAGTTGAAACGAATTAAAACCTATCCACTTAAAATGGGGTTCTCATGTAGTTGTTGAACGCTACGACATTCACAGATATGGGGAAATAATATTGCTATTAAAACTAATACAAAAACGAATAGTAGTAAACAAAATTTATTCGGACTTAAAAAAACGTTGGAGATATTCGCCCATGCAACGGATCTAAGATGCATGAATTTGACTATATTACTCAACAATAATTATAGTTAATTATAGTTATAATATAAAACCAACGCGTGATTGAGACATGGAAAACTTATTTTTGAGCGACATGTATATTTATAAAGGTATTAAACGTTTACGTTGTTGACGCCTCCGTCGTAACATGGAACTACAAATTAAAATTTCAAAACAAATAAAGAGACAAGAAACGCTTCGAGAGAAAAATTACGTTTCCGATAACGCAATCATTTTACGTTTTTTCTCCGGTAAACTCCAACGCAAAATGGCAAATTTCCGAAGTTGAAGAAGAAGAATACGAAGTGCCGCTAAATTTCATCCTCGTCTCCAAATACAATCTACTGCAAGTCCCGCCAATAAACCTATCCAGGCGTAGAAGAAATAAATGGGAAGAAAAAAATTAAATCAAAACCATCGGGGGGAAGATACGCTCAAATACGTCTCAAGTGTAAAAAAAAAACAAAAGAAATCGACGAGAGGAAGAAAAAATAAGCAAGCCTCATGCGCATTTAATCCTTTTTTATTCTCATTCTATCCCTTCCTACATCCATTCCCTTCGCCCCGCAACCTTGTTCCTCACAAGAGAGTAAGGAGCGAGAGAGAGAGAGAGAGAAAGTAGGACGCGGAAATACAGAGAGAAAAAGAAAGATATGAAGGTAGAGACGGAGGTAGGGAGACAACTAACTCAATTTTCCGACGAAAGAGGGAGGGAGTGAGGCGGGCGTATTTGTCTCCACGGAGAGAGCAAATGTGGGCAAATGCGATCGCAAGGAGATGAATCCGGGGGGAGCGAAGGAGGAGGGAGAATAAGAGGGAGAGGGGGTGAGTGAAGAGAGGGTGCAGGGGTGTAGGAGGGGGGGGGGTTGGAGAGCGTGTGGGAGGAAATCGGAGTGATGGTGAATATTGGGTAGGACCAAAAGTGAAGAGGGGAGGACGAGGAGAGCAGGCGAAGGAGATGGAGGGAGGCGGGCGCAGAACAGGAGTGCTGCAATCCCCCAGAGGCGGCAGTGGAAGACGCCGGGAAGGGGTTCTGAAGGGGAAGGGTAAGTAGAGGCTGGAAATGGGATGGGTTAGGACGGCAGGGGGAAGGGGAATGAGGGTCGGGGTAAGGAATAAGGAGTAGGAGTCAGGAAAAAGGTGGAGAGGAGGGGTGCTAGGGGATTCACCCGCCAGCACAAATCCCCAGAACGTACCTTGCTCCTCTCTCTCCCTATACCTCCCTTCTCTACCCAGAACTCAGAGAGTATCGATCTGAAAAAGAGAGTGGAGGAGAGGAGTAGGAACCTGGGAGGCCACACACCGAAAAGAGCGCCCTCCTCTCAGACCCAGCCAACCCCTTCACCTCCCAATTATTTCGTGGAAGGAGGTAGGGTGCAAAAAAATAACGCTTGTCCGGAAAATAAGTAAACAGCCTCAATAATCCACTTAATGGAGATACATAAGACTGCAGTAATCGAAGAAATGTTTAGCCGAGCCGGACACACTTCAATGTAGCACGTTAAATGAAACCGATAACTAATAATACACAAATAAATCGTGAATATATCGCCTGAGGAAAAAATTAGGATAGTAAGTACGTACAAAAAATCTTTTGTTTCTCATTATGCCATATATATTCGACAAAAGAAGTTTCTAAAAATGAAATTGTGGCATAAAATTGTATATTTCGATGAAACAACAAAAAATTAACATACTTTGAATTACCGCAAAGTTAAACATTTTATTAAGGATTATATGTTGCGATTCAATCTTCGCTATTTCTGATACCATTTTTGCAATCTTCCAATATTTTCTTTATCTTTTAATTAACCCGATTTCTACAAATATATTTTTAGCTCTTGCATGTGTGTTGAAAATTCCCCTCTCCAAAGACACTACAAGTAATAAAACACTAGACAATCTAATGATGAATATTTATTAATACGTACGCAGAAAATATGGAAAAACTGCAATCGTATAAGAAAACTCTAAAGGAGCGAATTCGATTCGACCAAACGTCCATCAGAATTGGGTCAATAAAGGATATCTCATTCAAACGCTAGAAGAAGACAACACTTAGGGGATTCAAGCAATAAAACACGCTAAAAGGAACATTTAAAATGAAAAAAACGCCGATAAACCAGAGCTAAAAAAACGCGAATTAATACAGTGAGAAGCCATGAGAGAGGAATGGTCTCACTAAAGAAAAATAAAACTGAAATAAAAATCTTCCAGCATTCAGAGAGGGAATTAAACGGCACACTTTTCCTTCTCTCTCACTCAATCCGCCTACGACTCCTTCCAACCGCATAGGAGGCGTGTATCATCTGGGCGAATTTCTCCGCTTAAAGAGTTCCACGATAAGGTGCCTTTCGTGAGGGCGAGTGGAAAAAAGAGAGGAGAAAGGGAGAAGGGTGTGAGAGAGAGGAGGCTGTGTTGACGAGGCGTTTTCGAATCAACGCGGCCAATTGACGCTCTCTTTAATAAAAATAAGATAAAAAATCCATTCCCTCTCTTCTCTTTGAAAGGGCTTCGCCGGAGTGGGAGGAGGAGGAGGAAAGAGAGGGGACGGAGGCGCCGAAGGCTGTGAACACAGAGGAGAAGAAGGAGCTCCCGGAGGGTGAGGAGGAGGAGGTAAGCGTAAGAAAGAAGCCTCGCGGGAAGTCCTCATTTAAATAAAGATCCAAGCTCTTATTTAGAGAAAGAGAGAAAAATAAAGAGATTTTTTTCTCTGCTTTTTAAAGAGGAAAGATCCCAGTATTTTGGAGACGAGTTCGTTTCTATTTCCATCTTCCCGCCATCTTCCATTCCTCACTATTTCTTCACCTCGCTTTATTCATCTTTAGGATTATTTTTTTATTTTATAAACCCGCGGAGAGGCTAATGAGCGGGAACCTTGGGGGCAGGGCGGCGCTTAAGGGGGGGAACGGAGGACACTCCCCGCGGAGCAGTTTTGAGAATTTGGTTTGCTGTCGAAAGAGAAGAATACAATAAATTCCGAGCATGAGAAGAATAAGAAAAAGGAAGAAAAGAAAAAACCTACCAGGAATATTCAACACGTGAATTTATATGATTCATTTATTTCTATTATGGAGACAGGAATCAAAATTTTGGACAGTGCATACTAAAATAGGACGATTAATATCGCAATATATATGAATTCTTCGTTATCAAAAAAATGTTTTCTTAATAATTCATAACAAAAGACTTGATTTTAAGTTTTACATATTTAGAAACTTTTTCTTAAAGGGGCAATAAATTTTATTGTTAAAAGCACCTACTCGTATGCGAACAATCAAAATCGTACAATTAATGAAAAATAAACTGAATAAAGACTAGATACAGTTTTGCATACTAATGCTTTTCATATTCTTAGCTGAAAACTCGATAAATATAACTTCAATTAATAACCAGGGATTCTGTTGGAATCGAATCTGAGACAAACAAGAAAAAATATTTTTTAAATGTCTTAAAACTTTGTTAATTTACATTTAAGCTATACTGTGTGTGCCAGATAAAGAAATATTTATAATTTTATCGAATAGGAAATATGGTGAAAATATCAAAGTTGAGAGCACCAATTAAGGAGTTCCAAGTTTTAGAACTATGAAAGTTAATATTACTGTCGGAAGAATACTTTGTTAGCACCTACATTTGATCCTCCGAGTGTTTAAAAGCAGTAAACCAACTTCTAGATACTAACTCACCAATTATGTAACGCCCACATGCATAATTTACACTTCCCTGTCACCCATGAGATTTTCAAGCATACATTATAAGGGGTTTGATAAAAAAGATTGAAGGTATCCTATACACGAAATCGTAAATGATTATTTCTAAAAACTTGTTATGCACCGGCTGAGAGAAGAATATGAACGTCACGAACATTCACGGATGGAAAGTTCATTAGGAAATCCATTCGCGCTAATCTGAAAAATTACATTTGGCGCCTATTTTATCCTAAACTTGAAATTAGACCCTGAATGCAATTTCGGAAGATTAGTAACGATTTTGGTTTTATTTCACTAAAAAAATACCTTCAAAATAATAGACGAATAAAGTCAATTCCTCGAAAAACTGAAATATCGGGTACACCATACACCTTGAATTGAGCATATGATCTAGCTAAGTAGAATCAAAGATCGGTGGATTATCACCGAGGGCGACTACTTTGTAGCAGAAATACGGATCAGGTTTACTCAACTGTATCATGGCTACAAGAACCACTTGTAAAATCTACACTTCCCATAGTCTAAAAAAACATCGATTTTGAGCTGAAATGTGTATAAACACACTTTTCCGCTAGGCCTAAAGAAAAACCGAGTTGAAAGTATATCGAAGAAATAATGTAATCGAAACAAGTGTGTGATTTGTGAAAACAAGACGCGGCGCCTATCCCGCAGCAGATAGGTTTTAAATGGCAAACTGGGAGAGGGGAGGTGAGAGGCCGGGATAGGATTGTGGCTGTGCGGAGAGGAACGCAAAGGTGGGAGGCAGAAGAAGGGTCTTTTTAGGAAGACGTCGTACGTATAGAGGGAAAGGAAGAAATAGAGAGAAGGGGGCGCAGAAACGAGACAATCCACACTAACAAGCACTTCCCGCGACTACGCCACCCGTGTCGCGTTTCCATGCCGGCGAAGATGAAGAGGAGGATCTGGTATAAGGGAAGATGGTAGGGAGAAACTCCCATACGAGGTTGGCCCATCCCCTGAAAAAAAGAAATCGGCGCCTATTCGCCTACCCGTCCCACCTACAGCACGCCTATCCTCCCTCTCTTTCTCTCTCTCTCTCTATGTCGCTTCATCCCCTACCACTAGCATCCCCCTCCCTACATCCTCGATTCCGGGCCAACCATCCTTTTTTCCTACCGAACCCCACGCCTCACTTAACTTCGATTGCAATCCCGGTAACAACAGTTCGGTTCTCCTCCCTTTTATGCCTCTCTCTCAAATTTCCTTTCTCTCTCTCTCGATATCTCTCCCTTCCTTCTCGATAACGGTATCCCCTATAACCCCAAAAAACCCACTCACTGAATGTAACACACACGCACGCTGGCTTGCTCCCTTTACCCAACAAGACGCCATGTCGGGATAGAAAAGGGTTTAAGGAGGATAGGAAAAGTGAAGGAAGATTCGGGTAAGGGAAAGATATAAAGAGAAAGGAAAAGGGGAAAATAAGAAGGAAGACGTAACAAGCAAAGGAATGAAAGAGGGAGATATGAATACAGCGATTTGAAATGAGAATGAGATGGTAAATTGTGACAGAAATAAAACGATAGCAAGAGGTAAGAGGAAAAGGAAATGTAGAGTTGGAGGGGTTACGAAAGGAGACCATGCAGAGAGGAAAAAAAGAGGAAACAAATGACTAAGTGGGAATTCGACCGAAAATAATCCAGACAAAGATATAAACGCACATAATGATAAATGTGTTCATAAAGGCATTTTAACTCGAAATTTAGACAGGCATGGACGGAGGAGGAAGAAATTGGAAGAAATAAAGAACGGGAAAGAATAGACGGAATATTAGAAATATTAGAAGAAAGTGCAAAGCGCAATTTTGAAGTGTACGACGGTAGACGTTAGAGCTATTAATATGAGCAAAAGAGAGACGGCACGCGTAAACGAAATACTTGAATTACAACCAAAATGAAGAAATCACAGCGAAATATTTGCAATTATATGGACACTAGCAGAAACGCTCGGCTTCGCTCGGGAAAGTTTTCTTTTATGTTGCAAAAGATTTTTATTATTTATTTTTATTGATATATCACTTTTGATTTCATATTACAATGAAAATAACACAATAAATTTTGAAATTTACTTACTTTTGCTTTTGGGTACCCCAAGTTTTGATTTGCTGGTTCAGGGGTTTGGGGGCAGAGCCCCCACAAAAAAAGATCCAAACTTTACCAAACGTTCCCCATTCCTTAATTATGCAAGCGACGTTTACATTAACATTTACTATTTTATGTATTGTATTGTAAAGTTTTACCATTAATATAATTACGCATTAACGTCTTACTTAATATTCACATGGATAGATGCCTATAAAGCAGCAATAAAATTATGTGGATTATGTCAATACTATTAGCCAAAACTTAAACAATAAGCAACATCTTGGTTACCGAACAAATGTAAATAGATGTATCGATTTATATTGCGATAAATCTTTCAATGTTAATGGTAAAAGATAACAATGTTCTAATATTCCTGAAAAATCATTTGACTCACTATAATTCATAGACTATATTTAGGCATGAATCCCATTTGTATCCTTTATCTTAGCGTTGGCTATTCTTCCTCTACGGCGTGGGTTTTCCGGAAAATGTGGAACCCCGATCTCGGATCCTTAAAATCCAAAATCTCGAAGTTTCGGATTTTTCCTGTCAATTGTGAGCTAGAAGCTTCCAGTGTGCCAAATTTCAACTTTCTAGATCTTCTGGAAGTGGGTTAAACATTTTTGACATACAAATATACATCCACTCTGTTTTATATATTAAGATTTAAGGGAAAAAATAATAACATAACTCGCTGAAAAAATCATCTGAATGGTCAAAAAAATCTGCAAGTAAGCGGGAATAAATGTGTTTCGTTGAATGGGTAGTTTTTCTCTACTGTCGAATGCAAAATGATTCTTCACTCATTTAAGTATGTTATTATTTCGATTATATTACTTTCATGCAAGCTGCATACTCAAAAGGAAAGCGGAAATAAATAAATATAAGATAAGGAGAAGCCGAAACGTTTCGATCCTAAATGAATCGAGTAACGCAGACAAACATGCAGAGAAGAAATAGCAGAGAAAGAGAGAGATGAGTGTCAGAGCGTAATAAGTGCGGATGCGAGAGATGAAAGGGCGGGATGAAGAAAGCGAGAGGGCGGAGTCCAAATAGGAGAAAGATAACGTGGGTTTGGGTTGAATGAGGCGTAAGGATAAATTTCCCCTATTAGTCCACGACCTCGGAGGAGAGTGGGCGACGGTAAAAAGGTTGAGAGGGTGAAAGAAGGGAATAGGGGGAAGTTGGATGGGATTGGATGAAAAAGGGATGTGATCACCGAAACCAATCGCTGAGGTTTAATCTAGAGGACGTGAAGTAAAAAGTCATTGGAAGTCTGGAGACGTATCCTTTTATCCGTGGGATGAAGACGAAATTGTGGAGATGGGTTTTATTTTTAACGCATTCCCGATACAGCTGTGGCTGCAATCCATTCAGCACGTCTTTACGTCCATTACGGGGCGCAGAGAGAAATAATTAAATCTAATAATCGATGGGTTTATGAAAGAAACTGTAAAAGATTGGTTTAACGGTTATCAGTCAATTTTCATAAAGCAGTCGTAAAAGAGCTGCAACAGAAAAAAGAGGTCGGCTGTTTATCACTAGAGATTATAAGAGCAGCGGGGTTAATAAAAATAAATAAATTGCCGGAACCGTAATTTCTAAATAATCATTTCCCCAAATTATGAACAAAAAAGAGTGACGGCGAGTGCCGTCGCTCATGCGACTCTCACTGGATTTCAGATTTCATATATTTGCAATTATCTCTGCTAATTTATCATTTCTCCTCTCTTGCTTTAAACACGTTGAACAAATGTCAGTGTTCAGAATAGAATTTTCGAGTCCGCCTAAATTCTGAAATCAAATAACCATAAAAAGGCTGAGAGAGATATTCAAACGACGCGCAGTGAGGCTTTTAAAAAAAAAAAACATTGCAAAAATCCAATCGAGACCAATTGCAACATTTTGCTTCCTCATTAAGCAGAAAAGAAAATAACATCAAGAAAACATTAATTTTTTTAGTCAAACCAAAATTATTTATGTTCTACGAAAAATAGAAATAAACATGATTACATTTGCAAATACTTTATTTACATAATATTCGTATGTGCATATATCCATTTTAGGGTTTGAATTATATTTGACATAAAATAAAGAAAAAACAAAAAAGATTATTTATATGCTGTTAACTTTGCTTTTAAATCAGATGTAAAATGAGGCAATATGCGTTTAATGACATCTGATGACTCATGCGGAAAATTCGCCATTTCCATAACGCGATTTTTCAAATGCTCACATCTATCACTATATTTTTTTTAATCTGAAAAATACATTATTTCAAACATTGTCTTACGATTCTGATAAATACGTTCGTCACGTGATCCTGTAAGAAAAAAAAAACGTTGTAACGTTATGAGAGTAAACAGGATAGACCAATTTTACCATATACAGAAGAGAAAATTACTATACGGTGTTACGAAACTAATACATTTTTTTCAAAGACGTGGTAATATGTGGTAAACTTTCTTACAGTTTCATATAGCTGACAGGCTGTATTATTAGGCCCAATAAAAATATTTGCCCGGTAATGTCCGATAGATAACCAAAACTCGGACTTAATTATTAGTCGTTCTGAATATTTACGAATATTTTTTGTATAATTAAACATAAAGAAAAAGAAATACTAATGCAGATAAATAGATTTGAAGTATGATATAATTTTTTACATACCTTCAGGTGTTTGATCCATGTTAACAAACAAATTCAAAATAACTACAATACACACAAAAAAGCAGATTCCAAAGGACAAAATGTTGAGAGAAATTTTGCAACTCGTCTTACTTGCTCAACAGTCAACTTTGTACAAATGTAGAGAATAGATAGTTACCTTAAAATTAGCTGTATTAAATGTGCAGGTGGTCTCTTCTATTGACTAAGTAGTCACATAAGTGATATCTGCAACTTTGTATTTTACATTATGACCACGTTTAACGGAAAATGTCCCACTGTGCGACGGTTATGATATTAACAAAACTAATGACTATAGAAAGTTATACTTCGCTCTAGAGCGGGACGTGTACAGTTACCTTGAGTCAATCTTTTTATTAAGCCAGACAAAGTTAAGAATATAAAATTTTTCCCACGAAAGACAATGTTGATCTTCGAGGCGTAACACTCCATAATTTTCAAAATGTCACTCGTTAGAAAAATCTACATGAGAACAATTTTTCGAAGGAGTTAGACTGAATTAGTAAATATCACTTAAGATCACCTACCCAAGATTTTAATGTGTCACTCTTAGGATCTCTCAAAAAAGAACCAAGAGTCACAGAATAAAACCTGGGATGCAAAAAGAAAGAATTTGTATATGCTGATACACTCTATATAATGCATTATTGCATAGGGACCGACCATATATGACGTCACGCACCGAGGGGCGGGGGAGGGGGTCCGACTTGTGTGACAGGGGGGAGTAAGGGGGTTTTGAAAAATGTGACGTCACAAAAATAACACCAGCGCCATCTACCAGAGGAAACCACGTACGTATAGTCTTTTCCACCCTTAAAAGACAGCATTACGCTTATGGCGCGCGCAGTTACCAAATTTCCCCAGAGCTATACGCTTACGCCTTCGTCCCGTATTAAATGCTAAAAAATAAAACTAACAATTTAATGTAGATCACTGGACGCCAATAAGTGTGCATATTTTATCATAATTATTGGTTAATCTTATCGCGTAATTACATTTGGTAATTAAAATTAAGCATATTATTTTCGTGAGCTATTTGCAACATTATCATTTCTAAACAATAAAAAATTGTCGGAGTAATTTACAGTTAATAAGATAATATTACCTTTAGGAATCACTGCGTCACTCATTGAGGACACTCCTTCCATAGTGGAGTGTGTTGAAGGCCATAACACGTCAAACAATCACTTTCTTTAAACTCTCATACTCGTACAAGACCGTTTCATTGTGTCAAACACTGGGTCCTTCTCCCTTGGGAAAAATCTTCGGCACTTGTCCCGTCGGGTAATTCCGTTCCTTCCTTCATAATTTTCACATTTTACAGAGGAACCAAAAAGCTGGCACTTATTGACCATCTCCCTTAGAAACATTTCAGTACAAACGTCTCGTCTATTCATTTAAGCGTCATAAACTATCCTTGTTAAGGATTTGCAAACGAATTTGTGTCTGTGTTCACTTTTAAGGAAGCCTTTTTCTTCACAGGTTGGGAGGTCGAGGGTAGGTCTTTTAAATTATTTTCTGCGTCTCATTTCTTCGGGGTATTATTTTGAGGCTTAAAACTGTTTTTTAGAGAAAGGTGGAGGGATCCAAAAACCAGCTTTGCTAAGAGTTATATATTCAGCTGCCCATATATACGAAGTTAACATAATTTTCTCTCTTTTATAGTCTTAATTAGTTGCATTCTTAACCCCTCAACGTCGTCCTGCGTACTCAGGACGAAAACTTCATACGCTGTCGTCCTGTGTACTGAGTACGCCGCGGAGATCGCTAGATTTCTTTATTTTTTTGACGCAATACTTTTTCTTAATTCCAAAAAAACTTGATATATTTCAAAACAGTAACCTTGGGCCTTCGTATTGTGCTTAATTCTGCAATTGTTACTGTATTTATTTTTACCTTTATTATACGTTCAATTTTGTGGTTGAATTTTCGCGTAATTACGCGAATTGTGGCTTCTAAAAACACTTATTCAATGCTGAGACGAACCGAACCTCTGTACTAAAGCTACTGTGTAGTGGAAGGGGATGTAGGCACTGTTTATCAGCTCTGTGACGTCTCTTACTCTTGAGATGAATATTTTTTTCTAATGCGTCAAAACTTGAGAGCTATATAGAAAGAAAGGAGGAAGGGTCTTCGGATCTGGGCTAGTGCTTGGTTCAGCATTTCTTGAGAACAATCTAATAAGAGTGAGAGAGAAAAACTTATCTGACATCAATGCACAAACAAGCCCATTCAAAGATATTTACGATGCTTCCTCTTGATCGATAGTATTATGTAATTCAGAACGCAATGTTATATTGTTGTGTGTTTTTATAAATAAAAAGTGATTTCAAACCAATTATATATTTTGCAAATTTGTATTTGGGGAGAGGGGGTCAAAGCTTTGTGATGTCATATATAGGAGGTCTGAGTCTTTGTGACGAAATATGACGAAGGGGGAGGGCGTCAAAAATCCACCAAAATTGCGTGACGTCATTTATGGACGGCCCCTTATCGCCTGATTGGAAGAATGATCTTTCAGGAAATTCAGTGATTTATAGTCATTACAATAAGCATTTCTGCGAACTTAAGCAGAAATATTAATGTATAAGTGAACGCACAAGCGGTTGTTTTAATAAAAATAAATCATTAATTGAATCTGCCAAGCAGAAAATAGGGTTGACGCTCATTAGCCAAGAGGCTGAGGAAAACCAATTAAAAGATGATGTTTGTAAGTTCATTCAGATATCTGTCTCTTATATGATAAAATTATAAAGGATCTCTAAAAAACGGAGAACAAACATACAATAAGCACTGGCTTACGTGAGCTCACCCATAGAAAAAAACTTAAGCTGAATTTCAAACCATGACAGAACTTACAAAGAAAATTTCACTCTGTTGCGTACAATCACCCCCTAGAACAGTGCTCTCTAACCGGTGTGCCGCGGCACAGCGGTGTGTCTTAACGAAGTACTTAGTGTGCCGCGGGACGTAAGGAGTTTATAAAAGGGAAAATCCGAATTTGTAATTCTAAAGCTACGAACGAGTGTAAGAAGTTTCTTCATTTGTGAACTTATCAATTACTGATTTCTCCCTAAAAATTAGAGGGAATTCATTGAACTCAGGAACGATCGTAGTCTTAACCTGAAGTTAGATGATATGCCTCTGGATGAGTTTTGGCTGCAAGTGAGGAATGAAACCATTGCTGAATGTGCAATTAATGCGTTGTTACCATTTCCTACAGCATATTTATGTGAATTAAGTTTTTCAACATTGTCGCTGAGTAAAAATAATAAGAGATCGTGTCTGAAATACCTCGATCAGAAACTTCGAGTAGCTCTTTCCACCATAGAGTCGTACATCAAAAGACAGATTCCTCGCTAATAAAATTATTTAATAAAGTCCCCATACATCTTCAGATATTAAGACATTCATTAAAGGGAAAATATTTTCACCGTTTCTTCGATGTCGTTATAAACGTGTTGTACTGCATCTGAACATAGTGAGACTGGTAAAAAAATTGAAAAATTAATTAACGATTTTCAATGAATTTTAGCCCCAATTTATTCCCTTCTTAAGAAAATATTTTATTTTTCATTTATTTATGTCGATTATTTTAAATATTTTCACATGTTGTAATAGAATGCTTCAACAAAGTTTCGTGTGAAATTAATTTTGGTGTGCCGCGATGAATAGCTGTGCCGTGAAATAAAAAAGGTTGGAGAGCACTGCTCTAGAAGGTACTTTGAAAGTATATTAACTTCCTCTTTGCAAGCAGTTGGAATCCAACACGTTTAAAGTAATAATGTTCTAAAAATATGAATCTGGAAGGCATACCCAAAAACTACAATAACAACAGAAGCATAAAAGACGATCGATTGCGAGCATTTAGTCTACATTTCAATCATCGAAAAAAAACCTATTACCTCGTCGGCAATCTATCATTCTCCCAAGCCTCTTTTTACCTTTCTCCTCCCGTTGTCCTCCCAAAAATATCAGACGTGAACACGCGTTTAAACTCCACTTTAATCTGGCCACCATCTCCCCGAGAGAGAACTTACTATACGCCGTTACTGCCATCCAAACAATTCAGATAACTTTACGGGCTGGAGGAGGGAAGGAGGCAGCGCAAGGGAAAGAAAAGAGGGGGTGGGAGGGGGAGGGGTTTCCGCGTCGATATAGCTATAGATATGGGCGTCGATCTCAGAACCAGGGCGCGGGGACTCACTGGCTGCGGATATTTTTTCTTCTTCTTTTCTTGATGGTTGTAGTCGTCTCTAGAAGGGAATTGGAGGAAAGAGAGGAGAGGATGGGGAAGAAGGAGAGGGAAAAGGGGTGCCATATATATTCCCACGGCTGAAGGGAGTGATCAGATAAGTGCAGGAGGGGGAGGGAAAGGGAGATATAAAGGCGGGAGGTGCTCCCTCCTTCTCCAATAGGGATATGGATGTCTTGGGTCCGCATAAGACGAGAGGCAATCCGTTCAACCCATTCGCTTAGGATGGGTGGGGTTGTGGAATAGTACGAAAAGGAAGGGGAAAAGGAGAGAGAAAAATGAAAGAGAGAAAAGAGGATAAGGAGAGGAAGTTAGATTAAGACAAATCAAAGGAAGGGAAGACTGATAATAATACATGGAAGAATAAATGAAATGGCAAGACTGCAGAGGGGAAGTAATTAGAATTAAGTCAAATTTAGCAAGCTATCAAGTAGGAGAGAATAGTAGAATTCACAGTAGACAGCAAAGAAGACAAGATGAGAGGCAATCAAGATAGAAATTGAAGTCAAAAGGAATTAAAGAGAGAGAAAAAGAAGGTATAGTGATGAAGAAGGAATTCGAAGTAAATGGATGAAAGGTATTGCCATTATAATAAGAGTGATTCGAAAAAAAGAGGGGAATACTCTGACTGGAGAACACTGTAAGAATTAAGGTAACGAAAAATTAATATAAAATATTTCGAAGGCACGATTAGGGGAAGCAGTGAGATAAGATCAACGAGACTGCGTTAGAGGGAAGGGTAAGAAATGAGAAGTAAAACGAACGCTGTCAAAAGAAAATTTAGAGAAGATAATCAAGATGAACATAAACTTAAAATCAGTGAGTACACGTGATACAGACAGAGAAGCAGAGGGAGACCAGTTATAAAGGGTAGCGAAGATGACATGTGGGAGGAAAGTGTGCTACGGGATGAGATTTGCGAGGTGGAGAGGGTATAATGGAAAATATATGGAGATAGAGAGGAGAAAAGAAAGAAAGGGGGAGAAAAAGAAAGAAAGAGGAA
Source organism: Tanypteryx hageni (assembly GCA_028673005.1). Lineage (NCBI taxonomy): Eukaryota > Metazoa > Arthropoda > Insecta > Odonata > Petaluridae > Tanypteryx > Tanypteryx hageni. Next base: position 35,943,598 of record CM054115.1, read on the forward strand.
GAGAGAGAGAGAAGGTCGAAAGGGAGAGATAGAGAGTGCGGGGAGGGGTTAGCTCTGGATGGAACAAACGCTACGTTACCGAAGGTAAATGGTGCACGGACTGGGAGGGAGAGATGGAGATGGAGGAGAGAGGCAGGAGACCCGACCCGATTCGGAAATTCCCTTTCGATACTCCCACCAAATCACAGTAATAATCGGGATTTCAGATTTTGGATTCGCTCAATTTTACAAATTCATTAGGTGGAAAAAAGAGGGCCGTTCGGAGAATCCTTCCTTATTGATTCTTGTGCTCATAAAACGCAAGCGATTTCGTAACAGTTACTCCTTATGGGAGCAATTTTCCATGTGAAAGCTACGGATCCATTACCATCCATAGGTTCATTTCGTTTAAAAGCTTTCTTATGGAAGAAAATGCTACAATCTTCAGTTTTAATACTTAACCTATCCATAAGTGTTGAAAAAAGGAAATGAGACATTACTATTATATCGGTTCCGTATCAATGATATTCATGTCATGTAAATTATCTCCTCCCGTTTGCAAGAACAATTTTAAAGGTTGTTTGAAAATTCAATAATACGTAATTAAGAAATAATCCTATCTTCGAATTTCTATTTAATTTTTTTTTTTAATTCTTAGAGAATCATTCGCTCTTTCAAGTTTAAAAGGTTTAATGAACATTAGCTGAATTTCAGATGAATGAATTATCATCATGCTACTACATTTACAAACTTCATAATACGACAAGGTTATAGCTTTAACGATTCATATCCATTTACGTAAAAATTTGAATAAAACACTGACAATTTTAAAAGTTCAAAACGTAAATCATCAATAACTTTTTCTTAAGATATCTCATTCGAGTAAGTATGACAAATCTTTCAAAAACTAATTTTTGCCAATGTAGAATGTAATAAGTTTTACCGCATTGAAAATTCAATAATGGGAGTGATTCGGCAATGTTAGTTTTTAACTATAGTAATAAAAAGCACAAATGCAATTGAAATATCTCTGATTCATTAATAACCACCAAAATATAAATGTTGGCGAGATTGAATAGTTTTTAGACCCACTGAGGTCATGCTGTCTGATCCAAATATGAGCATAAACATTAACCACACATTAGCCGTTAATCAGAAGAAGGAGTTCTCTTTGAAAAAGGAGACAAAGAGGAATTATAATTTTGCGATAAACGGCGAGACATGAATTAAAATTAGGGTGGTTATTTCGGCCTAGCCTCTTAGGGTCTTAACACCAACGCAGCAACGGCCAACCCACTTACCGTTTCTCTCACCAACAAATCACCACCATCATAATCATTCCTCCCGACCAATTAGATCGTGACAACCGTAAACCATCACCTAACACGCCATCCAATTATTCGAAACTCGAAAAAGAACTTAGGCGATCAAGGAAAAAAAACATCGACCGACAAAACAAAAAAAGAGAACTCGATGGGTTAACTGTGTAACAAACAACCACTCCCCTCCGGAGAGGGAGAGAGAAAAAATTCGGTAGTAAATTCGTGGATGACTTCACCGTCCTTGAACTTTTCTATAAACCTTTCCCCTCCATCCGACTTGACAGCGGGGCAACGTTCCCTTCCAGCGTTATTTCCGCCATAATTCCTTCCTCCCGAGGGAGCTAGCAACCTCACGGGGGCAGTTCAAGAAGCAGCAGAATGGAGGGGAAGAGAGAATCGTGATGGGGAGATACACCTCTCATTCTCCCCGAACATTTAACATAGCCCACTCCCACACGCACACATATATATACATTTATAACTGAGAGCTTTCCCACAATCCAACAGCCTCCAACAATGCTACAACGTCCCCTTCCTCCCCCATCCCGCCATCTTCTAAAGATCTCCTTGAATGGGAATACGCTTTGGTCCAGCCTTCTTAAAGCTCCTTGGTAAACCGGTCTAAACTTGCCGGATGGAATGCGCGGGGAAGGGAAGCGAAAGGAGGCTTCTCGAGCGAGTGCCTCTCGGACCTTCTCGTGTAAAGAGTATCTCATTCCGCGGACAGACGGGAGAAGGGATGGAACGGGGAGGAGTTTTAAGACATTGAACAACATGTACGGCGTGTGCATAACAAGTAGCCGAGGCTTGCGCCTCGTTGCGTTAAGTACGATGAGATATGGGACACGATTGCACGCTCAGGCACGGACGCCGCTCTCACGATTTAAAAGTTGTTTTTTTATGCCTTCTTCTGTGCCTCTGGATGGGCGAAGAGGTTGGTGAGGAGGAAAAAAAAGGGACGGAGGGAGCGAGTGGGGTGAGGACGAGACCGGAATTTGTTCGACCGCGAACGGGCGGAAAGATCAACCGAGGCGAGAGATAAGGGAGGCGCATGGCGTGTAAAAGCGTCCGACTTATGACGACTTAATTTTTCCGACTGCATTTCGAATAATTCATGCCATTCGGAGGATTGGAAGACGGTTGCACTCGTTTAAAAAGCCTCCATCGACAATGAATGGCATTCGTTTGGGCATATATTTTTTCCGATGTCGTAGGTTCGACGAGTGAAAAGCAAAACGCATTGCTAGAAAATCTGCGATAAGGGCGATCCCGTTCGCAAAACACTCTGAAGTTATAGTAAATATTAAATTTAAAAAATACTCTTGAAATAAGTGTTCTGACCGTCAGATGAATATATTCACATTCTTATATAAACGTTTCCCTAGACCTAGAAACGTCATGGAAATGTTTTATCATTCTTATTTTATTTCCTACTTTTTCCGATCTACTTTTTGCAGCTGTGTTTGTTATATACCAATCTATTACTATAAAATTTCAATCACTTTTCTTTGAATTCACCAAATCGGTAATTTTTTATGTATTGCAAATATTACCTTCCACCTGAAGTCTTTCCTTTCCTTTACTGAAAATAACGAAACACTTCCTTATTTTGTTTACTTATATAGCGAGTAGATGAAAAATCCTACATAAGGAGTCAAATAAATTCAAACGATCGAACCGTTTCTCACCTTGCGCACACTTTAGACAAGCATTGCTTCTATTATCCGATTTAGATTCTATTTTGAGCTTTAAATAATCGCCACCTTATTTTAAATTACCGTCGCAATAAACATTCTAACGTCGAGATAAACTGAAAAGCGACAAACCTCAAAATGCGAATAGTTTTGCCCGCAAAAATAAATGACCAACCTTGGTATCTCCCAGTCGAGAAACGCAAATAAAAAAGCTCGCAATAAACGGAGTTTATATCGACATCTTTCGCAAAACAGGTTTTTTGAAACCGGGCGCATTGAGGGAGAGGCAGGCCGTCGAGCCATTTCGCCGCACGGCTCTGTCGGCACACGGAAAAGGGGTTTATTTTTCTTCAACGCGAAGCGCCTTTTTCGACTGAATCACGACTTTTCTTCGTAGACAAACGCGGAAAAGAGGTGGAGGGAGAAAGAGCCAGGAATGTAACCTCTCTCCGTGTCACCTTCCGTGCTTTTATAGCAACAGAAATCACGCCATTCCAGTCACATGGAGACACGTCAAAATGCCTCCCATATGGAGGAACGAGAATAGAACTGAAAAAAGCAACGGCGGATCTTGAGTTTCTTTTGTTTTCTTTTTTCGTTCTTTATCTCCTGGTAGGGGATAGAAGCCATGTGGAGAGAAGGACATGCGATTACGTAGCATATCGAAAATTCGAAATGCCTTTAAACCACGCAAGGAAGAGAGATAATGGTACGCCATGACGAAGAACACTTCTCTAAACGGGGCATCAAGAGAGAAAGAGAGAAGCGAAAGTTAAGAAGAAAAATGTATATCTCTGATCAATCGGAAACCTTTAGGATTACCATTCTGAAAAAAATTTCCTCATAAAAAAAGAGAAGCTTTATAAAGCAGTCTCTCACCTCTAACAAAAATACACAAACATTTGAGCATCACAGACGAAATATTATCAAGTATTAACACGCTATTCATCTTAGGGCTGGATTTTGAACGTAAGCTAAGCAAAGAATCTTTGAGTTATAAATATTTCAAATGCCACTGCACTTATGAATAATATATTACATTTTTATAGTAGCCTATTAAAAAACCTCTTTAGAATATGATTGGATCATGTTGTATAATTAGTTGGAAACATTCAAACAAGCGATGAAATCTAGGTACACTTCAAACTTTTAAAGAAATTCTATTGAAAATACGGCTTCGTGTTCCACGTAGAGTAGGTACGTAGGCATGACTACGACACTGCATTGAAAGTCTATGTCTATGGAGACGAGTATTTTTTGGGACACATCACAAAACGATAACGCAGTTAACCGGTTTCGTTCCCCTTTTCAGCATGAATGTGTTAGTGAATGGTGGTAGGAGAGAGTAATTGACCCCATTACTTCCTATATTAGCATATACAAAAATGAAGCAGCGAGCACAGCTCATTTATCAAATAAATGAAACGGGTAATTCGTGTGTTGGCAGCAGTAATATCCTATATCACATTCAACATTGAGTCGAAAGAGTCCATAACATGTCTGGTGCATGAAGATGCCATAACTTCCCATTCCAAAAGCAGGGATGACGGTCATGGAAAATTACTCCCGGCGATGATTTTCCGTGTTTTCTGTAATTAATCAGAATTTTGTGGGTTGGATTAATGGAAGTAATGTCACAGAAACAAATTTCCATGTCTCCGCTAATTGGATTTTAAGTTAGAAGCGACGAAATAATTCCATCCATTTTCAACATTCGTCAAAATAACATTCAATGGTATTAGTAAATATTTTGCTAAACAAGCTCCCAGGACGAATAGTAAATAAAAATTTAGTCGTGTCAGCCATCCATCAGAGGAAAATCTACGTCAGTTCCATGAAATATTTTCTCTTAAAGAAATTCGCCGTACTGACTATTTACTCATTGAATTAACTCATAGACTGGTCATTAATAAGGATCAAAATTGATTTGGCATATACCTTATACCTTGGGACTAGAAGAGTCGAATGTGTATAAAATATCAGGAGCAGAATATCGCTTTTCATGCACGACAACGCAAGGAGATTGACGATAATTCGAAGAAATATTTAGAAAAGAAAAACCAGCGCGAGAAAAATGGAGTAAAACGTATGACAGAAAAAAAACCTGTTTTCAAAACTAGAAAAAAGCGAGACCGGCAAACACATTGGAAACGACATGTGTTAGGAAATAGAGGTTCGAGGAAAAGGAGAAAGGAAGCGGGGAGGGAGAAGAGAATTTCCTTCCATCACTTGAAGACATTTTGGATGAAAAGCTAAGCAAAAGAGAGCGGAGAGAATAAGAGAGAGAGAGAGAGAGTCGACACCTTCTCTCCACTTTAATTCCGGAGTATTTACACGTAAATTTGTATCGTAGTGAAAGACGAGGGAGAGAGAGAGGAAGACGCATAAAAGTGCGCGTGGGAGTGAAGGCTGCCCGTGTTTACCTCTTGGGCTCCGACGCCCTCTCTCTCTCACACACACAAAATCATTCACCCACCCCCTCATACAAAATCTTTCCCATGCCTACCAACGCCATCAGACATAAAATCTTTTGCCCTCTCCCCCAATACTCGGAATCTTTCTTACCCCTTCATACATATCACCTGCCTCCTTCCCAGCAGAATCGTTCGCTCTCCACCTTTTAACGAAAATTCTTTCACACACCCCCTTCCATACTCCTCGGCACCAAAATCTTTCACCCACACGCCAACAAAAAACGGCTAGGAAAGAAAGACGAATCTTTTCATTCCTCTCGCCACCAACCATACACACAATATAACATTACCTACTTCTTACCTTCCCACTCCCTTTGCCACGTACAAAACGAAGGGGAAAAAACTAATATCTCTCTCTCGCTCACTCACTCACTCCTACTTCCAAACCTTCACTTCCTCCCCACATCGTATTTCCTCCTTTTTGAAAAATGCCAAGGGGAGAGGGAAGGTGGAGGGGAGGACATCACGGCGTCGACAGCACCGTCGCATATAAAACCGTAACACCCACCCATTCCGAGCAAACCTAAACCGCACCCCATTCCACCCCGCTCCCGTATTATCCCTCCTCCCCCCTTCGCCACCTCATATCCTTCCCTTAACCAAACCACTCCTCTTATCCTCCGAAAAAGATCTACCTCCTCCCACTCCTCCGACCCGCTCCCTCCCGAGCCCAATGGCTGTCGACGAGAATTTACATAAAATATAAATTCTTCAGCGGGCTCACATCTTTACTTGCCAGATGTGTATTGCTCTCCGCTGCGGCAAAAAAAAGGTTTCTTCCTCCACTACTCTTCTATAAACTTCGAGAGTGTTGGGAAAATAAAAGATATTTCGAGCAAAAAGTTTTTTCCCTGGGTAAATTTTCAGATCCACATCTCAAATAGGGAATGCGTTTCATTAGTTTTTTTTTAAACTCACCGGAGGAGAAAAATTGTTCCTTATCTACGGAACTGCGTCCGTGCGTCCGAAGGCCATTTCTAAGCGAGGGTGGACAGAAGATTCCAAAGAAACTATGACATTGTGGATGAAATATGGTTTATAAAAAACTACCTGCCCCTACAAGGTACAAACTGAATGTCGTCGTTTTCAAAAAGATATCGAACAATAGGATGCATATTTCAGAAAACATCTATTTAGCGATGCGGGAGGCGAATTATTTTGTTGCTTAAAGGTCCATGTTTGTTAAGGATTTAGACAGCTACAATGAAATCTCAACGCCTGACTTGCAATTATATCCAGCAAGCGTTAAATAAATATTCAACAGAGTTTGATAAAAAATTATACTGCCATATATTACAGGTACACTCTCACAAATTCGGGACGCTCAGGATCCAGACGCCGAATTTCTCGATTTTCCTTTTTTCTCAAAAACGCCAATTGTGTAAAGGTCCGGATTTCCCATTAGGCGCAGTAGTTTCCATGGGGGTCGGCGTTCTAGGCATAAAATAATTTCGTTCTTGTGTTAAAAAGAATTTATGCAAAAATTTTGTTGAATATTTGGGAGAAGTCAAAGCTGTCAAGAAATTATTGACACTTATTAAAGTATTATACTTATTTTTATGGACAGTACGAGGCAGGGGGGCAACAAATACGAGTAACTTGACGGTTTTTTATAATCTTACCGGCTATTGTAAAAATAGCCGGTATTCTGGTGAAGTTGGTTATCTTAACTCCAGATTTGAGGGAATGCATCCGTTACAATAGTTAATGCTGTTTGGATAAGAGATGGCTGATTTGTGTACAACATACTTTTAGCAGAGAATCATTCTGGTTATTTTCAACTTAAGAATGGTTGACTATGTAAATGAAAAGCTCTAAAAATACACTTATCTAATGGTGATTATGATGTACCATATGCAAGGTTCATTTTCCTATTATCAACGAAAATTGTTGCCATATTTAAATGCAATTCTTATAGACGATTTTTTTCTCCACTTGGTGGACGGATTATCAGCCGACGGATATTAAGGTCGCAGTTTCGAATCCTGCCAAGGACATGTTGTGTTCGTCATGTCAGGGTTATACTCGTATGTAAGAATGGACATGTTTGTCCAAATATCGCCCTCAATAAAGACATTGTAATCATTAATGAATAATTCATAATTAACCATTTCTATAAATGTTATAATAAGCCCTATTTAAAATATTCTATCAGATAAAGAAAACTATTTTAACGGCCCTAACAGAGGTGATCGTAAAATTTAGACGCAAAAATATCGCAAGCAGAAAGAATGTGTTGAAATTTCCAAAATTATCCTGACAGGCGCTTGCTTTCCCAAAAGAATGATTCATCAGATAAAGCCGCATTTCACACAAATTCGACCCTATCTCAATCTTGGACATAGAGTAGAACTGTTTACGACTTATGCTATCAAAAAATGACATCACTATCCTAATCTGGAGAGGTGAGAAAAGAATTACGCGTGAAAACGGCGAACACGCATTCCTACTCTATTTGTCACTTATAGAATGAAGCTATGCACGACAGAATTACAATCCGACTCGCCATGAATTAAACACGAAACATTTCTAAAGAATTCCTATTCACAAATAAAACCGAAAGAAGAAAGCCTTCTCCAGGGTCCTCGAAAACTTCCATGTGACGAATATATAGATGGTATAAATGCGGATTTATTACTGATCACATAGCAACCATGGAGTGCTTAATGTGGATTAAGAATTATGAAATTTTCTTAAAAGTATAAGGCAGGATTACCAAGATTGAGTCCGCCGTGATTCAGGAAAATAAATCATTCACACCTTATGGGACCTAAATCGCACTCTATGCCTAAAAAAGTATCTAGCGCACGACTCATAACTCAATTTAGATGCGCACATCAGTGGCGTAACTAGGAGTGAAAGGGCCCGCGCCAAAATATTACTTACGGACCCTCTCTTCCTCCTCCGTCACACAAAAAATACATGTCAAATAAAGCTGAAACCCATTGTAAATCTCAACAAGTTGCCCTTATTAATCAACTATCAGGAATATGTTGAAAAGATTGGGAATTTTAAAATACTGTCCAAAAATAATGCTTTAACTGGAGAGTCATATAGAAATTAGGATAAAAAGACAGAGAATGCTAAAAACATCTTTATTTTTCTATTCGTGCCCGTGGCATTTGGCCACCCACGTAACCCTATTGTTACGCTACTGGCGCACATGGCCGGTATACAGTAAAATAAATGTGGACTAAAACGGCGAGCAATAATTGCATGTGATCATCAGTAATGAAGCAGAGTAATAACTAATCACATAAATTTTTCTCTAGTAAATCTGGCGTCATTTTAAATCAAAATCACACGATTCGTCGATCAAAATTATACATACGTATACTCGTAGCAGACAGAAAAACGAATTTCAGAAGAGACATTTTCAGTGATGAAAATGTGTCCTATGCAAAAGGAAAGTATATGAAAGTATTGCCAGTTAAGAAAAAAACAGTATTTACTGACATCGTTTGATAATAAAAACGTAGAGAAAATTTTACACATCTACCTTAGCTTCGTGTCGCCTCATATACAATCAGACCCCGATTTAGCATCACCTTTTGTCCATCACTGACAATGTCGCTAAAGCGGGGGTGGCGGTAAATCGAGGCATATGTATGCTCCATGTAATCATAAGATTGAAGTTCTATTCACGATTCATGGGCGGTATGTGGGTGTGGCGCTATATAGGAGGCGCTAAATCGGGGTCTGGCTGTACGTAGATAATAATTTGAAGTGGATTAAAAGAAAAAATATAGGAAGACTACCGATAAAATAATTTAACCTGCACTACTTAAAACTGAAGAATACATGGGATAACAAGATAACCTTAGAATAGTAAGACTTCAGGCAGCCATTTTCTGTGTTCTACTCATCAGCCTGTTCTCTACAAAAGTTTATACGTCTTTCTCCACAATTAATAAGCAGATTAAAAACAACTAAAAAATATAAAAATGTAATGTTTTTACCCAAAAACAGTATGTATAGGAGAAAGCAACAGGCGACACTCAAGGGCGAAAGTGAAATAGAATATAGGAGAAAGAGAGGGAGAGGAATAAGGGAAGAGAATAGAGTGGGATCGGAGGCGTCGTGTCATGCAGGCCGCATCGTGACCTCATTAAGAAGAGAGATAGCGAGAGAGAGAGAGAGATACCTCAGCTGGGCGAGTAAAGATCCCCACACCCCCGCAAGGTACACGACCTACCCCAACCTCCCACACCCTCTTCCCCCACCCATCTCCTCGACGCCTCCCTCCATTTGCGTCCTTTTAATCTCAGCAACAGGTTTCCTGAGCTCCATTCTCTTACGCCTCCATCCTTACCCCACCCCTTACACCCACCCACACATTCACTCCTCCCCCACTCCCTTCTCTTTACTCTAAAACGTCCCCTTTCCTCTCTCGCTATCTCTCGCACTCCCTTTAACTACCTTCTCTCTCTCTCTCTTCGCTCACTGCCTCTACTCTCTCACCTCCATTTCACGCCACCCACACCACGGCCCTATTGCTCTCACACATGCACACAGAGGCGCACACACACACACCCTTGCCAATTTTCAGTCACTCCTACTATACCCTTCTCTTTAAGGCGAGGGAGGTTTTATCGCGGACAGCCCCTCCCACATTCCTTCTCCCACCCTTTCCCATTGCCACCCTCCGTCCCTACCTCTTCCCCCACCGCTTCCTTTCGGCCGAGCCCCTTACTTCTTAATTCTATTCCCTCTTATAAACCGGAGAAGACCGCCACCTCTCCCCCTTTCTTCCCACCACTTCAAAGTCTCTTAAACCTCGCAGATCCCCACCCACTCGTTTTTTATTTTTATTATCCCCACTTCATCTTTCCTCCCTCCTCTTGTCACTTTCTCCTCTCTTACTCCCTTTCCCTGCATTTATTACCCTCACTTTTCCTCTCTTCCTCTTTTCTTTTCATTCATTCTCAATTTGTTTATCGAAGATCAAATTATTTTGGTATTTAATTTATCGTTCTCGATTTCTGTCCCCGTTTTCGTCAAAACAATTTCGTTGTCACTCTCAACAATGTCAGAACAAATTCCACTTGGGAAGGCTCAACTTTGGAGAAAGGTTCCATAATGTAAAAAAACGAATGTTGTAAATTTGCACTAGACACCTGTCTATTGGAAATTTACAACATTCGTTTTTATTTACATAATGTCAGAAAATTTATGCCAATTTATATTCTTACTCGCCGACTTACTTTTTCGTTTCCAACATCTTTAATCGCTAAATTAAGTATTATTATAACAACTTTCCTCGGCGCCCGCATTATATCTTTACGGAACTATCTTTCTCTAATTACCCAGTTGTTAACCTACGCCTACTTTTAATTCGGTCTACAAGCAAAACTATTTCTCACTTTTTCTTTTTAATATATCTCTCGTTCTCTAACTTCTCACCCTCTCCTTGCAATTTTCGTATATTTCGTAACCCATTTGTTTCCCTCTGTGCCACTTAACCTCATCTTTAAACTTAGACTTTCATATACAAAAAATTGAGTCATTTACAATATCTTCTTAACCTTTTTAATTTAAATTTCCTATTTTGTAGGGCTCTTCCTTCCTTCCGACTCCATTTTATCTTTCTTTTATTTTATTCGACTTTATTTTTTCAACGCTTCCACCCTTTCTCCTCTTCACTCTGCAACTCTATCTCTTTTGAATGAGTCCATTGAGTGGTACAAAATGTCCCCCTCCTTTTTCCCTCCCCCCTTCCCTCCCTCTCCCAACTTCTACCTCACTCTTCTCTCTCCTTCCTTACTCATTCCCCTTACCCCAACTCTAAAGCCACTACTACGCTCATTGAGAGCTCTGTGTTTGGATTCGGAGTGAGACAGATAGAGCGAGAGGTGGAGGAAAGGAGAGAGTGGGCGTGGTGGGCACTATTTAAATCTCGTAGTAGGGGAAGAAAATAAGAACACGGAAACTCTTCTCCATAGACATTCGCTTTAAAAGTGGAAAAATGAGGTCAAATCTTAAATTGAGAAGATGCATTTTTTTAATAGTGTCTCATGTCTACTTCAATTAGCTATAATGACCGATACGACTCTGTTATATATAACAATTTCATCGCATCTGCATCAAGAAAATTCAGCATTTAAGTACTTTGTAATAATGCGAAAACATTTAAACAAATACATATATCGAAATAAATCATTCGTATAATATTCCCTGGCAGAATTAACTACTAATAGATGTTGAATCGTAAAGACACCAATTTCAATCCACCTAACCATGCTACACCTAAATTAGATGTTATAATTGATCTAGTAAAATCAGTAACAACAAATATTTGTTGACATAAAATGACTGTAAAGCCAGAAAATAATATTTATTTGTTCGTTGCAGTTATAACATTCAATTATTCTCCAATGACTTCAAACTAATTTGTCATAAAATGTGTGTCACGCGTAAACGATAAAATTTCTTCGCTAATAAATTTATATGAAGACTTTGAAATTGTCACAATTACATTGACTACTATCGATAAAAAATACGATCCATAATGTATTTTCCTCCATTTTCTCAATTATTAATGCAAAAATTAAAGCATAAAAATTTAAATTTATAATAAACAACAATAAAAATTAGTAATTTTAATACTACAGGTATACTTTAATATTAGATCATAGAATACCCACTCAAATGGAGGCATTCGCTAAACTGTTACTGTCGATAAATATATTTTGTTAGAGTATTGAAATATTCGCGATAAGAACAGATTTGAGATATTGTGATTTAAGGAAATGAAAAACAGTATTAAGAGCCAATTAAATAAAATAAATCAAACAATTTCCGTCTTGCCTTCCAGTAAAAGATAAGACATTAAATATCATGCAGATAATGATAGGTGAAGGAAATAAGGAAAGCAATTACGTTGGACAGACAACAGGAATAGGGAAATGAAACTATGTGCATACTATACAAGGGCAAATAGAAAACGGAAAATAAAGAACGTGGGTCAGAGTAAAAAAGATTTTTTCCATAGAGTAATCATAAATCCTATGCTTGTATAACCCCCTTCTCTTAAATTACACACATACGTAAAAAGAACAAATACGTGTTAATTCGATTACGTAACTTTGGGACAAGAGAGGAGAGGGAAAGAATGAGATAACGGACGAGAGAGAGGATAAAAATTGTAAAATAGGATATAAAGCAACGTTAGACCTAGAAAAAGTGTATTAGAATGCTATGGCAATTACACAGGACACACGATAACTCCAACAATGAAAAATGGAAAGGAAAGTCAAAGCTAATATCTAAGAAAATATTTTTAAATGACCAGAGGGATAATCAGATGATGAGGTAAGTGAGAATTAAGAGTTTCTCAAAATACTGGTTGAAAACTAGTCTTTGGTCACGAGGTTTGTGAGGAGCATGTGAGTAACCAGTTCACAAATAGCTGAAGTACATAAAAAATGACAGGAAACTAAAATTTTTTATTATATAAATGATTTAATTTTATGATAAACTGTATATTAATGAGAACCGATTATTGAAATTTTGAGAAATATGAGTTCTCAATGTTTTGTCTCTTTTTCAGTTGAATCGCGAGACAAAAATTTAAAAATGAACGAACAAGAGGAGCAAACGAGAAAGATATTTAGCGACAGAAAATTTCGAGAAAAGGAGAGAAAATCAGGAAAAGGAAGCGAAAGAGAGCAAGAAGGGAGAAAGAGACGAGGTACGGAGAATAGAGAGGGATACAGAGAGGAAATGGGAGCCAGATAAGATGTAGATACTAGCAAGAATGGATGGGACAGTGAGAGGCACCAGCTCCTCTCGTGCTAGTGAGAATTTACGGCTGCTAGCCTTAAAAACTGCAGAGGGAGGGTATTGCAATAGAGAGAGGGGAAAGGTAAGGAAGAGGGCGAGTGATGATGGGATTGTTGAAGATGGCGTAAGGGGATTGGGAAAGAATGAGGCAACTCTCGAACGGAGAGAATCACGGGAGAGAGAGGCGATGAGGGAGGAGAAATGGAAGGGTTCGCGTATATAAAGAATTGTAGGAAGTTAGGAGGTGGAAGGGGTTAGACTCCGAGCGGAGTAAAAAGGCAGAGGAAGTGAGGTGAAGCAGCAAACTTCTATTCCCCACTAAACCCAACCTCCTCAGCCTCTCCTTCTACGCCTCTCCCTCACTTTTCCCTTCTACTCGCTCCCTTTTCTTCCTCCCATAGTTCCACCAGAACGCCCAGATCGATAAGAAGTCAAACCTCCTCTCCCTCTGCCTTAAACATTCCCTCCAGCCCCTCCGAAAATCCTCCCACCATTACCTTCAAATCCCTCCCTCCCCGTCACCCTCCTTTTCCTCTCCCTCCCCCTTGCTCCACGCCATCTTTCTTCTTAGAAACCCCCTTCTATCGAGAAATCTACTCCCTGCCTCCTTCGCATCTCCCCTTCCTCTATAAACACCCATCTTTCCCTTTTGCTCTCCAATCCTACATACGTCATTTGTCTAATACCTCTGCTGTTTCTCTTTCCACTCTCTTTCTCATTAGTTTCTGGGATTTCTGTATCTCCTGTCGTGGGAAAACCGAACCGATATTTTCGGTAGGCTTTCAGCTACCGAAAACAACATTTTTGATAACAGCAAAAAATGGAGCGCAGTTGTGTTAGCCGACATAGAAATCGTTCATATAGCCATATATTTAACCAAAAATATAACATGCTCCATTCGTGGTGATTGTTTTCTTTGATTAATTATGATACCTAAGTTAAATAATAATGAAAAATATGAATACCAAATTGGTGTGCGAATTCATTGTAATGAATGACCTCGTCGAGAAAAATAAAACTGGATAGCGAGAAGAATTGTCTCTAATAAAACAATACTATGTAGTTCAATGAATCCAAGTTTTAACGTTAGCCGATAATATGAGTGGTGAGCATGAATTTAGTTGTAGGAGATGTTGATGAATAACGTTCCGAGTAAACTAAACTGCGGTAATCCATTTTGCATGATGCTTTATTCCTAATAGCGCATCAATACAGGCAGAAAATACATATATAACGTAGAAGTTTCGAACAAAGGACCGAGAGCAATCCCAATCTAAGTTACTAGGAGATAAATAAAAATGTCCAAAGAAATTGCAAGAATTGGTTATAAGAATGTAGAATCGAATAATACATCAAACAATTAGAATATTCGTTAAATTTCAAATAGATGAGGTCTATGGTCGTTAATCAGAATATTACCGTTCGCTGTTGATAAATTATATCAAATCCGTGTGTTCCTATGTTTTAACTTTGAGCTACTAATCATTTAAAAATATAATTCGTTTGCATTTATTCAATTCAATATATTTTACCATCTGCAACTCGAAAAAGCGGAATAATTTTACAACAAATTTGATGTTATAAAAACTATAATAAAAGGATAGCCCGGCATAGGTTCTTCCAAAAATAAATGGGATTTAGAGAAATAAAAAGATTGAGGAAGCGAGAAATGAAAGAGAGAGGAGAGGGAGGTTTAATACTGCAGAGCAGGAGGAGGGGGAGTTGCGTCACCATATCTCAAACCCTGTTTTCCCGTCACCACAGGGGCACTGACGCAGCGATTTCGGAAAAGAGATTCACGAGACAGGAGAAGGGGGGGGGGAGAGAGGAAAGGAATAGAGGAAGGAAAGGAAGGAAGAGGATATTTGGGAGAAAAATACACTACCACGAAGTATCGTCGAAGGAAATATAAAAATAGCGAGAAAGATAACACTACGCAAGTGAAGAAAACGGAATGTAAATTGGAAATGAAGCGAAAAATGACACCGAGAGAGAGAGATGTAAAATATAAACGGAAAGAAAATGGAATGAGCGGATATGATGAAGAAATAAATGCAGAAGTAGAATAAAGACAAAGAGAGGATAGAAGTAGGGATAAATCGTGGAATGAGAAAGGATGGGGGCGCGAAAAAAATGGCATTCGAAAAGAATAAAAGCGAGGAGAGATGGAATTATCACGAAAATGACGAAACCGAGATACGAGAGATGACGTAAAGAAAAGGATTGGAAGTAGAAGGAGATGGCGCGCCTTACACGTCTCCCTAAAGGATATGAGGAAAGGAATCAGGTGGGTTTAGTGTCCCATGAATCTCTCTGTCTCTCAAGATGTCCCATCCGAAAATAGCATGCCAAGAAGTTTTTTCACGGCAGCCAGCGCCAACTATTATTTAACACTCAATATTGAAGGTTCAAATATTCCATCTGACAATCTGTCCATGCCGTAATATTCACAAACAGACCGATGATCTTCCGTATTATAGGATATTCATTTCCTTAACGGAGGAATTCCTTCGTTAATTTCTTCAACGATGACGTCAATTGTAAAATAAAATGGTGCTCTTTCCTCTGATTAATGACAAAATAATAAAATGTTGGCAATATCGAAAAAGCTAAAATGCAAATTTTAGTGTTATACAAAATAAAAGAAAAACTATTCAAAATTGCGTTAAATCTCTAAAGGAACACTACTGCATTGCTTATAAAAATTCTTTTCGATTTAACAAAGGTTTTTAATTTTAACGGCAGTGCAAATCTGCCTATAAAAACCTCAAAATACTTTGGTTACTTGAAAAACTGAACAATACCCATTTCTCTTAGATACA
The DNA here is from genome assembly GCA_028673005.1 of Tanypteryx hageni. Lineage (NCBI taxonomy): Eukaryota > Metazoa > Arthropoda > Insecta > Odonata > Petaluridae > Tanypteryx > Tanypteryx hageni. Next base: position 35,959,671 of record CM054115.1, read on the forward strand.
TCCATATAAAGGGAAATTATTTCAATGCCCAAACCAAATTTCCCAAAATAAATTAGCATGAAAACGGCGGCGGACTAACCATGACAGGAGCATTTTTTCAAATTTACTGTGGTAAAATGAATAAACCAATGGAAAACAGAAATACATTAGACCTTTCTATACTTACTTCAAGCGCAGTTCTGGCAAGAGAATAATCTCTTCGAATGTACGCATCCTCAAATGAACGATGAAGTAACGTCCATAAATCATTCCCGACTACGTGTCCACCACCAGCCCTCACTGCACATAAACCGATTACGGACGTAAACGTGCGGATTGCCGCATCCACGGAATAAAACCGTTTTCAACTCGGCAGCAACCAAAAGACTTTTCATGCATCTAAGCGGAAGGAAATAAAAAGAAACCTATTACGAATCGTAAAGTGAGAAGCTAATCCTGGAATTGATAAGCCAGTCACCTATTGCCGCGATATTCGTTGCTGAGAGTATTTATAAGAGGGTCCCGACCGCCAATCGTTCCTGCCCATGCAGCGAGAGGAGGAAGGTAAGCCTCCTGTCAAAGAGGTTGAGATCCTGGAAGGCTTCCGAGTGATTTGTGTCGCATCTGCATAACCCAGACTCGCCTAGCCTCGCGCGTCCTCGCCTATTCCTCAGCCGAGATAGAGAGAGGCGGCAGGAGAGGGTGGAAATAACAGGGCAGGGAACCAAAGGGTTGGATTGGAATGGGACACAGGACCAGCATGATTTTTTTAATAGAGAAAGAGGAGGAGCTGCAGAAGATGAGCGGCAGGAAGGGACGAAAATGTGGGCATGGGAAGGACATTACGATCACGGAAAAGCAATCCAGCAGTCAAACATCTGAACATCGATTTCGATGTCCGCGGAAATGGTGGACAGCCACGAATGAGGGGTCTGAAGATATTCGTGAGAGATAAAATCCATGATATTGACTTTATTCTCTCTTACCCTTCGGCGAATATATAACCGGGAGGTCGTAAGTCTTTCCCTGCGTCATCGATCTGATGTGGCTCTGTGGGCAAATGAATGTGTTTTTTACGACCGATATTCATGCGAGCGTCCGATAAAACATATTTGCTTATAAAAGTTTCGATTGCTCGACTGATAAATAGAGTTTAAAGCTTAAAAAAATACATCTCAGCATGGTTTTGGGAGGAGAAGACAAGAAAATACAAATATGTCACGAGATAGTATCAGGTACTCGATCCAAAAAGTCACCAACTCTAAATTTTTCCTGTGGCAACGGATTGATTATAAATATAAAAGTGAATGAAAAAGGTTTGAAAAATGGCTTCCTTTTCCGTAAATCAGAGTTATTCACTTTTGAGATACGAATGAGAAAGCGATGTTACACAAGCTACATCATAACTTCACAAGAACAAGATGGAAAAGTATACTCCATAAATGGAATACACAGAGATTTCAAAGGCGTTCTTAATGGGAAATACGTATGGAACGGTATCGAAAGATTGGGTGATTCTCGAATTTTTATCCCCGAAACTATAGTCTTGGGGACTATCTTGTTGTTCTCTATCCAAATAATTTTTTTAATCTATACCTCACAGATCATATAAGAGATTGGGAGAGAAATATATGAATTTTTAATTGTGTTTGCTGAGAGAACCGCCTTCACGATAGATGTAAACAAAATATGCGATGTTTTGCTCGGGATATTCTCGAATTTTTATTTCCAAAATTATAAGTCGTAATTATGTGGTCTCTAAATCAACTTGTAGTAAGGAGATAAAAGTTCGATATTTCATTGTTGCTTGACGGGTGCCATTTAACGAGATACGAGTATAAGTTTATTAAAGTAATTATGTAAAATGGAAGTTCTAATTGACGGATTCAGTTGAAAATCACTTTTCGGTTATAAATTTTAATAAAGATCACTCATACCTAATTAAATTAAAATCTGTCCAGCGGTTTAGGAGATGAAAGTTACGACGGACGGACGGACCAGACGTGCCCATAAGGCGTTCCGCTATTACCGCTTCGCTGGTAAAGAACGCCTAAAAATCAGAGGTTCACAGAATAATTTACACAAATTTCATTTAGCTCATTTTTTCAATTAAAATTAATTTTCAGAGGTTTTTCTAAAAATCTTTGCAAATACCAAATTACGCTAAGCAAAATTTATTATTATATTCATATCAGGACGAAATTTCGCACTAACTAGACAAGTTTTTTTTATTTAGGAAACTCGAGTAACAAGGTCGTTACACTTATTGTAATTATGCGTAGTTTCAATTGTATAAAACTACTGAAAGTGAGCATTTTAAGTGAAGAAATATGATCTTTATGATTAGTACCGAGGTCGATAATGCGTCAAAAGTGATCTCGTTTTGCAATGTTACCGCCCCTGGTAATTTTACAACGGCACTCCATCATCCTGGCTTAATTAACGCCAGCATTGCACCGCGGTGTCCCAGCAAGGGTTCTAAATTTCAGTTGGAAGGAATGAGAGTTGAGAGGGGTTACGGGATGGAGTGAAAGAGCGAGGGACAGCAAAAAGGTGAAGAGAATGACAGAACATTAAGGGTAGACAGTCACGGCGGGTGGAAGTGGGATAGGGCATTGTTAATCAGCGCGTTTGCCAGATTTCACGAGGAACGTCCATTGCCGCAGCGTACAGATGCAAAAACCTCATTCTGCCGCTCAATAAGAGGACGTGGTAGTATAAATTGTTTGTAGTGGATTTCATTAAGGCTACATTCCCATTTAGTACCGATTTAGACTTTCGTCATTTAAGAAGTGACACGTTGCGAAATACATTATTTCCAAAGCTAATCACACCGTTCAAATGGCTAAACAAGCTTATGAAAACAACCATACAAAAACCATCCTATGGAAACAGAACGCTATGAATAATCTGCGAATCATGCCATTGTCTGACAGAAGAACCTACTTTCTTAATTTTGTGTTTCAACAAATTCATGAAAGTTATGCAAGAAAAATAGTAACTTCATCAAGCGTAGCAGTGAACTAAACGAAAGAAGTGCCCGTACTCACGGCAATTCATTGTACGATAAGAACTCATAAATCAAAATACCCAGAGAATTTCTCCACTTGAAATAAAAATCGACTCTTTCAATTGCTTGTCACGTGAAACCGTTCCAAATTGTCCCGTTTATATCTTTCCTTCGTGTGAGCGGAACAAACGTATGTATGTTTTAACAATAAATTTGATATTCTGGCCCAGATAAGATACAGTTCGTCTGTGTCGAATATTTCTATTCCGGCTGTAGGGCTAAACGATTTAGAATCGAGTTGATTTCCATAAAGAGAATATTATATTCGAAAAACCGGAAAGGTTACCCCTCCATGAAAATTCGGAGGTATTCCTCTATAACCAACACTTTGGAACGCCTGTAGATAATAAGCATTTGAATAATATTTCAATCAGCTACAGTATTACGCCAAGCAATATTTTATTTTAAATGTGGAAATTGAGATACAGGATCGTTTTATCTCACACTGAAGTTAAAAACTCGACTGAGGTCTAAAACATTCCTTAGCGTAAAAAAATCTGAAAATGTGCTATCAAAATAGCTGCAGTTTTAATATCAAAGGTTATTAGGACGAGAGTAAAAAAGGCATTTGTTAGCAGCCTCACTTTTATTGAATGGAAACTCGAAGTTGCCATCGATTAAACAATTCTCTTTCGATCCTTAAAACGACTTCATACCCATGTATTTGATGAGTCATGCGTCGAGTAACGTGGTGGTTCGAGAAGTCTTCTTAAGAAGGATTTTAGCAATAAAGAGGATTAGGATGGAATGAGTTTACACAGCCGAGGGATGTGATCGATTTTGGCCAATAATGTTCTAGTCCCCTCCGGAAGGGGAGGAATAAGGGCAACGGGAGGCCAAATCGCGTCAGCCAATGGGCTTCCGAGGTAAAAAATAAGATCCCACAATGTGTGTCCCCAGTCAAAGTGGCCACTCCCCAATAGCTGCCCCATGGACAAAGCTGAAAAGAACCTCTGAAAACTCAAATAGACGCCCCTTCGTCATTCCCAACTAACCTTGCCAATCATCCCCCTCTCGTTTTTGTTCACGAAGAGACGACTCGGAGAATAATGAAAGCCGTTTCCATGACAACGACCTATTCATTCAAACGCCGCATCGGCTAGTATTCACGTGACCAATCGAACCACGCGCGCGTCTCTTGTACACGTCGAATGAGACGGCGGTTAAAGACGCGGAACCTTCACGTAGTTCCATCACCCTGCCGCCTAGCGTGGCGCTACCATCGTGGCAGAGCTTGCGGAGTTCATACTTTCGGCTGAAGATGGCGTTAGCACGGTGGCGCGTTGTTAGCCCATTACACAGTCGCGCGCGTTTGGTTCAATCGTATAGCTTGCGATTATAACCTCTCTTCAAATGCGTGGCGAATCGGCCATTGACATGCGGCGAATTGAGGCTCTTCATCAATTGCATATTTTCTTCGAACTTAGGCGTTATATTGGAAATATCGTTTTTTTTGTGTTTAGAAACCAGCGTGGAGCCTAATATAAACCTTGATACGAATGTAATGAGGTCAGGCTCAACTCTGTGGAATTTACTCATATTGAAAAAAGAACTCTGTTATTTCCACAAATTTAATTTAAAAACGACCGGTTTCACTACGATCGTAGCATCATCAGGTGCTCTTTTTTCAATGCTTGATACGAATATCTTTCGAAAATATTGAGACTTATTTATGATAATACTAGGGAAATGCCCGTTGAAACTCAACGGAAAACGTTGATGGAATAATAGAAACTATGCAGAAAAGCATAAGCTGTAATTTTGGGATAACTTTGAAACAGAAACACCCGCGTTCAGAAACAGGAAAGATTAACTGCTAAGGTAGGTCAGTGGTAGAATATCCGCCCGGCAAGTGAAAGACCCGGGTTCGATTCCCGGTCATAGCAGAATTTTTTTCTGTTTCAACGGAAAACGTTTTATGAAATAAAAAATGAACAAAAATATACCTTGACTTTCTTTGGATAACAGAAAAAACAATCTTTCGTTCTTTTAGGCGTTCGTTGTTTCAAGTCTAGACTCTACGATTATTCTAAGTTATTTTAATAGGTGAATGATTAATGTTCTACATTCAAATGTAATCCTCGTAACGAATGTTGTTTACATGGGTTGCTATGAAAATCATTTCTCTCTGCTTTCTTCTGTCTTCCTTTCGTACTAGGGGCCCGTTGCAGTACGTCAAGCAAACATTTAGAGAACCTTGGGTGAAGTGGCCCAATGCGATAGCTACTATGACAAAAAATTGCTCTACAGGGTGTCATTAGTTGAACCACTTTTATTGATCCTCTCAAAATAATCATCTAGTTCACATAATTTTCATAACCAAAAACACAGACTTACATGATTTACTTTAACACTTACCGGTACACAACAGTTTTTGTTTTGTTCACTATTTCTGATGGTACAGCAAATCATGTTCTGTGGTTTATTTACTATCAAGTAAGTAATCACTATAATTGCTCCGGCAACGCGTCAAAGATCTTGGTTAATTATCAAAAGAAATTAATCAAAGACATAAATATAGTAATTTGCTTTAAACTGCCAAATAAAATTTGCAAACGAAACGATATTTTTAATGTAAGCGTGAAATATCTTGATTTGAAATGTTAAGTTGTCTATTATTACAATGCATTGGAGTACTTTCTGACTTCAAGTTTCTACGCTACGTGTATCATTTGTTTTATATTTACACGAAACCTTTCATACATCAATTTTCAATAGATTATTGTCCTTGATGTGTTTGTTTCAGTGTAAGCTTAGTGCAAATGCACTTGAAAGCCGGAGTCCAACAATGCAAAAATATGAGATCAACAACGCCAGCAGCATTACGAAACTCCTTTTTAAAATGTTGAAAAATCGGAGAAAATCTAATATAAACTTTAAATATCAGAAAACGCGAATAAAGCAACAGAATCGAAGGTAAGAATAAGAATCTTCATTTATTTCTACGTGAAATAGTGTAAATATCAAGCGAAAGTCTCGATCATAAAGTATTTTAAAATGTTAAAGATTAAAGGTCTACACATCCTATTCAAGCCGATTATGCGTTAATCAAATGCAGAAACGAAAACTTTCCTGATATCGTACCCATGACATGCCTACCCGCTTAAAACCTGCAAGAGTTCGCGCCGAGTATTCAGGCGAAAGATTTGTTGAAATCGAGCCGACCATTCTTGATTTATTTGCGTTTATACTGCGAGGTGACGTAACCTGTGGCTTAATCTGTTTTTGTTCTTCATGCGCTTTATTGCAAGCTTAGTGCAAATGCACTTGAAGTCGAGTCTAACAATACAAAAATCCGAGATGAACAATGCCGACTACCCTAGCAACAAAACCGGAGAAAATCGAATACAAACTTAAAATATGAGCAAACACGAATTAAGCAACAGAATCGGCGGTAAGAATTAGAATCTTCATTTCTTTCTGCGTGAAATGGTATAAAACTCGAGTCAAAGTCTCGATCGTAAGATATTTTAAAATGCTAAAGAATAAAGGTCTACACATCGTATTACGTGCTAATCAAATGCAAAAACTAAAACTATCCTGGTTCGCGGTTAATTTGCGTCAATGCCGGAAGATGACGTCACTCGAGGTTTCAGACGCAGGCAGGCAGAGACACGGCAGTTATAATAGATTACAAAAGGTATTCAAAGCACGCTTACTGAAATAACAATTGAATTTCGAGGTTTGACAATGAAAATGATTGGCAATTGGCTACATTTCCCCAAAATATGTGAATTAAACGTTTAACATGAGATATTTCGAAATGTACGCGGAAAAAGATGAACAGAATAAGTAACCTTATAATTTTTTCTTTAAAACGGTTTAGATCCGAAGATCGTAGGTTAATTCTTTGTAATTTAGACCTCTAAAAGTATAAAAGCCTGCACGTTCCTTCCTTCTCTCTCTCTCTCGTATTAAAAGCATTTAAAGCATGCTTTAACCCATTCGAATTGAAATAACAGTAGGATTTCGAGGCTTAAAAACGCAATGGGTTGGCAAGGCAACATCCCGTTAAAATGGCAAGATTTCCCCAAAATATGTGAATTAAACGTTTAACATGAGAAATTTCAAACTGAAGGCGGAAAAAATGAACAGAATAAGAAACTTTATAATTTTTTCTTTAAAACGGTTCAAATCCGAAGATCGTATAACCTAATTTAGAACTCAAAAAAGAATAAAAGCCTGCAATTCAAAAAGTCGATTTTTACGTGTTATTTTATGGGAAATGGAAATGTCTTCCTAGGCGTCGAGCCCAGGACATTTTTCGAGATTTTTTTTCGTCATCACCTTAAAATATGCAAATTTAGTATTTTTGCCAAATTTCAAAAATATATCTCGAACTTTTATCGAGTTATTCGCATTTTATAGCGCGACAGAGGGAGCCACAAAGGGACTAAGTGACAAAGTGACTGTAGTAAGCTTTTATATTTGTTAGATTGCATATATTCCGTATCATATGGCAAATATGATGGCCAAATCGCTACAAGTTTGGCAAGCATGGAAATGTTACTGTACAGGGAGTTAAAATGAATGCATACTTATTATGAGTATAATAAAAACGCTTTAAGTGTGCGAATTACGTAGCTATAACTGGCAGATATCCACCTTACACGTAGCCCAAGAGGAAACTTTATGAAGAAAAATATACCTCCGATTACTGTCGTATCACCCAGGTCTTTTATTGGGTGATTATAGCTTCCTACGCTTGATACCCGGCATAACAGGACGTGCGCATCAACCAAAAATGAAGAATATGTGCCCCTAAACGAGTCGGATGATGTAATTACTAGTTGGAGCAGTCATGCCTGAAAATAGCGATGGCCACGCACGGGTAAGTTCATTTTTGTTGCTTTTCGTCTAATAAAAACATTCAAGAGCTTTATTTTCATTTTGAAATTACTTCCAGAATTTCTCACTCGTATTCAACTACAGATATCTTGTACCTTGAACTTTACAAGAAATTACTTGAAATTTTAATGAGAAAAGAATTTATATACTGAAAATTTCTTATAGACAAAAACATACATCTGTGAAAGAGCAAACGACACTTCATTTAGGATTTTTCGAATTTAAAAAAACAGACATCGTAATTAAATTACGACCTAGGTAAATTGACCCACTGGTAGAAGTACTTAATCATAAGTCTATAAATTCCGATGATTTCCACAATATATGGTATTCTCGTACAAAAAGCTGGCAGCGATTCATCATCTGAGTAAGGATTGCGCAGTTATTTCTACCCTTGAATGTTTTCGCACATTCCCATCTGTCTTCCCACCGACACACTTGAGTAAAAGAGATGGTATCACGACTAAGTTTCATGCAACGCCGCAATAGCCCCAGGACTAAATCCACGCGCTCAAGAAAACCTACCAAACGGGATAAGAAGTCACGTCCCTTCGAGTTGAATACCTTGAGATGAGCGTTATTTTCGAAATAGATCAACTGACTAGATTGTTCGATAATCTTTTCATCGAGGCATTGAACGAAACTGATGTAATCCGCTGGATATAAGAATTAATTGAAAAAATCTGATGAACCACATGACTTTCTCAATACCTGTAATATTTCTAAAAATTCCAAATAGGTTAAATGATAATAAATATTTTAAGGAACTGCGAGCAAAATTCAAAGTCTTAACAAAGAACTGAAATAAACTCAAACCGTAGCCTTCTGATATTGGATATAGCCACGAAGCTCCAACAATTAAGAAAATAAAAAGGAGCGTTATTAAGACGAAACTAAGAGTAAAGTGTTTGCAAAAGTCGCGGGTAGGTGTCGTGGTGGCAGCTAAAAAATATAATTTATATGGGAAAATGTTTCGAACAAAGGTCGTAGAAAATTAATTTCCTATAACATTTATTCCAATACTTTTTTTAATTAAATTAATTAATTAAAGCAAATATTTCAATAAAACGGATGTGACAAGAGTAAACACCCACTTCCGGTCGACCGATTATAGCCAAAAACTCATAAACTCTTGCTATTTTAATAAAACTGTCAAATATAAAATTTCACGTTGACCAGAATAATAGTTTTTAGTGCATTTCGTCATCGCTGAAAAGCACTATCCATCCGTACGCATATATCAGGGAAGAATTGGCTTAACCTATTTCAACCAAATTTGGAACAGAATTTTCACATAAATTAATGACCAAAATGACATATCTCGACCGAATCGACTCAGCAAGGGTGCCAAAATTGCAAAATTAATCTTTTCCGTAATTATAAATTTGGAAGGAATTGAATGAACCAATTTCAACGAAGTTTTGTATAAAGGAGGTGTGCAACAAAAAACAAAATCAAGATAATTAGCGTTGATATCAAAACCAGGGCTGCCACAATACCAGTATTAAAAAAATTATTTTTTACAAGTATTTTTGTTGAATTGTCCAAATCGATTTTAAGCAAATTTAATATTTATAATGTACACATACATGCAAAAACATATTCGCACATTTAGACCGAATCAGCCCAACGGGGGTGCCACAATTACAATTTAAACTTTTTCAGTAATTAGGGATATGGAAGGAATTCGCTGAACGGATTTCAATAAAATTTTGTAAATTAGATTTGTAGAACATACCACATTAAAATCAAGATGTATAAATCGGAGCTAACGAGCAGGACTACCATAGTGAAAAGTAAAATAATAATTATTTTACGCGTATTTTTATAGAACTGACAGAATCGATTTTAACCAAATATGGTATATAATCTTCATATAAATAAAGAACCAAAACAGCATATTTCAACCGTGTCGACTACCACTATATCAAGGTTAGAATTTTTCTGTAACTATGAATTTCGAAGGTATTGGTCGAACCGATTTCAATAAGAAATTTCGTTTGTAGGGCGAGTATAGAATGACAAAACGAAATGAACATGTTTGGTACGGATCTAAAAAGCAAGGCTACCACAATATAAGGAAAAATAATTTTCTGATTTCAAAGCAAATGCATTAGTATACGATTATATTACGGCGAATTTCACGAAAAGCACTTCTGTACCACGGAAAACCCGTGTGCATCCCTACTTGTTGAGTTATAGCACCCACAAAATCTCTATCACATACACCAGGTGTCCCCAAACTACGGACCGCGGGCCGGATACGGCCCGCGAAGGGGTTTTATCCGGCTCGTGGAAATTTTATTAAACATCATAAAATCAGTGTTTCTAATTTAAAAACAGGCTCATTGTTCGCATTGGAATTTTTCTTACATTTATTCACGTTTACTATATATGCATGTATGCTTAGGTAATTATAGAATTAAATATTTTAAATTCTGAAAGTTTTTTTTGATCCGGCCCGCCTAGCACTTTCAATATTCCTATGTGGCCCTCCTCTCAAAATGTTTGGGGGATCCCTGACATACATACAAACAGAAATCATCGAGAAAATGGTCAACACGTGTTCAGGGGACCTCAAAACGTGTATTTCCGTTGAAATCTCGAAATCGATTTTTTCATGAAAACAATACTTTCCCCTATACTACATATGGAGCAAGTAAAAAAACGGATTTTGAAATTACAAAACAGAAATACACAATGATAGATACGTACTAGGTTTATCCCAATCAAAACCTATCTGTATTACAGCAACAAAATTCTTGACAAACTGACGACAGGAGGATTTTACTTCAACGCGGCATTGGACACATGATTAAGATTCAAGGATAACATTCAAATAATTTTATAAAACAATAATTTCTTGCATAAAATTCCAGCATTCATTACCATGTCCGTAACCCGCATAAGAAATTTAGCAAAGGCGCAAGGACCAATGGAGCCTGATGGCACAATGCTATACGCGCGCCACTTACATTCAAGGACGGATGAAAAGTATCTGTGGAGCACGGAGTAATTGAGAAATAATTCATCGAGTAAATAACGACGAAGGATTTTACCTTAACCAGAATACTGCCTGGATAGACATGTCTGAGTGGTTAGAATTACAACACGAAAATGCCTCTTCTGTTATCTCCGCTAAAGGATTTACTCGTACAACAAATACAATAAATTTAGATCGATATCGTGACATTCCATGTGTATAAAAATTACAACTGTTCATTAAAAATATCAATGACATTTTCAAAAGTAAACCGCCAAGGATAAAAGAATATTTATTATAATTAATAATACATTCAAGGCTGTGATGATAAAGCCAAGGTAACCGTCAACTTTTTTATTCATTTGTTTTTATTTATTTTTAACAAACTCATAAACAGCCGTTTCCGGGCTTTTACAATGAGCGAAATAACGATCGCATACCTCCATGCCCTCGGCAGGAATCGAAATCACCTCCCTAACAGTTGGAGCTAGACACGCTAACCAACCCTACACTAAGTTCGATCCAAATGGAATAAAGATACATATTTTATTTAGATAAAGCGTTTAAAAAGTATTTTAAAATCGAGGTTATTGAACTATTATCACCATCGACAGGAAGCATATGTTGATCGCTGTACTAGCAATAATAAAAAATAAAATATAGATAGATAATAATAAAATCCGAAACAACATAACTTTGTGTAATTTTCACCGTTTAATATAAAGCGACCAGTTTCGCCATCGAGTGAAACCGGTCGATTTTTAATATTAAACGGTAGAGATTTTACAAAAGATGTGTAGTTTTGGATTTTATTATAATACAATTCTACAAAGTTACGTCTTCAGTAGTGAATTATAGAGATAGATATTAGCTTAAATTTACCTTTAAAATCTGCAAAAAAAATCGTAACATCATAGAGCGAAAATAAAATTCACACTGGATTATTTATCAAATTACAGTTAAAAATTCCATCAATAAATCGAGAAGACACGAAGGCTAAAATTCGTCCCAAAGTTTCAGCCGCGAGAATAATCAGCAGGAAGAAAATGCGAGCACAAGAGAAAATAAAATAAACAAAGACTATGGTACGAAACTTCACCATATTCGTGAACTTATCAAAAGAATTTAGTTGAATCTTATGTCTCTGAGAAATGACGCTTCGAAAAACACATAATTATCACAATATCCAGAAAAATCTAAATAAAAACGCCTCTTAAAAAGAAATTTAATGGAATGTACAAGCGTTCGGAAAGAAATTTCCAAACACGCCTTCGTATTCGAAGCGTATAGGAGAGCAAATAAGAGATTTAGAAAAGGATAGAGAAAGAAAGGGGTTGAACGGAATCTCCTTGATAGGAGAGAAACCTGCCTCGGACAAGGTACATTGGGTGATGCAAGGTTAATGGGAAATAAGATAGTATGGGTAAGGATGAATGGTCTGAGGTTAAAGAGTAAATGGAGGTAGGGAAGGAATTTGAACGGAAATATGGAATGAGAGAGAGAGAGAGGCTGATAGGCGTGGAGGATTTTCTCACACGGTGAAAAATGGGAGTGGCGGCTTAACAGAAAAAGACGTGTTGTGTAGAGAAGAGATTATAGAAGGAAATGAGCGAGGCGCAGACGGAGAGAGAAAAGGTTTTTAATGGAATGCCGGCGTAAAATAACGAAATGCAGGTTATTGTTGCGCAAAAGAGAGAGGGAAAAACTGACTTTGTTCTCCACAGATGTTAGGAGTAATAATGTGCAACATTCGACGAAAGAATGTAAGTACAAATGCAGTTGTCAAGCGACTTTATTTTTAATCTTTGAACTGATTTCTGGCTGAAGTAAGAAGGCTATAAAGACGATAAAATCTAGCGATTTCGAAGACTAGAATTAGATTACCAAGATTTCTGTGCTTCGGTTTAAAGCTAAATCCATATATTATTTCATGAATAATTACACTTTGGGAGGAAAGCCCGAATGAGGGTACTATAAAGCACCACACTTTATCGAGGATGATTATAAAAAATAATGCATCAACAAAATAATATCAGAACCCACATATTTATCATAATATAGTATGAGCGAATTAATAAACCATTATACCAATTCGATCCTCAGTTCTCTGACTGTTCCTTTTATCATACACAAAAGTATTACATTTCTGTAGACTAATAACGAACTAAAAGTCATTGAAAATTGGCTCAAGAGATGAGGTAGTATGTCTGAAAACAATTTTCGTTTAACATGTTCATGCCTGTAACATTTATAGAAATTTTAAATAAACAATCACGCGCAACGTCAAATTTAGAGGACAAAAATATTCATCTTGAGTTACAAGCCACTTTTAGGTTCCTCGCATAAAAAATAACTCATTATCAGCAAATATAAAATTAATTTCCTTAGAATTCCAGCAACATCGAGTGCTACGTCTCCGACTCAACTGAGTCCTGACGTTCTTTCGTCTCCGTGGGGCGCCATTCAAACCCATGACGAAATAAATTACACATGCTCGTATTTTTTAAATAAAAAATAAACTATGGCGCCACACACCACGCGTGCTGTCAAACACTAAAAGGATCACCGCGAGAAAAAAACGAACACGAGCTAAGCGAAGACGAAAGAAATAGAATATGTAAGGGCGAATGAGACAGGATGCGAGAGGTATAAGAGAGAGAGAGAGTGGGGGAGAGGGGAAAAGAAAAACTGTATTCTTTATCTCAACCAAGCAGAGACCTCTTTTGTTTGTTCCCGTCCCTCTTTCCGAGGTGATTTACTCCGAAAGGGAAGAGAAGGAAAGAAAAAATAGGGTGAACGTAGGAGGAGAAGAGAAAGAGGAGAGAGAGAGAGAGAGAGAGAGAGAGAAAGAGCGGAGGCCATGGGTGGGGTCGGAATATGGGATATCTATAATCGTCCCACCCTCTTCTTCTCACCCCTCCATTGAACCCTCCGGGAGGTCCCTCCCTACTCCACAAGAGACAGCCGCCGCGGCGGGGCCTATGATTTATTACGTGAAGCGTCGCTCCATTCCATGCGCGGGTGCCACGATTCCTCCACCCCATTCTCTCTCTCCCCAACCCCTCCCAACTCCCTCCCTTGCACTCGAACCCCCAAACCCCACACCACCTCGCATTACTTATGTGTACACGCTCATACAGTATTCCGCCACATCCCGTCTCCGAACTCACCCGCCACTTCAAGAAGGAGTTTCTATGTGTTCCTTCGCACCCTAACCTCTGCCCGTTCGGCCCTCTCCCCTTCTCTCCTATCCCCCACCGTCCCCCTCTCATCCTTTCCCTTCCGATCCCGCTTTTCCCGCCCATCCCGCGAACACGGGACGCCCTATCGTGGTTTCCCATGCGACCCGAAGAGAGAAAGAGGGATCCCCCTCCTCCCTCGATTCCTTCCTCCCGATCTCGTCTCTCCCGCTTCGGTTTCCACTCTTCCCTCCCGGAGTGGCACGCATCCCGCGCTGCCATCGGGTGCTTCTACGTCTTGTGCGGAGGAATCCTTCGGGAATGTTATAGACGCAGGGGGAAGTGCAGAGGCGCGAAGGGACGCCATCGGTAAAAAGAGGAAAAGATGGAACAGAATCATAAGTATTTCAGCCATTTGATGATTCGCGGAAAAGCGGAAATTACAAAATAACTGCCTAATAATGCCGAGTAATTGTAGCATATTTGGCCTGTTTATCGTTCGAGATAATGCCGGCTGATTCAACGCAAAGCCTTTCACAAGCTTACAGAATTTCAAGAAAAATGAGTCACGAGTTTAAGGAATTAAACGACCACGGATATCATCAAGGTTTCCCGTTCGAAAATCACTGAAAACTCATAAATCGGCGAAAAAATTACGTTTCTTTCCTTCATATTGCAATTCAATAATCTTCAGGAAATAATATCAAAATAAAAAAACGCAATGTCAATGAATGTGGGCGTATATGGTTATAAATAAGATAGTGTGTGCCTGTGTCCACTCTACATTTAAGCAAAAACACATATACATGAATACATCCGTGCATGTATATTTCTCACAGGTTCTTCGAAAAGGGCGTAATGTTTCAGCTGATAGCTAACCACTCAGCTACGTACCTATAAATAAATATCAAATCTAATACAGCGTTTTGTCTTCACAGCGAAAAGGAGGTAACATTCATTTGTAAATTCAGTGCTCAAAGATATAGTAGGATAATTTCATGAACTCTCTTTTCAGTGTCATCGAATAAATCACATCAATTTTACTATAGCCCGTTTTTACTATGGAAGGACATTTGAATACATTATGCAACCAAAATATATCCTTGGAAATATTATACAGGGATGCCTAAACGTTTTGAAATGATAAAAGAAATTTATTTCAAACTATTTCAAGATTATCTTCTCGCACTATATCCGTCATCTTGATGGGGTCGTTACCTATAATTCATATAGAATTATGCTTCTATATTTTCATTTTTGTGACATCAAAATATGGATCAACATTTTCTAAGGTCTCCAAATTGAAAGTCTTTCAAAGTTGAATTACTCTGCACCACCCATATATAAATGGGACATGCATCAAACAGAGCGAGGAGAACCAGCAAGACTCGAAGAATAGAGCAAGGAATGTTCTGAATGAAGAAACGGATGAAGAAATGACGATGAAGGCACTGGAAGAATACTTGGAAGAGGAGAGCGGAGTAGAATAAAAACGCATTTGTACTGAATAGGAAGGAGAAAGGAGGAATGAGAAAGAGAGGGCGCAGGAGAGAAGGGAGACGGGGGGAGGGCAAAGAGACTGGAGAAAGGGAGTAGACGCGGCAGGAGACGAGCCAAAACACATTTGGACGCCTCCAAAGGAGCAATCCGCGTTACGAGAGGGATATGGGATGGGAACCAAGGGGCTGGGGAGGAAGAGAGAGGGGGGAGGAGGAAGAGCGAGGGTCGACTGGGAGAGCTGGTGGAGGGAAAGGATACGTGAAGGGAGAGAGGCTGGGGAAGGAGTGGGTAGGGAATGCATAAAATTTCGCATGAGAGGAGTGTAACGTTCCATCCGACACGTTGTGCGAGGTCGAAATTCATTCGGGCAGAAAAAAGGGTAACACTTCACGCCTGTCATAAGACCTCGTACGAGAATAAAATAAAAAAAGTTTGGCCAAGTTCGGGAGTGGAGTTATACGTGGATGCATAGAGAGCCAGAATTCAAGTGTTTGTGTGGCACCTGATACAGTTTTCCAGGAAGGAGTAAAATTTAGATTGCATTTCTGTTTCCAAGTTTGCGAAAAATTGGATAATATTTTAAAAGGGTAGAGACAGAAAATCTATAAAATATTTTTTTTATTTAGCATACGAACTGCGGGGTTCACTTCTGGTAAAGTCATGATATTCTAAATGAAAAAATGTAGTAGGTTAGATAAGTACAGACACGAATCGTAATATTACATCAGTGTTATTTAAAAGCATTTTGTACCAAATAAAAACTATTTTTACCGAAAAGATACACGGGACCGATTTTCATTTAGCAAAACCAAATTTCCCAAGGATACGTTGATGTTTAGAGTTCGCTCGAGAAACAGATTACATAACTTATCAAAAATATACGTTCAACAAAATAAAAATTGAAAAATACTCAATAAAAATTAATAAACTAAAAATTTAAATGAAAATTTCATAACATAAGCTGATAAATGCCAGCAAAATTCAACACTAAAATATTTTAATATTCAGGAAAAGTAAATGCAACATATCATTACAGATAGTATTTCTCGAGTAAAAACTACGCGAAGCAAGTCAAAGTTGTTACAGCTAAATAAATTTAGAAAATTTTATTTGCCTGTAATTGTTCGACAGCCACAGAGATTTTTCTCAATATATAGAATTCAGAGAAAAACCAATTTTCAAATAAATTTAAGCCTTTAATTGGATTTAAAAATACTCCATCGGATTAAATATACTTGCATAATATGTAAATTACAAATATTTAAAATATTTTTTTGCAATTTTCCATTCGAAATTTAACAGAAATTTTACGAGGATTGATGGGCATTCGTGCTTTGGAGCGTATCGACACAGATGGTCATTAACAGGCAAACCGCAAAAAAGTCCATGAGGAGCACATTATCACCAGCATCCACGGTTCGATGGATCGCGCGGAAAATGAACCCGAACGAATGAATGTAAAAAATACGTGGAACATAAGATGGGATGGCGTAAGCAGGAAAGGATGACATGGTGGGAAAGGGGAGCGAGAAATATGGCAAGCGTCATCAGGGACGGAAGGGTTTTTTATACTCGGAATTTATCTCCACGGGGTGTCGCAGAAGCCAAAACCACGAAGTTTGACTACCGCCGGGTGCCATCCTTCCGAACTAATCAACCAACTTGACACGCATGATAGTCCTTTTTTCTGAAGAGTATAGGCGAATATGTGCGCGCGACCCAACACAAAACCTCGCCAACCTAATTCGCCCTCCCGCCATACGAAGTGAAGTATACACCGACAAACGGCGATCTCAGCGCCGCGGGCCCGAAAACGTCTCGAGAAAAGAGATATAAGAAAAGTTTTTCCCGCGTCACTTCCGGCGAATGGAAAAGAAGGCGGCAAAAAGGAGCAGCTGTTCTTCCGGCGGAATCGGTAGGAGATAAAGGTTTGGGCGCGAGCCCGTGTCCAAGTCAGTAGGATGAAAATGCGCGGGAGAGGGTGATTTGCGAAGAGAAGGAAGGATAGGAAGTAAGACAAATGAAGACTGAAAAGCGTGACCGACTTATTATTCTCCCATATCTCTTACGCATGGTCTTTTCCTCTTTCTCCCTCCGGCTCGCTCTCGAAGTACGAAATGCGTGAATGGAAAAGGGGACGAATGGGCGGGTGGGGCGCTCTCTGTTGGAATCGAGCACCAGGTGAGGGCGGGGCCGGCAGGTGGACGGGAATATCTCGAACCGCGTGCTTTTGGTAGGTTCGAATCATCGAATGCGCCTTCCTATCGCGAGCCGCGTGCCATCGTATAGAACCCGTGTCCGGCACACGTGTCCATTGTATGAGAACGTGCAAGTGCGGTGATGAAGGCGCGGACCTCTCTCCTTCCTCTCTTTGCGAGGGAAATTCAATGACTAGATAGGATAGGGTGGGACCGCAAATGTGGAACTATGAGATAAGCGGGATTCCTATGCGATTATTATACACGAACATATGTTGCTATAAAATCTCGTTTAATTAAAGTTATTGGAAGAAAATAAGTTTATAAAACTTATGTTTAAAACACCGTAAAGGCGAACTGACGTCACAACGGCGTTAGTCTTTTAACGCTTTTAATAAAAATCTACATTTGGCTTATCAATGAGGAATGAACTCTACCTGGTTACAAAATAGCATTTATACACTACCACACAAATTATTTTTATTTTGAAATTGATATTTACCTTGAAGGTTAGATTTATTTAACTTACAAATAGTTTATTCAACCGAAATTTATAATATTCTCTTTATCTATAATATACAATATACCATTTTCAAAATACTAGAATAAAATTCATCTGCGTTTTGTTATTACACTTCCTAAGAATTGACGAATTTATAAAATATTATGCCAGATGAGTTATGTATTACGCCTCGAAACAACCATCACAAATTGATTATTTTGTACACGTCCTTTCAATCGCTTCACCTTTAAAATTCCAATTTATGGGGGGAATAGACCGTGATAATGAGAAAAAGAGAGGAATTTAAAACTAGATCAGAAAACACGTTAACCCTTTCGTGATAGAACTGCGGAATGAAATTGATCAGTGGGAAAAGTTCAGGAAGTCACGCCAAGATAGAGGCTCCCGTGCATCTCCAAAGGCACTTTACGGCACGAAACCAAATGATGGAGCATTTAAGAGTTAGCTGCCGTATTATTGTGCCCATCATATGCTCTTTCTTTTTACTCCTGCTGACACGAAGTAAACATGGCCGCAGTTTTTCTTATCTATATAAAATGTTTTAATAAAATGTGTAATATGAAATGGGAATTACGATAATCATTCTTTGTCATGATACAAGAACCCATTAATTTCACTACTTTATGATTTAACGAATATATAATTTAAAGCCTCTTATGGAATTTTAAAACTTCTTTGACAACAATATCTTAAAAGATATTAGAAAAATATCAAAAATTGAAATCCAGCAATAAAATGTACAACCCTCAATTTAACTTAAAGACCAGTTGATGAATCATCAGTAGTAATAAAAATGAATTGAAAAAAATTCTGAAAACATATCCAAAAGATTCAATACAAATTTTTAAAGAAGTGAGCAGCAGTAATTCTCTATACAGTTCACATTAGAATTAGGATAGTTTTTTTCCTAGATATATAAAATTACTAAAACCTTTGGCACACGACAAACAGCATTGGAAGAATGATTCATTAATTAGGACATAATTATTAGTGCGTTATTACGAGTGTACAATGGAGCTACCCTATTTTTGACCCACTTTAACTTAAAAGAATCACAAGGTGGAAAGTAAAGTAATTTAACTTAATGTACAGCGAAGTATGTAACAGATTAGGAAAAAATCGGTGATAAGGATAAATAATTTCTCGTCTTGACCGGGAATCGAACCCGATATATTTTATTGAAAAATATGTATGCGATAAATAATATCACATCGAGAGAATGAAACCTTTCATTCCTAAAGTGTTCCATGAGAACGAATAAAGTCTTCCCGAAAGCACTTTTAAGTATCAGCTAATAGAGAGGCTGTTCACTTGATTTCCTGCAAAGAAAATATAAATCGCGAGTAAATAAAAAAATACGGTAGTCCCGAGCAGAAGGATTCACATCGCTAAAAGGAAACGAGGCAAATAATTGTTTCGCTATCTACGCGATAAGAAGCACAAAACATCCAAGGAGCAACCGCGGGTCATCACGCGAAAGAAAATAGAAACGCAGAAGAGAAAAAAACTTTGTTCGCATTGGTACCTAAAAAAAATGATTCCAACCGAACGACCTTATTCAGTTTCTTGCATTCTCAACGCCTTGTAAAATGCAAATCGACCGAGACGAAATAAGACATTTCCTCAGTTCGCGTGCTCGTAGAGAGAGGAGTTATAAAAAAGAAAACCATTTCCCTCGGGTTCCACACGATCCGCTGTAATTTTCTCACTCCGCTTTGGTGGATCGACTCGCTGCCTCGGCGACATGTAGGATAGGAAGAAGACGGACGCTCCTAGAGAGATGCGGTCGGGAGATATGTAATTGGAAGCCCAGTTACGGATGAGGCCTTAATAACGCGTTTTTTCCGGTGATCGGCTCTTGCCTACATGGAAACACGCATCAGGATATATCTTGATGTTGAATAAATGGCTACCAGGTGACCGTGGCTTCCTGCTAGGTCAGTTTCACAAAACAGGAAGACGCCTACCCCAAATAGAGTTGGCGTAATTTATCGCGATGCCCAAATTCCTTTCAGCTTTTAGCCCGATCGTTAAATACCGATTAACCTATATTGATACGGACTTCATTTCGCTACTTTCTCTTTCGGTTAATTAATTCAATAGATTTGAGAAAAAATTCTTAAGTTGGTCACAAGCAAATTCTCTGTTTCGAGTTTAATTATCCTCCGAGAAAAGAGTTGTAAATAATGTGACAAAACGATTATCATCTCTTGGTTAGCCACCAGGTGAGAAAAATAATTTTTAAATCAATTTTGTCCATCATCGGCTGAGTTCTCGTTTTGACATGATGATCTAACTTAGAAATGCCGACTATATATCTATGAATAAGAAGAGGATTTTTAACAATGTAAGATTTTATCAGGTATGTGATGATTATGAGGATAACCGCCATCGAATGAAATGAATTCCTGAGAGGTAATTCATCAACGTCAGGCAAAATACCACAGTGGACGGCCAATATCTAGCTATAATGCGAATTTGGCATATTCGACCGTCTTACGACTATAGGACTTACCTAGATCATCCATTGTAATCCAGTCATAAGATGAGCCCAATAATTCACTTTTGAGGTTTCATTTTTAAAAGGAAGCCCATGATAGGTGCGTGGAATTCATACCTTTATGCCTGAATGTACTTTACGGTCCTTAACCACCAGGTATTAACAAGTAGGAACAAAAATCATCCGTTAACTCATTTGAGACATATAACGTAAAAATCCTTGAGCCACTTGAGGAGAAACCTGCCTAACAACTTGGATACGAACGACTTCCCGCAATACATATATATAGGGAGTTTTTCCACTACCTTAAAAAAATCTCACTATATATCAAACATATTAAGCCCCATCGTACCCTACGGTCTCAATAATGAGAAAAACAAAAGCGTTGAGTAGTGCGTATGTGTATATGTATGTACATATAAAGAAAGAGAAAAAAGAGGTCGAGAGAGAGAAAGAAAGAACGAACTGGAATAGAGGAACATCTGCGTGAGAATGGCTCGCACGTAGACACACAAAACGATCCATGAGTCGCGGTAGTGCCTTTAAAAACCTCCCCATCTGTCCGCCGTAGGCGCCCAGGTGCCCGGCTCTTAATACACTCTCCACCCCGGAAGAAGGAGTGTGAGGGCGCTACCCTCTTCGAGGAGAGTGGTGCTTCAACCCTTTCTACGAACGAGGAGAGCGATGGGGTGGGGACAGGGAGAAAAAGAGGTGCTCTCTTCCCCTTCCACAGCTGCATCCGCCTTCCCCTATCTCCACCGAAAATCTCCCTCCCACGCTTTCGTGGACCATACCAGTTCCCATTTATATATTAACGCGAGCTACGGAGTTATGGTGGAGAGGTAAATGATTGTCATTCGAGCCGATCGATTGGTACGTTAGCCATCACGACCAGAAAGTCAAATAGCTGAATATATATGCATTTGTCTTATTAATTAAATCAAATAACAATTTCCCGATCGGTATAATTTAATAAATATTAAAATAAAACCTTTAGCACAGGTCGAGTGATTTTAATTCTCCTACATGCATAGGAGGAATTAAAAAAATATCTTAGTCGACTCAAACAATCTCATAGTATTGATACTTGTCCAAAATTGAGCGGAAGAGTGAAAACTCGAAGATAAACCATTTTTAATAACAATTTAATCAGATAAACATTTAAAATAAATGTCGCCAATTAAGATTTGTTAAAGAAAGAAAAAATCGCATGCGCAGTCTTTTTTTTCTTATTTCAATCAAATCAGCTGGGACAATATATGACATATTAACAATAATATGAAAGAGTACAAAACTATAATGTAGAGCATCAAATGTACTTTTTGCTAATGTTTCCAGTTGCTAAGCAAAATTCTATTATACTCTGAAATGACATTAAATCTTTATCTTTTGTGAAGCTCATACATGAATTAACACGAACGTCCCATAAAAGCGAGCTACAAAAACACCATTAACACCGATACCCGAGGCAGTATTCCGCTAATTACCTTAGAACCCCTCGCCCTATCGCATGTAATTCCAATGATTACCCAAAATCCTGATTATTCATTCAAGATCTAAGAGCGATACATATCGTCCAGTCGTATCCCTTTGGCACCACTCTCTTATATTAATTCCCCATAAATAGGGTGCGGGGGTAGAGGATGGAAATTCGAGTGAAAGGAAAGGTGGTCGAAAGGGAAACCAACACCAACCGCTTCAACCCTTCTGTAACCATACCCAACGACCGCCGTCTACTTCCGTCAACCGGGAGGTAAAGGTTCCTCTTTTTGGCTAGATCCATCCAGCAGAAAAAAACACCACGCCATCACTGGAGAAAAAAACCTTTGATACCAGCCCAGAAGAAATCCTACGGCCACGCAAGAGAAGCCATTCTTTCCGAGAGACATGAAAGACTAAAACAGCTAGAAAAAAAGGAAAACCCCATCCTACTCCATCTCATTCTCATTTAACTCATCTCAACCTCCTTCTCACCTTCCTTTGCTACCCCTCTCCCTCCCTTTTTCCAAAGAGAGAGAAAAAACCGCCCCTTCTCACGAACTCAAAAAAGGAAGCAAAAAATAAAGAGAAAGGGTAAGGGGATTGAAGAAATAAAAAGCTTAGTGAAAAACTCCACACGATATGCAGATGTCGATCCATAGTGGACCAATAGGGATGAGGTGGAGGGTATTAATGCTGGTATCCCACTGAGGAGGAGATGGGGTAGGGAGAGAGGAAGGGGGACAAACACAAAACACCCTTAAATGAATCGCGATGTTGCCACATGCACCCAAAGTGAGGGCAAAGGAGTGCAGACTTTTCGTACGTACTATCTTATCATTAACCTTAACCCATATAGACGAAAATACTGCACGAGAACGACCTTGAACTTCGTATAATTAACTTCAGACGCGTCTTTTATGGAAGTCTCATAAAAAATTTTATTGGAGTTATTCGGTGCCATGGAAAACACTGATTCAATTGAAAACCCGAGGCCAACTGAAAAAATAAATAAAACACTCACTGGTACGACGAAATCAGATACGGTGCTCATCACAAAGCGCTAGTTGTTCATGCAAAAAAGGGCTATTAGTGAGGCAATCGCTCTGAGTTTAGGTTTGTTAATTTCGCGATTAGGAACAATGTGATGCAATGAACAAGAACTAAGCATAAATTTGAAGGGATTCGGTTTTTGTTCAGTATTTAGTAACGAAGGATCATGAAATAAACAGCATATGGAATTAATATCTTAATGATGATAATATGGTATATATTACCTATCATTAAAGCCCCGAAGTTCAGGCAAAATACCATAAATGCCTATTTCACGTTTTTTTTTCAAATATGCCTTTTTTATCAAAAACGCCTATTTTTTCATATTTAACTCAATTTTTGTCAAATCTCTTAAATTTGGCCACTATACTGTTTTGTTTGACTCTGCAAGGACGGTTTTTACCCACCCTCGGTTTGGTGTCATATAAAATTCTGACCATTGGCGCAGCTATGCCTTTATCTGATTCCGACCACTGCTATTGACCTGAGTTCACTTTTGGGAAACCCATGGCTCGGGAAAGCCTAACGAATCCTCCCTTTCACTCCTAGCTTCCCTCAGTTGTCTTTTGGATATTATTTCCCATCTATAACAAACTTCTGCTTCCTATGATATAAAAATTCATGGATCCAACTAACAATTTTAGAATTAACGCCTTGGGTTTCTAATTTCGTTATTATCTTCCTGTGAGGTACCATATCAAAGGCTTTCCTAAAATCTAAGAAAATGGCATCGACCTGCCTATTATTTTCTCCGCTTCTCAGTATACAATTCACAAAAAGACCGAGCTGAGTATCACAAGACCTACCTTTCCTGAAGCCGTGTTGACAATCATCTAACAATAAATTACTATCAAGAAATCGCATTATGTTGCTAACGAGAATATGCTCGAGAATCTTACACGATATCAAAGTTAAGGAAATCGGCCTGTAATTTTCTGGGTTCTCCTTGTCGCCGCCCTTATGAATTGGGGTAACGTGCGTTAACTTCGTCGTTAGGAACCTCTACACGGGTAATGGATTTCTCGAATATTATCCGAAGAAAAGGTGCTATTTCTTCAGATAATTCTTTTAAAACGCGAGCAGGAATTTCTTCGGGGTCAGTGGTTTGTTGTGTCTGATGGAACTTAATTGATTTTCAGAAAATACTATATCCTCCATCTAGTCCCTCCTTATAGCGGCTGCATAATGTACGCAATAGTCGCTGACGGCTGTAAATGCTTTTACAAAATGATCGTTTAACAGGTTGGCTTTCTCTACGCAATCATGAATAACGGCACCCGAGTCATTTCGCAGGGAAGGTATGGTAGGGCCTCTACCTTGGACCTCTCTCACATAGGACCAAAACGCTTTAGGATCCTCCATCAAATAATTATTTAATACCTTATTCCAGAAGTTAGTAAAAGCCTCGCGCATAGTATTTCTCGCTTTAGCGCGGGATTCCTTATACGTCTGAACTTTAGTTGCTCTACATCAAACCCGCCTTCTTTTCCCCGATAACTTACGCTTAACTTTTCCTAAGTACCAAAGATTCTATATCTAATTTATCCAAAAGCGGTGTTTATAAATTCTTGTGCTACTTGTGACGCTATTTACATAGGACAGACCGCTAGAAGTTTTAAGAGGATAGAGGAACCCAAACGTTGCTTCGAGTTGCGAAGCGCGTCATCACACTTTGCCAAGCACCTATTTGAGAACGGCCATTCCAGTGCATTCCTTCCCGAGTTTCTCCACTTCGAACCAAAGGGCAGCAGATTGGACCTCTTAGAGCAGTTGGAAATTGTGATACCCTACTCTCCGTATTAATAGAACTCTCGACCATGCTTTCGTCACCTGTTGATGCTGTAACAGGCGAAACCGGTCGGTTAATAAACTTTTTAGTGGAAATTTACAAGTTTCTTTTTCATTTAGAGAGATTGTACAATTTCATTAAAGAGTTCGGTGTTGATATTTTCACGAGAGACGGTTCAGGGTTTTTGTAAACTTTGTGAAAAGTCGGTGACTTCGGAGAAAAAGTACTTTGTCTGGCAGCATATACGTACCTCCAAACATAAACCTGAAGCTGATAAGAAGACTGTCGGCAGTAAGAAGGCGACCCTTTTACCATTGTTTTGTTCGGCTACCTGTAGGCAGTTGGAGTTTTTCTTCAATTCGTGTAAATCCTTCGAAGAAGTTGGCATTCCTTTATGGAAATTATAAAACAGTTCTTTGAAAGTGTTTTTGGAAAAATATATTAACAATGAGGTTTCAAGTGAGTGAACATTGAGGAAAACCTATTTAGATAAAGTGTACAACTGTGTTATCCAAATAATCAGAGATAATGTTAGGGACAAGAAAATTTGGATCTCTATCGATGAGAATACCAACGCTGTAAGAAGGTTCGTTGCAAACGTCATAATAGGAACCAAGGAGGTTAGTCAGCCATCAAAAATTTATTTACCTACGTCAGATGTTTTGGAAAACGCTAATGGCTCAACCTTTCACCATAGCATTGAATCTTCTATGGCCGGATGCCAATCTTGAAAAAATAAAAGAAGTTGTCAACACTTTCGATGAAGAAGACGTATCGTATATCGTATACGTATCGTCAAAGAACTCCTGGAAAAGAAGTCTGTCAGCCACAATATGGCATACATCGAACCCTACTTCTTAAAGTTGCCAGACGCCATTACATTACTTGAAGACGAAATCCAAACCAGGACTAATGTAGGCCGGTTTCCCAAATTTGACTTCCCGAATATATTACTTATATTGACAGGAAATGTTTCAGTATGTGTTAGTCATTCCAAGGAATTCTCATGCCATAAATAACATATGTGGTTCATAATTTATCAGTAATAGAGAAAAATTGGGGAAAAATTTAAAAGACCATTATCAGGTTTAAAATACTAAAAGCAATGTTAAAATCTTTATGACATTATATTTTGCATGTATTTTTTAAATAAACGAATTTAATAAATGTTACTTTTTATACGCTAATATGACTAGATCAACTGGCCACTGCTGAAGAATAGTAGAGTGGAAAAAAACAAGTGAAGATATAAAATGAATTTTTATAAGCAACTTTTATATAGTATATACTTTAATATGAATAAACTATAATATAATTATGATAACCTTTCTGCAAAAGTGTCTATCAGCTGTTGAGTGATGTGGGGGTCTCTCTATTTAACCTTTAATCTTTTTACAGTTGCGAGAATGGCAGACAGAAGTAGAGAACTGTAAGAATCCTTTTCACTTTTAAAACACATCCTGATAAATAAAAGACCGAATTTTTAATTTGAAATAAAAGAAACATCTCGCTGTCTCATGTAATAGTTTATAATTTGAAGACGTTATCAATAGCGATCGCAATCATATTTTAATGAAATGTTATACCTACTCCATATAAAATAAATATTTGGGCTAAAATAAATACCTTTTAGTGCCTATTTTCCTGTTTTATTGTGCCATTTTTCCTGACTATTTTGGCATTTTATAGTGCCTGAACTTCCGGGCTCTACCTATCATTAAAGGAATGTTACCAAATTTGGATGCTTACTTATTCAATCGGTTTTCCATTGAGCAGTAATATTCAAGAGAAATTACAATGCAAATTGATGCAAAGGAGAGGGGTTCGTAAATGCCACTGTGCTTGCAAGAAAATGTTTAAATTAGGCTGTCTAATTATTTTAATTACTTAAGGAAGCCAAAGATTCAGTTGATCAGAGAAAACTTACGTTTAAATAAAAACTAACTCCCGAGCAAAAAATGAAATTTGTGCATGTGAAATACCAATTAAATCAATTTTGCTTCCATTTTCTAATTACTAACTTTGCTCGCATTACTGGTAAATATAACTGTTTGAATTTATGTCATTCACTTTGTAATTTCTATTTTTTAGTTTTTCAAATTATCTTATTACTGATTGTATATTATCCCTCCTGCCTATCATTATTCATTTAATCCTCCTACCCTACCTCCTCCTTCCTTCTCCGTATATATAAAACTCCCGGCCAAGCTTTCGTCACCTGATGTTGCTGCAACAGGCGAAACCGGTCGTATATTAAAATTGTAAGTGGAAATTTACAAGTTTCTTTTTCATTTAAATATATTTTAACCATTCTTTCAGTTTTAAAAAGACAGACACCTAAAGAGGTTTATAGATAGGGTGAACATACGCCCCGGTTAAGCCGGGACAGTCCCGGATTTTAGATGCCCAGGCGTCGCGTCCGGTTTACTATTCTTCCCGGTTAAAAAATATTTTTATTTTTTATTTCATAAATAGGGTAGGGTGGGGTTTTGGATCGTTTCAAATTTAATCAGGAATTACAGGTGGCCATTTATTTTTCTTTAGAATTCCGTAATTATTTTTCATTGCATTATGGTATTTTGAATTAAAAAATATGAAGCTAAGTTTTACACATCATGTTTATTTTAAAATATACCAAAAAATACACAATAATAAAAAACATTAGTTTTGGAATAGAGGTGGGGCTATTTGGGTAGCATATTTTCTTGTCAAAAATAACCAAAAATTAGTTATATAGAATTTAGAAACTATATATAAACAACGCAATACATTTTCTGACCATAGTCATTCGTATTAATTACGGATTAAACACATTTTCCACACTTAATACGTTTATGTCCAGCAGCCCCTACACACAGCTCGTGGTACCAAGTTTTGCATGTTTCGCAGCTTATCCAGTCACCTTTTGTTAAAGATTACAGATCAAAATACTTTATTACGCAAAAACCACACGGCACATCTTCACCTTCCGATGATTTGTATGAAGATTCTTCACTTGAACTGCTTCAGTCCATTAGTTATCTTCGCGCACGTTTTCTTACTTTCCTTGGCGATCATTAGATCTTTTGATTTATTTCTAAGTTTTTTATCCTTTGTTCCTTTCTCCAAATTTTTTTCTTTCCTCTTGTAATTTTAACGTTTTCAGGAGATGTCAGATGACAGGCAGAATGCTTTGGTTTGTTTGCTTTTTCTTTGGATTGAGTTTCGTAGGAGTAGGTAAAACAACTGAAAAAATTGTTCCAGAACATAATGATTTTGTGAGAACTTGATTAGTTTAAGGATGACAGTTATTTAATTTTTGTTTTAGGGGAAGAGGCATTTCGTTTGATGAATCTGTAGTTACATTTGATGGTCCAGGAGATGAATTTGATGGTCGGCTATTTGCATTTTAAGATCGGGGATTCTCACTTGACTGTCAGGGATTTACACTTGAGGGTTTGGGAGGTTCATTGGACAGAATAGGGGCTACATCGGAATGTTCACAGTCGGAAAAAGTCGTTCCCAGCACACGAGTCAGAGGAAAAGGTGTGTGATGGCAGGAATTTGTGTTCAGGAATTTTGTTTGAGTTGACAGGATAGATTCCGGTGCATTCAAGTCCTTTTACTGGATTCCCTATGGCGGCAACTTTTCTTCAGGCCCTATTAAAAGGAACATCAAATGTAAAATTTTTTATTGAACCTGTTGGATTACTGTGAACAAAGGAAGTGGCCTCTAGGTGGTAAAATGCTTTTAGAGGTTTAAACACAGTCCTGTCAAGACGCTGCAAAACGTGGGTGGTGTGAGGTGGTAGGCATACTGTTCAATCTGATGTTCTAGGCAATAATCAAGACATTAGAGGGAATGGTGGGATATATGACCATCTAAAATTAACAAACTCCTGCCTTGAACACAATTTTTTCAAAATGTTAAAGTCAAACCAAGAAAAGATCTTCATTGATGTTACCTGTTTCGGACATTAGAACCGTGGTACCGGGAGGCATTCCTTGTTTGTATTCTTCTCGTATTCTTTGCCCTTCAACAATTACCAAAGCAGTTATGAATACTCCACTAGCACTACAACGTGAAACAACAGTTACATTTTCTCCCCTTTCTAAATTTGTCACCGAAACAACATCTCTCTTACCCTTTTCACCAACAACTTTTGAGGGCTTGTTTTTCATAGGAAATCTACTCTCATCCACATTGTAAATGGATTGAGGTTGGCCTTGAAACTCAACTGTCACCTGTTTTAACAATTCATAAAAATCGTCAACTGCTTGTTTATTCATCCCCATATCCCGTGCTTTTGAAAGCCCTTCCGGTTTTTGCAAAGGAATATATTTGTGCCGATTCATAAAAGAAATGAACTACTCTTTGCCTGCCATCTTTATTTTATCGCCTCAAGGAACTTTAATTTTATTTATTTTAGCATAATGGTAAACTGCTTTTCGTACATTGGTTGACGTATAGCCAAAGCCATGGTTACTCAAAGATTTTAGTCTTTCTACAAGGTCTCCTTCTTGTTCAAGTGAAAAAATTGTTGGGTGGTCTATTGGTTTGGGCTTACAAATTGGTCGATGAACTTCCTCCCTTACAAATTCTCTATTGTATCTAGCATCCTGGACTCGTCTCTGAAGAGTTGTAAATGGAACTTTGAAATGATCTGCAGTTCCACGTATACTTAAATGTCCATTGAGTGTGCTGGGTAAGACCTGGCACATACCTTCCTCCTTCCACTTCCTTCCGCTTATATTTTCTCACCATCATAAAAATTAAACCCAAATTGGAGGGTACTTAAAAATTTATTTTTGGAGTGTTTTTATATTTTTGCAACATATTCTTGTTTTATTTATACTAACAAAATTATCCCGCAAACATTCTTAAATTTACAAACCTCTAGACCTATTGGATAATACTGCAAGTGAAATGGGTTGACCGATCCAAACAGCCCCACTAAAATTGTTTCAAATAACCCCACTTCTGTCGACTTCAGGTAAAAGGAAGTAGTCCTGTAGTTACGAACATAATGCGCTACTTATACCATAGAACAGTGCAGAAGATAGTAACGTTGTAAGTGAAACAGAAATAAAGAACAAATCGAGAATAATTTTAACACTAGACCTTAAATTCTAAGACTGTAATGTTACATATCGTTAAAATCAGGGCTAGTAACCACTTACCCTTTCGTTGCGTTTTGAAGGCATGTACAGATGTAGAACTAAATAAATTCACTTAAAGTGCATAGACAACTGTATTCTACTATCGTTCACTAGCAAGTGACTGCCGGAATGCGCAAGAGATTATGCGCAGTAGGTCAAATGCTTATTTTGATCCAAATGGTCCCACCCTACCCTATGGAATAAATAAATCATATTCCACCAGTTATATGTTATTACACATGCAATCAATTTATTATGAATTAAAATCTCAACTTCCAATTAAGTTTAAATAAGTACAATCCGTAAGGGGTGCCTATAGGCGCGAGGTGTGCAGTGCACTCCGACAGACGAGTGCACATTTAGCTATACGAGTTTCGAAGCAATTATTTATGTTTTAGATCATCTCTATTTACTTTCACGAGGTAGGTGTACCTAAAACGTTATATAACGTATTTAACTGCTATCACGCCATAATATTTTCTTGAATGTTGCCAGATACAGATTTAACCAAGGCTAGAAATGATACGCGACGTAGCCTTTCCTGAACGCTTTGGTGAACCAAAATACTCATTTTTCTGGAAAATTTTCTAAAAACTTGGGGTGCGTTTTATAGCCAGATAATACGGTGGATATGACTAAAATATTTGTTTCCATCAATTTTCTGACCAATTCTGTAATAATTTTGTGCACATAATGTTAGAATTTGAAAAAAATTATGGGCTACTTAGTCAATAAAATTATGGCCAAGCTACGCAGAATTTATCTATTTGACATGTAAGCGACAAAAAAACTAAAGATCTTATATTGTCCCGGTTTTTTTCCACAGAAAACTTTGTGTCCCGGTTTTACCTCCTCAGAATACTTATAGGTAATCATTGTATATTATAACGGCCCGAGTTCGATGCCAGGTGCAGCACTTCAAAATTACAGAAAATAATCGCACAACCTTGGGACTTACACTAAAGATTGCCTTAAAGAATGAAAATTCATTTTCTTACCACTGATTTTCAAATACACGTCGATTTCATGCACAGATATCTTTTGAACCAAAATTTTACGTTTTTTATGAGAAAATCTTTCATCATCAAGAGAAACTGCATTGCTGCTGATTTAGCTAAATTACGTATATTGGATTGGATTATATGGAAAACAAGAAATGTTTCGTGAATATACACCCGTGATCACCGATAGCAAGGTATAACTGAACTAAGCATGAATAATAAGTGTTGAATGAATATATAAGAGCTTCAAACAAGTTCAATGTAAATATTGTAAATCATGTAACCTAGGTTATGTAAATAAAATCAAGTTAATGCGTATAAAAGCATTATCTATATAAAATTTATTTATATAAATTAATTTTTATATTATTACTTGTTCTTTCTCATTATCTCTGAGTCAAACTGTAACATATAATTTTTAATGCTTGGAGATGGTTCCGAAACCGTGTTAAAGGGAAACTGATGCCCGCGCAAATCGAGATAGCTCTCTAAAAAACGGGCTAAACCGAAAAAGCGTAAACGTGCTATTCCAGTAAAGTAATTTAATCAAAGAGTTATTTGGAGCTGCAAAAACATGGACTAAACACAAAAACATCTCGGCGATTTTATTCTGATATCACTTAATATATGTAGACGTAGGAGGAAGACGGGCTGAAGCAAAAGTTCGCAAGGTCAGGGATTAAAAAAAAGAAAGTTTCCTGATAGGTATTGGAAGGGGAAAAAAGGTAAAAAAGGAATAAGCCTTTGGCCTTGGAGGAATAATAAAAGATTCAGAGTGGTTTTGAAAGAGTAGGAGTGGAGGTCAGAAAGGATAATCTCCCTTCCAGTTTATAAATGGCCATAAATTTCGATATATAATGCGCGAAATGCTTTAAGGAAGAGTGAAGGTAAGTTGTTAGTCATTATTATTGGAGAAATGAATGGAGAAAGTGAAGATTATGATCTTGGGGAAGCTAAAAAGGATTGGTAGAGGAATCAAAGGGGCGTTGCACTCCCTTAATGAACGCGAATCGAAAACCAAATACTTTTTTCGACAGAAGAAAAATTACTAAATATTGCCAGCATTTGAGACTCCTCTATATGAATGCATGTATCTACGATATGCTGTATGTGAACATTTTATGCAATTTGAAGAAATGAAAGACGCTTATCGAGTTGTAAACTTCTCACAATTTTTACAATCTGAGTAACCATACTCTTGAGAAAACAATCTGCCCAACGAGACAACTGTTTCTTTTCCACGATCACGCAGATGCGTCCTTGAATGCCATTACATATTAGAGTTTACACTCGAGAAATGCATTTTTCCGCATAATAAAGGCTCGCATATAGTTATTACATATACAATATACTAAAAGCAATCAAATAATTTACGAGGATATATTTCATTATGAGGGAAACTAAATGCGATTGTTTAAAAGCGAAAAGTTGATTCTGCGTAAAATATAAAATAGAAAATGAGGAACTAACAATTAAACACGAGTTTTTTCTACGTTTCTTCTCATTTATTAAAATTAAGTTTAATTTACCGTTTTATTGGCAAAGAAACTACTTATTTATTTGATGAAGACAATGATAATTTAACTTTAAGCGTGTTAAAAAATACCTTGCTGACATAAATGAATGAGGAAATAGTAATCTGATGACGAATGCCAAATTATAACTAGGTGAAAGATCTTCAATTCGCGACGTTGAGTATAAGTCGTTAGGCTATGACTTTTCAAAATATTATTAAAGAGAAAAAGTTTCTGTATTTCTGGTACTAGGAGGAAATACGTGCCACCGGCCAAATGCCCCCTGCTTTAGCAAAACAATTAGTAAACGGTTTAGTCGCGAAACAAGGAGAAAGAGGATATAGCCATTCGCCATCTGCCTTCAGACCTCTCCAAAAATAAAAAAGCCCCCTCCTCTGTATATCATTAGCGGAGAGCGCTTGGTTCAAAAAATGCCATTCTTCTCACAACCCTTCCAATCAAACGGCCGCTCAGAGATCAACACTTCACGCGTGGAAGTGATGAAGGAGGTTTTTGCTGCGGACCTCGTGCTAGGGCATTGTTTTTGAAACGATTGATCGAATGATGGCGCACCGAACAATAGAGAGGGATTCAGCGAACGACGTTAGGAAGATGGCATATGAAAGATTCAACTGCCAGGTATCGGCGAAATTAGTAATTGCATCGTAACGAGAAGCGAACTGAATTCCCTATGATTACAGTAATACCTCGATTGACGAAGTAGATGCATTCCCCGACGTAACATCGCTATCAGAAACTTCGTTACAAGAGGTAGAAATGACATAGGAGGCATAGGGTAGCGTTTTAGAGCTTCAGAGGGATAATAAATGGAAATATCAATAAGTACTAACAAAATAATATCAAATGTGCCTAAAACATGAAATATGCTAATTATTTTTAAAATAAATTAAATTCCGTAATAAATCAACAGATCCTACTGAAGTCTTGCCCATCCAAATTAGCAGCGGTGGGAGTCGAGGTGGCAGGAACTACACGGTTGGGGGAGGGAGGAGGGGGGACAGGCAAGTTAGTGTCATCCGTAGCTATAGCTATCCAGCAGGTATTGCACGTCGTTGACTTTCTTGGTATCCACTTCATGTGTCATTTGTACGACGCCAGTAACAGTAAAATTTTACTCTTTTTAATCGCTTTGCATGAAGTTTCTGAAGTTTTTTTTATTTTTCGATTTTTTCATAAATACTGCCGACCTCGTTGTAAAGGAGCTTCGATCCTCGAGAAATCGTTAACCAAGGTGTTTCTTATGTAAAATAGCGGAATTCATGTAGCAACGGTTATTCTAGTTTTATATTTTTTTAATAAACATAAATCTTAAATAATTGAAAAGTACTGCTGTTTAGGTATTTTAGTATAAATGTTGAATGAAGTCGCAAATCTAAAAAAATGGAAAACTTTCTGGGATGTATTTGATATGAAAAGCTTTTTTCCCAAGAATCTTGAGAGAGAGAATGACAGGCATATGCATTTACACAGACTGCATAATTCAAAGGATATAGGACATTTTGAGATCAATTATGTAAAGATAACTTTACAATCATCTTTAACAGGATAATTACTTGCATTTACGTTCCTATCCAATTTATACGAGATATTTCCTATGATCAGAGAAAAATCAGTTAATAGAAAAACAAGTCAACAAAATCGGATTTCCCTAACCAAAACGAAAAAATTCACTAAACAACAGGATTCGATTAATCTCATATGGAATAAATCGATGATGATCACAGATAACGTCATACTTTAATATCACTTAAATTCCATCAAACCACATTAAACAAGAGAGGAAAGATGGACGCGTAATGTATGCATACTTGCAACGCAGAGGCGTGCTTTACCAATTATGCAATTATGCTAAAAAATAAAAATATTAATAGCTAAATATAATGTCTAGACATTGCAAAACGATCAGAATGATGAAAAGGAAACATTGAATTTTTGATTTACGGATTTATTTTCTAATCGATTGCAATTAATGACATGACACGAAAATTCCAAGAGAGAGGAACTTGAGTTTAATCCTCCCGCGTAATCAGACGCTGTGCATAAACAAAATTATCGCATTGATAGGTTAAGGTAAGATATTTGATATAGGTAAATGAAACTCTGTCGATAACTACCTATTTCTGATAATTTTCACTTATTATTCATAAATTTTCCTTTACAAAACGTTGCGTGTGCACGAAAGGAAAATAAACGAAATTACGTTCATTTCTTTGTCGTAGATAATCTATTTCCTTGCATTTACTAATAGCTGTGTGCAATCGGAAAGAAATTAAACGCATTTACGTAATTATAGCATATCCTGTTTACTTCAGTTGCTACCCAAGATTGATTTCTTTGACATAAATAAGACAAAACGGGAAAAATTTCTAAGATCAAAGTGAATTATGATATTCTTGTTATGTTTTCTTTAAAACGGATACTACTCCGATAAAAATGTATCTTTAGTTAGTTCTACAAATGTTTATAATTAATCGAATCAGGCGTGACATCCTGGAATTAGGCAATATTATTCATATTAAATGATAAAATTTGTAGGTACTTTTCCACAATTTTTACAGATTTTTACAGATGATACCGTATCATGTGCGAAACCGGGCGAAAAATAAAAATCTGTGTAAAAGTATAGTTTATCAATTAGCATGAATAATCTAAAAAATTTATTTGAAGACTTTTTTGGTATGACTAATACTATACGAGATGTGACGGAGTTGTGAACCATTCATTTATCATTTTCTTATTGCCTTTGCCCAGAAGCCCTTAGTACAAAATTTCATGAAAATCTAGCCAATATTTTCGGAGATGAAGCATGCGGACGGGCGAGCGGTCACGACCTGATCGGAAGGCATTCATTTTTAACTTTTGGTAAAGAACGCCTAATAAAATGATAACTTACATTTAGAGCAACGAAGATCATTTCAGGTTTCCACAGCAATGGAAAGTCTGTAAGCTCATTGATATTAATTTTAATTGGATAGAAAAACTGATTAACTTTTGAACTAAGACTTTTAAAAAAGGATGTATTCAACTACCATACCCTTCCTTAAAATTCCAATAATTCCAAGTGTATTAGAAAAGTCATGGAAATTAATAAGACTTTCTATTAAGGCGTTTGAAAGTTCATCATTCAAGTGACCGAAATAAAATTTCTACGTGACATAAAGAAAGCGTTCTCAATAGACGACACCGCCTCTTATAGAATTATAACATTACAAAAACACCCCTTCGGCATAAAAACCGATTCATTGTCTTCACACGCCCTCGTGCGTAGACGAAAAAAAAACTTTTAAAATGCTCTTAACAAATTCACCCGGCCTCGCGTATGTTACCCTCATACCCTGCGATAGAGAGCGAGAAAGAGAGAGAGAGCGAGAAAGAGAGAGAGAGCGAGAAAGAGAGAGAAAGCGTCAAAGAGAGAGACGTATAAACAATGCCCTTCCTCTCGCGCTTGATTGTCGTCCCTCTCCGCATCTGCTCGCTAAGGAGAGGATGATTGACGACTGGAGCTCAGGGAGCGCAAGAGAGCTGAATTTCCCTCTCAGCCCTCGTGTAAGTAGGAGGTGGAGAAGAAATACCGCTTCGTATCACGACTCCACCCCCCTACACACGGAGAAACCGTTGCATTACGAACCGTGGCGACGGAAAAAATAATGAGCGTGACGCTGGTAATAACACTCATCCTCCCATCGGAGGGCTTGATACAATAATACGTGTGCATAGCGCGCTCGTCTTTTGTCATACCCACGCGAGTGCACTCACTCTAGGGATGCTTTGAAAAAGAGCGAATGACTACATGCTAAGGCGTGGGTCTATCTTAACTCCCCAAACCCATGCATCTTCTGTCCCCCTCTCTCTCCCTCTCTATCCCTCGAAGAGGGCTGAGCAGAATGTATAATGGGAGTGTAAAGTGTTGTATTAAAAGAGCTCATTTACAAGCCAATTTGAGGATAACTGAAGGAAATTCAACGTAAAGCACGGATGTAAATGTCTTTATATTAGACGACACGTATAGAACTGAAATCAATACGCATTAAATTGAGGTGATTTCATGTTAGAATGTATCCTGCAAATCATTTGAAAAAGGAGAAAATATTCACATAGCTTAGAGTAGTGGTGTCCAACAGAATTTTAAGGTTTGCCACACTTGTGGCGAACGGATCAGCCTTTTTGCCACATAATACAAAATATAAATATTATAAGTCGGACTTGCTTTAAATAAAAGGTTACAGTGAGACACAATAATGATTTAAATTATTTATTAGTAAAATAAATCATTAAATTCAAACATTAAATTTTAATGTGCTACTTCACTTAAGATAAGTAAACATAAAATAAAACCAAACGCGATATTTATGGGTAAACTTTCACATGGAAACCAATTTTCGTGAACTAACCATTATGATGTTTTGTTATTTAGTTAGAGATTCTTTCCACAGTCAAAATTAATACAAACCCGCGTATGTTCCGAACACGCCCCGCATGGAGCAGGGAATAAATGACCCGATTACCATTCAGCCTTCACCGGCTAATATTTCAAACAGACCTTCCTTTCGCAATTCATACCGGCACACGCCGCCTAACGCACAGAAAATACTTTTCCTCGCTACCGTCTAATAATGTTAGCAAAGCCCTTTAAGTGTGTGTGTGTGTGTGTGTGTATATATAGATTTATAGATTCGGCGATTTCAGTCACGCGTCGCGACAGTTAACTTATTCTTCTAGCGAATCCGAAACGCACAAATGCACCGAGGCCTTGTGCATTCCCAATATGATATAGCGAACTCCTTTCCGTGCATCGTAAATATGAAACCTCTAGGTTGATAAAAATGAAATCCTCTTGATCTTGGCCGACACCTGTAGGCTAAAAAACTTTCCGGCTTTCCTCACGTCTGGACGCGACCTTTAGCAATACCAGAGGCACTATCTCTTCCGCTCACATCCAACCGCACACCTTGAGTCTCCCTTTTCCTCTATCCCTTCCTCCGCGTGTTTCAGAGGCTTTAACTGTCACTGTATAGAGAAAGGCACTTCCTCCCCAACTCAAACACCTGGCAAATTTTATCGTCTGTAAAATTGGGTCACAAATTGATACTTTTTATTTTTTGTTATATTTTTCTCGTTTTATCGAGAGCCGGGGTTTAAAAGTGGCAAAGCAGGGATATTTTTGTTCCGAGTTGTACCATCTTATCTTCGGTGCTTTTGCCTTGAGAGCGAAATTAGGATCGACACTAATCGCGGAAATGAACGCGAAAGTTAGAGCAGCAACTTTGCTGGTCTATTGCGGGAATTGTAAATAGAGAATAATTTAAACGCGCTATCACAATTCCTAACTTGTGGAAAGGCGAAATAAATAAATATATGTGTGTGTGTGTTCGTTTTACTAACACATGTGACCTAATTTGATTTTTGAGAAAATATCTGTTGAAATTATATTGCTAAGATGTTAGAATTGTTGGAAAATTTTGGTGTTACATGGAAACTGAAACTTCTATTCAGTGCATCATATATTCTCGGTATTATGCATGTGCATGGACAAAACCAATTATATTACAGCTATGGATACCTAAGGAAGAGAAATGAAACTGAACAATTACACTGTTCTTTAAAGCGTATAAAATAGGTATGATTGAAAGGAAAAGGAGAAGGAATGAAGATAGAGCTTCTGACCTTTTACGAATAGGTTGGAAAATAAATTCAAGAACATAAAGGCAGAAATCTGAACGTGATCTCTCCACTTAGTTAACAGCTTTAGAAACTCTAAAAAGTTGCGATTTCCGCAAAACAAGGAAGTTAAGAAACGACTAAGAAAATCCCACAAAATTATCTTTCGATTCACCGGAACATGTTCACAACAAACATGAACATGCTCGACTCAACCTACATCTAAGAACATATTAAAGGAGTTCCTTTCACGCAATTTATGACACACAAGAAGAGAGATGTAGTATGAACGTGTTAGAAACAATGAAGTGCCTGGGCTCTTGGGTAACGAATCGTTTCCTAAGCATACCAGAGCACCACACAGATTGACGGATATAATCATCAAAGATTTAAGGGATGCCCGGTTGTACCGGAAGGGTTGAAAAAAAGAAATGAAAGAACAGCGATGTATGTGGTTGTGGGTGGTTAGAACGGGGAGGAAGGGCATAAGAAATGGGTTCAAAAGGGCGGAGGAATTGTTGAAATGATAGCGCCAACACACGGAGAATGGGAAAGGTGTTGTGAAGTGAGTAAAGGGGAGTTTGTGGAAAAGAGGATGAAATGGGAAAGTAGAGGGTGAGAGATGGAAATAGCGAGTGGAAGCGAGAGGGGGGAGGGGGGTAAGCGCGGCCGTGGTAACGAGCAGATGTTGAGCGTGGAGGAGGAGGAGAGCTTCTCTGGTGGTGAATAAGGAGAGAATAGCGAAGGGAAAGAATAGGGGGAGAGAGGGAGTGGAGTTAGATCGGGGGGAGGTTTTATCCTTGGAAGATGAGCTGGAGGGGGTGAAGGAAGAGATGGGAAGAGGGGAGGTGGGGGAAGGGTGGAGCAAGAGAGCGAGTTCACATGATGCTCGTCCATGGTGATCCAAGGCGGAGGGAATGCCGGCTTACATAGCCCGTGAGTGAGAGAGAGAGAGAGAAGTGGAGGAATGAATAGAGAAAAATAGGAGGTAAAGAAGGGCAAAAAAGCAATAAAATTCGAGAAAGAAAAAACCGGAAGAATCGAGGGTAAAGGAATTGGAAAATTAAAGTAAAAATAAAATGTATCAAAATTCCACTCCATAAAGTCATCGGAGTCGTGATAGTGCTATAATAATTTTATTCGTCAATTTTATATCAACGTATACGTGGTAGACAAAATAAACAATGGATCAGAATTGAGCATGAAGGAGATGTGGCAATGTTATGAGGCGTTAGCAGCTAATGCTGGAGATTCTGAAAGATGGTGAGATGTTTCACCTTCTTGATCAGTGAAAAGGATGAAAAACAGAGGATATATAATAAAATGTCACCGGCGGAGGAAAATGAATAATAGAAATATCAATGGAAAAAGAGAGAAAAGGGGAAATTGCAGACTTAAATGATAGAAAATGGGACATGCAAAGACAATGACCAAAGCGTGATGCGGGGGTCACGATTATGAAAAAGAATAAAAGGAGGCGGCGGAGAGAATTTCTTTTGTGGAAACGGAACGATATTATACAGGACGATTAGTAGGAAGGCGGATAATCAGAAAGGATTAAGAGGGAATAAATAAGATGAGATAATCGTAATCAACGGCCAAAAAGGAGATTACAACCAGAGGATAAAGAGAAGTTAGAGAAACGAATATTATGGTACGTGAAGTAGACAAGACAAAAGAAACTGAATAAGGAAGAAAACGGACAAAGAAGAAACATAAGGAAGTGCCGTAAAAAGGAGCGAAGTTAGAGAACGAGAGCGATAGGAAGAGAGAAGGAAAGGTGGAGAGAAAGGGAGATGGAGGTCAATGAAAAAATCTCAGGGACAAAAGGAGTTGAGAGAGGCGAGCGAGCATTCTGCGTGGGCTTCCTAATCGTTAGAACACACCTGGGAACGTCCGATCGAATAAGTACTCAATCCGTCGTAACCTTTCCTCGGACAACCTATGGCTCGCATGGAAATTTTGTAGTTTCGATTAGCTGGAATAATTAACTTTAGCTTATTTAATGTTTGCCCTCTTTCTAATGAAACTACCTGAGATGGATAGCATCTGCGATCTGCTTATGATTCCTCAGAGATAATGCAGGAAAATTTTGATTCGATCCTTCGAGGTTTTGAGAAGAATGCTTGGTCACTCACATACGCTTCTAGATTACACTCATAGTTGTTAAATTTAGAAATGAGGGCAATCAGAGGATAGGAATGAATACCCTTCGTTTTGAAATAAAATAAAGGCCTTTAGTATATTTACAAGTTGTCTTCGGCCGCCTGAGTAATGATAAAATTATATATCTTAGATATGCTTACAAAAAATGTAGTTAAGCTGCTCTTTTAAAAACCTGGACACAAATTAAACATTGATATAATCATAAAATAATTTCTGGATGTTATACGTACTGATGCACGTGCTTTTTACTGGTGATTGACTTCTACATGGCTAATTTTACATCTAAATTCATTTAAAAGACACTCGACATTGCCTAAATACACGATAGTTGCAGCCGAGAAGTTTTCTTCCAAGTATAAAATGGTTGCTGAGAATAAAAGGCGTCCGAAAAATAGCTTTAATGCGAAAAGAACTCTCTTACGAACTGGAATGGCATGCGTCAGTGTTAACTGTCTGTTTGGGAGGAGAGACAGCATTATCATTTAATGCTTTATTATTACACTAATGGCCGAAGAGGACCTTTTCTTCCTTCATTTTTTGAAAGGCCAAAGGAGAAAATAAAACGCAATTTATCATACGAAAAACCATGAGTTAACCGTGCGCCTATCCCAACTGTTTAGGTGACGTCATAATCGCGGGGCGTAGACATTCCGTAGCGGCCGCACCCAGAAAGAATTCTTACGGCAACAACCGTGGGTTGGATAAGCTTCACCCCTTAAAAAAGTCCACTTAAACCATCTTTGGCGACGTATTTCATATCAATTAATAACAAAATAAGAATAGGAAGCATAAAACGACAAAATCATCCCGTGTTTCATTAACAAGCATCATTTTACTCAATAAATTGATGCGGTCTAAGGCTTTAAAGGCATCGTACAAAATTATCACAATACTTTGGTATGACGACCATCTTTACGTAATTAAATACACAACAATCCCTAAAATTGTCTCATCTTGCAATTACTAAAATATATTTACTTATATGACATGTGCA
Organism: Tanypteryx hageni; assembly: GCA_028673005.1. Lineage (NCBI taxonomy): Eukaryota > Metazoa > Arthropoda > Insecta > Odonata > Petaluridae > Tanypteryx > Tanypteryx hageni. Next base: position 36,001,265 of record CM054115.1, read on the forward strand.
TAGTGATCTTATAAGGCAAAGAAAATTTGTCACCTTATAAATAAAAAGGGTTGATAAGATATAAGGCATTAAAAGTATCGTTTGGGGTAAAATACGATCTTAAAGATGTAAATATTGCATTGACAACTAAGTATGACGGAATATGACTATGAAGTTTGTGCTGACAAATGCTAACAGGTAGGGAGCAGGAGACAACAGTATCGATAAAATGTCAATAAATTCTAAAATTATAATAAATAAACGCCGCTAAGGCATTAAAGCATCAGCACCTAAAACTGAGTGGCTTGAGTTTCATACCCAAAAGGTTGGCGAGCCTGCGTAAGGGAGTGTTTTGAGAAGGGATATAAAGGGGTATTGAGAGGGAGGAAAGATAGAGTGGAAAAGGGAGAGGGGTGAGGCGGTAGAGATACAAATTAGGCCCAGTCATGGCAACAGTTGCTGGGCTCCAGTAACCCCAGGAACCTTCCATTGTTCGACCGCCCAGCAGGACGATATTACGTTCCTCAATCTTCCCCTCCGACTCGCCTTGGCCACCCCCGCATCCTCCTCTCGAACTCTCCTACAAACTATTATGCGCACCCTTAAAGGGTAACCGGAGGGTTATGCGTTCCATAGGAGGAAGAATCGTGTTACAGGAGTTGAAAGAAATTATGCATCCTGGTGTTAGCAGACGATGCATCATGGAAATAAAGACAGGTAATACGATAGCGATGGTTTAATTATAATATTATACATTTTAAAATTATTTTTCCCGGGAAATAAATTATTAAAATTATTTTCTAGAGCAAATATGCTAACAAAAATAAATAGATACCTAAGCATGCCTAAAATTGGGCATCACTCGAAGGAAATTTTTAAGACCTCTAATATTAAGCATGAAATATAGTTCAATCGATTCATATTAACACGTAAAACCACCTTATGGCTTTGTTGGCATATATCAACTTTGTATTTACTAAAAGAAAGTTTCCTCGTTACTTTGACCGGTAATAATTATAACAATATATTAGATATGATCCATCCTCTCCTCGTAGAATATTCAACGCTGAATTTAATATTAATCAAAGAGACCGAATCGTAATTTCTCAAACATGATCAAATTTTGCTGTAAAATCTGTAATGCAACATAAAATTAACGAAAATGTAAGAATAAAAATATTTCTATAGATTATTACGAAGACGAACATAACTACCTTGGCGGAGAAGTGCGAAATAGCGTTGTCGAGGCTACCCTTCGTGCGGTCTAAACCCTTGGATGGTAACGATAAAATAAAATGTCAACACTAACGTCAGCTAGTAGTCGCCTCCCTAAATCTGAACAGTGGCAGCTTTCGAAGCAAGTAATTAACACTTTTGGCACTGAGCGAATATATCTGCGCCTCGCTGGCTTCACCAGTTTACGTTTCTTCAGTCGCGACGAATAACCGCTATTGACATTTTAAAACCACGAATGAACTAACTTTGATGCTCGAACGGCAAAATTTATCACAAAATAAAAAACGCGAACGGAGGGGGTTACTGTACAGAATAGGGGTCGGCAACTTTATCTGCATGCCGGGCCACAATCGTAGTTGTGAACGCTTCCGAGGGCCGGATGAGTGCTTACGTCAGAAGTTACCTAATGATTATGCGGCCCCATATTAATGAAAATGAAGTCTAAATAATTTACCAGCGTAAAATTTTTAACCAAAAAATGTTATGAGACCATGATTATGAAAAATATATGAAATTGTCTTTTAAATTTTACCGACCACTTTTTCATCATTACTTCGCGAGCCGTAGGTTGCCGGCCCCTGCTATAGAACAGCTTTAGCGTCAACAATATTTATGTTTTATTTATTTCCTTAATACGGCGAGGTTGAGGCCATATGGCCCCTTCTTCCACCTAACCGTTTTAATACACAATATAATTAATTTATATTTACATAATTAAATTCAAATCAAAACAGTGAAATGAAAATTATTTCAAGGTATACATAAATATTAAGAAAAGTACAGCACGCATAACACACTAGTAGGTGAGGAGGAACGATTAGCTCCTTAGTTCATCCAGAGACTCAAGCGAAGTCATTAAAATATCAAACTAGAACACATCAACGTTAATGATAAGTATAACAGTCTACCTCGCTTGATCAAATTCTTTCAGTTTTCATTTAAACGTATGTAAATGAGTGTCCGAATGACGGCGACTCTTTGGCTATGACCAATAAATATATCGGAGAAATCTGAGCTATTTAATAAACTCATGATGGATTTAACAGAGAAAAAATGTTCTCATTCTAGCATTGCATTCATAATTATACGTGTTAGATACATCAATGATCGGTGGAGTTCACGAGGACTAGAAAAGAAATCCCAAAAAGATTTCTTAGCAACACGGACCTTTTTTCGCCTTAACAGCTTTCATGGATTGTATGAGAAAACGCCACCGCCTGCTCCACCCAATCCCCGAGGATAAAGTTACATTATTAACGCTTGTCATAAGGAATGAAGGACGCCATTAATCCTCGGCTATTTATTACGCCGCACTAGGCGTTTGTCGGCGCGTCTCGACGCGACGCGAATCATTTGGACAGGTATTCGCGCGGAAATATGCATATTATAATCGATATACAGTCTAACGCTGCGTCTTGTTCATTTTCGTGATTCTGAAGTTAATTTATCGAAAATTAAGGTCTAAAAAAATACTTTCGGAAAAAAACAATTCCATGCTCACGTAAATTTCTATTTGAAATACCGCCGTAAATAGCATAAACGTGGCACGTGAAATTTTCAATGCAATTCTAGCTAAAATATTTTAAAGGAGCATAACATGTTTCACTGCAACCAAATATATAATTCATCCATTATAGCGAGACTATGAATACAAAAGTCATTTCCTGAGTAACTCATCGGAATAAAACACAACGACAATCTGATCGCAGTCACCAACGCGGAAGTTAGAGAGAAATATGGTATGCATGATGAAACCATTATCCACCATAGTTGAATTAAAACTTGATCTTAGTTAAATTACGGAAAGCTTTAGTATATTTAAACAATCTCAATCCTGCACTTTTTATCTGAACCAGTTTTTGTGTGAACGTAATCACAGTGGCAGATTTGAGAATCTGCCGTCCATAGGGCAATGAATTGAATGAGGAAAATACCTTAATTATAAGATGATTGCAAATAATAATTGCGTAGATACCTAAAGTTCATCATTTTCCGTATAAATCAACAATGAAACAACGTTTTTTCTTCAACATTAACAATTGACCGACAAGAGACCTACGCCTCATAGGGACTACATGCAATTCCTCCTCTGCCTTTTGGTCTTTGCCCAAACAGAAGATCGCAGAACTGTTACATTTTCTCAAACCAAATGACAAGCGATATAACGTATGAAGCGAACATTCGTGTCTGAATGGGAGAACCAACAGAGACGACCACCTACGCTTTGATTTTGCAGTCCTCCTGGGAGTTATCAAAATCGTCGAGCACTGAATCACCTTCGGTTATACGCACGTATAACATGATATATACATCCTTCGTCGCTATCGTACAGCCACACCCATCTGCTCCTTCTTTAAAAACCATCCACTCCCTTCTTTAAAAAAAAATCCGCCATCCAACCTCCACACCCAATATACCTCCACGCCACCCTTTATTCCCTCCCTTCCCCCCTCTCCATCCGGAGGGAGGGATAAAACAGCGCGCGCACACACACACACGCACACAAACGCGCACCCTTTAAGAATTCCAAATGCAATCCGCTATTGGGAGACGTGCAGACTCGCACATATGCTTCTTCTTCTCCGTCTCCTCTCCTACCGTTGAGCTCCCCCGCGGGTGCACGCTCTTTCCCTCTCATTGGCATGGGTGGGGCAGATCCCCTACAATGGTAGGAAGGACTTTCTGCTGATGGAATCGACACTTTTCTCTCTCTCTCTCTCTCTCCGCCCTCCAGAGGATGAAGCGGGAAGAAGAGAGCGAGGGCGGGGAACGGAGAAAAAGGAGAATATTGGGGGAGGGAGGGGAAGAGGAGGAAGGTTGGTCGCTACCGTCGCCTCTGCCGCCTTCTACATCTCTTCTAGCGACGCCGTCTTCCAAAGGAGGAAAGGATGGAAGGAATGGCCTGAGAGAGGGATAGAGGCGGCCGTGGAGGTGGTGGTGGTGGATGATATAGCCTCGCTACGGAGGCGTGGCCGTGCATTTGGAGGTGTATATGCACGCGTGTGGTTCGAGTGCTGATGAGGGGCGCGCCGACAATGGAGAGAAGATGGGGGATGGGGAAGAGGCGGGAAGAGTGTGGGTCGGGGGTGAGGAGTAGGCGAGGGCCGAGGTGGGAGTAGGAGGATATAGGGGAGGCGATAGGGACTTGGACGAGGAAAAGGAAAGAAAGTTAAAGCCTGAAAGTGTATAAATAGAGAGTACGGAGACTGTGAGGGAAGTTGGGAATCGACTCTAGAGAGTCAATCGCCGCAATTTTCAAAATTAATTCGTATTGAAAACAATTGATGCTTTGAGCTCTACATTAAATTGGTACGGTTTCATTAGTTTAAGATTCGGTCTGTATTAAATAATTGGCACATTTTTAGGGTGTAAAGCTATCAAAAATCAGTACTTAAAACGTGTTAAACGCAAGCATGGAACTTTAGGCAGAGAACGTGACTTAAAGATATAAAATATTAACACAAACATTCTAAAAATTCTTTAGAAAATTGAGACAGCGCTTTTAAATAATGATTCACTCTCTGCAGTAATGGAAATAGAAAAATAAATTTACACCTTAACCTTAACATAACTGAATCTAAGTTAAAGGAAGAACTCAAGCTGAATATCTACAAAGACGGTTTCTTGTATTTTACTATTGTTCATAAGGTGAGTTACGCTGACAATTCAAACCAAACGTATGTTAGAATTTCATAGAAAACAGTTCACCTACAGTAATTTGTATGTTTCATTATTCATGGATAGATAAACACAAAATTAAAAATTCATTTCCTTTTCCAAACTCTTTTCCAATAAATCATACCTATCTGAATTCTAAACGTATTTCACAATAATTTACAATCTTAACTTTGGTAAACCGAGTGGTATAACCAAGCATTCTCCTCCGTTCTCACCAACAGACAATCTTTATAGGCTCAATAAAAAAAGTCGCGCCCCGAAAAATATTCACAACTAACCGAGCGAAGGACAGCACTCCATTCGACCAGGTGGCAGCGGGCAAGCGAGAAGGTCGCGAGTTCGACCCGCATCGCTTGCGCCGTTGGTTTTCAAATGCATTTTTCATCAACCACAACGATCGGTGAATTAACGACTATGACGACTGCCTAGTAGCCGAAATCCGCATTTGGTTTTCATAACCATTTTATGGCTTCTGGAGATTTCCGATTTATCATTTTCATCTTAGCCATAAGACGAGCTTGATAATTCTTTGAGCACACAATAGAAGTTGAGACGAAGTAGTCAATAAAGGGCCATGCCTAAAAAGGGACGTTTGGTACCAAAACGGGCGGAAGCTTATGTTCTTCACGCGCGCACACACTTCGCATCTGTATGGAAGAGGGAATGTCGTAATGTGGAGAAGTTATTGAGAATTCGACTCGGTGAGAAGTAATGGGTGGGAGATAGGGTGAAGGAGGAAGAAAAGGAGGGGAAGCGGAGGAGCGCAGGGGGAAAGGAGATAAGGTAGACCGCATAGGCATGCAAAACCCATCCAGCTCATCCTCTTCGGCACTTTGTAATGCCGTGCAGCACTCTAATGCGCACGAGGAATAGATGGAGGAGGGACTCATGTCAACAGAATTCCATCTTCCCGCACCCCCATCGCCCCTTCGCGGCTTACGCTACGCCACCCCACAGTGCCCCTCGGAGCGTTACATAATCTCTGTATTTTAAAACACGCGGGCCTCCCGTTTCACCGAACCATCTGAGATCCAGATAGTAGTGCGCGCACGCATCCACGGATAGGCGAATGTCGTTGGAGTATCCAGTTTTTTCCATTTCAAAATACTCCGACCTTCGCACGTGTAAGTAGATACTGTTGCGGCACATTTCTTGATCGGCGGTTTTCCTGTTTTAATGCAGACTAAGATTATTTCTGGTGAAGAGTGATAAATAAAGGTTCTGAGAACACATCCTTAGGGGATACAACCGGTAATATAAAATTTAAGTACAACTCCAGGACGAAAGATTTTTTATAAAGAGAAATTCTTGGAATATTTGAAATCAAAAAGTAAAATTAAAACATCATAGGTATAACTCAAAATGAAGCATTATAGCTTATAACATTTTATCTCACAAAGCAATGTTCCTTCGTACATAAGTAACAATGAGTTAGTGTTTGCACAATAATTTAGATGATTCCATTTCGTAATTAAAAAATGCCATAAAATATTGATAATTTTTCATTCTAATATCCCAACTAGAATTATACATTAATATAAAGCATGCAACCGATTTATTTGCAAATTTTTGCTGAAACACAAAAAGAAAGTTAAATTAGTCAATAGTTCTTGTCACAATCACATAAAATGAATACTTAAGATTTAATTATATGAATCATATAGACTAAGAATAGTGGTATGTTTCACGATTAAAATGATATGAGCAAATGTCTATTAGTATCTAATTCCTCCAATATACTACGCTAAAAGTTCGTTCCGTTCTAAATTTAAACTACCAAACCAAAATCTAATGATATCAATTCAGCGAAAAGACAATATAACACAAAATAGTTTGAACGATAATTAATCATCTCAACGATATTTCAATTAAAACAATGTCTGATGATTAGACCTACGACTATCTTCATAGATATAAATATTAAGACCGAATATGAGACTAACGAAAACATTCTTGGACAATGAACAAGGGATGTCGCTACCTTAAAAATTGAAAACAAATGTAAAACGCTTTTGCAATACCTAAAAGACAATTCTGACTAAACATAAAGTCTCGCGGATATTTCTCTAAACATAGACATCTTAATCAATTAAACAATGCGATATGAATGGATTCGGCAACGATACGTAAATTATGAGTGATTTATAGCTGCGACGAGGAACATGCACAAAACGATGGCTCTGAATCACTTGACCATCCAAACGAATTTTCACTCACTGAATAATAGAAAATAAATTAATTCCGTTACGCTCAAAATTTTAAACTTGTAAACGAAAACAAATGAGAAACGAATCTTCCCTCCGCATTTTTTCCATCCCGAAATACTTTCCGCGAACGGTGATTTCCAAAAACAAAAAACAGTTTTCCGCCTTAAAAAAAACGGATTGAGGGACAAGCTCGCGAGAGAAGTACCATTTTTAGGATTCCAGACATTCGGAATGGAATTCGTAACTCAGAGAATTCTAAGCACGCGTTCGAAGCAGTCGAGGTTATTTATAGACGAAGGACCATTGGGATGAGAGATAGGAGGGGGAAATGGAAGGACGAAAACTTCGAACAGCTTTACAGGTAGGTTCTCAGGGACTTAGAAAGAGATTGGCCAACACGAAGATATCTCGCGGAGCTACGCAACAATGCCTAGCGTTTCGTCATGCGCCGAATGCATTGTTTGGTTGAACTTGTAAATTTTCATATTTCATTAACAATATATTAACTGAACGCCCTACCTAATGGATAGTTTTCCTAAAACCAATTATTGCATCAGGAGGATACTACTGATAGCATTACAGTGAAATCTCGATACAACGCATGTCCGCGGATTGAAATAATGTCTTTTGTACGTCATCGGATCTCGAAATAAATATTTTTGATTGCTCCACGCACTCCAAAGCCTCGAATGAGGACCTTACTTTACCTCTATCACTTCCTTAGAGTCACTACTCATTTCCAAACCTGGCTGTGTAATATTCTCCACCATTAAACTATCTGTCAACAAATTGGCGATTTCCAAACTGGTAGGTATCTACATTTGAAAAGTTCTCAAATGTGATAGAAAGCGGAGGTTGAAAACAAATGTTATCGGAGTGTAATTATGTTATAGAGGGTCGCAATAAAGAGGGGTCACATATGCATCAAGTTTGGGAACCCATACCAGTACGGTGTTTTTTTTCTTATCTTAAAGACAATCTAAGGCGGGCTGATATTATGGGACCATTTATACAGGGTGTCCCAAAAAGATTTATACACATTGTCTTACAGAATATCTATTCACGTACAATTGTTTGGATGAAAATTATAGCGACTCATTTCTATCTACATGTTACCCTGCAATTCACCTAATTGGTGGGTGGAAGGGGGTGCAATGCACCTTAACCTACCTAAATATTGTCTATCGCGAGTTGAAAATTTCTATTGTGATCTCGCATTGTCCTCGGAAAGAACGAGCCTAGATAACGCTCCGTCCTACAACCGATCTCAGGTATCTTATCGTCACGGTCGTTCCTACCTATATACGTTGGTGCTTCAATTATTCCTACAACCTCGTCTTCTAGACATTCCGATCTATATTTCTCCAGAAGCCGCAACCTTGAGTTCAATCTACGCTTCTCCAGTGGTACCCAGTTCAAATCCCTCAATAATGAAGTGACGCTTTCCTTATGTTCGTACGTTTGTTTTACGAATCTGGCTGCTCTGCGCTGCACTCTTTCTGGTTGAATGATATCTCCCTTCTCGTACGGATCCCATATGCATGAGGCGTATTCCACTTGTAGTCTAACCAGTGATAAGTAACATGTTTCGCGTACTTTTTCTGTAGTGTTCCGTACTATTCTACCTATGAATGCCAGTTTCTTGTTGGGCGCGCCTATAACTCGACGAATGTGCATGTCCCACGAAAGATCTCGACAAATGGTTACTCCTAAATATTTTACATACTCAGCTTGTCGAATGCTCATTTCATCTATTTTATATTCGAAACCTAAATCTTTGTTCTTACTTTTCCAGAACGTTGCGGCACATTTAGTATAATTAATTTCAATTTGCCATTCTTTGCACCACGCTGAAATGGCTCTTAAGTCTTCACGCAGCGACTGATGGTCCTCCTGGTTATTTATTTCTTTATAAAGAATGGTATCATCGGCAAAAACTCTAATTTTACTACGAACTACCGAGCAGATATCATTTACATAGATTAAGAAAAGTAGAGGGCCCAATACATTGTTGCATGACATGTAATTAAATGATGACTTCAGTCATAATGAAAAGCAACAATTCAATACCCATAATTCACAACGTAATAAAAATGGCGGAGCATCATTTGACTTTCGAGCAAAGAAAAGCAATTTTGAAGTGGTACTGAAAAATTCAGAATGTGTGTGAGGTGGAGTGGAGACATGATTTCAAGACTGAGCCACCAACACGAACCACAATTTCAAGAATTCGTGATAAATTCGAGACTTACGGTGCCGTGCAAGACGTGTGCAGGGAACGATCTGGGAGACGTCGAGCTTCAACGAATGTAGAAAATTCTGCTAGTGTTAGAGCAGTATGAACGATCACCAAAAAAGTCTGTAAGACGATAGGCTAATGACACTGGAATCAGTAAAACGAGTGTACACCGGATTCTCAAAACTGCTAAGTGGAAGTGTAATGTTCCAAGACTGTAACAGAAATTGTCTGAGGACGATCCTGACCGCAGATCTGAGTTCTGTGAATGGTTTAAAATGAAAGTGAGTGAAGATGCAAATTTTGTTCACAAGATTGTTTAGTCTGATGAAGCAACATTTAAACTCAATGGCACAGTTAACAGGCATAACTGCGTATACTGGTTATAAGAAAATCCACAAATTCATTTAGACAAGGCAGTGAATTTACCGGGTCTTACAGTTTGGTGTGGTGTGTCGTCCAGGGGTATTGTAGGGCCATACTTTTTCGAGGGGACTGCTACTGGTAATCAGTACCTTAACCTGCTTAAAGTATCCATTATGCCCAAAATTCAACAGCTTTATGAAGGAGAGGAATGTTTTTCAACAATATGGGGCACATCAACTTTACCATCGTGATGTTAGGTTCTTTGTTGATAGCAATTTCTCAGACTGGTGGTTAGGTCGGAGAGGAAGTGCTAAGTACCCACCACGTTCACCTGATTTAACTCCACTCGACTTTTACTTGTGGGGTTACCTGAACTATACTCAATGAAACCAGCAACGCTTCAGGAACTTAAGCAAAAAATTGAACAGTCGTGCAGTCATTCCAGAGGATATCTTGGTGGACGTTTGTCTGTCAGTAGTTACCCGTTGCCAACAATGCATTGAAGCTAATGGAGGTCCTTTTGAGCATCTGCGATAATTAAACTTTTAATAAAAGCTTATTTCTTCGCACAAACCAAATATTGTCCTTTTTTTAATTTTTAAAGGATTATTTTTTCAGCATTAAAATGTGTATAGAACTTTTTGAGACATCCTGTAGGAATACAACAAACTTGGAGTATTGACTTGTCTGCTTTCTGTGACTTTGAATCATGGCTGCAATGTATTTGTCCGTAAGTCGATCGTATGATGACTCTTAGAATAAAAACTTAACGAAATTCGCTTTGGAGTGGAGCTCATCCCTTTTTTGACGATTTGGTGCAATAATACCTAAGAAATGAATGTGGATTGCCTCTCTCCAAATAATTTCATACGACCTATTCCAGCGAAAAAACTAACACCTCTGAGAGATCAAGCCTGGTGCAAAAGATGGTAGTTGCGGAATTTCAGAATTCCTCAAGCTGCGCTACAAATCCATATGCAGCCGAAGCTCGTTAAAGCGAACGTCAACATTCGAATTTTCGATATCTTGGCGAACATAGCCATTCTTGAATAAGAAGATGCTAAATCTATTGTTCGCTATAATTAAAATCCAATTTAAAATGTTTTGTAAACCACACAGAAAACCTGAAAATGAAAAGTTCCGAACAAACTCTCAGTGTCTATATAGGGTTTTGCTTTTTGCGGAAAATCCCCTATTTCGATATTTAGTTTATAAAAGCTCTGTCTTTACCTTTACTATAACTGAGTAATAATTGTGTATAATAGGTGAATTTAACAGACAAATGTGAGAGCAAATTTTACTAAAAAATAAGTTTTAATTTTTCATATTAAATACATAACAATATTTCTGAATTATTTACTGTGAGTTTGGCATTTTTCGTTATTTTTAAAATAAATCATATATAATGGCTATTCGTAATTTAATACGCAAAATACGTCGGAGTAAATAAATGCACTAAAGTTAACTTTATTATAAAGTGATATATCATATATTGAATTTTTAGAAATTAAAAAAATAGGAAGATTTAGTACGACATACTGAAAGATTTCAAAGTGAAATTTTACTCATTTTCGTAATTATTTCGCCCCCAAAACTTAATAAAATCAAATTTCAAAATTCATTGAATTTCAAATGCTGTTATTTTAGAAACTAAATTTTCAGTTAATTTTTTCTTCAAGCACCCACTATAAAAATATTTACGTTGAACATTCTATCGGTATTGAAAGAGTTGGAGATACGGAGATTTCTAAGCATCACAAATTACAGATTACCTAGTTTTTTCTAAGGCAAGATTTAAAATCCAACAGCATTCTCAGCTGCTGTATCAATCCCATAAGAAAGCACTATTTTTTACGGCTACACCCATAAAATACCGTCAAAGCTCCATAAAAGGATGCATACATCTCATATACACCAACGAAGACATATAAGCAAGGCTTAAATACATATTCCTAGGTTTATCTCTTGATATATGTAACTCAAATCGAACCGAAGTATCGAAGATGAACAGGCTTCACTGCGATAATAAGTGATGAAATATGACGATGGGACATGAGCGTACATGGTCTGGGCCCTATCCGGATCCGTTACTTCAACTTGTAGGGAGAAAAGATACGCTACCAACAACTCTTCCACCGAGGAACGGCTCAAGATGTTGACGTACCTTTAAAAGCTACTGGCTAACTTCCACTCCACCTCAACGCCCTTTATCAACCCAAACACCACACATCTCCCCAATCAATACACCCCCCTCCTCTCGGCACTCATTTTTCTCCTACCTCGACCTTCCCATCTATCTCTCTCTCCTTACCTCTCCCTCCCAAACTTTTTCCCTCCTACCCCACCTCTCCCCATTTTCACAACATATTCCTCATCCCCTTTCTCACTCTACCCGATCTTCCCCTTCTCCTACCTTCCTCAGCCCTCCCCACCCACATCCCCCCCTCCTTTCCACCTCTTCCCCTACCATCCACCCTCTCCTTCCCCGTCGCGCCCAAGCCCACTTCGTATGCCAGGCGCAATTTTCCGCTCGCATCAAAACCTGTCCTCCTCATTTCCTCCGGAAATAATAACCAGTTTCCCACTCGGCATCGGGACCGGCACTCCTACCTCCCCCTCCATCCTCTCCTCGTCCTCTTTCTCTCTCCTCCTTAACCCTTCCTCGCCTTCTCCACCCTCTTTCTCCCTCCGCTCACTCCCCCTCCCCTCTCTCCTTACAGCAAACGAACCCGAGTCGTAACCTGTAGACGAAGTGAAGTGTCCACACGAGATTCCCAAAAAAGCCTTTCGATTCGTCCCTTCTCACCATACTTCACGCATCCCGCCCACGCCACTCCATTCGAAACCGTCCTATCGAAGCTCTCGACCAAACTGCTTTCACTGTTGATAATTTCTGCTTTTACCATATCCCGATTTCGATCGTTTTTCTAAAATTATCACAGGATTTGCTATACTCCTTTTATCTCAAAAAAAAATCCGCTCAAAGCTATCGTACACCAAGCCCAGGTCGATCATTACATGTGTGGAAACCCACGCATTGAAAATACTATTTAATTATTTCCGATATCTCTCCTTTCATTCTACAGTGCTCCAAACGTGTAGGCGGCACCATAATTTAACCTTTGAAACGTAGTTCGAAGAGTAAAGCCATCTCATTATATCACGTGTGGCAATAAAGCACAACAAAACAAAAAGAACTTTAAAAGGTTTTCAGAGTCGGATGCCAAGTTTTTAGTGCCTGCCTACTATTTGGCATTGCTTTATTACAGGACAGAATTAGCATTAAAAATACGCTCTACGATAAAACGCAGATAACAATTTCGGAATATAAAAATTATGAACGTCGTTTACAATAGACTAACTTCTTATAAAATTAAATATTCTTCAATTACCTATATGGAAAGTATCAAAGTTATTGCGATAGTAATTGAGTTTGGAAGGAATCAACCTCTTATAACTAAGAAATAAAATTACACAACTGGAGGGGTTTTCTTACGAAAACAGTTCTTGAAATCTAAAGGAAAGGCTTCTAGCCATATATTTTTTCTAATTGAGTCATTCGACATTTATCCTGCAATGGCTTTCATTGGAAAACGTGAAAGCTTGGATTCCTATAAGAAAAACTTTTCTTGTTAATGACGGGAGCACTTCATGATAATTTGAGGATAGAATATAAAGAAATATGACGGACATATATGTAACCAATGAAGACACGTCAAAGATTTTAAAATCGACAAAAGAACACTAGCCTTTTCTTCTATGATGGAATGAATTCGATTATAACCACGCATCAAATCATGGAATGCATGAGTTTGCAGGATTCATCCAGACAATAATTCACGGCAACATAACAAAGGATATTACTCATTCCTCGTTTATTCCATCCCTAACTTGAGGAATTCGAAGAACGGATATGATATCACGGCCAAACGACGCACCATTAGTCACCTCGTGGGCGAAGTATAATCCTATTACTGATACGGTGGGTGACGTCACCTTTTTCACATATGAAACATTAAGATAGATAATGCTAAATACCAAATCTCTTCATTACCATTTCCAGTAACTACCTAAGAAGATACCACGCCTTCTTTGGCTTGATTTTCAAATATTATCTGTTGCGATACCTCAAAATTGTCGCTCAAAAATCCACTAGCGTTGTTTCTCAAAATAAACATTCAATACCTGATGATTGTTATTCAATATAAGTTAAAACCTCCTGTTTTAAATCTCAACCCGACCCAAAACGACAACGCTACGCCGCAGATGAGATTAATAGGACATTTATGCAATGACATTATGTCACTCTCATGTCCCTTCCTTGGTAAGAAGGGTGGCTCCCATTAAAACGCTGATGTAAGGGGCATGCACCCCGCAGAGTACCTGTACGTTTGTGAGGCATAAATTAAAATTCCCTCCCACCACTAAAAGAGATAAATATACGCCTTCTGATCGCCACTTCCAATCTTGACGCAAAAAGTGACGCATAATGAGCGACGAACAAAAGAGTGCAGTGAACTAGGCAGTTAATCTCGCGTCTGCAGCAAGTACAGATGGTCAGACGCTAACTGGATAAGGAAACATCAAATGTCTTGATCTACATACAAGTAAAAGTCTCGCATATATCTTCATCCCGAGTATTGGGTACCGCCGGACTTCGCACGAGGAGGAATATTACCAAAGGAGAAAATGATGTTTCCTATACTGCACCATACCAATCGATTTGTCTGCGCACAGAAGGTCTAACTCTAGAATCTACAATTAAGAAGCAATATGATAAGTATTAACCTATGTCAAGGAGTCAAAATTCATAAGACATCTCAAGATGTTCTCATGTAAATACATATGATTTTCCTTTATACTTGTATGTAATTAATAAATTAGGCTATGATATATACCACGTTTGAGAAAATAAATTGTTCATTTTTCTTGTCTACGAGTCACTTATTGCAGAAAAATGCACTATATTAGTTCAAAGGCTTTAATAATACGAGTCGAATTACCTAATGATTAAATCTAAAGGAGTGAAGAGAGGTGTGCGGGAATAAAGGAGAATAAATATTTGTGCTTCTTTAGGGAATTAAAAAGCGAATGGATAACTTCGATTCAGCAAAACGATAGAAGGTACTCTGGAAAAACTCACGAGATTTACTGATTCTTGGATACTCTTCTGATAAATAACGTTGGAATTCAATTGCAAAAATGCTTAAGCTATTAACGTAAGTTCGCGCTAAAAATTTCGTAAAATCAAATAATATTAAAACTTTTTGTTACAATACCCTTTTGAAGAAAATAATGTGTTTACAAAGAGCTATAACGAATGCTAAGTATTTAAAATAACCACGCATTAGGAAGATGCAAATCCCTACCTATTCCGTAGATTGAATTCCACCGAACCCCAAACTCTCTTCCCGTTCTATCTCCTTTCTTGAGGCGGCAATGGAATTGGAGCATATAATCCGTCTGCCCATCGGCAGAAGCATTTGCGAGATTGGTTCCCCACTCAAATGCATTGTTGTGCGAGACTACTAGTTGGTGGGGTGAGACCGGTGGCTCAGACCCTTAGGTTATCGTTTTCTATAGCGAAAGACCCCTTTCATGCATTACACGCCCAATTTACGATCCCTTTCACACCTACTGGTAATCGGTGTCCCCGATATATTTAAGGCCGAAGGAAGTGAATAACAATTTAAGAGATACTTTATTAGCACCATATTACCATGGTGATTTACATGTAACCTGCGTATGCCTATTGTTAACAGGGTTTGTAAATACGGAAATTCTGCCAGAATAGTCGAGTCGTTAGTTACAACAAGAAACGAGCATCTAAAACGTCGCCAAGTTACAAATAAGGCACAAACACGTGTGGCTGGTTTTCACTAAAATTTTAATAGCGACCGATTATAGAGAAGACCTTCTCGTCCTATTCATGGATTGCCGATTGTTAGGAAACTATTTGTTTTATGCTTACCTAAAACAAATTCAATCTTAAAATGTATTCAGAATAAAAAACGAAATTCCCCTTCACTTTTCCCTTATATATATATTTCAACTTGTACTTAATTTTTCTGAGAAAATAAGTATAAGAAAACTGCAGCAATAAAATTGCCAATTAATTTTGGAATTCGTCATAAGTTTCTCAAAATTTCTGCTAATTTGCGAAGAATATGCATCGCAGATTAATTGAATTTGACAATATGCGTATCCACCAAATCAAAGCGAAAATATTTTAAAAGCTCAATTTTATGGCTCAACTGAACTTTTATTTCCAAAGAGTTACATTTTTTGCATTCGGAAAAAACACTTCAGAGCCCGGCAAGAAAACTCGCAGCAAAGAACTTTTGGCAATGTAAAATCTTTCGGACATTACCTACATTGGATTCATAATTCTCGACTATGGCATACACTCAAAAAGGTTTCTTTCGTCGCGACGACAACGAATGCGACAAAGGAGTGCAAAGAAAAAGCAACTGCGCTCGAAAATTACACTGAAAAAAATTCCCCACCAGCCATCATCATCCATCTCGCATCCAGGAAAAACACAACTCCAAAACACACTCCCCTAACACGCTCAAATCTATTGTGGAGCAGGCGATTGGATATCCTCGAGGATTTTATCCCGATTGATACGCCCCCTACCCCATGCGACAGCCACACCAATCCCTTTAGGACACAACAACTTATCCCCGGGGCCGTGTTCATTTCTTATCCCGATCCCCATTCCTACAGGAATACAGTAGAAGGAGAGAGAGGATTTTAGGAGCGGGAGGACGGCGTGGAGTGAGAACGGAGAGAAAAATAAGGGATGAGGAGAGATTGGAGGAGAGTGATGAAAACCCTTCAATCAGCGTTCATCCTTGAAGCCTGCTCCTCGCATCACTCCGTTGAGTAAAAGAACCCCTCTACCCTTCTGTCATAAAGAAAAATAAGAGGTAAAAGAGATATTGGGAGGAGAACAAAGAATAAATCGAAGAAACAAGACGATCATGAAAGACAAAAGTTAAATATAAATTTTGACAAAATCAGCGAAGGGAAATTATAGAGAATAATAGCGAGGATGGAGATGATAATAAGAAGAAAAACAACCGAACCATACAAAATAAAAATCTGATGTGACCACCACATAACTTTCACCATACCTGTAATATTAATAAAAAATCCAAATAGGTTAAATGATAATAAATATTTTAAGGAACTGCGAGAAAAATTTTAAGACTACAAAAAAACAGAAATAGATTTCTGATATTGGATATAGCCAGGAATCTCCAACAATTAAGAAAATAAAAAAGAGGGTTATTAAGATGCAACTAAGCGTCAAGTTTTAACAATAGTCGCCGGTAGGTGGTGGCAGCTAAAACATTAGTTTTTAAAATATCTCTTAAACGATGCATTAAATGGGAAAATGTTTCAAATAAAGGTTGTAGAAAATTAAATTTCCTACAACTTGTATTCCAATATATTTTTACATATATCAAATATTAAAGCAAATATTTTAAAATAACGAATAAGTGACACTAGTAAATACCCACTTTTGGTTGACCGATCTTTACCAAAACCTAATCAGTTCTTGTGACTGTCATAAAAATGTTAAATATAAAATTTCGCGTTGACCTGATTAATAATTTTTGAGTTAGAGCACCCACAAAAAAACTGTCACACACCCCACACACACACATTATCGAGAAAATGGTAAAAACATGTTCCGAGGACCTCAAAACGTGTATTTCCGTTGCAATCTGGAAATCGATTTTTTTTCATGAAAACAATACTTTTGGAGAAAGTAAAAAAAGTAACATACTAATATAAATAAACTTGATAGAAGAAAATACAGCATGGAAGAAGATAATGATAGAAAATATAAGAAAGGGGAAACAAAGAAATAACAACGCATGTTTTGATAGGAGAAAACATCCTAAGTTGTGTTAGAGTGAATGAATCTAGCAAAGATGGAGGAAAATAAAAAAGGATAATTTGAAAAGGCGACGTGATGAATAGATAGAATAGATGAAAAGATAGCGATGAAGATGAGAGGGGTGACGTAAAAAAGCAATGCCAGGGTGGCGCTTAAGGGGATCAGATGGCTAAGAAGCAATGGGATGGGAGGGAAGAGGAATAAACGAGATGGAAGGACGCAGAGGGAAAATGGACAAAAAGAGGATGAGCAAAAAGGAGAAAGTGAGGGAGTAAGGGTCACTTCCATTCGAGTAATGTGAGAGGAGAGTAAGGAGAGATGGAGAAGGTTCGATCGGAGCGGGAAGGGGTTGAGCACGCCTGCCAACCTCACAGAAATTTAACTCCAACTAACTCTCACAATATCGATTTTTACTCGAGAGATGCTGATTAACTAAAAGGCGAAATACTTTATTTGAAATACAAGTGAAACACAATGTAATGCCCACAAATTCATATGAATATTCTGTAAAACAGTAACTTTCCTTAGAATGCTAAGCGCTAAAAAATAAAACAAGTGACGGAAGAATTGCAGAGAAAATGACATATGGCGCTTTTTTTTCTTGTTTAAGGGTTACGAGGTCATCATAAGATTACATCTATGGTCGAGATCGGCAGACTCATAGTCTATAAATGTCCTGCAAAAGCATTTTATCAATTCTAAGTAATAATATGTTCCCCATTTAAAAGCAATGGACTCGTTGCAATAGCAGTTTTATTTTCCATTGTTAAAAATCGGAAGGCTTTTTCTTTTTTTTTAGTTAAAAATGATTGTTCGCACTAATTCTACACAGATTTTAATGCTGTTTAAAAATATAAACCTATCTATCAACTATAGAGCTCCTATCTTATTTTTTAATAGTTTAGAAAAGCTACTTTATAATGCCCTGCACCGATATCATGTTTTTCTTAAGGGGATAGAAATGTGACAAAAGGGGTCGAAAAAAGACACCAATTATTCTTCAGCGGCTGATTTTATATCCACCAAACTTTCGTCATTTCTGTTGCTCATATAGACCAATCTATCCTGAAAATTTGGATTCTCAAACCTGTAGGATTCCTGAGATATCGCCCAAACAAACCGAATATATAAGCGATGCTTTTAAGATAAAAACTCTTTGCACATCACTTGCGGCCAAGAAATTGTAGGACATATTTAGAAGGGTATGAAAAAATTAATAACAAGTAATATAACCTCGCTTAAGCAAGAGGTGGAAGTACTTTTTACTTTAAAATATTCAAGGTTCTGGTTTTGTGGCTCCCCATTTGGAGAGGGGAAAACCGTACCGTTGGAATTAAGAGATTCTCTAGACATACCCATCCGCCAAAATTTCATTCCTCTTGCCTCAGCAGTTTAGCTACAATGTCAAAGTTTTGAATTTTCAGACTTTGAAGCCACCTAGCGGAAAACCTATGAACTACTTGGAAAATTCATATACGTATTGATAAGAGCCATCTAATTCAAAATGATTTTTCCAAACATCTCTTAAAACAAAGAAGATCATTGTCCACAGATAGACGGACAGGGCGAGTGATCACATTAGCACGTTTTTGCTTTTAAGAAATCGTTCTAAAGACCAAAGGAGAAGGCAAATATATGTACTTATGTGCCACTTTTAATTAAGTTTTATTAAGAATTAATATTCCACACTACCATCCTAATGGAAAGTTTTTCCCCTCACCGTGTAAAGTAAGTTATCTACACAGGTGCTTTATTATCTTCTTGAGCACGAGGGTGGCACCTTTTACTTTTAGCGCGTTTAAAAATAATGCTCTTATATTTTCACTTTTGCGTCTGCTTGTCTGTTTGTGCACTTCATAAATTGATATTGTTGACAAGACTGTAACTGCAGAGAGCTGAAACTTGAAGGGTAGATTTCTGTACTGCCATTTGTTTTTCTTGAGATTTGAGTATTGAAAATTATACAAGTTCGGATTGGGGCCCATTTAAAATGTTGTATTTTGAATATCTCGAAGGTGTAAAAGATGGTAGACTGAAAATTTGAGCGTACATTTCCGCATCAATATCACTTATTCTTGAAAAGTTTCAGTATTGAAAACTTGACAGAGGCGAATAGGTAAACGTTCAATATTTTAATACAAAATTGATTGCGTTCTAAACTTAAATGTCATTTGGAAGTATCAATTATTTAAAAAAGTAAATTTTATGTAAAATATATGTTTATCTAAAATAATGATGCACAATACAACTCTAACCCAGCTATTAACCCTCTCATTTAAACGCTAACCTCACCTTCAAATAGTACCCCGTTATAAAACAAACGAGACTCAAGTGACCGAATATGTGGCGGTATAACAAAATGAAAAATAAAAAAGACGTTAATTTTCTCCATGTTCTTGGTAACACTACTTGTTTCTTTGTAAATTCGTGCTGAACTATCACGACTCTCCACATTTCGGTTGAAAGAATGTCAATTCCATCTTAGGTTACTTTATATGACCGTTGATGAAATGTTCTAAGCATAGAGCAATACGATTAATACCCTTGAATAATTCACTTGGGGTAAGTATTACGTGGTTATCTCCTTTTTAAGGATACAATAATGAAAACCCTCTCAGAAAGGATGTTAGCGAGCATCGCAACATTTTCGCATCCTACTATTTATCTACTAGAGGGCCTGTGACCGGCTTCGCATCGTATAAAAGATTATATTTAGTCAGTTAATAATAAAACATATTATAGTTCTCCATTTGCTTTTAAATTTTAAAATTGAGAAGTCATTATAATTTTAAAAATAAGTAAATTAATTGTATAGCATACTTTCATACATACATATATATATATATATATAATATCCAAATGAAATTTGAAAAATACGTTACAATTAAATCCCAAAGCTTAGTAATGATAAGCTTACATTATAATGAAATAACAAAAGTAACATGTTGGCGATTATTGACACGGTCCATAGCACGTTCCCGATTTCGTGAATAATTTTCACTTTGTTGATTAACTTCGTCTTGATTTTGAGAATGATTTAAAATAATTGATCAGGATTTGCAGAATAATATTCTTGTCTTACAATTAGTTGAAGAATAGCCTGTTTGTTTTTTAGTTTAGTCGCGAAGTTTTTCCTATTTCTTTCACGTAATCTTTTCGTTTTTGGCGGACATCAGCCAACTTCTCGAGTATTTGGTAATATCAAAAAATTAATAACTATGATCAATCAATAATCAATCTTAATTTATAATAGTATTTTTTAGATTTATTTAAAGTACATACAAATATGATGAACTGACCTTGTTGGTTTTTTAAAAGTTCTCTGTAATAAATTCACTTTGGTATTCTGTACACACTAAAACGAAAATATTTTTTGAAAAATTACAAAATAAACAACAAAAATGTCGGAATGTATTGTGTTTTTGTCATTTCCCCCGAAAGTGCCAAAAATAAAGCGAAAATGAATGTTTATTTACTTAGACAATCGAAGATCGAGGTTTTACAATGACATGGTCGGAAAGCCAACAAATCGTTAAAACGGCAATATTTTTTCAAAACGTGATTTAAATGTTAAATTTGAGATATTCCGAATTGAAGGCGAAAATAAACGAAAAGAATAAAAGATTTTATTCATTTGTCCCTTAAAACAGTCCAGGACCGAATATCGAAGGCCATTTCTTCTAATTTTAAATTTGAAATTGATAAAAACCTGCACGTTAACAAATCGATGTTTGCGTGTTATTTTATGAGAAAAAGAAATTATCCCCTGGAATCATAATCGGGTTATTTTTGTTATTTTAATATCCGAATAATGTATTCCTACAAATTTTCATTATTCTATCTAGTCGGGAAGTTTGTTAAAAACAAACTGTGAGGGAAGAGTTGTCGTTGTGCGAAGATGAACTTGTATAATATAATATAGATTTAAAATTTTTACATACTAAATAACTGATTTAAATATGATATGCTTGGAAGGCATTCAATTTTAGTTGTTGACGTTGTTGACATTTAGAAACTCCATTGTAACACCGATTGAACATTAAATCATAAGTGAATTTATTATATAAGATACAATGAGATCGGTTATTATTAAGCAAATAATACAGACGATACATTTAAGTGAGGATATAAGTATGTTAATAAAATACAGCAAACAACCGATGTATGCTGTACACTTGTCCAAATAGTTCCATTTCTCATTACCTGTGGCTCCACATGCCTTGTGTCGCTATGTAAAAAAAACCGTTGCTATGTTGTGCGAAGACGAACTTTTATAATATTATATAGATGTGCATAATATTACTGAGAAGTTTCCGGTCAATATGCATACAATTACTTATTCTTTGACTTTAAATTTTACTAGCTATTCCGTAATGAAAGAGTTAGTTTTTGAGTTCATAAGGAATAATTCTACAAGCAAATAAATTGATAAAATGGCGAGACTTTGCTTTATAATATTCAAAGCTTACTAAAATAAACGTAAATATTCATAATATGAACTTTTCGTTGTGATTAAACCATACATTCCTATTCACTATACGATATCAGAGAGATGTCGTTCTTGTGAGTAGATTCATTTATAATTATCTTAAGCACATTACACGCCTAATTCAGTGATTAAGAAATGATTGATGGGAAATTATGTAATCCATAATATAAACCTGGTAAAGTTAAAGCAGCTCCCCAAAAATCTTTCATTGACGTACTATGTCGATTCAAAATAATTTCCATTAATTATAGTCGAATTCGGTCAGTCAAGTGAAACTATGCAATAATATGTATTATCAAATATTGCAGCTCACTGTCAAGCATTTTAAGATCCGTCAAGTTGTTCTGTTCTACACATCAGGCTACCAATATAAAGAGGCTAGATTGGGACAGCCTTTAACACCCACATATACCTACCATCAACGAAAAACTTCCGAAATCGAGTACCTTTAGGAGAGGGGCGGAGTATTTGAGAATTGGGATATCGGTTATATAATATGGAATGTGGAATCGTTTCTGACGTGGACAAAAATGGAAAGGAACCTAGAAGAAATAGACAAAATTCATGATAGAGCGAAAATGATGGAACACAAATCGCAGTAAACAGCTGAGGCAGCATAATGAGAGAGACAGAAAATGGAATGATAGAATCAAACAGCCTAGAAGAAAGTAAAAAAAGTTAGAAAAATGACGGAATACGTAAAGTAGGAGTGTACGATCAACAAAAGGCAGCACGAAAGGAATATCGGCGAAAAGCTAGAGGATGGAAGATCGTAGATGAAGACGGGAAGCAGTACCAACGGAAAAATAAGGGGTCGAGAGAGAGAGAGAGAGGAGGTGGGGGAAGGGAGTTGGGGGTTTAGCGCCTCGAAGGCTGTTCGTGTGGTGCCCAAAGGGGGTTGATTGATTGCCCTCCATTGTGAAGACGAGTTTTCGCCAAGGGAAAAGAGAAGTGGGAAGAATCGGGAAGGGGTTAAAGGAGAGATGAGGTTCTGAAGGAGGGGAACGCTGAGGAATAAGAGGACTAGATGGGTTGAACGTCACATAAAGACAGAGGTAGGTTATTATAGAATAATGGGAGGGCGTTCTTAATTACCGTGCGCGGAATTCTTCATCCGAGAATACAAAATCAAAATTTGAAGCGTTTAATCGGAGAAAGATAACCGTTTCTGCTTAACGCGCGATACTACATAAAAATCCCTCGCACTGAGAATCGCTTATATTAGTGAGCGTACACCACTAACTCCGTCAAACATGATTAACAATTTGACAAAAATGAATACTGCAATTATGAATTCACTTACGCTTGAGACGTCAGATACCAAATAACTTAAGTTGATTCTCTTAAAGAGAAAGTAATGAAACCGTAAATTATTGATTGCACTTATGACGAATAACTCCGTGATCACTTAACAAACAACATATCAACTTTTGATATTTTCTATATATTTTAAATTTATAAAACAATCAACATTGCATGGAATTCAAAATTAGGACAGGAGAACTAATTTATCAGTGCTTATAAAATTGCTTAGCTGTCAAATCATATCTTCCAATAATTTTATTCAAATGAATGAGT
Organism: Tanypteryx hageni; assembly: GCA_028673005.1. Lineage (NCBI taxonomy): Eukaryota > Metazoa > Arthropoda > Insecta > Odonata > Petaluridae > Tanypteryx > Tanypteryx hageni. The sequence continues at coordinate 36,024,946 of CM054115.1, forward strand.
ATTTAATGCACGAATAGTCTCATTTTTGTCATTCCTCAACCGACTTTGGAATAGAAGGAACCGGAAGTTGCTAATAGTATAAAGCATAACGAATTACATCATCTTCTTCAAAGATCACAATGAATTAATTACACATGTTGTTGTATACTGGCACATTAATGAATGGTCGCTGAATCGATTACGTATTCAACAAAGAGAGAGTGGACAATTAAACAGAAACCAAAGAAGACAGCATCAGGCGCAAATTCATTACCGCTGGCTTTATCTAAACCCGCCAACATGAGGCAATCGGTATATGGAATGCATTTCCACTTTAAAAAATAAGAGTGCACCTGAAAAAACAGCGCGTTCCATAATGATGTGTCGATTACAACACCGAAGCCACTAAATAGATAATTGATGTTCTAAAAGAATGAAAAAGTTACGACCCTAATTTATTTAAGCTACGAAACGAAATGTCGAATTCAATCAAAAGGAATATAACACGCATCGAATTATTCATCCTTACATTGCGTCATAAAATTAATAACCAATGTTAAAAGTTGATTTACGTTCATCGTGTAAATATGTTTTTAAATTTTGAGAGGTTAGAACCTTTATAATATCTTAATTACACTAAATAGCTTTGGAAAACAAACCAAAGACCGTGGATATAGAATGGAAAGAATTTAAAACCCGTATCAAGAATACCTTGGATAAAGAGACTGGAAAACAAGAGAAGAAAATCAGAAAGCCATGGATCACTAAAGAAATGCTGGAGAAAATGGATGAGAGACGAAAATGGAAAAACGTCAACAGTGAAGAAGGTAGAGCCAACTATAGGCGTATAAACAATGAGTTGAGAAGGGTAACAGGTAAAGCTAGAGAAAATTGGATAAAAGAAAAATGTGATGACATACAACAAATGGAGAAGTTAGGACGGTACGATATGATGTACGCTAGGGCACTGGAATTAGAAGATAAGAAGTCTAATGGAATTCGTGGTAAAGGAATTATGAATACAGATGGGAAGATAGTTTCAGAAACAAAGGATGTAGCACAGGTACGGGAAGAATAAATTAAGGAACTATATAGCAAGCAGGCAGGATCGGCAGAAATAGAACTGGAAGATGCGGAAAACATTGTAGAAGACAACTTAGGACCAAGTATTATGGAGAGCGAAGTAGAAAAAGCGATAGTGGAACTAAATAAAGAGAGAACCAGAGACAGAGATGGAATACCGGCTGAGGTACTTAAAGTCATGGTATCAGAAGGACTAAAAGTGATCACGAAATTAATAAGATTTAGGACACGGGAGAGTGGCCTCAGGATTTTCTAGAAGTAACAATGATCCCTATAAAGAAGAAGCCAAAGGCAATGCAGTGTAAAGACTACAGAAGATCATCACGAGGATTCTTAATAAAAGGCTGGAGAAAAAGGCAGAAGAAATAATAGGGGAAGATCAATTCGGTTTCAGAAAAGGACGAGGAACTAGAGATGCTATAGAGGTAGCTAGAATCATATCAGAAAGGGCAATAGAGTACAGTCAAGATATCTGCGTATGTTTCGTAGACTGGCAGAAGGCTTTTGATAGAGTAAATTGGGTAATGTTGATGAAGATATTAAAGGATATAGATGTAAACTGGAAAGACAGGAGACTGATCAGGAATCTATATGTGAATCAAGATGTAAAGGTCAGGTTGAAGAATACGGACAACTGCGGAGTAAATATCGGTAGAGGAGTAAGAAAAGGCTGCTGCCTACCGCCGACCCTATTCAATATACATGGAGAAATGCAAGAAGCGTTAGAAGGTACAGGAGATTTCTAAATTGGAGGAAGGATTATAAGAACAGTAAAATACACGGATGATCAAGTACTTCTAGCAAGAAAGGAAGAGGAACTCCAGAAAATGATAAATAGACTAGTAATAACAGGTAGAAAATACGGTATGGAAATAAATACAGAAAAATCCAAAGTCATTCGAATATCGGGCAAAGAAGAGAATATGAACATAAGTATTGAAGGAAAGCCTTTAGAACAAGTTTCAGATTATAAATACCTTGGAAGCATCATAACAAGAGAAGAAAAATGTACGGATGAGATCAGGACTGGAATAGGAAAAGCAAAAGAGGCATTCAGAAGAAAGAAACACCTACTTACGGAGAATATAAGGGAAGATATCCGCAAGAAGTTCATAAAATGCTATGTGTGGAGTATAGCTTTGTACGGGGCAGAAACATGGACGCTAAGGAAAAGTGACATCAAATACTTGGAAAGCTTTGAAATGTAGACTTGGAGGAGAATGCTGAAGATAAAATGGACAGATAGGATGAAAAATGATGAAGTACTACGAAGAGTAGGAGAGAAGCGAATGATTATGCAGACTATTAGAAAGAGGAAGGCAAACTGAGTTGGACATTACCTGAGGAGAGAGGGTATGATTAAAGACGTGTTAGAAGGCAAACTAGATGGAAAAAGGGAAAGAGGTAGGAAAAGGTTTCAGCTGATAGACAATTTAAAAGGGAAAGATAGTTATCAAGATATGAAGAGGACAGCGGAAAATAGGAGTATATGGAGAACCAGGTTTAACCATGAATAATCACGGACCTGTCTACGGACTGACTACCTATGACGATGATATTATAAGAGAACATCAAAATCACAATAGTCATACTTTAAACTCAGTCTTGATTGTTCTATTCAAAGGAAAACTCGATAAGTAACCAATCTATCTAATAAACCTAAGGTAACTATCAAGTTACTTAACTAACTCAATCTCACTAAGCTAAATCAATCATTGTATCATTCTCTCACGATAATGGTATTTTTCGTTCATCTGCCAATTATTCAAATGCAGCTTTGCACAATATACAAACAGCTATGACGACCAAAAATACAATCCTCGCTCGCGGCATAATCCGATATATAAATGGGAAATATAGCCTGCATGCTTTTCCGCTTAGTTAACACAATACGTATCTACCACATAGAAGCTAAACTGAAGAAGAAAATTAAAGGAAAAGTAAGAAATTAATAGCGATTTTAAACTGAAAAGTGTATAGTAAAAATTTTTTACCTGTGATTTTTTAAACTCTGCTATAACTACGCAATTTCTAATTTCAGGGAAATACATCAATGGTACATTCATTGCGAGACTAAATGTTATCAAATGTAAGTACATATTGCACGTTTCCCTATGAGTGTTACTATCCTATTACGCGCAATCACTTCAGACAAGTATTGTTTCATTAACGTATAATACGATATTTTTGCCATATTAATGCATGAATGAAAATTATTCCTACCTTTCGGAGTCTTGAAGCCCTTCGAGGCTGCGATGGCGCTGCATGTGGCTGAAAATTGTTTCCAACTCCTTGATTTGCTCCTCACGCTTCCGCACAGCATCCCTGAGTGTCTGCAATTATAAAAACAATAAAAAAGTAAAACTGGCTGCGTGATAGGGAACACGGTTCATAAAAATCACTCTTTGCTAGTCTTTTTGACACCGCAGATAAATTTTCATAAAATGCATTCACAATATTACGCAAAGGTCGATAAAGGACATATTGTAAAGTTTAATAAATCTTGAAACAGAATCTGTCATGTGTGTGCTTGTTTTTCCGTTACCCAAACAATAGCATACATCAAATTTATAAATATATGAGATCTTAAGTAAGAACAATTTAAAATAAGCAAGTAATGATATTTTATAATTTTATAGCACCTATCCTGATAGCTTTTAATTTGATAATAATGAAAACATTCTATATTTAAAAATAACGCATTGTGATGTAAGACATAATTTCGTTAACACTTAAGAACACAAAAAAATATTATCCCCTAAATATGAATAACATCTCATATCACTCTTGACCTTCAAAATTGAACCCCGTTTCTTCAATACTTAAGAGACAAAATGGAGTTCTCTAGATTTAGAGAAAAGGTTCCTTTGAGCTAGGGATTTATGGAAACTTTTCTAATAAATTTCATGGTACAAAACACGGCACTGAAAAATAAAAAATATGGAGACCACTCCAATTACGAGAATTCGAAATTGAGTCGAACGACCCGCTCTCCCAAATCGCGGGGAAAGGCCGTAAGATAAAAAATACATCTTCCCAGAAAAACATCGGAAACACAAGCCAATCACATTAGCCAAGAAAAGGAGCCATCTCCAAAGAAAAAAGCGCATCATAGCTACTTATCTAAATCACGAGTAAATGCTATATAAAGCAAAGATAGAAGTGTAAAAGATCGCGGAATTCGCGAAGTCGCATAGTGTAGGGGAAATGAAGGGAGAGATTTGGTGCGAGAAACAAAGTGGCGATTCTGGAGGAGATAATGGACTAGTACGAAAAATTCTCAACTGTGGCACTGCTCTCGGAGGAATCTGCTGGCCTCGTGCCCATGGGCAAACGATCCTCCCTCCCCGTTCCAAAACTTCCCCTGGAAAAGTTCCAGCGATAAAAGAGATTGCGACAATGGAATAAGAGGGAGGAGTAGAGAGAGAATGCATATATAACCCAAGAAAATAGTAGAGTATGGTTTATAATGGGCGTTGAGAGTGACTATGTAGAGATCGAGGGATGAAGGCAAAGAGTAAAGGGAAGTACTCTCACTCTCATTCTTGAAAGAGGCTTTCCAGCACGTGAAAACAATAAAGTACAGCTCGAAATTACAATACAAACTATTTATCACAAAATAATTAATTTTAAGGGAATTTTTTTATTTTTAAATGGCATAACTTAATACTGGTGGCTGGATGAAATATTTTTAAAGTTGCCAAGAGGTTCAAAAGATCACTCAACTGCATATCATCTAACAGGAAAACTGGCATCGCTAATGGTTAGGAATGATACCGTTTTCTATCCCTAGTGTGTTAGATAGAAATTTCAAAACGCAGGAAAGTTATTTTATTTTTGTTTTGGTATTGTAGTTAAAATTTCGTCACGTCCTGAACATTACGCGATCAATTAAAGATACGCAGCACAAAATTTTCAATTTTCTCCAGGATGGAAATTTTGGAGCACGTCAAAAATTAATCTAACTCTTTTGATTTGTAATTCCAAATTAGATAGTATCATGGTTCATCTTGATAATATTCACCGTGACACACGATGCTTAAATTCGTGAATAAATCCTTTTAGAAATGATACATTACACTTAATCCAATGAAATATGGAGGGTGAAATCTCTCTCATGTTTACAAGAAAGTTGTAACAATTCACTCCCAGTCTTACTCAGGATGGTTATTTATTCTCCACCACGTATGCTTTTTCGTGACTTTCTCAAGACATAAAAATCATTTTAGTGCAACCATGACTAGGGCGAGTTACGCGCCATTTATTTCAGGCCATATAACAATTGACCCAAAATCGCAGTTTTATAGGCTCACAGTACGCATTTTAAATTAGCCAAACAGAGACTTTTAATGTCAACTTATACGTCTTGGCTCCAGTTTTTGAAGATTTTATCGTCAATTGCATAATTGTAAGATTTTATTATCCCCGGCTGTCTGAAACTCGTATAAAAGTTATTAAGAGCAGAGCATTTGCCAAATGCCCAAAAAATCTAAAAGTGTTTTCTCTACGATCTCCATCAATATAATAAGTTTCAAATACTTCTAAAAATTCTAAAAAATTAAAATTCAAGGAATTAAAAAAGTTCAGGATTTGGTTGAAATATGAGCCATAAATATTATTTATTAACTAAAATATCGCATTACTTTTCTAGAATTTCTGGAAATACATATGATGTTAACGGAATCATTCTCATAGAGACATGAAATCTTCTGAAATTTTAAAGAGAATTAAACTAAATTAAACTACTAGGTATTAAGTGCAAACAATTAAAATTATTCTACAGAGAAAAGTCGTTATATTTGAGAGATTTTTACGCATGGATACATACTTCATTTACAAAAATAGAAAATATGCTGCGAATTAAATAAATTTGCCTTTTTAAACAAACGCTGTCAAAATTATTAAATAAAAATGGCGGAAACATTTTAATCGATCCGAATCAAAATTTCGCAAAACCGATACAAAAAATGAAAACTTCTGGGATAGAAATCCTACTTTTTTAAATATGCCAAAGTGAAGAAATTGTAACGCTTACTAAAATACGTCCGTCCAAACGAATATCTGCCACAAGCGTCACTCCATCGCTAAAGCCATCCGAGAACAAGTCCTTGGATAGAAGAGCGAAGAAACGGAGAAATGAGAAAAGCAAACTCTCATTTGCACCAGCTATCCCAAATCGGACGGATCTTTCAAAGTCATGACGGTTGCAAAGGTGCGCATGGCGTTGCGCGCTGCCGCACCGCTCCGGATGAGCCGGTGGAGACCTCAACGGTCGACGACTTTGCGCAACGTCAGTCTGGAGGACGGAGATAGAAATAACGCATGGCGCGATCCAAGGTCGACCGCATCCAAATAAATTGTTCCACATGTCACCAAGGTGATCCGGCAAGGTTCTTAAAATACCTTTAATGCCTCAACCTCCGATCATACTACGACCAAAAGATTCCTTTTTGCGAGAGAGGGAGAAGTAAAGGCCTCTTTGGATGCAAGTCGGAAATGAATTGCGGTTCCAAAAATTTCTCTCCGCCAGAAATAAACTGAAAAACGTTCGAGATTTTCCGCTCTCGACCGCAACTAATGCAAGAAGTCACTGAAAACAGTGATAGCATGCTTTAAACCAGTGAATGTATCTTCGAGTGGTTTAATCGCCAAGGCGAAATTACGCATGGATTTGAAATTTATCTCTCTTGCTACAAAATTAATAATGATACTTTTTCAGCAGGACATAAAACTGTTAGCGTACGTCTCTTGGGTAAATTAAAACAAATAATTCGAGAAGAGATAACAATCGAAAATGATTAAGAACATCAAGAACACATTTTTATCAAGCGCAAGTCAACAACATTTTTCTGTAAAAACATATATGAAAGGAGAGGTAATATCATTAAATTAATGTGTATAATTAATTGGATTCCAGAGGGACGATAAGGTGAGCTCGACAGTTCGTTTTTAGAATACAATTTGAAAACAAATGACGATAGTCACCAGTGATTCAAATAATACTAAAATAATAATTAAAATTTAAACATTTATCTCTATGTAAAACATTAAATAGAATGCTTTACCTTAACACATTAACATAGTAACTTTGAAAACAAAAACGTCTGATTGGTAGAAACAAAAAGCGAAAAGTTTATGCAATTAATTATATAGAGATCTCTAACGTGACATCAAAAATTACTTATAACCTTGTAAAAATGAAAAATTACTTTTCGTTGTTGCATTAAAATTTATAAGAATATTTCTAACAACTAAATATAATTTTTCATTTTCATAATATTAATATGGATTACCACAACGTGACGACTCATGCAGTCGACTACAATATTTACATGTAAAAGTCATACATTACGCTGGCGTGAAATTTATTGCATAAATAAATCCATAAAAATTTAAAGAGATGTTTTTGTTTTAAATTGATTATTATCATTGTTAAAATAAAACTGTGAAAAAGAAATAATTTTCCGTAAAACAGCCTGCATGACCGAAAAGTGCATTTCATTTATTTTCGAGCAACGAATATACGAGACGACGAAAAACGAAGACGAGAACATTCAAAATGTAGGAAATGAGGCCGTCATAATTAATTCAAAAGAAGATGTCGAAAGCGAAAATTTTACAATAAAGCATCGCAAAATATCAACGCTATCCATCGGAACGAATGAAATTTATAAAATATCCCTTCTGCATTATATTAATGTGAAAATAATACACGCGGAATTGGTTAGAAGCATTACGTTAGAAAATACGCTGCCTCGTAGAAGGCATGAAAGCGTTCGAGGTAGTTAGGGATTGTTTAAAGGCGAGTACGTGAGGAGCTGATTCCTCTGTACACATAAACGAACTCATACGGAATAGACTCAGTTGGCGGCATTTCCTGCCACTCGGAGGTAAGAAAAACAAGTCGGCCTTAAGATCCCAATCAGAAGAATCACGCTTGTAATGAACAGAAAATGTGATTCTCAAAGGAGGAAGAATGCAATGGCAGACCTCTTACCAATTTAAAAAAAGTTTTGCGTCGAAACCTTTGATCTTATTTCAGTTCTCACGTTCGACCTAGAAGGGAGAAAAAGAGACGGGAAGCGGAAAGAAGCAGGAATACGCGCATGAATTTTCCAGTCTTATTCCATTTAAATACAAAAAACATTTCATGGAGAACCTAGAATAAATCCGCGAAAGGAGTAAATTATGGTAATATGCCGAACGAAAAAAATCATAACAAAATAATAGTTATGAACGTGACGGCACTGAAAAATAATTAAGATGAATTACACGGCTCAGAAAGACAAGGGAACTTCTTGAAAAATGAAGGCAGAAAGAATGCGATTAGAACACGTAGGGTTCGTTTAATATTTCTGATCGATTTTGAGAATGAGATTGGTAAGATAAATACTGAAACCACCAGCAAAAAGACATCACTGAAGTAATAAATGGATTTAAAGACGTTGAGAAGAGCATTAGTTTTCGTTCAAACGTATTATTGAATTTCGGATTCTTTTAAATAATGGCACGATTCAGTATAAAGTACGAACAGTACAAACAATTTTTAAAAACGATGATTAAACATGTGGAAACATTGTCATCTACATGATATTCCAGATTTTGAATTTATTATCACTAAAACCATACATGATATTTTTATAGCACAATTATGTTACAAGATCGAATACTCATTCAGAAGTTATGGTAGTGCGACGGATATAAGTTAACAAATGTTTATTGGAATATCCTGAAATGAACTTCAACAGCAACATGTTGTCGTATGTATAGGATCATAAATTATGCGTTGGAAATAAGGTAAACATCCCTGAAATGGATGATAAGCGGCCAAGATTATTAAATAAGCACATTACTGAGTAAAAAACGCTAATTATCACATTCTCGATTGGTCAACCTAGAATAATCTGAATTATATCATCATATTGGACAGAATAACCTCAGAAAACGCATTATACATAAATTACGATCAGAAAAATTCTAGGAGGGAAAGAATTTCAACCCGTGACCTCTTGTTCTATAGGCAGTGTTATACTTGTTCACTGAGGACAGAGAGAAGAAATAATGAGAGGTGGAGGGAAGATACAGTACGCGATAAGTGGAAAACAAAAGATATTTCAGATGCCTTCCACCTTCCACATTAGGGCACCAATACCTCTCACATCTCCATCCCCTGATCGTTCACCCATCAACCAACCCCCTTGACCTCTCCGTTCTTTTCCTCCTCTCCGCCTTCCCCATTCCTCTCCCCCGCATACATGGCCCTCGATCTCCCTATGAGGCACCGCCCTTGCTCTATAGTCCAGAGGTGCTCAGTTTCCACGCCTGTCTCCTTGGAAACACCTGCGACGCTTTGCTGGACCTACCCACCACGGTCAAGGAATATATACAATGACAGGGAATATGACGCCATGCGAGACGGAGAATGATATTTGGCCCGAATAAGAAAATCCTGGTTAATCAACACTATAATTAAGCCTGAAATTCTATGAAGTATTTGGGCAAAAGATTCGAAATACAGGGAAACTTAATTTAAATGATAATAAGGGAGATGCATTACTATTGCTTATCAGATGTGATGGACGATTGTGGGCCAAATTACTTCAGTTTTTTTCAAATGTGTTTTATTTTGACTAATGAGCGTATGGTATATCACGTCTCGCGTATTTAAGTTCACAAGGCAAATGATTTATACCCTACATTTTGAAAATATTCAAGTTCATAACATAAAACTATAAATACTATGTTCATCATCTTCAAATAACAATATGCATACTCTTTTGAAACACTACATGCTTATATACTACCGTAATAATATTATATTCTCTTGTTTATCGCACTCTGTAAATGTAAATAAATCTTTTTCAATTTCAAAAGATGTTTTATCGGTCCAGCACTCATCCGTTGTATTTATCTGAATCCATAAATCAGACACAAAGAATGTTCCGCCGACATGGTAATCAACTTAGGGAATTTAAAGTGTGTCGGTGTCACATCTCAACACAATATCGTATTATTTAGTACACGCGTAATATAATGAAGTGCAAAAGCTTGTACCGATAAAACAATAGATTTTACATTAAAGCAAAGTGAAATTAATCAAAATAAACATGACAAAGATGTGGTAGAATAGAAAACTGATGACGGAAGTTGTTCATAAGTCATATAACACAGGGAAATATAAGAGGACGAAGATACTCGTAAAAGTTCTGGGGAAGACGCAATAGAAAAAGGACTGACAAAGAACTAAGGGATAGAATACAAGCATTCTGAGTTACTCGACAATGTAAATAGCGTAGAAACATACAGGCAATAAGAAATTACGATACGAATCGATACGAACGACAATGAAACAAAAACTACTAGTAAGCGGAGCAAAGGGAAATAAATTGTGACAACAGAAGAAAATTAGATGAAGATAAACGTAAAAAACGCGAACGAAGTCAAACACAAATGGAATGATGAAAAATACTTCGATAACTCTGGAAAGTCACAGAGTTTGCACTATAACAATCATTCCTCGGCCAATTTTTAATCGTGAACTGAGTAATTCAAATGAATTAGGGTCAACTCATAATATGTTATTAATATAACGCTAAAAAGCTTTCAGGATATCTGAAATCCGAATAAAGGCATTTTTATCTCTCCCGACTCCTATAGAAACCAATTAATCCTATCACTGACACGTAAAACGTACTTTTACTTCCTAAAGGCCTTAATGTATACATATTCTCAAGAATCTCAACCTTGGTTTCTACCCCTCACTATAGAACAAAATGCGTGCAATAGCAAGGATGAAACAATACAGTTATCATATTATCAAATTATCATAATAGAGAATCATATTTACGACGCTCTGGAGATTTTTGTGACGTCGTTTGCGAGGAAACAAGTACCTTTTTTCCCACAACCAGCATCATGCTACAAGCTTCCACGCGTTTTTCCCATGGTGGTTTTTCTCACGTGGGTGCGTAAACAATGCGATGGCCTTGCGGGACTCTAGGATTGGTGGTGTCTGCGTGGGTTAAAAGGGGAGAATGGAGGGGGAGGAGAAGCAAGGCATGACGGCGGCAGGAGAGAGAGGCGAAGGTAGTGGAGTGAAACGCCTTGAAGAGAACACATGGCGGCATACGGGCCGAAATTGTAGCAACATACAGCATTTAAGACTGAGCAATTCGTAGTGCTTAAACTAAATGCAATTTTATTACAATATTTCCAGCTATAATGAAATTTTTTATGAACACGACGAACCGAGTAGTGATTATTTTAAGTCTAAGTAAGTTTTACCTCGTCCTCGAAATGAAGACATTTCACAGAAAATATTCCCATGTGAACATCAAAATGAATGCAGGCCAATGGGTTCAGCCATCCTAAATTATTTTAAACAATTCTCTATACAAAATGCACTTCGGTTTAAGTATAGCTACAATACAGTACACGATACAAATTACAGTCATACTATAAATCATGAAACGGCTGAATATTTCAATTTTCCGTTAAACAATTCAGGAGAATTTTATTTAAGATTGCCGCTCAAAGAATTTGATCTAAAATTTCACAACACAAAAATATCCGATCAAGAATGTAAGGTCCTAATAATAATGTTTCCAATATATCCTTGAAATGGCAATTAAACTCAAGGACGCTTTCAAAATATCCTTCTAAGTTTCGAATCCTGATTTTAAATCATGTTATCGAAACAGGTAACAGCTACGATGCTGTTAAATAAAAATCAATTATTTTATCGAATAGTAAGATGAATTTAGACCTATAATTACCTTACTGAAAAGCAAGAATTACATCGAGGCGAAATGATTTTTTTTAAACTTATAAATCACCAAAGACAACACGCAGAGTAAATACTGGTAGTACTTGAAATGCTTGGGAAAGTAAACATCATCTCATCAAATAAAGAATTTCAAAAAGTAAATATACACAAGAAAAGCAGCATAGAAACTCGCTAATCCCTCAAGACCTACAAATAGATTAAATTCCAATTCTTATGACAGCTATCACGTCTAAGATATAATAACCGAAAGTGTTGTCAATTTATGAAAATGATCGGAAATAGTGAAGAAACCTTCGATCCAGAGGGCAATCATAAAACAACATAACAGCTTTGATTTAAAATCACTTCCTCAACAATGATATTCCATAAACAGGTAACAATGGGTAGCAAGCAAGGAGACAACCCGTTTGTGTTGCGGGGCCTAAGGTTGAATAAAGCGTAGGAGTAAGGAATGGAATTGAATCGAGGGTGGGAGGTTGAGGGAAGGAGGCAGAGAGAGAGAGAGAATTCGAAGGAGAGTCGACGAGATGAAAAGGTGGTGACATATTGAGGTAGCGAGAGATGCGAAGGAGGCGGACAAAATGCGTGAAGGTCGAATGCTGCCAAGGAATGTGGGAGGTTGAGGTGATATGGCAGGACTGGGAGGAGAAGTGGAGGAATGGAAAAGACGGGACAGGCGTTTAAGTCTCCAATAAGACTGTCGGGGAGGATGGGAGGGAGATAGGTCGAGATGGAGAAAGGGGGAATCGGGGAGAAAGTAGGGAGGGGACTGATTTAGTAAAAGGGAGGAGTTGAGCAGCGCCAGGAAAGAGAAGAAAGACCAGGGGGGAGGGGATTGGAAGAGAAGTTTCGTTGTCTGCTTTTCAAAATCGCCTGTGGCACGGAGCGTAATGCTCCTAAAGGCGGCGATTTCGTTTCGTGCACTTGAAGAATTTGAGTCCGGAGTCCTAAAAAATGGTGCGCGAATATCTTAACTACCACTTCTCTTAATAAAAAGGGCCATTCAAAACTTTCTGAGGCACGATCCAAATCATGCAGGAAATAATTTCTCAAGACGATAGCGCCAAGGTTCTTTAAAAGAGACTATTATCTTCAGCAGGAAAACGTCGTATTATATATCCCTGATCAAAATTCATAAGAGTGGAAATACTAGTAGAAGACGAGTGAATCGATTTTTCATGTGTGAACCAACTAAATTCGTTATCCCAAAAAAGGAAACAATCTACGCAAAAAAACTTCAGTACTCTATATAGTTAATTTTGGTAAAGGAAGCCTATAAATAATTCAAAGAATCTTCAAAATTTGAGCATGACTACAAACATGGAATTATTTCAATCGGCATTCATGTTAATATTTCAAACTCACCAATCGTTCTGTAGATATTTAAATATGTATGAATAATTAAAAATTCCTCAATTAAAATGTATTCACTGCAATAAGCAAAACCAAAAAACACGGTTTAAGAGCTCTGTCGGTTGAAAACAGATAATACTGAAATAGAGTGTTAATTCTATTTTAAAATCAGACTCATAATTGATCAAACATAAAGAACAAAAAAGCCAAAATTATCAATTCAACAAACATACACACCAAAGCTTTATTAAAACATATTCAGAGGAAATTTTGTTGCATTCAACTAAATAGCATCCTGTTGCTCACAATATAACCGAAAAATATTCATTATTTTGATTTTCCTGCCAACGATTCGAGGATAAATCATATAATTTACCTGCATTAATAAACCGTAACTTTCAATAGATATTCAACAAGAATCAATGTGCCATCGCAATTGAACTTGATCCTCGGTGAGTAATAAAACAATGCGACAAAAAATTCAAGCATGTTCAACTCCACCATATCATTAATAAGTCAATATACGCTCAGAAATTTAGTGGAAACTTAACTGTCTCAACGTCGCATGGAAGACGCTCAGGATGATTATGAAGTTAAGCTCGAGAAGAAGCATAGCATTCTACATCTACGGCTGGCTTTTTGGCTTTCCAGAGGTGGTACGTTCCTTAAGGGCTTATGGACCTCCAAGTGCCAGGCTGTAACCTTTCCCAGAGGTCCAAAGAAAACCGGTTTTTTCCTACATCCCGATCGTCGATTGTTTGGTAGAGATGCTAAGAGATGGGCCACGTGGAAGAGGAAGGGAAGAGTTGGATCCGAATAGCAAGGAAATTTTTTAGGGAACCTAGACTTGAGAATATGGATACGGAAGGAATGGTGAGGATGGACTACAGGCTAAAGTAGTATTACTCGTCTCACATTTTATTTATCCAATGTCTATTGCCGTTTTTTATAATAGTTTCAGGTTTTCGTAAAAATTTCATAAAATTATCATTCAAGCAAGTTCTGTGAAAAATGATAACACTTGAATCTCAAATTCACCCATATCGAATTATTTAGAAAATGCGCCGGAACGCTATCAGTCGTAGATTATTTTTAAGAAATAACGATGAAAATAAACATTTTAGGAAAACACATTATCAATAACAGTAAGTGTTTTTATGTAACGAACAATATTTTTAGCGTCAAGTTTTAATAGATTCGTGCCAATAAGTACATCACCATATTTTACAACTATAAGCAGTGACAAAAACCAAAGCAAATAAAACCTTTAATTGATTAAAACTTTTAACTACTATTCCTTGACTGAAGCCACAATTAAGAAGGCTATTTCAAACTGCTTAAATTCAACCTAACAACAATAATTAACGTGTTCCGCCATTATTCGCTAGTACCATAAGGAATCAAATGTTATAATAGTGCATACTAGTCAAATTTTCAATAATCGTACCATTAGGTAGAAGGACTCACAGAAGTTTGGATGGGTATTGATTTTATTGTCCGACTGTGATGGCTTGCCCAATCTTCGCCTAACTGAATGAGCAACAGTCTTTATTGCTAAAATGTCCATAACATAGGACCTCCATTCATTCAAGTTTTATAAATACCCATAGACGCTTACAAGTGGGAGATGACTAGAATCGTACATATTGCACATTAGTTGGATAAAATCAAAATAATTCTAATTTTATAGATTTTATCTTTAATCATTTTGAAGTAAACTTAATGGTTTCCTTTAATCCTCACTACCATAAATATGTATCTCATTACAAAAATAAAATATTATTCCTCCTAAAAGAAGGGAGATTAAAACGTCCCATCCCTGTTTTCTTGCTGTGATTAAATCATAACCTCGATTAACCTCTAGTTATGTAGAATGACTGTGAAAAATAATCTGCTAATTATCACAATACATAAATGAATAAAAGAAGCAATTCATTCGTGATTAGGCTATATCTTCCGTTGAAGTTCTTGCAGAAAGAGAAATGAATATAGACATGTACCTGCTTTTATATATATATATATATATATATATATATATATATATATATATATATATATGTATGTACTACTCAAACGCACATTCACTGATTTTCAGATATCTATTTGTAAAATTACACCCGCAAATGAAAAAATAGCGCTTTTCTATAGTTTGCTCAATAAATCAAGCTCATTTATCGGGAAATAACATTCACGTGTCATTTCTCAAGGAAAACTAGTACTGGAAGCATTATTCTGGCCTTCCAATCACATCTTATCTCTCACTATAAATCTTTGGAGCAATACTTAGCAGTAGCATGAGCAGAAACGATCGTTTCTCATTTGTTTCTCGTTTTATAGCTTAAAATGCGGCCAAGATAGCAAAACAGAGGGAATTGAACGTTGTATTGCCTAAAGGCATTTTGTTATAGATTGACAAAGAGAGACCAGAATAAAAACTCAGCATAAATATACGCCCACGGAGACTCGAAAACAGATTTTTAAAATGCTGGTTGTCAAGCGATCAATCAATCGATTTTGACAATTTAGCGAGCGTAGAAACAAATCAAGTGAATCATAGAATCGTTCCTCCGCATTTATGTCACTTATTAATCAGCAGTAAATTATTGCAAAACATTTTAATACACATTACTAAGCCACACTACCTGGTTAACATAAAACCAAAGACCAAAAATGAGAAAATTAGTGAACTGAGTCCTAAGATTTCAATGAGCAGTTTCACATAAAAATAAGTGTTTATTTAAACCAAGGACAAGGTGTAAATTCCATGATCTTGATTTCGTGAACTGCTTTTCAGCATTTCGTGTAAAGTTTTTCCGACGAGGGAAAAAAGAATATATTTCCCAACTAATGGCCATGACGCATCTTGTTTGCATTCCTATAAAAAATATTACTCCCGAGATCTTCATCATTTTATGAACCTCCCGAATAGCCCTTGAAACGCGATGAAGAAGGACGTTCACCTTCCCATACCTCAAGTTTCCAATCATTCGTCACGCATTTGTTAGTTTATTTTACATTTCATATCAGACGAGAGAGATCCTCTTGGTTACGGTGCGACGAGTTTGTATCCCATATCGGTGGAATCACTGCCGTCATTCAATTCACCCAGCGCCGGAATACAACCCGAAAGGTGCGGAAAGGGGACGTTGACCTCCGTCTCACCTCCGAGTGACCAATCAACCAATTATGAGCGCACCAGTCATTACGCCCCTCTTCTCGTAGGCAATCCCCTCCCCGCCCATCCACCTTGGCCTCGGGGTCGTGGGTTCGATGCCTCTTAAGGGCAGCCGGGGGTCACCGCTCGGCCCTTACCGGATGAGAGGACGAAGAGGGTAGTAGAGGGAGGGGTGGTTTGTAGAGAGGGAGGAAGGAGAAGTGTATGCGTGCGTGTGTTTCTGTGTGTGTGCCTTCCGCGTTCGGAAAAAGAGAGAGACTAGGAAGTGATCGCCTTCCCGGAAATCTGTCTGGAGACGCTTAACGACAACCCAGCACCGCCTACGGAGAATCAACCCGAACGAGAAGACGAACAGAACGGCTGTTTAAAAAAAATTCAAAAGCGGGACGCAGTCAAGGAATACGAATAAAACAAATATTTAGCAATAATGTTAAGGCACTCGGAGTTTCCGGGATGTTATCTCCCTTGTATCTTGCATTCTCTTTATTTGAAAAAAGTTCCACAAAATAAAATATACTATAAGCTGAAAGTTCGAAATTAGAAAATAATATCAAGTAATGCGCTCGTTAGCTGGGGATAACCGAGAAATTCCCCGACTATGGAAGGCTATCTACAACGGGGAATGGGACAGAAAATATTTAAAGTATTCTAGCCATACGATGTGTATTTTTGTCCATTAATTCTAACCTTCGAGTTCATAAAACAATATGTATTTATATTTGTAATTAATCATTGAATAAGAGAAGAAAAAGCAATGTGGCAATTGCTATTACTTATTTAAAATAACAAGAACAAGGAGATGGAAAGACATTTTTCTTGAAAAAGGGGGAACTTACAATGTAAAGTTTCGATATCTAATTCAAACGTTCAGTGAAACGCATAATAATTTGACGGTACTCCTACGCGTTACTTTAGTATTGATCTCCACGATTTCTATAATAAAATATGCATAATATACATAAGGTGTACAATAAAAAAATTTTCTTTGATCCGCAACCTCAAATTCGCTCTTTGTAGAATGGAAATATTTATCCCCGCACCATCCGTAACTGTAAATCGAAATTTCGAAAACCTATTATACGTAAATTCACTTGATTGATTGAAAAAAATAAATATGCTATCAGGGATTCAAATCTCCCTCACGCATAAGTCTTCGAAATGTGCCCTATCGTTCTGCGTGTTGACCACATCGTAATCAATATAAATTGGCTGGTACATTTTCATTTACGAGACCGCAAGACCGTTGTACTACGAACGCCACAAGAAAATTTGCACGAATTTATACCCTTAGTTAATAAGACTATAAAATTCAAAGAACAATAAATAAATAACTAACGATGAAAACCAATTATTAAACCCGACGAAGTTGCAATACAAGCATACAAGAGGTGACGTAACCGGCAGTTCTCATAGCGGGAGCTGGCTTAAAGTGTTTTCGCCACCATGAAGAACCGGGAAGCCGCAGACCCACCTCCGTCCGGTCACCGCATCGCTTCAAAAAAGGAAGGAATCTCGCATTACGTCACACGCACACACTTCCAATTTCCTTTAACAGCCCATCCCCTCTGGTAAAAATTCTCGCCGGTATTAAAAATAAAAAACCCTCTCCTAACTTGAAAGCAACCCGTTCCTCTTCCATGCCTTTACACCGAGAGAGAAAAGGGGAGGGTCAATTGCCGCAACAACTAGAGGGCGCTGACTGGGCTTTGAAAAACATTCGGTCGACGCCCTCCACAACTGAGAGATCTCCGCGGTAGATAGCGGGGTACGGCCAGTTAGTTCATTGAGGTTCCAGCTCAGCGTGCACGCATGCACAAGGATATACGAGAGAGGGAGTGAGGGCAGTGAGTGGGGAGGAAGAGGGCAGAGAGAAGATACCTGAGGGAAAGAGGAGGAAGAGAGAGAGGACGAGGAAAGAGCGGTGGAAGAGTGAAAAAGACCGGCGTTAAAAAAGGGAAAAGAAATATTTAAGAATAAATAAGAGAATTGGGGAGAGATCGGTTAGATACATCCAGAAATCAGACAAGAATACGTAAAGAAGAGAGAAAGAAGTAAAAAGTGACGTAGACATATGCAGAAGAGGAAGAAATAGATCAGCGGGAAATGGAAGCTGGAAAGAACCGGCAAATAAGATAAATGAGAAATCTAACTCCTTAACCGTAAAGTTAAAAAATTAGAGACACAGGAAAAAAGGGGAGGAAAAAAGGTGAAAAGTCAAAGAAAATGAAAAAAAACCGGTTTAGGAGGTGTTACTCCACGCCAGGGCAAAGAAAAAGGAATGCACTCGTCTGTACAGTTAACACCCGATTTACCGGATACTTATGGACCGAACATATTTCGGTTGATTGACATCCTTATTTACACGTAACGTAGTATTTATATACAAATGAAAAAATAGGTGAATATAAGAAAGAAAACGCTTAAAGAATGGTCTAATTTAATGTTTTTGTGTGAAGTAAGTTTACCAGCCAAATAATACAGCGTTACTTTAAATGTCTTTATTAGATACTAGTAGGTGCTTGCATTCTGCAAGCATATCATCTCACCTTGAAAAAACATTAATTTATCAGAGATATATTTCATCATTGGAAATATTTTTTTAATTCAAAAGATTTCTCCTCTGCGCCGATTTTCGTTTTTTCCTTATGGAGCAATTATGGAGTAAAACAATCACTAAAATTTGCAATTTTAAGAATAATATACTTTTTCCACATTGGCTTAATAATGCAACACGTTTCTACCAAATTTTAAAGTTGTGGCACATTTAGAACTGAAATAACATTGATCTAATTGTTTAAATTCAAATAATTTTTAACGGCCGCAATAACAATTTCATGGATACAATGAAATGTTTATTCGATTGTATAGACTAATCTCTAAATAACCTTAAAATTTCAGCTCCCTATCTCGCCCCGTAGTATCTATACATTTACCCATTTGTTTAAACTTTAAGAATTTTTAACTGCCAAACAAATTAAAATATCAAAATTTATATCCCTATTTCGTTTTTTTTACAAATTCTACCTATTAAAAAAAATTTCAGCTCCGTAGCACATCCGGAAATACATAAACCTTGAAAACTTGTTAAAACAATTGAGAATTTTTAGCGGCTGCATTGTTGCACTTTTTCAAGATTTTCGTTTTTACATTAGTATCCTCCTATATATATGTTATGTTATATGTTACTCCTCCTCTGTAAGGAACGTCGCCCATTTTTGTTCTTTCCTTATGGAGCAATATTTGATTAGAACAATACCTAAAATTTGCAATTTTAAGAATATTATAATATAATGCCTCACTTTTCTGATATATTTTAACGTTTTAGATAATCTAGAAGTGAAATAATATTTATCTAATTGTTTAAAGTTTAAAATTTATAACGGCCGCAATAACAAAACCAAGGAAATATTCAAATGTTTATTTGTGCAATTTCACTGACCTCTAAATAACTTTAAAATTTCAGCTTCGTAGCTTGCCCCGTTATACCTAAACATCTACCTAATAGTTTAAACTTTAAGAGTTTTTAAGAGCCAAACAAATTAAAATATCAAAATTTCTATAATCTCTATTTCGTTTTTTTATAAATTCTACTTTTAAAAAAATTCAGCTTCGTAGCATATGCGGAAATACATAAACCTTAAAAATTTGTTTTAATATTTGCTAATTTTTAGCAGTCGCATTGTTGAACTTTTTCAATATTTTCGTTTTTTCTAGTTGGTTTTGCACCTAATCCTACCGTCGTAAAAAAATTCGAATTTGCAGCTCTTCTGGAAGTGCCTAAACATTAGTATCCTCCTATATATACCGTATATCATGTATACATTTGTTCCTCCTCTGTAAGAAGTCTATATATAATAGATAGGAGAAATAAATATCATACATATATACCTTCGTAATGCAGTATAAACATTTTTAAAGTTATAAGTATGTTTTAAAAATCCTGGCTAAACAAAAGTCTATTCAATCGATACCCGGTTAATCGGGAGTTTACTGTATCTGGTAAAGGGGAAAGAAAAGCATTTAAGCATAAGGATGAGACAGAGATGGCTAAGGAAGAGTTAAAGCAGAAAGAGAGATGAAGGCTGAAGAGAGATATAGAAACGAAGAAGAGATAGAAGAATGTAAAAGGGAGATATACAGAGAGAGAGAGAGGAACAGAGGAAGTATAAAAACATGGAACAGAGAAGGAAAAACGACTCCGGCATGATAATCAAGCTGATTTATAAACCTTCCCCCTCCCTCGTGACTCTTCCGGATGTTTTGATGCAAATGCGCAGCAACCAGCCTGTTTCGAAGAATTTCAAGGATGAGGGGAGTCCGATAGATATACGTTTCAATTATGTACTGAGCAAACTTATGCCCGCTGCCTCTCTATCTACCCAGGCCGGTTGTGAAACCGAGGTTTTGATATGCTGAGGTGACACAAAGCATCGAAGACAACTCGACGAGATAAACGCACGGGAGCGTTACGTATTTCGAGTGGAAAACGAGACTGGATGGAAGGCATTCCTGAAGAAACATGGTAGGCACGACGTCATCCTCTGGTATGAATTGATGTACAGAAAAAGTACCAGGGCGGTCACCAATTGGAGCATGAGAATACTGCTTAGTAACAAATGGGCCTGGGAATCGGAGGAAACAGTATAAATTGTACCGGCAACCGCGGAAAAAAATTATTACATTGAATGGAAAATTCCTTTGTTTGTGCCCCCTTTATCCGTTCCAAATCAATTAGAATGGAATAATCGTGGAAATTATTAAAAAATATCGCATACTATATGCGATAAAACTGTACTCGCGTCGCAAAAATTCTCCATTGTTAAAACAATATCCTGTCAATTATATGAACTATTGCCACCAGTGGCGTACCGGAACATCAGCCCTCCCCCCTGCCCCAGCAAATAATAAGGGGCCCCCCGATAGATATCTTAAATATTTTCCAAGCTGTATTACTTTTCATTGCCTGTATATTAACTAAGAATTCCCCCTCCCTCACACAAACGCTACTGATATTTTAAAAAGTATGAAATCATAAAAAATTACTGTAATAAGTCTGTTACTTTTATATTAACTTTAATCCGTTTACATAAATGGGTTCAAAGTATTACGTATATCATGCATAACAATCCTTATAATGCCATAGAGGCACAAGAAAAATTTTTCGCTGTCCGGCTCTTTTTTAAGCGGGCAGCATTATCAAATGGTTCTGTTCATAATAATAAAACAGGTGTTCAGTTTCGTATAGTTCAAGTAAATTTTCTTTTATCTACCTCTTAATATTTCTTATTCTTTGTCTCCTTTGGCCGTGAAGCATTTTAGCCGTAGTTCGCTTTGTGTCCCCTTTCGGTCCCGCCTCCTGCCCCCCCTCCCCCCGCCATGCGGAGGCTGCGGGGTATCCACTAGGCCACGGATTATCACGCCATATGCCCTTTATAATTATGGTTTTAGCAAACATTTTTCCAGGGAAAGAACAAAAACACTAAACTGCCACACTTTGAAGATACACGAAATAAAAATGATTCTTGATAAACCGGACTGATTAATTATCCGACTTCTACAATTCAATCGCCAACTTGATGCAACAGAGATAAGGAAATTTTTACAAATTATAATAATGAAAACAGCGTCCAAAAATAAATAAAATTAAAGCAACTTTCATGAGGCACGACAAAATACATCACCGAGTTCATCGTCATTTTCAATATCATATCATATCTCCGATATGACAAAACATTAATGACAGTAATCCTTCGCTATTAAAAATGAATGTTATGAACTCAGAGAATGATTGATTACTCAGTGTCAAAATTTTTATGAAAGATCGAGACTATAGTCGAAAAAATAAATTCTGGTGATTTTAATAACAAGATAAAAAATTTCATTAATTGATATATTAAACAAAAAGAGAGAGAAAGAGAGTTTGTTTACGAAAATTAAAAAAAGGTAAGTCAATACTGAGGCAAAATAAGGCAGTCTGCCAAGGTTATAAAACGCAAAATTGTCAAATTTAGCGCATATATCCAGCAAATCGCACAAACATGCAAACAGATGCGATTATAGATAATCAAATCATCTTTCATTGATTTAAAAAATGTAAGCACTCTTTCTAATAAATTTACGCTACCCTTACAAAGCTGTTGAATTTTTTTTCCGAGAAACACAGATCCCACCAACAGACTCACGAAATTCGCCAAAAAAGCTAAATATTTTTTCGAAGGGCAATCACTCACTCTCAGCGATGGTAATAGGGTAGTGATCCGGACAAACACAAGATATACCCTGATTAAAGTGACGCCTTGATGCAGAGTGGCAATTAATTACACTCGCCCAGTCCGATAGAAGACGCCAGCACGTGCTGTGGTTTTCATTACTCAACGTGGCAGGAGACCAAACCGGCGTTGCCACATCGACTTCGCGGAAATGATATCGCGTGTACCAAAACAGAACTTTGGCGAAAAAGCTCTGGGAGCAGTGTAAATACGAACACTAACAGGAACATTCGATAGAGCTATGCCCGAAAATTGAATGATAAACATATAGCGATGAAAGTCAAAGCAAAATATTATATGCGGAGATAAGTAAAAAATTCTCATGAAATGTTAAGGAAGATATAAGTAAAAATATCTCGCATTTCACAAAAATATACCAATTAGATGTTATGCTGCGTATACTACTCACTAGTTATAATGCGAATGATTTCAAAAAATAATGCTAGAGGTGACTAAAAACTTGAACGAGTATTTTGATTGTGGTTCCATTTTAGGGGAAAACTGTCGAAAACGAGGTTTTTCGAAATCCTTCATCGACTTCCACTTGCAGTGACGGATGTGTTTCGACCGCAATATTTCGAAAGAAAATTGTTCTAAAATAACTAAAACATCATCTGCAAAGCCAAAAATACGCTACTTTTGCCTAAAGCGGGCATTTATCTCTGTGACCTAAGGATTTCCTGTTGAAATGACTCGAATGACTAGTCATTTGGTGTTATTACATGACATTTAAAGCACCGGATTAATTTTATTTTGACTGAACTGTCTCAACCTTATTTTTAAACAACCAAAAGCATAAGCCAGCGACACCTACCGCGACGAATCAGTCATAGGAAACAACAAATTTAATCGATACGCTTTAAAAGAAATGCGACAAAACGGACTTACGCCCGAAGGCAATGCCGATCTTCTCACTCCACGGAAGAACAGAATCCCTTTACTTAGCTTTCATGACGGACGATTAACAATCGATCATTTTCAGCACTTTCTTCCTTCCAATCTAACCATTACAAATGGACGCGATATAAGCGAGTACTAACGAGAGGCACGCAAGAAAACCTCAAACTGCACTTCATGGAACTAAAGATTACAAAAAAGAGACCAATAAATAACAACATACGTGCGACTCTTGCAACATCGGACGTACGACGCGCTTGCATGCTTCTTTAGCAGAATACCAACCACGGGGACGTAAGGGAAAGAGACCGCGGAGCATAATGCAACTCCATCGTGGCGATGCCGTTAGAATGCTCAGGTTTTCATGCACAGGAGGATGAATAACGTGAAATAGCCGGCCGAGAGGAAAAAAAGCGATGGAAAATCTTTTGTACAAACTGCGACCTCCGTAAACGGCTAGGCAGGTGACAAATTAGTTCAACAGCTCCTGTTATTTAGCGATGAAACTCGGCAGGAGTTCATATTACAGTGTATGTACACGTAAGTTAACTGAACATGCTATTAAATTCACTGAGTAAAGGATTGAGATTACCGTCGTTTGGAAAATAATAATGCTTCCTAGCGGAGTTTTTTAAATAAATTATCATTCAAGCGCCATGATGCATAATCCAAGCGCTACTTCGCAAGCAATGGGGTGAGCTATAAAAAAACCTACGAGATTTTTTTTAAAGTAAGGGTAGCTCAAGCGTAACAAACGAATTAGTCGGTTATCATAAAAATCAGAATTCTATGCATTTCTGAAAGGAAATACAAAACTTGCCTTTTCATTAAATTTAATTAGTATTTAAGTCTTAAAACTGACTTCGCCGAAAGAATACAGCGATTAAAAATGGGTTTGTTTTATGTTTAAAATGAGCTAATTAGTAGTCCATAATCATTTGTGGGTATGCTATTTTATTCGCTCGAGTTATTCACGTTTTTACCATCTCCTGTGAGGATTATGACAGAATCGATAAAATAATAACAAGCCTCCAATGCAAAATGGTATGAGTACATTAATCTAGTGTAATAAAGTCACAGATGTTGCACATATTAAAATTTAACAGAAATACATTCAAATTGGAAACAATAAGCAACACGACACTACAATAAAATGAAAAGCGCAACTTCACCTCTTCCTTTTCTTCGGCCACACAAAGTTGTATTCTTGAAATGTTAAAAATCAGAATTAGATCCGAGTTCAAAATAAATTTCCGAATTATCGCAAGCAAAGAAATTTCTCCGCCAAGTTTTTGTGGACTGCAAATATTAACTCATTTAATGTATTTTTCAGTCAGCTCGCAATTGGTATTTTGAACAACCCGTGTGACACGGATCAGTTCGACAGAAAAACACCAGAATAAGTAATAACGTAACAAAGAAGTTGCGCATTTCAAATTAAAAAATGACTCAACCATAACATTAATATTCGTCAATTTCATTTATCCAAAAACAAATTTTTAAAAATTTAAGTTTAACGCCGCTAGCTAGCCAACTGTCTTCAAAAAAATATAGAATAATTCTCAACCAACGGAGTATTCAACGGAGTGGAACGGGATCAGCGGAAGGGTTGGAAAGAGAAAGAGATGTGGTACTGCTGTAAAGAGTAGTGGATTTGTGGGAAAGATTACGGAAAGAGATAGAGGAAGGGAAAAAAATTAATTCGATACCACAAGGAAGATACGCCAAAGCCTTTTATTTCACGCAAGAGCGCACCAACTAAAGGCGATCTTTCTTCCCCCTCCTCTCTCTCACCCACACATGCTCGAATACACATCTCCCGGCCTTCATCATTTGCGTCCACTCACTCTCCAATCTCCTCTCTTCTCTTACCTGTTACTAAACGACAACCGTAATGCGTTGATGAGGTCGTGGGTTGCCAATTCACCGAGGGCAATGATTCAACGTAAAAGATAAAGCCCAATTTTGGTTTGTTATAGTCTCCGACAATGAGACTAATGCAGCCCTATTTCCCTTCAGTTCCCGATAACAATATTATTAGTGCGTATTCTGCACAGTTCAATAGATACACTATACCTCAATGCCGTCATAGAACTATACTCAAGCAAACTCAATGAAAATCACTTCCAAAGAAAAAAATTTTACTTATAGCTAAAGCAAGTGATTTCCACACTCATTAAAGAATTTTAATTTTAATTATAACTGAGAAGAAAATAATATTTTTGTAAAAATAAGTATGACAGAGTTACTTGATGGAGGGGTGGCTAACGAGTATTTCTCTGTACATATACTAAAGACGCGGGATGCTGTGGGCATAGAAATCTGATCGTTTTTGTTATTGCGTAAATATTCCTAGTAAAACGTCAAGGAAGTTCTACTTAAGAGCTAATGAAAATAAATAAAAACCCACATTAAAACATTCAGTGGATGAATTAACCAAATTATAATAAACATCTAAATAAAAGGTACTTACTAAGCTTGCAAATATACCCCTGCAAAGCATATACTTAAACACGCTCAAAAATATATCATTAAATTTTATCTCTAATTAATTATTGTTTCCATGGGATATATTCCATTTGTGAAATTGAGTGTGATGGCATCAAAACTGTGCCAGCCGATTGTAAAGAACAACAAATGCCAAACACGAAGAGTTCGCGGCCACCAGCTAATTAAGTTAAAGTTTGTCGGATGAAATCATTCGTCCGAAGATGGCCGGCTAAAACCGGACGAAACGTCACGCTATGCTGAGAATAAAACGTGATTTCACCAACTAAACCGAAGTTCGACATGGAAAAATACACCATTAGCCGAGAGGCTGTTAGATTCAATCGTCTGAAACAAACATAGAGGTTAACAATTATTTTTAATGAAGTTTTTTGGTGAATGGCAAGTTTCTTAACAGAGGTATTCACGCCACACAAATATAACAAAACGTCTACTTTTCACTCTCATTTGCACGCGGATATGATTTCATTTTCTTATTCATCAAGAGCTTAACGAGTTTTTCCGCTTAAGGTTTCTCCTCTCGTTGAAAGTGTGCTTCGACTATTTAATATCCTGGAAGGAAACGTGACGTTATCAACCTCACAAACATTGTGATCGTCTAACATGGCCGAAGTGCCCAACGAGAACAACACAAGTAAATGATTGTATGAATAAATGTGCATTGAGGAACTCTTATTAACAACATAATGTTATAAATTTTAATACCTACTTCAAATACTTGCAACCTTATCGATTTCATTTTTTATTATTCAAGTTTGAAAATGGCAAAGCGCAAATTTCATAAATAACTATAACTTTGGTATTAGACATATCCTTGATACAGAAACGCAGCTATATATTTTTTGCTGTGTTTATAAATATTGGAGATTGAAAAAATCAATCTAAACGTTAACAGGCATAGCATTTATAGAAAGCGCCGAATTCCATCACATCTTAATTTCAAAGACCATTTTACAAGTAATAAAGACGTGCTACAGAAAATAAACATCGAAAAATAGTGCGATTTAATTAATAACAGAATGTAAAACATCCCTAAATTTGATCGTTACTGAGAAAACTACATAGTATTTGAAAAACTTAACATCGTGATTTGCTAGATTGTTTTATTTAGATATAATGCCCAAAACACGGCTAATGCTACCATTCTGGCGTTCACTCCAAAAATTTTGAAAAAATTTTCACCACCAAAGATCCTAACGCATACCAGTAAGGCGTCTTTAATACAAATCAGTCGCCTGTTTATTTACGGCGAAATTATCAAAAGCCAAATTAAGAAGTAGCAGCATGTACAAGGTATTCAAATAGTCTCTATGTATTAGAAGAAGGATAATAACATTTTCAAGAAGTCGGAAAATGAATTTCATGTCGATCTATCGAAACAATCCATGCATTGCTAACCGCATCTCTATCACAGAAATAGAAGCCGAAAAATACGTGGGAAATACATCAATAATTGCATCTTTAAAAATAAGGTGGAACACGATTATAACGGTTATAACGAGCGTTTTAGAGTGGAAGATCTGAAAGGGTAAAAAAATTACAGTTTCACGGTCACAACGAATAAATAAATCATTAAATTCCCTATTGGCGCTTCTCTGTTTAGCCAAGCTCGGCCGTAATTTCAAATCTTTCGCCTCTTCTGTTAAAAAGGGTCGAGCTACGAATCGGCGAAGAGGGTCAGAACCCACAAGCAGAAAGAAAAGACATTCCTAGCGAGGTTACGTCCCTCACGAATAAGACCTCCATCGAAAAACTCTCGTTGCAGCAACTGTGGCGATGGGCTGGGAACGTGCCGCGCAAATTCGAGAAGAGAGAGAATGAGTGAGTGCGGCTGAAGCAAAACCGACAAATCTTGGGATCACCATCTCTCCAACCGGCAGAGTCACGCGAGTGAGGAAGGGAGCGAAAGAGAATCACACGCGCCTCCTGCCATTTTGCGGGCCACCGTCCCCACCCTCCGTCACCCTCTCGCCTGACACCCTTCGTGATGGAAATTCAATAGATAGGATGCAGTCGGCGAATGAACTCACGGAACACGAGGCGAGTCCCTTGTCACGATCACCGCGGCTTACACGCACGCAGAAAAAAAAGCGGGAGGAGACAAGATAAAAGGTGCCTTACTGCTGTATCGAGAGAGCGAGAGCAAGGTTAAGAGCGTTTGAAAGAGTGAGATAGAGTACAATGTCTTCCAGCATGCTGCACTCTAGTCGCAGGAGATGTAATTAATATTATGCTAGTAATATTGTGCTAGTGCTCGGATTGATACAGACTATTTAAAAAATACCTCAGGGAAGTGTATTGGGCCCTCTACTTTTCTTAATCTATGTAAATGATATCTACTCGGTAGTTCGTAGTAAAATTAAACTTTTTGCCGATGATACCGTTTTATATAAAGGAATAAATAACCAAGAGCATAGAAGTAGGTTTCGAGTATAAAATAGATGGAATAAATATTCAAGCCGCTGAGTATGTAAAATATTTAGGAGTAGTCATTTTCCGAGATCTTTCGTGGGACATGCACATTCCTCGAGTTATAGGAGCGGCCAACAAGAAACTGGCTTTCATAGGGTAGTATTGTAGGGAACACCACAGAAAAAGTACGTGAAACATGTTACTTATTACTGGATAGACCACAAGTGGAATACGCCTCGTGCATATGGGATTCGTATGGGTAGGAGCATATAATTCAATTAGAAAGAGAACAGCGCAGAGCAGCCAGATTCGTAAAACAAAAGTACGAACATAAGGAAAGCGTCACTTCATTTATTGAGTGATTTGAACTGGGTATCACTGGAGGATCGTAGATTGAACTCAAGGTCGCGGCTTCTGGAGAAATATAGATCGGAATGTCTAAAAGACGCGGTTGTAGAAATAATTGAAGTACTAACGTATAGGTAGGAACGACCGTGGCGATAAGATACGTGAGATCGATTGTAGGACGGAGCGTTATCTAGGCTCGTTCTTTCCGTGGACAATACGAGATCACAATAGAAATTTTCAACTCGCGATAGACAGTATTTAGGTAAGTTTCGGTAGATTGCAGCCCCTGCCACCCACCAATTAGGTGAATTGCAGGGTAACATGTAGATGTAGATATATTTCTTCGATGTATATTTCAGATTATAGTATGTATAAAAATTACCGATACGCAATGTACACTCCGTGTCACGCCGATATTCTGATGATAATTTCCACGCTGCGCTTCCTATACTTAATCATAGGGGGTGAAAAATCAGCTGGAATCGCCGAGATTTATCCACCGACTCCGAAATAACCAACTCTGAAACGAACAAGTAATGATTTATTACTTCATAAAATGTACGCTTAAAACCCACTTCCTCTGAACACTACAAAATCCTCTCGTTTGTCCCTAATCTGGGAGGAATATAAAAGTCACCAAGTCCCCAAAAATCCAAACCCTGAAAAAAAAACTCGACCTTTGCTGTACGATAGAACATAAAGAAAAGGGTGCCAAAATCCACCACCACCAACCCTATACCTGCCTTCGCCAGACATCAACCCCCCCACTACAGAAATAGAGGCTCGTTCCACCATCAACATCACCACCAACCCCCAAAAAGAATTCTGAAGGGAAAGAGAAGACCACTAAGCTTCGAAGGACCATCCCAAGGTCAGAGCTCCAGACGTAAACCTCTTCCCTACCCACCCCCGAAAAATCACCCTACCTCCCTCGCTCTCCACCACCACATCCCCAACAACATCCCTCCTATACACCAATCTTGAGAAAAAAATACCTCACTCCCAACCCTTCTGTCTGGGTCGTCTAGACTCCTCATGACCCGGTTGACCCTCCTCCTCTTTATCCCGAAAAGCTTTTGCCTGCTAGGAACCCCAAAAAATCCAGGCTACCCTCGGCAACAAACCGAACCAACCCCATTTTATAGGACGGAACGAACCCCCAGACTTGTAGAACGCGCCTCCGAAAGGGGTTAGATGGGTGGAGGGGGCTGAGGAAGGAGGGAAGAATGGTGAAGGGAGGAAGGAGGGAAGAATGGTGAAGGGAGGAAGGGTGGAGGAAGGAATGGAGGAGGGAGGAAGGGTGGAGGGAGGGAGGCTAAAAAAACGCAGACGTCCCGGTGTGGATGCAGGACTGGATTCGACGAAAGGGAAAATGAACGTAAACACTTGCACTCTCAGAATACCCCGCCGAAGGTGAATTTTTATTGTGGGCCTGGTTTTTAAAATCGATTATGAAAACATGAGATTGAGGGAGGAAAAAACTGGGTCCAATTCAAGCGATACTTTACACAACATGGCATCTTAAAAATACTGCTATGGTTTGCTCTTAGGTTATACGTGTTAGAAAAATTCATAAGTATATTAATTCAAAAATGAATTAGTTCTGATAATAGCTTGTCTCTAATAGACAATCAATATGATTCCTGTAGCAAAAAAGATTGAATAAACCAGATGCTCAATTAGCTACAAATCAGCCGTTCTCAATGGTAATTTACTATAAGAATCAACTATCGGTGATTTACCATTGAGGACGAATCATATGTAGCTGAAATGTGAATCTGATTTACTCGACCGTTTACAGCTTAAGGGTTTGACCTTGATGATTTATCAGCTAAATCAATTATGAGGAATAATAATAAAATCCGACACGTTACTTATTCAGTATGCATACTTTCTACTGTTAACTAAACAAACATGCATTATCCAACTTACTCAAAAATAATAAAAGGCTTGTGAATTTTTACTTACGCGAAGCTAATTGTCTGGTAAACAAATTTATTCGCCCGCGCTGTTAGCTAAGGTTCATTTTTGGGGAAAGATCAAATAATATTCATAAAATCAGCGAAATATAATTTGGAACACACTCTTATGCAATTAATATTTTTGTGAGGAAGTTTGTTGAGTCCTTTTTTCTCGAAGATTACCTGGCAAGTGAAATGAAATAATTCATCCAAAATTTATAACAAATACATATTAATATGCTTCCTTGTATAGCGAGGGCACCATTCGTCGAAATTAGTCAGGTACTGAACTAGGTATACTAATGATCTCGATATAATTAAACGAATAAATTAACGAAAGTATAACAAATTGACAAAATACGATAGCAAGAATTAAAAATTGGTAAATTCCAAAGGACCACACATTTGGTCGCATTCAGCTATCTAAATTTTGACGCAACCTTCGATAATTTAAGATTATCGTTTCAAATGACGGGGCATATTGCCGCGTGGGCCGTCAACACGAATGTTCAAGGCTAAAAACTCGACTGGCCACTCTTATGCTGCTATTATTGAAATCAAAAAATCCCGCTGAAATGTATAATTCAATGAATGTTTGGATATAATATAGGTCATTTCAGGGAATGTTTTTTATCTGGCAGCACACGAGCGTGTGTTTCAAAGCTCTTAGCGAGTGGTGATTCAGGTTTCGTGCGTTCCGTGCGACGAATCGGAGCGGCACGCTCGCTTTGTTTCGGATGAAGTGCGTGTTAGGGTAACGTGCATGACCCTTTTTCACGAGGAAAAAATACCCAAAAAATATAATGGGACTGTGTGTATAAAGCCTTTTTCTCGTTCCATCTAAATAAGACCTCTCGTAAAAGTTTACCTTCGCAAGAAATGAAGAATTTCCGCCTCTTATGTTAAAAAATGCAATCCAAACGAAGTCAAATTTGTGATGTTATTTTCATCACATTCACCCAAGGATAATGTCATTATAATCAAGAAAAGGTAACTTTATTGGAAATAAGATCATGTTTTTCATAAAACGTTAAGGCTATCGAGCGTTAACTTCTTTGATTGAAAGTTGATTACTCTCACCGACAATAACTGATAAGTATATTTGGGATTCAATATACTAATAATTACGCGGTATACATAATGAAAATGCTATATGATTCCATTTGTTTTACGATTGTTGCTACACTTTTAAACGAGCAAATAGAAAATGCTCTGAAATCTAATGCAATTCTTATTGGACTAATTATTTTACAATATAAGAATTCTCAGATGATAGGATTAAAATATAAGTTTCGATTTCAATGCGGAAAGGGTTAAAAATAAAAAAAACCTTTTAAAAAGCGCTCTTTTCTTAGTTGGGTCAAAACAAGAAAATGCTGACAAAACATATTACCATCAAAATCTGTCATTGCCGTAATTTTAGGTGAAATTGTAATTTGTCTATGAAAATATTTAACTCTGTAAATTCCGAGAGAAAAAACTTTCAGATAGGTGATAGGTCGGATGTGAAGTTTTGATGCAGCTGACTGAATAACGGTTACTCGTCAACAAAACCATTTCAATAGTAAACTCAAGCGAATGGAGCCACACGTCTCTGACCATCAAGCTGGATCATTACGAAGTACCTTTTGATGGAATTAACACCTCTTCGTCACATCGATTAATGGAAATTATTGTCCGTTAATTACACGAAACCAGGAAAAAAATTTGCTCGCGGAGAAAACGCTCTGAACCGCAAAATAATCACGGCGTAATAGAATCCGAGAACGAAAAAGGAAATCTCAAGAAACGGAATAAAAACAAGACCGGCGAAAGCCATGCAACGGAAAATTAATTCGACGAAAAAAAGAAAGAAATCTTTTAGGTGTAGTTGAGGCACAGAGAGAATGGGAAACGCTAGAATTACGAAGGGTTGAAATAGTACTAAGATGGAAGAATTCGAAAGAGACTGGGAAAGGGTAGAAGATATGAGTGAGAACTGAAAGAGATGGAGAAAAGAGGAGGAAAGTTGAGAGAGAGAGAAAGAGAGAGAGGGGAACGTTCCTCAACAGACTTCCTGGAGGTGAACTGGATGCCAGTGGAAAGACGCGGCTTGGCCACTATCCCCCAGAGGGGCAGGTGTCCGGAATGTACCTCTCTTCTTCTCCCATCTCCACATACCTCCTCCAACCCCTTCCATCCCATCTCTCATCCCACCCCCTTACCAAACAACCTACCACATCTCATCCCTCCCCACCTCCTCTCGCCATCGATGGCCAGGTCGGTGAGGAGAGAGGGAAAAGGAGAGAAAGAGAGAGAGTGCTTCTACGACTCTCTCTCGCTCTCAGCCGCCAACACTGCTGCCTGCGGCGGGCCAAGCTTTCTGGATGAGATGGAGGGAGACGATGCATAGGTGTGTGTTGGGATGTTCGTGAAGATGAGATGGAAAAGAAACGGGAGGGCAAGAGAGGCGAGCGGAGGAAAGATGAAGGAACATGATTCGGTCGAATTGGAATTAACGTCCCTATTTCACCAACTGGAACTATTTGAGATTTGAATCTTTGATCTCGTGGACACTTGAAGCAGATGCTCCGAGATCGTTGCTACCGAATAACTAGCTCTTTCTAACTGTAAAGTATTTCCAAAACGTTATTGTAAAATAATAGGAATATATTATACTAATCCTCAATTTATGCACTTAAATATCTCTGCCAAACACAACTCAAATATACTTATTGAATGCAAAATTAGATTCTTTCACGTGTTCATCAATTCGAGATGCTCATTTTTTAAAAAGAAATGATACAGCAAAATTTTACCAGTTAAATTTGATTAGATTTCGTTTTTTAAATTGTGGTGTACGACATTTACACGAAAGAAGACTTCTACTTACAACCACGTTTAAATATAAATCACCACTTAACCTAAGAAAAAGTTTTACCCACTTGTGGCGTTCTTAAAAAGTGTATTTTAATCACTTGAACATTAAAGTGAAGATAAATGGATGCTGCAAGGACTTCGCGATAAAATAAAAATAAAACACAAGCACACGAAAAGAGCCAAAAAAAATCGGAATGGGACAAAGATAGGTTATCAAGTCGAATTAACGGCGGTACGGATAAAGCGTTCTAAAACATCTGCGGCTCGATTCTTGCCACGTCTTTTCTCGCCTTTCTGTTAAGAGACTCCCGCCGCGGCGGAGGAAAGAAGCGTACAGTGATGCCGCCTCGGGTGTGAAGAAAGGGTAAGAAAAAGGGACGGTAAGAAGTAAAAGGATGCCTAATCGACTTATTTTTTTACCAAATATCTCCTGGAAGAATGAATGGAATAGGGAGTGACCCAATAAAAATTTTCCCGTGGCAGGCGATCAAGGAGGTTCTACTACCTCCCTGCCCATGCCTCACAACAATGTACAATCGTTAGCCGATGTGCGACCAATCTTCTTACGATGTGAAAATAAAATCGGGTTATTAGGGTCGAGGAATGACAGGTGTTGTCATGGAGATGAGCAATCCACCAAAAGAGATCTGGCAAGAGGAAGACGCGTGAAAAAAGTTCGTTCGAGAACATCCATCTATGAGCATTGTTCGTTTGATGTTTGGTGCGTGACATCATTAAAAGATTTTAAGAGGCGATTTTAAATGCTTATAAGACGACGCATTTTTTAATCGCCCGAAAGAAAGGGTTTCTGGAAAGATCACGTCACAAATGATAGATAAATAATGAGTTTTCTAAGATTATAACGCCAACGCCATGCGCCGATAGATTGATCAGATTATTTATGACACGTTAATTACAACACAACACTTGGCATACACGCCGCTAAGACAGCGATCAAATGCATACAAAAGTTTCCATTCAATAAAAACATTATGAAATATGCTGCCGTAAGAAATCATGAAAGTCATGTCCTTAAATTCACTTTATTTGATGTTCTAATACACATTTCGTCCTCGGCAGATATTTACTTTCAAAATAAACCAGCAAAGGTACAAGGTCACAAAACAGACAGATAAACTAGTACAGATAAGGAGTACAACTATTTATTTATTAGCAAAGGAGAAATATTCAAACAATAACATTTTTTAATTACGCCAAGATATATGACATTAGTAGAGCATAAATACTCCCTTAATTATATCATGTAGCCATGTAAACATTTCGTAAACTCATTAACGTGTGCAAGCTGATTGGAATCATGCCTTCCAATGTCGTTGCATAAACCGCGACCACTATCCACTCCACGAATCTCAAGGAAAACAACTTTCGAATGTAAAAACAATTGCTCACATTTTACCCAATAAGAAACTTTATGAAACCCAAGACGCAACTTTCCGAAAACATCGAAGCAAAATTCTATCCGCTAACGTCCATTCTTCCATTTCCGAAACTGATTCCAACGACGAACGAACACAAATCCTTCCCTAAAAGGAGAACCTATATTCGCCCAAGTCGATAAACCGTGAAATTCACTCTCATTAACACTGACAACCCCCGAGGGCTGTGTCTTTCCCCTACTCGTTCTCCTGGCCTGGATGAATCCGTCGGGTTATGAGCGTAGGGAGGCCGTCGTCTGGAGCGAGAGAACCCTTTACAAAGAAAACCTTTACCGAAAAAAGAGAATTGGGACACACCTCTATATAAACTGTCGCGGGACCTGAGCGGTGGTTGTGAGTCTACCCACCCTACCAGTCAGCACATATACAACTCTCTCCATCTACCTTTTCACGCTACCCTTCTCCCTCACCTCTCCTTCAGACTATTACTCTGGCCTGCCTTATCTTTCTCTCTTTCCTTTCAAACTGTATCCTATTCTTTCTTCATAAGTGCCGACAAAAGGATGGCAAAAAAGATGCAATGTAATCATAAAATTTTCAGGTTCGCATTAGTTACTCTGGAAAGAAATCTTTTTCGTTACGTATATTATTATCCTCCTCGTTTGCCCACAATTTATGTACCGTTCCCAAGACAAAGTAATTTCGCCGCCCTTTTCGTTACGAAAGCGGTGAAAAAATCTTAAATGCACCTATATATTTACCTCCTTTTTCTATTTCACTCGTAGATATCGAAATCAATTCAATCTCTCTTTTTCTCGCATGATATACATCGAAGATTATCTCACTTCATTCAGAATAAATCCTAAAATATATGCAGAGAGTGGAATGAAAATATAAATACATTCCTCCCTGACATTATTTTGTTATGTTTAACACGCGCTTTCATACCCATTTCATTAATCTCGCATCATAAAATATGTAAATTCATAAACTCGAAGTTAAAATTGAGATATTAATTTGGAATTTGAGCATAACGAAGCTAATATTTCCGTGCAAACATCAGAATAAATTGCGAATAATGCCAAAATTCTGTCGAATCGCTTAGTTGTAATTTAACTACATAAGCAGCTTATTTAATATATCGAGTTACGAAAATATCTATTTTTACGTTGAATAAACAAATAGGAAAATTATCGAAGAAAATACCGAGTGCAATGAAATTTTTAGAATTTTAATAAAAACATTTCGTTGTTACTTAATCGAATTTTATCCTTTTTAGCGCTTTTAGGGAGTTCTTTACCCGCGAAGCGGTAGTAGCGAAACGCCTTATGGGCACGTCTCCTCCGCCCGTCCGTCGAATGTAACTTTCATCTCCTGAACCGCTGGACCGATTCTAATTAAGTATTAGTGATCCTTATTAAAATTTATCGCCGATTATGATTTTTAACTGCATCCGTCAATTAGAACTTTCACTCTATATAAGCACTATAAACTTATCTCGTTAAATGACATCCGTCAAGCAACAAATAAATATGACATTTTTCTCTCTCTAAATCTTATATTATCTGTAAGGTATCGGTTAAAATATTTATTCGGATAGAGGCCAGCATTTACCACATGCGAGACCACATAATACATACGAGTTATAGTTTTGGAGGAAAAAATTCGAGAAAATCTCAAGTTTACATCTATCGCTAGGACAATTCTATCGGCAAACAACAATTAAAAATCCATATTTTTCCCTCCAATACTCTTATATGATCTGTGAGGTATGGATTTAAAAATTGATTCGGTTAGAGGGCAACATTTGCCTTAAAGAAATTCGCGGGATTTCTAGTTTTTTTGGAGATAAAAATTCGAGAAAATCCCAAGCAAAACATTGCATATTTTATTAATATCATTAGTAAAGTCAGGCTTAACCTTGTAGAATTGGCTCATTATGAGATGTAATGAAACAACTTTGTCACTTCCACACAACTTAATAAAGCGACCGGTTTCGCTACGATCTTCAGGTGAAAAGGTGCATAAAACCGTTCAATATATATGGAGAAAGGGAGGGGGAAAAAGGGAGGGGGAGAAAGAAGGGTTGCACATAAAGCGATTGGATGATAAAGAGACGGTTAGGAAAAAGGAAGGGGTGGGAAAAGGAAGGCGGAAGCAAAACCGTATTCTTAGTATTCCCTTTTCTAAATCCAATTTCCATATAGAACTTAACACCGTTAAACAGATCGCTATCAACAATGGCTACAACACTGGTTTAATCGATAAAATTATCGCTAAAAACTTATATTTATTGCCTCCCAAAAAATCGTTTCTTTTCCGCCTAATCTCACCTAAAAACCTGGCTGGCGCAGACTCTCATTCTTAGGAAGCCTTTCTTATAAATTGTACAAACTTTTCCCAAAATTTAAACTTAAACCTGCTTTCTACTCCCCAGACACCCTTTCTAAATTATTCCTTAACGCTAAAGACCCGATACATGTCCTTAAGAAGTGGTGTTTATAAATTTTCTTGTGATGATTGCCGAGCGGTCTACATCGGCCAAACTGGGAGTTTTGAAAAGAGGATTCACGAGCATAAGCGATACTTCCGTTTAAATAATTTGAATTCTCAATTCGCGAAACATCTAATAAACTTTAATCAACATAGTTCTTTCAACCCTAAATTCCTCCACTTAGAAATAAAAGGCCGCAAATTAGATGCTCTGGAACAGGTTAGAGATACAATTGTAAGGATTCGTTTCTCTTAAACGAATTCATTTTCCATAATCATTCTCCTCTTAAGTTTACCTCAAGATTTTGTACATACTTTGTAACTTTGTTGTCTTTGGCTCTTTTTACCAAAAAATTTTTGTATACACTTTGTAAATTTGTTTTGCTTCCGCCTTCCTATGCCCACCCCTTCCTTTTTCCTAACCGTCTCTTTAATGACCATCCAATCGCTTTCTGTGTAACCCCATCTTTCTCCCTCCCTTTCTCCCTATATATGAAACTGTTTTATACACCTTTTCACCTGAAGATCGTAGCGAAACCGGTCGTTTTTATTAAATTATGTGCAAGTGACAAAGTTGTTTCATTGCATCTCATAATTGCATATTTTGTTTACATCGGTCAATACGACGATTCTATCAGCAAACAATTAAAAAACCATACTCTTCTCTAAATTATCCGTAAGGTAGAGATTAAAAAATTTTTTAGAATAGAGGACATTTACCGACCAGAAAAAATTCCGCGAGACCATGTTATTACAACTTATACCTAGGGTAGGGATTTTTCGGGTTTTGCCCTATTTTTACACTCCGATTGCCTTTTTTTGAATTTCGGGTAAAACCCGAAAAAAAAACGAAATTATTAGTTTTCTTTAAATACAGTTTTTTTATATTTGATCACAGAATTTCTATTCTGGCGCTTGTAGGCACCTCAGCACTTGAGTGCAGTCCGAGATGTTCGTGATCAGTCTGTTTATTCTCCTTGTAAACAATTTATTCGTAAGCTTACTTTGTAACAAAATCTTAAAATCCTTGGTTTGCTCGCGCCACGAATAGTCAAGAACTAATATCTGGTGTGTTTCCAAAGAAGTTGAACGGGAAGCAAGATATTTGTGCAGCCTGCGAGGTGTTCCTCTCCACCTGGAGGGGTTTAACACAAAATATCACTCTTAATCATACCGTTATAGTAAAAGGTTTTGATTGTTGATAAAACTTTTAAAATTCTAAACAAGATTTTTATTTTAAAATAATTTTATCCGAATTACAAAATAAATAAAACCCGAAAATTACCCGAGATTGTACTTTTGTTAAAACCTCGAAAAGTCTGTAACTTATTTATACCCGATTTTAACCCGAATGAAAACGAAAATAACAAAACCCGATATTTACCCCCCGAATGAAACTTTTTTAATCCATACCCTACTTATAGTTTCCGAGATAAAAATTCAAGAACCACCCAATCTTTTGGTACCGTTTAATACGCATTTCCCATTATTTACACCTTTGAAATCTCTATGTATTCCATTTAAGGAGTATACTTTCCCCTATTGTTTCCTAAAAAAATCGCTTATGTATTCGGATTGTCTGTCCGCCTGTTCGGGCCATATCACTGGAATCCTGCTTCTTGGGAAAGCCAAACTTTCAGGATAGATTTGTCTACATGAAGGCTAGACGAAAATTTGTTGGATCTAGAATAAGCCGTTGGGGAGTAATCGGCCTCTTTTTTCGACCCCTTTGTTTCATTTCTGCCCTATTTAAAAAATCATGATATCGCTGCAGGTAATTATAAATATGAATTTTTAAATTAATTAAACGTATGATATAAGCTCGAGATATGGACAGTCCCATAGTTGAAATACTGAAATTTATATTTTTAGAAAACAGAATTAAAATGTGTCGAATGAGTGCGAAAAATTGTTTTTAATCCAAAAAAGAGACAAAATCTTTCGACTTTTAACAATTAGAAACGTTATTACAATGCATAGATAGGTATAATGATTTTAAAGGGAATAGGCAACCAAAGACGTAATCTTATGACGTCATAATCCTAAAACATGGGAAAAAGCGTTTTATGTAATTTCCTCTGCAATTCTCTCCACACATCTTTTCTACACAGTTATTTTTTATCTATCGTGTAAACCTACGCGTATAACAGGCCGAGCAGAGAGTATACCCACGGGCGGAACCCTTAGTAAATTAAATAATTATCAAATTAGAACTATTTATTTCCTTTTGGCGAGGAACGTTTTAAATGCATCGGTTTTATTTTTAAAATCAGACGATGTAAATATTTGAGGTTTATTCATTTCGTACCATCTAAAAGTCAAAGCGTGTTAAATCGAGCGTTTGAATTCTCGCTGGAAGAGAATCCTTAAACTATTATTCGTCTTGAATTTGAATGGCTTCTTTTTATTCCTACATTTTCCATCTACTCGACTTCCACTCTCACTTAGTAAGACACTTAAGCATCCTGTGGTTGCTTCCTGTGCCCCTCGTAAAGCATTTTTGAAGCCTTATTTAGCATGTTTCTTCATCGTGGAAAAATCGGTCAATTCAACATCCTCTCGGCTTGGTCTAAATTTAAATTTCCGGATGTGATTCAGCATAAAAATCAGTTCGTAAAAAATAGCCGCGCGCTTACTCAATCAAGACCGAGCCCGAGTTCATTTCCTGGTTTTTCCTGATGTTAACGTTGAAATCAACCATCATTTAAGTACCTTTTCAACAACTTTGAGCGGGCTACATTGCAGTTTTTTATACGTATCATGTATTAAAAAGTCAAAAAATATTTCCTCTTGAACAAAAATTACTGATCAAGGAAGGTGAACACCTCAGGTTTACACGCAAAAGACGCATTATGAAGCGCCGCTAAAGAAGTTGATTTCTGATTAGGAAAGGTAACAAGACCGATTCAACCATAAAACCACAAAATCTTTTTCGTTTGATTTTTGCCCATGCACATTTATTTTTTGTTTCTTCATATATTACACAAGTTCGAATGAGGGTCAATTAACTAAAATTTCTTCTAAAAACAAACGCATTTATCTCCTTCGTTCTCCCTCTCCACTCTCTGTTGTTTTCCCCTCCGCCGATAAGTTTTTTTTTTAATCCTTCCTCTCCTCTGCGATGCAATGCCTTCACCCATTACCGCTTTTAACATCTCTCCGATCCCTCGGAGTTAGGGAAATGAGAAAATGTGTCCTCCCTTTCATATTTATCACTGGAATAAAATGGGCGGCCGAGAAGAGAAAACCAGAATCGAGAAAGAAATAAAAAAATAAAACGAGAGAGAAAAAAGTCGGAGAAACACTTAAAGAGAAAGAGATGTGATCTTCGGAGACTCCGGCAACAGTCCTTGAATAGACCCTTGACCCCTACAACGCGTATTTCTATACCCTCGAACCCAGATGCCACCGGCTAAGAGAAGGCGAGATGAAGCCGGAGACGACACAGCAGCAGAAGACGGTTCGGTCGGATTTATGGCGAAGGAGGGATTTATAAAAACCTTTCGTCCGAGAAAAATTCCCTTTTTTAAAAAAAGGAGGGAATTACCACGCCCCAACATTCACTCTCCACCTACTACTTCTACTACTAA
The DNA here is from genome assembly GCA_028673005.1 of Tanypteryx hageni. Classification (NCBI taxonomy): domain Eukaryota; kingdom Metazoa; phylum Arthropoda; class Insecta; order Odonata; family Petaluridae; genus Tanypteryx; species Tanypteryx hageni. Next base: position 36,066,056 of record CM054115.1, read on the forward strand.
ATCCTTTAATGAAATACTATTCAACCTCGCTTTTTAAAACATATTCTATAGAAAGATTCAAAACGACCCTGACACCTCTTGAAAGATCTTTTGGGGGCGAGGGATGACTGAAATCCGCGTGGGCGAATAATGAGTTGAATCTTGGCGTTCGACGAGAGCGAACTGAGGGACACTAAAAAAAGACACGCCAAATGATCTCGAGTGCTCTCCTCTGTCGTTTCTCGTTTCTTTATTTTCGTATACCTACCGTTTGCCAATAGAAATGAAATCCAGAACGCGTTAAAAAGCAGGTAAAAGTTGATTCGACGAGAAGGTATTACAGTTATTTTGCTACGGCACGATTCCGCATCTATATTTATTTTTTCGGAAAAGTTGAATGACGGACTACGAATTGACAAGACTGTGTTTATCTCGCATATCCACATAAAGATTGCTGAAACCGTATGCACATTTCAGCTACAAATGAGCCGTCATAAACGTAAAATTCTAAACCGTTGATGAAGGCGCCTTTTTAGCTGCAATGCGTATCCGATTTTCCCAAACTTTTTATGGCGAGCAATATTTGATTTGATTCATAGTGTGAGCTCGATAATTTTATTTTGACCGAGCTCGGTATCCAAAGAGCAATATTCCCTCTAATTTTTCATGACGTGTGTGCGGAAGAAATTTGCCATGTGCAACTTTGTCGAAAATTTGAGATACTTGTGCGCCCTTTTTATGCGGCGCCATTTTTTCTCTTTACAGCCAAAAAGATAAATAAAGGCATCACGGTATATTAAAAACATTTTTGGCACATACTGAGATTTTAAGACTAGTCTGCAACATCGCACAGTAGCGCGCGCTTTTTTATTTCACGATAAACTATTTTACAAATATTTGTGCACGCAAATTTTGCCTGTGTGCGCTGGCCTTGCAGATCGTGTGCGCGCGCACACGCGCAAAGCTTATTGATAGAGGGAACATTGCTGAGGAGTAGTTTTAATGCATGGAATATATCTTCACTCGTATTCTGAGATTATATATAACCTATTCAGTGTTCAATCTCAATTCTTCTTTTACTGATATGAGACCAATTTCAGATAATCATCGACGACGGATTGATCGCAAGGAAACGTTTTTACCGTAAAATAAAACGCCGTTGTTGAAATTAAGACACACTTAAGATCAACAATTTCGTGCTTTTTTGCTACCCTTATAAGTGCCTCTGCCATCGACCAATAAGGTGACTTGCAGGGTAGATGTAGATATGTTATAAATATTAACAAAACATACGTCTATCGTAAAACGGGATATGAATAAATGCAATCGCCCGATAGTTGGGTAGCTATAATTGTATCAATTTAGACGATTGAGGATAAAATTAATAGAATTGTTACAAACACCTCATTTCCAATCTTTCTATACTATAAAAAATGGCATAAAATGAAATCTCGGTGATCGTCCAGACCCGATCTCCAGCCTTCATCTGGGCGAACAAAGCTAACCATGGATGATTTTTTCACCCCCTCATTCTCCTGCTGATTCACCATAGTAAGATGTTATCCGCGGACAAAAAATTCCTGATGAATAGTGGTTGCACTTCACGGACCGCGTGTCACGCCTCATAACATATTCATACGGAGAGGAGGACAAAAGGCTGCCCTCTGACACGGGGAATGAGTCCCAGACAACAAGGCTAATATAGCCATTTGGCCTCCATCAAAATATCAACGTCCACGGCGGGAGTAGAACAGTTGTAAAAGCTAATGTTGAACATTAAAAGAGGGTTGTCTTCGCATCCATCCACCAACAGGTGTTTCGATTGCGACACGCAAGCACTGTAGGCTTATAAGGGTCCTCGATTTGGAAACGACCCGCCATGCTATGGCTAAGGATTCGAAATGCCTTCCTTCATAAAGAATTCAGCATTCTGAACGACCGAGACGAGACATCTGCTCTAGTTTGGATATATTTTATCGGTTTAGATGATAACATAAATTTACAAACGCCGATATGAAAGGGAAGTGTTAGCCAGCGTTGAAACACGTCACAGGCAAAATAAAATTAATAAAGACATCATTCAGCAAACATCCACTTAAAAAATATCAGGAGCACCCTCTTGCATTTGTATTTGAACCAAATTAATTGAAGATTACCGAAATTCGCTGTCGTGCGAAAGTATCCTATAAGAGGTCAATCGAATGCCGGCCTTCGAAGAGGGGTGGTTAGCGTGTCTAGCTCCCAATGCCAGGGTCGCGGGTTCGAACCCCGCCCGAGGGCATGGTCGTATGTTCTTGTTGTATATTTATTATAACACATATAATTTGGAGTAAATCTGTTTGTGTTAAATAAATGATTGATTTATTGAATCAGTGAAACGCATGTGCTGTTTTTCATATTACTTCATTCTTTTTATTTAACTTCTTAACGTTTAATTTTGTTAATAATTTACTGTAGTTATCTAGATACTAGAGGCATTGTGTCGATAATAAGAGAAGGCGCTGGTTATTTTTATGTCGGACGAGAGTAAATCGCAAGAAAATACCGAACAATTACGATTCTCGGATTACTCTTTTAAAGGAAACGACGTTTCAGCGAAATTAAATCACATGACACTGAAGCTCCAAAAATATCTTCTAATGCGCTAGATACTCTATGAAACTCAATCTTTTTAACGTAAATTGCCTTCTAATTATTCGAAGCAAAAAATCATACCCTCATATCAATCAGAAAGCAAAATTTGTGAAGATGAGCGTTGCTAACTGCAAAAAAATGGGATAAACTCCCTCAAAAGTCTAATTACAATCTAATGTTTGATAAAAGTATTCAAAATTTTCTCCATGTGATGAGTTCAACATTTTCTATCACGGAATACGAACCCAAAACCTCGACGAATAGATTTGGGAAACGAAGACTGATTACACTAATTGTCACTAAATCCCGCCAAAGGATGTAGAGAGAGGACGACGATATCAAAAGACCTGGAAGGTTTTTATTCGATGTGATAGACAACCGCCTTTTCCGACACACGAAAAAAACCTTTCCACACTCCTTTCTCTCCCTCACGAAACCGTTGACCAGAAAGAATATAAGGAAAGAAGGGGAGTCTAAAGTCGGGTATGGGTTGTTTAAAAAGACTGCGGTGTTGGGGCTGAGGCGCCGAGTCAAGTGCCTAAGGACCCAGCACCGCGAGGCGGAAGGCCCGCTCGGCATGGAGATTTGGCAACGACGCGCAGTTTTCAGCTCCCTCACCAAGCGCCCCGTTGCCCTTGGAGAGGGAAAGACTTTAGGGTGGGCGAGCAGTGAGGAGAGGAAGGAAGAAAGGAGAGGAATAGGAGGCCACGTGACACCCTACTCGTTCCTTGGCGGGAAAGAAGCCAAGGCCCTATACATTTGGGTCCAATGCCCTCCTACTCACTTCGAAAAAGAACGCCACCCGTACTGCGGGCCGAAAAGTCCGTGGGCGTCGCCAAGGGGACCTTAATCAGATCTTCAACGCCATCCAGCTTCGGAAGAATGCGCCCTATTCATTGGATTCGCCCGTCGAAAATCTGTTTACGCGAGGAAATGTTACGAGGCAAGTAGCGCATCCAAGAGTAGAGGTAGGTAGCAAATCAGTGCATGTATTCACCCATTAGCAATGTAAGCATTAACGAAGAAACGCAAATTGAGGACAGTTGGCGGCAAGAATTAGATCTGAGGACCCGAATGACCATTGCATCCAAAATTTCGTAAAGGTGTTGAAGCTGAAAGTAATATATTAAAGAAAATCTTTACGTATTGCTCGTGAGTTTCTAAATATAATGGGATTGCTGATTTAAAATATTACAGTAAGGGGTTTTTCTCCGTTCCGATTGGAGAGTGAAAATCAATTGCTTTAATGCAAATTATGGAGCGCGATAAATTGAAAACAACATTCTATATTTACGAGTTCTCTGATTGATTCAATAAACAATGGTATTACTTCGTTTTCTATGAAAATATCTTAATATCGCATTTTCACGAAACGAATGTACAAAATCACACTGCTACCCTGGGAGCAGCCAAAATTTTATTTAAAATTAAATAATATAATTAAATCTGGCGAATAGATCTGTTTATAAGAAGTTGACTCTCATACCGACAACGAAAAGAAAGAGATCAAATAAGGGTAAAATAACAAATTTATTTTTATCAATATCTCTAGAAGCCTTCAGAAAACAACTGCAAGATGTAAGAGAGTCTGACAAACAATCACTTCAGCGATAAAAAAAATCATTTGCCATTTGCTTCGCCTTTTAGTCGGGAAAGTTACTGCCCTGTTATTACTCAACTATTTTCTCTTTTATATTAAAAATTTCTAACTATCATTTATAATTAATTTAGTGTTTTTGCGAAAGGCAATTAATGGCTGGCATTTGTTTGAAAATCTTGGTAATCATAAAAATCAAAGATTTGTAAAGCAAGCAACCGGGAAGATTTCGCACTTTTAATGGCATTATATCCTAAAAATATGTGCACCGACTGATCATCACGTCACAACTACAACGCGACAATTTGAAGCGATGCACGGGCTCAAGGATAGTCCTCTGCGTGCATCAAGGTCTGCGATGCACTTGAAAGCGCACGCTTTAAATATTTAGCCCCCGACGGAAGAATCTCGGCAACATGAAGGCCCGCCTCTCGTTCTGCGCTTGGGGCCGAGTCACAGACTTCGACCGAACCGCCTCATCACCACGCAAAACTCACCGCAATTACGTATCACAAGGAGTCGAGTTTTATCGCCGACGGACCGCGGCGGAATCTCATTTCCGGTCCAGAAAGAGGGAAGACGGTCATTCATGCGCCCTCTCGTTTCCACCCATCTGCCATTTCGGGGAAGGGAGGGAGGCGGTTGTTGTTTTCATTGTTTTCCTGAGAAGGATGTCGCAGACCCAATTGTTATTTCCACCTTCGTTAACGTAAGAGGATTTTAAACGATACGTTTGGTTCCGAGTCCGATTCCAAACGACGCGTTACCCGCAAATTGTTTTGTTCGTTAATATTTTCAGTCTTTCTCATTGCTCTGATTCTGACTGTTGAGGACCCTTTGATTTCTGAGACGATTACAGAATCAGAGAGCGCTGCTTGAATTACAAAGGCTTTGGAGCGTATGAGATACTAATTTTAATAGTTCCATCTAGAAAGTTTCCTAATGCATGAGCTTTAATGGTAAATTTATTAACACGGAAAAATAATTGACTAAGATTGTACAAGATGCATAGCAATGATACCGTCGGTATAAGTAATATGATGTTAGCACACATGTGAGATTATTACAAACAGAAACGGAAAATTTTAGTAGCCGCAAATTTATTGAGGATGCGCGTGTAGATGTGTAACACAATACACAAGAAAATATGCAGAAATAATTGCTTGAACCAAGAGGTAGTAATGGTCCATTCTCCCAAATGCTATAAGACGAGTTAACAGAGATTTAATATAATGTAAATTTGGTCCAATGGCACGCCCTGAAAAACGTTTCTCTGAGCTTGCAAGGTAAATGTAAACATATATTTTAAGTAATTCACGTTACGCGAGACAACAAAAACTGGATATGGACATGGAAGTAAATTATAAAATCACAAAGACCCCATTAAATAATGCAGTAAATATGAAAATAGGACGGAAAACTAAGAAAATTTTCGGCAAAAAAAAAACAATCATTTTCTTGACTTCATCAACCTAAAAAAGACGTCTAAAAGAAACCGGTAAAAATAGCCCAAATAAGTGATTGAACGAGTACATCAACATGATTCTCCTTAAACCGCCCAAGACACATCAAGATTGAAGAACTACAAACATCAAGCTATATTATAACACAGCCTTCGGTAATAATCAGTCTGCTCCTCTTTTAAGATTGATAAATTGCTCCATCTCCTTAAACCACGGCCATTTTGCGCTTGTGTAGGATGCACATTTCTCAACCCCCTTCACAACGCCTACATTCGAAAACATCCAGCCGTTGAGGTCACCCTCATTGCCTATACTACCTCTCTCCCTACTTCACACAAACCATTTCGCAACCGGCAGCTTTGCGGTGTATGAAAGTATTCTAGCGTGCTTATATGTGTGTGTGTGTGTGCACGCACACGCGGTCAAGACCGACCCCATGCAGTGCAACTTCTGCGTGGGAGTTCAAAGGGAATGGTGGAGTGAGAAGTGAAAAAGAGAGACGGAATCTTAACGTCAGATCGGACATTTCGCCACCTAGCCATTGAATGACTCGTTTTGCTTTTACATTATTACCTCACGAGAGAGAAAGAGAGAGAGAGGACTAGAGAGGATTCTCTCGGCATGGGGTAGTCCCTCCAGTCACGACTGAATCGAGAGTGGATTGAGAATGCAAGACTTCCCTCGTGCCTGGGATACTTATAAGACCAACAGACATTTTGGAACAAAATACAGACAAATGCATACGAACACATACATATGCAATACACAATCACATACGAAAGCAAAGCAGATTAATAGTATTAGTGCGAAATGTCAAAATGTGAGAAAATGTCCTTTTGAAAGGCAGACGTACGTTCCATTTATTCTCAAAAAATTTCGAATTGGTTCGTTCAAGTCACTAGAATTATCGTGAATTCAAATGCAGAAAAAGAAAGTCTGATATAGCTTTGTGTTATGACAGTTATCAATCACATAACTCAAGGCAAAAAATGTTCACCTAAAAAATACCTTGTAAAATTAACAGAAAGCCGGAAACGAGTTCCCCAGTACCAAACCTACTAAAGAAAGTAAAGAAAACATCAGTTTCATAATGTAATTGTCTTGTAAGAAAAGGAAAATCTCTATAGATCCTTCCCTTAACAAGAAGGAAAGAAAGGGAGTGTCGAAAAGAGACGAACGTGGGATGGAGAGGCGTGAAGATAGACAAGAAGGGGAGGCAGACATCAGAGATATGGCAAAGTGGGAATGTTTGCATGGCGAGGAGGCGATAGGGAAAGACAAGCACATCGCAAAGATAAAGAAGTTTAGGTAGAATAGAAAGAACGTTGTTACGAAGATGAGCAAAAGGGAGAGAGAGGAGAGAAGAGTGGAGGATGGAAGGAGAGAAGAGGGCCGAGAAGGAGGAGGCAGAGCTGGAAGCCGACAGGTGCGGGGTCCCCTGAGAAGGAGTGGGGAATAGTGGGCAGGAGGAAGGGGAGGGGAGAAGAGGAATGGGAGGGGAGAAGAGGGAGATGCCGGAGGAGGGAGGGTTGAGGAGTAGAGGGAGAGAGGAGCGTTGGGAAGGAGGAACGGGAGGGGAGGAAAGCGTCTGGAAGGAAGGTCTCAGTGCGTGCCCCGAGGGAGGGAAGGAGGAAGAGGGGAATGGAGGAGGGGCAGCGAGGAGGAAAGGGAAAGTTCTCCTTCCCCTCGCCCTAACATCCTCTCCACGCAACACACACCACACGCATCCTATCCCTCAGTGCCACAACGCCTCCCGGACGCAACGCACCTTCTCTTCCGTAACCTCTTCGGAGTTTTAGATAGGAAGACCGCCTCGCCACGAAGAAGAGGAAGACCCGTCTATCTATCTCCTTGAAGCAGGAATCATCTTCCGCTTCCAGACCAGATACGATAAGGAAAGGACGACCGGAGCGGAGAAAAATAACGCAAGAGGTAAGAAAAAGAAGAGCGCATTGCGTGGGAGAATAAAAGGAGGGGGAGGGGGTGAGATAGAGAAAAGAGAGGAGAGGGGGGAGAGAGTCCGAAGGGGGTGGCGGTGGGGAAGATGGCGGAGACGAGGCGTGGAGTGGGTGCGAGGGTGGGCCAAAAGGAAGGAGAGTAGCGGATAAGAAGGAAGTAGGAGGGGGATGTAAGGAGAGCAAAAAACTCTGGAGGAAGGGGGGGTGGGAGGGAGGGAGGAGAAGGGTTTAATACGTGATGCGAGAGAATGGGAGGGCGGAGAGGGGGAGGAGCAGTGTATGCATTGAAATTCCCTTCGACCGCGTGGGATTTTCTGAAGTGGCGGGAAGGAATTAGTATGGACATCCCATCCGAATACCTGAGAAGACCGCTTGAGAGTATGTGCGTACACTTTAACAATCAAATTTTTTTCTTCCCCAGCTCTCTTTCTCTCAGACTCGTCCTTTTTTTCGAAGTGTCGCCCTGTTAAGGGATTCTCTCCCGTCGGTTTACGCCGCGAAAACCTCTCGAATCTCCTAAGTGGAGAGGCCACGCTATTTGTCAATTTCACGCGGCGCGCGCCTCCTTCCTCGCCGTATCAATTTTCCGTTCAGGATTTATACCGGAGAGATAGAAAGGGGGAGAGAGAACGCTGGCAGAGCAGATTACGCGATTTTTACCGCGAGACTCGTGTCGGCATTGGGCAGGTGTCGGATTTTTGCGGTCGTCCATACCGCATAATATTTATGGTACAAACAGTGATTAAACTGGCTTTAAGTGAGCGAGCATGATTGACGAATCAAAATAAGTGATTGCGAAGGCTTTCGGTGACGGACGTCTTCGGGCGAATGTGAACGTTTTGTGAGGCGTCGCTTCACGTGCGGCGTGTCGTGGTACGATCGGCCGTGATCGCACGCCAACGTTTCTAGAGATGAACTCGAATATTTTTGGCGTCGCATGAGTCGAAAATTAATGATTTGTTATCTGCTGTCTACTAAGGGTAGCAAAATGAAGCACTAAAAATGAACGTGTTAATGGTTTTTGATAAAATTGGTACTATGTATTATGTTGCGACATGGATACCTATTAAATTAGCATAACATCCCGAATCACTTTACCTTTATACCGTGTCTTCTCGTTAGTAATAGTTTTTTTCGATGACTTGTTGCGACTTTTAGAAGCCGATAACTATGATTACACGAGACTCCAACACAAAATAGTTTTAATTCGAAATTTTATCATTAAACTATGAGCCAAAAATGTTATGGGTATTTTGATATTGTAAATTTAACCTAGGACTACCGTAATAATATAAAATGTTTTCTACAGAATTCCGGAGTTTTTTAAACTGAAGATTGACATTCTACTCAGAAATAACCACAGAATTGGAATTGAAGCTCACCATTGTGCGAGTCATTCCAAGCTGAAAATTTGACTACTATTTTTTTATAGCTCTCTGTAGCCTAAATAACGCCCATTTTCCCCATGTATAACTAATATTAAGACCCAAAAAACGTTATTTATCGTAAAATACCTGAATAAAAAGATAGACAACTCGTATTCCACGAGATATAAGCCACGTGTTAAGGGGGCATTTTAAAAACTCATCCATCAGGTGGATGGGATTTTCTGCAAAAAAATGTTGAGAGATTTTTTGAAAAAATCCGCGTGCTGTTTACTTTCTGAAAAAAAGGGATCGTTTTCCTGTTCCTCTGTCACCTGCCGTACCGATCGTTGCTATTATTGGGGAACCGGGGTCGTAGGGTGGGAGACCTTTGCCACCTGTCAGATGTGCGCCCCTCCCAAACACCCAGACCGAAATACCCTCCTCGTCATCGTTGGTATCACTCTAGGTCTCGCACATACACCGAGGGTTAAGCGTCCCGCAACCACCTCCGGATCGCCCCATAGGACCTCCGTAGGACGACCATTCGAAAGGGATTTAACAGCCAACGACGTTTGTCCTCTTTGAACGCCATCGAGAAAGAATGTGGATTCCTCTCGCATGCAGGCCTTATAATTATTTCACAATCTTTCTAGAAATAACGCCAGGAATTGAACCTATAATTAAGGTAGTTCTAATGACGCAAAACGGTTAATTCAACCAGATGCTCATTTTGGCCTTTGCCGTAAACCGCCAATCGTTTTATTCTGTTCCCTGGTGTTCTATGGAAATCGAAGTCATGTAAATTATCTCTTTTAAGATCATTGATACACACTGAAATTACTTCGACTTTTATCGCATGCGGTCAAAAGCTTTACCAATAATAATGTTTTCGCAGTCTAACATATAAAGAAATAAAAAACCAGGAGGATCATCAGTCACTGCTTGAAGACTTAAGAGCCATTTCAGCGTGGTGCAAAGAATGGCAAATTGAAATTAATTATACTAAATGTGCCGCAACATTCTGGAAAAGTAAGAACAAAGATTTAGGTTTCGAATATAAAATAGATGAAATGAGCATTCGACAAGCTGAGTATGTAAAATATTTAGGAGTAACCATTTGTCGAGATCTTTCGTGGGACATGCACATTCGTCGAGTTATAGGCGCGGCCAACAAGAAACTGGCATTCATAGGTAGAATAGTACGAAACACTACTGAGAAAGTACGTGAAACATGCTACTTATCACTGGTAAGACCGCAATTGGAATACGCAGCGAGCATATGGGATTCGTACAAGAAGGGACACATAATTCAACTAGAAAGAGTACCGCTCAGAGCAGCCAGATTTGTAAAACAAAAGTACGAACATAAGGAAAGCGTCACCTCTTTATTGAGCGATTTGAACTGGGTATCACTGGAGGACCGTAGTTTGGACTCAAGGTTGAGGCTTCTGGAGAAATATAGGTCGGAATGTCTAAAAGACGAGTTTGTAGGAATAATTGAAGCACCAACGTATATAGGTAGAAATGATCGAGACGATAAAATACGTGAAATCGATTGTAGGACGGAGCGTTATCTAGGCTCGTTCTTTCCGAGGACAGTACGAGATCACAATAGGAAATTTCGAATTGCGTTAAACAATCTTTAGGTAGGATTTGGTGCATTGCACCCCCTGCCACCCACCAACTTGGTGAATTTCAGGGTAACTAGTAGATGTAGATGTAACATACAGCATTGAAACGGGAAAATGATCTCACGAATGAATTTTTTAAAAATATTAGAAAAACGTCTCCAGCTTGTACATTTAATAGGGCAATTTCTGCAAATGTTGCGTTCGTATTTGAATATATGAAGCAAATATAACAGTTTTTTAAATGGCCGGGCTCTAACCATTAGCAGAATAAAAACAGCTCTTTTAAGCATGTTTTCTTAGCGGAAAAATGTGCTAATGTGAGCTTTCTGAATCTGTCTATGGAAAATCGACCTCTTTTCTGTTTTAAGAGATATTTGTAAATTCATGAGTTTTTCATCGATTGGATTTTCGACGTAGCTCATAGATCTTCCGCTAGGTGACTTCAAAGTAGAGAATTCAAATTTTTAAAATGCTATTAGCCAACCTACTTAAGCTAGAGGTATGGTATGTTCGTTTAGTGGTGTCGGTGCGCAGAAGGCACTCTCACGTAAGGACGAGTCCAACCTTGAGGCGGGACCGCCTATAGGGGAGGCCATGTTTAGCCGTGGGCAAAAGCTGCGCGACCTATTCTCCGAACTATTAGTCTGAACCCAAAATGTGCTACTGCGCATGGCTATGACGCGAATTTCCCCTTAAAGGTTCCCCTCCCAAGTCTTTCCCTTCCAGTCTCAAGTCGTCGCCGACTGCCACCACTAAACAAACGAGCAATATGAAGTCTTCAGGGAATGTTTAGTCAGGATCTAGTAATTCCGGCTGTGTCAGAACCCAAAAAACTTTTAAGAAAATGTCCTTTCATGTGCTTTAGCAAGGACATTTTACTTGTTAGAATCCACTAGGGGGATATCACGAATGCTTTCCAGGAAAGTGGTTCCCCAAACCTCCTAATGGACTTCAGAACTACCAAATTTATACATTAAAACCGATAACGGTAAACAAAATATTGTGATAACGGGTTAATCTAATTTATATATATATATATATATATATATATATATATATAAAACAACTTACGGAAAAGGAAAGGTAAAATGAATATATGGATGTCAACAAGGTGTTGGGATGAGGAAACCCAGTGAGCACTCACCAATCAGACGACTTCAGGTTGGCGAGGCCCCGGGGATGTCGAAGCGACACACGTAAAATAACAAAAAAACAGAAACATCACAAACGTAAAGCTTTCGGAACTACTCCTTCAGCTACAGAGAGAGAACTCTTAATGTTTTTGTGTTATTTTACGTGTGCCGCTTCGACATCCCCGGGGCCTCGCCAACCTGAAGTCGTCTGATTGGTGAGTGCTCACTGGGTTTCCTCATCCCAACACCTTGTTGGCATCCATATATATATATATATATATATATATATATATATATATATATATATACATATATACTAGTAGAAGGTGCTAGCATTCTGCAAGCATTCCATCTCACCTTGAAAAACCATTAATTTTTCAGAGAGATATTTCATCATTGGAAATATTTCTTTAATTTAAAAGATTTCTCCTCGGCACCGATTTTCGTTTTCTCCTTATGGAACAATAATGTAGGAAAACAATCACTAATATTTGCCATTTTAAGAATATTATACGTTTTCCACATTCGGTTAATAATGCCACACATTTTTGCCAAATTTTAAAGTTGTACCACATTTAGAAGTGAAATAACATTTATCTAATGGTTTAAATTCAAATAATTTTTAACGGTCGCAATAACAATAGCGTGCAGACATTGAAACGTTTATCCGTTTATATAGAATAAGATCTAAATTCCTATAAAATTTCAGCTCCCGATATCGTCCGGTAGTATCTACACATTTACCTATTTGTTTAAACTTTAAGAATTTTTAACAGCCAAACAAATTAAAATATCAAAATTTGTATAGTCCCTATTTCGTTTTTTATAAATTCTACCTAATTATAAAATTGTCAGCTCCGTAGCAGTCGAAAATACATAAACCTTGAAAATATTTAAACAAATTAGAATTTTCAGCGGCGAAATTGTTGAACTTTTTCAAGATTTTCGTTTTTTCAAGTCCGTTTCGCGCATAGTTCTACCAATAAAAAACATTTCGAGTCTGCTGTTTTTCTGGAAGTGCATAAACATTAATATCCTCATATATATATATATATATATATATATATATATATATATATATATATATATATATATATATATATATATATATGGATGTCAACAAGGTGTTGGGATGAGGAAACCAAGTTCTCTCTCTGTAGCTAATGAAGGAATAATTCCGAAAGCTTCTTCGTTTGTGATGTTTCTGTGTTTTAGTGTTCTTTTACGTGTGTCGCTTCGACATCCCCGGGGCCTCGCCAACCTGAAGTCGTCTGATTGGTGAGTGTTCACTGGGTTTCCTCATCCCAACACCTTGTTGACATCCATATATCCATTTTACCTTTCCTTTTCCGTAAGCTGGTATATATATATATATATATATATATATATATATATATATATATATATATATATATATATATATATATATATATATATATATATATATATGTGTGTGTGTGTGTGTGTGTGTGTGTATAAAACATAAAGATAGTTCGTCTCTCTCATGGGTAGATATTTTAATTTGGATATTCTAATAGGTTAGTTAATATTATTTACGCCGTAACGTTCTCTGTAGTTTTAAAAATACTGAATGTGAAATCTCTCCTGGGAACTATCTGAATCTAAATTAATGTCCTGCAAGCCACTGCAATTGGTTTGCGGTAGGGGAGAGAATATCACCGACCTACTATGTTATTTTACTTACTAGATAATTTTGCTCTTTCGAAGTTACGATATGTTTGATTGGGAAAATACAAAAAAGGGTGACCGTTAAATTTCTGAATTACAATGAATCCTGGGATTATTAGCTAATTCAAATTCTCATATGTACTTAATATACAGCGGAATAACTTACGCGTGTCAATTGTCTGTTTTAAAAGAAAAACACCATAGTTACCATCGAGATTTTTTGAAAAGGAAAATGACAATAACAAAGTTTACAAAACAACGAAATCCTTGACCATTTTTATTATAAAATGGTAAATGCAATGTCCAATCCAGTATTGACACCATTGGTTCCACAACGACTTCAATTCCCCGCTCGAAATATCCGTCCGTACATCTCCTGGCATCTGTGGGATTCAAGGGAACCTAAACGGAGAAGAAATCTCTCCAAGTTCGGCCTCCTGCCGCTCGTGGCGCTACCTTTCAGGGAGCTTTTTTTCCTTTAGCTAGAGAAGTATTGGGCGCGGGAGGATGAGGTGGCGTAGTAGTCGTGTAGTAGTAGTAGTAGACCTCGCCGTAGTACGTAAAGGCGGGGCGAAAGGGCCCCCCTTCTTTTTAAAGGGGGGCGGAGTCACCCCAAGGGGGCAGGAGGGGACTCGACCTATGGTGTGCCGGGGGAAGGAAGGGGGCTGAGGAAAGTGTACCTGATACACCACCCAGTGGGGCGGAGTCCTCCCTCCACGCATGCGTCGGGGAGTAGGGGTGGAAGACCCGCGCTTGCTTCCCATTGGTCCATCCTAGAAGATAGGGTTTTTCTCCCAAAGGAGGTAGGGAAGGGGCGGCAATCGATGCCCGGGCGTATCCTTCAGATGTCGACAGTGGTCGCGAAGGAGAGCAAGCAGAAGCAAGTTGGCTAGTGGTTTTCCTCACTCGTCGTAGTGGACACCTATATTCTCTTAACACTAGTGCTGAGGAAAATTGTTCTTAATACATTCGTGTGCGAAAGGAATGAGCGAATACAGCTTACTTTCTTTCATCGCTGGGACAGTACAATACGGCCATTTCATACGAACTTGAAAGAGTGGGTCAAAGATATCCATGTCATTTCGTCCAAAGAATTCAATAGTTTCGGCGTGTGCTTGTGGAAATATTTCGCCAATGGGAAGGGGTGTGGTGCTGCATTTGATGCGGGGGCGTTTTTGTAACTCTTCTGGGATGTATCATACGAAGCCAAGAGAATGTGTTAGGCGACAAAATGGGTGTGGAGAACTGACGTTTACTTTTGTATTCAGTTTTTATGAGGATGGGGTGAGAGTGAAGATGCAACATGTCAGTGGTGGTAAAAATCCCGGAGGAAGAGAGAAAGATATCAATGGTGAGTGTACATTGAAGCGAAAGAGGAGCAAAGTTGGTGGTGTTTCGTATGTTAATGTCCGTCCGCGATGGCAAACGCTGCCATGGTGTCGAGGCCAACATCGGCGTCCGTCGCATGTACGTGGTGACGTCGAATCGGGGCGTTCGTGATGAGGGCGGCCGTTTACGTGGATGTATCTGCGTGGCTACGGCTATTGCCTCTGTGAGAAACTTGAATTATATTTTCCGTAATAACGTTTTGATTCTGTTTCGCAAACCGAAAGCTCCTTGTAGTGCGAACTTTTTTCCGTGGAATTACAACATTTATTACGAAATATGATCGGCTGAATTTATTTGGTAGTCGAATTTTCGGCGTCGAAATACGGATATTACTTAACCGCAAGAGTTAATACATAAGTTAAGTGGAGTTATTATCTACGCGAATTCACGAAGGAGGAATAATTTTATGCTAGGAAAATGAAATCGCATAACTAGACGGAAAAGTGACGGGTCTTCGACAAAAAATTTCATACATTACAACAGTATTTGATTTTTATTCTCACCAACGTGAAAATGAAGTACATTTCAACGAAATCGCACTAACGACTTATTAACAGAACATTGATATATCCACGATATAACGCGATCAATGTGTAAATGATTTTATCCGACTGTTTGGTCCTATTTCAGCAACTTTGTTTACTTGGTCAAATTAAAAAACTTCATCCGAAATTACAAAAATGAGGAGAAACCGGTCAGATAAAAAATTAACGAATAAATACGCTTCAGAATGTAAATAATGGTTCAAATTAATTTTCACGAAAAAATCTTTTATTTGTATTGCCTCGCAAATGTACATATGCAAGCGTGACAAAAACTGCCGTAACTAGGAACAAAAAAGTTAGTAGTGTCTCCATAGGGCTAGAATTTTAAGAGCAACGAAGGTGTTCATACACATACTGTTTTCAAGTACGCGCATACTTTGAGTTAAAACGATTCAAATAATTTTCGCTAGGCATGGAAAGAGGCTGGAATCTTCCTTTTTGGCCGATGACCAAAATCGAATTAAAGGATTTTAAGGGATTCGATGCCACAGATGGGAATGCATAAGGGTAACGGAAAAACTAGGAAACGACAAAAACCGAATAAATTCAATATTCTCATTTTTTTAGTAAAGTTGTTCTCAAAATTCGAAAAAAACAATTTTGCATTGATATTTTATTGCCAAGTAAATAGTTTACACCTTCGAGACCCAAGAAGGTACTCTTACGAGAAAAAAGGACGGGATCGTACACCAGTGCAAAGAGTTTCAAAAGGGACGAGGAGAAGGAATTCCTAAAAGACTAAAAGGAGACGAAAGAAATATCCCGAGATAGGTGAGTGCGGGAGAAAGTGAAAATCAGATAAAAGACAGCAGAGAGAGGGAAAGATAGATAGATAGACGTAGGTAAGATGAGTACCCGGATGTGTGGTGGTGGAGACTTCTCCTTGGTGACGGTTGCCCCTTCTCTCCTCCCTCCTTACCTCACCCCTCCTTCCTCTTTCTCCCCACTCCTAGATTCTCCTCCTCCTCCCGAGACCAAGTAGAGAGAGAGAGACGGACCTCAGTGGGAGTGCAAGCGACGCGCGCGTGTGTCGGAGACGCTGTGCCTCTCCGCTCCTTCTCCCCACTCCACTTTTCCCTCCCGGCCCCACCCCACCGCTCCTTCCTTGATACACCCCCCACTTTTTTCCTCCCCCACTAGAGGGAACACACGTCTCGGAGTGAGTGCGCGGGATAGAGGTCTCTCTCTTTCTTTCTATCGCGCGCCGTGCCTCCCTTCCTTCATATACATCACTTTACGCGCAGTCTTCTCCCTTCGACTCGTCCACGGCCGTCTTTCCGCTCGCCGCATCCCAGCCGACGAACGCCACCCCGAGCTCCCTTTCCGTCTCTTTTTTTCCCGTCCGTCCGTGTCGTATGTGTTTGTGTGCGGTGCTGCGCGACCTCTTCCCGTCTCTCTCTTGTCTCTTGCGACCTCCCCCAGCAAGCTGCTTACGCTTCCTCTCGTCCTTAACGGCGGAAGGTTTTCTTCTAGTACCGGATTTTTTGGGATTTTTCTCCCGCTCTTCTGCGCCGCGAGAATCCCGTACTCCCGGCTTTGGTGGCGATGGAGCAATGACACAAAAAGCAAGTATCCAATAATGGTCTAAAAATGTATTTCACGCTGGACACTTTCTCGAGTTTCTTCTCGGCGGTTTTTTTCGGCGGAGTTTCATTTTTTCTGTGGTGTTGCAAAAGTGAGAAGGCGTTTTAAAATGATTTTTTTAATCTCTATCGCTTTCTACACTGGTTAGCGAGTGTCGCTGATAGATAGCGCTTTCCCCCGGGGGGATTTCGGAAAGGACTCTTTTGACTGAGAAAACCAGTGACGCTGCATCCGTATGCACTTGGCACGTGCACTTCCGTTAGTTTTTTTGCCATTTAGGAGTCGAGCAGAAATGCTTAAGAGAGCGAAGGATTTCTTGCAACCGTTAAGGCTCGCATAAATTACTTTAAATCGGTCTATTTAGTGATCAATGTAGTTCGTATCTTCAATCTGAAGTCCGTCAAGCTAACCCGCTGACAAAATTTTGACTTTAGAATGGTTCAAAGTAACAAGAGTTAAATTCATTTGCGTGTACAGCATGGTGAACTTTTTAAATCTCTTGTAGAAAAGTATTAGTAGACCCATGTTAGAGAGACTCTTCGCGACAGTGTTCCACTACGAATTTCAGACTAGCGATGAGTTTAATTGTGAGCGAACAAATGACTCAAAAGTTTCATTTTATATTAACATCTTTAATCCACATTGTGAGATAAAACTGTGCAATGGATTTCGCGTGACGGTCTTAATTTACGAGTAGACTCGTGTATAATATCTGCTGTATTCGGATATTATGAAAGAAGTTATAACAACCGAAGAATCGGCTATTACAATAGGTAAGTAAATCTCTTTTCGCGCCGTTCTTCCAAGTTACCGCACCTTCATCGGAACAATCTAATGCGCGCACACGCGGCGGTTTCCGCAAGGGGACGCTTAACTTGAAAGTACATGCGTATTTAACAGGACGGCGCGTCCTCGAAAACTGCCGCCGAGTCTGGGACGTCTAAAAAAGACCGTTTTATTATCGCCAGACGTCGCCTCCCCTCCGCGTGGGGAGCGTTCTCCGCCGTCCCCAGACGCCTGGGGGCTTGACGCCGCGGGGGACGCGCGCCGCCGGAGAGAGAGAATGTCGAATCTCGTGCGGAAGCGGTCACTACCGGGGCGAGGCCCGTTGTCCGCAACCCCTTGCGGAAAGGCAACCCACAAAACGTCCACGTGTGACCATCTGCCGATGCGCTTATGAGTTATGGGGAGAGGCCGCGGACGAGGGCTTACGCGCATCCGATCGAACCGAACCTTTGACCGCAAAGCAGACGATGCGGGAAGAGTTGGGAATTTCTCGCCGTTTTAGACGTGATGCGTTTGACTGTAATACTGGGACGTTTGCATTTCTCGGCGTTAATTTCGCTGGGTCATCGTCGGTTGCAACCGTAAGGCGCTTCGTAGAAACAACGCTGATTTTATGCGAAAGGCAAGCGGATACTTGGAAAATTATTTTCAGTTTATTTTAGCTGTTTTACTAAATTCGCAGGATAGAACTAGTTTACTTCAAGTGCGAATAATATATTTTATCGTTGCGATGCCGAATAACTTTCAAAATGTCTCTTTCCTTTTCTCTTGATAAATACTTCCAAAACTTGCGTTAAAAATTCGGCTAGCATTTCAGAGCTTACCAACATTTTTTATCTCTATAATTTTCAATTAAACGTTTTCCTTGAAATATCCATGCATTAAAAGGAAGTTTATACGTCACTAATTAGAATATACTCTTTAAACTAAAACTAAAGAATGTCTCTTTTATTAACGAGATTTGTAATCATAAAATCTTTTGGCAGAGAGAAAATTTTCTTGAACTTTAGAAAATCCAAAATTTAAATGAGATGATGCAAAGAAAATGGGTTTTCAAATAATTACTAGATGCATTACTTTTTTAAAGTTGACTAACCATTAGACTTTGTCTCTTTTTGTCCATTGCAGATCCTTCAGGTGGGCTATCTACAAAGTTTGGCTGTTGTTTGGTGATGATTATCACGGCTAAGGAGGCGCATAATCTCGACAGCAAAAAAGAAGTCCACAAGGAAGGGTGAGTGTTGCGCTTCTGTCCGAGCCACGGACACCTAACACGACGACGTGCTCGCAAGCACCAATCTTTATCGGAAACATTTCTACGCTAACGGAAAACGAATGTAACGCCACAACATTCACGTAATTATCCCTTCTCGAACTACAATTTAAAAGACGATTTTTCTCCGTAGAAGATTATAAATAGTTTTTGGAGACAAGTGCATCTACGGACATCTTGTGTCGACGGCAATAAAGCTCTGTTTTTATCTGTTTCCGAATGTTCGCATTGTATCAATGTCTATGAAGCAAACGCGGATGATTTCCATTTTATACGAGCTAGTGCCTTCTACAGAAATAACGAAAAACGCCCAACCCAACCCATCACCCGCCAACAATTGCTGGCCATATCATAAAGAGCTACATTAGTGCTGATTATCGTCGATGCTCGTTCCTTTCGCCACCTCGGTACTTCGAATGAATTAACTCATTCTCAGAACGGAAGAAAGCATGGGAAAGAGAGAGTAAGGAAGGATACCATGCAACTGAAGGTCATGAACTAAGCGAGGCGCCGGCGGGAGACTTTCGCGGAATTCAGCGCAACCTATCCCCGCCAAACCCAACCCGACTCTTACCGCTCATATTAATAGCATAAATGAGCCGCGCTGGGAAGCCCGCAGCGTTTGATGCATAACTCTCGAAGCATTCAAACCACTTCTCTCTCCTCATCCGAAATTCATTCCGCTAATTTTGTACGTAAATTACTCGATTTTCTACGTCATTCCGAGTGTTTCAAAATGTCCAAAGGTATTACGGGAACCTTCTCTACGCGATATTTATTTTCCTCTCGAAAATGAATGAGTTATGTGAAATAAGTTTTGTTCGAGCTGCGCAAATACTTTTGAAAATCCTTAATTTTCACCCGATTTTAAGAGAGAAAGCTTTCTCTCAATATAAGTGGAACAGAGAGGAAGTTCAGATCAACCGTTGCCGGAGGCTGCCAAAGGATTTCTCTCCCTTAACTCCTCTTACAACAGCATGCTCTCAACCCAGATATTCTCGGTTCGAATAACATAAACTCCCGCCGTGGATAAATACCTCATACTTACACTACACGAAATGTTGAGAGATGCGAGGGGAAAAAGCATAGTTGGAACGATATACGTACTACTATTCGGAATGCTATGCGATAGGAATGTCTATGAGAGAGAGTAGCTCGATTGAAAATAAAGACTTGTAAAAGGTTGATTGGTGAATGGAATTCGAACGATTGTTAAGAATGCGTGTGTTTCTGCCAAGTAGGTCTCTTTGAATTTCCCTCTCTCTCTCTCTCTCTACCGCCTATCTTTTCCTTAAGGAGGCCGCGAAAACGCCTCCAGCGAGAAAGAACAGACGGCAGCGCCTGAAAACTATTCGGCCACGTTGTGTGTTCCTCCCGGTAATTATCGGGAGTGATTTCTACGTCCCACTTACTCCGTCATTGGTCTGAAAAAGTTTCACTTCTGTTTCTCTTGGAGTGAACGCGTACAGAGCTGTCGCATTAAAAGAATACACGCTTGATCTAAATTACGGGAAACGGATGTGAACCATAAGGTGATGCTAGAAACGCTTTTTCACTAGCTGTAAAGTATCACATCTAACAGTTGTTGTTGAATGTCGTTTGTAATAAATTTCGCAAAAGATCGAAAGACATCATTCTAACATCTGTGTATCAGTTAATAGAATTTATATTCAAATGAAACGGTGTAGAAAAGAAGGGCCGTAAATCTATAATATATTCTAATAAGGAAATATTAGATGCCGGAAATTTTTTCTTTGGTTCCGGGAAACTTCGCGAATCCCGAATTTATTAAAACGCTAGCAGAACATTATTTTCTAATTACACTTCCTTTCGAGAAAACCTCCGTAGTAAGTGGAGTGCTTGTCGAAAGGCGTTCTTTACTTAATACGGCCCACCCTAATGCTTTCAGTGTAGAAGTGCCATTCGCAAAGTGTTTGGGAGAAGAAAACGGCGAATGAGTAATTAGCCGTTCTTGTGAATTCTGGGAAGTAGAATTCGGTGTTCAGAAGGTTGTCGCAGACGAAGGCCTAATGGCGTTTCTTTGCAAAGAGATACTGTGGAGCACGATTCACTTTTGTCCTTCATGTGGCTGGCTGGATTCATTTGGGATAAAGAGAAGCAATTGCTCTAGTGTGAGGAGAAGTAACATGTATGGGAATTCTTTGTGAATTTAAAAGTACCCAGACTTCCGCTGTATGACTTAGTGCTATTTTTTGTACGTGTACGTGTTTCTTTTCCATTAAAAATGCACTCCATCACATGAGATACTTTTAAATTGTCACTGAAAAAGGCTTATTCGCATATGTATTTTCAGATTTACATACAAAAAGGTATTAACGCAAGGTGCCACAGGCAAATAAAATACTATATAAGAGACATCGTATAACTTGAAATTAGAATGTCAAAGTTTAAAGTAAGGGAACGATTAAATAGCTAAGAAAATCGTGAGTAATGTGAGGGAAAGTTTATAAATATTTATATATTATTAATGTAAGAAATTCAGTTTAACGTGCACTCTGCTAATATACAAGGAATAATGAATTAATTAATTTTAAATCGGCCATAAAGTTTGAACAAGCCGACATGAATGTTGTACGCATGTGGTCATAATAACCCGAGCAGTTATGAATCTAATCATGAAACATTTACAACGACCACGATCGCTTAAATTAACCTAACTACTGGGAAAAACAAACAAACATAAATCGTGCGAAGACCTTTATCCCTCTTAGCGACCATGAACCGGTCCCAATTCTCGCGCCCCTTCTCCCATGACTACACACATTTAGCTCATAGACAAATGCGCATATCGCTCCCCGATAAAATAGATCCTGGACCCGTATATGTTAATGCATCGGGACCATACTTAGCGTTAAGGTCTGTCAGAGCAGCGGAAAAAACCGCTTCTATGCCGAGGAAAGCATCACGGGTATCCACGGTTACCTCCCTCCGACAGGATCGCGAGGAGGTAGCCGACCTCCCTGCCATATACCATCGATGCATTCAGTTCATGCAGATATATAATATCCCACCGATTTAGGCACTGTGGACTCCCGAGTGTCGATGGAGAAAAAGATTCGAACAAGAAAGGGTGGAAGGGGGTCAGTTTTTAAAAGGGCGGCGACGGTGCGCAAGCCTTAGACCCTTTTTCCCGACCAGGAAGGGGGTTTTAGATAAAGGAGGAGAGGGTAGGTAGGTATCCGTCGGCCCTCCCTAGACAATGGCGGCGGTTGCGTATGGGTCCCTCGCTTCCTACCGGCAACCTCCTTACCGGAAGGTATCCCCACTCAAGGTCTTAAAGGCAGGGGAGGAGAGTTTTGGTGAGGGACACAAGATAGAGGGAGCCATGCGACACAGGACGAGAGAGCGAGGAGTGGTGGCAGTGACTATAAGGGATAAACACATCTTTTTTTGAACTAAGGGCATTCCGGTAAGGTCAAACCTTTTTCTTCCCCAAGTTTTCATTCCTTCCTTTCACGTACTCGTGGCACGCGTCTCTATTTCTCGAAGGCCGCCCTGACCTCCGCGGTCATTCAGGGGATGAAGGAAGGCATCGAAAGGTTTTTCTTTTCCGTCTGTATGTATAGGCCTCTGAAGAGGGTTTGTACCCCTTGTCGACAATGACCGCCCACACAAGCACAAATACGGACAGCGTGTTGAAAAAGGACTTTGACGAGTTGACGTCTGACGGTGTTAAACGGGCCTTTTTCCCTTCTTTTCCTTGAGGCTTTCAATTTGTAAACCCAATAGCACCTACTGGGCAAACTCTAGTAGCACTTGACGTGTCACGCTCGATTGATGACTTCATTGACAAGTGTACGAATTTTATTCTCCATTTCCATTCTAAATGTTGCCATTTCTACTTTACTAATGACGTGATCATCTCCAAATCTATTTATCCTTGAACAAAACCTATTTTGATGTTTACAAATTCAACGAAATTTGACTGGTACAATATACCTTAACTGATGGTAATGCGAAAAAGAGAAATTTTATCAGGGCAATCCCTGATGACATTTGAGCAGACTCTCTAAGATAACTAATCCATCTCAATACTGCTTACTAACCAAAGGCTATAAGTTGGAAATTCAAAGAATTTTTTCATTACAAACACAAGTCGATTAGATTTTGTAGCGCTGTGCAACAGTGAGGACAAAAGTTTTCGCTGTAGGTGATAGCCGAAAAAGATACCAATGATCAAATGTCTTCACCGAGACAACCGAAACCATAGCTTACTTTTACCAAAATATGCTTGCCTACGTAACCTATGGATAAGTATCTAAGATTCTTCGACAGAGTTTTACGCCTCCAACTCGCCAGTTGCGATTCCCCTCACGTATTTTTGAGGCCCGAATTATGACGAGTCCTTAGAAAAGCGCGGACTGGAGGAGGAAAAAAATCACGCGGGATTCAGCCCACTCTTCCTCCACCACCTTCCCTCTCCCACCACCTTCCTCCCTCTCGGAGATAAGGAGGCCCCACCCCATCTCCCCGCCTCAGAAATCAGCCCTTCCATCCATCCACCCTATTTCCACCCCTTTTACTTCGAGTCTCGGAGTGAATTTTAAGAGATGCTTGAAGCGTCTCGGGAGAGGGAGTTATGCGACTGGTGTGGAAGGAAGGAGGGCGGTTTGGGAGGGATTGGATGTGTAACCGAATTTCTCCATCGCCTCCCCCTTCTCTCCGCCTCCTCCGTCTTTGGTACCCCACCTACCGGAAGAGTTAAAGGAGGAGAAGAGGGTTCGGTGTGAGAGTGTTACAGCCGTTTTTCGAAAGCTCCTTCGAGGGACGAGAATGGATGGGAAGTGGGAGAGAGGGAGTGGAAGGCATCCAAACGCGCGGATAAGGAAAACGTAAAAATGATTTCCATGGGAAAAGACCTCACCTGTTGTGCTACCACCGTTTTATTTTATTCCTCACTTACCTCTCGCCCTCTCTTCCGCCTCTTTCGGGAATTTGCATCTCGTAAAGAAAGAGGAACGTCTTTTAAAAAAAGTGTGAGAAAGGAAAACCGCCCATACTAGGAGGACCCTCTCACATTTTGGGGAAGTTTAGATGACGAAGGAAGCGATGACAAATGAGGCAGCGAGAGAGAATTTTCGTTGCCACCATTCCCCACGTCAGGAAAAAAGAATATCGCATATGCATTGTCATAGGCTTTCACTCCGCCAAGTCACCCGAACCTCTTAACCTACACCTTATGGCGACCTTCCTCCGGTGCCCCTTACCCACATGCAAAACCGACTTAAAAACCTTTCGCGCCAAGAAATCATTTTTTCCGCCCCACCTGCCAAAGGACCACCCCGCCTGAAAATCCAGGAGTTAAAGGATATGCCACCTAGGAAAGTTCCCATGGATACGAGAGCGGCGGTTTACGCGCCACGAAGAACTGAAAGACAGGAATAGGTAACGAGTAAGGCGAAAAGGAGATGAGTAATGACGGGACCACGCCATACAGAATCCTTTTTCTCCTTTAAGGGGTATGCTAAAGAGGAGAAACCCCACCCAAAACATCGGCTACCCAAGGGAATGTACCTCAGGGAGGGGATGATGCCCAACCCTCTCGTTCCCACACCCCTTAATCCCCAACCTGCGTGAACCCATCCTCATGCGGAAAAAAGGGTTAGATACATATACGCACACCCCTGAGGGTGTCTTCGCTCTCTCGCACTCCAGAAATTCCCTCCTTACCTCCCCACACCCGTTTTATCACCCTTTTCCGAACACGTGTGTGTTCCGTCCTGACTTGCTTCTCTGAACCCCGTTCTCCTATGATGCAAAATAGGACTCGCCCTTAGATTTTAAAAGAGAGGGCCGATAGGGATCTTGAATATGCAGAAACCCTTCTTTCACCCTTTCCTTCCCTGGACGCCCTTCCTCGACCAACCTCTGTTCCTCTCCTTTTTTCTCTCCCCTTCTATACCCATTGTCCCAGATATTTCCTCGGATCCGTGCCGTGGGATGGTATGACGGAATGTTCCCCGCCTGTATATCAATCGCTTTTACGTCGGGAATACCGCTTAAACATATGCCTTGACTTCGTCCGCTCGTAAATCATGAGATTTTTTCGAAGTCTGGACACGCTCGGATGGCATGGTTGAATCGATCGGAAAGTTGGAAGGAGACTAAAAACGCTCCCATCTCGCTCTCTCGTTTTAGCATACAAATCAATCGGCTTTTGCTAATGCTACGTATGAAGGACAGCAGTTACTTCTCTCGATATAGTTTAAGGTCGCCGAAAATTTCTTCTGCCAAAAGCGCAAAGTGCAAGTCTTGAGACACTCGAGATGTGCTGTTTTCAAGGGATAAATTGTCGGGAATGCGCGCATCATTTTAAAATATTATTCCGATTGAAATATGCAATAGTTTTCGGAATGAGATAATCGCGCTGGCGGTTAAAAATTAAATAAACCGTAGGCTACACATTTTGGATTATGTAAAAATATATTTGTTAAAGAAGTGGTCCCCAAACTAAGTTCGCGAATGGTTTTTGCGAGGATGAAATGTATTTCTTTTATTTTTGTGTATGGTTATATTGAGAATAAAATTAATTTCATTGATGAATTTAATAATATATATATTTATATTATTTTAAACATAATATTATATTTGATATTTATTGGTAGATGGATGGAGTTAAGAGGATCGCGATATGGTCGGCTTCCTTGCGAGGGAATCGCAGATGTATCAAGTTTGGGAACCGCTGCGTTAAAGGATCTATATCGTTTACTAATAGCGTCCTTCACAGGATGATCATATGATTGAATTACGCAAAAATAATGAAATCACACGAGTGGAGTGATACAAAATTTGCTCAAGCTTCGTGCTGTTCGTCAGGCAAATACGCATTTTGAACTATTTAATACGCGCTCAAAAATCTATTAGGATGAATTGCCCATACACTCGTGTCCCAAAAAAGAATCCTGAGGAGGTATATTTACGAACTAATTGTATCTTAAACCTACGCATACGATACATCTCCTTCGAATGACAGTTAAAGGTCGGAATGCGAATAGATCGGTACGGAAATGATCATTTAAAAATAGTGAGACCCACACTTTTCAAACGTCTCGTGAGTGACGCGCCCGTCGTCCCTTCTGTCTTTCTCTCTCTCTCTCTCTCTCTCATCTTCCCATCCGAAAAAGTGCTTTCCGATATTCCCACTGCGTGGCGCCCTCGGTTCAAAAAGAAGAAAAGTCAGTCAGGATCTTGATTGGGAAGCGGTTTAGCAGAGACAGAAAGTGAATAAAATTCGATTTATCGACCGATAGGTATTTACTTGAGAAAGAGGACGACCGAGCGAACTAGGGAGAAACGGGAATATCTAGAGAGAGGGAGAGCAAAGGTTAAAAGATTGAGAAAGATACTGGTCGGGAAAGAAAAGAGAAGAATACTAAGGAGTGAAAAAAGTTTTTTCTATCCTCTCGTAGTTCTCTCACGGGAATGGAATCGCATGCAAATTTATTCCAGTTTCTCAAATTGAGCCTTAAGTGTGCGCATTTTCACATGCGCACTTTTCAATTTGCTGCGCAAAATGATTTGTGTTGCAGTGGAATTTCTCGAAAAAAAATCCTGCAAACGGCCAGAACGTATTTTGGGAAACTGCGGCGCAAGAGAATCACGCGTGATGCGCAATTGACTGAACTGTTCACGTTTTTAAGATAAGTGGCTGCAATCGTTTTTAAATAACGCATTCACAGCGGAAACAAAGAAGCGATGGGTTAAATTAACCGAAAATAATTTACCATTTCATTATAAAAATTTGATCATGAAATAATGAACGGCGTTTGACGAAGGTATGTTTCCAACCGTTTGAGAGAAGCATTGCTGATTCGTATAAATTCCGTCTCCGAAAATGGAATTCTTGATAGCAAACTCCACCGTCCACCATTTGGTTGCATAACCGTCTGTCTCGTGAATGCACATTTAAATCGACCATCTATCGACTCCAAACGTGACGCTCCGAAATATAATTTGCAGCCATCCTCCCTAAATCAAAAATTCCGGCCGACAATAACCCGTCGTGGTAAACGACCACGCCACGCTCAAAAATACATCTCGGAAGGTATCATGCCCAAATGTAGGGATGAACTCTCTCACACCCGAATTCTTCCGGCCGAACATTTGGCGCGACGACACCTACCATCTCAACCCCTTCAAACGCCATCCTTTTTTAAGCGAAAGGGTGGACCCTGCATGATGGGAAGTAGATGCTAATGGATCCAGGGAAGGAGGCGCAGGCCGTCGCGACGCACGGCAGGGGGCGCCCAAAGTCCCCTTAAGGCAAGCGGGACGGGGAGGGCGGGCAGGTAGGGATGCGGAAAAAGGGTTGGGATAGTAGAATAGTTAAAAAAGGAAGCGTGCATTTTTGCCGTCCCGCTTTACATATGAGCCAAATTTAAGTAACGGGGGTGTTGGCATCGTGTGCGCGCGGGTTTCCCACGAACTAGGGCTGAAAAAGGGTGGACCGCAGAAATAAGCCGTGAGAAAATACAGAGATAGAGAAAAGCGCACTTGGTAGGATGCTAGGAGATTCAAATTGGCTTGGGAAGCGAGTGAAGAGAATGATGGGAAAGGGATACAAAAGAGCATCGAGAGTGTAGTAGAGCGGGGGGAAGATAGTTTCGCTAGGTCTTGGACGAGAGACGCGGAGGTTAAAAGCGCGAAAGAGGCCGAAGGCGGGAAGGAGAGCTTGCGCAGTCTGCGGCCTGGGATGCAGAAATGGCGCGAAATGTGTATTACCTTCGAATTATATCTTATATTCTATTTAGTTGAATTTTAAAATACAAATGGTACTTCATAAGTTTATATAGACCTCCACAAGAAACGTTTAAAATTAATGTCACTTTGTCAAGTCCGCATTCGCCTACCGTACAGTAAGAAACAGCAAATTTTGTCAATCATGTTATGCGCATCAAAATAAAAGCTTCAATAATGCATGGAATTGAACCACGCTGAGCTATTAATTTGATCGTATGATTCATGAGAAAGCATTGAACGTATTAATTAGGGAACGTATGCGGAAAGATAGGATAGGTTCAAAAGTATGTAGTGGAAAGGTATAGCTTTTAGGGACTCGTACGTGGAATCCAGCGGTTTTGAGACTTCAAAGGAGAGGAGAAATGGTCTGATTATGAGAATGGGTTGGGAGAGGTCTTGCAGGAACAGCTATTGGACTAGGTCGGTGCGGAGTCCGACCCTCGGTATAAAAGAAGGTCCCCTGCCCCTTCCACGTTCCTTATAGCGCTGTCCCTCGCGCGGGACACCAACATTACCTCTTCGGCTGCCGTGCGTTACGCCTCTATATTTCCTTCCAAAGAAACCAATTCTGCATCAGAGAGCTCGAACTTCGATCGCCGACCAGGACGTGAGGAAGAATTCTGCGAATCTGTGGCATTATTTATGTAGGTAAGCGAGTGGAAGGAGATTAGAGTGCCAAGTTCATATGTCTGTATATCATGATGTTTGGAGTGAATGCGTATCACAAGTGTTTATTTCCTTGGTTGTGTTGGCGTTTTTAGCATCGGTATATAAAAGGGTTCAGATGCAGTGTTGCAGAGTATTTTTCTTTGGTCTCATAAATAGGCTAACACAATTATTGGGTTTTTAGTGATCCCGAATATCGGTAACATAATTTGACACATTATTGTGGCGGTCTTAGCAAAGTTTTAAAGCGATAGATATTATTCGCGCTGATCAATTTTAAATGAGAGAGTACAAATATTAGTGTGTATTAAGGGAATATACATTCGTTGAGCATTCTTGAGATTCTATGCAAATAGAGCTAGATTATTACTCAACGTGACTAGATAATAACCGGTAATTAGATCTGTATCTATAACTTACAGGCAACAGCAGACCAAACATTAAGTCAATCGCTCGTGAAAACAATTCACGACATAATCCGCGTTAAGTGATTCGAAGCTCAATTTCATGACTGGGAACGCGGCATCAATTCGTCATATAAGATCGTAAATTCAATTCAAATCCACAAGGTTTGTTACGAGTATGCTTGTAAGACTGCAATAAAAGGGAATTAGAATGACAGAACGCGACTATTTGCAAACCCATTGTCGTCCATTTTCTCTTTCGGCGTCTCCATATAAATATATTAAACATAAGCGATAAGAGAGATGAAGAGAGGGGGGAAGCAAGATAGTTGATGGTTGCACAATATTCAAAAAAGGGGGAAGACACGTGCTGGGGATAAGGAATTCAATATGGCGCTGAATGATTGGATGAAAGAGGGACGATGTAAGAGGGGGAGAGAGCAGAATTGCGCGCGTATATATATACATGTGTGCTTTATGTGTGTGTGTGTGTGTATGTATGTGTATGTGTGTGTGTGTATATATATATATATATATATATATATATATATATATATATATATATATATATATATCGCTCAAATCTGCACGAAACATTCACCTACGCAATCTATTCAGGACAGAAGTGTTTTTGAGGCAAAAAAATCAAAGGCGAATCAAAAAAGTACGCACGAGATCGAGAAAGGAGCGACGCAAATAGAAATGGCGGGGAAAGTAGAAATGTTTTTAGAAGACACGATGCGTTGTTCCCTCGCACAGATCGGAGGCTAACGCGAACCTAGTTCTCCGCTATACCGACAGATGGAGGTTGAAATTCGCAATTCTCTCGGCTGTGAAGTGATCCTTTAAGGGCGAAGGGTTTGGTAGATGAGTTTTAAGTCGATCAGCGGAATTACGCAAAGGCTTTATTTTTTCCCCTCTCCCTCGCTTTGCCGCCAGAAACAGAGCGGGTTAGGGTGTCTCATCCTTCTCCTCGCTGACTTCACACACAAAAGGACCGCTCCCACGCTGAAAGGGAGGAAGAGAGAGAAGGGAGGGAGGAATAGCGCGAGTAGTGATGACTCTGTCACCCTTAAGTGCTCTAGCAATGTTGAAAGAGGAGTAGAGAGAAATCGAGATCAATGCCTTCAACTTCCAGACAGTTTGCCAGAACATCGTCACCGCGTTCATCGAATCTTCTTCCATCAAACCCACTATCCCTCCCGCCCCCTTCTCACTCCTCTTCTGAAAAGGACCACACCCCTCCCAGAAAAACCCTTTTTCCTCTCTCTTTCCCTCGGGAACTGAAGGATTCAGTCTCCCTCACTCTCATTCCCCTCCCTGCTGCACGCTCTCCCGCCTACCTCAGCAGCCCATTGAATCGGGAATTTCACGATTAACTCGAGCGGAGGGCGAATGGGGGATTAGGGTGGGATAGGGCTGAGGATCCATAGGAGGAATTGGTGGGTAGAGAGAAAGATTCTTCGGTATGTTATATCCAAGTTGAGGGATTTGGACAAGGGGAGAATTTTGACCTAGCCATGAGTACGGCGACGAAAATATCTAGGAAGATAATTTGATCAATTGAGTTTTTCATAACTGTTTGTTTAACAGTGGAATCCAGGAACTCAAAATATAGAACGATGGCAATATGATACACACGAATTTCAGAAGAATATTAATGTAGGAGAAAATCGGGTATTTTACAGCACTTTTAGGGAGGATACTAATAGAATTGTCGATTTTTAAATGTAACTTTATCAGAAAATGTTCATAATTACCTATATTAATAATTAACACTGTAGAGATTAAGACCAAGCGCATTAATACTGTTTGTAAATATGGTGTAAAGTTAATAAATATGCCTGTCGTATAATTATGCTTAACATAATATTATCTTTGGGTTACCCTCTGTGTTATATATTCTTTGCAAATAGCATTTAACTATCCTTCTAATCAACAGTGTGCCCCAATAATCAGTGACCTCATCCTTGCCCTTTCTTGACATCCACACGTCACAAGTTTTGGCCTACGCTCATTCGGCCAGTATGACGAGGGTATCAATCTCTTTCCTCCTTCCCGACCCTCCCAAAAACAAAAAAAGCTTTTTTTAACCCCTTAACACATTCCCATCTTCAAAATGGCCCTCTTTAACCTCCCACCCTCCTTAACCACCAACTTTCTTTGACCTCTCTCTCCCTCCCATAAGCATGGCTGAAGATGACGTAATCTGTTGGTTTTTTTAGTAGATGGGAGTGGATTGGTGTTTTTTGTGGGTGGATTTATTTTGGAATTTCCCTTGCTGCCAACCAGTAAGGAAGGTTGAAGGGTGTGTATGTGTGGGTGAGTGTGTGTGTCTTTGGAAGTGAGAAGCGCGATGCCGGTGGACGTGGAAGAGAGAGAAGAAGGATTCCTCAGCAGTGAAGTCACCGTCAAGCTTTCGCCCAATTCGGGCCAACCTAAATTTTCAATTAAAAAAACGAAATTGTAATTCGTTTCTCTTTTTTGTCTTCACCCCCCTCTTGTGGTTGCCGTGTGGTTTTTGTGGTTTGGGTGGGTATCGGCAACCATGAATGTGGCAAAAATACCTGGAGCGAGGTATAGAGTTCCTACGTGACTATTTATAACTGTAGGAACTTCATACCGTGCTCTTGGATTTGCTACGCAATCAACCAAAGTATATGAGCTAAATAACAGTTGGAGAGGAAGATGTGAAAGAAAAAGAGGGGGGTCCTTCGGACAACGGGATCAATCAAGGCGATGGAAGGCAGAAAGGAGCCGTTTTCGGGTATATTAATGAATAAGTCTGTGCATGAACTGTATCACGATGGGTCAAAGGAATGTAATTTGTTTGATATTTATTTTTTACTTGTGATTTTTTCCCAATAGGTAGCGTGTTTGGTATGAGTTTTAAAAATAGAGTGAGCATTCTTATTATAAATTTGATCTTTTGATTCGCAGATCGAGCTCAAAGTTTCAGACCGACTTTATTAAATTTTTATGATTTTAAACGATATAGCGGTGTAAAATTCATAACAATAACTTGTTTGCTTTGAATTTAAGTAATGCTACAAGATGATACTTTATATGAGAAATTCGCCATTTGAAACCCGATAATAATGGTAATGCAAATATAGACGGTTATAGCATGATGGTGAACCGGTTGATAATGTATCTACATGCTATCGTAACCGTGGCTACAATTAGTTATTAAATAAGAATTCTTAAATTTCGTCGAAGTTTACACAATGCGCCAAGTAAGAGAACCGCGTACCATGTAGGCGAGGTGACGCAAAAATACATATCACGCCAACGTTTTATTACCGAATGGAAAGCCAATCCAACCAACTTCAAAAATTCTTTTGAGCTCAATATTAACGATACTAATTGTTCTTGCTCGAAGGCGAGATTCTGTTATATTAAATCCTATCTCTCAAGATTGATTTCGTTTTTCCATCTTGTCTTGAGAACGCGAGACCTTGAAGAACTAAAACTCCCATTAATGCATTTATTGCAACGATTAAGCTATAAAAAAAAGGTTCGGCACATATCTCATCTGCCTTGAAGTGCAATAAAATCAAATCGCACGCTCGCACCTACTCTTACGTACACCTAATGTCACAATACCTTCCTCTTTCTGGTTAGCGTCATGTTTCACGCCGAAGAAGGAGACGTGGGCACAGAAATTTAGAACCTCTTGAATTCTGAAGCCATCGCGTTTTCCCAAGAAGTGAGGGGGAGAGAGTGAGTGTAAGGGAAACCCCTGGAATAAAAGAATGGCCGATGGAAGGAGTAAGAGGGGAGATGGGAAAAAGCGAAGGGAGGCGAGAGGGAGGGAGTCAGAATGAGGAAAAGGGGGGACTTCTAGTTGGAGGGTTTTGAATCGCATGAATTGTGGGAATTTTTCTTTATCGAGCATGATACAAGGAGTCGTAAAAATGGATCAATTGAGGAGTAAAGAATATGTTGGGAGAACAGACAGCGGAGAGAGGTGAACGAGAGAGGAGAGACAAAGACTGAAACGGTATTATAATAATAAAAAAATAGAAAAAAGACGGAAGGAGCGTAATATGGGATAGAATAAGAAATTTTCTGCGAGAAAGAGGAGACTGGTGGAAAGGCAAAGTGCAGTATTGAGAAAAGCAAAGTAATTTTATTTTTAAAACGACCTGCTGACTCCCTCTTGCCTACGCGCAATGGGTATCTAAAGGGTAGTGCAATGAATAGCTGGTCAGTTTCAAAAAGTTCAGGAAGAAAGGTATTAACTACATTTTCCTGTAGAATAAAATAAAATACGACAGGTGGAGGCAAATAACAAGAGGGAAAGAAGGAAGGAACAAAAGGAAATTAAAAGACGGGAGATAGAGAAAGAGGGGAAAGAAATGGGGAAGATGGATGGGAAAAGGAGAGCGAAGAGAGAGGGACAGGAAATTGGGGGATGATAGGGGGAGCAGGCAAGAGTTGAGTGGGTCTACATGCCTGCCTCTTTTCCCTCCCGCCGCTCCACCCCCGATTTAACCGCCATCCCTCGGCCTCATCACGCAATGCATGCATCCTCACTCCCTCAATTTCTGACATTCTCTCCCATTCCATAATTCTCTTTCCTCTAGAGCCAGGCATGCCAAAGTAACAAGGAAATAGACATACGAAGCTGTGCATGCATAT
This sequence comes from Tanypteryx hageni, assembly GCA_028673005.1. Lineage (NCBI taxonomy): Eukaryota > Metazoa > Arthropoda > Insecta > Odonata > Petaluridae > Tanypteryx > Tanypteryx hageni. The sequence continues at coordinate 36,099,558 of CM054115.1, forward strand.
TCTCAAGTCAATATGAATATTCAGAAGTTGGTTCCATTTGTGGAAATGGATCCATTACGACCATACGATATAGATTAGGCGATCCCATGATGGATGTGCTCTCAATTTTCATAACCGTAAGCATTGCAAGCTTTTCAGTTCAGGAGAGTAATTTCCCGACGAAACAGAACCATCTCTTCCTGTGAAAATATTCAGAAAGCAGGTCCAGTAAGTAATCCTTTCCGGATAAAAATAAAGATATTTTGCAATGGAATACGTCAAATGTAAGTTTCAAGCAGGTATAGAGGTACATAAAATACTTCCAAGCGGATCTTTGCATTCATTCACATGCCAGGGTTGAAATAATTTAAGGGAGAGGGTAATAATTTGCGGATAAACAACCATAATGTAATTTGCTTCATTGGAGCCTACATTTTTAAACCTAATATTTATAATTTTCCATTTCACATCATTCTTAGCCAAGAAATACAAACTTTTTTCTAGACTAGTTAAAGAAATCTCATAATTTTTCAATATCCCCGAAGCGATATATTAATAAAGACGCGATTCATTTAATTAGACAATCATTTAACAATGAACAGAAAAAAGAACGCTAACAAAATGATGACGCAGTGGTATAAAACGCTTTGGGCTGATGACGCAACAAAAAGAATACGCTGCAATGATGTCGTAATGGACGCACATCTTTATTTTATTGACCTCGAGTTTTTTTCCTGCTCGTCATCAACGGCATTCCTTCATTCGCCGCCTCTTTCCGCAGCTCCTCGCCCCTCCTCTATCCCACTTTATCTCTTCTTCCACCCGTCCTTCCTTTCCTCATCTCTCTCTTATCCTGTCCCTCGTGTCTTTCTTCCATCCACTTCCCTCTCTCTCTCTCTCTCTCTTCATGCTACAACAAAGCCCCACAGCTCCATTTCGGCACCCTCTTCTCTCCCTTTGGCCCACCCTTTACCTTCTCAGCCTCCTCCTCTTTTTCCCTCCTCCCCGTACCGTGGTTTTTTGCTCCTTCTCCCCTTCCTCCCTCTACGCACCCTACTCTCCCAACACGTGCACACAAGAAGACTCCTCTCTCCTTCTCTCTCTCTGCATCTCCCTGTTCTAATTGGAGCCAATTAAGAGGCAACTAAAAGAATGTTTTTTTTGAGTTTTTTATTCAATTTATTTTTCTTTCCTCCCCGTGACGTCAGCCTGCACCGCTGTGTGCGATTTGGGGGGAAGGTGTAAGATGAGTAGAGGTGGAGATATAAATCTTGGATTAGGGGAAAGATGAAGACAAATTTTTTTGGCAATGTCTAAAAACATTTCATATCAATAGCAGACAGTCACTGGATTTCTCCAGTGCTACTCAGCATAAAATCTCATCTTAACCTTGCCAAAAAATTACTAAAATGAACGGTCAATTGATTTATTAAATAAAGACCTATTTCTAAAAGTGTCTGAAAATATACATTGTTCCTTTAATAATCGTTAAACCATTGCAAAATTCTCAAATGTGAATATAGAACTGGATTTTCCGAAGGAGCTGGTAGCAACGATGCTTGTTTAAATAAGGCCATGGAAATTTAACCTGACGGAGTTGCCTCCGAGATGATGCCTTAAAACAATGCACTCGAAACATTTTATTTACGCGTCCAAGTAATCCATTAAAAACAGAAAATTTTATTTTTCACGTCTATATCGAATTAATGGCTGAAGTATGTAGTTGCGACTCACATGACCAAATCAATTTACTTTTTACAATCAAAGTGAACTGAATATTAATCTGCGATTAGACATTGCAACACGATAAAGAAGCGATGCAACATAGAGACAAAGCAAATAAGAGTAAAAATGAGCAGCAAAGCAGTTCGTGGTGCATTTAAAGCACACTTCAATCGAAATTAACTAATTCTATTATTATTTTAATTCAAGATAAACTACGAACGTCAAAGTTCACCCGTCAAAATTCAATTCAAACCAATCTTTAAACAATTGAGTTATCTTATCGTCGCCTATCACTCAAGTTCAATCGATTTATTTATATTATCTTCCTCCCAACTCGATACTTTCTCTCGAGGTCAACTCATGAGAGGAGAAAAATAGCAAGGAGGGGAATGGAGAGAAGGATTTTCTAGAGGAGGAAGTCCGCGTATAACGTGGACGCTCGACGTCGTTAAAAAAATAATAGAAGAAATCATCCTCAGCTCCTTGTATATCTCTTTCTGGTAGGGAGAGGATGGAAGGAGACCCACTTGCCAGAACCCTCTTGCGGGGAGAAGGAGAAACTCATGTAAGCCTCCCTCTCCAACTCCTCTGGTTCGTGTGTTGTGCTGGAGGGGGATTGTGAGAGCGTTTCATTCCACTTGCCTTACTCTCCTACAAACGAAAAACTATATTGAAAGAGATCTCGGAATACGGAGAGGACTCTCAAAACTGTACGGTTTAAATATCTTAAGAGGGAGGAATTTAATTGTTATCGGTTTTTTTTTACTCGCAATGAGATAAATAAAAACGCAGAACGGAGTTTATATGTGAACACACCGAACATTTCCTTTAAAAAAATGTCGGGATTCAGGGGGAGAGGAGAAACGGGCTTTTTATAGGTCCCTTTTGGTTGCTTAGAAAATAAAGGATGCGTAGGGTTGTGCTGAAAAATTTTCCTGTGAGATTTGCATTTACGGGATAAGAGCGGCGAAGTTGACTTAAATTCAGAAAGAGGATCATTGAATCAACATTTTCCGTAACTTTAAATAGGATATGATTACGAGTTAATCGTAAGGTGTGGAGAATTTAATTTAAAAGGCTAATAAGTGATTAAAGTTAGCAAATAATTTATTGACCGAATAATTACAGCAATGAAGCCTTTTTTGAATAAGCAACCCACTGAATTTCCGCATGATATGAATCAGTCGAAAATACTCGCCATGTGTGGATGCAATTCATACCGGAATATATGGCCGACTTTTAATCTCTATTGCTAAACATCTTGTTGTAGGGTAGGCTCGAGGGTGAGCCAGACAACTGAGTCATTACATACTGAGGCTTAGAAATGTTTAAGCTAGAGCGATACGGATAAAATGTATTTTTTAGCTGCGACTTCGATATTCACAAAAAATTTAAAGTAGTGAATCTAATATTTTCGTTACATCAGCCAAACATGTATTCTCTCTATTTCACAAGAGATTTGAACCACATTTAAACTTTTTGTTCTGCACCAGTTATTGCAACACTTCAGCCGATAGTCATGCAATATACCAATCAAATCATCTTATGACTCAATCTCAGATGGATTCTACACTCATTATGATCCATTCTCAAATGAAAAATCTATTAAGATAACAATGCATTCACGCTGATTCTCATTAGGTCCACATGGATATTTGATCTTCCTTGGGCCATCTTAATTATGCGAAAGGACTGCTGTAACCAATATTTCTATAATAAGAATTGATGACGCATCTTTTGAAAATGTTTACTGAATATGTCAGTAATGATTGAATGCTTGTTTATACTTAATAAACCCTCAATTGCGACATCTTTAAATTTTTACAGGAAAATTAACATGTATTTTACCAATGCAATATGTAATAATTACCTTCAATATAAATACATAGGGAACAAGAGTTTTGATACCGAATGAGACTAGATTTGTAATCCGCCTAGGATACTTTTTTCAATCCCTGACCTTGCTCTGCAGATATCCAATTTTCAGTCACAGGTACGCGGAAGACGCGAAAGGGGTCAGCAAAAGCAGTTAGGAAAAGTGCACATGACTAAGAAAAAAACAACTATGAAGCAAGAGGTAAATAATAAGTGCGTGCCTTTCTTCAGCTTTCGAGCACTCATATAAACGCATTTTCGCCGATATGGACCATATTTAATAATATCTCGGGGAATTCTCCCAGAAGTTGAAAAACAACCAACCACAGAATAAGGGCCATATTTTTGTTTGGTATCCAAAAAAATATTTAACGCATTTATCGTGAATTTGAGAGAATCTTTCCCAGTTCCTCTGGTAAGTAGAAATGGGGAGGGAAGGTGGCAGACTTAAAAATGGAAAAATAGGAACTGGGTTCACTTCTCGTTCGGGATCTTCACTCCGCCTTTCTTCACCATGCAAAAAGGGAATAGTTTTGAGTTCAGCTAGAGTAGGGAGGAAGAGAGAGGGATAGGGTCGACCCCTACTCCAGTCGATAGGCAAGCGCATCAACATGATCACCTCCACCCCCCAGTCCTCGCATGGCCGAACCTCAGCCTACCCTTTTCCCCTTCCAACTGCGTCACCCGCCCCCTTTCCCCTTACTAACCCTCTCAACACACCATTGCGCCTGCGCAGTTTCTCCCTCTCTATGCTCCTATCCGCTCCCCTCCCACGCCCATACGAAATGGAAGGTACACACACACATGTACGTTTGGATGGGGGAGGAGTGGGGGAATAGGACAACAACCGCTCACGAGATGTACGGAAAGGGTGGCGAAAGAGAAGATGGTGGAGTTTAGGAGATACTACATATTTGCAAAGAGCTGGTGATGGTGATTCAGGATGGGACCGTATTTCATAGCATAAAATATTGTCTTCCGTTTCATCAGGGAGTGATTTGTAATATCACGTTCATTTCAATCGCTCAAGCAGTTACTGTCAAACCGAAACTGATTAATATAAACCTATGCATAACTGTCATGATTGTGACTTCACACTCACGCTATGCTGATTACGCCTTACCGTTACAAACTGAACCTTTCGAGCTTAACGAATGTACGGTCGAATGAAAATCTATCCTCTTAAAATGAATTTCCCACTTGCTGTATTTATACAAACTGTTTATGAAAGGACGTTTGCGGTGATATGTTTGAACGTAAACGCAAACGTCACTCTTATCTAATCCGAGCAACATAATTTTTATTTCGATTTTTTATGGAGAGGGCTATCTTTTATCGGGCACAAAAAACTGAATCGCCAGTTTTCGCGTCACTAAATAAAAGCATCGGGAAATATATCGCCGAAATAAGTGTGCTAAAAATAAATTTCACAAGACTAGCTCGCTCTCTTGGTCTCCCTCCTGAAAACCAAAACTTTTCCATGCTAGAAATAAAAATATGCCCGCCAAAAAAACTCCTAATCTTCGTCCACGCATCCTCTACTCTTCTGCTCCAATGCACACATACACATGAACCGAAGGCGATTATTATTATATGACCTCAACACGATTCTTCTCATCAGAAGGTGGCGAGGAGGAGAATATGAGGGAGGCGGGATGACAGGGGCGAGGAGTTTGGGATGGGAGGGGTGGCTGCCAAACTGGTTCCTCACTGGACCTCATCCAGAGGGTTCGTTGACCTCCCTCTCTTAGGGGAGGGGACCTCCTCGAGGCAGATTGAGGAGGAGGTTAGTGCTAGCATGTTGGGAAGACCGTGATGAAGCGGAACTCCTCGTGAGAGAGGTCCGAGGTCGTCATACGTCTATATAAATGGTGACCACCATACACAGCGACAGCCACAACACTGGCTGATATCCTCTCCCTCTCTCTCTCTCTCTCTCTCTCTGACTGGACGTAGAGGACAGTTTTATCGCTTCGTTAAACCCGATGGACCATCGGCGATAGTCCGTCTATTGGTTCTTATCTAGGACGATTCGCGGATGTTTCTGGTAAGCAGCAACATTATGGTCCATATATGACTCGAAAGAAACACGACCTCAACGAACTGTTAAGTTCATCCTGCAGATATTATATGGAATACAAGTGTAGACCAGATAAATATTTTTTGAAGTTTCTGTCGAAAAGTTAATGTTTCGTATGAATTAAAAGCATTCATTACTAATGTACCGCTGTTTTGATTTCCTTAATTCCCATTTTCGTATTCTGCAAGTAGTAATTTTATTGAGAAAATGTTGTTTTAATTTTAGAAATTTAAACTAACTGTATAATCTAATTCTAAAGAATACCATTAAAATGAGTCTTTAACTTCAGATTGGAAATTTAAATTCACAGATGTTTACAAAAAATAGTGTTCGGTCAGCTAAAGAAATAATACAATGGTATTTATGATATTTGGCAAGTAGCATTAATTTTTAAAATAATATATAAACATAACTTTAAGGAGTCATGAGGCTACGGACTAATTGAAACTAGACATTTATATTTATGAAAACGTGAGCAGATACTTATAAAAAAGAATGAAAACTTGAATGTAATTGCATTATTTGAGTCGACTGTCCTTACTCCGAAACCGCTCTAGAAAGAATCGGAACTCTTTTATCTACTTCGCGAGAGATGCGCGATTTTTAATAAGCCAAACTGTGATCTTCTGGGGTCAAGGATACGGACCAGACGGGCGTATTTTTCGTTTGGAAGGAGCTTCAAATGTCAGCAACCGCTGTCGGTCAATGAACCTTTTCCGGTAGGATCAACGAAACAATACTTCGTTGTTGAAAGCTCCGATTTAGATGTCATATGAAGGTTACGAAACAAAAAAGTGCCGACAGTTGAGCAATTAACACTAACATAATCGGGTGTCAACATCACTTAATGAAACGTAACGTAATGCACTTGTTAGACCAACTATCAATAATCCTACATAATATTAAGAAGAGATGAAAAAGATAATGGACAATCTCTCGTTAACCTGATGAGCCATTAAAAAACTTCAAATAAACAGCTATTTATATATTTCAATTTTGTTTATATAGTTTGCATTTGATGATACGTAATTTCCGCTATCTGCCAACCTCGTAAATCCTACTGAATACCGATCAAACATATCTTGGGGAACAAAACGTAAGGTTATGCCAAAACTCAAATTATTGACCGTGAACTACTATGATAAAAAGAAAGAGTAAAAGAATCAAATCAATAACAGGATGTTTAATAAAATATATATCACACAATTTCTCATCCGCATAATGACTGGTTGAGTCTCATATGCGCAACTCGTAGGAGGCAATGGCCGATTTGCCAAACTTGTGCTGCGTATCTACACATCCAGATTCGGGAAAGGCGGGGGGGGGAAACCCGGTGCCGGCATTAGCCTACTCTTGCGACAAGCACCAAGGGGGCACAGTGCTTAACGTCCCTTCCGAAGGACGGAGTAGCGTTCTTGCGTGCCCTCCTCATAACACAAATAGGGACGGGAAAAACCAGGTTGAAAAAACCGGCCTCTGCCAGGATTAGAGCGTGAATAAAATGTATAAGCTTTACATCTACATATTACCATGCAAGTCACCTTGACGGTGGATGGCACACGAAAAGGTATTGGTTCACTACTGTTCTTAATCTATGTAATGGATATCTGATCTGTAGTCTGTAGTAAAATTAAACTTTTCGCCGATGATACCGTTCTATATCAAGAGGTGAAAAACCAGGAGGACCATCAGTCGCTGCGTGGAGACTTAAGAGCCATTTCAGCGTGGTACAAAGAATGGAAAATTGAAATTAATTACATAAAATGTGCCGGATGTACGGTCTGAAAAATTAAGAAGAAAGAAGTAGGTTTCGAGTATAAAATAGATGGAATGAATATTCAAGCAGCTGAGTATGTAAAATATTTAGGAGTAACCATTTGTCTAGATCTTTCGTGGGGCATGGCTTTCATAGGGTAGTATTGTACGGAACACCACAGAAAAACATGTTACTTATCACTGGTTAGACCACAAGTGGAATACGCCTCGTGCATATGGAATTCGTATGGGAAGGGGCATATAATTCAATTAGAAAGAGAACAGCGCAGAGCAGCCAGATTCGTAAAACAAAAGTACGAACATAAGGAAAGCGTCACTTCATTTATTGATTTGAACTGGGTATCACTGGAGGACCGCAGATTGAACTCAAGGTTGAGGCTTGTGGAGAAATATCGGTTGGAATGTCTAAAAGAGGAGATGTAGGAATAATTGAAACACCAACGTTTATAGGCAGAAAGGACCGTGACGATAAGATACGTGAGATCGATTGTAGGACGGAGCGTTATTGAGGCTCATTCTTTCCGAGGACAATACGAGATCACAATAGAAAATTTCAACCTGCGAGAGAAAATCTTTGGGTAGGTTTTGGTGCATTGAACCCTATACCGCCCACAAATTAGGTGAATTGCAGGGTAACATGTAAATGTAGATAGACATTTATTCCAAGACAGTCACTCTCATGCATTTACTGACTCCGTTAGACAAATTACACTTACTATAAAATAAAATTGTGAAACAGCAAAAGCATAAAAGTGGGAGTCTTCGTATAACACGCTCCGTAAACACCTCCACTTAAGAGATTGCAGAAAAAAACTAAAACCCAAACGCAGAGAAAAATCCATTACGCGCTCAAAGAAAAAATTTGCTACCTCATGATCATGGTAAAAAATTACGATAAGCGCCCCTCTCGTAAAATTTGACCTCGAGGGTTAATACGAAGTATTCTTCTCCCTCGATCCGAAAATCAGAAAAACGCGGGACAAATGAGTGACGCGCAACGAGCGGTCGAAAACTCGTTCCTTGCAGCACCTGCGCCTAAATCCGCCGTGCACGCAGAAAGAAGAGTCCCGGACTCGTGACCTAGCAAGCAGTCGTGAAGCAGACGTGCTAAATAATCCAGCCAGGCACCGAAGCACTGGAGAGTAGCTTTTTTTACCGGTTAACTGAGCCGCTGCCCCAAAGCTTTCTATTAAGGCCGCGAGGGAAATGGTCAACGAGCAGCAGAGAGAGAAAGAGAGATAGATAGACCTTCTTCCCTACCGCTACGTGCGCACAGTCACTCTCGAGGATGTAAAAGACCCTTTTCTGCTCTTGGCCTGGGGCCAAGTTGTTCCACCTGCCTGCCCTCCATCTCCCTCGCTCTCTGTCCCTTTTTCCTCGACCTACCGACTCTCGGAAGAGAAGATGAGCTGGTTATTATTATTTGCGGTGAATAGGAAACCAAAACATCATTCGAATACCCATGACCGAACCCATAGCAAAAAGGATTAGATCTATGAATCCTTTGCGGCATTTTGGTTTGAAGTTGGATGCGGAAGGATGGTATGATTCAAAGCCGGAACAATAAATATATTAAGTAGCTAGAGTTTTGCATATCCCACAAATAATCCGCTATACATTTACATCGCTTTTTAAAGACTGATTCAATCAAATTCCATTAAATAGCATTCTACAGGTACCTTCTTGAAAATGTTCTTTTCCATCACCAGAAAAAATTGTTAGTAACATTTTATTTATCTGCATTGAAAATTACATACATGCCATGCAGCAGTGGTACTCAAACTTTTCGGTCACTTCCGCATGCATCGCAGGCCACACGTATGAGAAACTACAATTGAAGAATAATTTATGGAAACTATAGAATTAAGTCGGGTAAATTAAATAAATTGGAATTTTATTTATTACATCTACAAAGTCCACTTGGGAAGGCTCCACTTTGTAGAAAGAATTCATAATAAATGAAAAAGAAACTTGCATCTTTCCACGAACAATTTTAAAACGACCGGTTTCGCCTGTTACAGCATCATCACAATTAAAACACAGCGGGCCAGATGTTGCCCACGGGCCGTAGTTGGGCACCACTGCCACACAGTATAAAATTTGACTCGCCCTGTTTTTATTCACTCTCCAAAGAAAAACTTTCATAATCTTCGTTATGAAGTCATTAATCGTATGCCTACCCTTTTCACCAGAACAGCGTCCCTTGTATTCCGATTGTCATCTATCAACGGATTTCCGCGTGACTTTCTTCAAGGAATGAATTAATCGAGAAAGTTCCTTAAATGCTTAACTCTACAAAAAAGAAACTTTTTCCTTAGATATATTTGAAGCTACGCCAACTTTCTAATTGAACAGCCGTCAAGTATAAAACGAATAATATGAAAACCTTTATAAATTCATTCAATTCGAAAAAAATGATTTTCCAAAGCGGCTGATCAACCTATAGGAGGAAATCCTTTAAAAGGTATTAAGGTTGTCATTTTCAAACAACTGACCAATAATAAAATAACGAAATACCCATCTTCAAGCTTATTTCTTCCGAATAAAGCACAAGTCCATCGATTTATCTAAAGACGAATCCTACGATTTTTGAGTATGTTTCGCATATTGCAACGAAAATTATTCATTTGAAGAAGCGTAAAGCGGAGAAGGTACGTAGGGACAGTAGGAAGACCGGAGAGGCCAAGAAGGGCGTATACGTGCCTTGCTTGAATGGGCTTACCATGTGCGTCGCTTTATCGCGGAGATCGCTTATTCGATTCGCGCTCAGCCTCCCACACGTTCAGCACGCTTTTCTTACGTCGGCGAAAGAGGGAGAAGGGACCCCATTCATCAACCCATTTCGACCACCTCATCGCCCCATCCGATGTAGAAGGAAGGGGAGAAAAAGAGAGATGCCCAAATCGTCACGAATTGAAAGTATAAATCACACTACGAGGAGAAATTAGGGTAGGTCATCCGCTCGTGAATGGCGCAATTGGAAACTTACGCGGAGTTGGAGAAGTTGGTGAAACGTGGCGCGCAACTGCGACTTACAAATGTTGCATATAAACCGCGCTCGCTGGAAAGAGGACGGTTAGGGCGGGAAAGGTTTGGTGGAGGGAGAGATAGAGAGGGAGCTTATAATGTAAGGTGAGGGCTTGGGTAGTAACGGGTTAGAGAAGGCAGGGCTAGAAAAGGGGGGAGGGGGTGGGGAGAGGCGGCGGCGAGAGGTTGAGGGAGGTAGCGAAGGTTAGAGTGGCAGGGGGTAGGGGTTGATGTGGCAGTAGGGGGAACTAAGGGGGGTTGTTGAGGAGGAGGTGGGAGAGAGGAGGTATTGCAACCGCCCCGCCCTTCCTCTAGGCGTTCTCCTTTCTCCCTCGCCCTCTTTGCCCTCAATCCAGCACTCCCATACTCGCCCAATGCTCGACCTAAGAGAGCGGTGACCTCTTGGCCAATACAATCTCCCTCCCCTTCCCGACTCATATCTCTCTCTTTTCATCCTTGGACCTTATCCTCCCGCCCGCACTTCATTGAGTTTTTTGGATTCCGCAGATTCCTCTCATGATATACCATCTCCGGGCTCATTTTTTCCTAGCCCGAAAGAGGAGGGGAGAAATATTTTGTTATATCGCGTCCGAAAAATATCTTTATACGACATATTGCGGCGGTATCTGCGGGAATTTGTGAAATTAAATATGCGGAGCTTATCGAGTGAAATATTTTTGTCGCGATAAGATATTTTTTTAGTTTATCGTTGATTCATCTGCAGAGATATTCTTGTCGACGTAATTCTCTTTTCACAAGATAGTTCCGTGGTAGGAGCAATTTTATTCTCTTTAACGACTGAAACGAATTGAATGTGTATTAGCGTAAAAGCTTTATTGGCATACGCTGGACAAACTGCGAGAATTCACGCATTGCTATCTTGCTTCATTATGTCGATCGTTCTTTCAAAGTGAATGGTTTAATTTTGAGTTTTTTTCCGAATTTTTATACCCTACTAAATTCACAATCGATAAGTGACGACTTACTTCCGACACAATAAATAATGTCAGTATCCGTGAATGCAATATAAGTTTTTCGGGCGAGAGCTATTTTCAAAAATATTTAGCGTAGAGCAGGATATACATTTAACGTATCTCAAGCTCAAGTATACAGTGAATATTGATGGCTGATAAAATATCAAAGCAAAAGAAAACCGTAAAAATGATTTACGATTAAAAAATCAAAATGTCAATATTACAGTGTATTCTGGGCCAGCAATCCACGAAGATATGTGGACGCAAAACTACCTTATAGGTATCTCCTACATAGCAATATGGTTCAAGCTATTTTCAGTCGCTTAAGGATATATAATCAGCAACTTATTGTTCATGTCACGCAATTGGCTTGTGACAAAAATTCAATATTTGCGAAAGGTTTCTCTCGAATTCAAGATAGAATTGAAAAAATAACAGAAGAATGAATAAATATTCTCTCCCTTAAGAAGTCGTTTTTAGCAACAACCCATTTACGTCAGTGAAAATAGTAACACTAGATTATCACTGTTCATTTTTATCGTTATTAGAAAAATAAATTTTACTGCAGCGTGTTGCCATGCAAAGTTACAAATCGGCGTCAGTGGCAGAAGCAAGCATGGTCGACTATCGATCATGAAGCGCCAGATTCGAGTCCCGGATGAGTGTTTGCGTCATATGGAACAGGGCTTTTCGCTCGATGCCAACCTATCCCGCTTAGAGGGACATGCCGTCTGAATGTGGAAGGAGCTGGCGACACCGAATTGGAAGTAAAATAAAAGTGATTTGTAATGAATATTAATGCTGCGTATTTAGAAAGACGTGGTCGTCGAGTTCCGTCTACGAGAGACTTAAATTTAGAAAGGCCATTTCGTATTAAGCCTAACGAGAAAAAAATCTCAGCTATCGTATTTCAGGCTTTTTCGTCTTCTTAATGACAAAAATATATAAAAACAGCCACCGCATCAGTCTGATGAATACTACAGAAGATAAAAACAAAATTTACCGTCTGGGAAGAAACGGGCGACATTTGTGCATCTGAAATTATGCTACAACAAATATATTTTGATCTTTAAGTGAATTTTTGGTATCTATAAGGACATCCTTAAAGCAAATAAGGTATTACAAGACATCTGTTATTAATAGAAAAGAATCTCGGTTTTGTATCTCCGTATTTTATACGGGAGTTACGTTCACGAGAAGCAATGCAGAAGCATAATTTTCACTCGAATTTTAAAATTACTTAAAATCGTCGTGCGAATATAGTACTTAAACCAAACAACGCCATAAGCATTGAAGATTCATTTTCCTACCGTCGATTTGTAAATACGCGTCGAATCGGAATTCGTTTTGAAGACGAAAATTTCGCGTTTTTTGGGTCAACTCCTCCGTCGTCAAGAGCAGTCGCTTTGTTGCGCCTAAATATAGGACATCTCTTAGAGCAGTGGTTCTCAAACTATCAATTGCCGCGGCTCCCTTGAGTATCATGCGGCCCCCTTTGAATTGTAAATAGTAAAAATAAGAAACTTTATTGCAAATTCCTTCATTATTAATAACTTTTATCACATCGCATTTCCTAAAATTCCCTGATAAAATTTTATTATTCGTGAAAACTTTATTTTTCGACATTTCACTTTGCATGCAAAATAATTTTGCGGCCCACAGTTTGAGAATCTCTGGCTTAGAGGTTCGCCACCTCTCCATCCCCTGGTGCTGTCAATATCCTTACCGTCCAATTTTTTTAACTACATGCATGCAATAATAAGTACGAGAATTTAATTTAAATGACAAATAATATATCCCTTCCACTCATATGGACGTTCCTTTATACTAGTATGGTTAATAAGACAATATACAACACATTCACTTGTAAGATATCACGAACTATCTTCCTGAAACGTTTTTATTCACATGTATAGACCGATAGCGCCATATGGTAATTCCATGTGCAAAAACATATATTCCTGTGCTGCTGCTATAATACCGCCCTCCTACTTTACCGATCTCTCCCACCGGTCACTCTCCACCCCATGGCTCTCTCCCCGTAAGGCTGTGGTCCTCCGCCGTCAACGCGATGACGACGGGGCGAAGGGCGGGGTGGACAAAGAAGGGGTTGAAGAGTGGGCGGGTTGAGAGAGGGAGTGGGGCTCAACGGAGAGAGAGAGAGGCACCACAATTGGAACTGACATTTCCTGCACGGCCGTGCTTCCGGTCGTGGATGCGTGCTCGACCGGCGTAACCTAACCGCAGGAGTGGTCGCGCTGTGCGGGGAGTGGGAGAAAGGGTGGACAGTGACGTCAGAGTCGATGGATGGAAGGAAAGGGCCAAGCATTAAATAGTGCCACTCCCTTCCCAAAGAGAGCGGATGATATAAAAAAAGACGCCCGTATTTAGGTTACGTTTTAAATGGCCTACAAAAACAGGGTACCATGTCGGCATTAAAAGACTGAATTCGATTGTTAAAAATCGAATACAATTACGATATAACATAAAAAGAAATACTCTATTTCAATGATCACATTGAGCATACACATCACATTAGGACTATTAAAAATGCGCTCCTTTGACAACGCTAGAATATTAATAATTAGATGACAAAGGGGCTTCTCTATGTTATGAATGGACAAATCACATGATTTCAAATATTTGTAGGAAAACAGATTACAAAAATTAACGTTTCTAAAGTCTTAAAAATAAAGTAATATACTTTGGAAAGATCGCTACTACTTATGCCAGCGCCAAATTAATAATTCATTATGACTATCACGAATTTTGGGGAGAAGGAGTGGAGATATCGAAGCTTCACATGCATATGAAAGGTTTTTATATGCAAAAATGTTTTTTATAAAGCAATGCAATGTAAAGGCAATTCTTCATCTCTTAAAAAGTTAGACACATCAAAAAGATTTCATAAGAACATAGAAGAGAAACAATACCCCAGAATTTTAGAAAACGGTAATAAACAGAGGCTACCATAAAAATGTAAAATTTTCCTTAGTCTAGCCCAAGGAGATAATGCAAAAACTTGAAAAGTTTTTCAAAATAAGAACTACGAAGAATAATAAGCAGACATTCAAATTTTTGTCGTCACTCTTTAAAATTTATAGAGAAAATCTTATTTGTAAGTGAGAGGGTAAAAATGCATTAATTACGCCTTGATCTGTCAAAAATAAACAATTGAAAACAAATCGGAACCTTCAGAATGAAAATAATATCTCAGAAATTCGATACTTCAAATGTGATCGCCGAGTAAAAGCGAGTTATCACCCAGCTGAAGGTCGTTCCGTGGAATTAGAGTTGAGAGTTTGCTGCTAGCATCATTATCGCCACGGCAACACATGTATTCGTCCTAACGTAACATTAAAATTGATGAAACGGGAGAAGCAAGAGCGAGACTAGTTGCGGAGGTATTTTTTCACACCATAATTAAGTGAACCAGTATCTGTTGAGAATATTCTTTGGGCTATGACGCTCCAACAGCAGCCCACTCGATGGAACAGACCCACAATGGCTGAAATTTCAGAGAACTTACGGCCGAATTCAATGAATATTACTCTATTAAAGTAAAATTCAGTTTTAATTTTTATATAATGTGATTTTAAAACTTAAGCAACAATTTAATAACCTAATCAAACCAAATCAAGGCGTCAAGATATTTGTTGAAATTAATTAATTTAAACAAAATATTTTTATTAAGTATACGACCATAAAGCAATCTCTACACCGGCATAATTTCTTTAAATATACTGATTTTCAGAGTAAAGATACATCGATAATTTCATTAGTGTTGTATTCATAAGATAGGTATTTCTATACTTTAAGGAGAAAAGATATCTTTCCCGGCCCAACCATGCATAAGACATAATTAACCCCAATTTATAAGTAAATTTTTTAAAAAGAACTATAATTACTATTTTAATTTAAGCCAAAGACTATTTGCCAAATACAGTTTTCGTAAATGTGATAATGTTATCGCAGATTTCTGCAGTTATACGTCAATAAAGATTCAAAAGTAACCTAAATGCGTTGTAAGCTATCTATAGTGTTTACCACGTCTTTGGAAAATAAACTGAATCACGCAAGGGTTTAAATTCGTCAGCGAATCCCTAAATAGCAATGTTGCGAAGAGCGGGCTGGGCCATCAAAGCTTACTCGGACTGCCACTTCGCGGTGAGAGCGCGACTGAGCAGGACTATTTGAAAAGAGAAAGGACTAGAAGATGTGTTGGAAGCGAGAGGCACTACTGCCAAACCAATGATTTCCAAATAAAAACGATAGTTTTGTTACTCTTGCTGAACATCAGATTTCGAGTACAAATTAAGAACTATACATCGTCGCTTCGCTAAGCAAATTACCTTTGTTTTTCCCCAATTCCAGAAGTGAAAATGTATCCATATATTTTTCATTCACTAACATTTCAAACAACTCAGCATTCTATAAAAAGCAATAACAAGATCAATTAAAAATTTACCAACTCTCTTTATGCGGAACCTGTCCCGGTAAGATGGTAATACAGCAAGAATTCCTTCCTTTTAAGTATACTTAAGTATAATTGAATAAAATTAGGTTTTAACTACATTCATCCCTCGCATTGCACGGTGTATGCGTTCCTGGAAAATATCATGTGAAGCGAAATCGTGCTAAGTGGGATCGATTTCCCCAGAAAAATACATGGGGAAACATTTGAGCGGTGTCATCATTTGAACAAAATAATTTAGCTATATTTTACTCAGAATTACTCCATTCTTTCTTATAATCTCTGAATCGAATTGAAGCATTTCATAATTTTTAATGCCTTGTGACCGTTAATAAACTTTCGGCTGCATCCAAATTCGGCCAGCGGTTGGGCCAATCCCACTAATGGTATCCAAATTCGGCCAGCGGTTATAAGGGTACTTGAAAAAGCCATTCAAATTCGGCCTAGCCTGAGTACCTTCCTCCCCCGCAACTTCCCTTCACACATCAATCCGACTTAGGACTGACAGCACAAAGCGTGCTGGTGTGTTTAAAAGTTGCGGAATATTTTTTTCCTTGTCAGTCACTTATCCTCAAAACTAGCAGAAAACACTATCGGCTTTAAGTAGAAGCGTCTAACGACTTTCAGTGGAATCAATCAAATGTCTCTAAAGTACCATGAATTGCCAGTCGGCGAAGAAACTTGCGTTCAGTTTCTACGAGTGATATATTCGTATTAAGATGAACGCTACCCAACCCAAACCGAGAGGGGGAAACACAGTGAAGGTGGGAAGGAACCAAAAACACTTGACCTAACTTACCCAACCCGGAGGGGCCGAGTACAATCATGTTCAAATTTCCGCCTGGCCGAATTTGGATATATCCCTTTTGAGTCTTCCCCAAGCATCCTGACCGCTGACCGAATTTGGATGTTCCGAAACTTTCTATACTGATATCCATGTAATTCGAAGTGGTTCTCTAAAATTAAACCATGCTAAATCGAAAACGTGTACTACAGCAAACACCGCGCAAAGCGAGGGATGGCTGTATCGGTATTAATTTTATTATACCAATGTAGTTTGAGAATCGAAAACATGGTTACTGAACTTTTAATTAATAAGTCCCATAATCTACTCAAAGAAAACTACAGTGAATAACATAGATCAATGATGACAACAAATGCCTCGGACCCAAACCTTCATTATCGGAACCAGTTTGTGCCTCAATATTAATAAGATGTGAACGTGACATTGCAGAATAACCCTCAACTACACTCTCCCTTAATCTTCATGCTACATCACATACTCATTCTCTACTATAGTCAATCTATCTATTTCCTTCACTCTCCAAAACACCTTACAAGGCTCACCTTCGGAGAAAAAAATGCTTTTCTTCCCCATCGCTTAACCTCCTTTACTCACAACGTTTATTCTCCTCTTCGCTTCCTCTTCCGCCCTAACTCTTTTCGACCCAATCCTTTCCCCCCTCCTCCGTTACCACCCATCCGCCCAAGAAGTTTAGTCCCTCTACTCACGCAGGCACGTCAAGAAATCATAGGGAATGATAGACGGGGTGAGAATGTGCGACGGAGGAGAGATACAGATGGCGTGAAGATGGAAATAAAATTGAAAAAGGGAAAAACTGCCACCACCTGAAATACGACTATCGACATTCGTTGTGACACGAAAAATTTTAATCCACCGTTGATACATTATCAAGTAAAACATTTTATATCACTACGTGGAGAAATTTTGCGTGCCCACCTACTTAAGAATGTAAATAACTGATAATATCGTGGTGAAAATCTTCATCCGGTGTCATCGATAAGTTAAAAATAAAGTTCTTGAAAACAAAATAAATATTTCTTTATTTTCTAAATCGGTAAAATATTGAGATTATGACGGAGGACCAAAGCTACGACTACTTGTTTCAAAAATCCGATGTGGCCGGCACATGACTTTCTCCATACATTTAGTATTCTTATGCCAAGTATGATTGCATTAAATATCTCCTGGAAACAAATGTTGATGAGTTTTTAAGATAGTATATCTGTGCTGCTTCTTATGGCTATGTATGAATAGTAAAAATACCTAAATTTGCAACTATCCATCCAAAGGCGGATGAAATCGGTTAAGAAAAGAACAAAGAAAGCTGAAACAAATACAAAGGAAAAAATTAACGCACGCAATCAACAAAAATCTGATGAGGCCACCACATGACTTTCCCCATATCTGTAATATTTCTAAAAATTTCAAATAGGTTAGATAAAAATAAATATTTTAAGAAACTGCGAGAAATTTTTAGACTAAAAAAAAACAGAAATAAACTCGAACCATAGCCTTCTGATATTGGATATAGCCACAAAGCTCCAACAATTAAAAAAAGAAAAAGGAGCGTTATTAAGACGTAACTGTCAAATGTTAACAATAGTCGTCGGTAGGTGGCGTGGTGGTGGCATCTAAAAATATCAGATATCTCTTAAACAATGCATTATATGGAAAAATGTTTCAAACAAAGTTTGTAGAAAATTAAATTTCCTATAACTTTTATTCTTATACAGTTTTACATTTATCAAATATTAAAGCAAATATGTCAAAATAACGGATAAGTGACAAGAGTAAACACCCACTTCCGGTTGACCGATTTTTACCAAAAACTAATCAGTTCTTCTGACTTTTATAAAAATGTTTAATACAAAATTTCGCATTGACCAGATTAATAGTTTTTGAGTTAGAGCACCCACAAAAAGCTATCACATACACATACACACACACAGACATCATCGATAAAATGGTCAAAACGTGTTCAGGGGATCTCAAAACATATATTTCCGTTGAAATCTCGAAGTCGATTTTTTCATGAATACAATACATTGGTAAGATAAACTAAATATCTCCGAAATTACAGGTTTTACGAAAATGTGTTTCAAACAAAAGTTGTAGAGAATATTATTCTCTACAACAATGCTATTTACAAACATACTTATATTGAAGTCTTAAAGAATATATTTGACAAAAATCAAATAAATCAAAACTATTCCTAAACGATGCATTCTAAGAAAAAAGTTTCAAACAAACTTTGTACAGAGTGACATTTTCTACAATTGTTAAATTTAATGTTATTGTAAATTATGAAGTTTTAATAGAGAAAATTAGCAAAAAAACGAAAATGAGACCAAGAGTAACGTGTCACTTTCGGTGGACCGATTTTAACAAAAAACTAATCAACTCTTGCCCCTTTAATAAATATGTCAAATATAAAATTTGGCAGTGATCTGATTAATAGTTTTTGAGTTAGAGCACCCAAAAATTCCTATCACATACACACAAACATCATCGAGAAAATGGTCAAAACATGCTCAGGAGACCTCAAAACGTGTATACATTTAAATATACATTTCCGTTGAAATCACGAATTTGATTTATTTTTCATAAAAAAATACTATCCCCTATACTACGTATGGTGAAAGTAAAAAGGATTGCTATCTACAAATTTACTTCGTTGATATCAATTTTATTAAATAAGAAAAATAAAGGCATCAAAAAATAAATATAAAATAACCTGTTATTTAGAACCTACGCACTTCCCAACACTTGAATACGTCAGAAGTCTGTATCATCAGCTGAAAAACAACACACTAGGACACACGAGTCTATGAAATTATAAGTACTTTCAGTAAGCTACTCTGTTTAATTCAAGGGTGAATTTTCGTAAAACGTTGAAATCTAGATCGAGTCTCCTTAATAAAAGTATTGAAGAAATTTACCATGTTTAATTAATAGATACATCAGTTAAATTACCAGAACTGCTAATAGCATTATAAATGAGTGTTAAATACGCAAAATTCATTCCCAAAATAATTGAAAACATCGTGAGACGGCCAGGTGTATAAGCTTCCTTTTCACTTCTCCTTCGGAATTCCAGTTGATACCGGTTAGGTAATCCAAGAAGGATTTCAGGTGTGACTTATGGCGTCTCGAACGCAAATTCTCATTCTATGCGTCATCTCTGACAAAAATCCTTCATTATTTCCAACTGCGACATGTTTAAGAACGTTAAATTTGAATATCACTAATAAATGTCTGCTTTACAAAAGTACTACCTTATACTTGTTTAGTGGCCTGAATTATCGTAACTAATCTAAAATAACTTGGAATATAGTCCCAGATATATATTCAACTAAACGCACGGCCAGAGTATCATTACTGTGGATTTATTTAGTCCTCACATCATATCCAGAAAGTTTACGATAAATAGGGAGAAAACTTAAAACGAATATTGCACACAATGAATTTGAAATGTTGTTCATGACATTTTCCGGAGGGGTATTCAAGTAATAATATAATACTTGATCGACTGCGATTAAACGCATACAAATCTTTCCTAGTAGCATTTATCTGGCAGACGTAAATACAAAACGCAACAGGAAGCATCTCCCGAAGCAAGCGTGAAACAATACCGAAACGTTGACCTAGATCCGATGGAATTAATTCCCACAAATTTAATAAAAAAACCCTTGGCGACATTTCCCTGACGAATAACATAAATTTCGTACCACGTAACACGTCGAGGGAAACATGATGTTACCAAAGAGCGTATGCTTGCACGTCGCACGAGAAACATCACGATATTAACAAATAATACACCGTAGGACATTTCCCGGCTAAACAAACACACCCGCTTAAATATCACCCCGCATAAGAACGTAAGAGATAAAACTGGAAAGCGAGCCAAGAGAGAGAGAGAGAAAATCGAGAGTATTACAGAGGTATATACCTCCTATCGACTGGATGAGGGCAAAGGCGTAGAGGGCAAGGTAGGATGAAGGCGGTGGGAGACTTTTAAGGTGGCGTGGGCGTGGACAAAAGGGAGAACGGTGCTTCGTCATCTCTTCCCGCTCCCGTCTGGAGGGATAGGGCGGGGAGGGGAAGGAGAGAGTGGAGAAAGAGGGGCGTACGGTGGTGTCATGAGGGGGTGGCGCCCGTTCCATTATAAGCGCCGCCACGTGATAACGTCCCCTCCCACCTCCGCACCACCCGATGAGGGCGACTATTTGTCAAGGAGGATAGAGGCGAGGGGGAGAGGAAAAGAGAGAGAGAGCATCACGAGAAGTAAATGAGAGGATGTGTGTGAAATCATATCCCTATATGCGTGAGAGGGAAACGGTTTTTTGCTCGTCTTTTTTATTACTAGAGGCGCGCAGTTTGATGAGCTCCGCAAATAAAGACGGAAAGATGAAGAGAGGAAAAAGAAAGAAGGGTAATTTTAAGAAACCCTCGCATTACATTCTATTACTTGTAAAGCACTGAGGTTTCCCAGCCGGAGACACGCAAAGAACAGACAGAGTGAAATTGGTTTCATAAACATAACAAACATTAATCCAGTATTATTGTCTATTTTAAATGTCGTCAATTCGGTTTCCTGCCGTGTCAAAAAGTAAATGGATTTATATTAGAGTCCAGTATTAATCATGGGAAATGACGGAATAAGCGAGAATACCCATAACAAGACTGGTACCTACCTGCGATATATTTGCCGGAGATCTGGGTTTGCGAGTTTAGACTCAATATAATTCTTAATTGCCTTAAAATCCTTTCTACAAACTTTCTCATCCAATTCGTTAGCATTTTCAATTGATGACGCCATTTTCATGTGCTTTCACATCATAATCAAATATCACTTTGGAACGTGTAAACACATTTAGTGACAAGACAGAGAATAAATAAAAACAAGTAGTTCTGGAAAGAACTAATGCGCCTACTTTCCTTTACTTTAATATATAAAAAGTAGAGGTGTACACAGGTTTCCCGTGGTACAGAAATGCTTTTACTCAAATTCGCCATAGTATAATAGTGTACATACTAATGAACTGCTTTGAAATCAGAAAATTATTTTTCCTTATATTGTGGTAGGCCTGCTTTTTTGATCCGTTTTAAACATATTCATCTCGTTTTGCCATTCTATACTCGCCCGACAAATGACATTTCTTTGAAATCTGTTCGGCTAATACCTTGCAAATTTATAGTTACAGAAAAATTCTAACCTTGATATTGTGGTAGCCCTGTTTAGTCGACCCGGTTAAAATATTTTGGTTATTTATTCATATGAAGATTAAATATACTATATTTGCTTAAAATCCTTTAGGTCAGTTCTCTAGAAATACGTGTAAAAGAAATATTATTTAACTTTTTACTGTGGTAATCCTGCATCTTAGCTCCGCTTTAAACATCTTGATTTTATTATTATATGTTATGTAAATCTTATATACACAATTTAATTGAATTCCGTTCAGTCAATTTATTCAAAATCCTTAATTACTGAAAGAGTTTAACTTGTAATTGTGGCACCACTGTTTGGCTGATTCGGTTTAAATATGCTACTATGGTTTTGTATATGTGTGTATGTTATAAGTATTAAATTTGGTTAAAATAGATTTGGACAGTTCAACACAAATACGTGTAAAAAGACTTTTTTTATTCATTGTATTGTGGCAGCCCTGCTTTCTATCTATACTAAACATCTTGATTTTGTTATTTTATGTTGCACGCCTACTTCATACAACATTACGTTGAAATCGGTAATTCCTTCCAAATTCATAATTACCGAAAAGGTTAACTTTGCAATTGTGTCACCCCTGTTGAGTCGATCCGGTCCAATTATGTCATTTTAGTCATTAATAGATGTGCATATTCTATGTACTAAATTTAGTTGAAATCGGTTCATTCATGAAGAAGAAATTAGGGGACAAACACACACACACGGACACCCGGGCGATCTCATAAGACTACTTTCCATTTTTTGGAAAGTAAGCTATAAACGCATCAAAAACGAAGTTATACATAACAAATCTCCGACAGATCGATTCGCTAGTAAAATACGGATAACATATTCACTTATGACCACAGATATTAAAACTAATATTATTTACGATGCAATACGAAGGGAGAGCACATCTATAATTATGAAGATAAAATACTACTGTTTTTGCCATTTAATTTTCTGATTGATTTCACGAAGACCATTTCTACATTCTCTTTGTAAACTGTGGTATTTCTTTGAGGTGTATGATGCCAATAGCCTTAAGTTAGGTAGTTTTTGATAAATCTTCCATTCACAATGTATTTATATCTTAACAAATAAATATGAAAGCTTCACATTTTCCCTAGTTTAACTTATATTTAGTAAAAAATCTATCTAACGAGCTATTAGATGCCAGGATGTATTTTCCAGGTTAGTTACATAAGATCACAGCGCAGGATTACAGAAAATATTTACTTATGCTACGCTATAACTTTTAAGTTACAGACTACTACTTGACCCACTCTTGAAAAACGGTAATCTGATCAATTAATTAGAAAAATATCCGAAATTATTTTTAATCCATTTATTATAAACACAAAACATCTTATTCGAAAAACCTCCGTCCAGATGACATTTCATTCATTCGACTGATTTGAGAATCGATTTCACTTCAAGCAATTAACAGTTTACGTACTGTGGTCCATAAATCATTTTAAAAATACTAGAGGAAAATACGACATTTTGCGAGAGTGGAAGAGTAAACAAATACTAAAGTGAAAAAAATTGACGTCCTATATAATACGATATGCGCCAGCAAAAATTTTTCCCCCTCTCATTGACCTCCTTACTGGCGAGAAAGCGCACCAACCAGGGCCCAGGGCACCAAATTCCGAACTCGCCACAGACACCCGGTTGCGGTAGGGTAGACTGGGCAAGGGGCCAATTTTGATGATCTAAGGGACTGAATATTTTCTTCTGTGGGGCCCTGATGAACTCATTTCGAGGCAAACAGGTTGAGAAATACACATAAATACAACCAAGTCACGAAATCCGTCAAGGATCTGAAGTCACACTTTAAATTGAAACACTTGTAAAATGCATCTAGTCGCTTGAAGTACATTTAGTCGCAATCACACACAAAAACTTGAAAGAAGATGTGTTGAATAGCGACCAAAGAGTAAGTAATGAAATAGCAACGGCCAAGTACTTGTTAAAATGTTGCAAAATGTATTATCATGTTTAATTTTGAATGCCACAGGTATTTCTCATTCAAACGCTAATTAGATGAGGCACGATCTTATATGCATTTTTGGCGCATCTGAGACATGATAATGACTAATATACGTATTGCTTTTTTTCAAGTTTCGAGATGCCGTCACATAAATTCCGATACCCAATTTCATAATTCTGTCATCAGGGCCGGCCCGAGCTACGGGCGAGCCGGGCGGGTGCCCGGGGCGCCAGTCTTGTGGGCGCTAACCCGACCGACTATCTATGCATTACTTGTAAGTGAAAACATATTTTACATCAATTTATAATGCAGAACCGACTGAAAGGCTGATGGCATACCTTTTATTTTTTCTTTATCAGTAATTTTTACAGAGCGATGAATAAATTAACACTTTGTAAATATCTCAACAAACATGGAGGGGGAGTGCTATCTCGCACGGGGCGCCAAAATTCCTCGGGCCGCCCCTGTCTGTCATAAATATTGTAAGCTTAATACATACTCGGTCTTTGACATCTATATCTGATGATGTGCTTAAGTGCAATTTGGGACTTCTACGTAATTTAATGGAAGCATATCCGAATAAAACCAATACAAAACCTATGACCACATTAATAAGAAAATATTTGGAGATAACATAAATTTTCTCATAAATGTCTCATCAATATGTTAGCAACGTACGGAATAAGGGTATTTGTTTGTCATGAACTGAACTGCGCAACTTGATGTTTAAAACGTGCTGCAATTTATCTAGCTAGGATTAATATAAGAAATCTATTGGATGTTTCTTCTTTTATAGTAAAGAATTCATGAGAGTAACCGAAAAATAGTTCGACTTCGACTGATTCTGACATAATATTAAGATTAGATAAAAAAAATACAAATTTAAGTTTTGTTTTGTTCCACTGCTTAATTTTAATGTTTGAGTAATTGCCGGCGCTGGGAATAAAGGACCAACAAACAAACAAACAGCCAACAAATTAACAAACAGTCAACAAATTAACAAACAGCCAACAAATTGACAAACAGCTACTAAATTAACACACCCTTCATTACGATACCAGAAATTATATTTTCCTGCAGCGCCGAAATTCAAAATTTCAAATCCGCTAAGCATACTAAAAGTTTCCAGAAGACCGCAGAACTCAAGATTCTCTTGATTCATCATTAGATGAAAAATTCTAAAGTATGTGCCTTCTCCCGATTTGATATAACTCATCTTCAACTCAATCTTTTTCGGCAAAGTTACGAATTAATTCATATCACAGCTCATTTTAAAATTAAAAGATGTAAAAGCACCCAATAACGTCATTGGCGAAGAATCACTATTACAGGGATTTTACTTTTACGTGAGCCCATCGACAAAAATATCGGTCTCCTGAAAAAATCAGAAAGTGAACGAAAATAAAACAATTACGCCTCTAGTTTGATGGAGAGGTTGCATTTGTTACTTTCATCTCTCAGCCTCCGCAATGCGGTTCGGAAAAAGTAGGAAGGAGGAGCGGCGGGAGGGGGAATGAAATAAGGCCCCATTCCGAGGGAAAACGACACTCCAGTGTGTACACATTAAAGGCGTTGCAAATGGTGGAGAAATGCAGTGGGCACGGGCTGCTTGGTTAGTTGGCTGGCTGACACTTGTGCATGTACGTCCTTAGGTATATATAGTGAGTCTGCGCGCGCGCGTGTCTTTCCACGCCTCCGTCGCATTCGTACTGCATTCTAACCGCCCCTGCGCGCGAGAAAGCGAAGGCGGTTGCGATATAAAACTCGGCTATGCAGTGTCTCCATCTTATACCTACTTTCCAGTCATAAAAACCCGTTTTATTCGCTCCCAAATAACATCATTATGAATAGTTGCTCCTTACATATCTATACCAGCGGTTCTCAACCTTTTTTCCGTCGCGACACACATGACGGTCGATGCTCACGGGCGCGACACACTGCATACTACAATCCGCCGAACTAAAAAAGGAAGAGTAGTGTAATAATGAAGAGTTTACCCCTTAAAATTGTTAGTAATGCTGTTTAAAACGACGAAAGCGAAATACAAAAACTTCGCTAAACAAAATTTACTTTATTTTTTATAAGTCGTTATTAAAATTTTCGGCGGCACACCTCCCGGCTCTTCGCGACACACCGTTGTGTCGCGACACACCGACTGAGAACCGCTGATCTATACTATATTGACGCTTCATACTTATCATTCGTTCCTTACAGAGGAGGATATAACATTTATATAGGAGGATACTAATATCCAGCCCAAACTACAAAAGCTAGAGCTGAAATTTTTAGTTTTTGTAGATATGATGGAGAAACCTATATATAAAATGAGACTTCTCACGTAAGTGACATGAGTTCGACTCCAGAAATTTCGAAAGTTGCGTTTTTTCACATGAGAAAAGCATTGCGCCATCTTTGTAAATTAATTTTTGGCACTTTCCCGAAAGCTAGAAAAATGAAATTTTCAGTGTTGCTAGATGGCCGCCATATCTATTAGGAATTATTGTTACTTTTGCTTATAGTGTCCTGGGTTCGACTCCAGATACCCTGGAATATCTCCCATAAGTTAGTATTGGAAAAAGTAATCCCAGTGTGTAGACCAATCTAATAAGTTTAGGAAGCTGAAATTTTGCAGGATTATAGATTTTTTCTATAACCAACTATAAAAATCGAAAATTTCAAAATTGTTAATTTTTAGGGGTTGTTTTAACCCCATTTGAACATTAAAGCTTAATAATTTTTCTCTTGGAAACTATATACTGTAGGTTCGAGTTTTTGAAATCATTTTGTAGCAAATTATACACAGAAAAAATGAAATTTTGAAAATGTTAAAAAATTCGCAAGTGTTTAAACATATTTTTGAGGTTAATGTATTACCGAAAGTGCTACGGAGCTAAATTTTTTTTAGTGGTAGTGTTCGTAAAAAAACGAAATAGGGATTATACAAATTTTGGTATTTTAATTTGTTTGGCAGTAAAAAATTCTTAAAGTTTAAACAAATAGGTAAATGTTTAGATACTACGGGGCGAGTTAGAGAACTGAAATTTTCAAGTTATTTAGAGTTTAGTCTATTTAAACGAATAAACATTTCATTGTATCTATGAAATTCTTATTGCGGCCGTTAAAAATTATTTTAATTTAAACAATTAAATAAATGTCATTTCACTTCTAAATGTGCTACAAATTTAAAATTTGGCATAAATGTGTGGCATTATTAACCCAATGTGGAAAACGTATAATATTCATAAAATTGCAAAAATTATCAATTGTTTTACTCCATTATTGTTCCATAAGGAAAAAAATAAATTTGGTCCCTAGGAGAAATCTTTTGAATTTAAGAAATATTTCCCATGATGAAATATCTCTCTAAAAAATTAATGTTTTTTGAAGGTGAGATGAAATGCTTGCAGTATGCAAGCACCTTCTACTAGTATGTTATATCCTCCTCCTCCGTAAGGAACGTCTATATATAATGATATCAGGAGGATACTAATGTTTAGGCACTTCCAGATGAGCAACAGAGTTGAAATTTGGCACGATTATAGGTATTTAATCACAACCAACCAGAAAGATCGAAAATTTTAAAAAATTCATATTTAAGGGGTGTTTTTAACCCAATCTTTCATTTCAATACCCCATAAGAAAAGCATGGGATTAAGTGCAAGGCTTTCTAAAAATGCGCTTTTAATTTACTTTAATTTGGGATACGAATTCGGAAGAAGAACAGTTGTCTAGCTGAAAGAACGGAGTTCTTAATTTTTTTAAGGCGGAATTCAAATAAGTACCGAATTAGCGTATATATCAGCTTTAAATCGGAATAAGTATGAATGTTTACACTTTTCAACATTGGAAACCTTTAAATACGATGGCAACGACCTCAATGCTTTTAAAGGGATCTGATATTATACGCTACGATTGCAGTGATTTAATGCTTTTAATGGAAATTAATGCCGTCATAACGAATTACAGCGGAACTTCCATTACTCGAATCTTAAGGAAAAGAAAAATTATTCGAATCATAAAAGACTCAAGTTATGGAAATATATTTTTAAATATTTGTATATATACAGTAGAACTTATATAACTCGAATCTCAAGGAAAAAGAAAAATTATTCGAGTTATAGAAAATTCGAGTTATGGAAATATATTTTTTCATTGTTCTTTAATTGAATTAACATCAAGTTTATTCTCATAAGCGTAAAAGTTAACTTACTCTAATTTTCAATATCATGCATATTATGAATACGTCATCACCAATATTTTCTTCCGATAGTATGTAAGATTTTACTGTATCCAAAACACTAATTACATCACGCACTGTGATTGAGGGTATCATAGATAATTGTAATCCTCACATACTACTGAAATCACAAACATGACGATTAAATTTGGGATATCGACTTTAGGAAGGATCGAATAGGTTTGTTTTTTCTAGGACTATAAGGTATCACAATAGGACAAGCAACCTTGATAGCACTGATGGTAAAACGTGAAAAGGAGTATTCGTTGTTTTTCGAGAAATATGAACTCTTTTCAATTGTTTAATATAATGGCGTCATACCTATTTCGTGATTGTTTTTATCCAAATACGTGCTAAAGGCATAGATGATGATGCAATAATCTCAACACAAAATATGCTAATTTTTCCATAAATTTAATGCATTGTCGTAATGATGATTATTCTTATTGCTCATGCAGGGCGATCTGAGTCACGAAACTTGAAATACGAAAACTTGGACACTGGCCAATTGCCAGAGAATTTGGAAATTACGGATAGTTGCCTTAATTTCACGGAAAATCATAAATATTCTGCTATTACTCATGGAATTTATTATCTAATACATATAGGCTCCACGTGGCTGAAGCGCTCTTACCCTGGAGATCGCGTTGGTTTATTTACGAATTTGAGCTTGGTATATGGTGATATTTTTAGCGCTTGCAGTTTGCAAGTATCGACAACTCGTATAGGATATATATATATATATATATATATATATATATATATATATATATATATATATATATATATATATATATATATAATATCATATAAAACCTAAGGTACTTCTAGAAGTGCTACACAGAACTGAAATTTGGAGTGATTATAGGTCATTGGTTACAACCTCTGGAAAAATCTGAAAAAGTTACTATTTACAAAGTCGGGACCATACACCATACTGTGGAAAAATATAATGAAGTTTATTTTTCTTGAAGACAATTCAAATCCATGCTGAATTTGCGTAAAAATTGATTTTAATTATAAAATTATGAAATTTTTTTCGGTCTTCAACAATGAAAAATATTAACTACCATAGCAACGACTCCAATGCCTTTCAATGGGAATTGATTTTCCATACTTGAAGAGCATTGATCTAATGCTTAGACTGCATTATAATCCATTTGATTTCAGCCAACGGCGTACGCAGATGATGGCGTGATAATTTTAAATTATTTTTTTTTATCCGGATACGTACTAAAAGACACGGATGATGAAACCATAATCCTAACACACAAAATATCCTAATTTTTACACAAATTTTAGTGTAACATATAAGGTATTGTCTTAATTATGAATATAGTTATTGCTTATAAAGGGCGATCTGAGCCATGAAACTTGAAATTGGAAAACTTGACTGCGAAGCCGATTGCCAGAAAGTTTGGAAATTCCGGATAGATGCCTTAATTTCGCAGAAAATGAACACTATTATCTTATATAAACGGGCTCTGTGTAGTTCAAATGCTGTCGCGTTGATTTATTTGCGAGTTTATAATCTTGGTGTATGGTGATTTTCTGAACGCTTGCAGTATGCAAGCACCGACAACCCGTATACAGAAAAAGGAAGCATATTAGATCGCTTTCTGGATAACTTTGAACGAAGTGGCAAAATCGCATTTTCAGTCTTCACTCAAACGCAAACGCCACGATCAATTTCGATACGTGTTGTAACTATCTTCATAAGCGAATATTTTATATATAAATAAAAACATAAATGAATAATTAGCATTTCAAGTGATTTATCAATCCATGATGCGATATCCCAAATACACCTCGTTAATGTAAGTCCAATGAAATTAAATGGAACGGAGTTAAGAATAAATCACTTAGCTAGATATCGTTAGGAGTTTATATCTGAATATTCGCCACAGGAGCTGTCATTTCCTACTTTAAAATATTGAAGTCAATATTCATAAGAATCTATACCGCAATTTGATCGTGTAACTGTCTATTCTCGCTAAAAATACATCGCACAGGAAACTAACCTTCAAAAAGCTCCAAACGGTACTGGAAAGGTGCCCTAAATGTCAGAATACATAGGTTTTCAAAATGCTCTCTTCACGATTTGGCACCCCTGAGTAGTCCTTGATTTTATTCCACGACAAATTTAATCTAAATTCGTTCATTTGTTTAGGAGCTATGAGATGGGACGTAAGATTTATATTCTTCCAGAAATTTCACGAAAAATGTTAGGATTGCGATAAAAAATACATGAAAAAATGTTTCTCTCATTCATTTCAGCTGCTTTTCAATAGAGAATTATCGAGCTCGTTTTAAACTTTAAGAAATAAGGACTTAAGAATCAAAATTTGAGAACATAAGTACTTATCTTGAGTGTTTCCAATTTCCATAAAGTCATTACGAAGAACCACGTAATTTCGGCTACAATGAATACGAACCGCCACTTAAGGTGACTGCATTGTAGTCTAAATGCGCATCTGGTTCTTCATAACCTTGTTATGGCTATTGGAGATAGCTAATATAAATATGTAATCATTTATTCAATTTTTGATTCTTAAGTGCTTATTTTTTCAATCTACTGCTTTCGTTGGAAAATGTTTTAGCCTTTAGACAACTTAACCACATGAAGTGCGATTTAATTTCGAATTATTGTATCAAACACAAACAAGTAATGTTAGCTTTAATAAAAATTCTAAATGTAACCAAATCGTGCGGCAGCAATGCATAAAAAGGTCATGAAATTTCTCTCATCGTTTCGATTACGAGTGTTATTGACGAGATGCTTTTACCTTAAGGGTATTATCTAACTGTTCAATATTAACCAAAGTGAATGACAATTTTTAGTGCTGATGCTCCACATGAAATCTTAAAATAAATCAAGCATGTGACGTATGTGATGAAAGATGCGATCGGATAGAGGGACGGACACGCTTATACGCGTTCACTTGGTGCACTGCGCGCAAAGAACGCAAATAATGCAGACTTTTTAATCACAAACCATAATTTCTCTTCTTAACAATTAACATTGGTGAGAGGATCATTCTTCCTTTAAGTCCTTGATACAAGTAAGGGTATTTATGGATCACAAAAATTCACAAACGCGACTAAGGATTTAAATTAATTTCTGCCGAAATTCCAATAATATCGAATTTCAGGTCTATTG
Organism: Tanypteryx hageni; assembly: GCA_028673005.1. NCBI lineage: Eukaryota > Metazoa > Arthropoda > Insecta > Odonata > Petaluridae > Tanypteryx > Tanypteryx hageni. The sequence goes on from CM054115.1 coordinate 36,130,875, forward strand.
AAGAGAGTTATTTACCTGAGACAACATTTTGCAGAGGATTTTTTTCAGCGCGGAATGAATTCAATTCAAAGTGTTTTTATTTATCTTAGAATGGGTTACATTTTTACATTTCTAAATTATTACATTAATTAGGCCTATCCCAGATAAATCCCTAAACTTCTGCTGATTATAAGTATTATACATTCCCACTTTCCGCAATAACGATAGATCGATTTGCATAGGCGGAAAGGAAAAAACACACGCGGGAGGAAACGAGACAAGACATTTACTCTAAAATAATATAGCATGCGTTAAAATCTCTAGCAATGAATATTTTTTATAAAATCAGTAACGATTATATACTAGAATTCTGATTAGATTATAAAGACTCCGCGCAAAAATGTCTAGAAAAATGGACTGTCAAAAAAGTGATATATTATTCAAATTCAGATATTAAGGTTAACCTTTTCAGTTATTTTGTTTGTTTATACATAAGAAACGGTTTAAACTACATCAAAAAACTTTGCTTCCCCAACAGTCTTAAAAAGGTTGAGAAAACCAGAGTTACGTTTTGGTTACAAAGCCATCAGGGGTGATTCACCATAGAAGATTCTAAAAGATAACTGTGTTTTTCACTGAATTAACACCGTAATAGGAAGATAAATATCTAGGACTCACGATCCATCGTGATCTCTCGTGGGACACCCGCATTCGCCGATTGATAGGTGCCATTAACAAAAAGCTGATCTTTATAGGGAGAATAGTTCGAAGTAGCTCCGAAAAAGTGAAATAATTATGTTATTTATCCTTGGTTCGACCGCAGGTCGAATATGCGTCAGGTGTGTGGGATCCCTACGAAAAGGGACTCACCAACTAGATAGAAAAGGTTCAGCGCAGGGCAGCTAGATTTGTAAAGAGAAATACGATAGTAAACAAAGCGTAATATCATTAATAGAAAAACTGAAATGGACCTTGTTAGAGGAACGTAGGCTGCAGGCTAGATTTAAACTGCTGGAAAATTAATGTCGGAGGGAATAGCGAATGAGGTAGTAGGTCTTATCAGAAGCCCAACGTATCTCGGAAGGCAGGGCAGCGAGGATAAGATTAGCGAGATCGATTGTATAACGGAGCAATATAGAGGATCGTTTTTCTCTAGGACGATAAGAGAACATAATAAGAAAATAACGTAGGAAAACTAGGGACCTTTCGTGCACTGCACACACTGCCATCCACCAAAAAGGTGACTTGCAGGCTATCATGTAGATGTAGATAAATTGGAATTCGTACAGAGCGATAAGAAAATGCAATCAATCACTCGGGCGTATTTTATAATCAATTACGTTCCCCTATAATTCGTCTCACCTTATCTATATTATAAAAATTGGCCAAAGTATACCTTGGACCTTGCCAAATTAACCGTACTCTCAAACTAATACCAAAACTAAGTTTTAAAAAATTATTGAAAAAAAATGAACGCCTCCATGGAAGCGATGACAGAACGACGTTCCGACGGAATTCAAAACTCCAAGAAAATTAAAATCGAATGGATTATCTCTTTCGGCAGATATGGCATGGAGAGGTCGGTTGGTTAACGGCCCCAGACGCTCGCTACCCTCCCGACGAATCCTTCTCATCCTCCTCGCCACTGCAAATGCTTTCTATTCCTTCCCTTTCTCTCTTCCCCACCTCCCCCAAAAAAATGAGTAAGTTCGCAGAGCATCTGGCAGCCTCCCGCCGCCGCCGGTCTGTACATGTGGCTGGCTTACAACCGGACGCCATCCTCTAAAGAGAGAAGATAGGCAGGCATCCCCCGCCGCGACTAGACTCCCCCGTCCCCCCTCTTCCCCGCCCCCCTCTCTCCCCCGCCCCCCTCTCTCCCCCGCCCCCCTCTCTCCCCCGCCCCCTCTCTCCCCCGCCCCCTCTCTCCCCCGCCCCCTCTCTCCACCACACCCTCTCTCTCCCCACCTCCCCCTCCCCCTCCCATTTCCCATCGCCGCACACCTCCTTCCACACACACCTCCCCCTTTTCACCCCACCATCCTACACACCCTCATTCTCACCCCCTTCACCGCGCCAATCCCACCCCTACCACCTCGCCATCCCAACCCATCCCATTCTTCAGAGAAAGAGAGAGAAAAAGGAGGGGGCGGCATTTGCGAGGCAGTTGTCGACCCGGGCCATAAAAATGCAAAAGAGGAGATAGAGAGAGAGAGTTCTCTTCTTGTCCCGTCTCATCCGGGAGCATCATTCTCTCATTCTCTGCCTTTATCTAAAGTATGAGTGTGTGCGTGTGTGTGTGAAAAGATTCCGTCTCCAACGAGATCTCTTCCAACAAAAGTAGATGCGAGGATGATTCTACGGAATGTGCTTTTCCACATTTTGATTGTTATCTATTTTTAGCCTGATGGACCTCATCCCATTCCCACATGATTACTCGTTTTTTCTTTAACTGAAAAAATGATTATATACATCTTACAATTCCCATGCGAGCGATAACTTGAAATATATATGCTAATAAAAATTATCTGCGAATATTTAGGGAATTTTTCCGTAGATTTCTAATTGTAATGTAATTTTTTGTCCGGAAGCTGTGTATTTTCGGAGCTTTATGGTGCTTGAATGCTCAATTTTCGCAAATTCTTCACAATCTGCATCTTATACAAGTATAAACTCTCTAAAGAAAAGTATAAATTGCTGGAAGCAATTATGAATCTCTCGTTAAAAATTAAAGCAAAGCATATGATTTTGGTTAAAACGACCTCCATTCCTTAATAGTAAGCAGTGCTGGAAAACGTTACGCGTGACGTAACGAAATAACGGAATTATTTTGGATTAACGTAACGAAAAATGTTATCAAAAAATTTCAAATAGCTGTAACGGAAAACGTAACGAAAACGAAAAAATAAATTTCCTTATTTCGTTAAAAGACGGTAAAGGGTTATGTTCTAGTGGCATTCATCCCAGACGGCGTGTCTTGAGCAAGGGAAAGTGGCCTAAAATCCCTTTCCCCGGTCTTTCTTGTTCCCCGCTGGGCCAGTTTTGCCGCCTTATCGCGAAAGAAACGCTATCCTGACCACTACCGATTGTTCTTTGGGTTTTCCTTGCATTTGTGAAAGGAATGGTTCCCTGGTGTTAACCATTCTCCAGGAAGCACGAGATAAGGAGCGTGGAGGATGAGGAAGGAAGAAGCTTCAATAGATGGGCCGCTTTTAGCCTCCCTCACAGTGCCTCGTACTTCGAAAACATTCTTTTAGATATTCACGGGAGTGGATTTTTCATCTTTTAAAGATCGATGCTCTGAAAGTTCCAACCCATCATCCCCTCCAATCTCGAATTTTATCCACTGTCCGCCAGTCTAACTTAACAGGGTATTTGAGAAACGCGAAAGTCACCATGAAATGCCTTTTTCTTTAAGTGTTAAAAGAAGGGAATCGTACTATTGACGCGGGATTTGTATTATTTTCTGCGAAAAGAAATAAAGATTTCAATTTTTATCATAGAATTTTGTTTATCGAACGTATTTATTCAAATTCCATTTTAGAAGAAAATGTTTAAATTTTAACATGTATTTCTATTCAAATTCAAAATAAAAGAAGTATTAAAAACTAATATATAAAGCACATTACACGTGACGTTGAGATATGGCGTTCGCGACATAATATTAAACGTCTTTTAGTTATAGCGGGAGCGAGAGACAGTTCCGTTGCTTAAACGCGGTGAGTGATCAAGAGATCACGGGCGCGCTGGTGAAAGCGAAGAGAGATCGCGTTGGGATTCACGATTTACAGTGAGGTTGCGGCGGTACGCGACAATATCCTTTATCCTCATTTTATTAAATTTTATGTATTTTCCGATCCTAAAAACTTTTATTCATAACTATCGAGCACAACAAGTCTTACCAAAATGATAAATCCGCTAATCAACTGAAATTAAAGAATTTTTTAAATTGGTTCTTCATTTTTATCATCTGCGTTGGAAATAGACTACAAACTAAAACATTCATATGGACGTAGTCAGATTCCACTGAAAGCATTAAATTAAATATTTCAAAATAATTTTGCTATTAATTAAAATAATAGTATTCTTTTCGTCACGACAGCAATTGAATACCCGCATTGTTAAAGATTCCAAATTTTTCTATTTTATCCAAAAAATTTCCTTCACTCATGGTAATTTGGACTGGTTTCAAATTTCGTCTTACAAATGATTTATTTTATTCTTTCATATACAAAATAAAGCTATTCCCGGGATAATATCTCAAATGTAACTAATCTTGAAATGTAATATTTTAAACCCATGGATGATTTCCATGTATTTCTTATGGGGGATATGAAAAGACATCAAAAATGAGCCCTAAAGAGGACAAATATTGGAGTTTGGATAATTCTCTTTAGTTTTATCTGATGACCGATCATTCTACCAAATATTAGGTCTGTAGCAGAAGCATGTTCTCCGAATTATAATCGGTGCAACCGACCGACGGGTTCCTTTTATTATCTTTAATTACGGGTCACTGGGTTCTCAGGGTATTTTTTGTGTTACCTATAAAAAATTCTAATATAGGGCATAGCCGTTACAACACTAATATTTAGTCTTAAATATGTATTAAGTTTATTAACTTGAATATAAAATTTTGAAAAGGAAAATCCGAATTTTCATGAACATCAAAAACGGAAAATGTGCCGAATACTTTGAAATCTTAGAAACGTTCCTGATCTGCAGCATATATTTAGAAGTGCCTATAAATTAGTATTCTAAATGAGAAGCATGTATTTAAGGTGGGTATGTTACCTCTACACAAACAAGCAAAAATAAAAGAGTATCTACATTATATTATATTTTACCGAATTATTTCGTTATAATGTTAAACGTAACGGAAAACGAAAAGTAGATTTTAGCGTAACGAAAAACGAAATGCTTTTTTGCCTGGAACGAAAAACGTAACGAATCTTTTTTTTCGTTTGCCAGCACTGCTAGTAAGTAATGAGTTGATAAAATGCTACTCTAATGTTGTGCGGAGGGTCTTATAGCTGGAATAATTTAGGTTTTCTGAAAGGAAAAAGTTTGAAATTTACTTTCACAATAGAAAAATTCTGTTACTTCTACTTTCAGTGCCGGAAAAAAACTATTAAAATTAAACTAATGAATTGTATTAAGTACTTTTGATGAAGAAAGGTATTGGTCACATCAACTTTTGAGAATGATTAAGATTCAGTCATGCACGCCATCATGACTTACACTCGCTTAGTATCCGTATCTACAGATCGCACAGAATGAGGTGAACAAATTAATTAAACATATTGAAGAGTTTGCGTAAGTCGTAAGAACTAAATATAAGAAATTCCGCGGCCATAAAAATAACGCTTGCACCCCCACTAGTAAACAAACTATCGCTATACAAATACGCTAAGACCTAAAAGGTAGAAAGACTGCATATCTCATGCATGAATGTAGAGTACATCCTCAACGACTGCTTTAACACATTTCCGTTCCACACTATCAGAAGGGTGGAGCAAGAAATTCCTTGAACTTAGTTTTCTCATATCTCCCCTTTACTTTAGGGTGAAATTCCGGGACTGTCCCGGATTTTGACTTAACGTCCCGTTGTCCCGATAAAGTTCTTCGAGACACCCATTTGTCACGGATTTTTTGTTTCTGCCTTATGAAATCTCCTCGCCACAAAAATTTCATAAATGTGTTTAATCGGAATCACATTATATTGAAAAATACAAAAATTGCTTATTACATCTTGTTACGATCGGTGGCATTCCTATTTTTCGGCGTTGAAATTTAAGAGCAGGCCATAGAGATGAAGAAATTGTCTCTCTTTTGGTTTGTGTTTCAGGCACATAATGCACATGTAGAAAGAATGTTTCGAAAATAAATTTTGTATGATCTGACAAATAAAACAGTCTTGACGTTAAAACAATCAATACCATTATATTGTTTGGTTAAATTAAGTATGAATTCAAGTTTTTATCTGATGATTAAAAACTATAAAAATTTGATTGAAACAGGCAGGCGTGGTTTACAAAATTATTGAAAAATTATATAAATTTATATAAAATGAAAAAAGTCATATAGTGTTATTTTATCACCTATGCTACTTATATATATTCAACTTTATTATTTGTTCTTAAAGTAATTTTACCTATAAATCGTGATATATTGTTGTAAGAATTTTTACATATTTATTAAATTAAAATTATTTGTTAATACAGTGATTGAAACTGTGCTCTGTATTTGCGAAGCTTATTTACTTTTAATTTAAGTAAAGATAATAAAAAAGATACGAAAATTCAGGTTGTCCCGGATTTTTTTCCGATTACGTCCCGGAATTTCTTGTTCAGATCGTGTTATGTCCCGGTTTTGCCTCTGGTCACCCTACTTTACTTACCTCACAGCATTGTATGATCACAAGAGACAGGAGCGGATATAACTTCCCAATACTTAGGGGATTGACGTTTCCTTAACGGAAGGTTGGTGAAAGAAGGTATAACTATAGGAAGAGAAAGAATAAAACGAAATGTTGAGCGTTGGACAGATAGAAGAAATCAAAAGATGAACAAAGAGAGCGGCAGTTATCCAGTAATAATTTAGACTATGTTGAAAAAAATGCTCCTTATCTTCAACCAGCATTGATAATAAAACAATACGACTTTGAGTTGTAAACAAAAGGGGAAATGAAATGTGATAAAAACCGAGAATAGACGGAAGATAAAGAGCTGACCTTGAAAGATATGAAGAGGTCAATAAGATATGTCAAAGAGGCGAGAAATTTATACGAATGAAATAATAATAGAGGAATGAAGATAAAACCGAAAACTACGATAAAGACGAGAAAAACGGACGAGAAAAGAAATTGGAAAAAGAGCAGGAGAAGGGATCGAGTAAGTTAAGGAGGAGGTTTGGGATAGAAGAATAAAAGTATAAAACGAACCCGGCAACAAACGTTACCATAGCGAGCACGGAATGGGCGTGTCCGAGACAGCCAAAACGGAGGGAGGCACCGATACTTCCCCATCGACAAGTCTCCTCACTCCACATCCCATTCGCTCCTTCCCACTCGCTCACACCGCCCGCTTCTCCTCCCCACATGCATTCCCAACCCGCGAACTCGAGTTCCAACCCCCTCTCACAGCAGCACCAGTGACTCCACGATCGCCAACTTCAGCCCGCTCCTTACCCATATCCATTACACACACACGGATAAGAAACGCTCCTCCTCTTGCAATAGGATGGGAAGATTATTTTTTTATTCCTACTTCTCTCTTTTTTTCCTCCCTCCACCACATCTCGCACTAATTCTGCCGTGATTATTTTCCTAACATGGCTTCCTCCAGAAAGCATTAATAACTCGAGAAAAGACATATGTGGCGGTCGTGCAGAGGAAAGATGGCCGGTTTGAATAAAAAGGAAAGACTTATGAAAGGCATAAGAGGGAAAGAGAGATTGGCGGAGAGAAAGGGAGAACGGGAGAGGAGGAGAAAGACGTTTCAATCGTTTTGATATTGATGGATCGATGGTGTCTTCCCTGAGATCTCTCGATCTCATGTGAGATTCCTGCACCTGAATTCGGATTTGATGCCGAGGCGAACTTACGATGGTACAGGAAAGTATGCGAATATCGAGAAGTAGTTTGTTACCTAACGATATTCGAAAAATGCATGCGATCTCAAGGATTCCAACTCATACGATGTCAGAATGGTAAAAAAATACCTTCGACTGTCGTTGTGGCATGATGTACATGCGCGGCATTCAAAATTTCGGGAAGCATTTATATTATGCTGCTTGTTTTATAAAAGATAACTATTTCATTCATTTTTGCATCTTAAATATATAGACGTGGGTATAAAAATTGCCGTAAAAAGTATTTCGGAAAGTTTTCCTCGTTTGAGTTATCTGGATTTTCACTTCATGTTTAGAAAATAATATTAATAAAAACTTCGGGATGCCACATCGCATTACAACTTGTTGGAACGTTTCGTAGAATTGACCTGTTTTGTCATGAATACATAGAAAGTCGCCAATAAAATCTGTCCAATAAACCGCGCAGGATGCACATCAAAACCGTCATAAAGTGTCAGAAGACAAGAAAAACTCTGCCTAATAAGGTTTGAATAAAATAAACGATAGAATTTGCTACAGAAACTAATGACGCTCGAATTCTCTGTAAATCTATATTTTCAGCGACATTTAATCCGTTAATGGCTACTTTTTCTCGAATTTATGATGAATTACCATTGTGAAACTTTTTAATAGCTTTTAATAATCTTCTCTTAAATTCCATAGGCTCAGAATATAACTAATCGTAACTAGTCATCTATCTTTATGAAGATGTGTATACACAAATAAGCATAAATAAAATTTCCTGGCAACTACGATAAGTATACAAAATAAATAATGATAAGACAAAAACTAAAGTTTTCAGGCTATAAACAAAATTTTAGAGCTTTTATAATGCTTACTCAATTTCTTCCACTTTTTTATATTCGTTCATGAATAACGCAAACCAAATTAAAACTTAAGAGACAGCTTATCCGAGGATTCGCTGGCAGCAAACTCGTGTTTCAATCAGCAACAATTTCGCAAAATGTCTATTATGAATAAACAAAAGTTGCAAGCCGACCCGAGTTAATGGAAACGACTTCAAATGGAAGAATGGGACTTCATTAGACACACACAGGATTCAGAAAAACGTTCTCCTAGGGCGAAATCGAGCGAGAAAAAATAATTTCCATCTGTCAAAAAGGTCTTTCCCTTTGTGCACTCAGCGATATAGGACTCTTCTAAAAAATTTGCCTAACGGGCCAAGAAATGACGTCCCCATAAAGGCCTATTATTTCAGCGTCCTCCGATTGGCCCAATCTGGAAAAGAAGTGGCATCACGGCGGAAGGAAAGGGCTATCGGGAAGAGTCCCGTGAATCGCGAGATTTTTATCGACTCTTCTGTGAGACACTCCGAAAGAGGGCTCTTTTTCGAAACGCCCTCGATTCTCTATAATGCCCTCCATTCTTCCGAAAAGTTTCTCACTAATACGTAACATTAACTCTGAACGCATCTGACACGCTCCGAACGCGGCCGTCTCAAATCCCGCCATTTCTGAAACGTCAGTCACGCCCCTGGCGAGCAACACGGCCAACTACGGCGACGATTTATGTTGCAAGTTCCCTAGACGGCGATAATTATTAGAATGGATGGTAGGGATGAAAATTAGCTCGAATGGGACATAACTGTAACTGACCGTCACCGATCAAATTACTCAGTAGTTCTCACCTTTCGAGCAAGCAAAGCAACAAGAATAAAGCGGACATTTTTCAACGTCCAAAGCTAAATTCTACAAAACTGCAAAACCCGTAAGCTTACATATTATGTAGCAATATAGCAACATTTTCCCACAACACTCTTTCATTATCATTTGAACTAGAAAGAAATGAAACACGTTCTGATATATTTTGGTACAATAGAAACGAATGACTATACATTTGCTTTACGCCGAAATCCCTCTTTCTAAATCAATTAAACAATCCGAAAAGTTAAAAATTAGACGTGAATATTTCGGTGAAAAAATAGCATCAAAGCACAACAAGATGGAAAAGTATTCTCCATAAATGGAATACACGGAGTTTTCACAGGAGTTCTTTATGGGAAATATGTATGAAACGATATCGGAAGATTAGGCGATTCTCGAATTTTTATCTCCGAAACTTTAACTCGTGGACGTTTTTGTGGTAAATGAAGTCATCTATCCGAATAATGTTTTTAATCCATACCTCACAGATCATATAAGACCATGGGAGAGAAAAATATGGTAATTTATTTGTTGCTTGACGGATGTCATTAAACGAGATACGAGTGTAAGTTTATTAAAGTATTTATGTAAAGTGGGTGATACATTTTCATAAGGATCACTCCATTTAATTTAATTAAAATCCGTTCAGCAGTTTAGGAGAAGAAAGTTACGACAGACGGACGGACGAGACGTACCCATAAGACGTTCTTGTACTACTACCGCTTCGCTGGTAAAGAACGCCAAAAATAAAGGGAATAATATGGAATCTGTTAAAGAACGCTCTTTTTATGTTTACAGTTTGAAGCGATTTCTTCCATAACTTAAAGTTGAAATTTTATAGTATTTGTAAAATATGACGACCGACAAAAATGCATATGATTTTAAAACTTAAAAATATCTCAAACAAACAATTTTACAATATTTCCTTAAATGAAAATATACGAATTTGTAAAAGAAATAGAATGAAGAAAAAATGAAGAGCCACAGGAAGGAAATCAAAAACAGGCGAAATTTTTGCTGACTCTTCAGTGTGGCGCCCCGACCTAACATGCAAATTACCAAAGATAATGAACGCCAATTTCCGGTAGAAACATAATTAAATATTTTACGCAACAAGCGATTCGCTTCGTAGCTTTAATATAGCATAAAAATTGTCTTCTTTAATTATTCTACCGATTTATAATAAAAATTGTTCGCAAATAATTGCATTCGGCGTTTATATAGCTGCTCTGTGAATGACATCCGTTACATTATGGGTATTTTCGCTGCAGCGTACGGACAATTCCCATTTGAAGCAAGTCTATTTTTCGTGACAAAATAATATCCATCGATTGACCAAGCTTAACCCGTTAAACTCCGAAAAAGTTGTGAGCATAATAAAAATACGACTAATGATCATATACATAGAGTCCTACATCAAATTTTTATCGTCTGCCATAAGTTACCATTCCTAACACACAGAAAAAACTACTACGAAAAATGTAAGGAATCTATGCAACGAATTTTACCAAAAATGCAAGAGGATTTCGCAATGGTTTAAATCGAAGATGTCTGTATTCCGTGAATGAGTCATTATTGAAGCCACGAGAAGATTGTTAAATTTAAGAAATAAAGGCAAAATACTAGTTGTCACGCCAAATTGTAGGATTTTTAGTTGGCCAAGGCCAACCTCGTGAAAGTAAACTCTGAATTTTTAAGACAGGCGAGTAAAATAATTATAACTGAAAAAACAAGCACATCTGTAATAGAGCTAAAAACTATAGGACTCCTAGACAAAAACGGCAATAAATAAAACTTCCTAAGAATAAAATAATGAAACGGCCCTTAATCTCGGGTAACTTTTCTTCCCACCGTTAAAAAAAAACGATTGTCTCCATTCGAGGAACCATGAAATTGTACTCAGAAGCAATTGCAAGCCCGGCATGCGTCGAGCAAATGAAATATTAAAAACATCGCATTGTTGGGAATTGATTGCATACCGGAGCAGTAAATTTCAGCGGGAAGAGAGTCTGTTTGTACGCAAAGGAGAAGGGAGGTATACGCAGAAGGGTAATTTTCGGTAGACGGTCACGCAAATACATAGACCTACTAATATCCCTCTCCTTGCCTCG